>OX422145.1:15666838-17095260 GCA_949129095.1 Volucella bombylans | reverse complement strand
CCACTTGCTTGTCGAAATGTAGTCAGATACCTTGGGATCTGGCTAGATCAATATCTGTATTTTAACAAACATATAGATGTTGCTCTGGCCTGAGCTAAAGGTGCTTTTGCCCTTACAGACTGTTTTATACTCGTAACAGCCAACTCGATGCGAGGGTGAAAGTGGTCTGCTACATGGCCCTTATCCGGCTTATGCTTGGATTTGGATGTCCTGTGTGGTTCAACGTGAGATCAAGTTTATTGGAAAAGATTCGGGTGTTTGAGAGGGCTTGCCAGAGGATTTGTCTTCGCTTATATAGAACACCAGAGTCTGAGTACATACAATTCTATTCTAATGAGGACTTGTATAATAGGGCGGACCTAATAAGAGTCAATAATTTCGTCATTAAGTTGACTCGAAGGCACGGTAAAGTCGCGACATGAGGGATCTTGCTCAGCAGCACCAGCAAAAAAAATAATATATATTTACATAATATTATTATATTAAGTATATATATACTATTTATATGTATATATGTATGTATATATTCTGTAAGTAGGTTGAGTAGACTAAGATTTAGTTGTAGGTAGTCTGCAGACTTTTAGTTTTAAATTTTATAATAAAATTAAAAAAAAGTCCTTCCAACTTAGTGAAATACTTAATATTATTACTTAATAATACTTAAAATTTTTTTCTTAGTTGTAGTTTTAATAAATGTAAAAATAAAAATAGACTGTAAGATACGTCGAAAGACATAGTTTAAAGGTTTAACTTAGAGTGCCCACATGGGGCCAGTAAGTTACAATAGTATAAGATAATGTTAAGTTATTTAAGCTAATTTTTAAACATTTTTTTGTTTAGCATCTAAGAATAAAGTAATTGATATAAATAAAAATGAGTATAAACTGAAACTAAACTGATGGGATTACATTTCTATTTTCTGAGTCAGAAATCCAGAGTTCAATCAATGGTTGTGCGGGAACCGTTGGCCACACAATACAAAGAAATTCTTTTTCTTAAATCACAAAATAACAAAATAAAATGTATATCAATAGTTAATACATAGATATATATGAGTATGTTCTCGTATATAAGATAATGAATGTTGAAACCACTTGTTTTGCAACCCTTAAGGGTTTTACATAACATTTATTTTTGTGTCAAACTTCGGTTTTGTTAAATTTATAGCGTGTACTCGTATACCAAAAATAATATGCTGCAAATGATTTTTATCAATCTCTTCAGGCTTATCGCAGAAAACACAATTTTAAATTTCTGATTAAGTTTAATAAAATATGGCATTAAAGAAAAAATAGAAACTTGTCATAAGGCCTGCTGATAACGATAAGGGAAATATATGTAAAAAAATAGATGATAAAGTTTTATAGAATACCTTCACAAAACCAATACTTACTCGATAATAAAAAAATAACGTAATCTATAGATATAGCTATAGATACAAAGAATAGTTGCATTGTTTGTTCAAAATATGGAAACTCTTCTATAGAATATATCTTACTGGAATTGGTATGATGAATCTAACCAAACATCTTCTAATTAAAATTAATACGAGTAGCAATTAGCAATAAAGGAAATTCAACATAAAGTACAAAGTTCAATATTAAGTTGCGTTGTACGATAGATGCGAATAATGTACGAGTATTTGTTTGCAGTAAATTAGCTAGCTATATGAAAGACTAGTGTAAATGTTGCATTTTAGTAATTTGCGGTTTATATTTTATATATTGCATATTCATAGACACTTTTGCAAAATATACATGTACTGTATTATGTTATGTAAATACCCACGAGTATGTTGATGTACATGCACATTTTGAGAATTTGTTCCAATAATTACGAGTATATCTTATTTTCATAAGTGTCGCAAATGTAATAAATATTATCTCTTTTATTTGATAATGACAAAGGTCTAAGAATAATTCAATAAAATAAAAATTAAACAGTTTTTAATTGAATAATTTGTGACAGTTTTTAAATTTCCTTAAAAGAATTCCACATAAAAAGAGGAAGGAAAGCGAAAAACCTATTTTGGGCTTAGGGAGGCCAACTCCATGAGATATGGGCTCTTGCTCAAATTTTACGTGAATGGTAGTCGATGCCCAGCGCAAAGTATGACCAAACATCAATTGTGCTCATTTCACCTCCTTGTAGTAGCAGATACTATGTTGAAAATTACTAACCCTCAGAAAGGTAAATTCACGCCATTAAATCAACGGTGGCATCAATAGCCCTCTTAACAGATAACTTATACGGTCTACTTCATAGTATTTGGAACTGAGGTAAATATGAGTTTTCCGGTCTTGTCGGAGTACAAAAATGAAGTTGGTGGCGGACTAACTATGAATGGGTCAACAGTCGGTCTCATAACCTCGTAGAGGGTTATTGTCTGCGGAATACCACATTTTACCATAATCTGAAATATCGAATACTACAGTAAATCAAACATAACAAAACCACCAGTTTTTGAACATGACGTGTGTCTTTGTTGACCTCTGAAACATTTAGTGAACACCTGATATGCGATCGCCCTTCAAGCATGCAAAAGGCGATTCTAGTAAATAATGTTTCTACGAGCTCCACTGCATTTCACTTGAGCAATGTACTAAGTAGTGTGTTAAAATTATTTAACGTAGCTTAAACTCCAAAATTAGGAAGGTATAATTAGCGCGCGCTAAAGGGATTTGTGTACCCCTAACATGTTTGTACAGAGCGCGGGAACCTTGGGCAGGACGAAAAAAGAATAACCAATGTGCATTGGTGTTACATGCTTACAGGTTATAATAGCTAGGAAATGGAGAGCTAGGCAGGGAATTCCATAAGTGAATTCTAGAATCATTAATCGGAACTTAATGAGCTTAACATACGCTGCCATTTCCGTTCTACTGCCGCAGAGCAGGGACGTGAGTCCGGAAGTGAATGTGAAAAGCAGAGAGTACTGTCCTCAGCAAAGGAATATATTGGATTAAAAGTAGCAGATAAAAAATCACTTATGAAAATTAAAAAGAGTTTCGGAGACAGAACCGAGCCATACCAGCATTTTGTGAATATCAGGCTTGAAACCATCTAAGACAACTTGAATTGAACGTTCCGAGAAGTAATTTCTAATCCATTGAAGAAGAGAGTCGTCGATCCCAAAAACACGCATTGTCGACATTATTTATTTATAGTGGAAGGGGTAGGAATACTGCTGAAAAATTCGTTGCAGCATTGGTGGTGGGATATAACAAAGCATTTTATCAATATAAGGGGGCGTCACAAGATTGAATAATATAAATAAAAGTAGTTAACCACTCAAACCTTTTCGGTGAAGTCTATCAGCGCTACAACTGACAGCGACTTCAAAAATACAATACTGTCTGCTGTCGTTAAAGCTAAATCCAAATACCCAGCCATTATCCGTGAATGGCACATGCTTCGTTGAAACCGATAAACTTTCCATTCTTGGTATGTGTATCAATGACAACTTACGTTGGAATGACCACATATTCGGTGTCGGCAAAAATGCTGCGTAATGTCTAGGTTTCCTCAAGCGAGGTAAGAAATACGTCACTTCAGTACAATGTTCACATCTGGTCATGTGCGCCCAAAACATCCCTGCACCTGCTAGATAGGATTCCAAACCGTGCGATAAAACTCATAGGTGATACCAATATCACTCAAACAATGAACAACCTCGAACACCGACGTAATGTCTCGTGTCGCACTCTGTTTTATCGCTATTTCCACCACCAGTGCTCTATAGAAATCGCCAGTAGCATTCCGCTCGTTTAAACTGTTAACCTAACACCCGTCTCGCTATGAATGCTCATCAGTATATCCTTAAGCCCACTTTCAGACGTGCTCTAAAATATCGTGATTCGTTCCTAAGCCGTCTGATCTTCGTCTGTTTAAAACGGTAACGGTAATGTATGTTAAGTTTACAAAATTCCGACTTAACAAATTAGGGATTTTCATGCTTCCGTAACACAATGCTGTCTGCTGTCGTTGAACCAATACTTATAAGAGGTAAGGTATAAGGCATTTATTGGACAAAAATTTGAGTAAAATGCCCATATTTGTTTAGGTGGCTATAAAACTCATAGACAGTGCTTATATTTCATAGCTAAGTGAAATTTTTCTATTTCACCATCGAAATCTTTGCTGTCTACCTTGTTCTTTCGCTATTTTTACCACCCTTGCTGAAATTAAATTGCCGGCAACACTCCACCCGTTCAAATCTTCAATCGTAACACCAGCCTCGCTATGAATGCTCGTGAGTTTACCCTCAAGCCCACTTTCATATGTAGTCTGAAACATCGTGCCCCTCAGCAGCACAAATCTCTTATCTGATGCACTTGTGAGCTCTTTATTTTCTAGCCATTATAACCTGAAAATTTGTGTGTCCAACGCACCCTACTATAATTGTAGGAATGCCTTTGGACAAACTCATCCAATTCCGCAATTTCGTTTGGAACAATTATTTCGGTGCTGAGACCGCAATGGTCACTGTTATACACGAAAGTGCGTAGACAGTTTGTAGTTTGTTGGTTAGTACATGTCAGTTGTATTCGTGAGTCGAACAGCAGAAGATCCAAATAGGACCCGTGTCTGGGAAATGACGGACTATCTGTAGCCTTAAGCCCGAGTCGATACATCACACTGTGCTGACCCCACCAATTGAATAGTAGGTTCCCTCTAGTATTTGGTGTATTATTTCCCCAATCACTATGTTTGGCGTTGAAATCCCCGCCGATAATAAAATAGTTGTCTTCCAATTCCAGCCTCAGAAATCGAAAAAGTGCTTCGAGCTCTGAGATGAATAAGGTGGATTGAGTAGCCTTAGGTGCATAGACAGACACCATGTACAACCGCGTTGTATCTATATACGTTAAATATGATATTTCAAAGGCTAATAAAGGAAAAAGAAGATTAAGTACTGCTTATAACAGTACCACATATTATACGATGGTGGACCAAGTGCTAGTCTTTCAAATCGGAGGGTTCGGTATTCGAATCCCAACAGCGCCCGGAAGGCATTAACTTTTTCAGTCCACTAAAATCAAATAGGATGAGTAGTTGACTTGAAGCCAACAACAACAACAAGCCAACTTACACTAACAATTTAGTCTCCACATTAAATGCTGGCTGCCACCCATGGAGCGAAATATTTTAGCTATTGGTAAATATATTCTAAGTTAATAATTTAACACACCCAATTTACATAAAGAAAGTAAAAAATCTGTATGCCTCCATATTTATTGGTAATGCGAAAATTAAGAGCTGGCAAATTTGCTTGCACAACATATTTTTCATACAATCAATTCGATTATTTTAGCCAAATCTTGTGTTAAGTGCAATATGTATGTAAGTACACTAAATGCTGTTGGTAGCGTTTTCGCTGAAAATTGGAGTGCCCATGTAGGTATTGTCTTGAAGCATGCATTGTTCAGACTGCCCCTCTTAAATAGAGTAGTACTGTAATAGGACAGGGCGTCTCTGCATGTCAAGATAGGTTGGGTGGTGAACTTTGTTTTACCTCGGGCCGTTTTTTGGAAAGTTTTCTGCTGCTCTATGGATAACGACCTTCATATATTGTATTTAGTTTAAGGTGTTTATAACAGAAGTATGAGAGCTATGTAACACATGTAACAGAAAAGAATGATATCAAAACAAATGAGTCAGTCTACGATAAGAAGTCAAAGAGTCAACATCATCATTTACTCTTTTTTGCTCCCTCGGTCGGCTTTGGGTCAATTTTTCTTTTGTTGTTTTGTTTTCCTTTCCACTGCGCAAAGCTCCGCCACATTCTGGTAGCAGAGCGTAGTTTAATCGTACACATACGAGTACATACATTAACTAGGTTCGAATCGCTTTGTTGTCATATAACCCCATCGCGCCGCGAGTGTTCTGACCGAGGAAACAGTTAACTTGAGCAGTTTGTTTTTTATTTTTTGCAAGCCCATAGCGCCGCGAGTGAGGTGATAAAAAAAACCGCTTCAATTCAACATCAAAAATAAGTAAAGGCATGGCTGATTTAGATTTACTTTTGGCCAATCAGGCTCAGGACGGGCGTTTAATTATGAACTTTATCACAAACACGATAAAGGTGTGCTCCGGAAATCTTGCGAGAGGTGTGTGGGAGGCGCATCATGGTCTACTTGCCTCCTACTGGGAACGGTTTATGAAGTTTATGAAGATAAAGTGTTCGAGGCTTCCAAGTACGTAGTTGGCAATGTGTTCGAGAAAGTAGAGTGGGCCTTCACCGCAGCAATCGCTCGTATTCAAGCTAAAATCGCACCAGCGGGTGTGGAACAAACTGCCGGTCCGTCTAGACAGGTGAACGCGGTTTCGATAGATCATCTCTTACCAAGTGAAACCTATCGAGGTTTGCCAACGATCAAGATACCAAAGTTCGGTGGTGATCTTTTTGAGTGGCCGACATTTAAAGAGGTAACGGTATACCATACCTCTCGTAATGGTTGAACTGTTTTATTTGCTACCGCATTGGTAATAATTCGCGCCACGAATGGACGATCGATGCAGGTGCGAGCACTCCTTGACGCCGCGTCGGAGGAATCTTATTTTAGTGAACACGTAGCACAGACTTTGCGGCTGCGACGCCGTCCAATAATCAGGAATATCAGCCTCAGCTACGTCGGAAGTGGATATCACAGTGGTCTCCCTTAAAAACAGTTCGTTCGAACACATAACCTCTGCATTCATATTGAAACGCGTGACAGACTTACTATCAGTAAGACATTTGTTCGTGAACACAATGTATATATAGTATACATATATTTTAGTTTAAATAATTATTTCATTTCAATATTAAAATTGTAATCCATGTTAAAACTAAGCTAAATTAATTGAAACGTAGTCTAATGTAACCTATGAAACGTACGATTACGAATTGTAAATATTTAGTACAAGTGTATGACAGTTTGAAAAGTTAAATATGGAAGTAATTTCCGGAGAAGAATAAAAGAGTCTCTTTGCTGTAACCCTTGAAGCCGAAAGAACGTGTTTTATTTAAAACCGAATTTTTCTACCCATTTTTTAACCACACACGTATTGAGCAAAGTAAACCCCTACACACCCCAACAACAAGTGTGTTTGGATGTTTATCCAGTAACGTCGGATATCATTTTTGAGGATCCTGAGTTCGGTCGTCCGGAGGATCGATTGTATCCTGGGTGCGAAAGTTTATGCCTTCATCCTACATAAAGGGATGCGTAAAGTAATGTCGGGGTTACCTTCAGCAATTTAAGCAGTTTTTGGCTGGGTTCTAGTTGGCACGGTGCCGAATTCGGAGGTATCAGCGGGATCATCACGTGTAACTCCTTCTTTTAGTGCCAAGAGATTAGAGACAATCTTCGAACAAATCCGTCAATTCTGGGACATCGAAAGGGTTGAAAGTCCATTTGACCATGATCCGGAAGATCGTAAAGTCGTTGAGTATTTCTAAAGCGAGTACAAGCGGGACGCCAACGGAAGATTTGAAGTGCCCATGCCACTGTCCATTACTGAACCGATTTTTCCGGGCTATTTAGATATAGCCAAAAGTAGGTTTTATTCTCTTGAAAAAAGATTCGCGCGGAATGACGCTTTAGCCCAATCATATCGTAAGTTCCTTTCCGAGTATGAACAGTTAGGACATATGGAGAAAATCAATGATACATAGGGTTGTTCAATAAGTTCTGCAGTTGTTTTTTGGTTAAAATTAAATACAAACATCATCTACTAGTCCTCCCTGGTATAATCGCAAGTTTCGTTCCTTACGAAATAAGAGAAATAAGTTATGGGCTGTTTTCCAGCGTACCAGATCCAACTATCTTGGTGCTTATCTTCATTTCACCGAACTTTACGATTCCCTTTACCAGCGCTACCTTAACACTGCTCAAGTCAACCTTATAAACCACCCTAAGTCCTTTTTCCAATTTGTTAACTACAAAAGAAAGTCCGATGGTTCCCTCTTCCCTCTCTTTCAACAACAGGTCATCAACCGATCCACTCACCATTGCCAACCTATTTGCGACATTTTTTAAACAATCATTCACCAACGACTCCTTTGTACCAGATCCATCCTATTTTAGTTACCTACTGAACTTCTCCAATGGCCCACTTCTTTCTCATATTTTGGACCCGTCTTATATCGAATATAAATTACACCAACTCAATGACGAATTCACACCCGGCCCAGATGGCCTCCCTGCCATATTTCTTAAAAAATGTTCTTCCTCTCTTTCCCTTGCCCTTTCTAATCCCTTCCGTCTATCCCTTTCACAAGGAGAATTTGCTCAGGTTTGGAAAACCTCCTTCATAACCCCGATCCATAAGAAAGGATCAAAGAATGAAATAACCAACTATCGCCCCATCGCTAAATTCTCCCATATACCCAAACTCTTCGAAAGTATTTTGTATGAAGCTCTAAGCTTCCAATGCAAATCACTTATTTCCCCTAGACAACATGGCTTCTTAAAGGGTAGGTCAACCACCACAAATCTCGTTGAATTCGTATCCTTTGCCCTCTCTGCCCTAGAGAATGGCAATGAAGTCGATGTAGTTGCAACCGATTTTAGCAAAGCCTTCGATAAAATCTCTCATCGGTTAATTATCTTTAAATTGTCTGCCCTCGGCTTTGAACCCATATTGTTAAAATGGATATCCTCTTACCTCGAAAACCGTTTTTACAGTGTTCGTTTTAGGTCAGCCCAGTCCGCTCCATTTTTGGCCACCTCTGGAGTTCCACAAGGCAGCCATCTCGGTCCCCTTCTTTTTATATTAACCATAAATGATCTCGATATGATCATCAAACACTCGTCTGTCTCCCTTTACGCCGACGATACCAAATTTTTCAAAACCGTTTCCTCGCCCCATGACTCTTTCCTCCTTCAACAAGATCTTGGAACTTAACATCGCCAAATGCCAATCCATCACCTTCTCACATAAGCGGAAGTAATCTCCTCCCCGACTCTATCTTCTTCATAGCCAACCTATCTCCTCCGTACAGTCTCTTCGCGACCTCGGCATTTTGTGTGACAGCGAGCTCAACTTCCGTTTACATATGGATGAGATAATCCTCAAAGCCAACTATGCACTAGGTTTTGTAAAACGGTGGTCCAAAGAATTCACCAACCCATACGTGACCAGGTCCCTCTATATTACCTTTGTTCGCCCCCTCCTAGAGTACGCCAGTTAAGTATGGTCCCCATATCATCGAGTTCATATCTCGAGAATTGAAAGCATTCAGCGTCGTTTTCTTCGATTTGCTCTTCGAGGTATGCCCTGGTACGATCCTTTTAATCTGCCCCCCTATCAAAATCGTCTCAACCTTATCAACTTAAACACCCTCGAGATCGCAGAGATGCAGCAGACTTTCTCTTCATTCATCGACTCCTTTCAGGTCACGTTGAATGCGCGTCCCTTCACAACTCCATTTTCCTCAACACTAACCCTCGTAATCTACGTACCCCTCGACTCTTCTATCTACCAACCCACCACACCTCCTATGGCGCGAACGAACCAATCTCCCGTATGCTACGTCAAATCAACTCAACCCCTACCGTCTTTGACATTCACCGCACCACTTCCTACCTCAAATCTGTTCTCCTTCACCACTCCAACCAACCTTAGTTTTAAGTTTTAGTTTAAGTTTATTTTTTAAGTTATAGCTTGTATTAAGCCGAATAAATGGGGGCATTCGCCCCCACCAAAATTAAATTAAATTTTTTGTATAAAACCATTTATTTTTATTTAATTAATCAAATATTGTCCATTCTATTGCATTCTTCCAACGTTCTGGAAGAGACATTATTCTTCTTTTGTAAAATTCAGTAGACTTTTGGCCAAAAAAGCAGCAGAGACAACAACAACAGCTAGATCAGAAAGCCACCAAGAAAAAAGTGCCACCAATCAACACTTTTAAATTGGAGTTAAAGGACACCATTGAGCTGTGTAAGTCGGCCATAGGCAACAGCTTTTTTATAAAAAGATTATCACTAGATAGACATGCGATCCACTGTAACACAGTGGAGCGCTATTATAAAATAAAAAATTTACTGAGGGATTGGATGACGGAGTTCTTCTCCTACACCCGGAAGGGGGACAACAACAACCACATAAATCAACTAAGCAACCTCCAATCAACACATTTAAGATGGAGTTGAAATAAACAACATAAATATGTAAGTCGGCCATAGGCAAAAATTTTTAAAATTGAAAGACATAGACGACATGTTGCTCGGCAGCACCAACAATTTTGGTGGCTTGCTGAAGGGGAGGATGCTTCGTCGTCGAACTCATCCAGTGATAGTTAGCTTCATGTGAAGCAAGGTGAAATATACAAGGTGCGCTAAATTAATAATCTAAGTTTGTTTTTGAATTATTTTTGTACTAAATACAAAAAAAAAATGATTTTGAGTGGTGGAAATCTTTATTTGGACCTTAACAATTGTTTCTGTTAAGTAAAAAAGATGATAACCGCCGAGTGGCTGCTGCCAGTGTTGATACACATTTATGCCCGTTTTATCGCATTTTCCGTGACTTTCCACAAAATTTCCGGTGATAACTGCTCGCATTCCTGTCGAATATTCTCCTTAAGGGCTGCGTTTGTCTGAGGCTTGTTGGCATAAACCCTCAACTTCAAACAGCCAAAAAGATAGAAGTCTGGGATGGTTGAATTGGGCAATCTTGCTGGCCATGTCAAATCGCCAAAACGGGAGATTACGCGACCAGGAAACGCTTCCTTCACAATATCCATTGCGAATCGTGCTGTGTGTGCGGTTGCACCGTCTTGTTGAAACTACATGTTCACCAAGCCCCGCTCATCTAATTCCGGCAGTAAGAAGTCATTTATCATGGCCCTGTAGCATTCGCCAGTAACAGTGATCGTATTACCGATGGCGTCCTCAAAAAAATACGGCCCAATCACACCTCCCGCGTGAACGCCGCACCACACCACACAGTTGCTTTGTGTGGATGTAATTCACACACGACTGACGGTCAGGAGGCATTAATTGATGCACTGTTTGCACTTTGTACGGGAACCTGTGTAAGTCTTTCACTAAAATTAGCTCTAGGGTTCGTCTGGTTACGTGGCCCGTCGTCTGGTTGATGTTTCTTCAATCTCAGCGACATGGGCAGCCACAACCGAACGACCAGTTCGATTTCCATAACAAACATATAGATGTTGCTCTGGCCAGAGCCAAAGGTGCTTTTGCCCTTACAAAGAGACTGTTTTATAACAGCCAACTCGATGCGAGGGTGAAAGTGATCTGCTATATGGCGCTTATCAAGTCCATGCTTGTATTTGGATGTCCCGTGTGGTTCAACGTGAGTGCAAGTTTATTGGAAAAGATTCGGGTGTTTGAGAGGGCTTGTCTTAGGACTTGTCTTCGATTATACAGAACACCAGGGTCTCAGTACATCAAATTCTATCCCAATGAGGTCTTACACAATAGCGCGAACCTAATAAGAGTGGACAATTTCGTCATTAAGTTGACTCGAAGGCACATTGCAAGAGCAATGACCTCATCGAACAACCTGATCTCCGGGGCTTTCTACCCCAATTATATGTATCACGAGAGAGTTCGCTTTGGCGGCTTTATTCCTCCAGAAGCGTTCCTCTATTTAGATGGCAAAGGTCTGATCCAGGACAGATTGGCAGTGCCGCTAATCTTCCACGTCGCTCGAACAGCTGCGGACAGGCGACTCAACTACGACAGAGACGTCGCACATGGCAGTGCGGAGCGTCTCCGGTTCAGTAGGGCGGTAGGGAGTCGCGACAAGAGGGATGTTGCTCTGCAGCACCAGCAATTTTGGTGGCTTGTGGAAGGGGAGGATGCTTCGTCGTCGAACTCCTCCAGTGATAGGTAGCTTCATGTGTAGCAAAGTGGCCCAGCCTAATTGTTTTTTTTTTAGCCATGGCCGGCTTACATAGTCTTAGATAGAATTAAGTTAGTTTTAAGAAAAAAAAAATGGTTTAAGAGTTAGGTTTAACTTAAAGTGCCTGCATGGGGCCAGTAAGTTATAATAAGATATTTTTAAGTTATTTAAGCTAATTTTTAAGCGTTTTTTTGTCTAGCAAGTAAGAGTAATTTAACTGACATAAATAAAAATGCATAGAAACTGAAAGTTCGATTTCCATCGACTTCGAAATTCACGCTGCGCTAACACCACCGACCGATTATTGGTCGAAAACATCGACACAATTATTCCACACTCTTGCGGAGTATGGCGCTCCATTGCTTGTCTGTTTGTAACTGCAGCTGTCTAGTCTACAAATGACAAATATGATTGACGTACGAAGCCCTTTGCAAAAATTATACCATCTTCCGATAGGGTGATTAGGATCTAGTGGACAGTAAAATGTCCCAAGATCCGTTAATAAAGCTTAATAAGAAGCTAAGTGACCATATAAAAGTCAGCATTTCTTTCATATTTAGCAGCTTTCTCCTTAATTTTATTTAACGTGATTTTCGTATTGCTTTGAAAAAGGCCTGCTCCAATCACATTCTCATGTGGTTAGCTCAAATTCCTTTCAAAATTCGATTATTACAAAATGGCTTTTGCGGAAATAAACGGGTTGTTCCTAATGTTGATTTCTTCCAAAGCAACTTCATTGAAACGAATAGGTTTGTTCCTTGATATAGTTCAAGGCATTCGTCTGTCTTCTCTTAACTCTTTCCGGGCCACTACAAGAAAATAAATAAAATTGCACGATTTTTTACATAAATCAATTTATTTGCGTCATGTTATTAAAAAAATAGCAAAACAAAAAACTTATCCTTACAGGATTTTTTGCAAGGACATGGTACGAAACTTATACCACTGCACACAAACCTTTTTATTTATGAAATAAATAAAATGCAAGTAGAACACATCCATTGTGTTCTCCTTTGGTGTCCTGTCTTGCTACAGTGTGCACATCTTCGCAATGAAGTTCTAACAGGTTGATGTGGCGAAGATTTTCTTTTTCACGCGTACTCTTTCAGTGGTAAGGTATACCCTGTATATTTTATATGCATTCACGACTGCTACATCCAGAAAATGAAAGAAAATTCGGTGCCACAATTTTCTAGTTTCCCGGTCTACTTTGTAATATTTTTTCAGCTGTCAAGTTTATCGACGCTGCTAATGTGCATATTATAATCTGATATAATTTCTGGTATGTTCACTTACCTTCGGGAACCATCGTTCTGTCGTCTTTGACGTAAGCTTAGGTTCATGGAAGTTCGAAAGGTCTGTTACAGCTCTTTTATCCATCTACTTCATAAATATCAATCCACTGTCACTGATTTGCCAATCATTTTCTCCTCTTTTCAATTCTTTGTTGCTTTTGATATTTGTTTTTTTTTTGTTAGTTCAAGTAACAACATATATAAAGTGAAGAAGTTTGTCAAAATAAACACTATGATTTTTATTTGCAAAATCTGTCGTCAAGTCTAGCACAACACGTTAACCAAGCCTTTTTTCAACGAGGTTTCCTTTTTTCCGGTGTAAATATTGTCGCACAACATCCGAACTTTGATTGGCTTTTTTGTCAAGATTAGAACGACCTTCAAAAAGAGAAAAGGTGAAATAATTAACAAAAAATGAACAATTTATTTTATCTTTTAATTTAATCATTGATAAAAGCACACATGGAATCTGTCTTGCAAAAGATCAAAAAAAGGTTGAAGTTTGTATAGTTTACTGAATGTTGGTGATCATCTTTTCGGCATCAGTGCTGAATCATTCAAATTTAAATTACTCTTGATTTTTGACGGACATAATGTTTGAATTTTAAGAATCTCGTAATTCAGGGCGAGTTGACTAATAATCTCTTTAGCTTCCCTGAGGCTTTATACCCATTAGAAAGTTGATTCCAATAAAAGCCTTTATCTCTGAACAATTTGTGGGAGTGAAACGTTTACCTGATTGCTCAGCAAAAAGTTTAGTTTGGAACACGATGTGATCAATAATTTCGTTTGTTAAAATTGTACTGAATATTGAAGCAGCATCATGGTTTTCCAAACATTCAACTTCTTCAGCTGGACCATGCTTTGTGCTTAAAAATCCAGCTACTGAATCTATTGAATAATTTTTTTTCCAATTTGGTGGAACAAATGGCTTTCTAAGACTTTTTTTTTTAGTTAACTTAGCACAATTTCGTCTTCGCTGTCAAAATCATCTTGGGAAACATAGTTGGAAAGATTTTGTCTCCCTCCATTGTCAACCACATCAAGAACATCTAGATGTTGGATATCTTCTTCAATAATTATGTCAAAGATACGCTGAAGATTGTTTTCTTAATCATTGTTGTCAAATGTATCGTCAACTATAGAGTTCTCGTCTGATGGAATCTCTTCCAAGATGATGCTTTCAATATCATTTTCTTCGAGCAGTTAAAAAATATCGGTTTTATTTAGATTCCTACACGCCATAGTCCTTAAAATTCTGTTGATTGCATTAATATTGAAAAGCAAATTTGATCACAAATAAATTTAACTACTAACCTTTTTTCCCACACAATTTTTTTATTTTAAAATAAAACCACCAATCAATGCCCACTGATTTGTCCACATATACGTCCCACTCTTACATTGGACGTATTTTTTTTTTTTCAAAATATAAGCTTCAATTTGTATAGAATTGTGGTATAGAAAACATTCCATTGCATATTAAAGTACAGAAAAGTGTTTAGATATGTGGTACGTTTTTCATACCACCGGCCCTGAAAGAGTTAAGAGGTGTGGACAAAATCTTAAAACTATACTTCTTTCTGGAAAAATTGCATTCATTCAATTGATGACGGGAATCTGAAATAATCTCATGTTTAATATTTTTTCCAAAGATGATAGTGTAATCAATACAAACGTAGTACCATAGCCCAATAGCTGGCTATAAATCATCCAACATAGTTACGAACCAGAAAATTTCAGCAAATACAGTTTCAACTATGCTACTGATATCTTTAAGTCCAAAAAGAATTACCACGCTCACAAGCACCTAAAAATGGTGTAAAAATGATAATAAAAAAAACGTTTATTAGCTTTTTGTATTTTGCTTTATTTACTATCGCCCGTATTCCACGATGGTTTGCTTAGGACTAAAAACCCCTCCCTACCGGCAGACTCTTTTACACTTATAATTACAATCTATCTTTAGCAGTGTTACCACTTTGTTATTTTACTAAAACTCGTCCATCCTGATATGTAATCGTTCCGACTTCACCCTTAGATTAACAGCTCGCTATGTTATCCCTTATTTGTAACCACGGTTTGATGTTTGCTGCTTCCCATATTCCTTCATATGGTATCTGGCTTACTTGGAAACCCTCTACATCTTTCATTCGGCAATACCTTTTTAATAGTATACGAATCCTTAAACTTTGTGGCTATTTTCTTACTAACCCCTGGTGTACTAACATAGTTTCTTACCATTACATATTCTCCTATCTCATATGTTTTATGGGTTCTCCATCGATCTTTTTGTGACTTGTTATATTTCTGGCACTTAGTTATTTTATCCATAGCTCTAGTTCGCATTTTATCAAAATCTCTTTTGGTTTCCTCTTTATAACACTCATTTAAACTTTTTTTTAAGAAATTAATAACTTCGCATTTCTGTTCTACTCCGAAGAGCAGCTCACTTGATGACGTGCCTATACTTCTATGTACAGTATTATTCATAGCACATTCTATCCTTGGTAATACTTTATCTAAGGAAGACTCATATCCTGTGTCTGTTAATTTTGCTATCACGGGCGCTAGACTCCTATTTATTCTTTCCACCTGCCCGTTGGCCTGTGGCGAACCCGTAGCGATTTTTATGTGGCGTATATTTTTGTCTTCCAGGAAACCTTCAAAGTCTTTTGAAGTAAACACGCTTCCTCTATCTGATACTAACATTCTTGGTCGACTATATGCATTGAAATAAGATCGTAGACAGCTAATTACTTCGATAGTATTAGTTCTTTTAACAGCGAAAAGCATGACATACTTAGTAAAAGCATCTACTACTAGAAACACATATTTCTTTTTCGCATTCGTAAGGGACACCGGACCATCTGCATCGTTTCGAAAGGTGCATTTCCCTTTGGTATGTTATGTAGGTAGCCTTCATTCTTCCCGAATTTAGAGGAAAATTCGATGCACTTTAAACAATCTTTCATGTGCGACTTTATGTTTTTTTTTTTGCATTTCAGGGAACCAGTATGTCTTAAGCACAGCATCCGAGACTTTATCGCAACCTACATATCCCATCTCATCATGATAAATATTTTACTCTCCATGTCTTTAGGTACAAAAAACAATATTCGTTTTCCGGCTTTTCTGTACACCAGTCCATTACGCATCTCGTAAAAACTACTTTAATTTTCCTCTAATTGATTCCTTATCTATTAATTTCTCTATTCTTGTGTTGACAAATGGATAGATTCTGTTCGAATGAGTTTTCTTCTAACACAAGAATGTTTGAAATTTGACTGAGGACATCTACATGCTGCATTTTGTCGCTGCTCCAGGATATAGTCGTAGTTCTGAAATTCTAAGGCCTATCTATGGTTAGGGTTAGAGAGGGTTACCTCTCTTTTTTACAACTTTGAATTTAATACCACGCAAATATATTCTGAACCTTTGTACTGCATAGAAAGTTACCAAAGTTTCCAATTCAAAACTATGGTATTTTGATGCACATTTTGTCACTCTTTTGGAGAAGTAAAACACTGGGTGCAACTTGCCATCCGTCTTCTTTTTCATTAATATGGCACCGAAACCTATAGAGCTCGCGTCACAGTGAAGCTTTGTCTCGTCGTTTGGGCTATATATAGCCAATATTGTCATCGCCATCAACCTTCCTTTAAGTTCTTCGAAACATTTCTTTATTTATCACTAAATTTAAAAATAGCATCTTTTCTTATTAATTTAATTTCGGCTAACACCGAAAATCCTTTAACGAATCTCCTAAAATAGGAACATAGTCCTGAAAAGCTATGCACTGCCTTAATATTCTGAGGTATAGGAAATTTTTTTACGGATTCAACCACCTTTTCATTTGACTCTATACCACCTTCAGACACTGTATATCCTAGGTACTCTAATTTAGCTTCCATAAATTTACACTTATCCAATCGCAATTCCAATTTTTTCCTCACTAACCTATCGAAAACTTCATTTAGTATCTCTAGATGCTCTTTGACAGTCTCTGTAGCTATCATCTATATAAATTTTTACCTTTTTATCTTTAATCATATCCTCAAAAACCTTCGAGATATAACGCTGGAATTCCGATGGGGTATTTTTCAACCGGAATGGCATTCTGAGCCATTCGTATTGTCGCATTGGTATTACAAATGATGTATATTTCGTCGATTCAAATAGTGTGTGCAGTGTACTCTCTTTTATTTAAACACTCATCTAATAGGTCACCTATTAATGGTATTGGTTGATTGTCCTTTAATGTAACTTTAATAAAATTTATAAAATCGACACCGAGTCGCATATCACCTGCTTTCTTTTTTACCAGTACAATGGGAGATACGTAATCCGACCTACTTGGCCTAATAATCCCTTCGAGCAAAAGCTCGTCCATGATAGTTTGCACTTTTTCATTTTCTATATATGAGAGTTTCGTGCGATAACACTAAAACGGCTTTGTATCACTTAATTGTAATCTCATTTCATATTTTATCTCCGGCACATCGGGACGCTTACAGGACAAATAATTTTTGTCAAACATTCTTTTCAACTTTTGTTTTGTCCCCCAAATTAATTTATTATTTTTCACTAAATCTACTTCCGTTTCAACTTCTATTCCTAATAACTTCTATTTACCTCTTCATTTGTTTGCCATTTGCGATCCTCAAATTTCCGACGCACTATCATTTTCTTTGCTTTGGTGCAGAACAATTCCTTCATTTGTTTAGTTATTTCATCCAGTCCTTCCTTCAAGAAATCTGACTTCGAGTGCAGCAACGGAAGTGCTTGGCCTTTCAATTTGGTTAACATCAGGGAGCACAACATGTTTTCACTTGGTTTGTAGACACTCTCAATGTTTTTCCGTTGAGCTAACCACACGTCCCAATTGGTGCCACCATCATATTCAGGCAACTTGTCACTACATATGCTCAGTTGCTGCGAGTCAAATGGTTCACTCGTTTTCATCATACTCAACCACTCATTCTCTTTTTTTAACAAATTGTTCTCTCTCTCTAGTAGATCGATTTCTTTTTCGTAGCGTCTCCTCTCTACGATGGTACATTCATTAGACACGCCAACAGTCGATCGTTCGATATACTTGTTTCCGGTTGTTCTTCTTCGCATTCATCTTTGTTCATCACTTTATTTGTTTTCCTCAGCGACTGACTGGGTTCTTCTCCGTCGGGTTCGTCTGATTGCGTCGACCATTGTTGTTGTGTTGTTATGTCGTCTGGCTCCTCGCCTGTTTTTTTGGGCGCCGCACCACGATTTTCAACAGGCTCTTCATTTTTCCTAAGCACAATGGTGTTTTTTGTACCGTTTGAAGGTAGCCCGAGACGACTTAACCACTCGCGTAACTGCGCTTTATTTTAATGATTTACACCGATAAATGACTCCATTGTTTTTCGTTTTTTTTTTCTCAAAAAAAAATTTACAAAACGCACTGGCACTTGAGTGAATCCCACTTCCGATATTTTATGCGCGCACTGATAATAAAAAAACGTTTATTAACTTTTTGTGTTTTGCTTTAGTTACTATCGTCTGTATTCTACGACGGTTTGCTTAGTCCGCTTTCATACGTCGCAAGTTTCGAAAGATTCAAATGAGTGCAAAAGAGAGAAATAATGAAACAAAAAATACCCAATTAACCAAATTCCCACTGCATGTGGGTAGCAATTTCATTGCAAGTTTTTGACATTTCTTTTTCTCCTTCTTCTTTCTTTTTCGCATTTGCTTCATTACTTCTTTCGCTGTGTTACGAGCACAACATTTCAGTATGGCGGATGAACTGAAATGCACCAAAGAATTAACAAGGGGGCTCATTTTCAATTATGAAAGACTGAGCGCCAAAGATGAAATGAAAGAGAACTGTCAAATAACATGCAAACTCAAAGAAGGAGAAAGTCTTCATGTAGAGTTGCGCGCATCACTGAATGAAAATTCAAAAGAAAATAACCAGAACATGCGCATTACACACTTGCGACGTATGAAAGCGGACTTAGGACTAAAAAACCCTGCCTACGGCCAGACTCTCTTACATTTACAATTACAATCTATCTTTAGCAGTGTTACCACTCTATTACTTTACTAAAATATGAAACTTATTAAAGAAAATTACATCACTTGGTTTAATTTAAAGCAACGTCTTCACTTCAGAATCACTAATTTGTTGAACAGTAGGACAGAAAACCCAATGATTCATCGAGCAGGAGTTGTTTTTTTTTCAGTATGGGATCAGAGCTTAACAAAAAAAGAGTTAATAATATCTATATTAGTATTTTCTCTGCATAATTTTTGGGAATGATATCCTCCATAGCCCTTGTTCCGTCACTCTTGAGCTTCTTCTGTAAGTTATCCAATCAGTAATCGTGCATGGACTATTATTTCCTGATCATGAACGAAATATTTATGAAGGGTGGGTGTATCAACTGCAAGCTTCCTTAATTTCTCTACATCAATTTCATAGCCGCTAAATACTACAATCCTAACGGTATGCATATTTTTTAACAGTTCTACATCAACTTTTGTAATTTCTGTGGAAATTTCAGGATTTTGAAAAAGACGTCTGGCCGTGTTGTCATCATTTGAATTACTAAACTCAGGACTTGGTTTGTCTACTATTAGACCATATTGATCTTGTGATTCTTTCTGTATCCTCTTTTTATTTTCCACAACAATATACTTATCATTACCACCATGACCTTGCCACTTCCTTAGAGGTAATTTGTAAGACAAGTGGAGTAAGTTTTCGATTAAACGTATCCATCCATGAAGAACTGATAGACCGAACTGCAAAGCCGTCGGTTTTAATTTCCCTTGTCATCATATCTTTGATATCGTTGAAGTTTTTACAAGATGCAACACATTTAAATCACTTTTGCGTAGATTATGTCTCCGTTATAGCATTATACACTTTCCCGTCAACCATGGTAGAAACTTGTACCTGTTTTCCTTCAACTAACATTGTTGCCTTTTGTAATTCAATTATTTCCTCACCTACTCTCTTTTTTTTGCTATATACAGTTCTTTAGATTCTTTTATAAACTCTATTTTTAATGGCCTGCAGAATCTGGTAGAGTCCGTGCGTGGATTTCCCCATACAACTTTAGAATTATCATAAAGTCTAAGCGAAACAACGCAAGTAATAAAAACTGATGGATCAGATGCCTCAAACCATTTCGATTTTTTCACTTGTAAGTAAATTAATAATTTCCTTTGCGATTTTGTGCAATCCTGCAGTGCCTAAACCTCTACTGAAGTTGGGGTAGCTTTCATTGGATAGCATTCTTTTGTTGCAACATGTACGAGCTTATATGCAGGAAATTTTTCTAGAGCACTTATTCTTATAATATCATATTGGTGCCGAGATAGTGCTACAGCTGTAAGTCCTAATGCTTCTTAATTTACAATTTTTAAACTTTTTGATTTAAGAGAGTTACAATTTTGTATAACCGTAATACTTCTAACCTGCTTCATAAAAAACTCTCACCTATTACCTCCAGTTATCGTGCAGTAATAGAGTGCCTTAGTTTTTGGCCAGTTGTTTGTGTAGCTTTTTATGGAGCTAATTGGTAACCCGCAAAATGTTCGTGGCAACATGAATATTAACGTCGAACCTTTTCTGCCCAATTCGTCTGGTCTTTACATATCATCATAACCACTGTGCAGTTATGCTTTGCTGTCGGAATTGCTTTGCGAATGGACGCTAACGGCCCACAGAGTGTTCGAATCTAACTTGGAGGGACAATGGAAGAAGGCCTTACCTTAGGTTTTTTTTTATAATTTGAGCGCGATCAAGAGATTTATATACCCTTAAAGTTCGCACACCGCGCGGGCGGAGGAAAATCAGGGAGAGAGGTACCGGTGAACGCTGGTTTTAAACATTTGAAAGTTATAATGACTAGGAAATAGAGAGCTCGGCAGGGCATTCCACAAGTGAGTTGTTCGGCTTAAGAACGAATCACGATATTTTAGGGTATACTGATGAGCATTCATAGTGAAAGAGGTGTTACGGTTAAAAGTTTGAAAGGGCTGAATGCTACTGGCGATTTCTATGGAGCGCTGGTGGTGGAAATAGCGATAAAACAGAGTAAGACACAAGACATTACGTCGGTATTCGAGGGTGTCCATTGTTTGAGTGATATTAGTATCACCTTCGAGTTTAATTGCACGATTTTGGATAATATCTAGCAGGTGCAAAGAGGTCTTAGGTGCACCCTACCAGATGTGGGCTTTGTACTCCAATTTCGGGCGGATAAATGCCTTATATATTGAGGTCAGATCAGAGGAGTTGAATATATGGTCACTGCAACGTAAACCAACGTAAATGGGGTGGCCGTGGTGTAGTGGTACTAGCAACCGCTTCTCACTCGGAGGGTCCTACCCATTGATATGTTTTTCAAGTTTCTCATTTGTGTAATTGGAACTCTGACAAAAAAATTCTGCGTGTGAAGGCATAACACTGACACGTAGATTTGGCTGTTGTAGAGTTTCAAGCACAAAAAAATAGTGTGAATTAAAGGGTCCACCATCTAACTTTTTTTTTTCAACTAGTGCTTATTTCATGAATGGTAACACTTAGGTCATGTCTGATTTGACAGATAATTAGTTTTATCCTTCCGCTGAACGAATATGGTTGTGTATATGCTTGAACAATGCTGGCAAATATTGCGACATTACTTTTTTAAAAGGCGGTTAAGAACAGGGTTTCGGAATATTTAGATAAAATCGATTTTTTTAGTTCAATGCAGATTGGGTTTAGAACAGGCCTTTCCACTGAGAATGCTCTTTTGGACTTTTGCTATTTTATGCAGAAAGGTTTGGATGACAAAAAATCTTGCGCTGGGTTCTTTGTTGATATAACTATGGCTTTTGACATGGTTGATCACATCATCCTTTTGTATAAATTAGATAATGCAGGATTTCGCGGATTTATGTATAATTGGTTTGCTTCGTATCTCAAAGGCAGGACACAACCGGTTAAAGTAGGGATTAGTCTTAGTCTCCCTAAGCTAAAATAATGTTTTGAGTAATTTTTCATCTAAACAATTATGAATTTGCAACTTACAAAATCACCAAAGGTAAAATGAGCAATTCCAATATTGCCCACGTGATTTCTTAACGCATTATTTATTGACTGATTATACCCTGGGTTATTATTCGAGTAGCTAAATAACATACAATAAACTACCGTTCGGTTTGTTCAAGCTCTGTATCACGTAAATCGATTTTCTAAAATGTGGAGGCAGACATATTTTGTTTGCAAGTACATACCTTTTTTTTTAAAGAACTTAACACTCAATTGGGTATTAATTACTACACTTAAAATGCCTGAGCACGTCTTAAGTTTTTTAGGAAAATGTGACAGAGAGAGAGAGAGAAAGATTTTTGGGCTCAGAGGTTATTTCGCTCCATTGGTGGCATCCAAATTATTTGCAAGTACATACTCATTTGCAAGTACAACTATCTGCTTAGCAAATAAATTTTGACCGTAAGACTAATCAACTTTTTTCATGAAGCAAACGTGCTCGAATCGCTTTTTTTTTTTTTTTTTTTTTTTATAATGAGCGCGCGCTCAAGGGGGATTTGAGTACCCTTAAGGTGATTGTACACAGCGCGGGCAAAGGAAATTTAGGGAGGAAGAAAAGAGAGGTACCGATGTACATTGTTTTTAAATGTTTGCAAGTTATAACGACCAGGAAATACAGAGATCGGCAGGGCATTCCATAAGCGAGTTGTACGGCTTAGGAACGAATCACGATATTTTAGAGTACGTCCGAAAATGGGCTTGAGGGTATACTGATGAGCATTCATAGCGAGACGGGTGTTACGGTTGAAAGTTTGAATGGGCGGAATGGTACTGGCGATTTCAGTGGAGTACTGGTGGTGGAAATAGCGATAAAACAAAGTGAGACATGAGACATTTCGTCAGTGTTCGAGGGTGTCCATTGATTGACTGATATTAGTATCGTCAATAAGTTTTATCGCACGGTTTTGAATCCTATCTAGCAGGTGCAGAGATGTTTTAGGAGCACCTGACCAGATGTGGGAGTTGTACTCCAATTTTGGGCGGATGTATGCCTTATATATTGAGGCCAGATCAGAGGGGGTAAAATATTTCTTACATCGCTTGAGGAAACCTAGACATTTCGCAGCATTTTTGGCGACATCAAATATGTGGTCATTCCAACGTAAGTTTTAATTGACACACATACCGAGAATGGAAAGTTTTTCGGTTTCGACGATGCAAGTGCCATTCATAGATATTGGCTGGGTGTTTAAATTTCGCTTTAAAGACAGCAGACAGCATTGTGTTTTGGAAGCATTAAATTCCACTCTATTGATAGTTCCCCAATTGGTTATGCTGTTGATATCGGAATTTAATGAGCTTAGCATACGCTGCCGTTCTCGTACTACAGCCGAAGAGCAGGGACGTGAGTCAGGGAAGGAATATGAAATGCAGAGAGTACTGTCATCAGCAAAGGAATACATTGGATTAGAAGTAGCAGACAAGAGATCATTAATGAAAATTAAAAAGAGCGATGGAGACAGAATGGAGCCCTTGGACACACCAGCATTTATTTTGTGAATATCCGACTTGAAACCATCCTAGACAACTTGAGTTGAACGTTCCGAAAGGTAATTTCTAATCCTTTGGATAAGAGACTCGTCGATCCCAAATGCACGCATTTCCGATAAAAGAGCCTGATGCCAAACTCAGTAAAATTCCTTAGAAATATAAAGTGCAGCTATCTTGCTTTCGCCAGATTGATGTACGCTTTGGTTCCACTTTTCGGTGAGACATGCCATCAAATCACCAGTGGACCTGTTGCTACGAAAACCGTACTGCCGGTCATTGAGAAGTTTTCGTGTTTCGAGATATTTCATGAGCTGACGATTTATCAGTGTTTCCATGACCTTGGAAAGAAGGGACGTAAGTGCAATGGGTCTGTAGGAGGAGAGAGAAGATGATTCGCTCTTTTTTAGGGACGGGCTGGACAAATGCTGTTTTCCATCTGCTCGGGAAGAGTCCTAAAGTGTAGGATTGATGAAAAAGCTTACGCAGTGGTTTTGCCAGCGAGGAAGAACACCTCTTCAGAAGAAGGGGAGATATACCATCTGGACCAGCGGATTTATGTATGTTGAGATCTTTAAGTACTCTTGCTACTACACGAGTGCGAAAGTAGATTCATCCCATTGAACATTCGACGCACTCAAATGTAGGCGGAGACAAAGCACAATCTGGGAGTGTTGAACTAGCCGCAAAGTGTGCAGCAAGCAGATTGGCCTTATCCAAAAAGCTGACAGCTGGAATGTCATTCTAAATGAGCGTTGGGATGGAGGATGAGGCGAACTTTCTAATGTTTTTGACGAACGACAAAAATTTTTACTGCTTTTGGGACATTGCAGTATTTTTTGCCTCAGTTTTTGGTCGTATAGGAATTTCACACGCTTAAGAAAGGCGTTGCAGTCATTTCTGGCTCGTTTGAAATTTTTTCGGTTTTCCTCGGTCGGGTTGGTCTTGTAGGACCGAAAAAACATTTCTCTAACCCTGACGGCCTCTTTACAGCTCGAGTCGTACCATGCCTTTTCTTTTGGTTTGATACTCTTCATCCGATGAGGAATAAAGGATCTGATTCTAAAGAGAATGGTGTCTGTAATCATATCAGCAGCGGCATCCACGTCGTCATCGAGGAAGCATAACGACCAGTTAAAATTCCTAAAGAAGCTGTTAAGACCGCTCCAGTTGGCTTTCTCGTATTGCCATACCGTTCTTTTAGGAATTTTTTCTCTAACTGTGTGGTCGGTGTACGAGAAATTAGCTGATATGACACAATGGTCCGACGAGCCTAGAGGGGAGAGCACATCAATGGTGTACTTATCAGGGTGAGAAGTTAAAAACAAGTCCAGGGTGTCGGCGGTATGACTATCAACGTCTGGTATTCGCGTGGGCTCATTTACAAGCTGCGTTAGGTTGTTTTCGCAGCGAAGATCTCAACACACCGTCCTTCGGGTGTTGTCTGTCCAGAATGTCGAAGCCACCCAGAATTGTGTATATTGAAGTCGCCCGTAATAACGATTTCAGTATGAGGATACAGGGATACAATTCTTTGAATGGAGTCAGACAGCGCATCAAACTCGTTAAAGGTTGAATTGCTGTCCAGTTTGGGGCTTCTATAAATAAAGCAGTAGTGTATAATTTGCTTACGGAGATGGAATTTTAACCACATGAAGTTGAATTCCGGATTGGAACATGGATCACATTGTGGTGGAGTTTGGTAAGCTACATCACTACGCACATAAATGGCGAGACCGTGGTGAGAGAAGAATAATGGCACTAGTTCGTAGCCAGGTAGCTTCAGATCAGAATGATCTTTTTCAAAACGTGTGTCAACTAAGTACGAATTACATTTAAATATGCTATTAGTAACATTTTATCAAACACTAATTGTTCTTTTAAATGCTAAATATGTGGGGCTACCGCAAAAGAGATGAACCGGTGAATGATACCTATCATTACCATTTTGACTTATCCACTTTGCATACCTGGATAAGGTGTTTCGAATGCCTTCTTCATATTTTGTATCATCTGCTGTTGAAAATATGGCAAGTATGGGGATCGAAAAATAAAAGCATATTCGCGCAAAATAAAAAAAATGCAAGACATATTTAAAATTCGTATGGGGCTATTAGATAAGCCAAATCCGGGCTACAAATCCACAAATGACGGCAATACTGCCAGAAGTTTTTTAACATTAGTGAAACCAGTTCACAAATCACAGGCATAGATTTCAATATAATAAAAAACTGTCACACGATTTCGGGAGTTCTTTCGGCAGGAATAAAAATAACTGTTAAGCAATTTCAAATTTTACTAGAAAATACAACGTATAAATCCGTAAGTTTGTATAGTTGGTATTACAATACATGCCAAGTAGCGTACACAAAATCTGAATTCATGGATATGATGTTATCGAATCTTTCGACTTGGCTATAGATCTACTGTCAGTAAAAGCTTTAGAGGTTCTAAATACATAAGGAAATTAGAAATAAGCGAGTAAATCACAGGCGTATAATATAAATAACCCAGGGGATAAGAAGTCAATGAACAATGCGTTAACAAATCATGTGGGCAATATTGAGATTGCTTATTTTACCTTTGGTTATTTTGTAAGTTGCAAATTTATGAGATAACTCATAATTGTTTCAAATGAAAAATTACACAAAACATTATTTTTTGTTTGAATGTTACGTTTTATGCTAATCACAAAGGTTCAATGGAGTTTACTGGACTATGTATGCATCGCTGTATGTGAGGCTGAAGGTTGCCCGGTATATGAGTCGAAGAGGTGTCCATAATATTTTTCCTTAGCCTCGTATAGGCCCAGACATCGTTTTTTTTTTGTTTCAAGGAAAATCAGTGAAAATGAATGGTGAATTTTTAAACTGTTAGTTTTTTGTTCTTTTCTAGAAGAAACCAGCGTACACGGCCATGTCCCTGTGCGGGGCTATGTAAAAGCTATGTATATCTATTTGAATTTCTCATCGACCTTTTAGTAACTCAAAGAAAGAGGAATATTTTTTTTTGCAAAGATATTCCGTGGAAGGTCAATACTGGAAAAAGTGCAAAGTTGACGAAATATTTTCTCTTAAATAATTAGACTTTACTTAAAGTATTTTAAAAGTATTGGTTCGTGTCGATAATTTCTGTAAATATGTGCTGATTATTAATTCTTATCGATTCCCGATGGTTGGCATTAATTCTTTAATTTGGAAATTTGTTGGCTGGCTTATCTTAATCAAACTGTTGTCAAACACTTACACAATTGGCTAAGGCAATCATTTACTAGACCTTGAATTCGTCTACCTATAGTTCATACATAAGTGTTCTAGCAAAAGTACTTTATCCAACCGCAATAAATTTAAGCTTTTTATTTTGTTTGCAAGCGTATTTAAGGCAAAGATTGCAAATAAATCATACATATATGTATGTAAGTTCATACACATATTATTAAAGTAAACATAGTCACTCTGCTTGGTTCCTTGAAAAATGATAAGTGACAAAAATTGTTTTCGTGGAAATATTAAGTAATAAGTGGTTTTTTAAACTTTTGGTTTTTAATTGTCAAAAAAAAATACAGGAAAATTGCAAAGGTTTTTGATAAACCTATGCTTGCAATTAATTTTTGAAGATTATTTCATGTAAATGTTGACCACGACTACGTTTTAAATGGTCCAGACGAAGAGTCTAATTTTGAATCACTTTTTCGAGCATATTGGCTGGTATCTCATTAATAATACGTATAATGTTGTCTTCCTAGACTACAATTGACGTTGGTTTATCGGCATAGATGAGTGATTTATTGTATCCCAAAAAAAAATAGTCTAAAGGCGTTAAATAACACGATCTAGCCGGAAAATTGACAGGAGCAAAACGAGAGATAAATTGTTCACCGACCAATTGGTGTATCGATTCGCGCCCGCCGTCCAGCTGGAACCGCATATCGACCCGGTTCAGCTCGTGCATTTTGGGCCAAAAAAAAATCGAGATCATTTAACGATAGCAGGCGCCATTGACGCTAACGTTGTTCTCACGGTCATCTTTGAAAAAATAAGGGCTAATGATTCCGCCGGACCATGTACTGCACCAAACAGTGCAATTTTCTCGGTTCATTGGCAGCTCTTATTACCTGAGTTTGCCCATCGGACCAAATATGGCAGTTTTGTTTATCAATATACCCATCGAACCATAAATGAGCTTCGTCACCGAAGACAATTTTTCGATAAAAAAGAGGATCTTCCACCAGGTTTTCTAATGCCCACTCAACGAAAAATCGAAGCTGTGGCAGGTCGTTCGGCTTCAGTTCTTGCACGAGCTGTATTTCGTAAGATTTTAGACCAAGATCCTTGCATAAAATCTTCCACGTAGTAGCACAATCCCAATTTCTGCGAACGGCAACGTAGGTCGATTATAACAACCGTAAATGGGTCGAAATGCGAGAAAAACATTTTTCACAGAGCACGAATTCTGATAACAAAATTCAATAAATTGTAAACGTTGTTCGGGTGTAGATTAGATTGAGAGATGGTATAAGAAATCCCAGATCACTGTGGCCACAACTGGGCCTATTGTGATATCCTCAATTTAGAACTCATCCATGATGCCGCAATTGGCTAGGAGGGCGGTTACGTCTTTAGGTGAGTTGGCAGTTATATCCGCTGCTTCAAGGTAGATTTTACACAGGTAACGTTGACGTGTTTTGTTTAAACTACTGCAGTCACATAGTATGTGTTCTGCTGTTTTCACATCCTCGTTGCAGAGTCTGCATGTGTTGTCCTGTGCTATGCAGCAGGTGTTTTTTCACACGGCAGTGTGCTTCGAGAAAGCCGGTGGTCACTCGAATCTGACTTTTACTTAGTTATAGTAGTTAGTTTGTTTTCTTGTCGCAACAGTTTGGCAGAAAGTTCTTAGCTTGTCTGCTTCCTTCGATTTCTCTCCAGAAATGAAGTTTTTTTCCCTCTAGCCAGGTTTTAGTACTTCCTCTTACTGTATTAATTGGTAGCTCATAGAATGATCTTGGCATCATGAATTGAGATGCGCAACCTTTCCTGGCTAGTTCGTCTGATTTTTCGTTGCCTTAATGTCCGCTATGTCATGGCACCCAAATCAGATGAACTTTATTTGTGGTGGCCAATATTTGTGAAGAGAGTCCTAGAAAAGTTTTGGTCTTATATTGTTTTTTTTTTTATATGATTGGCCCGCGCACAAGGGATTGGTTTTATATGTTTGCAAGTTATACTGGCTAGGAAATAAAGAGCTGGGCTGGGCATTCTATAAGCGAGTTGTAGGGCTTAGAAAAGAATCACGATATTTCAGAGTACGTCCGAAGATGGGTTTGAGGGTGAACTGATGAGCATTCATTGCGAGGCGGGTGTTACGGTTAAAAACACGAAGGGGCGTAATGCTAGTGGCAATTTCAGTGGAGCATTGGTGGTGAAAATAATGATACAATAAGGTGAGACAATGAGAGAGAGAGAATTACTTTGTAATACTGGCATCACCTATGAGTTTTATCGCACGATTTTGAATCCTATCTAGCAGGTGCAAAGAGGTTTTAGGGGCACCTGATAAGATGTGGGCATAGTACTCTAGTTTTGGGCGGATGAATGCCTTATATATTGAAACTAGATGAAATATTTCTTACATCGTTTGAGGAAACATAGGCATTTTGCAGCATTTTTGACGACATCGAATATGAGGTCATTCCAACGTAAGTTGTCATTGACACACATACCCAGGATGGAAAGTTTTTCAGTTTCGACGATGCAAGTGCCATTCATGGATAATGGCTCGTTGTTAAAATTTCGCTTTAATAACAGCAGACAGTATTATGTTTCGGAAGCATTAATTTCCACTCTGTTGATAGTTCCCCAATTGTTTATACTGTTGATATCGGAATTTAATGAGCTTAGCATACGCTGGCTTCCCCGTTCTACAGCCGAAGAGCAGGGATGTGAGTCAGGGAACGAATATGAAATGCAGAGAGTACTGTCGTCAGCAAAGGAATATATTGGATTAGAAGTAGCAGACAAGAGATCATTAATGAAAATTAAAAAGAGCGTTGGAGACAGAATGCAGCCCTCGGGCACACCAGCATTTATTTTGTGAATATCTGACTTGAAACCATCCAAGACAACTTGAATTGAACGTTCCGAAAGGTCATTTATAATCCATTGAAGAAGAGTGTCGTCGGTTCCAGAGCCTGATGCCAAACTCTGTCAAATGCCTTAGAAATATCAAGTGCAATTCTTTTGCTTTCACCAGATTGATGTACATTTTGGTTCCACTTTTCGGTGAGACTTTCACCAGTGGACATGTTGCTACGAAAACCGTACTGCCGGTCATTGAGAAGATTTCGTGTTTCGAGATATTTCATGAGCTCTGATAAACGCGCTTCCATGACCTTGGCTTTCCAAAGAACGTACGCGCAATGGGCCTGTAGGAGGAAAGAGAAGGAGATTTGCCTTTTTTAGGGACGGATTGGACAAATGCTGTTTTCAATTTGCTGTGAAAGAGACCTAAAAAGTAGGATTGATGAAAAAACTTACGCAGTGGTTTTGCCAGCGTGGAAGAACACCTCTTCAGAAGAAGGGGAGATATACCATCTGGACCAGCGGATTTATGTATGTTGAGATCTTTAAGTACTCTTGCTACTACAAGAGTGCGAAAGTGTATATGTCCCATTGAAGATTTGACGCACTCAAGTGTAGGAGGAGACAAAGCACAATCTGGAAGTGTTGAGCAGGCCGCAAAGTATGCAGCTAGTAGATTGGTTTTGTCTAAAGAGCTGACATCTGGAATGTCATTGTAAATGAGCGTTGGGATGGAGGATGAGGCAGAATTTCTGATGTTTTTGACAAACAACCAAAAACTTTTACTACCTTTGGGACATTGTAGTATTTTTTGCCTTAACTTTTGGTCGTACTGAAAGTTCACCCGCTTACGAAAGGCGTTGCAGTCATTTTTGGCTCGTTTAAACTTTTTTCGGTTTTCCTCGGTCGGGTTGGCTTTGAAGGACCGAAAAAAGCCTCTTTACAGCTTTTACTACCTTTGGTCGTACTGAAATTTCACACACTTAAGAAAGACGTTACAGTCATTCCTGGCTCGTTTAAACTTTTTTCGCTTTTCCACTGTCGGGTTGGTCTTGAAGGACCGAAAAAATATTTCTTTAACCCTGATAACCTCTTTACAGCTTTTACTACCTTTGGGACATTGTAGTATATTATTGCCTCAACTTTTGGGCGTACTGAAATTTCACACGCTTAAGAAAGACGAACCACTACAAAAAACCATTTACCTTTCTCCTCCTTCTAGCTTTCCGCCCGCGCCCTGGCAACAGTAATAGGGTACCTAACCTCTTAGGCGCACGTGAATTATAAAAAAAGGCGTTGCAGTTATCCATGGCTCGTTTAAATTTTTTCGGTTTTCATCGGTCGAGTTGGGCTTGAAGGACCAGAAAAACACTTCTCTAACCCTGATAGCCTCTTTTCAGCTTGAGTCGTACCATGCCTTTTCTTTTGCTTTGATACTCTTCATCCGATGAGGGATAAAGGATCTCATTCCAAAGAAAATGATGTCTGTGATCAATCAGCAGCGGCATCCAAGTCGTTATCGAGGAAACATAACGATCAGTTTAAATTCCTAAAGAAGCTGTTAAGTCCGCTCCAATTGGCTTTCTCGTATTGCCATACGGCTCTTTTAGGATTCTTTTCTCAAACTGTGTGGTCGGTATACGAGAAATTAGCAGTGGTCCGGCGAGCCTAGAGGGGAAAGCACAACAACAGTTTACTTATCAGGGTGAGGGGTTAGAAACAAGTCCAGGGTGTTGGCGATATGACTATAAACGTCTGGTATTCGTGTGGGCTCATTTACAATGTCGAAGCCACCCAGAATTGTGTATATTAAAATCGCCCGCAATAACGGAGTCAGTATGAGGACACAGGATACAATTATTTGCATGGAGTCAGAGAGCGTACCGATCTCGTTGAAGGTCGAATTGTGGATAATTTGCCTAAGGAGATGGAGTTTTAACCACATGATGTTGAATTCATGATTGGAATAAGGATTAAATTGTGGTGGAATTTGGTAAGCAACATCACTACGCACGTAAATGGCGGGAACGCAGTGAGAAAAGAATAATGGCACTAGTTCATAGCCAGGCAGCTTCAGATCGGCGTGATCTGAGAGGTGTTGGCGGGGATCTACCTGTGTTTCACTAATTGCTAAAACAGCTGGTCTCTATTTACAGACGTGGACATTCGCAGCAAAGAGATTACTTTTTAACCCACCTATATTTGCTACGTCTACTCTAAATTCGCTAGTCGTTACAAAAAAACAAACACCAAAAACACAGACACCGACGATGCTAAGCAAAACTGTGAAGTGAAAATATTACCGAATCAAATTGTTGTAGGTGTTATGCCCTTACAACAATAGGAAACTGTGCACCAACCAAATTCACACTCACAACCAGCTATCCATCAGTTTTTACATGCACTCAGTCATTGTTTTTGCCGTACAATGGAGTAATACAGCAACTGCAGTAACTGAGTGCAAGGAACAGCACTATGACCAGGGGCAGGAGATGTGGGATACCCGCACTTCTTCACTCGTGCGCGTGATTCAATAATGGTTGGAATGCGTGCGTTTTGTTTTGTTTCAATTGCTTTAATTGCAAGTAGGGCTGCTCTACTCTTTAATTTAATAATGTTTTTATTTGTTATATGCCTGTTTAAATTTTCTCGAATGCGTAGCTCTATTGCATGTATTTCAGCCTGAAATACGGAGCTGCTCCTATCCATACTGGCATGTAGGGATGTCTTACTGCTAGGACCGTATACTCCGGCTCCAACTCCTTCATTTGTCTTGGATCCGTCTGTGTACCATACATGTGAGTCCTTGGCAAATGTTGGTTTTTCCTGTTCCCAATTAAGACGATCTGGAAGTGTACATCCCTAGTGTCATTTTGGGATTAAATCCCCAAATTTTTCCAGCTAGACTTTTGCTGGTCCAGTATGATTCCTAGATATTTGACTTCCCTTGAAAACTCCATTGTTTCACCGTAGAGAGTGGCATTTCTGAGTCCTTCTCGCCTTCTTCTCTTAGCGAATGTGAAAATGGTCCTTTTCTTGGGATTGTTTTTGAGGTCAACTTTTATGCAGCATTTCGGAACTAGGCTCAAAGCCCTCTGGAGGCGATCCGTGATTGTGTCCTCAAATTTACCTCTGATTAGGATATCAATGTTGTCTGCATATCCTTGGACATAGAAGCCCTCATTGCTGAGTATAATCAGTAGTTTGTTAACTATAATTAAATGGATCATAGTAGAGGTGATAGTACTGCTCGCCTAGGACATCCTTTCGTAGCTATAACACTAAGTTTATTGTTGCCTAGTGAGATTTTTATTGTTTTATCCTTTAGCACACATTTTATCCGTTTAAATGTGTTGTCGTCAACTCCCATGTTTTGGATGCCTCTATATAGTATATATGGGTGAATTCTGTATTAGCAAATGCTCCTTCTATATCGAGGAAATAACTGACAGCTACCTCTTTATATCGGAGAGATTTTTCAATCCTTGTGGTTAGATTTTGTTGAAGGTATGTGGTTGATTTTCCAGTATGATAGGATCGATATATATGAAGGGGTTTCAATTGGAGTGCTCCGTCTCTGATATATCTATCCAGAATTTTTTTTATAGTTTTGAGGACAAAGGAAGGACAAAGGCTGATTGGTCTACATGACTTTGGTAGTTCAGACGGTCTGCGTCCTATCTTAGGTATATATTTGATAGAAACATCTTTCCACTTTTTTGGTAAGTATCACCATGCCTAGCTAGCTTTGAATAGGTAGTACAGGTAGCAGTTGAAGGATGCCTTTTTGTAGTAAAACTGTAAATATTCCATCCTCACCAGAGGCTTTGAATGGTTGAAAAGAGTTGATTTTCCAAGCATGAAAGATCTCGTTTGCTCTGTTCCAGTCTTCTTTGAGCCTATTGAATCTATTTATCCTTCCCTGGGGAGTGTATTTTTGGGTTTCTGGAACTGTCATCGAATTTGGGAAGTGTGTTTCGGCTAAGATTTGAAGCGTCTGTAGCCCGTTTCTGGCATATGTGCCATCAAGTTTTTCACTGACCCGATAGGATTAGTGTACTGCTTTGAGAGTATTTTATGAATGCGGGCACAACTTCTGGTGCCATCGATTGTATGGCAGAAGTTTCGCCACGATTCTTTCTTCTAATTTCTTGGTTGTACATGGTGAGTATTCTTCTGTATATTTCCCATTCACCATTACGTTTAGCCTTGTTGAAGATCTTTCTAGTCTCTGTTCTGAGTTTGGCTAGTTTTTTGTTCCACCAAGGGGTAAGTCGATAGCCTTTTTTTTTCTTTTTCTCGGCAAGCTTGATGAAAGGTAGTAGCCAATGCCATATTAAATTTTCTCAAATTAGTTCAATATTGTCTATATCTCTGATGTTTGTGTTACATCTACCCAGGTTATCCACGAGTTGCTAACAGTATATATTATAGTCTGAGGATTTGGGTTGCCTGTACTTTTCAGATATAATAATACCTAGTTCTAGGTCAAATATGATGTGGCGATGATCCGACATTGAGATTTCGAATTAAACACGCCAGTTTCTTATAAAATTTTTAATAAAATTAGTACATAGAGTGAGATCTAGGACCTCTGTGCTAATACTGTTTATAAAAGTGAGGTTGCTTCCTGATTTAGAATTTGTAGATTGTTTGAATTAATAAATTCTAGTAGAGACTCAGCACATTTGTTTATGTTTGAGCTGCTCCAAACCGTATGATGAGCGTTTGTTCGGGTGTAAGTCTCTCCACGATGAAATGGCAATACTAACTGAGCATGTTTCACTTTGACACATGTCAGGAATCACGCGTGAGCTATCAACAATGGAACACTGAAAAACCAAACAGCAAACAAAATTACCCTTTATAAGCAATATGACAGTAAACACATATACAGGGTGAGTTTTTTAACTTGAGACATCCAAATTACTCGAAGAATACGCGATATTGCGAAAAATGTTTCAGACAAAAGTCACAAGGTTCTGAAGAGGACATAAGATGGTGACCACGAGTTTGACCTTAAGCCCCATTTTCAAGGTCAAACGAAGGTCACTTTTGATTTTTTAATGAGAACCCCTATTTTTTTTTGACAGATTCGTAATCTGTGTGAAAAATTACAATTCTTTGACATGAAACACTTTTTTCAAAAATGCGTTCTTTTCCCGTCAGAGGGCGCCATAAAACTTAAGATATCAAAATTACTCGAAAAGTACGAATTATCGCGAAAAATGTTTCAGACAAAAGTCACAAGGTTCTGAAGGGGACATAAGACGGTGACCACGAGTTTGACCTTGAGACCCATTTTCAAGGTCAAACGGAGGTCACTTTTGATTTTTCAAATGATAATTCCTGATTTTCATTGCTCAGTCGTATTCCTCAATGGGGCACACGACTTTGTCTCAAAGGTTTTATTAATTCAGTGCTAGATACCACTGCACTGGCACGCCTAAATCATTATTCGGTTTCCAATGTTAAGAAATTTCAGATAGTCCTAAACTAATCTGTGAGTGTATGATGTGCACTCTACCCTTTTTTTCTACTTGAACGGAACTGTACTTCATTTAGAAATTCGATATTTGTTTTGAGGAACTGATTATTATTAGTAACGTTTTCCAGATTAATAATGCAGGCTATTTCAATTCAAGAGAAAATTGAAATGATATTGATTTATGGAGAAAGTGGAAGAACCGATGATGCTGTTGCTCTTTACGCCCACCGTTTCCCAGACCAGATACGATCGCGCGCTTATTTTTATGGGGTCATCCAACAATTCACTGGTGAAGGAAGTGTGCAACCAAAGAAAAGGAATCGGTCAGATAGGGTGCCTGTTAAGGACAATGAAATAGCAGTGTTAGCTGCCGTTGCACACGATCCTCACATTAGCACTCGCCAAATAAGTCGTGAATCAGGAATTTCTCAAACGACTGTCTGTGAGATATTACATCGGCATAAATACCATCCTTATCATGTTTCAATGCATCAAGAACTTTCTAGTGAGGATTTTCGCAACCAGGTTTCCTTTTGTCAATGGGCACTTCAGCAAATTGAACGAGACCCCCTTTTCTTCGCCAAGGCGTTATTCTCTGATGAGTCGACTTTCACCAATCACGGTACGTTCAATCGACATAATATGCATTACTGGGCTACCGAAAACCCTTTTTGGTTGCAACAAGTTGAACGAATGGGAAGAATTCAATGATTCAACAGTGGGAGGCAAGGGGACCCACTCTAATTAATCACCCGAAGGAAACAAAATACTGCTACGTCCACGTCGTTGTTTTTGGGTTATGCTAAACGCAGTATGTAAAAACAAATGACAAGCCTACTAGCAATATGACTGAGCAATGAAAATCAGGAATTATCATTTGAAAAATCAAAAGTGACCTTCGTTTAACCTTGAAAATGGGTCTCAAGGTCCAACTCGTGGTCACCATCTTATGTCCCCTTCAGAACCTTGTGACTTTTGTCTGAAACATTTTTCGCGATATCTTGTATTTTTCGAGTAATTTGGATGTTTCAAGTTAAAAAACTCACTCAGTATACGTTAGAGCGGACGTGTTTTTGATAGTGTTGTGGGGTGCGCACTTTGTATTACGAGTACCTAAAGCTCTTTAATCCCAATAATTTTTTTTTAATTACAAGTAAATCACTATGAACTGTTCTAGTTGTAAAGAAAAAATCGATCGAAGTGATCATTTTAAAATAGAGTGTAGTGATTGCAAGCATTATTTTCATTGTGCCTGTGTTACTACTAGTATACAGCAAGCTGACTTTTAATATATGTGCTCCAACAATAGACCTTTTCGCTGTGACAAATGTACATCACTCTGCCGAAAATCGCTACAACAACATCAACCCGTAGCTAAGCAAAATGCAGCAGCTATGCCAACACAGCCAAAACAGTAGCACATAGGTGTGGGAGCTACTAAACTGCAATCAAGAGCAGTGCATAAACCAACAACAACCACTACACCAAACAGCGGGACAGCGTTAACCAGCAGAGAGCGTGCAAGTACAACTACAATGGAGCAGACACAATATACTAGCGGGAGCAGCAGTTCAATAACCCTTCAACTGCTTTACGAAGAGATTCTCAATCTAAAAAAAATTAACATTGACTTTCTCCTACAGTACAACAGCTGGAAGATGAAAATGCCACATTGAGAGCGAGGATTACGAGCTTGGAAAATAAACTGAACTGGAGAGATGAGAAGCAGATGGAGGGCGTAATTGAAATTGTTGGTGTGCCTGAGGTAAATAACAACAATGCTGTAGAGAGTGCGCAAAAAAAATTTTGTGACGCTTTGAATGTTTCTGTCTCTGATGATGAAATCCAAAGCTGTTATGTTAAACACATCAACAATATGTGAGTTATAATATCAGAGTTTCATTTAACCTTGCTCCTGCGCCTTCTACCCAAGTTCCAACTAACAATGCCCCATCCGACAAATATCCTAATTTTATTAGCTCCCTTATACTAAACCCAACCGCCCATTCCTCATCTTCATCTATCAATCCACCTGATCCAACCCCCCTCACTAGTCAAGATTCTAGTTCCGGGGTGCTTGACCATCCTGTTCCTTCATCATCCGCTCGTGCCTCCGATTCTCACCCAAAATACCTTGACCCACTCCTTCCACCAACTGTCAAACTCACTAAAAAATTTTCTGATATGAATGATGACAGTCGTTATGTAGTATCTCGTTTGAGAGACCGCCGCATTTATGAAAATGTTCGGCTCTACCTTGCCTACTTACACGACAAACCCAACTCCGTATCTGTATCTGTATCTGAACCGAAATCTGTATCCTCCAGTCCACAATGCCTGTCCATTTACTACCAAAATGTAAGAGGTTTGCGCTCTAAAATCTCCTCGGTATATCTCAATTCTCAAAAGTTTCCCTATGACCTAATTGCTCTTACTGAAACAAATCTAATTCCAGACATTAAAAACCATGAACTGTTTCCTCCAAATTTCAACGTTTTTCGAAAAGATGGATTTGAAAGAGCTGATAATCCTTACGGCCGCAGTGTTTTACTAGCAATCCGGAACTGCTTTCACGCAACTCCTGTCGATATTCCCCACACTGACAACTTTGAGTTAGTATGCGCCAACATTACGCTCCCCAAACGATGTCTTTACGTACTTTGTTGCTACATTCACCCATCTCAACCCATTGAGTCTTATCAACCTGTAGTTCACGCAGTTGATTTTTTGACTGAGGATGCACAACTTGAAGATTGCATTGTTCTAGTAGGAGAATTCAACCTCCCTCACCTTATATGGGAGTCTTCCGATGATTCGTCTCATTTTGTCTCTCGTAATTCGACATCTGAAATAGAAAGATTGATGGTGGACTGCCTAACCAACTCAAGTCTGCATCAGATTAGTGGAATACCTAATACAATGAACAGACAACTCGACCTTGTCTTCACATCCGATTCAGATAACTGTGTCGTTTATAGGAGTGATCATCTTCTTTCTAACCTAGACCGCCTTCATCCCCCCTTGTCAATTATATATTCATATGAAAATGGCAATACATGTGTCGATTCGGAAAATTCATTCTCATTTGACTTCAGTAGATTCGACTTTAACAAACTTAAAAACCTCATCAGCAACATTAACTTTGACTTTATTGGTGAGACAACTAACAATGATCTTGCCCTATCAACATTCTATTCGTTAATTTTCTCCTGCTTTGCCCAATCGTTTCCGCATACCTTCCAAAAGGACTGCATATCTGCTCCTCCCTGGTACAACAATGAGTTGCGCTCTCTCCGTAATAACAGAAACAAGTTGTGGCACAAATTCTTAAGAACTCGATCTGATTCCGACTACAGTAATTATCTATCGGTATATAATCGTTTTTCTGAACTTTGTGAGTCTCTTTACCTTGAGTACCTCTACCGCATTCAATTTAGCTTAGTCTCGGACCCTAAACGCTTCTACCAGTTTATTAATACCAAAAGAAAGTCAGACGGCTACCCATCTACTCTTAAATTTCTTAGTGAATCTTCTGCCGACCCAAAAACCATTGCAAATTTCTTTGCCTGTCATTTCAACAAATCCTTTTCTAAGAAAACAGCTGAAGCCGATCCTAGCTACTTTAGCTATATGAGAAACTATCCTGAGACGTCAGCCATTTCACTAAATATAACAACAACTTTGGTATCTGAAAACATTACCAAACTTAAAGATGATTTCTCGCCCGGCCCTGATGGAATTCCGGCTATTGTAATAAAAGAGTGTGTTACCCATCTCGGTCCTCCTCTTGCTGCCCTATTTAACTTGTCTGTCTCAACATGTACTTTCCCTTTCCTATGGAAGGAATCTTACATTATCGCTATTCATAAAAAAGGAAGTAAGGCCGAAGTCGATAATTATAGGCCCATAGCAAAACTCTCTTGCATACCCAAACTTTTTGAAAGCATAGTCTATCAACAACTGCTTCCGTACTGTAGGCCAACTATCTGCACAAATCAGCACGGCTTCATGAAAGGTAAATCAACGACCACTAACCTAACAGAGTTCGTCTCTAGCTTCATGCTTTAGAAGACGGTGACGAAGTTGATTCAATTTCAACAGATTTCAGCAAGGCATTCGATAAAATTTCTCACCAACTTATCATCTTTAAACTAAAAAAACTTGGCTTTTCCCCTCATTTTGTGGCATGGACCAAATCCTATTTAGAAGACTGAGAATACAGGGTCATCTTCAGATCTTCAATATCCGAACCCATTAAAGCAACATCTGGTGTCCCTCAGGGTAGTCACCTTGGTCCAATCATCTTTATCCTTACAATTAATGATATAAATTGCATTTTAACGAACTCTAATCTTTCTATTTTCGCTGATGACATGAGAATTTCCAAAGTCATCTCATTGCCTTCTGACTTCCATTGCCTGCAAGATGACTTGAATAAGTTTTCGGTATGGTGCAAGCAAAACTTTTTGGAGCTTAATGTCAGCAAATGCCAAGCGATAACCTATTCCCGTAAACGTCTGCCTCCCCCTCCAAGAAACTACTTCATCTGCGATGAGCCTATTCCTTCCACTACCCAAGTACGGGATCTAGGTATAATTTGTGATAGAGAATTGAATTTCGACTCACATATTGACAGCATTTTAAATAAAGCTAACTCTTCACTCGGCTTTATCAAACGCTGGTCAAAAGAATTTTCCAACCCTTACGTTACAAAGTCCCTGTACATTACTTTTGTAAGGCCTCTTCTCGAATATTGCAGTCAAGTTTGGTCACCCTATAAACTAACCCACATTCAAAGAATAGAAGCAGTCCTACGCAGGTTTATCCGTTTTGCACTTCGTGGTCTACCTTGGGCCGATCCATATGGATTACCCCCCTATGAAAATAGGCTAAAACTAATTAGCAGGCATACCCTAAAAAAACGTCGTGAAGTCGCTGATGTACTTTTTATCCACCAGTTACTGACTGGAAATATCGACTGCTCGACAATAACGCAAAATATTGCATTCACTCCCAATCCCCGTAATCTAAGAACTGTCCCTGTCTTCCTGATCCGAACTCACCGCACCAACTACGGTCATTTTGAACCCATATCCAGAATGTTGCGTATAACGAACAACTACGCCGAAGTCTTTGACCTAAATAGCAGCAAACAAGAAATAAAAACAGCGCTGCTCAATATGCCACTCCCTTAACATCTCCCCCGTCCACCATTTCTTCTCGCCCCATTAGGTTAAGTATATCTTTGTTAGTTTTTAAGTCTAGTTTTAAGTTTGGCTTGTTAATAAGCTTAATAAAGTTGTCCGGGGTAGACCCGGGCCAATAATAATAATAATATAAATGCAACTTCGAATCCTAATGAGATGAAAAGAAATATTTTATGTATCCATCTATCCTCTATTGAAGTCAAGCAGAAGATTATGAGAAACAAGAAAACCGCGAAGAAAGCTCTTAACACTTCCATATTTGGTGATCGTAGCAGCAAAAGTATATTTATTAATCATTATTTCACGAAACATACTGGAGCTTTGTTTATGGTCGCGACAAAAGTTAAAATAGAAACACAATATAAATACTTATGGTTTAGTAAATCTCAAATTTTGATGAGAAAGGTTGATAATGGTAAGGTTGTCGTTATAAGATCCTTTGACTATTTAATAGCTTTGATCTTATAAACGACAACATTACCATTAAAACCATTAATAGTACTCGTATGTATGATAGCATGTTTTATTCTAATTCTAAGAATGAAATATCAGTTTTCATTGTTCATCGAAACATTAGAAGTATGCGACAAAATTTTGATTTGTTACTCTGTAATATTGAAGGTTTTGTGAATTTTCCAGACTTTATTTTTTTATCCGAGATATGGATTTATTCATGCGAAAAAGAAGACTACAAAATTCCAAACTACGAGTTTTACGCTAACACTAATGATTCGTATTCTGCGGGAGGTGTAGGCGTATTCGTCAGTAATTCATATTTGCGTAATGATGAGTTTAAGGTTGACTGTTATAGTCTGAATAGTGCTGATATCATAAAAATCTCCTGCGTCATTTGCAAGGAAAATGTTAACATTATTTGTGTGTATAGAGTTCAGTTTATGTCTTTAAAATTGTTTTTAGAAGAGTTTACAGTTTTCTTGCGCAATGAAAATGCGGCGAATCTTATTATTCTTGGCGACTTTAATGTGGACACTTTAAGTTGTAACGCGGTAGTTGACACATGTGAATTCTTAATGGCAGAGCACGGTTTAACATCATTCATTAATAAACCTACAAGACCGATTTCTAGTACTTGCCTTGATCATGTATTTGGTCGCTTTAAGAAATTAGAAACAAATCTTTGCGCGGGAGTTAACTTTGATCTGAAAATTACTGATCATTGTTTGACCGGTTTAGTGTTAAGTATCTTTAACAACAAAAGGTCTGTTGTTACCGCTCCTCTTAAAGTAACTAAAATAAACTACAGGCAACTTAACGATAAGTTGCTGCGTGAAAGTTGGGAAGAAGTCTACACCATTAAAAATGCTTCACAGGCGTATGAACAATTCTTAAAAATTCTAGTTGGTCATATTGATATCTGTAGTTCTTCCATCGAGCACAGAAAATCGGAAACCAAACTTAAACCCTGGATGAACAGATCTCTTCTCAAAAAAATTAAACTTAAGCACAATCTACGTAATAAATGTTGCAAACACCCTCATAACCTTGTTTTGAAAAGACATTATAATCACATGTGCCAAAAAATTAATAACGAAATTAACTTCTACCGTGATAGTTACTATCAAAGTAGAATAAGAAATTCACAAGGAAATCTTAAAAAAAGAATGGGAGGTTATAAATAGCATTATTAATCGCAAAGCTAAAAACCATAGTAATCAATTGTTCTAAAAAATGGGAATGACTACTTTCCTTCAGTGGGATAAACATCTCTCCCATCAGACCTTCCAAGCGTCTGCAGCTGTTGCTCTGCATCTGGCCTTGGGGACCACACACCTGTAAGGAACAGCTTCTTCTTTGAACCCATTACAGGGTTTGAGCTGTTAAAAACAATAAACCGTTTCAAAAATTCAAATTCTTGTGGTAACGATGGTATCTCAAACATTGTAATGAAACAAATTGCCCTTAATGTCGTTGATATTTTGGCTCATATCTTTAATTTGAGTATCTTTTCTGGAAATTTTCCAATGTGCCATTGTAATTCCTATTTATAAAATGGGCAACAGACAAGAGAAAAGCAACTATAGACGCATTTCCTTACTCCCTACAATATCGAAGATATTTGAGAAAACCGTTAAAAGCAGAGTTCTGAAGTATCTTAATGATATAAAATTCTTCAGCGAAAGGCAGTTTGGGTTTAGAGAAAGCCTGTCTACGGAAGATGCTCTCCTAGACTTTTGTGCAGTTGTTTACAAAGGACTTGATGTTAAAAAATATTACGCCGGACTCTTTGTAGATATTACAAAAGCCTTCGACATGGTAGACCACACCATTCTCTTGGAAAAATTGCAATCTGTGGGGTTTCGCGGTTTTATCTTAGATTGGTTAGCATCTTATTTTAAAAAAAACAGAACGCAAAAGGTAAAAATCGGGAATAATTTAAGTAATTCAAAGATAATCAATATAGGTGTACCCCAAGGATCCGTTCTTGGACCTATTTTGTTCCTAATATCTATTTTGGTAATCCCATTTATTGGTAATGCAAAGGTTTTTGCCAACGATTTTGCATTTGCATTTGGATCAACAAACCTTTTAAATCTAGTTGCTAACATCAACCACGACGTTCACTTGCTAAGACTCTGGTTCACCAAACACAAGTTAGTAGTAAGCAATAAGACTAAATTGATGTATTTCAGTTTAAAAGTGAAAGATTGCCCAGACTTTGACATTGTATTTCATGCATCTGCCTGTTGTAGACATAGCGTGCTAAACTGTGTTTGTGATGTGCAAAATTCCAATGTCCTATATGACAAAAATATTAGCTGCAGCTCGTATTGCTTCAAAATAGAATTACTTGAGCACTAAAAATATCTAGGTATTATTATTGATCGAAATTTGAGTTGGAGCGAACACATCTCAAGATTGAAAAAGTATCTGCAATCTTCTCTACGCATCTTTTACCATCTTAGTAATTACTGCTCTACACAGACCCTGAAAAATTTACTTTGGGATATTTCACTCCAGACTCCAGTATGGAATAAGCGCATGGGGAGGTACAGCTGACTGTCCTACAAAAGTCCGCAATAAGATAAGTATGCAAATCAGCTCGCCTAACCCACTCCATAGAATTATTTATATCCTGTCTGTACGACATTTATATTTTTTTAAAGTCCTCAAAATATTCTTCATAAGAGGTGGCTATATGCAGAACCCTATATCTGACATCCATAATCTACGAAGCAATACTGGTACCGTCTTACATACTCGTATTCCACCTTTTCACACATCAAGTTTTAGGAACTTTTTCTAAATTGTTTGCTACAAGCTATTTAATAGTCTACCCGAGGATATTCGAATTATTCGAACTGCGTCTGTATTTCTAAAAAAAAGTAAAATCGTGGTTTCTTGTGATTACTCACAATGAAATCGAAATTTTGTTACGCTTTATTATTTGAGTTCACCCCACAATGTAAATTTTGAAGTGGCATTTCTCTCCATTTATTTTCCCTAAATAAAAATGTCACTAACTATTCTCCAAATTAGGATATATATGCATAGTAAGAAGTGTTAAGCAACTCAAAATAGATTACCGAATTGAGAATAAAGAATTAAATAATAAAATAAAATAAACATATACATATAAATATATATTTATATATATTTATGTGTGTATATATGTATATATTAGTAATCATAAAACAATAACGTTATACCTAATGCATTTTCAAAAGAATTGTACAGAACATATAAATATTTTCTTTTATTAACTTATTTCCGCAATAAGGTTACACGTTCGTAAATAATTAAATGCTTCATTCCTACGAATGATTTGATATACTCGTAATATAAGTATTTTTATAAATATTTAATATGTTCAACTCTTCCGGCTATGAATTGAGAAAACACAGAGCCATTTTCTTGTATGTCATAAATTAAAAATAATAGTTTGCTGGTAATATTGTATCTTTTGCTTCTTTCGAGTTGGATCTCAAATGTTTTCACTTGTTTTTGAACACGCAAACAAAACATTTCTCTATTGTATATTACCACACAGTGACTTATGTCAGAAAGCCAATACGTACCTCTATACTGTGTATCAAGCACTTCTCGATTTCACAGCATAACTTTGCATGGGTTGATTCCTAAAACGGTGTTAATTTTATAAAGCTGTGCTTTTTATTTGTGGTATTTGCTTGAACAGATTGATTTTATTTCAGCCTAATTCAATCAACCAGAGTTGTTTCCTCTCAAGGTTTTCAGTTGTTTCCTTACATTGCCGCAGATTATTTTAATATTTCAAGTGTAATAATAATTAAGTAATATTTCATAGTATATGTCGAGGTACACTTTTCTAATACACCAGCTTTCCAATATTTATGATATGAAAACTAAAACTACAAAACATGGAGTGTCCGTGGTGTAGTGGTACTAGCAATCGCTTCTCACTCGGAGGGTCCAGGTTCGAATCCTGCCCATCGCAAGTCAGTTTTTCATTTGTGTAATTGGAACTCAGACAGAAAAATTCTGCGTGTGAAGGCATAAGATTTGGCTGTTGTAGAGTTTCAAGTACAGAAAAAAATACTGTGAATTATACCTCGAATCACTCTGAGTGAAGAAAAAAAAAGTAGAAACATCTAACGTACTAGGCTAATGTTTCAGAATTAAGACAAACAAAGAAAACCCCGGATTCGGATCAAGCGGCTTGTTTGAAAAAAGGGTTTCAGGATTGAAGACTGCATTATTTAACAGATTTAGTGTCCGGTGATCAGTTATTCACTGATGGAATTTCTCTTTTGGTCGATTTTCACCAGAGGTCAACAAAACAACAAATTGGACGGAAACATTTTAAACAGCGTAGGGAACGGGTTTGGAATCTGTTTTGCAGATCTAGATGAAAAATGTCTAGAAGGGGGGTCCCGAATCAAGGTAGTGAAATTCGTTTGTATCACTTCTGAAAAAGTATGTAGCTGTTGGAATGCCTTGAATCATTATGTAGGCCAAATGGATTTAGAATATGTTGTATATTAGGACACTGTTCTATATGAGAAAATTAGCTAGAAAGAAGTGAGAATGTGGAGATTAAACATCCACAAGTCCCCTTCTTCTGAAGAGGTGTTCTTCCTCGCTGGCAAAACCACTGCGTAAGCTTTTTCATCAATCCTACACTTTAGGACTCTTCCCGAGCAGATGGAAAACAGCATTTGTCCAGCCCGTCCCTAAAAAAGGCGAATCATCTTCTCTCTCCTCCTACAGACCCATTGCACTTACGTCCCTTCTTTCCAAGGTCATGGAAACACTGATAAATCGTCAGCTCATGAAATATCTCGAAACACGAAAACTTCTCAATGACCGGCAGTACGGTTTTCGTAGCAACATGTCCACTGGTGATTTGATGGCATGTCTCACCGAAAAGTGGAACCAAAGCGTACATCAATCTGGCGAAAGCAAGATAGTTGCACTTGATATTTCTAAGGCATTTGACAGAGTTTGGCATCAGGCTCTTTTGTCGAAAATGCGTGCATTTGGGATCGACGACTCTCTTCTTCAATGGATTAGAAATTACCTTTCGGAACGTTCAATTCAAGTTGTCCTGGACGGTTTCAAGTCTGATATTCACAAAATAAATGCTGGTGTGCCCCAGGGCTCTGTTCTATCACCGACACTCTTTTTAATTTTCATTAACGATCTCTTGTCTGCTACTTCTAATCCAATATATTCCTTTGCTGATGACAGTACTCTCTGCTTCTCATATTCGTTCCCGGACTCCCAGCCCTGCTCTTCGGCTGTAGTACGAGAACGGCAGCGTTTGCTAAGCTCATTAAATTCCGATATCAACAGCATAACCAATTGGGAAACTATCAATAGAGTGGAATTTAATGCTTCCAAAACACAATGCTGTCTGCTGTCTTTAAAGCGAAATTTAAACACCCAGCCATTATCTATGAATGGCACTTGCATCGTCGAAACCGAAAAACTTTCCATTCTCGGTATGTGTGTCAATGACAACTTACGTTGGAATGACCACATATTTGATGTCGCCAAAAATGCTGCGAAATGTCTAGGTTTCCTCAAGCGATGTAAGAAATATTTTACCCCCTCTGATCTGGCCTCAATATATAAGGCATTCATCCGCCCAAAATTGGAGTACAACTCCCACATCTGGTCAGGTGCTCCTAAAACATCTCTGCACCTGCTAGATAGGATTTAAAACCGTGCGATAAAACTTATTGACGATACTAATATCAGTCAATCAATGGACACCCTCGAACACCGTCGAAATGTCTCGTGTCTCACTTTGTTTTATCGCTATTTCCACCACCAGTGCTCCACTGAAATCGCCAGTAGCATTCCGCCCATTCAAACTTTCAACCGTAACACCCGTCTCGCTATGAATGCTCATCAGTATACCCTCAAGCCCATTTTCGGACGTACTCTAAAATATCGTGATTCGTTCCTAAGCAGTACAACTCGCTTATGGAATGCCCTGCCGATCTCTGTATTTCCTGGTCTTTATAGCTTGCAAACATTTAAAAGCAATGTACATCGGTACCTCTCTTTTCTTCCTCCCTAAATTGCCTTTGCCCGCGCTGTGAACAATCACCTTAAGGGTATAAAAACCCCATGAGCGCGAGCCCATTATAAAAAAAAAAAAACAATGCGTGACTAAGGCTTCCGTTTAGAATAAAATAGCACAGGCAGTTGACCTTGGATTGTTAAATGATGATAGCCACTTATTGATCAACAAATATTTAGGAAAATTGTAGAACTTAGTAAGAAGCAACTTTGGTAGGAATCCTACCACCCTTCATGGATCATAAAAACGTACAATACTATGATTCTACTGGTAAATTGAACTGCTTAGGTTTTTCCTGTTAACTTTTTATTTTCAAATGATTCTCCAGGGATCGCGATGGACTCCTTTTGGACCCAAGTGTTGTACGGTAATCTACTTTTCATACTCCTATTTAGTCTTTTCTTTTTTTCGAAGACATTTACTATCATATCAGTGATTCAATGAATCTGATTAACATTGAGTGCCTTTTTCTGACATTTTTCAATCATAACTAACCTATACTTTTGATAAGACAGACAGCAGGAAATGGCGCAATGACGCTACGCCATAAGATGAGATTGCTGGTTCATGCTCTCTGCAAATTTTAATATTTGCTGTACATATGAGTATTAGTATTAAAAGTTCTACTCTTATAATCTGTGCTACTTTATTTAAAATATTTTCTTAGGAGATACTCCTATTTACGTTTTTTCCCCTTACAAAAATATGAAAAAAACCTTTTTTACTTTCAGACTATTTTCAGTTTTTATATCGTAATAAGGAAAAAAAGGAGAGGTAAGCTCCAAGACTTTGTCAAGCCGATGGTATTGTAGAGCAGAAACTGATTATATTGTATCAAAAGTCAAAACAGAGCACAAGTATACGTCATTAATTTGTGGATGACTATTTTGATATGTATGCCATATTAAATAACTAGCTATCGGAAACATTACAGATCAAACAACGATACTATTTTCGCCATCCTAAGCATACTAAGAATGTCTTCTTCCCCCTTGTAATTCCAATCGGAATTGCATTCAACATCATCAAGTGTCATGAAATAACATCGCTATAACACTATTGCAATAATACATTCGATTATACATATATCAGGTGTACATATGGTATATTAAGTGCATAATTTACCCCAGAAACAAATCCGGAGCACTGATCAGTTTTTATTGCATAGTTTCAAAGAAAGCCCAGAAAATAACAAACATTATTTTGTAGACATCATAACTACATATTTTATAAGCAACATTATCGGATTTTAATTACATGTATTGTACTCGAACTTGTATATGTATTTAAATTTATTATGAAGCCTCGAATTCATAATACTATAATCAATGTGTAATGACTGCAATTTCATTTTAGACTAATGTTTTGTCAGTTTTTGCAATCATCTTGTTGAAATCTTTTTCACACAATGACTGCTTATAGAAATAATTTTAAAATATTACATAAATCTTCTCATTGGATAAAAATTCAGTTTAAAATTTTAGGAATAATAAGAAATATTCGTGGTACAATATAATACGCATGATATACATGTAACATAAAAATTATAACATAAAATCTCAAATATTTTCTTTTTAATATAAAACAAATCGAATATCCGATTTACGTGACTTTAAAAACGGTTAATTTTAAGTACAAAGTAAATAAAAATCCACATATGTACCCATGTGCCCATCTACAATATATATGAATATTTGTATGCATGTATGCATTATACGAGTACGTATATTTCTTATCGACGTGTGCTAAGAAATATCGCAACCTATTTACCTTATTGAAATCTATTTCAAAGATAGCAGTAGAACTATATGTCGACTTAGACGATTTGAGTATGACCACCTACCTGATAAGTGTTATCATAAGAATACCCCAAAAACTAAAAAAATCATAAGCCTTTTATTAATATATGTTTCTTTTTTTATTTGAGTTGGTGGTTGCTACACCTGTTCAAGAAAGGTTCTTATGAGCCAATTGATATCGATAACATCGACATTGATAGGTATGGAGGAATGGCATAAGGAAATCAAGTGATTGTTTCTGTGTATAGGTAATATGAGTTAACTGATGAATATACTCTAGTGTCGGAATCATATCTTTATCGGTAGGTGTGACAAAATCGCCAAACGCAGATAACAGGCCTATAAAAGACCATATCTTTAACGGAACTTGCTATATTCAGTGAATTTACACCGTCGAATGAGGCCGGATACTTCCTCAATACGAGTAATTACAATATTAATAAGAAAAAATACATAAAGTGATATTTCCGACACATGAACATTAAAAGGATATTGTGTTTTATGTTCAAAGTAATATATACGTTTTGAGTGAGTAAAAAGATAATTAAAAAGTTGCAATGGGAGTTTTATTAATTTTATTAGTTTTTGAAAAACTCCCTCAAATGTATCTATAAAAAAAAAACTCAATAACATTTATATAATAGTTCTATAGTAAATACTGATTTTTTGATTTCTATCATTCAAACCATTAAAACTACAAGTATAATATGTCATGTTGAAGGTATTATAATTTGACGAAATTTATTTTTATTTTTATTGGAAATTACTCAAACTTAAAACCTATTTGTGTAATAATTAAATAGCAATCGTTCGGAATATGTAAAAAGGTCTTTAAAGAAAGATACATGGTGAAAAAGCTCGAAATTCAAACGTCCTTCACAGTCATGTACATACTATTGTATGTAATATTCATGAAAGACAAGCTCTAAGAGAATTTGCAGACTATTTCAAAGAGGCCTGAATAGTTAATGTTAATGGCTATAAAACTTGAATACATTACATAAGTAGTTTCATGCTATTAAAGCAGTAACGCATTCTTATTTCTCAATCGCATAAACCCAAAAATTCATATATCATAGCTTAAACATGTTATCCTGAATTTGAATATTGTTGTTTTTTTTTTTTCATTAACTGACGATATATTTTGTGAGTGGTTTTAAATTTTATAAAATATATATTCTTTCATTTTAAATTGCTCGTAGGACTGTGGATAGTTAAGTCAATTTTATAATGAGTCAATGTTTTAGCATTTTCAAAATAACGAATGTGTGTTGAATGTATTTCTACTAATTTTCAATAGAACGTACACATGTATGTATATTTTTATACCCATATTTATATGTTATCTATATATGTAAGGATATGTTTACAAAAATTAGGTTGTTAGGATTTACGAAACACCCATTGATCAAAGTCAATCTTTGAACACATCAAGTGTACTTTTATTTTTATTTGTTGGTTTTATAAAAAATAAATAGAAGTTTAGTTATTAAAACTGTAAAGGCAAACTCTCATCAAGAACTAGTTTACATAAGTTACTGATGGGTCTGCAACCCTACTCTGTTTAAACAAAACTTTAAATATTCGTCGGACAGAACCTAACTCCTTTTAACACAAACATCTAGAATCTGTTAACGATTTCATAGACGTGCAGTATTACAATAATTGACATCAGATATGCATATATCATAAACATTCATATTATGTATTCATGCATGTACATTAAATATATTTTGATTTTTAACTGACAGATGCAATATAATGAATGGCTTGCTTTAAATATGTTATGCAGCTACGAGTTAAGATTTCGAGGACATAAGCATAAACATCAGAACAGTCAATCATAATTTAAATCTTCATTATCAAGATCAATATATAAACAACAAATTAAATACAACGATAACATATTTAAAAAAAAACAATGTTGACTTTATTAGGAATAAAAAATATTTGGTTCTCATTTCAACGGTTGGTGTAACAAGGTAAGTAGAGTAGCGGGCTCATCACTTTTTATTTAATATTAGTGAGATTCTTCTATTCTACTTGTTAAGACACCAAAAATCAACAAGAGAGCATTAAAGTTTAGTAGTAAGTGTATCGTTTATTTATCTAAATAATAAAAAGTCTTCTAAGTGTTGTCCCGCTTTATTACTACGAGTATGTTTAAGTTAGCAAATGAAACATTTTCATGTTTGTACATGAATCTCAAAGTGTCAAAGTACGGTTAATCAAAATAATCATCAGCCGATCTGTAAGTATGAAACACTTAAGAATTTGTAGATACAGGGTGTCCGGGTGCAGAATTAGGATTCTAAATATAAATAAGGTATAATAATTTTATTAAACCAGTGCTTTAAAGAACAGCAATGCTAATTTTTTTTTTTTAAATAATTCCTTCCAAATGTTGTCCGTCTGGTCTTATACGCTCCCGGAATCTTTCGACTGTATTTCGAGCGACATGCTGGAGAAGCGATGGCAGAATGTTGTTTATTACTCGACCAATATTATCTTTCAGTTCAGGAATGTTTGCTGGATTTGATAAATAAACCTTACTCTTGTGGTACCACGATTCAAAAAAGTCCAAGAACAGTCTCCGAAGCGACTTATCAATTTGTTTGGAAAAATATCGCACAGTAGAGCCACAGTGTCTCCAATAATATGAGGCGTACAGCCATCTTTCTGAAACCATGTCCGTGAGGTTAAGGAAGAATGTTTTCTCACTCTTGACACTTATTATGTGTCGATAAGAATTACCGTCTGCAGTAATGCCTTACCCTCGAGAATTTTGAAAAAAATAATGGTCAATTAAGCTATGGCTTGATAACGCACATCAAACGGTTACCTTGGGGTTCTGGAGTAGTTAACTGTTGGTGTTTCAAACGTGTATATTGCGATTTAGGATTATGGCGCCATCAGTGCGTAACGAGATCGACGTTGTCACCAGTCTTCGACTGCTGTTTACTTCTGAACTTGTTGTCCGGAACCTTCGCTTGGTGTGAATTTCGCTTGTACCGCTAACAGAATCCCCGATGAGCAATAATAAGACTTTACAAACGCGTTGAATGCGAACGCACGTAATTTACCCGTCCACTTCGACATCGTGACGAAGTGACCAGCACTAGTGATGAATCGAAGGGGACCAACGCAATGGTATTAGAACAATTCGAAATTTAAATCCCAGACACCCTGTACTGATTTTTCCTATTGAAGACGGTTCAGCCGCCATTGTCATACAAAATGTATCGTTAATCAAAGTCTTTTTAGGCTCTCTCGCAGGGAATTTTCCTCGACTCTGGAAAAACAATAACATTCTATTTTTTCTCCCTATTTTTCCACTAACCGTTAGATGCAAATCTTTCAAATCAAGTCTTGCGTAACTTAGTATCATTATAAAATACAAACATACATTAGTGAAGTCATGAGTTTATCGATGTTTTTTCAATTGGTTGGCCACGTATTTTCTTTTGGTCCCCTGCTGGAACTCACGTCTCTATTGTCTTTTTTAATCAGCTCATTAAACGACCTTCGATGAATATGGCAAAACCAGCCGATTTGTTTAACCTGAAGTGTTTCTGCGATAGCGGTCTCTTAACAAGAGACTACAACGGATGCCAGTACTCCTTATACCATCAGACCACTTTTCTTTCAAACTTCTCGTACATGTTCATTTAATGATATTCGTATTTCTTCTTTTTTTTTTTTTTATATTTGGCGCACCCTCAAGGGATTTTGCGTACACTCAAAATGTTTGCACCGGTGTTCGAGAGTGTCAATTGACTGAGTGATATAAGAACAATTGAGTAGTTTTATCGTGCGGTTTTGAATCTTATTTAGCAAGGCGTCTTAGGAACACCTGGTCAAATGTAGGCATTCTACTTACTCAGCTTTTGGGCAGTTGAACGTCTTATCTATTGAGGCCACACCAAAGAGGGTGAAATATTTATTACAGCGCTTGAAGAACAAGGACATTTCGCAGCATGTTTGCTGAAAACGAATTTGTACTCAATTCTGCTAGTCGTTCCCCATTTAGTAATGCATACAAATATGAAGCATAGAGTACGTCGTTAGCAAAGGAATTTCTTGAAGAAGATGTAGCAGACCGCATTTCTGTTGTAAATGACTTCAAACTCTCCAAGACTTGAATTAATCATTCCGAAAGGTCATTCAAGAAGAAATTCACAAATACCCCAAACTACTGATGCCAAACTCTGTCAAAAGTCTTCTGCTTCCACCAGATTGGTTTAGAGTTTGGTTTCACTTTTCGGTAAGACATGACATTAAATCACCAGTGGACTTGTTGGCATGAAAGCTGTATTGCCGAACTTTGTATTGAGAGCTTTTGCGTGTTTTGAGATATTCCACCAGTTGACAGTTTATCAGCGTTTCCACGGCCTTGGATATAAGAGACAATAAAGGAAAGAATAAGAGAAGAATATTCACCATTTTAAGGATAGGCCGAAAAATTGCTGTTTTTCATCTACTCGGAAATAGTCCTTAGAAGTAGCTCTTCAGAAGAAGGTAGAGATACAATCTGGACCAGCGCGTTTGTCCAGTTTAGAATTTCTAAGTGCTCTTGCTACTACACTATTACGAAAGTGAATTCATCGCATTTAAGATTCCACATACTCAAGTGTAGGTGTACACATGACATAATCGTGTCCTCGTGTCCTTGTCCTAAGAGCTGACAACTGGAATGTCATTATGAATGAGCGAGGGTTTGGGATGAGGGAGGATTTTTAATAGTGATGTATGAACATGTAATGTCGAGTTTTATCTCAAAAAACTCATTTATTCAAACAGCATAATGAACGAATAATCAAGGTATTGGCCGTCGTTACCTATAACTTTTTCTCATCTTTGTTGCAACTGATGGATTCTGCACCAGTATCACTGCTAGTCTTTTGAGGCCAACCATTCATCAAGCCATTTTTTCACATCTTCTTATGAACGAAAGTGCTTTCCCGAATATCCGTGCGGCATAGATCGAAACAAGTAATAATCAGAAGGAGCCAAGTCTGGTGGATACGGCGGGAGGGGCAAAACTTTTAAATTAATATTTGCCAAGTAGTTTTTTACTTGGTTTGCAACATATGGACGAGCATTGTCGTGATGGAAAATAACTGGTGCGTGTCTTTGGGCACATTTAGACAGTTTTTTCTTCAATGTTTAATTCAATTTTATCAGCTGTTGACGGTAGCGATCCCCAGTAATTGTTTTAGCAGTTCAAAGTACACCATTCTCTTCTGGTCGCAACAAATACCCAGCATAACCTTCTTTCGCGTACTGGTTGTGAGGTTGATGGTTGACGTGAGTCTACCCATGATTTTTTTGCGTGTGGGATTCCCGAAATACGAGTATATTCACTTTTCAGCGCCAGTAACAATTCGATGTAAACAATTTTTTCTTTTGTGCTGATCAAGCACAATTGACATGTAACTCATTTTCATCCTTTTTCAATCTTTTCCAAGGCTTTTAAACATTTTGAAACAGTTTTACGATTAACTTTCAATACTTCTGTGAGCCGTCGAGTGTTCATCTAATAATAATTTATAATTAATTAATAATAATTTTATCTTTGGTATTCCACGGTCACCGCTTTTGAAAGGAACAAACCAACGTTCACAAGTTTGGTATATTTTAACTCAGTTTTTGGTGGTATAGAAATTTCACACGCTTGAGAAGGGCGTTGTAGTCATTGCTGGGTATTTTTATTATTTTTTTTGGTTTTCCTCTGTCGGCTTAGTCTTGTAAGACCAAAAAAGCTGTGCCCTAACCTTGGCAGTTACTTCACAGATTGAGTCATATCACGCCTTTTCTTTTTGCTGATTCTCTTGTGTGTTCTTCTTCTCTACTTTCTTCTTTCATATGTGAAGATCGGGCTTACGATTGGGCTTATTTATGTCGTATTTAACAAACAGCATTTTCTCTCACAAAATCATTCGAAATTTGCACCCCATATAAACCACTCCACCCTTAGTCTAACTTCTATCTGTGCGAAATCTTTATTGCAATCACCTTAATGACTTACTAGGTCAAAGTATTAGGTATATATAAATGATGTAAATGATGTATATAAAGAGAGAGGGAAGGATATTTGCGCTAAGTGCTAAGTGGTTATTTTGCTCCCCAGTTCTGTCGGAGCTTTGATCGCATTCGCATTGATACGGAAAATTTGCTATTTCTCTAAGTGCTTCTTAAATCCCGTCAAAATAAGTAAACGCGTGAGATCGCCCAATTTTGAAGGCAGATTAATGTCCTCAGATAAAAAACCTAAATCAGTGCCCAAATGGTTGCAATGCTTGCCAGATAGCGATGTTGATAGTGATGATATTGTGCTACCAGCTAAGACCACAAAACTATTTATCCCTCCGATAAAACTGCTGCAAAAATCTAGTGACTTCGTTCATACTCTTATGAAAACTTTAAAGATATGTGATTATTCCATCAAAAAGATGTCGATCGGTATCAAAATTGTATGTGAAAGTATGGTTTCATATCGTTCTTTACTCAATAGACTTAAATCTGAAAATTGCCAATATTTCACATACGAATTGAAAAAGCTTTCAAAGTTCTGCTATTTGGTTTAGGTGCATATGATATCAACGAACTAACAAATTAACAGTTGTTCACTGATTTTCGTCGCGACAAGAAGTGCTTCAGCTTGCGAGCAAATTAAACTGTGAAAGAAAGCATAAATTAGCACCTAGACATAGTGTGTGTTAGATCCCCAGTAGCCTAGTGCGAGTGTTCCACGGTCACGGTATCAGAGGTAGTGGGTTCGCACCCCCGTATCCCCGAATCGTTTTTTTTTTTTTTCTTTTTCTTTTTTTCTTTAATTTCCGATATAATTAAAGAACGGTAAAAGAAATCACGTGATGGAAAACAACGAGCGACCCGCTCGACAAAAAACGGGCAAAGTGGATGACGTAATGTCGTCGTCTGATTACGCAGCACAGTCTGTAGAGGGGTCAGTAAAGACGACAACAAAGAGGAGGAGGAAACTAAAACCAACTCCCAGCCCTGCAAAGCGCCCTGTCATATCTACCTCAACGGAGAAGATGCCGGTTGATGTAAATAAAGGGGCTATAATATCAACATCAATGTCCGATGTGAGGGAGGAGCGCTACATGGGAGGAAGCAACAGTTTCGTCACATTGGCAGCCTCAGATTCAGACGACGAAGATGAACAAGTCGAGTCGCTGAATACTAGCATCAAAATGCTAGAACTACAAATAGTGGATATAAAAGCCAAACAAATGGCAAGGAGAGAAAGGGAGCAGCAAAATCCCTACCAACAAAACCACGGGCAAATGGAGCAATCCACCAAAAAGCAACCGGAACGACAACAACAGCAAAGACCGCCGAAACAAAAACAGCAACCTAAACCTCAGTTGCAACAACAACAACAGCAGAAACAGCTACAACAAAAGCAGCAACAAAAGCAGCAACAAAAGCAACAACAACCGCAGAAACAACAGCAACAACAACACCATGAACAGAAACAAAAACAAGACACAATCCAGTTATGTAAGTCGGCCATAGGCAATAATTTTTTTATTAAGAGATTAAGTATGGATAGGCATGCGATTCACTGCAATTCAGTGGAGCGCTATAATAAAATAAAACAATTGTTAAAGGACACGACGACGGAGTTCTTCTCCTTCTCACCGAAGGGTGAAAAGCTGCAAACTATGCTGCTGAGGGGGTTGGAGCCGTCTACTGATCCGGATGAACTCCTCGCACTGCTCAAAGAGAAGGAGTGCGCCGAGCTCAAATTCGTGGGGGTTAAGCCATTCGTCACAGCTAGAGCCAAAAGGGAGAAGCGGAAGCTACCATTCTTCCTGGTTCAGCTGACTCCCAATAGCAAATTGGATGGTCTAAGGAGCATTAAAGTCCTGGACTACCAGATTGTGTCATGGGAAAAAGTAAAGCGGAGCGACAACATTTTACAATGTGTTCGCTGCCAAAGGTTCGGGCACGCCGCGTCGAACTGCGAAATGCAGCCTCGATGCGTGAAGTGTGGAAAGAACCACAAATCTGAGGAATGCGCTCTGGGTAAGGACGGAGCGTCAGAAAAAAGTCAACTATCTTGTGCCTTATGTAGGAACACGGGACACACCGCAAATTATCGGGGTTGTCCCAAATTCCAATACATCAAAAGAGTAAATCTGGCTCGGCAGCAGAAAGTGGAAATTAAACGTCCAGTCGTGCAGACACAAACACCAGCCGATACTCCCCACGTTACCTACGCCCAAATGGTGGCAGGTAGGGGAAATACGGTACAACAACCAAAGGTAGCTTCTCAGGCCCCAGCGCCTAGAGCACCGGAACCTGTACCTGACATGCTAGCTATCTTGCTCTCTATTCAGGGGCAGATGGCTCAGCTTCAGCGTCAAATACAGGAACAGGCTAAGCGGGTAGATCAAATATACGCGCTGCTGCCGGGCCTAACGCACCTTCAGTCGTAATGGGTACGTACATGGCGGAGCAAACCCTGAAGGTCCTTGCTGTGAATGTGAATTCACTGATAAGGCTCGAACGACGAGCCGCACTATTTAAGTTGCTTAACGACCAAGCTCCTGATGTGCTTTTGGTTAGCGAAACTAAGCTTACCAAAAGACACAAAATGAGGCACAGAAGATACAAAATAGTACGGAGAAACCGACCTAACTCCATTCAGGGAGGTGGCGTTGCGATTTTCGTACGAAAAGGTATACGTTTTAAAAGAGTATACAGTCGTGTAGTACGTGGGTTCCGGGTGCTGGAAGCATGCATCGTGTACATCCCCCTCCGTAGTGGAAAGCGGTTGTACATGGTGTCTGTCTATGCACCTACGGCTACTCAATCCACTTTATTCATCTCAGAGCTCGAGACACTTTTTCGATTCCTGAGGCTGGAATTGGAAGACAACTATTATATTATCGGCGGAGATTTCAATGCCAAACATAGTGATTGGGGAAATAATACACCAAACACTAGAGGGAACCTACTATTCAATTGGCGGGGTCAGCACAGTATAATGTATCGACTCGGGCTTAAAGCGACGGATAGTCCGTCGTTTCCCAGACACGGGTCCTATTTGGATCTCCTGCTGTTCGACTCACGAATACAACTGACATGCACTAACCAACAAACTCTAAACTGTCTACGCACTTTCGTGTATGACAGTGACCATTGCGGTCTCAGCACCGAAATAACTGTTCCCAATGAAATTGCGGAATTGGATGAGTTTGTCCAAAGGCATTCCTACAATTATAGTAGGGTGCGTTGGACACACTTCACCAGAACACTGACGAGAGCACTCTCCTCGAATTCGCTCCACGCACCGTCCAACAGAAATCTGTCAAACGAGGAGATTGACAGGTATCTAAAACTAATGGACGAGACAATCAAACGAACAATGGACAAAACGATACCTCGGTATCAACACACTGACGACGAACACTTATTCCGCAATGCAACTATTGACGCACTGCACCGACATAAAAGTAGGCTGCTCTCAAGACTAAAAACCTTGTACAGGCAGTTTACTGACAGACATAACCCGGAGATCATGACACTGAAGTCGTCGATTAAAAACCTCCAAACATTAATAAAGGAAAATTACAGAAATTCTGTAAGTTTGTATTGGAACAACAAAATTCGGGCTGTAAACACCAGCAACCCGAATATTTTTCCGCAAATAAATAAAATATTTCGGAGAAAAGATCAAAACGACCTTTCGTGTCTTAAAATCGCTCGAACGACGGACAACGAGAACATACTTATAGCAGCAGGCATCGATCCAAATGAGGCTGTTGATGATGACAACTTCTTTGTGATCGAGGATCCGCAGGAGAAGGTAGAGGCTATAGGAGCGACTTTCCAGGAAGTGTACAAGGCGAATGGCATCATTGGCCCGAACCACGATCTGGAGAATCGAGTCCTTGTGCACAATTTCTACCTTCGAAATGAAATTGTGAATTGGCGATTCGAGAGCTCGGGTTTCACCCAGTTCAGTGACGAGAATATGGCAAATAATGTCATCACCAACGATAGGGTACTACCCCCGTTCATTTCGAAGGAAAAGCTGCAAACGATCTTCGAATCACTTAGAAGTAAGAAATCAGTGGGAACCGATGAAATACCGAACATTGTGCTTCGACATCTCCCTCTAGAAGCGGTGAACATTTATACCACCCTGTTTAATAATGCAATGAATAATGCACATTATCCAGCGCATTGGAAAACTGCGGTGGTACATCCCATCCCTAAAAGGGATAAAGACACTTCCAATCCGGCGAATCTCCGCTCGATTAGTCTTCTTCCAAACATCAGTAAGGTTTTCGAGAAGGTGATCAATAGAGTCCTGACTAAGTGGGTTGAGGACAAACATATAGTTCCGGATAATCGGTTCGGTTTCAAGGCGGGGCATGATATCATTCATGCTGCGTCTAAACTGGTTTCTGATATCCAATGGAATAAAAGCAAGAAACAGTGCACTGGTGCCTGCCTGATTGACTTGGAGAAGGCCTTCGATACCGTATGGTTGGAAGGACTCTTTTTCAAGCTGGACAGGTTGGGCATTAGTAAACCACTGCTGTATATTCTTTTTGATATGCTCTCCAGCAGACAGTTCATCGTGAAGAATGGCGATGTGACTTCTGCTGGAACATTTAACATTAAAAACGGTCTGCAACAAGGTGCGGTAAATTCGCCGATCCTATTCAACATTTACACAAGTGATCTGATAGGTTCACTTCACCATGCCATAGCGTACGCAGACGACTTAATCGCGTACAGATCAGGTCCAAAGATTGAGGTCATTAATATGCTTTTGCAACGTGACTTCGATAAAATTAAACGATATTGCGATGACTGGAAGTTGAAAATCAACTTTCAGAAGTCGGAAACCATTCTGTTTAGGACGCCTTTGTCTGGGGCCTCTAGGGATACCAGAAAGAATTGGCGAAAGTTTTCTATCGTCGGACAACACGGACAGCCACTCGCTTGCCGAAATGTAGTCAGATACCTTGGGATCTGGCTAGATCAATTTCTGTATTTTAAGAAACATATAGAGGTTGCTCTGGCCAGAGCCAAAGGTGCTTTTGGCCTTACAAAGAGACTGTTTTATAACAGCCAACTCGATGCGAGGGTGAAGGTGATCTGCTACATGGCCCTTATCAGGCCCATGCTTGTATTTGGATGTCCCGTGTGGTTTAACGTGAGAGCAAGTTTATTGGAAAAGATTCGGGTGTTTGAGAGGGCTTGTCTTAGGACTTGTCTTCGTTTATACAGAACACCAGAGTCTGAGTACATAAAATTCTATCGTAATGAGGTCTTGTACAATAGGGCGAACCTAATAAGAGTGGACAATTTCGTTATTAAGTTGACTCGAGGACACGTTGCGGGAGCAATGAGCTCGTCGAACAACCTGATCTCCGGGGCTTTCTACCCCAATTATATGTATCACGAGAGAGTTCGCTTTGACGGCTTCATTCCTCCAGAAGCGTTCCTCTATCTAGATAGTAAGGGTCTGATCCAGGACAGATTGGCGGTGCCGCTAATCTTCCACGTCGCTCGAACAGCTGCGGACGGGCGACTCAACTACGACAGAGACGTCGCGCATGGCAGTGCGGAGCGTCTCCGGTTCAGTAGGGCGGTAGGGAGTCGCGACATGAGGGATGTTGCTCGGCAGCACCAACAATTTTGGTGGCTAGTTGAAGGAGGGGAAGTCTCGTCGTCCAATTCTTCCAGTACTGGGTAGCTCTATAGGAAGCAAAGTCGGTCGTCTGACTATTTTATTAGCCTTGGCCGGCTTACATAGTTTTAGGTAGGATTAAAAAAAAAAAATAAATACAAAAAAAAATTAATAAAACAAAAAAAATGAAACAAAAAAAAAAAAAAAAAAGAAATATATATATATATTAGGGTGTCCCAGGCTATAAGGGTTACATTTTTTTTTTTAGATAGAGATACGCATACCTTTTTTTTTTTTCTATTTGACCCAGATAAGTGAAATATCAAATATTATTGCGATCGGATGACGATAACCCGTGCCGACTTAACGCCAAAATCTAAACACAAAAATTAGTATGGAGCAATGGAGGGAAAAGCAAAACTCATTTATTTTTGAAATAAGGCATCCGGTATTGGACTTTATTATTATATTAATTGTTGAAAGTAGGTTAATTATTTATTAATTTTCTTTTTAATGTTTGTTTTTTACAGTCAGGATACTTTTGTCGATGTTCTTGTACGCAACGAAATAAAAATTGCTTTTGCTCCTCTTGAACAGTTAGCAGGCCGTGAAAATCTTGCATCAACTTGACTGCTCTTTCAGCAGAGTCATTAACTGCTTTCAGTTTTAATAGCTTGCTTTTAGCATGTTGGTACGAAGCATTTTTAAGCCACAAAGAGGGGCACTCGTGGAGAAAAGCACCATCAATTTTCAATCGACTAAATAAGGACTTGCTTTTGACTGAAACAAAGTCATCGATGTTTTTTTCTGAAAACAAAAAAAGGAGGATTATTGATATAATTTTTTAGTTATGTAAATAAAAAAGTTAAAAAAACAAACTTAATTTTCAAACTTACCATAAAGTCTGCCACAAAGTTCTTCTTTCGATGGAATGTAGCATTTACCATAGGCAGATGGATATTCTTTGGCTAAGTTAGCAACCATTTTGACTTTCGTTTCTTGGCTTACATCATCATCAAATAGAGACAAGATAGACACTTCGTCTGTCAAATACCACAAATGCAAGCAAAACTTCTGTAATGCTGCTTTCGAGATGCTTTCATCTATTGTTTCATAAGATTTTATAGCTTTCAGAAAACACAAATCCTGGTAAGGTGCTTTTACTGCTAAAATGCATTGCAACCAAGGCCTAACGTATATTGTCACGATGAACAGGCAGACGTCTAACAGAGCTTCTTTATCTTTGTTAGAAATTCTTAATTGATCACCAAGTAACGATATTTTTAATGAGTAAATCGCTCTCGCCATCCATCGAGCTTGGTGCATGGCACCTGGAGGCTGGATCTTAAATTTTTTTTCTGCATCGCCGCCAAGAAATATTATTGAAAGTTCGATTAACTCTCTGTAATCATCCCTAGTAATTTCTTTAGTTAATTCAATTTGGTAAAAATCGATAAGTCTGTTGATCTCAGAAACATTCAAACATGATAGCTTTTCTGTACAGCTCTGTATTTTCTCGGGATCGACATTCTTCCAGTTCTCTCGAAATTTCTTGAACATTGGAATGTCTGGGCTTGTGGTAACTTGGCAGATTTTTGCTTCAAACACGCTTTTTAGTACTAATTCGTAGACGTGATGGCGGCAAGCAAAAATAATCATTTCCCTGCCTAGTTTCTGTTCGAGAAGTACACAAGTACCATTGATTCGACCAGTATTTGAAGCAGTCGTATCACAACACAAAATCTGCACTTTATCCTCAAGATTCCAATCAATTATAGCATTCCAAAGTACCTGGGCCTGTTCCTTTCCTGTAGAGTTATCCAACTTTGGTACAGCGATAAGTTGTTCTTTATCGTCAAACGTTATAACTATCGGCAGACGTTCTTCCTTAGATTTGCGTGAATCTAAAGCCGGCAAAAGTTTACCATCCCAGTGGAGTGTTACAATATCCGGAACCTGGTTTTGAAAATTAACCTTTATGGCTTCCGCTCGCTCTTTTCGCTTTTCCGTACGAACCCTTTGAATAGTGGACTTGCTTATAGGAAATTCGTCTGTGTTATGTCCAAGAGCTTCAATAGTTGCTTCAATAATAAACACAGCATCTCTCACACTCAATTGACACCGATCTAATGCTGCCACTAATTTTGGAGTGATAAAATTCTTCCTCATAACAGTTTTATTTATACTGGATTCTGTTTTGGTTAGGTTTGGCAAAATTTCCTGTAAATCCATCAATTCTGAATCAGACGACAAACTTTCTTGTAGCGGGTCATAAGATGATGTTGAAGGAGCTAAGGATGAAAAATATTTAGCACGTCGTTTTTGCTCCTCGACGTTTCTAAGGTGCGCTCTTTCTTCTTTGTGTGTTTGTTTTTGGTCAACTCCGGCTAAATGACCAGGTCGGCCTGGTTCTCTTTGGCGCTGCAAAAAAATCCTATCTTCATCTATCTTTATTAATTGAAGTGCATCCGCATGTGCAATGTCAAACAAATTGTTTAAGTTTGTAACAAACTCATGTCGACGCTGCTCAAACACGTTTTTTGTTTTGTTTGCATTTTTTTCCAAATTTCTCCAAACTTGATACAATGTAATTAATTTTTTAACACAATTAGGTAGAGATCTTGTCGGGATACGGGCCTTTTCCCAATAAATAATGCACTCACGAATAGTAAGATTTGCGCTCTCATTGACACTTAAATTCACTTCACGAATATTATAGAACAAAACTGCCAGTACTTGCCCATTAGAGGGAAGTTTTGAACCAGCAATTTGATGTTTAACGTTCCCTATTAAAAATATCTCCTTTCTACAACTGCGTAACTCCACCGACATGTTAACAGAACGAGAACAATGTGTTTACTAATAAAATAAACATGCAATAACAAGTTATCGATATGTTATTACTCGCGTGCCATGCCTTGCAAGTACTGACACGTTTAGATGCAAGTCGGCACGGGTTCCTCTGGTTCAAAGTACATGAAACTTTATTTACTATTGTTTTGACAGTATTCGAATAAAATAAGAGGGTATGCGTTACAAAAATATAAACTTGATTTTTTTGGGACACCCTAATATATATATGTTTGCATGTATTTGTATATTTAGTATATATATATTATGTGTATATATATATATATATTGTATGTCTATATTTGTGTTAGATGTAAGTAGGTTAAGTAGATTAAGATTTATTTTTAGGTAGTCTGTAAGTTTTTAGTTTTAAGTTTATAACAAAATTAAAATCAAAATAGCCCATATACTAAGTTTTTTCTATTTAAAAATGTTTTCTTAGTTTAAGCTGTATTGTCCTAACTATAAGAATAAGAACAAAATCTGTCAAAACGTCGAAAGACATAGTTCAAGTGTTAGGTTTAACTTAGAGTGCCCGCATGTGGCCAGTAAGTTAGAATAAGATAAATTTAAGTTAATTAAGCTAATTTTTAAGCGTTTTTTTGTATAGCTTGTAAGTGTTAATTAATGAGATCAAATAAAAAATGCATTTAAACTGAAAACTGAACTAACAAATTAACTAATACGACTTGGACTTAAATGCAAGGAAATCAAAATGATAACTAGAACATACGAACAATACACTGACATCATTTATCTAGTTTTCCTGGAATGTGGTTCAATCAAACTCAGTGAACTAAAAAAGAATATTCGCGCCATTTTTCATACCCAAATCAATTGGAACTATCAGAGAAAACAAACGAATATACCAACATAATGCACCAAATGTCAAAACTACTGATTGTAAGAACTCGGGTATATACAAATGTACGAACTGCAAAGGAAATCATAAGTCCACAGACAATGCATGCGGCAGCAGAGTTAAGTACATGTAAATGTGGCAAAAAACTGCAACAAAAGTCAATTGCTTGGATTCAAGAAAAAGCAACAACAATATTCCACCAATGACATTGCATGATTTCCCTCCTCTACCAACGCATACTGCCAAGCAGATAGCTTTGGAAACCAACAACAACTTCCATGTTCCAGCATTCCAGCAGCAGCTCCATATACACGTCAGAGTAATTTGAACGGATTCAACAGCAAGATCATCAATCACAATGAGGAACTCTTTTCAATAGACGAATTGAATTCGCTCGTAGTAGAGATAACTATACAACTAAGTACATATAAAACTAAATTAGACCAATTTAGAGTTGTCGCTCAATTAACATCAAAGTTCTTGTATAATGCTAAGTAATTCAAGAAACAAAATTAATATTATAACCTGGAATGCCAGAGCTAGATGTACTCGTAAGTACATGTAAAACTAAATTAGACCAATTTAGAGTTGTCGCTCTATTAACATCAAAGTTCTTGTATAATGTTAAGTAATTCAAGAAACAAAATTAATATTATAACCTGGAATGCCAGAGCTAGATGTACGAGGGGCGTTCAATATATTATCGGTATCGATATGAAGGAAAATGCGAATTCAATTTAAATTGTTTTTATTTTTCAATATAATCTCCCCTAACATCTAAGCATTTATTACATCTTAAGATAAGCTTTCTTAAACCCTCAAAAAAATAAATTTCCTCTTTCTCTGCAAAATACCCATTTATTGCCGACTTGAGTTCTTCATCATCCGAAAATCTTTTTCCACGAAGACATTTTTTCAAATCCGGAAACAGGAAATAATCACTAGGGGCAAGGTCTGGACTATAGGGTGGGTGTTGGATTTCTTCGAAACCACAATCTCGCGCCGCAGCCTTGGAAACTCGCGCCGTGTGAACAGGAGCGTTGTCATGAAGAAGCAACACACCCACTGCGAGTTTACCCCGTCTTTTCTTTTTAATTTCCTCCCGCAAATTATGCAAAGTGGAAGCGTAGGATGTGGCGTTGATGGTTTCACCTTTTTTTTTGTACTCAATGAGCCAGATTCCCTTTGAGTCCCAAAAAACTGTGGCGATGAGTGACTTTGAACTTCTTCGGGGGGTCTGTTCCTTTTTTATGCCACTGCATGGACTCTTGTTTGCTTTCAGGGTCATAGTGGTGAACCCATGTTTCGTAACCAGTAACAATTGGATCCATAACACCGTCCGCGTTCTCACTACACATCTCCAAAAGCTCTCTACAGCATGCGATTCTCACTTTTTTTCTGAGGCGCTGTGAGCATTCGTGGCACCCACCTTGAACTGACCTTTGAAAGGTTAAGATGGTCATGAAGAATGGTGTGAATGGTACCAATTGAAAGCTTGGTGATCTCTGCCATCATTTTCACCTTTATTCGGGCATCCTCAAGAACAAGTTTTTCGACTTCTTTGATGCTTTCTCCCGTACAAGCATTAGCCGGGGCGCCGGAGCGGGGGTCGTCTTCAATGCTCTCTCTGCCTCTCTTGAACTCACTTGACCACTTTTGCACAGTTGATAATAAAGGTGCGGAACCCTGGTAAACAGCCACCATCTCTTCATGAATAGTTTTTTGACTTTTTCCTTGCTTAGTGAGAAATTTAATTACAGCGCGATGCTCAATTTTCACCATCATCGTCTCAGTTGCCATTATGATTCTGTTTAACTAGAGATAAAACGCGAATTAATAATCACATTTATATGAAATTTTACATGAATGCACTAAAATAACAGTATTACTTGATAAATAAGTCAATTTATATATACAACCACAGCTTCACCCCGATACCGAGAATATATTGAACGCCCCTCGTAAGTACATGTAAAACTAAATTAGACCAATTTAGAGTTGTCGCTCTATTAACATCAAAGTTCTTGTATAATGTTAAGTAATTCAAGAAACAAAATTAATATTATAACCTGGAATGCCAGAGCTATATGTAACAAACATTTCGAATTTGTAAATTTCATGAACACAAAGAAGAGAGGGGGAGGTGTTGCCATTGTGGTTAGGAGATCAATTCGACATGAGCTTCTACAATTTTACAATTTAATTTTTTTGAGACATAACAAAATTTCGATCATTTAAGTTTTGTATTCACAAAGTATATAAATGCGGCCGACTTTAGTAAGTATGTCTGGCTATTTGAAACTGAACAAAATGTATCTTTTACATTTACATGAGCAATCAGAATGTACAATTCTACACTTAATTTCGATATTTATTAGTATATGCTTGTTCCCGACATACGAGTATATTCTCAGTGCTGCTCTTTTTGGCATAACTATACAAAATAAAACATAAAACAACTTAAACTAAAAAAACAAATACTGGGTTTTACAGTTTCCAATCTCATTAATGATCTATAAAGTTAGTTTACAAACGAAAGAGATTGGATCCTGTTCAATATCAGAGACCGGAGTTCATGAAACACTGAGTGGTTGGTTAACCTCTTAAATTACATGGACATGCTTTCTCGTAAAAGGGAACGACTAAACTTCCATTTGCATCAGGTCTTAATAGCTGTAACGATGTGAAATGTAAGAGATTAAACGGCGAAAGATAGTAATGTTCGTTCACGCAGCTGTCAATATTGGAGTCTAACAAGGTTCTTACAAGTCGGTTGGGATGCTCTTTTATTCGATACAATTTCTTGAGTAGAAGTTCTGCTTAATAAATCATAAGGGGGGTCATTCTCGTTGTCTCGTAGAGCGTTTGATTAGAGAACCACTTTTTGTCCGGTTTTCTAAATTTACCACAGCAAAAGCGTAATATTTTTCTTTCAAAGCACTCCATTTCCTTGGCAACTGTAGGTGAAATTGTAAACCAAGATGCAAAACCGTAGGTCAGAATTGGCCTAATGAGCGTTTTATATATCAATATCTTCGTATTTTGCGAGAGTTGTTTTGAATTTAGTAGAGGTTTTAGAACACCTGTTACCGTTTTTGCTTTGGCTAAAGCTCTCCGGCCATGTTTGTTAAACAAAAGTCTATTTTGAAAATGAATACCTAGATATTTAGTTTCAACTCGTAGTGGAATGGGACTTCCATAAATTTGAAGTTCTAACAGTTTGCTTTCCTTGACTGCAAGATAGTGACCTTTTCCACTAGCATTTCTAAAACATGTTAAACCGCTTTTATGGGTATTTATCTTTAGTCCCCAATTCTCTAGATAATTTTGTAAGATATTTATTTTATCCTTTATCTTTTTAAGGGCATCGATTGGTCTTATTCCACTAGCCAATATTGTGGTGTCGTCGGCGTAGAGAATAGCGCCAGGATCTTCTATGATAGGGTGCTTAAAAGGAAAGTCGTTGAGGAATATATTAAAAAGAATTGGCCCAAGGACAGATCCTTGTGGTACACCTGAACGCACATTAAAATATTCCGATTGCTCAGTGCCGATGACGATATAAGTGGTTCTGCTTTGAAGGAAACTATAAATTAATCGTGTTGTCCACGTCGGGCACCCTAGCCTAATGATTTTGAATAACAGTCCCTTCTGCCAAATCGAGTCAAAAGCTCTTTAAAAGTCAAGGTCCAAACTCACTGTGCATTTTTTGTTCCTTAGGTTTTGAACAATTTTGTCGTGCAAGGTAATGGATGCATGTTCGGTTGAGTGACCTTTTTTAAAACCGAATTGGTTGTTTGGGATTACATTTGATGCATCGCAGAATTTAATCCGTCCGCCAGTACTCTTTCGAAAAGTTTTCCCACGTTTGATAGCAATGAAATGGGCCGAAAATCGTTGACTTCTTTAGCGGATTTTTTTTTTTTTTTTGCTATTGGTAAAAGCTTGGCCACTTTCCAGGTATCTGGAAAGTAACCATTATTTATACAGTGGTTAAACAAAAGCGAGCGAATAAGGACACTTTCGCAGGATAAAGTTAGAAATGTTATCTATACCTTCAGATTTTTTATTGTTTAAAGCAAGCCTAAACTGATTAACTTCATTTGGGGTGGTAAATATTGGTGAATTGGAATTACGATCATCATTTTCGGTGGAAAATTATGTATACGAACGGTTCAGGTGAGTTTGGCAGAACTGGCTTATTGTTGATGATATTTCACCTTCCAAATTTGGATCAAGCGTAGGCCTATTTTCAGTATATATTTCTGAATAGAATTCTTTGAACGCATTTAACTTGGCTTTGTATCTGCTAACTGTTGACCGTTATGAAAAAGTATGTCTCTAGAGATATTTGTTCCAAAGTACTTCCTTCCTGTAATCCTATCAATTTCTTTAAAAGCTTGCGGGGATGGACGAATTTTCGTAAGCCTTGACTTGAAGCAATTATTTAAATCAATCCTTACTCGTTCTTTAATTACGAATATCTTACTAAGACACTGGATTTTGGAATAAAGTTCATGGTATTCTTTATTGATTCTATTCAGATGGCGATGATATATTCTCTTCAGTTGTCTAAGCCAGGTGTTTCTGAGTTTAATTAATTTTTTTGTGAGATCGGAGATGTTATTGTATCTTAGCTTTTTAGTGTTATGGACTTCGGAGTTTGCCACTGTACAGAGGTTTATTTGCTCATGCATTTGGGTAATTATTGCATCTATTTCAAGATTCGATACATTTCTGTTGGTTGGGATATAGAGCTGCGAAAGACGGTTAGAAAGACTTGATCTAAAGATTTCCCAATCGGATGAGCGGGAAAAATTTGTGAGTTGGACCTCCAATTCTATTCCAAAATGATCCGAAATTGTAGGAAATGTTGTACAAATAGCCAGATTTGCATTTCTTGCTGAATTCAGAGTAGCAGAGATAAGAAAAAAGTCAAGAACTGAAGAAGATCTTGGAAATGTGGGACTGTTGGGAGATACCAAATCCAAATCCATGAATGGTGCGTTATAAAACCAGTTGTAAAAAAGGTTTCCATTCCTATTTAAAGTGCTGTCCCCCCATGATGTGTGTCGTGAGTTGAAGTCTCCCCCGATAATCACTGCTGCATATGTATTAATTAAATTATAAGGCTTTTCGAGCTCATTTTTTAAAAGTTGACTAGCATTAGAAGGAATATACTCGTATATACTTCCTAAAACTAGACGATAAGGTAAATTGGCAGCCTCTTGTGAGGTTAAGGATACCAGGCAGAATGAAAACAAATTACGTTGGAAAGGAATCGGATCATATTTATACCGTTGATCCAATATAATGGCTATACCCCTACCAGAGTTTCCCGGTATGAAGTTATAGCCTTCGAATTGTGGATTATGTCTGCTGTTTAATCTAGTTTCAGAAAGGAAACATATTTCAGGCTTTTTATTTTTTAGAATATCAGACACTGCCAGCCTTCTTTCATGAGAGATTATTGAATTAATATTCATCGATATTATCTTAAGTTTTCTATCATTGTTAAACTATTATTGAGACAACAAATTCAAGGTAAGCAAACATTTTTTCCTCCTTGGTTTGTAGTTGCTGGTATGCAGGCCAAAATTGCCTAATCTGACATGAGCTTCTACCTTGCATTCAAACTAACTAAATTGGAAATATAGGGATTGAAGTAACATTGAGAAACAATAAAACGATCTGGATTTATTGTGTCTTTTCAGGAAAAATAGTAGGAACCTTTGCTAGAGAGGGGAAAAAACCCAGATTTAAAAATGAGCTTAGAAAATTTTTCAATATGAACTGCAAATTCTTGATAGGAGGTGATTTAAACTACCTACACAGGGATTGGGGCTGTGTAAGAGCAAATTCCTGGGGGAATGTTCTGTCGTACCTCTCTATTATGCAACCAACATCTGTAATGTTTCCCACTGGTCCTACATTTGTACCAACCAGTTCTTGTAGTAGTCCCTCTGTAATAGATTTATTTGTAACAAATGTTTCTGGTCTTATCTCACAACCTGTTGTCTTCAATGATCTTAGTTCTGATCATAATCCAGTTCTCTGTAAGCTTTGTTGGTCGGGTGTAGAAAAAGTGTAATATTTTGCAGATATCAAAAATGCGAATTGGGTAAAATTTCGAAAAGAACTAAAGAAAAATTTCTAACTATGCCAACAGACATAGAAGCTTTAACAAACAAACGAGACATTGACAATATCCTTCAACAATTTACAGATCACATTAATACTTCAGCAAGTTCTAGTATCCCCAAAACCTAACTGCGATGAAATTACCGAGTCATATTTAAATCTTATCAGAATTTTCTAATACCCACAGGAGAAATTGGCAAAACTATTGCCTACCATTTTCAAAAACTCTCATAGCATATTTCAATAGATTAATAAGTACGAACATAAAGGCATATCAAAACTCAGAATGGAACAAGAAGTTGAAGATCCTCGATAAAGCTGGAAAGCCATTCTGGAATTTAATCAAAGTAATTAGAAATAAGAAAAAGCAAATACCTTTTCTTAAATGCATCACCAATGTCTTTGTTGCTGACAACGAAAAGGCCAATGTATTTTCCCAAAAGTTTTCAGAAAATCACACGGTATCTAAACATATAGACAACGCAAACACTACTACGCTTGTGGAGGGCGCACTAAATACTTTTAATGAAATTAATTATAATACTCCTCCAAATGAATTTGTTACTGAGATTGACGTCAAATATATTATAAATAAATTGCAGGTAAGAAAAACGAGTGGTATTGACATAATCAAAAATCGTTACCTAAAAGAAATGCCAAAAATTACGAGTAGAATAAGATTTCTTACATTTTTCATGAATATCTGTCTTAAGTTGCAATACTTTCCATATGCATGGAAACTAGCAAAGGTAGTCCCAATTCTATAGGTCAATTAGTTTGCTTAGAAATTTGAGTAAAATATTCGAAAAAATACTTAAAGATAAAATTGTCAAGAAGAACAAAAAATATACCCTGATGAGGAGTTTAGTTTTACGCGTAATCATGGTACCTCGCATCAGGCTCTCAGAATATGCAATCTGATAAAGAGTAATCGTGCAATAGGTAAATCAACTGGGATGATTTTGTTGGATATTGAGAAAGCTTTTGACTCCGTTTGGCATGCTGAGGTTACCTACAAAATGATGAATAATAATTTTCCTCCATTTTTTTTGTAGAATCGTTCAAAGTTTTGTGTCAAATCGTCGCTTTAAAGTATTTGTTAATAGTAATGCATCTGATGTAGTCAGTTTTTGTGAAGGTGTGCCCCAAGGCTCAGTGCTTGGTCCTATTGCTGCATCTGTGCCATTCAATATTAAACAGAGAAGATGAAGTTTACTTGTTGTTTTGAAGCCAACTACCCATTTTAGATGATTCTAAAACAAAATATAGTTGGTAGTGAGTTGAACGCCGAACTGAAAACCCTATCTACTTCCTACCTCTTGAAACACGGCCATCCATCAATAAATCCATTTACGACTTCCTCTAAATAGGTGCAGATGATATGCAAATCCTTGGATTAATTAATTTATCTCTAAATTTTTGATCACGTCTTACTTTGACTTTCCATTCAGAGTCACCGGTTGACTCTTGAAGTTTCAAGAGTCGTTTGTGAAATTATACGGTGAAATAAAAAAACCTTTTACACATCCGATCAGCTACTCGTATTATCATTTTATAAAACATAGCCGCATAAGGCCACATAAATGCAAGGTATCTATACCTGTCTAAACACCACAAAACCTCTGGGTTTCTCTCTGCGAAAGAAGACCAACGGAAACCGTGTCGGATTCAATATGATATGGGAGAAATTGGTAAACCCGGATTATGGCAAGAGTGAAGAATGGAAGCCTTTCTAAGAAAAACGCGTAACACTTGTCGCTACACTACCAGCATTCGACCTGGTATAGCCAGCACTTTCACAGCAATCGTTGCGGGATGTTGCAACACTTCTGCGCCACATATTTAAGTTTTTTAGCAAAAGTGTAGTGACCTGTCACGACGCCAGTAAGCACTGCAATCAGACAGCAGGAAAACCGCTCACTTTTTAGAGACATTGCATTCGTTGGTCGGAGGTTGATAGAAGTGCGGACATAAAGAACCATCCTCCTCAGAAAGTATTCTGGAAATCATCAGGCTCATTAACCCGACTCTTCCGACTGATGACTGGAAAGTCGCGAAACTGGAGGAACTAAGGGGCTCTTATAGATGCGCGTTGATCGTGATAAATAAGGAATCCCTCAATCCTCTCCCACAGACGAAAGGCATGATTCGGTTCGGTTTTGAGTCTATACACTTAAGGGTCTACAAAAAGGATGAGCCGGATGCTGATAAGTAACCTCCTCCTCCTTTAACGGAGACACCAGAAAACACAACCTTGGATTTTGGAGCGTAGATATCCTTTCCAGAAATGGATGGCGACGACTCCAAACTATCCGAGGTGACAATTAAGCCGTCGGTCTCCTTTTCAGACACCCTGTCGGAAAAAGAAACCGAAGACGAAGGAAAAAAAGGTCCTATACGATCAGAGGAAGATGATGAGCTCCTTGGCACATCTTGAGAATCGGAGCACCTCAACAGCACCGTGGTGGAGGCTACTCTCGAAGACTGTTGCATTGATACGGTTTCTACAGATTAATCTCCATCACTCAAAAAAGGCTTCGGTCATACTCATTATGCGTATTTCAAGAAACGCAGAATACATTATCCTAATCAAGGAACCATGGATTTTAGAAGGCGTGGTTCGTGGACTTAGAACACCCGTCTACGCCCCGCTCTATAAAAGAGACAAAGGTACGTGAAACGTAGCCTTAATGTATTTCTAATTCCTAACCTCAGCGACCCTGACTTAACCGTTGCCAGACTAGAGACTACCAAAGGCTCCTACTGGCTGCCATCGGTTTACCTTGGCCATGATCATGTGGACCCTCTCCCTAGTGATAACCTAGAAAGGGTGGTACGGGAAGTTGGAAGGCAAAAAACTGGCCTCATCATCAGATGCGACGCTAACGCTCATTACACGGTATGGGGCAGTACCGACATCAATGATAGATGTGTGTAACTTTTTGACTATATTTTAAGTACTAACCTCTTTATTGTTAGTGAGCCCACTTTTATAACAAGAAACCGACAGGAAGTGCTAGACATCACTCTTGTATCCAGCAGCATCACTCAAAGGCTAACGAACTGGATGGGATCGACTGAACACTCTTTTTCAGACCACAGATACATCCAATTCAGCCTGAGTGCTGCTCCTCCCAGCCAACCAGCATTCCGGAATTACCGGAAAACTGATTAGCCAAAATACAGAGGAATACTGTCAGAAACCCTACCCTCTGAGCTTGACATAAAAGTCAAGGAATTTACTCTGGCTCTCAATCAGGCTATGGCCGCTTCCTGCCCTCTTATTCAACCTAGAGACAAGAAAAACCCATATTGGGGGACATAAGCATTGGGACTGCTCAGAAACACTTGTAGAAAACTTTTTAACGTAGCAACAAACACAAGAAAAGTGAATGACTGGGACTCATACAAATAATCCCTCAAATTATACAAAAAAGAACTGAGGAAGGCAAAGCGACAATCCGGGAGGTGATTCTGTGAGAAAATCACAGAAACATCTGAGGCATCGCGGCTAAGAAAAATCCTCTCTACAAATCCTATGATGCCTAGATGTTTGAAAAAAACCGATGGCTCCTGGACAACCTCAAGTGATGAATCACTCAACCTTCTACTGGACGCCCACTTTCCAGGTAGGTGCCAACTCGCGACCAGTAGCAGGTCAAACAGACTTACTGCTACCGGGACCAAAATTCATGGTCTGATTATAAGCGACAAACTGCTCTGGGCGCTGCATTCGCCTTAAAACGACTAAACAGTGGACAAATAATTCATTTGGCTACGCCTACATTCTTAATACATTAGGAATCTTCACAGAGAACACCATACTTGAACTTTGGTTTCACAATTTTTTCAAATTTCCATGTAAGCTTCCCCTCTAGATCATTCTGGGAGGAAGATGCTTTCATGGAGGACAAGTCAATCCATTTCTACACAGATGGATCTAAAATCGATAGCGGAGTTGGTTGCCGTGTTTTCTCGGATAAGCTAAATCTGAGCCTCACTTTCCGTCTTCCAAATCACAGGAGATCGACACTGCTCCCAAAGCAAAAATGTACAAGTAAAACTTATGTTTTAGTTCTAGGCGTGAATAACCTCATACGTTACAGTCATATTAAGTGTTGAAGGAAAATACGGAAACTTAGAGAGGATAAAAGATTTTCGGTATAAGAAAAAAAAACGGAGTTTGATTGATCTCAAAGAGAAGTTTCGAGCGGGAAAAGTGTGAAACTGACTGTTAGTTAGTCTTATGAAAAAAAGTGTTCTTTTTTGGATTGTAGAAAAAAGATAGCCGAAGCCAAAGCAAAAATACTTAATGGAGAAAAAAAAATCAAGAGTCAACAAGTTTACCGACCCGCCAGTGTCCAGGAGACGGAAAAAGAAAAAAAAAACCGTGCCAAGGCAAGTCACCAGAACTGGTCAGGGCACAAGAATCACAAAGTGCTCCGACTAAAGAATCGACGAATCAACAGCACAAACAAGTGCACCGATCCGCAACTGTTAATTTAACAGAAGCAGCAAGCACACATGAATCAGAAAGTGCGCCAGACCCATCAAGAACCCAGGAGTACTAAGGGTAAAAATATCAGCAAGTGCATTCGAGCCAGTAAATGCACCGACAAAAAATAGTAATCAACATAATCCCTTAGAAGTTACCAAATAAAGATAGAGGAGAAATCTAGCATACCAGCTAGCAGATACGAAGAAGACCAACGCAGTGCAATTGCACTCACCGTTCTCCTTCTCATCCTATCTCACATATTCCTTGAAAGGAGCATTAAGGTTTCTGAGTTTAACATGTTATTTATTGCAACAGTCTGCTTCTCGTAAATTTTATTTTTAATTTTGATAGCTTTTACTGTTTGTCACAAAAAAAAAAGAAAACGGAAAAATCAAAGTAAGACAAACCACACTAATCCATTTAAATCATCTACATATATTGTAGAAAGAGAAGGAGTGCACTTCATCAGGTAACAAATCCCGTGAGTTAAAACAAAATTGTTTTAATCATTATCGATAATTAGCTAATTATTTACTTCGCGGTCACCTGGTTTTTTTGTCATAAAAACGTAAAAACCTACTTTTTATTTTTTTTTAAATTATTTATTTTGACGGCGGATTTAGGATCCAAATTACAGAATTGAGAAAAAATTAATATTGTCAATAGTTTTAAAGCCTTTAAATGCTAGAAAAGAACACAAGCTTTCACGAATAATCCTTCATACAATTTTCTCACCTCAAAATACCAACTTCTTATAATTTTCGTAATCTACGTGAGAAAAAAAAACAATTTTTAAAAAATTAATTGGAAAATTCGTTTTCCGATGTTCTATGTAAATATCTACAAAAAAAAATTAAACATATTTGCATACATATTTATATATATATGAATAGGATTTAATTACTCCTAAATTCAAAAAAATAATAATGTTCTTCAACAAATTACACTAGAAAACAAAAATAATCCAAGCTTTTGCTACCACGTTATAAAAATTTATTTGTTTGGTACTTAGCTCCAATGTGTGGTGTTTCCTCCAATGTGTCCAAAATTTGAGTGGACTAGATAACAGCCCAGCAGCATTCATCCGCCTACCTGAGTACATAGTATGTATTATCGAAAGAAATTTAACGAATGTTCTCAGAGAGATTAGTAACGTATTTATCTGATCTACATATAACATACGATCGAATGAGAAAAAAAACAGCAAAGAAACCGATTGAATGCGTATGGCTGATGAATGCTGCGGGGGAGATTACCACTATGGACTACCATGTAGGCACCTGCTAATAGGCAACAAAAACCTATGTATTATAAATATGTAAATGCTCAGTGAGTGCAAAGTAGTCTACAGGGTGTACAAAAGATTTTAACAAAATTGTTTCAAAAAGTCAACGTTTAGAAAATAAGCAAATGAATGTTAACAAATGATGAATAAGGAAATGAATACACAAATACAATTTGTGTCGATGAGTGCTAAACATCCCGGCCGCCCTGAACGCGTTCAGGAAATTGGCAGAAGAGCTAATTTTGTCACGGATCGGGTGAATATACCAGCCGTTGTCTTTACGGTAGCTACTCTCACCAAATTATCTCGACCAGGGCTGACGTCGATTATGCGTCCCATGACCCATTTGGTTGGGGGTTGATTGGGTTCTTTGAGAACAACTAGATCTCCTATCTTCAGATTGGGCGTAGATTTCTGCCATTTAGGCCTTTCTTGGAGAGACGTCAAGTACTCGACGTGCCATCTTTTCCAAAATCCTTGGACCATGGATTGAAGTTGTTGGTAATGGTGCAACCGATTTGCTGGAACTTCTAAGTAGTTAGGCTCAGGCAATGCTGTCAACGGCTCACCTATAAGGAAATGAGAGGGGGTGAGTGGATTTGTATCTGAATCAGACAACCAACACAAAGGACGAGAATTGACTACAGCTTCAATTTGACATAACACCGTGTTAAGCTCTTCAAACGTTAGAGCAGTAGAACCGATAACCCGACGTAAATGTGACTTAACAGATTTAACGCCCGCCTCCCACAAACCGCCGAAATGGGGAGCAGATGGTGGTGAAAAGTGCCACGCGATTCCTTCATCCGCCAGAGCCGCTGGCACTAAGTTATTGTGTGATGACGATAATGTCAGAGCTTGTAATTCGGTTAAACATCGACGAGCTCCTTTGAAGTTTGTTCCATTGTCAGAGAAAATGTGATTGCATTTTCCCCGACGAGAGATGAAGCGACGCAATGCAGCAATAAAGGCATCTGTGGTCAGATCGCTGACTAACTCTAGATGCATGGCCTTGGTGGACATGAATACGAATAAAGCGATATATGCTTTGGAAAGCTGAGGTTTTCGAGTACGAGAAAACTTAATGAATAGCGGTCCAGCGTAGTCAACACCCGTGTTGAGGAAGGGACGACTGGGCTGGAGGCGATATGACGGCAAGTTTCCCATCATTTGCTGGCCGATTTTTTTTTGCATTGTAAGAAACAAGGTTTGCACCGAAAAATTATCTTCCTTATTAGATTCCGAGCGCCGAATATCCAATACTGCTGCCGCACTAATGCAAAAGTTTCTGAAACTCCTGGATGAAGATATTTCTGATGTAGATCTGCAATGATTAATGTTGAATGTGGATGACTACTACACAAGAGAATAGGGTGTTTGATGTTAAATGAAACCGAAGCTTCCTTTATCCTTCCTCCAACGCGCAGAATACCCTCATTATCGATAAACGGGGCGAGTTTACGAAGCTTTGAACGAGGCGAGAGCTTACGACATTTAGCAAGCGTTTGAATGTCTGCGTCGAATAGGTGTTGCTGAATCATTTTTAAAACTGACAGTCTTGCTTGATGTATTTCGAAGAATTGAAGATAGGACCTTCGACGGATGGACGCTGTAGCTCGACAATGGAAATAGAACCGAAGGCAGTATGCCACTACTCTCTGTATCCGATGCCATGACGAAAACTTAGCAGTAAGGAGTTGTAAAAGGTTATTTTCGACCACCACAGCTAACGCTCGAGAGCTTGGCATACTTTCTTCAAGACCATCAGCAGGAAGATTTTTTAGGTTGAATCTTGAAGTCGGCCATTTTGAGGAATCGAGAGACAACCACGACGGACCGTTCCACCGGATGTCTTGATGAGGAAGAGGCGCAGGTGTAAGGCCCCTTGAGGCACAATCTGCAGGATTATCTTCCGACGCGACGTGTTGCCATGAGTGGCGTGGAACAGTTTCAAGGATAGTAGCAGTACGGTTTGCCACAAATGTGGCCCAGCGGCGAGGTGGTGACGATAGCCAATGAAGAACAATTTCCGAATCGCACCAAGCAAAGATGTTACAGGGTTTCGAAGACAACGCAGAGGTTATGAGCGAAAGCAACCGGGTCAGCAACACAGCTCCGCAGAGTTCGAGTCGGGGGATAGAGACTGGCTTTAGAGGAGCAACCTTTGTCTTTGCAGCGATAATATTAACGCGATACGTCCCATTCTGAAGTCTGCAACGGCTATAAACGACTGCGGCGTAGGCTACCGAAGATGCGTCAGAGAATCCGTGTAACTCAAATTCAGCTAGTGTCGAGAAGGCGTATCGTGGAACCCGAAGCTGTTCAAAGAGATGTAATTCGTTACGATAGTGTTCCTAGAAGATCAGGCCACAATTCCTGAAACAATACCTTAAATAGTATGACCGATGGTGCTAGCAGTCCGAGAGGGTCGAAAATACGCGATACTTCCGAAAGCAACGATCTTCTTGTCGGTGGCTTGGACGGAGCTAGATTTGAGATTCGATATGAAAACTCGTCCTGAAGGGGATCCCAGAACATCCCAAGTACCTTGATAAAACAGTTTGAGCGTTCAGGGTCAAAGATGGAGAAATCACACTCGTCCTTAGGTAACGTTTCGAGGAATGGTAGGCAGTTCGAGCTCCATTTTCGAAGTTGGAATTTCGCTTCCGATAGTAAAGACACTAATTCTGCCTTGAGTTCAATTAAGACTTTTGCAGAACTCGAACCTGTCATAACATCTAGCAGAACCTTTGACGCAGCAGGATATTTGATCTGGTAGTCCTCAGCTAACTGTTTTAAGACGCGAACCGACAGGAATGGTGCCGACGCAGTCCCATATGTTACCGTACGCAACCGAAAATGCTGAGGTTCATTATTTGGATTTTCTCGCCAGACAATGCGTTGAAAGTCAGTGTGTTGATCGTCCACCCAAATTTGGCGAAACATCTTGATGACATCGGCAGTGAATACTACGCGATGTTGTCGAAAACGCAGGCACACCCCAATAAGATCTCGCTGAATTGGTGGGCCGACCAATAATGAACTGTTTAAGGAAACACCTTTCGAGTCCTTCGCTGAACCATCGAACACGACCCGTAGTTTGGTTGTTGTAGAGTCCAAATTCAAAACCGCGTGATGTGGAAGATAAAAGTGCTTCCCAGGATCCCTCTTATTATCATCTACAGTGATGCGCGACATGTGACCAAGTTGAATATACTCGGACATAAAATTTGAGTACATTTGACGAAGCTCTGGATTTGAACGGAAACGACGTTCCATAGAATATAATCTAGACATTGCAGTACCCAGAGTATCTCCAAAAACAGGATTTGATATTTTAAATGGTAATAGCACGACATATTTTCCATCAGGAGCACGACTGAATGTTTCCCTGAAATGTTGTTCGGCGGGATCTACAACTGCCGAATCTTGTTCTGGTAGAGCAACGTTCTCCACCTCCCAAAAGCGTCTAAGCAAATAATCAATGTCAAGTGTCAGATGAAAGGATTCAATCGAATGAGGGTCGGATTCAGAGTGGTTAAAAAACTCTCCCGTAACTACCCATCTAAACGAAGTATTTTGCGCTACTGGTGAACCTTCTTCTCCTCTAATCTGCCCTGCTTGGATAATACACCACAACTTATCAGCACCGAGAAGCACATCAATAGGAGACGAAATATTAAAGCCAGGATCGGCTAGCTGCAATCCAGTGAGATGAGCCCAGACAGACGCATTGATATTCACAGGTGGAAGATTCGAGGTCAGCTTAGCCAGAACAAAGGTATCAACCCCTAAGACTGTCGAATTAACTAATGAAGAAAGCTGAATTGAAACGCGACCCTTGGTATGACTTGCGTCTAACGATGACAATCCTCGAACAGGAAGGTGAGCATGTGTGCGTGGGTATCCTAGTCGTTTTGCGAACGACTCCACAATGAACGAGGACTGCGACCCGGAGTCTAACAGCACTCTACAGATAATAGGATTGCCTTGAATATCTTTAACCATAGCTAAAATAGTGGGAAGAATAGTTTGTTTGCGATGATCAGGTTCCAGCGACAGGTTATTGACGAGTGGAGACACAGGTTGTGCCGGCGAAGCGAATGACTGCGAATGGTTGGTCGAAAGCAAAGGGAGAGCTGCAGGCGACGACGAAGGAGAATAACTGGATGACGATGATGGTTTCGCTGCTGCATCTTCCAAATGCACTAACGAATGATGCGATGACTTACATACGCGACATCTAAAGGTTGAGCGACATTTGTTGGCGGAGTGCCCTACCCGGAGGCAGTTAAAGCAAAGCGAATGGGTTTTTACGAACTGGCGCCGAGAATGAATGTCTAACGAAAGGAACTTTGGACACTGAGGTAACGAATGGAAATCTGAGCAATGTGGACATTTTGGTTTCGATTCTTTAATTTCGGAAACATGTGAAAGAAGTGATGTTGAAGGTTTTGCACGCGAAGGGACCGAACGAGTGATTGGTTGACACGATTCAAGAGCGTGGCACCTCTTTTCAAGAAAACTCAAAAAAAAATCAATCCTTATATCATCTTTCGAACACGAATATTCTGCCCACGCTTGGCAAGAGTCCGGATCTAATTTGCAAACTAGCAAATGGATTAACCACGGATCGCGAGAAGTTCGGTTAAGTGCTTTTAGTCCGCGCACGACTTCATCTGCACCGTCGGTAATTTTTCGGAGAGTCTGCACATTGCCACTATTCATAGACGGAAGCGAAAGGAAAGATTGTATAAACGATTTCGCAATCAAATGATTCTGGTTGTACCGCGCTTCCAACCGGGCCCATTCGTCGGTATAATTTGCATCGGATAAAGTCATATGTTTAATAAGCGAAGCCGCCTCCTCAGACAAAAAGGATTTTAAATATTGAAATTTCTGAGTGGCAGTAAGATTTGGTTTGCTATCCACGGAGCCTTTAAATAGATCTCAAAATGATGGCCAATCTTTGTAGTTTCCACAAAATGTCGGAATAACAATTTTTGGTAGCTGTACGTAGGCGTCCCTAGTTCCTGAGTCATTTCATATCTCCAGGAATGTTGACTGCTGAGTTGCCAGTCTCTCGAGAACGGTGTCATTGGGGTCGACGAGGGGCGTAGGCGGCTGACGACTATTAATTGCTCGCGATATAGCTGCATGAGCGAAAAAATACCTATCTTCATAGTCCCCGAAGTCTGCTATCAAATTCGCGTGAGTGTTTTCATCAACCGAAGGAAGATATTCATCATAAAGCGCACAATATGAAGTCCACGATTCTTCTAATTTATCTAAACGATTGGAAAGAAGTTCAATGGTGGTATTTGCGTCGATCGTGGCCACAAACATTTTCGCGCGCGAAATGTGTCCCTTTACAATTGAAAGTTTAGCCTTCACACTCATAGTTAATAAAAAAAACACAATTTCGATGGTACGATGATTTAATTATAGTAATCTTAATAGATCCGGCTCGAAGGACCAGTATGAATAGGATTTAATTACTCCTACGAGTAATTTTTACTCCTTTACTCCTCGTAAATTCAAAAAAATAATAATGTTCTTCAACAAATTACACTAGAAAACAAAAATAATCCAAGCTTTTGCTACCACGTTATAAAAATTTATTTGTTTGGTACTTAGCTCCAATGTGTGGTGTTTCCTCCAATGTGTCCAAAATTTGAGTGGACGAGATAACAGCCCAGCAGCATTCATCCGCCTACCTGAGTACATAGTATGTATTATCGAAAGAAATTTAACGAATGTTCTCAGAGAGATTAGTAACGTATTTATCTGATCTACATATAACATACGATCGAATGAGAAAAAAAACAGCAAAGAAACCGATTGAATGCGTATGGCCGATGAATGCTACGGGGGAGATTACCACTATGGACTACCATGTAGGCACCTGCTAATAGGCAACAAAAACCTATGCATTATAAATATGTAAATGCTCAGTGAGTGCAAAGTAGTCTACAGGGTGTACAAAAGATTTTAACAAAATTGTTTCAAAAAGTCAACGTTTAGAAAATAAGCAAATGAATGTTAACAAATGATGAATAAGGAAATGAATATACAAATACAATTTGTGTCGATGAGTGCTAAACAATATATATATATACAAATAAATATAATAAGATAGTGTATAAGTTAAACTCTTACAATTTAATTTTACTAAAAAAAATCTTTATTCGGGCAGCGTTTCTGCCTATCAAAAATACAATGTCTCTGAGAACTTAAAATCTAAACCTTAAATACTCTCTTACTGCTAAATCAGCACATCGTAGTTTCTCACGAACGGAACTTCAGAGTTGCAATCGTTGCAGGTGTCTGGTGTCATCGAATGTCTGCCTGGGAACTGATGGGTTGCGCGTGTTAGATATCGGTGCGCGTATTGCTGACTCAGTTTGCACTGTTGATAGAATTATTCGTTAACTTATAGTATGCACTGTACTGTATTGTACGGTTTTTTTTTTTTTTTTTTTACTTATTCACTTATTTTATGTATTATTTATTTCACTTAAATTACGTATAAATATAATATAAAAACAAATCCATATGAAATTCAGTACATTAAGAATTACAAAGTAAATTAAGAAAAAAGAAAAAATAATAAATAAATAAATATGGTGGCATTCGATATTTTATACTGAGTGAGTTCAAATAGTGTTGAATGCCACTTCAAAAGGAACAATACAATAAGATGGGGTGGGGTGATTGAACAAAAAGTAGATATAAAAGAAAACAAATTTTAGCAATTTAATTCATTTAACATTATATCAATATGTTATCACTTCATAAAGGATGCAAAATTTATGTAAACAATATACTAATATGAAAAGTTTAAATAAAAAGTTAGATCAAAATATTAGAAGTAAGAGAGTTTAAACTATAATAATAATGGGAGAACAGCCAATTTTTTACGCGCTTTAGATAACATTTGGACATGTGAACACATCTGATTTCTTCCGGGAGGACATTAAATAAACGATTACATATAACTGAATAAGAATTTCTATATGCGGTGGTTCGATAGTTTGGCACTTGTAACATATTAAGCGAGTTTGCAGTATGTTGACTTGCAGTATGTACGAGGGCGGGTCAATAAGTCCGTGACTTTTTGAATTTCTGACCTCTTTACTGAAACAGCAACACTGCTCCTGTCAACAGGCATCTGTCAGTTGACTCCTGTCAAAATTTAAACTTGCTGCGTCAGTTAGTTTGTGTATGACAGCTATTTTTATCAGACTGCTCACTAATTTGAGAAGAAAATTTGAGGAGAAAAAAGACAATGCAAGGGTGCACACATGTGCAGTTGCCATGGCAAAAATCCATGAATTGGGCTATGAATTGCTCCCTCATCCACCCTATTCTCCAGATTTGGCTCCGAGCGACTACTTCTTGTTCCCAAACCTGAAGAAATGGCTTGGTGGAAAAAGATTTGACTCCAATGATGAAGTCATCTCGCTATTTTGAGGACCTCGACAAATCATTTTTTTTGGAAGGGATAAAAAAATTGGAGAAGCGTTGGACAAAGTGTATAGAGCTCAAGGGAGACTACGTTGAAAAATAAAATTATTTTTTTATCAAAAAATCTGTGTTTTATTCTAAAAGTCACGGGCTTATTGACCCGCCGCCCTCGTATAATAATCCTGAAATAATAATACGGTGTTGTGTTGCCTTTCTGTATTTATAATAATACACTGTTTGTTCTTTTACGTTATAAAATGGACTGTGTTTTATTGCTTATTTAATGTTATATGTGTTTGTTACAATACGTGTTTATATGTGTTATACAAAATTCATCTGCTAGTTATTTAGATGGGTGTTGTGGATTGTCTTCTCTGACGTTATGTGATGTCGCTGTCTTCCGTGACGTAACGTACTTCTGTTGTCTTCTCCAACATTCTCCCCCCGTTAACTATGTTCGCCTCAAAAGTTTACTTGACGTCAACAACTACTCCGCAACATTTTGCTACAATTGTTATTTCAAAAAGTTTCATCATTCTTTGGCGCAAGATCCATGATTACATGAAACGAGAAGGAAATGTTTAGTATACATATAAAACAGACCAGGTCAACTACTACGACATAATATCTTGGGGGAACGGTATAGCTATATATTTCTTATTTTAGTTTTCCCTATGTATCTGCATGACAAAAAAAAAACGAACGCCATAGAAGAAATAAATGTGTTGTTGGTTTGCAGTCGGTTGACTGCTCAATTTGATTGTTTTTAAATTAAATTATTATTTTATTTATTATCCAATTGTTAGTGCTTCTGCCGTGGATTACAAGTGAGTGTTGTCATTATTATGCATTGTGTTTTATAATTTTTGTATTTGATTCTTTTGTTTTTGATCGTACGTGCCTGCATGTGTGTGTGAAACTCCGTTTCGTGGCCTTGAATGAGACTTCCAGTCCCCGTGTTGGAATGAATCACATCGATTTTGTGAATGGATAGGTGTGTTTGTGTTATTGTTTACGTTTGTTATTGCCATCTTGTACAATTCCGAATGACATTTCTTTCTTTTATGATGAATATGTTTTATTTGGCCATAATTTTCTTAGTATTGGGTGTAGAATTATTTAATTCGATCGATTATTTAATTATTAATTAATTAGCGACCTAAAAATTATTATGGTGTGTTTATATTTTCTATTGAATTGAGCGTGTTGGATTTTGCGTGCTATTATGTTTGTTGTATTATTCGTATTAGGTTTTATCTTATTGCAATGATTATGATAGTGTTTAGAGCTATTTTATTATAAGTTCTGTTGAGTTTCTTGTAAGTGTGATAGTCCTTGAATATTTCACACTAATATCTCCTTTCAGGTATTATGAGAGCGATTGCCTCCTTGAGTTCCTGCGCTACCTGTGGTACCAGTGGTACCAGTAGTGTCAAGGAGTGGCCCTTTAGCAACACAATCGTACTCTCACTCTTCGATGCAGTTAGCAATTCCTACCTCTTGAATGTTTCGTGTTGTGTTAAAGATTTGAGATATTTGTGTAATGAGTTGTGTTGAATTTTGACCGTTGTGTGTGTGTAAATTATAATTAAAGTAATTTAAATTAGTTGATCCTTGGTTGGACAAATGTGTTGTTTCCTTCGACTGTGTTTCCGCTATGTGTATTGATTGGTGGGGCGCACATTTTTGCAATCGGTCGGGTCGGTTCTGTAGTTTTGGTTTATAATTTTGCGACTCTCACTAGATTGTCCTTCCCGGGATACAAGTTTATGACTCGGGCCAGTTTCCATTTCAGTGGTGGCAATCGTTCGTCTTTGACCAAGACCAAATCACCCTCCATGATCTCCGGCCGCATGATCTTACTCCACTTCGGATGCTGTTGCAGTCTAGAGAGCTACTCATTGCTCCAGATCTTCCAAAATGATTGCGTAAGCGCCTGTACCCGTTTCCACCTTTCGATGTACGATATTTTTTCCATCTGATACGATGGCTGAGGTGGTGCGATGAGTGGCTCACCAATCAGAAAATGGCCGGGTGTTATTGCTTCATAAGTGGTAACATCGTCATATACTGGGCACAAGGTCTCGAATTGAGGCATGCTTCTATTTGCACCAGAAGCGTGGTGAGCTCCTCAAATGTGAGTATCTGGTTTCCTGCTACTCGCTTTATATGATACTTTACTGATTTAACACCGGCTTCCCATAGGCCACCGAAGTGAGGAGAATCCGGGGAATAAAATTCAACCTTCGTTTGCCAATATTTTTGCTACCTCCTTCCACTCTAATTTCGCCCCTCGCATCAGTCTTTTCAACTCGCCGTTGCTGCCACGAACGTAATCCCGCAATCGCTGAGGATCTCTTTGCACAGACCCCTTCGTGCAAAGAATCGCCGGAACGTTGCTATGAACGCTTGCGTTGTGATGTCGCTGACTGCCTCTAGATGCATCGCTTTTGTTGACATGCACAGATACATATATAACCCTTGAGTGTCTTAGCATTGCGTCCTCTCCACGTTTTAGTGTCGATCGGTCCCGCATAATCAACTCCACTGAAGGTAAATAGCCTTGACATCTTCGTTCTTGCTTCCGGCAGGTTGGCCACTTGTTGCATCATTGGTTTTGCTCTGAACCGAACACAGATTGTGCACTGGTATAAATGTTTTTTCACTGCACTTTTCAGACTGGGAATCCAGTACTTTTGCCGAACATACGCTGTTACCTTCTGATACCCCCCATGAAGCGTCTTTTCGTGGGCGTCTTTTATTATTAGCGCCACTATGGTTCTGATTGCTTTGGCTAATGTTCAGCATTTTATCAATAACCCGTCAACGATAACTTTTTCTCCTTCCCTGCAGACATGTAACTTTGTTGCTTGCTCTTCCTCCTAAGGACATTGCTTGCTCAGGAAAGACTGCCTCCCATTCTTGTCGTAAAAATCTCGGCCCTGCCACCACATTTCATTTGCAAGAATCGCTGACGGAGAAATTCCCCGTGATGCTACATCGGCAGGATTAGTTTCCGACGGCACGTGTCTCCATGCCACTCGTTGGTGAGCCTTTGAATTTGTGCCACTCGGTTCGCAATGAACGTTGTCTATTTCGACGATGGTGCTGCTATGCAGCATAGTGTAATTGCTGAATCCGTCCAAGCCCACATTTTAAAGTTGTCCAGCTTCATTGCGCCTGTGGTGTAATGTAGAAACTTTTCCAGCAGTGTTGCTCCGCACAGTTCCAAGTGGGGTAGGTTGACCTTTTCCAGTGGATCTACTTTAGTTTTTGCTACAAGTAGACGCATGTGTACTACGTCATCTGGCCCCTTGACGCGAAGGTAAATTGCCGCAGCATACGCCTTCTCCGATGCATAGCAGAACCCATGGACTTCAACTTTGCATCCTCTGTTCGTGTTGATCCAGCGGGGTATTCTCAGTTTTTCGAGGATTGGTAGATCTTCTCAGAAGGCCTTCCACTCCCGCCTTACCTCAGTGGGAATTGGTGAGTCCCAATCTACACCTTTTCCCCACAAGTGTTGCATCATTATCTTGGCCTATGGAGAGATCCAACCCATTGGACCATAAAGCCGAGCAATTTGTGACAGCATGGATCTCTTCGTGTAATCTGCATCATCGTTCAACCTCACCTGAAAAGAAAAGCTGTCCGATACTGGCAACCATTTTAAACCCAGTGTTTTCGTAGTATTAGCCTCGTCAAAGGGGAGAGAGACAAATCAACCGCTGGTTGTTCTGGTGGAATATGTTGTAACACGGCTTCCGCAGTTAAAAACCCGCCGTGGCTAACAGCTCTCTTACCATCTTTAGCTTGTGCTGTACCTCTTCAAGAGTGTCCGCCTTGCTGATCACATCATCCACATAAGTCTCCTCTCTGATTAGAGACGCCGCTGCCGGAATATTATGTGCCTCGTCATCTGCAAGCTTCAGCAGTACACTAACCGCGAGGACTGGAGCCGATGCTGTCCCAAAAGTGACCGTGTTTAGCCTGTACGTTTTCAGACTTTCCTGCGGATTTTCTCTCCATAAGATGAGTTGGTACTTTGCGTCCCGTTCGTCTACCCGGATTTGGCGATACATCTTTTTGATGTCTCCAGTAAAAGTAAATTTATACCTACGCCATCTTAATACTACATCTATGGCATCAGTCTGTGTTTTGGGGCCGACCATCAGCATATCTTTTAAGGAAGAACCAAAAGATGGTTTGAATGTTGCGTCAAATACGACTCTCAACTTCGTGGTGGTACTGGATTCCTTAAAGACAGCGTGATGGGGAATAAAAAGTGAAATGGTAATTTCCAAAACGGTATCATTGTCTTTCGCCGGTGTCATATGTCCGAGTTTTATGTATTCCGACATACATTTTATGTATGTATGCCTTTCGTAATTCCGTGTTGGTTTGGAGCCTCTTCTCTAAGTGGATAAAACGTCTGACTGCGCCGTTTCGAGTTGGGCCCATACAAGTGTAGTGCCCTTCCCTAAATGGAAGTCGCGCGTTGTAACGGCCATCACGTAAACGTTTCGTGGTGTTTATAAAGTGTTCCTCACATCTCTTGTCCTCTTCAGCTTCACATCTCTCGTTTGGTTGTTCCTCGATTTCCCAAAACCGTTGTAATGCTGCATCCAGATTTATCCGAGAGGAAAAACTTCGAATTTGGGTTGTTCCCAGCTTTCCCAGCAATATCCAACCTAAGTGCGTCTTCTGTGCAATCGGCCCTTTGCATTCCTGCGGTCTGACCACATCTCCCAATACAATTTCGCTGTAGACATCGCTGCCCAATAGCATATCGAGTTTTGAGGGTTGGTGGAAGGTGAGGTTAGCCAATTGTAAATGTTCCAAATGCGACCATTTGTCCATCGTTATACGTTGGGCCGGAAGAAGCCCAGTCATTGACCTTAAAAGCAAAGGTCGCATCGTGCTAGTGAATGCTGAGGTCACGTATTTAAATTCTAAATCCGCAACTCTGTGCGCGGTGCCACTGCTGACCAACCCCAGACCTCTTATGTTGACGAATGCTTTTACTTTCAGCCGTTGTATTGCTGACTCTCTTACAAAGGATGCCTCAGAACCTAGATCTATTAACGCCCTCATCATCAGGAAGTCTCCCTCCGAAGTCGTAACATTGATCAACGCTTTAGCCAATAAAACCTGAGAGTCGGCATTGAGATGGAAACTGTTCATCTGTGTACGACCTGGCTGAAACTCGGAAGCATTTAGGTTGTATGCTTGTGTTGCTGTTGGAGGGGCATGTTGTGCAGACTGAACGAAGTTGGCAGATGGATGTGGATATGTTTGAGTAGGTAATGGAAGAGTTTGGGATGTTTGCCTCGAGTTGTGTGTGTCATCGTGCAGTAAATAGTTATGGCGTTATTTGCAGAAATAACAACATTTACCGCTTAAAGTGACTGTACGCCAGGCAATTTTCACATACCTTACCCGAGCGAACTGCTTGCCGTCGTCCATTTACAACCATCTGAAGAAAACGTCTGCACTCCTTTAGCGCATGCTGACCCTGTTGACACAATCTACAATTAAAGTTCTTCTTTGGCACCTGCTGAGTGTGAAGAACCTGATGCGAAACCGACTTCCCTCGCCCTGATTTGCCAGTGCCAGCTTGCTGTTCTACCGCTTCGAGTGACCGAAAACGACATTCAAGGAATTCGACAAAATCTTTGAACATTGGAAGCTCTTTCGAGACGCCCAACCTCTCTTCCCAAAGCTGCTGAGTGTGAGGGCTTAATTTTTAGAGGATTATAAAAATTACGATTGCGTCCCAGTAACTAACAGGCAAACCTACATTTTCCAAAGCATGGATGATCTCTTGTGATGTGTCGAGAATTCCTTTGATGTTAGTTGCTGTATCACTGGTAAGTACCTTCTGCCCAAATAATAATTTTAATTGCACATTGACTAAAACCCTTTCATGGTCGTAGCACTCCTTAAGGATATCCGACGCCCGCAAATAGTTGTCCTTGTCGATGGCCAGATGCTGAAGAAGTCTCTCCACTTCACCGCTGAGACTGAATTTCAGGTAATGCAACTTCTGTACATCTGCGAGTGACGTATTCGTGTGTATGAGCGAAACAAATAGGTCATGGAATGACCTCCATGTCTCATACCCACCACTGAAGACGGGCAGATTAATTTTAAGCAATCGCAGTTCGCTGCTCTTGCTTGCGTGTTCGTTGTTTTCGTTGTTGGCGGTTGCCTCGGACGCTTTGATTGAAATTGGTACATCTGGAGGCAACTTTCCAATTGCATCCAACAGATCGGGCTTATATTCGCCGTATATTTCTGAAATTTCATCGAACGCATCCGAGAGTTCGGCTGCTTTTAAATTCTCTTCTACCCTCCCCGCGTCCACAATCTCCTCATTATTCCTCTCTGCCATCTGCACATGTTTTTTTAACGAAACCAACCGCGTTTGCAGATGATTTGCCCGTTTTAACCTACTGCTGTCAGCCTTTTGGAAATTTTCATAATCTTCTTTCATACGGGTGAGTAAAGCCAATTGCAAGTATCCAAACGACATTTTATTTGTGTTTATTTTGAACTTTATTTTAATTTCAGATTCAATCCCCAAAATAAGCAACAAATAAGAAAATTGGAACGCACTTATTTGTTCTTTTGTGGCCTCTTGCTCCTTTGATGCTGATGTGACACCGCAACTGTTTCGGCTTTCTGAATTCTGCGATTTCCTGGCAGTAATACTATTATTTTAGTGCATTCATGTAAAATTTCATATTAATGTGATTATTAATTCGCGTTTTATCTCTAGTTAAACAGAATCATAATGGCAACTGAGACGATGAAGGTGAAAATTGAGTATCGCGCTGTAATTAAATTTCTCACTAAGCAAGGAAAAAGTCAAAAAACTATTCATGAAGAGATGGTGGCTGTTTACCAGGGTTCCGCACCTTCATTATCAACTGTGCAAAAGTGGTCAAGTGAGTTCAAGAGAGGCAGAGAGAGCATTGAAGACGACCCCCGCTCCGGCGCCCTGGCTACTGCTTGTACGGGAGAAAGCATCAAAGAAGTCGAAAAACTTGTTCTTGAGGATGCCCGAATAAAGGTGAAAATGATGGCAGAGATCACCAAGCTTTCAATTGGTACCATTCACACCATTCTTCATGACCATCTTAACCTTTCAAAGGTCAGTGCAAGGTGGGTGCCACGAATGCTCACAGCGCCTCAAAAAAAAGTGAGAATCGCATGCTGTAGAGAGCTTTGGAGATGTGTAGTGAGAACGCGGACGGTGTTATGGATCGAGTTGTTACTGGGGACGAAACATGGGTCCACCACTATGAACCTGAAAGCAAACAAGAGTCCATGCAGTGGCATAAAAAAGGATCAGACCCCTCGAAGAAGTTCAAAGTCACTCCGTCTGCCGGGAAGCTCATGGCCACAGTTTTTTGGGACTCAAAGGAAATCTTGCTCATTGAGTAGAAAAAAAAGGTGAAACCATCAACGCCACATCCTACGCTTCCACTTTGCATAATTTGCGGGAGGAAATTAAAAAGAAAAGACGGGGTAAACTCGCAGCGGGTGTGTTGCTTCTTCATGACAACGCTCCTGTTCACACGGCGCGAGTTTCCAAGGCTGCTGCGCGAGATTGTGGTTTCGAAGAAATCCAACACCCACCCTATAGTCCAGACCTCACCCCTAGTGATTATTTCCTGTTTCCGGATTTGAAAAAATGTCTTCGTGGAAAAAGATTTTCGGATGATGAAGAACTCAAGTCGGCAATAAATGGGTATTTTGCAGAGAAAGAGGAAATTTATTTTTTTGAGGGTTTAAAAAAGCTTATCTCAAGATGTAACAAATGCATTGATGTTAAGGGAGATTATATTGAAAAATAAAAACAATTTAAATTGAATTCGCATTTCCCTTCATATCGATAACGAGAATATATTGAACGCCTCGTATGTAGATTGTTTAAGCGTCAATTATGCACAAATAATTTTCTGGTTCCGTGTTAGAATTTTGACTTAATTTAAAGTACTTAAGAAAAAAACGGATCGAAAGGACCAAAATGTACTGTATTGTACTGTATTGGTGTTGTGTTGACTATGCAGTATTATAATAATACACTGTTTGTTATTTTACCTTATAAAATGGACTGTATTTTATTGCTTATTTAATGTTGCATTTATGTGTGTTTGTTACAATACGTGTTTACAATATGTGTTATACAAAATTCATCTGCTGTGTTATGTGTTATACAACACCCATCTAGGGTGTTGTGGATTGTCTTCTCTGACGTTATGTGGTGTCGCTGTCTTCCATGACGTAACGTACTTCTGTTGTCTTCTCCAACATGCACGACGCTGTCTTTATCCGCCAAAGGATTCACCCTAGTTAACTATAGCTGACTTTATACGTGAACTTGTAAAAAAATATATATAAGTTAACACCCAAAAGATTAATTATCTCCAAGTCATGAACCCATCACATGACCATCCAGTGCAGTTCATTAGGTTCCCGAAGAAAACAGTACCTATGTACCTGAATAAGCATTTCCAAGAATTTACCGACAGAGTTGCAGTTACTCGAACCTGCAAGCTATAGATTCCCACAACGTGCGACAATTCCCAGAAAGAACCCCATGCTGAATCAGCTTCTCTACACCAACAGGTTGTTTATTCTTTGTTATAAATAATAGTAAAATGTAGAATTGTATTCAGAGTTGAATAAAGTTTAACCAAGAGCGGTCATCTGTTCATAAAAAATATTTTTTTATTTTCGTACCACGCAAAATCCAATAACTGGCGCCCGAGCAGTTGTAGTGTTTAGAAGTACCATATTCTAGTACAAAATGACGTTATAAAAAAAAAACAAGCAAATGAAAGAAAGACAAAAGTAGTGTCATAAGTGCACGAAAAAATTAAAGTGGAAAAAAAGTAGTGTCTAAGTCACGGAAAAAATTAAAGAAAAGCCGAAAAATAGTGTCATAGTGCACGAAAAGAAAATGCAGAATTAAATTGGTTTTATTGTGTGTGTGCGAAGGTTCAACTCTCCTTCAGAGAAATTTGGCCCCCAGTAGCTTGTCTAATAGGATGAAAAGGAGACAGCGGAGAAGCTGCCAGCCGCTCTGAAGTTATGATTAAGATCATATTAATGTACGTAAATTTAAAGATTTACTTAGTCTAGTTAATATTACTTATCTTGTTATTTATGTACTATAAAAGACAACGTCTTACTTGTACCCACGAAATAAATACATGAAATGAAATGAAAAAAAAAGAATAAGAAATAGTTATTAAAAAAAAAAAATGTGCATTGAAAAAGAAACGTCAAAGTTTTTGAAATAATAGTTAAAAATAAGTAAATAAACCATAAATAGGAAAAAGTATAAAAGAAAGGAATTAGGATTACATTTCAAAAAAAAAAAAAATACAAAGAAATATATCTTATATATTGAAGTATAGTATAAGTATATTGAAGTGAAAAAATATTCAAAAGTTTAAGAATTGAATAAAGAAAAAAATTTTGATTTTACATCTAGTTAAACAGAAAAGTAGAAATTTGAGTTTTAAATTCTTGATAGTAAGAACTGAGTAACCTATTGAATTATCTCTCCTACCTTTCTTAAATTAAGATATTTCATTGCTTTATCTGTCGATTCCAAATTTACTTATAACATAAAATTATTTATTTTTATTTATTTATTTATTTATTTATTTATGATATTACTTACACATTAAGAATAAATCTTATAATCTTGTGAAGTTATAAATATGGAAAACATTTTTGAAGGACAAATTAAAAGTGAACTTACAAATAAAAGTGTACATAAAATTAAACTGAAATTTACTACATATGTATTACATGAATATAAGGTAAAGCATGTTTGAAAATTAATAAATTAATAACAAAAAAAATACATAAAGAAAATCGAAATTAAGAAAAAATGCCATAAAAAGGATAAACATTAATCATTACGATTGGAAAAGTATAACTGAAGACTTTTTATAAAAATTCGCATGTCGCCGATTTCTCTTAAATTTAGTGGTAGTGAATTCCACAGTCGTATAGCAGCTATAAAGAATTGTTTTTCTGATATCAAATATAAAAAGCGTGGTACAATTATGCTGAAAGATCTCTCAGATGCCGGAAATTGGAGCTTGTCATATAAGTATGATGGTTGACGCGTTACAAGTACATTAAACAATTGCTTTATTGTGCGATATTTAACAAAATTTTCAAATGACATGTTTAGTAGGTTCTTAGATAAATATGATACGTGGTCATATCGGCGAAGTCCATAGATATAACGAATTATACTATTAAAAGCAACTTTTAGCTTTCTTTTACTTTCAGCGTCACAATTAGAAAAAATTTCACATCCATTTAAAAGTGTTGGAATGGCTAAAGATTTGGCTAACATTATTCTGGTTGGCAGGGGCGTATACATTTGAGCTGTCCAAAGCGATCGCAGAATTCCGTAGGTCTTTCCAACATTGTTGCTGATGTGGTCGTTCCAAGTAAGGGTCCTATTGAACACTATACCCAAATTCTTAGCTGACTCGATGTATTGAATATGTGAATTATTTAAAGTAATAACTGGGAAGTACGAAAGATCTAATTTGTTTCGGGATATAACGAGACATTTACATTTACAGGGATTTAGTGTTAAATTGTTCTGCGAGGACCATTCAGAGATGTTTTTTTAGGTCTTGGTTAATACTTTCAACACAGTTCTCAATAAGACCAAGAGGACAGTTTTGGTAAACCTGGACATCGTCGGCGTAAATATGCATCATCGAATTGCGAACTATGCTGGCAATCTCGTTGATGTATTTCGAGAACAAAGGTGGGCCTAAAATTGATCTTTGCGGGACACCATTACGAACGGGAAGGAAATTAGACAAGACATTTTGTACTAACACGGCCTGCTTTCAACCACAGAGATAATTAGACATTAACTTTATTGACAACAGTGAGAAACCAAAGGAATAACGCAATTTATTACATAAAATAGTGTGGTCGACCATATCGAAAGCTTTAGAAAAATCGAGTAGTACGAGAAAGCTAATGTCATCGGTGTCAAGACCAATACGAATATCATCTATAACTTTAAGAAGAGCTGTAGTGCAGCTGTGTTTCGTACGAAAACCAGACTGTATTTTTGTTAAAAGCTCATTATTGCTCAAATGTATGTTAATTTGTGTTTGCAAAATTCTTTCATAAACTTTCGACAGAAAAGGGAGTATGGAGATCGGTCTAAATTCAGTGCAATCGAGGTTTTTTGGTATTGGGATAATTTTTGCCAATTTCCACTGGTAAGGATATAACCCGGTAGTGAAAATCGTATTAAAAATGTTTGTGATATAGGGCAAGATTATTGGCAGAATGGCCTTGATAAACACTGGATGAATACCATCCACCCCGACCGCATTCGATTTTACAGAAATTACAGCCTCAACTACGTCAAGATTATTAACTCCAGAAAAATCAAACAAGTTCTCCGGTTCTGAAAACTGAACGGGATAAACATTGTTTTCACTAATAGGTTCGCTTGATTCTACACGTAAGGTTGTGGAGCTGCTTTGAAAGACTGACACTGGAGATGTAAGAAAGCTACTATTCAGGGCATTGCCATCGACATAACCACAATCCTTAGACCTTGATTTTCCGATGCCTAAGTTTCGAAGATTTTTCCATAGTTCACGGCCGTTTAAATTAGTTTGCAGCCGACTTGATAAATACAGAGTTTTAGCTGCCCTTATCTCACGAACAACAGTATTTCGTAAATGTTTATACTCTTCGTGCAATTCTTCAATTCGAAAACGCTTCCAACGACGAAATGCTCGGTCGCGTTGTTCTATTAGTACTCTTATATTTCCAGTAAACCAGGATTTTTGAACGCTATAAACTGTTTTTGTTTTCATTGGTACATGTGACTCAATAAGCATGGTCAAATTGTCATTAAGAAATTGAACTTTCTCGTCTGGTAGTTGCATTCTATATATATTATCCCACGGAATTGAATAAATATGTTGTTCAAGCGCATATTTATCAATTTTTCTAAAATCTCTATACTCGAAATAAGAAGGCGCGGGATAAGTAGTTTTGAAATCGTAGATAAGATATATTAAATCATGCTATCGTTTACAAAAATAACATCTAGCAAAGTGCTTGAAACAGACGAAAAATGAGTTGGAACGGTAAAGTTGACAGGGTGAAGACCAAAAGAATTCATATTATCGGTTAAGTGATTCTCAATTAAAAGGTTGCTATTTAAATCTCCACAGATAATAATATTCGGGGATCTAGTAGAAATACCTTCCAAGGCAGCATAGAAAGATGTTAAATCTATGTACTTATTGGGTCTGTACACAGTGCCGACAAGAAGACTTTTACCACCACAAACTATTTTAACAAAAACATAATCAGTTGAGGAACCAGGAGATGAAAACCACTTTTTTTTGCAAAATAAACCTTGTTTGACATAAATGGCAACACCACCACCCACACGATCACATCTATCCGAACGGAAAACATGGTAGCCACTTAACTTAATACGCATATCGTCATCACTGGCCGTTGAGGGAAACCACGTTTCGGATACACAAATTACATCTATTTTAGATTGAACAAATATGTCGCTAAATTGATCAATTTTCGGCGGCAAACTTTGTGCATTGATGTGGCATATTTTCATGCCTTCTTTTTTTGAGCAGAAAACTTTGAGCATTGTACGCAACATTCCTCTTTCGCCGCCGCAACATATGGAATTCACATTTTGATCATTTTGATCTATTTCGCCTTAGAAATTTGGAGCGAAGAATAAGCGACATGCGAAGAGAGGGTTTTTTTTTTTTTTATATTGAGCCGAAATTATTCCAAACCCAAACAACCTTATCCGTCCCCCAGTCCTAAACTTACCCGAACCAGGTCCTCAGCCGCAACAAGGACCTGCACCCCCACAACCACAAGCTCAACTCCGAACGATTTCTTCAACAGAATTGACCAATCTAATCATTAATATTGTAAATTCAATTATTAATCCGAACGCTGAGCTTTGTGCAGCCCAAGATCAATGCATCAGTATCGAACATAGAGGCGACCTATCAGATCTGGAAAAGATCCCAGATATTGTTAGGAGCCTACGAGAATTCACTGGTAAACCAGGCGAATTCAGTTCGTGGAGGAGAAGTGTAGAGAGAATATTAACTATATACGAACCTCTAGTCGGTACCCCCAAATACTTCGGGATACAGAACGTGATCCGAAACAAGATTACGGGCGAAGCAAACGCGGCACTGGAGTCATACAACACTCCCTTAGATTGGCGAGAAATTTCACGCTGCCTCACTCTTCACTACGCAGACAAAAGGGACATTGGTACACTCGAGTACCAAATGACTCAAGGCAATAAAACAGCATGAATTCAATATCAATTCTATCAGGCTGTGTTCTCACACCTGTCATTAATTCTGAATAAAATTTCAAGCATGGAAATTGGCCAAGAATCTTTACGGATCCTTACACGAACTTACAGAGATAAAGCTCTGGATATGTTTGTGCGTGGTTTACGAGGTGCCCTACTGAGACTGTTAGGCATGCGGGAACCCTCAGATTTGCCTCAAGCGCTTCATCTTTGCGTCAAACTGGAGAACCAGATTTACCACACTAACTGGGGTAAAAATCATAACGCAGGGGTATACACTCAAAACCAGCATGTTCGCCCTCTTCAGAAAAATAATGCATATTTTCCGATATCGCAACCATTTTATCCACAACTTGCCTACCTACCCCGCACTTATCCCCAACCTGTTAATCCGACACCTCGCAATTACCCACAATACCTTAACGCTCCATCAAACCATTTCGTTGGTCAGCCGAATTTTGTTCCACCGAGACCAAATGCACCAAAACCCCAACCCAGACCTGAGCCGATGCAAACATCGGCCATAAGGTCATCCGCAATAAACTATCAAAACCAACCGCAATTATTGAAATACGCCGGTAAACGACCACAATCCCATAATCCTTCACTTCAAAATCTTGTTCCCCAAAAAATACATAGAAACTACCACATAGACATAGCAAGCCCGAACCGGACGAATTCGGACTTACAATATGCAGAACAGATGTCGTCAAGCAACTTTGCCGTGACACATTGCGGGATACAGCCAACAGGAGATATTTCCCAAGACGATGCCTATGCATTCTACCAGCAACCGGACATGGAGCAAGCACATAACGATCCCTACGCAACATATCAAATAACATATGAAGGAGAAGTAAACTACGACCTTGATTTAAGAAATGTTTCTAGCCAATCAGAAGATCATTCCCAACACTTAGCCAAAATCGAGACCTCTGTATTCAGTGACCTACATTTTTTAGGTTAACTCACTCTTCGTTCCCTTACTTTCAATGTAGGACGAAGAGAGGTCAAACATTCAATTTTCTTATTGACACAGGATCCAGCAGGAATTATATCCAACCAAGCTTAGTCAAAAACCCTATCCCGAACGAACGGTACTATTTGGCCAAGTCCTTCGCTGGTGACGTAAAAATAACACACCATACCTTCCTGAACCTCTTTGGCCAAACAGACAGAAATTTGAACTTCTTTCTTCTACCAACACTGAAAACCTTTCACGGTATCCTAGGCAATGATAGCCCAAAAGAACTAAATGCTGTCATTCACTTGACAATCCTTGACAAAGTCAAGATAAAGATTAGACAACTTAAATCACCGTCAGTCAATTCATTAGACATCAAACTCGAGCACATGTCAGGCCCCAAAAAAAAGATGTACTAAGACCATAGTCGAGAAATTCCCTTCCTTGTTTTCTGAAGCAAATGAAAAGCTAACCTATACAACGACAGCTGTTGGCGAAATTCGTCCAAACTCAGACTCCCCAGTGTACTCAAAGTACTACCCCTAACCCTCTGCGCTTAGAGAAGAAATAGGGAATCAGATCGAGCAACTCCTAAAAAACGACATCATTAGTCCATCCCATTCGCCGTACAATTCATCGGTATGGATTGTACCCGAAAAGGCAGACCTACATGGCAATAAACAACACCGGCTTGTAATAGACTACAGAGAGCTAAACTCAGTAACGCTTCGTTCGCTTTATTCTTACTCGACCTTTTTCTCTTCTATACCTATCCCGTTCTTTTCTTTACGGACACAAAGTACTTGCCTTTCTCTTTAATCGTCGCGTGGTTTATTTAAGTTCTAATTTCCTGTGGGTGTTTAAAACATGGGCCCATTAGGGCCAAAAGGAAAGACGGAGAATCAGTTTGACATTTTAGCTGATTTGTCACCTGATCAACCCAAGGCTAAAAAAATAAACGTTTCAACTTGCCGCTTGATTTCCCAGAGCTACCAGTCGTACGTAACATCAAAAATCCTAAATTCGTTCAAATATCAGCCAAAAACGTGGATAAGCCAATCTCATCCGTAAGTATTTTCTTACTGAAAAAATCAATTGACTCGGTTAGTAAAGAATATGAGAATATATCTCTTTTAAGAGATGGTAGCATTTTGTTATTAGCTAAAAGCCAACAAATTGCTGATAAATTCCTAAAAACTAACGTCTTAGCTAACCAAATTCCGGTGACAGCTACTCTTCACAAGCAACTCAACTGCTCCAAGGGCATCGTATATGCGCCATGGTTAAAGTACGTCCAAGAATCCGAAATAGTTTCAGAAATGAAATCTCAGGGAGTAATTGAAGTGTACAAATTCACCAAAAAAATTGACGATAAGATCCAACCAACTGGCCTTATGGTTTTTACTTTTGAACTTTTCTAAATTCCCCAAACCGTAGAAATAGGGTGGTACAAGACAAAAGTTAAGGAATATATCCCTTCACCGATGAGATGCCGCCATTGTCAACTTCTAGGGCATACTACAAAAAGGTGCACTAGAGCAAAAATATGCGTCAACTGCAACCTTCCTCCTCACGAACCGGAAAGTTGTACAAGATTAATGTGTGCAAACTGCCAAGAGGAACACCCCTCTTCCTCAAAAGACTGTATTAAATTCAAAGAAATCCTGACAATTAAAATCAAAAATAAATGTAGTATGGCCGCAGCCATACGCATCTACAACTCTCAAAATCAAGTGCCAGTTCCAAACTCTACACCTTTCTCTCAGCAAATAAAAAAGTCTACACCCAACCCAATGCAACTATCTCAAAAACTACCTGCACCCTCACCCCCTACAGTCTCGGAAAGCAAAGCTACTCAACCTAAAACTTCTACCAACCAATCTCCCAAATTCCCTTCGTCCCACTCTTTACCAAGCACCTCACAAGCTATATTAGATAAAAAACAACAAATGTCTCCATCACCATAAACCAATTCAATTACTCTTCGCTCCGATAAACGATCCCGCTCTCCAAAAAAAAAAAATCACACCTCTAACTCTTTTTCAAAACCTGTAATGCTATCACAAACCAAATCTCTTCCAAGTCAATCAAACATATTCTTACCCAACTCTCACAACACACATTGAAACCCATAAAAAAAATACACACAGACACCTTGAGCTCGACGGCCGCACTAGCTATGTGGAATGCAACTTTAGCCACTTGTTCTGGTGTAAATTGCAGATCTCTCCGCAAGGGTGACCATCATTACTCAATCAAACACATTAAAAATACTCGTAATCAACCAAAAAGAATAAGCTCCCTAGACATATTACAATGGAACCTAAATGGTTTCACAAATAATTACGATCTACTTAATTTAATAATAATATCAAAGAAACTTGATGTAATTTCACTTCAAGAAACTCACATACCATACAAAGTAGACAAAATTAAACCTAAAGGTTATTGCGGTTATTTTGTTAATCAGCCTTATAATTTAACATCAGTTCAAGGTGTCCGCATATTAGTTAAAAAAAATATTCCTCATGTCCCAAAAAAAATTAATTCTAACATTCTCTCAACTGCTGTAGAAGTTAACTTGGGTACCCAAGTTACTATTATTTGCATTTACATCCACCCCAGACAGAATTTTACCCAATCCGATTTAGAAAACATAATCCACCAAGTACAACCACCATATATTTTAACAGGGGATCTAAATTTCTGGAGCCAGCAATGGGGCTCCCCATTAACCAACAAAAGGGGTCACATTATGGAGAATTTCCTCTCCAAATCAGACCTTATAATTCTTAATGACGGTTCTCATACTCACCTCTCAACTCATAGCACACTTACGCACGTTGATGTATCATGCTATTCATCTAATCTGTTCCCAAAGACATCCTGGAGTATCTCTGAAGACTTGCATAATAGTGACCATTTCCCCATAACCATCTCCCTGCTCCTTTCAACTAAGCAAGATATAGCAAAACATATCCCAAAATATAAAACCGATTTGGCCAACTGGGATCTATTTAAGAAAAAACTTGAATCATACACCTGCAATCTACCTCCGACGAACTGTATAAACCATGAGGCGGCTATCCTACTCAAAATGATCCGTAGCGCTGCAAATGACTGCATACCGCAGACATTCTCAGTAACATTCAACCGAATTGTGCCTTGGTGGAACCAAGAACTATCCAGGCTAAGAACGGTAAAATTCAAAACTTGGAGGGCTTTTAGAAAAAACCCCACTCAAGTTAAAATCTTAATCTACAAAAAAGCCAATGCTCTTCTTAGAAGAACTCTAAAAAATAGCAAACTAAATAGCTTTGCCCAATTCACTGCGTCAATTAATCAAAAAACATCAACGAGTACGGTTTGGCAAAGAATCAGATCTCTCACAGGTAGTGCCTCCCCTAAAAATATTTTGTCAATCCACACACCCACAGGAGCTATAACTAGCACTAAGGAAATCAGTAACCACTTTGCAGACACTTGGTCCACAAGATCCCACCACTCCAATTTCCCACAGGCTTTTAACAGAGAAAAATTGAATAGTCTTAACTTGACCTTGAAAGCTATTATGTCTATATTGATGACATAATAATATTTAGTCAAAACGAAAAAGACCATGTAGAGCATGTAGAAAAAATTTTCAAAATTTTATGCGAAGCCAACATGAAGGTACGAGTACAATTGAATAAACTTCCATATGCTAAGTTTTTGTAAACAAATTTTCTTCTTAGCCTTAAGTATAGAAAATAAGTATTCCTAAATAAAATGTAAATGAAGTCGAAAGACATAGATATAAGTATTCAGAGTAGCTTAGAGTGCCTGTGTGGGGCCAGTAAGTTAGTATAAGATTGTTAAGTAATTTTAAGATAGCATTTAAACATTTTTTGTTAGTATTGTAATGTATAATTAAATTGTAGAGTATGAGGGAGCCCTCTATTGTAGAGTAGAGAACCTAAGTAGGCACAGCCATATTGTATTAGAGCAGCCATCACGATTTTCGTGCGAGAGAGAAAGAAGGTTTATTGGTTGTTCTTCTGATCGAGGACGTCAAACAAGCAAGTCCAAGTAACCAAGAGAGAAGAATAAAATCTAAAAAATCCTAAGCAATCGTTGTGTTATTTTTCACCTCAGGTGTGGGGTTCAACCTAAAAATAAATATAATAATTTATAAATAAAAATAATAATTTATATCCCAAAAAAAAAGAAGAGAAAAAAAAACATGTCAAGCTCACGCACAACACGGCAGACGATGGTGGAGGTGCTTTCTAGGTCAAACGTAGAGTTCCCACCAAGTGCTACGCTGGCGCAACTGCGCCCGTTATACGAACAATTGATCGCCGTAGAAGGGTCAGCAGAGTCGAAGAAAAATGGACCAGCCGCCGTACCAGTCGCCGTCCCCGCTGTTGCTGAACCCGTCGACGAATTAAGCGATGAACCAGCCGCCGTGTTAGCCGCCGTTGAGTCAGACTGCTTTGAGGATGCCAGAGGAGATCCCGCCACGAACGTCTACACGACACAGATCCCCGAGGCAATTGAAGTCCGTCGATTGCAGGCACAAGTAAGCATTCTGCGTATGAGACGTGAGATGCTTTCCTTGCAGCAGCAGATTCGTGAAATGGAGGGCACGAGAGGAGTGAAAGCCGCGTTCACCGAGGTGCCAATTTTGAACACATGGAGAACTCATTAAATCCATTCACAGGTAGAAACCACATAGACATCCGCAAGTGGTTTAGTGAGTTCGAGCAGTATGCGGCAACGCGTGAATTTACCTCCGATGATATGTGTCTGGGTGTACGTAGGCTTCTGAAAGAGACGCAGAGGGAGTTCATGGGAACACTAGGTGTAGTGAGTTACGGCGAGCTGAAGGACGCTCTCATCGGAACGTTCCGAAGACAAGTCACCCACCGAGACGTGTATCGACAGCTGGAGCACCGAAAAATCCGTCCCGACGAATCATGCTTGGAGTTTGTGATCTCGATGAAGGCTCTGGCCGCTAAGATATCGGTTCCAGAGGCAGAGTTGGTGACCTTCATCATAGATGGCTTCAATGACGACAGCACTAATATAACATTAGTTAATGATGCCCAAACGATCGCTGAGCTTCTGAGCCGACTCGATCGATATCCGCAGAAACGAAGCCAACCGCTTAATAGGAAGTCTACTAAGTTATCCGCCACAGCCGCCGCCGTCCCCGCAGTCATCAGAACGAGTTCAACAAATACGAAACCGCAGGAGCTTGCTGAGGTCCGCTGTTATAACTGCTGAAAGTTTGGGCATTACAAGAGTAGCTGTACCAAGCCGCTGCGGTTACCAAACGCTTGCATCACTTGCAACGAAGTGGGGCATTATCGTGACAGCTGCCCGAAGTCAACCGCCGACGACAGAAAATTGTAGCTGCCATTGAAAAGGTGTTCGAAGAGGAGGGAGGCAGTGATAAAGACGTGGCTGGTGCCATCAGCGCCATGCAGACGGTAAGTGTTGCTTTCTCTATTGACCAAGCAAAAAGTACCAAATTCACTAGTTATTTCTCTTTGTTTGATACCGGTAGCGCGATTAATCTCATCAGACGTTCCCTGGTCCCAAGCGACATCAGTATATCGGAAGTGTTGAAACCAACCAAATATATTGGGGTCGGTCGAATTAATCTTCATACATACGGTACGATTAAGAGTTATACTCGTATTAAATTTCAAAACGACATTCGTATAGTGTACCTTTACGTTCTTCCAGATATCCTGATGATGCTGCCGCTGATTTTGGGACGCAGTTTTCTAAGATCGTTTAACATTCATTTAAGTCGTATAAAGCCTATAAAAAATAAGACAAAAGAATTGAATTATAATAAAAGTGTTATTTCAAATAAATTATGTGTTGGTACTTCTGGCTCTGGTCAAATTAAATATTCTAGCAGTTGTGGTAGCCGAGGAATTTGTCCGGGTGCCAAGCGTCGAAACGTAAACTCTATAGAATTGTCAAGTCTGTCGAATGGTAAAAATGTCCGCCGAACCGATGTCTCAAGTCCATTGCTTAATGTTATTCCGTCGCAGGTCCCTTCGGATTGTGATAGTGTCCCGTCGATTTTTGAAATAGGCTTAAGTGAACCACTGTCCGATGTCGATGTCTGTTCGAAGTTGAGAGAGGATGATAGTAGCGCTCTTAAAGCGGTAATAGATAGAAATTATTTAAATCCGATAGGTATTGAACGTAAGCCACACGACTACAAAATGAAGATATGCCTGACCGACAATACGCCCTTTCAGTGTCCTCCCAGGTCACTTTCGGTGTTCGAACGAAGAGAGGTTGTTAGAAAAGTGAGAGAGCTGATGGGGAGGGGAATAGTTCGACCAAGTAAATCTCCCTATGCATCAGCAGTCGTACTTGCCAAGAAGAAATACGGGGAATTGCGAATGTGTATTGACTACCGCGCATTAAATAGGAAAACGGTCAGAGACAACTTTCCGTTACCACTTATGGAATATTGTATTGAGTTTCTTGGGGGTTAAAGATGGTTTACCCTCCTTGATTTAAAGGGCAGTACGAATATGTACAGATGCCATTCGGGTTAAAGAATGCACCCGCTAATTTTCAGCGGTTCTTGCACGAAATATTCCGAGACCTGGTCGAGTCGGGCAAGATAATTATGTATCTAGATGACATCCTAGTAGCTACAATCGATTTTGACTCTCATTTAGAAATCCTGGCCGAGATTCTGCGCCGACTTTATGAGAAGGGGCTGGAACTTAAACTCAATAAGTGTAAGTTTGGCTATGACGAGTTGGAGTATTTAGGGTATGTCGTGAATGCATCAGGCATTAAACCGTCGGGGGCACACATTCAAAATATTAAGCAGTATCCGATGCCGAAGAATCAGTTTGAGTTGCAACGATGTATAGGCCTGTTTTCGTACTTCAGGCGATTTGTACCTTCATTCTCCAAGATAGCAAAGCCGCTTTTGGAGTTGTTGCGCAAGGAAAGTCGGTATGACTTCTCGGACGATTGTGTAAAAGCATTTCGAGAACTACACGACAAACTTGCCACCGCACCAGTATTAGCGATTTACAGTGCAGAATGGGAGACTGAGCTGCACTGTGATGCAAGTAGTTTGGGGTTTGGGTCAGTCCTGCTACAGCGACAAGATGATAAAAAATTCCACCCGGTGGCATACTTTTCCAAGACGGCTACGCCGGCAGAGTCTAGTTATCATAGCTTCGAGCTGGAAACTCTACTGCAATTCCCTAACCCTGACCCTAAGTAAAAAGCAGGTAAATCTAAGGATCTCGAGGTGGGCATTAGAACTCGAGAACTACGACTATACTATACAACACCGCAGTGGGGTGTCGATGGGGCATGTGGATGCATTAAGCCGCTGTCACGTAGTTGCCGCTTTACTAGCGACGAGGTGGATATCCAAATCCAAGTAGCTCAGAATCGGGATCCGGAAATTAGAAGATACCGTGAAAAGTTAGAAGTAGAGTCACTCGAACATTATGACTTGCAAGACGGGTTAGTTTTTCGCAAGGTCGATGGGGGTGGGCTGTTGCTTTGCGTACCCGCCGAAATGAAGGACAATCTAATTAGGATGGTTCATGAGAAGATTGGCCATTTAGGAGTTGACAAGTGTTATAATCAGATTCGGAAAAATTATTGGTTTCCGAACATGAAAAGTGACATTAAGCGCTTTATTCAAAATTGTATAAAGTGCATTATGTATTCGGCCCCCGCCCGATCGAATGACACAACATGTATAGCATTCCGAAAAAATCAGTCCCGTTCGATACGGTTCACGTAGACCATTTCGGACCATTGCCCGCTTTAACCTCGAAGCGAAAGCATATCCTAGTTGTGATTGACGCTTTTACTAAGTTTGTGCGATTATACCCGGTCAATTCGACCAGCACTAAGGAGGTGTGTGCCTCGTTAGACAAGTACTTTTGTTATTATAGCCGCCCTCGGCGAATGATCACTGACCGCGGTTCGTGTTTCACCTCTCTCGAGTTTGGGAACAAGGAATACCGCATGGTTGGCTGTTCGAGACAAGCAAAAGGTTACCGGCTGTATGATGCAGGGGCGAGACAAGTGGTCGAAAAACGAGATGTCCTATTCGACGAGTTAGGTCAAATGGATCACGCTAATGGCACCAACATTACATTTGATTTAGCAAATGAGGCTCCAAGAAGTATCAGTGGCGTCGATTGCGAGGTTGCCGGAGATGTTTCAACCACAAAAAAAAACTAATGCGAATTATAACTTCGAATCACTCTGAGTGAAGAAAAAACTCTCCGTCCTATTCGGACTCCCACTCCTGGAGAGCTAATATGGAGACCAACTACACCTGAGTTTCTAACCACTACAAAACAATTTTCCTTTCTACTCCTTCTACCTTTCCTCCCGCACCCTGACAACAGTAAAAGGGTATCTAACCCCTTAGGCGCTCGTAAATTATAAAAAAAAAAATGTGTACAGCAGGGGTGATGACGATGATTTTGATGGGGATGAGCACAGTAGCGATGGCGACAACTCTTTCGAGGCGGCTTCAGATGAGCGTAGCAACACCAATGATTTGAAGAGCGCGGCTGAAAAAGTTGAAGAAAAGGATTTGGGGGTTGGACCCGGCAGATCAAAATTGCTTCGGTCTGGGAAGCAATACAATATACTAAACGCGTTGGTTGCCAGCGACGTACCGATTCCCTTATCGTACGAGGAGGCGATGAGTAGCAAGTACGTTTCGTCTTGGCGCGAGGCAATGCAGAGAGAGTATGAGGCCTTGATTGGGAACCAGTCCTGGACAGTCGCAGATTTACCAAGACATCAGCGAGCTATTGGCTGTAAATGGGTTTTCAGCCTGAAACGAGATGCAGGTGGCGAAGTACAACGATTCAAGGCACGTCTTGTTGCGAAAGGGTGTTCACAGCAGTATGGTTTGAACTATGGCGAAACGTTCTCACCTGTATGTCGATTGGAGAGCGTACGTTTTGTTCTGGCACTGGCTGCGGAGTTGAGACTATACTTGCACCAGATGGACGTATGCACGGCATACCTTAACAGCGATCTTACAGATACTGTTTTCATGAAGCAACCACCAGGGTACGAAGACAGCAGTCAACCAGGCAAGGTCTTATTGTTAAAGAAGGCCATATATGGTTTAAAACAAGCAGGAAGGGAATGGAACTCTAAGCTTGATGGTGTTTTGCGAGGAATCGGGTTCATTCCATGCGACAACGAACCCTGCCTATATAAGCAGCATGAGAGATGTAATTTATCATTAATCCTGGTATACGTTGACGATCTTATTATAGGATGTCAATCGAAACGAGACTTAATCGAGATCAAAACCGCTATTTCGAGCCCGTTTGAGTGCGTTGACAAGGGACCGTTGCAGCTGTTCCTTGGAATGGAGATCCAACGCGAAGGTGAACTAGGCGAGATCACTTTGGGCCAGACACAATACATTAAAGAGCTGTTGCGACGACATGGCATCGAAAACTGCAGGCCAGCATCTACGCCGTTAGATGCAGGGTATCAGGTGGCATGTGATAGCAATCAATGTCAGAAGGTAAATACTGTTCTCTATCAGTCAGCAATTGGCGAGCTGATGTGTTTGGCCTTAACGACCAGACCGGACATTTTGCACTCAGTGGCGAAGTTGGCGCAGTGGAACAAGGATCCGCACAACGAACACCTTGCTGGCGTAAAGCATATTATGAGGTATTTGGCATCTACGGCTGACATGAAGCTGCACTACAAAGAGTGCGGGCAAGCATTTACAGGTTACGTCGATGCTGACTGGGGTGGTGACAAGGTCGACCGCAAATCGTATTCTGGCTACGTGTATTTCTTAGCAGGTGGTCCGGTATCTTGGAAATCGGAGAAGCAACGTAGTGTGGCCCTCAGCAGCACCGAGGCTGAATACATGGCGTTATCGACTGCGTGCAAAGAGGCGATAGCCATACGACGGCTCATAATTGAAATTGGCTGTGGTGATACAGATACCCCAACGGTTGTGTACGGCGACAATTTAAGCGCGCAGCAACTTTCAAAAAATCCTGTGCATCATGCAAGCATTAAGCATGTTGATATAAGGTATTATTTTGTTCGGCAAATTGTAAATCAAGGTAAAATTGTTCTGAAATATGCTTCGACGAATGTTATGATAGCTGACATATTAACCAAGAATCTGCCGAAGAGAAAGCATAATGAATTTAGAAAAATTTAGAAACATATTTTTTTTGTAATAATTTTTGCAAAACATGCTTGCATTGAGGAAGGGTGTTGAAAATTGTGTATGCATTTATACCAATGCCCACATGTATGTATGAGTAGAGTGAAAACATATTACATATACTGTATTATATAGGTAGAATTAAGTTAACATCAGTCACGAATAAAATTTCCCAGTGTACACACGTTGGTCGTTGCGTTTTGTCTGTTTTTTTTGGTTACCACATTCTACCCCGCAAACTAAAAGTTCAACAGTAAAGATTACGAAAATATATCCCAACTCCACGATGGAAGCCTCCTTATCCTAGTCAGATCACAAAAGACTGCGGATCTCTTCCTTAAAGCCAAAGATCTCGCTGGCGTCTGCCCAGTAACAGTAAAACTATACGATCGCCTCAACCAATCTAAAGGCATAGCTTATGCACCGTGCTTAATAAATGTTTCTGAATCAGAAATCGTCAGCGAAATGAGGTAACAAGGAGTAACAGAAATTTATAAATTCTTGAAGAAGATGGAAGATAGAAAGCAAAGGGCATCAGGCCTACTGCTTTTCACGTTCGACCTTTATCAGCCCCCCAAATCTGTAGATATTGGCTTTTATACAGCCAAAATCTCAGAATATACACCAAATCCAATGCGCTGTCGAAGTTGCCAACTTCTTGACCATACAATGAAACGCTACAATGGTAATCCAAAATGCTAATCTTGCAATTTACCTCCTCACCTACCCGAACCATGCACTCGCTTAATGTGAGCAAATTGCTCAATCCCCCACTCATCATCATCAAAAACATATCCAGCATATAAACAAGCAAAGGAAATAATATCAATTAAAACGTCAAAAAAATGTACAATGGCAGAAGCCAAGAGAATCCATAACCAACAAAAGTCAGCCCATAATCAACCGTTAACAGAATCATTTGCCGAACAGGTTGCAAAAACAAACAATACATCTACTCCATCCTATTCTCTTCCCGCCCAAGATAATATCTCCACTCCAAAAACATCAACTTTGAACAAAAGCAAAGTTAAACACAACACCAATTTAACTTCAAAACCATCAAACGATAGAGAATCTGACCACACACCTCGAAACTCTACCGTAAAACTAACCATCCCAAACACCAATACTACCAATAAACGCACAACCACATCCGCAAATAATAATCTTAACAATATCCCTCTATTATTCCCGCATAAATCATCTGTTACACAAATTCTGTCAAACAATAATAATTCAACACAACCTCGCTCAAATACGAGTACCTACGACGAAACAAATAACCACCTCTCCACCACACACGCACATAATAATCGTACCAATACCCTCGTATCCTCGCCTATATCAACTGTTACACAAACACCTTTAGCAAATAACTATTATTATATTGAAGCCACTGATGAGAATGATGTTACCATGCAATAAAACTGCAATACAAAATCCAAGCATTGGAAACCACCCTCTTTCTACTTCAAGTAAAACAAGCTCGTGGAACCAATGTTTATCTGACAAAGCTCTCAATATTCTTCAATGGAATATGGACGGTTTTTTAAATAATTTTGATGAGCTCGATATATTAATTAGTAAATACAACCCTGCAATTATATCCATTCAAGAGACACACTGTCCTTTTAACCATACACCGTACTTCCCAAGAAATTTTGATGGTTATTTTCATAATTTACCAAGCAATGACACTAGCAAACAAGGTGTAGCATTATTAATAACAAAGAATATTCCTCATAAACCACTCCCCTTAAACTCAAGCTTACTAGTTCTAGCAGTGGAAGTACAACTTAAAACTAAGTTTACATATATAAATATTTACTTACCTCATAAGCAAATAATCAATAATAATGACTTGGAAGACATCATAAATCAAGTTAAACTTCCCACCATATTCGGAGGAGACGTCAATGCTTGGAATATACTATGGGGTTCTAGGACCACTAACAATAACGGTGCCTTATTGGAAAAAATCTTTTCTAACTCCAACTTACTTCTTCTCAACGACGGCTCCCCTACCCATCTCTCTACCCACAATTTCCTAATACGCGTCGACGTCACTTGTTGCTCACCCGAACTGTATCCAAAAATTACTTGGAAAACTTTAAAGATCTATATAATAGTGGCCATTTCCCGACAATCACTACATTGAAAACTAGCCCGAGAACAGACGCAAAAATATTCAATCCAAGATTTAAAACAGACTTCTCCTATTTCTCTATCCCTCAGACTCCTATAAAACGAAAACTGGTTGTCCCTTGGTGGAACTTCGACTTATCCTTACTACATAAAGAAAAAATGAATGCCCTTAAGGAATTTCAAAAAAATCAAAATACACAAAATCTAATAAAATATAAAAAATGTTGTGCGAAATTCCGTAGAAAGGCCAAGGAGAGTAAAGCCAAAACATTTTCCGAATTCACGACAACTATAAATCCGAACTCCTCCCCCGCTATAATATGGCATAACATTCGACGGTTGACTGGTGATCCAAGTTCACTCACTATTAAAAACATAAACAAGTTAGTAGACGCACCAGAAATATGTAAGTACATAGCTCAAAGTTGGTCAAAAAAATCAGAAAACGAGTACTTTTCAACGGCATTTATCAATGCTAAGTCCGATTTTATGAACAATTTAGCCCCTCAATACATTTCTAATCAGACCGCACGACGTATTGAACAACCAATCACTTTAATTGAGTTTGAAAACTCCCTTAACAAAGTCAATGGCAAAACACCGGGTAGAGATAGAATATCCTATCCTATGCTGAAGAACCTCCCACTCGAAACTAAAAATACACTAATTGAACTATATAACAGCATCTTGACCACTGCAGTTATACCACAAACCTGGAAAACTGCTACAATATTGCCCATACATAAACCAAATAAAGACAAAACCACAATCGAAGGTTATAGACCAATCTCTCTCATCCCCTGCTTATCCAAAATCCTAGAGAAAATAGTTTCGAAACGTCTTTTATGGTTTGCCGAAACAAACAAACTAATCAGCCCCAATCAGGTTGCATTTAAAGCAAACAGAGGATGTGTGGATGCACTCCTTCACATAGATTATTTTGTATCCATAGCGTTATCAGCTAGAAATCATATCTCTATACTCTCGCTGGACTTTGAGAAGGCCTTCGATAGGATAGGTCTACACATTGTTTTAAAAAGTCTTAAGGAATGGGGAGTTGGACGAAATATATACGGTTATGTAAAATCATTTTTGATCAACAGAAAATTTTGTATAAAAACTAATAATGTTTATTCGTCCAACCATCCATTGCATAACGGTATCCCTCAAGGATCACCTCTATCGGTAGTTTTATTCATAATTGCCTTCGATAACATAAATTCTATTTTACTGAAACATAAACTGTTGGACCACTGCATGTACGCAGATGATATTTATATACTATGTAAAGTTAATGATAATAATAGCAGTAAGAGCTTGTTGAAATTAGCTTTGGAAGAAATCTTAGAATGGTCAATAATCTCTGGTGCAAAATTATCAATTCATAAATGTAAACTACTGCACATATGTAAAAAACAAAATTGTTCAAAAGTAGATATTAACCTTAATAATATATTAATAGAAAATGTTAATAATCTAAGTATTTTAGGTTTAGTTTTCAATAATAAGTATTGGTGGAGACAACACTGCCTAGAATTAAAGAAATCCCTAACTGCTAGAACAAATATAATAAGATACTTAGCTTGTTAAAGAAGTAATGTACACGTTAACACTCTTTCCCACATAACAAAAATCTTAGTTTTAAGTAAAATAGACCATGGTCTATATATATATGGACAATGCCCGAAATCAGTACTTAAAATCATCAAACCTACGTACCATCAAGCTGCCCGGAGAAGTATAAACACTTTTCCTACCACACCCATTATAAACATCCTTGTTGAAGCAGGACTACTAAGCATCGAGGAACGAAGAGATACGAGTATGATTACATTAAAACTCTTTGCCAAACTTATGTTCTCCAGAAACTCAATCATTGATGAAGATATAAAAAGAGCAATGAATCACAAACTTACCAAGAGGATACCATCTGCAATCGCTACCATACTTGAAAAAGCAAAGCAAAATAATCTCCCACTAAGGCGAAACCAAAGCACTACCCCACGCCACCCTCCATAGTCTATCAGTTCTGAGTCTATGATACTGACCCTAGCAAATTATAAAAAGATAAATACGAACAGCACAACATATCGTAAACTTTTTGCGGGTATTTCATCAAACTTGAAATCAGATGGGTGGAATCTAGTTTTCACGGACGGATCAAAGACATCAGCAAACACATCTTTTGCCGTATCTCTCGAAAATGGTACGATCGCCTGCATAGGTAATCTACCCAAATTCGCATCAATTTTTACAGCTGAAGCCTTTGCCATTCTTCAAGCCGCGAAAACTGTCATAAAACAGCGAGGTAAACACGTAATATGCTCAGATAGTATTTCGGTCCTGAATGCAATAAAAAATCCGAATAACAATTCCGAGCTTATATCCGAAATCCGATACCAGCTCACCAAATCACCTAAAAATATTAAATTGATGTGGACTCCAGGACACGCTGGAATTCTTGGAAATGAAAACGCGTATATGGATTTGATATCTACACTAAATTAGACCTAATAAAATATAGACCAAAAATCACAACAACTAAGATAAAACACGATTGGGGCCTTTACCACCACCACTACAAAAAAGCCAATCCTGGAAGACTGAAACCTGTCTACTCCACAAATATTCCCAAACATAAAATATAAATAAATTCGCTTAAGACTTGGACATACAGCTGCTTCCCATCAACACCTTCTTACAAACAACACCGCACCAATCTGTGACTCATGCAATACAATTATGAATTTAGTACATATATTGGAAAATTGCGCCTATTATTAAAAAAGTATTGTGATAACCACTTAAATGTGAGCAGCGACATCTTGATTCACAGAGCAGAAAATGTCGATACTCGAAGACCAGAAGATTTCGATACTGGAGTAACAAAGTCTCGACTGGAGAGTGGAATCGAATTTTCTAGCAGATTGGAAATTGTATGGGACGCTGGATGGCGAGGATTGTTCTCGAAGTATGTCATTCGAGTATAAATACCAGCATCCCCAAGGTATGCAAATCAGTTGTAAAGTGTAATATGAAGTGTTAATTAGGAGAAGTGATTAAGTGGTTTAAGTAAAAGATAAGAAAAGTATAAGTGGTTGAAAAATTGAATTGTACTGAGAGAAAGAATTAAATAGTGAATTGTAACTGTACTGAATAAAGGGATTTGTATTGAAAAGAATAAGTTCTATTATTTGTACCCACACAAACATTTTACATTATTATTAAATTTGTAACCATTGAATACCTTTAGGAGTTAAGAGTTAAGATCAATTTTTGTGGGTTTAATACTTATGTATGGACATGAATCTGGTAGCAAAACATTATGCTCTGTTAAAAAACAATATAAATAAACGAATAAAAATTGTTATATGAAATTGAAAAAGAAAGGAAAATGATATTTTAATAAAATAAAGAATGCCACATTATAAAGTAGCATGTGTATGGTGTTATTTATTTTCGATCACTTTCAAGAGGCACATGCGCCTAGAGATGTGTTAGTTTTTTTTTATTTTCAGGGGTAAATAAAGTTGGCTGAATCAGAGCCTGATGATTTGATCCGGTGACAGCGTTCAACAAACGGTTAGGGGAAGTCCAGAAAATCGCCATGGGACTTCACGGCAGGGAGGGATATAGACGAAATTAGTTCTTCCCAACAAGCAAACAATGACATCGAACCAATATTGGCCTGTAAAGAACACGAGGAACTAAGCTGGCAGCAGATATCAGATCGGAGTCAAACTCTGAAGGCATACTGAGCACAGTGGGACTCGCTTTTTGTGCAAGATGGATCGCTGAAGAGAAAATGGGAAAGTGCAGATGGGACAACATCTCGTATGCAGCTAATTGTGCCACGGTCCAGAGTCAACCAAGTGGTCCATGAAATACATGACGGAATCTCAGGAGGCCATTTGGGAATAAACAAGACGTTGGAAAAGGTAAGGGAACGTTTCTATTGGCTAAGCGCTAAACAAGATGGGGAGAATTGGTGCAAAAAGTGCATAAGATGTGCAGCTACCAAGGGTCCAAAAGTAAAGCCACATGGACAAATGCAACAATACAATGTCGGAGCACCTTTCGAACGAATAGCCATCGACATCGCTGGGCCGTTTCCCGAAACCTTTAATGGAAACCGATATACTCTCGTAGTCATGGATTACTTCAGTAAGTGGCCGGAAGTGTTTGCCATCCCAAATCAAGAGGCTAAGATCGTAGCCGAACAGATAGTCAACAACTGGGTGAGCAGATTTGGGGTCCCAATGGATCTGCACTCTGATCAAGGGCGAAGCTTTGAATCAAAAGTCTTCCTGGAAATATGCCAATATTTGGGAATAAGAAAGACAAGGACAACGCCACTACACCCTCAATCTGATGGAATGGTCGAGCGATTCAATCGGACCTTGAATGAGCATCTATCTAAGGTTTTCAGCAACTGTCAGCGGGATTGGGATCGACACATACCCCTCTTCTTAATGGCCTACCGAAACGCGGTCCATAGCTCAACAGGGCACACACCATCCGAGATCTTATTTGGTCAAACAATTCGGTTGCCAAGTGAAGCAAAATTCGGATCCCCACCGTCGGAGCCCAAAGAGGTGAACGAGTACGTGAATGACTTACGCAGCAGGATTCGTAAATTGCATGAAGACACCAGAGAAAAGATGAAGCTAGCAAGCAGCCGCATGAAAACTAGGTACGATATCAAGGCGAAATCTTCCGGTTTCAACGAAGGAGATCTGGTTTGGCTGTATAATCCTCAGCGTAAGAAAGGCAAATCACCAAAATTGCAACAGGACTGGGAAGGTCCATACAAGGCGATAACCCGCATTAATGACGTTGTCTACCGGATCCAGCGTGGGCATCGAGGAAAATTGAAAGTGGTCCATTTGGATAGAATGTGTCATTTCAACGGGAAGCTGAATGACGAAGTTGTTCGGGACGAACAACTGTAGGGAGGGAGCAATGTGATAACCACTTAAATGTGAGCAGCGACATCTAGATTCACAGAGCAGAAAATGTCGATACTCGAAGACCAGAAGATTTCGATACTGGAATAACAAAGTCTCGACTGGAGAGGGGAATCGAATTTTCTAGCAAATTGGAAATTGTATGGGACGCTGGATGGCGAGGATTGTTCTCGAAGTATGTCATTCGAGTATAAATACCAGCATCCCAAAGGTATGAAAATCAGTTCCAAAGTGTAATTTGAAGTGTTAATTAGGAGAAGTGATTAAGTGGTTTAAGTAAAAGATAAGAAAAGTGTAAGCGGTTGAGAAATTGGATTGTACTGAGAGAAACAATTAAATAGTGAATTGTAACTGTACTGAATAAAGCGATTTCTATTGAAAAGAATAAGTTCTATCTTTTGTACCCACACAAACATTTTACATTGATGTCAGAAGTGGGATAGGACTTATTGTGTGTAAAGAAAAACAAAAAAAAAAAACAGTGTTTTCTGACTATTTGAAAAAGCTAGAATGGGTCGAAAACTATTGCAGTTGCCCCTCGACCAACTCAAATCCGAGTTGAACAAGAGAAGCCTCAGCGCCAGTGGTGGAAAAAGTGACCTGGTGCTCCGAATTCAGGAGGCTTTGGACAACGAGGGACATGATCCTGATGCATATTCCTTTGATGTTGACGAAGATGAACAGACAAGTACCGGCAATGACATGGCTGCAATGATGCAAATCGTCTTATTAAAAATGGGCGAACAAAACAAAAAAATGGACGAACAGAAGAAAAATCTGGAATAACAAAAGAATAGTCTCGAGCAAAAGCTGGATGAACAAAAGAAAAATCTAGACGTCCAGAAGAGCAGCATTGAACAAAAATTCGACGACCAAAAGAATAGTCTACAACAAAAACTGGAAGAACAAAATAACGTTCTACACCAAAAGTTCGAAGAAATAGATAACAAATTTGAAAGAATAGAGAAGAATGTTGGCGAAAAATTGGAACAAATGGACAACAAAGTTGAGCAACTGGCAAAAGAGCTCGACACAGTGCGAAAACAGAAACAGCGAGAATGTTCTTTAAGTGGTCCAAGGAGAAAAGATTTGAAACCTCCCTCATTCGATGGTCAGACCTCATGGTCTACTTATAAGAAGCAGTTTGAAATGGCTGCCTGTGCAAACGACTGGGACAATGAGGAAAAGTGCTTTGCCCTAACAATGGCCTTGCACGGTCCTGCAGCAGAATTGCTGCAAACAGTAGACATCGAAAAGCATAAAGATTATGTGACTTTAGTGCAGGCTATCGAGAAACGGTTTGGGGACAGCCACATGCAGGAGGTCTACAAGGTCCAATTGCAAAGCCGAACGCAGCAAAGAGGAGAAACACTGCAGCAGCTCCAAGCAGACGTGAGTAAACTTGCACATCTGTCATACCCCACCGCAGGCCAGGAAATTATCGACGAAATGGCAAAAGATGCATTTATAAGGGGAATTGCAGATTCGAAGCTACAGTCAGCAGTAAGGATGGCCGGGAAAAGAACCCTTGCTGAAGCACTTGCCTTCGCTCTGGCGATGGAAGCAGCCAATCAGGCTTCCAGGGGAACACATTTCGTCAGGGAAGTAACATCTATCGAATGCTCCTGCACAAGAATTAGTGCCGAGGAACGAGATACTCGACGGAATAGACGGATAATGCGCTGCTGGAATTGCAATAAAATAGGACACCTTCAAAGGCAGTGTAAAGAACCGGTGCGACGAAAAGACTGCCCTCACTGTGGTGGCAAGCAAATAGAGGAAGAAACCCGCAGAAACAGCTATCAAGAAGCCGGTCAACCTTCCCGAAGCCATCAGTCGGGAAATGCTTAAGCACCAACTTCGCGGGGCAGAAGTTGGTAGCAGGAGTCGACGGCCCCAGGACCATCATCCAAGTCTCGCTGGCAAAACGATGCAACGAAAGCCTTCTAGTAGAAGTAGTCAGTGGAAAAGAAAAATGGATGGCAACAATAGACACCGGTGCCACGGCCTCAATCATCAGGAGGAATCTTGTGCAGAAGTCTTGGTTGCATAACACTAGCAGTTGCAGCTTGCGAACAGCTACAGGAGCAACGATTAAGGTATATGGTGAAGTCCGCATAAAAATCCAATTGGCCGGGATAACATTCACTCACGCGTTTCTGATAGCTGACATATGTGACGAGTGCATCATTGGTACAGACTTCATGAGAGAACATGGACTTGTAGTCGACTTGGGGGCACAAACCCTGAAATACGGAAACATGGAGATACTAATGATATACGGAAACACCAATATCTCAGTCTCAAATGTCGTCATCTGCAGCAATCAGAGTCTAGAGCCTTCGTCAGAAGCAATTTTGTGGGCAAAAGTGCAAGGTGGTCCTGGTAGCCACCGATTCCATTTGATGGAGCCAGAAAAGAAAAGAGACTTCATGGTCGGAAAGTGGAGCCAAAGAACAACATGGTCCCTGTAAGGATTCTAAATCCAAAGACATTCAGTGTAAAGGTGAAAAAGGGGGAGATAGTGGGAAAATGCGTACCTGTTGAGGCTATATCGACCACAACGGAAAAAAAGGGTGCAAAACCGGTCACAACAGTTCAGAGCATAAAAATCAAGAACAAAATTCTCAGCCTCTGTAATCTCGACGAAGATCAGCGAATCCTGGCAGAAAAACTAATCGGTGAGTACGCTGATATATTTGCTACACAAGACGGAGAATATAGACGTACGCATATTGTTCAGCACCACATTGACACCGGAGACGCTCGACCAATCCGTCAACCTGCAAGGCGTCTTCCATTGGCAAAGCAAACAGACGTTGCCGAAATTATGTCGAAGATGAAAGCTGAGGGAGTGATTGAAGAATCGCAAAGTCCGTGGGCATCTCCAGTGGTCCTCGTGAAGAAGAAAGATGGCAGCACGAGATTTTGTGTAGACTACCGACGTCTCAATGATGTCACTAAAAAGGACAGCTACCCACTTCCGAGAATCGATGACACTTTGGATATGCTTTCTGGAGCGAAATGGTTTTCAACACTTGACTTGAAGAGCGGTTACTGGCAGGTAGAGATAAATCGTGCGGATCGTGAGAAAACTGCCTTCACTACAGGAAGCGGTCTTTGGCAGTTTGAAGTGATGCCGTTTGGACTGTGCAACGCTCCGGCCACCTTCGAGCGACTAATGGAACGAACATTGCAAGGACTCACCTGGAAAACCTGTCTAGTATATTTGGACGACGTTATCGTCATAGGTAAGACGTACGAGGAGCACCGCGAAAATCTAAAAGAAGTGTTTGAGAGGCTACGAAGTGCTCATTTAAAGCTCAACCCGGAAAAGTGCGCCTTGTTTCGTCCGGAAGTAAAATATCTGGGTCACATTATATCAGCGGAAGGAGTAAGAACGGATCCTGACAAAATCGAAGCCGTGAAAAGTTGGCCTTCTCCAAAAGATAAACACCAACTGAGAAGCTTCTTGGGACTCGCCACGTATTACAGAAGGTTCGTAAAGGATTTTGCTGGCATTGCAAAGAGCCTGCATCAACTTACAGAAAAAGGCCCACAGTTCAGGTGGTCTGGAGAATGCGAAAAAGCATTTCAAGAACTGAAGCGACAGCTGTGCAAAGCTCCCATCTTGGGTTACCCCACGCCCGGAAAAATGTTCATCGTGGACGCAGACGCTAGCAATGTTGGGGTCGGAGCTGTGATCTCTCAAGTTCATGACGGTCAAGCGAAAGTGGTCGCATATTACAGCAAAGTACTCTCCAGACCTGAACGGAACTACTGTGTAACCCGGCGCGAGCTTCTGGCTTTAATTCTGGCTACGAAGCATTTCCAGAAGTACCTCTACGGACAAAAGTTCATTCTCCGGACAGACCACGCAGCTCTGAAATGGCTACTCCAATTTAAGAACACTGAAGACTAAGTTGCAAGATGGATCGAGCAGTTGCAGGGCTACGACTTTGAAGTGCAACACCGCAAGGGAACATTCCACTCAAATGCTGATGCTCTCTCTCGTCGACCGTGCGGAGTAAAATGCGAACACTGCAATCGTAAAGAAGCAAAAGAACAAGCAACTATCCAAATGATCAGGACTGAGCCAATAGAGGGTTGGAGTATAGACGAAATTAGTTCCTCCCAACAGGCAAACAATGACATCGAACCAATATTGGCCTGTAAAGAACACGAGGAACTAAGCTGGCAGCAGATATCAGATCGGAGCCAAACTCTGAAGGCATACTGAGCACAGTGGGACTCGCTTTTTGTGCAAGATGGATCGCTGAAGAGAAAATGGGAAAGTGCAGATGGGACAACATCTCGTATGCAGCTAATTGTGCCACGGTCCAGAGTCAACCAAGTGGTCCATGAAATACATGACGGAATCTCAGGAGGCCATTTGGGAATAAACAAGACGTTGGAAAAGGTAAGGGAACGTTTCTATTGGCTAAGCGCTAAACAAGATGGGGAGAATTGGTGCAAAAAGTGCATAAGATGTGCAGCTACCAAGGGTCCAAAAGTAAAGCCACATGGACAAATGCAACAATACAATGTCGGAGCACCTTTCGAACGAATAGCCATCGACATCGCTGGGCCGTTTCCCGAAACCTTTAATGGAAACCGATATACTCTCGTAGTCATGGATTACTTCAGTAAGTGGCCGGAAGTGTTTGCCATCCCAAATCAAGAGGCTAAGATCGTAGCCGAACAGATAGTCAACAACTGGGTGAGCAGATTTGGGGTCCCAATGGATCTGCACTCTGATCAAGGGCGAAGCTTTGAATCAAAAGTCTTCCTGGAAATATGCCAATATTTGGGAATAAGAAAGACAAGGACAACGCCACTACACCCTCAATCTGATGGAATGGTCGAGCGATTCAATCGGACCTTGAATGAGCATCTATCTAAGGTTTTCAGCAACTGCCAGCGGGATTGGGATCGACACATACCCCTCTTCTTAATGGCCTACCGAAACGCGGTCCATAGCTCAACAGGGCACACACCATCCGAGATCTTATTTGGTCAAACAATTCGGTTGCCAAGTGAAGCAAAATTCGGATCCCCACCGTCGGAGCCCAAAGAGGTGAACGAGTACGTGAATGACTTACGCAGCAGGATTCGTAAATTGCATGAAGACACCAGAGAAAAGATGAAGCTAGCAAGCAGCCGCATGGAAACTAGGTACGATATCAAGGCGAAATCTTCCGGTTTCAACGAAGGAGATCTGGTTTGGCTGTATAATCCTCAGCGTAAGAAAGGCAAATCACCAAAATTGCAACAGGACTGGGAAGGTTCATACAAGGTGATAACCCGCATTAATGACGTTGTCTACCGGATCCAGCGTGGGCATCGAGGAAAATTGAAAGTGGTCCATTTGGATAGAATATGTCATTTCAACGGGATGCTGAATGACGAAGTTGTTCGGGACGAACAACTGTAGGGAGGGAGCAATGTGATAACCACTTAAATGTGAGCAGCGACATCTAGATTCACAGAGCAGAAAATGTCGATACTCGAAGACCAGAAGATTTCGATACTGGAATAACAAAGTCTCGACTGGAGAGGGGAATCGAATTTTCTAGCAAATTGGAAATTGTATGGGACGCTGGATGGCGAGGATTGTTCTCGAAGTATGTCATTCGAGTATAAATACCAGCATCCCAAAGGTATGAAAATCAGTTCCAAAGTGTAATTTGAAGTGTTAATTAGGAGAAGTGATTAAGTGGTTTAAGTAAAAGATAAGAAAAGTATAAGTGGTTGAGAAATCGGATTGTACTGAGAGAAAGAATTAAATAGTGAATTGAAACTGTACTGAATAAAGGGATTTGTATTGAAAAGAATAAGTTCTATTATTTGTACCCACACAAACATTTTACAATACTATACAGTATAAATTCAGTAGATATAAACTACATAATTAAACAATTAAAAACCAAGGATCCATCCTAAGAGAACAATAGTATTCCATTGTAATCTAGAATTACGGAATATTTTAAGTAAAGAAATTATGAAACATGATAGTAATTACAAAATGTTATTTATACAAAGTAATTTAGAAGATATTAAAGATACTGATAAAGAATTACATCTCATAATGGAAACCCATAATAGAGCCCATAGAAACTGGAAAAATAATCTACAAGAACTACGAACACAATATTATTGGCCTGGTTTGCCTAAGCAAACCCAAAAATATGCAGAAACATGTGAGAACTGTCTAAAGAATAAATATGACAGGCGCCCAAAGAAACAGATCTTAAATCAAACTCCCATACCCGATACTGCAGGAACAAATATACCTATGGACATCTTCTATATTGCAAATCAAACATTTATTTCATGCGTAGATAAGTAACATTTTATTACAGAAAAAACAAATGTGCAACAACATATTGAACAAATTTTAAGAACCATATTTCTGAAAGCATATTTAAAAGCCAAATGGAAGGAATGTTATGACGAAATTTAAATATAGAACATTATTTCACACTGATAAACCATTCTATTACAAATGGTCAAGTATAACGACTCCATTCATTTTAATTGAGTTAACACGATTATTATCTTAACAAAATAAAACGAAACCAGAAGAAGAAATTTACAATGCCGTATACCAATACAATAATACAATTCATCCCGTAATAAATGAGGAGCCTACAGATATTTACTTCAATCACAATTAGCACAACAAAATACTTTAAAAAACGAAAATAAGAAACGAATGTACAAAACATTTCAGGTAGAAACCAAAATATTCGCTAGGCAAAAAAGAAGGAATAAAACAAGCCCGAAATTCAAGAAATATACGAGTATAGTACAAGAGAATCGTGAGGACACAATTTTAACAAACACAGGCAAGGTTGTACACAAGGTTGACATCTGTTAGAATCATATTAAGTAAAAAATTTACGATTATATTCATAACACAACAGATAATTGCCGAAATGTATATAACGAACTTATTAGATAGAAAATTTATCCTAATAAAGGAAGACGATGTAAATACGTTTGAAAAATTTGAATTCTTATACCATATAACAAATATCACACATTTTACTTAAACATTAGAAACTATTAAACGAAGATAAGATAGACATCCATACTATCGATAAAATCAACAACGATAACAACGAGAAAGAAAGGAAATCCTTATATTTCTTAGGTACGATAATAACACTTATAACTGGAAACCCTGATCATGATGACATGATTGAAATAAAAAGCGCGATTAACCAATTGATAGATAATAATGAAAAACAACGCGTAATAAATAATAAATTTGACGACAAGATCAAAGCATTGCAAAATATTGAAATTCATTATAGTTTTTTATTAAATGAAATATATATTGATTTAAAGAATTTAGTAGAAGCAATCATAATAATAACTTTCTTTCTATATATAGGGTTTTCCAATAAGGACTTGACAACTTTTTTTTTTAAATAAAACGCAAACCGTTTGAGATATTTCAAAAACTTTATTATCGACTTGAAGTACAATCAAAACATTTGTGAATGGAAATCGACTTCATTCATATGGCCACCGCAGGCAACACGCTCTCCATACATACTCTTCAATAAATCGATTGTAGCGTATGCTGTATGGCTTGTGGCATCATCCTATTGGAACCACATGCCGTCGAAGTCCATATCTTCCAATTCGGACTAAAAATAATCGGTGATCATGGCGCGATAACGCTGACTATTCACAGTAACGTGACGATCGTTATCGTCGACGAAAAAATATGGTCCAATCACGCCGCCGGCATGCAAACTGCACCAAACAGTTATTTTTTGTGGATGAAGTGGTGATTCATGAAGCACATGTGGATTTTCACCCGACCAATAACGCATATTTTGCTTATTGATGAACCCATTGAGCCAAAAATGAGCTTCGTCACTGATGATGATTATGCGATGAAATTCATCACCTTGGCGCATCTTCCCCAGAACCCAATCAGAGAACGTACGTCGCTTCAAATGGTCCATCGGCTTCAATTCATGAGTCAGCTTGATCTTGTATGCGTGAAAACCAAGATCCTTACGCAAAATACGCCATAATGTGGTCTGAGCGATGCCCAATTCTTGAGGACGCCGTGGAATTGACAGATTTGGATCGTTTGCTACGGACGCCTGAACGGCGGCGATATTTTCGACACTTCGACCAACCCGTTGTCTCACTGACACGGCAACATCACACAACGAATATGTAGACTCAAATGTTTGCACTAAACTTGTTATTGCCTGTCTACTAGGGCGAGAACTACGACCGAAAATTGGAGTTAACGGTTGAAAATTTTTATAATTTGCAGACGTTGCTCGTTCGTGTACTTTACCATGATGAAAATGTTGAGTTTACTGAATAAATTGACAGTTTGATGATTAGTGAAAGAGTGCGTTCGCAAATTAAATTCAAAGTTATTAAGTCCATATTGGAAAACCATTTACAATATTAATCTTTGAAAAAACTCGTAAAATTATTCAAAATGAAAAAATAAAAATACCAATAGTTAATATTTTAGAATATGCAAAAGTACATGTTATAAGAATAAAAGATGTAATAATATTTGTATATAAATACCCAATTATAACACAAAGAATGAATTATTTTAAGATAATAGCTTTAAGTCATAAATATGGAAAATATGTACCCCACAAGTAGGTGTTATACACGAAAATTATAAGAATTACCAAAATAAGAACATCTGTAAAACTCAATCTAAAGATAGTTGTACAATCGACCTTATTAAAGAATATCAAGCTCATTGTAATATTATACAACAAAATAACCAACCTATGAATCGTATAAATGCTGGTACTATTATAAATAGTTAGTGGTATTCATGACATTAATAATGTATCATTTGAAGGTACTCACTCTATAACTTTTACTAATTCAGTAATTATTGATGAAGAATTATATACAAATTATGAAGAACAGGCAGGGGAAATTTTATTAGATTTCCAGCAAAATCATGTCAAAATATTAGACATTTTTGAAACTGAGGAATATAAATTTTCGAATACTCAATCTTTAAGTAAACTCTTAATTCCAATAGAAGAAAAACCTATACCTACAACTTTGTATACTATGTTAACAATTATTTTAATTATTATATTTACCTTTTTGTCAATCAAAGCCTGTAAAAGATTTAATAAGTATATAGAATTAAAAGAAAGACAAAAATTAGATAAAGTGTACCTTCAAGTTCTAAGAGAAAATACCCCTAATGCAGAACATTTGTATAATAGTAAAGTTTATTAAGAGAGAGATAAGAAAAAGTGAGGACACTTTTATTTGAAGATGAGGAGAGTTAATATGTAAGGAAAATATATGTACACATTAAGATTAGGAAAATAAATAATTCATGCATATTGACATTCAGATTAGAACATATGCTCATGCCTATGTCAATAGGCAGATTAGAATATAAGTACCAATAGAAATAAGACGAAATGTTACTTATAAGTAGACTGATAAGGAAGTAGTATAAAAACAGAATGGAATAGAACAAGTGCCTTATGCATAGTCAGATGTGTAGCCGAGAAGAATATAAAATTATAAAAGTAAATTGTAATTTTTTATTCAAAATTGTGCGGGGAATCTGTATTTCAAGTTGTGCAGTAAAACCGTACAGTGATTAGTTATTCAAATAACTAAGCACTACCATCAAAGGCTATAAAATTGTTCCAATTAACCAAAAGAGGTTAATTAATTTACGTGTCGGCGTCCCCAAACTCGCAATCTTTGATAACAAACAAATTATTCAATTCAGCAACTATCTGCTTCATGCTGAAAGACCAAGCCTGCATGTACATATGTACGTCAAAAATACAAATAATAGCTAAGAAAAAAGCTGGTCTCTTGAGCCTACTAAAAAATAATATCATTCCCAGCTTTTATGAACCATTTTTCAAAAGCATCTTCTAAGTTGAAAGTTGAATTGACCAATTTTTTTTAGTAGGTATATGAAATTTGTTTTTTTTTTTTGGTAATTTTTTTATTATTATTATTTAAAGGCGAATTACTACACCAGAAAGTGACAAATTTTCTTTATGTTACAACTAACTTTAATTATTTTAAGAATTGTGTTCCTTATATTTACCCGACTGCGTATTACCCGAAGGGTAATGTGTTTATCAGCCTATATATGTTATGAATGTTTGTTCCTTTGTACTCTAGAGACCAAACGCGTGGGCCAATTTGGATGGTTCTTACATCCATCGATTTGTCGTAATCTTGCGAGTGTCACTGAAGACGTGATATTAATCAAAATTCAATATAGCGACTACCAGCCAACATTTTGTGAAATAACCTTGCGAGTGTCACTCAAGACATGATATTAATTTATTAATTAATAATTAATTAATAACAAAATTCAGTATGGTGACTACCAGCCACCATATTGTGAACAAATTCAATAAAGCGACAACCAGCCGTCATATTGTGAAAAAAAAATAAAATTAAAAAGTGTAAAATAAAAAAATTTATTTAAAAAATTAAAAAACCCGACTGAGTAAAAAATCGACTTTAAATATAAACTAAAAAGAAAAAAACAAATCTAGTAGTCTAGAATTCTGTTAAGAAATATTAAATAACCACACCATTGAAATAGTTTCATGGTGGAAACACACATGCTGTGGGCGTGATGTAGTGGTACAGCAATCGCTTCTCACTCGGAGGGTCAAGGTTCGAATCCTGCCCATGACAAGTCTTTCAAGTTTTTCATTTGTGTGATTGGCACTCAGACAGAAAAATTCGTCGTGTGAAGGCATAACACTGACACGTACATTTGGCTGTTTTAGAGTTTCAAGCACAAAAAAATGCTGCGAATTATAAAAAACTTCGAATCACTCTGAGAAGAAAAAAACTCTCCGTCCTATTTGGACTCCCATCCCTGGAGAGCGAATATCGAAACCAAACGCACCTGAGTTTCAAACCACTACAAAAACAATTGTTCCTTTCTCCTCTTTCTACCTTTCTTCCGCACGCGCCATGGCAACAGTAAAAGGGTATCTAACCCCTCAGGCGCGCATAAATTATAAAAAAAAAGTGTCTCAAATACGTGACAACGAGCCCGATCCCAAAGATTGTCATCTATCAGGGCACATGCATCTCAGATAAGCGACGACGAATCACCAACATCAAGAGATAATAGACTTACACGTTTAAGGATGAATTCCAGGTTTCATTATGGGCAACAACTTTTCTCACATGAATATTCAATGAATCTTTATCACAAATAGCAAACCATATACATATGTCACATTTTCAACAAATTATGTTATCAAAATCAAACAAGGTCGATTTCAAAAAACCAGTCAAGTGTTTTACCATCAGATAGTCCAAGTCAATTTATTTGTTGTAATTGATGCGCAACAAACTTATTGAAAAACAAAATACCACCGACAGCATTTTGGAATAACATGACAGAATCTACTATACCATCAGAACTGAAATGTTTGAGTGAAATGGAAAAACCATTTCAAGAATAAAACCATTTCTGAAAGTGGTCCGTTTAGGTAGCAGATTTGGGCAACAAGTCTTTAAGGGTGAGGCAGTTCTTTTTGCCCAGCATGTAGAGGCAATTGCAGAACATCTGCCAATTTCAACTACAAGTGCTGGGATGATAATTGGGACCATTATTGGGAAGATTTAAGCTGGACTAGATATATAATAGGTCCCGACTGTTTAACTTGCTAAGTTCCGCACTAGAATTTATTATTTGTTTTATGTGTTTTTCCATAATGAAACTATTCCAATGGTGTGGTTATTTAATATTTCTTAACATAATTCTAGACTACTAGACTTGTTTTTTTCTTTTTAGTTTATATTTAAAGTCTATTTTTTACTCAGTCGTGGTTTTTAATTTTTTAAATAATTTTTTTTATTTTTAATAAAAACGATTTAAAAAACTTCAAATGCGTTTTTCTTAGAAGTAACATTAACGACGTAAGTCGTTGTTTTACTGGAGGTGCGAAGAATAATTGGTTTCGAGCTCGAAAAAATGATTCAAAACTGCACTCTCCGTATGGACCACTTAAAACGTAGTCGCGGTCAAAATTTACATGAAATAATCTTTAAAATGTAAATGGCAAGCATTTACGGATACAAAAAACTAATTAAAATTATTAGCGATATCCAAAAAGTTGTAAATTATTTTGTTTTCGACTTGAATATTCTGAATACTGACGTTATCTTTTTCTTTGTTCAGAATGCTTTTAACCACTTTCCATTCTTTTTTAATATTGTCCTTGCACCTACACAATTTATCAGTATAGTATTTGTCTCCTCTTAATTCAACTTCATGGTTTACAGCTTGACTCAGCTTAAAAGAACAACGCTAAGCAAGGAATTCTGAGGATGTAGCTGATTTGATTTTTTTAATATAATTTTGACTAAGTGTTTTCGGTACCATACCATCTAAAACAAAACAAGTTTTGGACCTTTTTGCAATTTCAAAAGTGCAATAAAGTTCTTGGACATTATTGCACTCAGCTATTTAAAAGAAAAAGACGAATAGAAAAATGATATTTCCACTGATAATGGTTGTTTATGTCGCCGAAAATAAATGATTGGATTTCAAACGTTTAAAACTTTATTTTACTTCTTGTTTTTACATTAATTATTGTGCATGTCCGTGCGCATGTTTTAAAATTGATGTTTCCCTGTTATCGTTGCTTCGCATTTCCCTGCCCTCTCTTTCTGTCTTTGTGATTGAAAGTTGCCTGACGTGGTTGTCACACTTGCCGTTGGATTCGTCGTCACTAACATTCCACCCCTCGTGAAATCCTACAGGGATTCACTAAACTTTAAAGTGGCTAGCTTGATGGCAGGTCTGTCATGTGTTCCTCTGGCAGTACGGACTTCTGCCGTGCGGACTTGACCATCCGGTGCGGTAAAAATCTTGGTGATAATCCCCTTTTGCCATTGACTTCTTGGTTGTGTGTTATCACATATGATAACTAGCTGATCCTTCTGCAGGGAAGGCACTTCTTGATTCCATTTTGAACGTGTCAACAAATGAGGTAAATATTCCATTGTCCATCTTTTCCAGAGTCTGTCCTTGAGATTTGTGCGATTCTCCACTGCTTTCGCAGACAAATTCGATTTTCATTTGCACTTGGTGTTTGCGTTGAATTGGCACAGCCAAGCAAAAAATAGTTTGGCGTAAATGGTTCATCTTCGTCAGTAGTTAGTGGTAGGTCTGTCAATGGTCGGCTGTTGATGATATTCTCGGCTTCTATCAAGACACTACGGAATGTTTCGAGCCTTGGTGTTTCTTCGTTCAGAGCCCAATCCAACAACCGCTTGACACATTGAATAAGACGTTCCCAGCAACCTCCAGCACTTGGATTCGCCGTTCAGTTGAACGTCCACTCGATGTTTCTAATTTTCGAAACTTTCTGCTGAATACGGTCCAGGTCAAAGAGTCGATTCTCCTTTAGAAGTTGTTTTTTGCGCCAATAAAGTTCGTGCCGTTATCACTATGGATTTTGACGGGAGTCCCATGACGGTTAAATAAGTTCTTCAGGCACAGCAGAAAGGCGTCTGTAGACAAATCTTCCGAAACTGCTAAATGAACAGCACGGGTCGTGAGTCATGTAAATAATGCAACCCAACGTTTCTCTCTTCTTCTTGCGACAGCAACAAGAAATGGTCCACAATAGTCCACCCCCGTGTAGCTCAATGGACGGACATATGGGGTAATTCGGTCTGACGGCAATTGACCCATCAATGGCTCGGCTGACTTGGCTTTGTAAATGGTGCAGAGCCTACACTTCTTCTTGACTGATTTCAATACGGCGTGAGCATAAGACAACCAAAACCTCTGTCGCATCTCATTTATTGTTAGAAGATCATTCTGATGATGAAAATGTTGCATTATAAGTAGTGATACTGTATGACTCTGAGGAATTATGATTGGACGACGTGCAGAAAGGGGGAGACAATAGACGGAACCAAGTCTTCCTTTCACTCCTAACTATCCTTTTTCGTCCAGGTATGGTGTGAGTTTATAGATATCACTTGCTGTCTTCACTGTTTTTGTAGAACTCAGACTGGCAATCTCACTCGCGAAGACATCTTCTTGGATTCGGCGACAGATAAGTCTTTCTGCAAAGGCGAGCTGGGAAGCGGAGAGTTCACCGTTTTGTCGATATGACTGTTTTTTCAAACGAATGTTATTGGCGAATCGAAAAGTCCATCCGACGACTCGAAGCAGTCTGAAATAAATCGAAAATTTAGTATGATTAAATAAAGACTCACCTGTGTTCGTCAATAGTATGTCTCGAGCTGGTAATTCTTCTGAAGCACAATGTTCGGAGTCCAAAATGTGGGTTTCTTTGGGCCACTATTCTTCAGCCCCAAGCAAAAATTCCGGACCTGAGATCCATCTGGACACTGGTTCAAACTTTGGAGGAAAGTGGGCACGAGTGGCTTCATCAGCAGCATTTAACTCCATTGACAACCATCGTCACTGCAATCGCACCGTGCTGCCGAGGATTTCAGAGATTCTACAAGCAACAAATAGCTTATTCCTTCTTGTTGTTAAACGAATCCAGAGTAGGGTTGTTTTTGAATCGCTCCAGAATGTTATGCAGCTTAACTGGATCTCGTGACAATTCTCAATCGAGGTGGCAAGACGGCTTCCAAGAACTGCGGCTTGCAGCTCAAGGCGAGGAATTGACATACATCTCCGTGGAGCACATCTTGTGCTATAAGGTATATGAATTTTGTTTCCACTTTGGGTTCGGAAATGGCCGACGGCTGCATATGCAGAAGAACTGGAATCGACAAATGTATGTAACTAAATCTCATCAGCGGTTGGCAGTAAAGATGAGTAGCATCGTTCGACAGAAAATTTTTTTGACTTCCTGTATCTCTTTCCACCTGACATTCCACTGGAAGAACACTTGATAAGGCACATGATCATCCAATTCTCAGTTTCCAAGTTGATTGCAGCAGCCGATTAGCAGGCACCATAAAATTTGCCAGCAGACCAAAAGGATCATAAATATTGCAATTATTATAACTAACATTTCTCTTTTCGTTGGTGGTCGTTTAGTTTCAGGAACCTCTCTTGCAATTTTGTTAAATTTGAACTGAAACTCAAATGTATCATCTTTAGTATTCCAGAAAATATCCAAAAGCTTGTCTGTGTTACTCTGACGTTCCATATTGACTTATTCCTCTTGTAATGTATTATCTGTGTTCAATCTTGTCTGAAGTTCTTCACAATTTGATACAAAATTACGTAATCGAAAACCAGTAGTATTATTAATCTTAACTGCCTCCAGAGTCACTTCTTCTGCTTCCATTTCCGAGTCAAAACTTGAAACTAGATCATCGACATAGGTGCTCTCGATAACGGCCTTTCTCCTCTCGACATTACCGAGGAATGTTCGACAGCGTTGAGATTCTTCACATATTCCGCTCAACAAAGAGAGCAAATTGAACCAAACATCATAGAAGTCATTGAATATATCTGAATTACATTCCCGCAGTCACCATCCCTCCATAAGAAGCGTTGTGAGTTCTGGTCAACAGCTATAATTCGTGCGTGGGAGAACATCTCCTGAATATCAACAGCGACAAAACCTGGGCGAAACTTATTCATGATGGCTATAAGAGGCTGTATATGTTCTAGTCCCTTCAAAAGATTCGAGTTTAGTGAGACATTGGATGTCTTAGTAGCGGCATCAAAAACTGTCGGTATTTTATTTGGCTTTTTAGGGTTGACCACCCCAAAATATAGACAATGCCATGTCGTTGGACCTACAACAGTAGCTTCTTGGGGCGAAAGGAATTTGGCATACCTCTTAGAGATGTATTTATTTATTTCAGTTTTGTAGTTATTGGCATAAGCTTCGTTCTTATGAATTTTGGCTTCATTATTTAACAGCAGTTGTTTAGCCAAAGCGAATCTCGAAGAAGTTGGTAGCACGGTGTTGTCTTTACGCCATAAAAGACCAGTTTCGTAGCGCTGTCCAACCTTCTTTATGGTGTGAAAAAGAATTTTTCCTGAACGAATTCTCACGCCGAAATTCTCAATCGAAAATTGTTCTTCGACAAGCTTTTCAATGCCTTGTAATGTTTTGGATTTGCCAATTTGAAGCACCTTTGGCTGGCCACCATCTTCAGTTGAATTTAATGGTCCGAATGCAAGCCATCCTAATTTTGTTTCAGTTGCAATGGGCCTTTCTGGACCATCATCGACAAAACCCTTATGTACTCCTAAGAAACAATTATCGAGCCCAATGAGAAGAACTGGTTTCGCATTTTCTTAGTTGACAATTGGAACATTCTTCATGAGGTCATAATTTTTTTGCAAAACGTTTGAACGGGTAAAATTTAAATTCGCAACTGTGTATACGTTTCTCAAAGAATAGTTTTTAGTGTCTTCGTTTTGTCCCTTGATGTTAAATGCAACCTTCTTAGATACTTGTTGTTGCATTAGCAATACCTCTTTCGTTAAGATCCAATGTACGAGTAAAAACCATGTAATCTCGAATGTCAGAACAATAAAGCATTCTTGAACTGAACCTTGAACATGGTGGTAGCGGAAACCTAACCTAACACCTTCTAACCTATTCTGAGTGAAAATTAAAGAAAACCAGACCGCTAAAGAAAAGGAAAGTATTAAAAAATAACCCATTAAACCAGAAAACACTAATATCGTACAAGTGCTCAGCAGCAAAAACTAAGAAAGGCACGTGTTGAATGCAATGCCAAAGAACGAAGAGGAGAAAAGTAATTTTGCTACAAAGATAAATTTACCTGCAAACTCAAGCATGTCAAAACAGATGGCTCTAACTCCCCCAGAAGAATTTTCCTTTGTGCCCTCAGATTGGGAAAGGTGGAACAAGCTTTTCGAAAGATATCGAATCGGGAATGGATTACACGAGGCTGACAACAAATCACAGGTAAATATCTTGAAATACTGCATTGCATGGGCGAAAAAGCGGAAAACATACCGCTCTGTGGAATGGAACGTAAGGAATGTATAAACAAGTTTTTTGATTATTTTATACCAAGACGAAATATCATATTTGAGCGGTCAAAATTTTTTAAAAGTCGACAGGGAGATGAGGACACAGGGGACGAATCCATCGCAGCGTTGCATTCACTGCAAAACACTGTGCATGGGGAAGTTTGTGTGATGATACGGCCTTATTGACTCCTATCATAGGTTTGAAAAACACAGGTTTAAACGACAGGTTACAGCTGGACTCTAGTCCATCGTTAGAAAAAACCCATAATATCGGTACAACAGTTCCTTAGGCAGAAAAAAGAGCTTTCAGCAACTCAACAATCGGATGTATGCAGAATCGAACGAACTAGAGAGCAATAGAATATAAGGGACAGACAAAAAAAGGAGCTACAAAAACAAGACAGGAGAACTGAAAAGGACAAGTGCAAGCGATGCGGATACGTCCTTAGGGGTGGCCGTGGTGCAGTGGTACTAGCAATCGCTTCTCACACGGAGGGGTCCAGGTTCGAATCCTGCCCTTGGCAAGTCAGTTTTTCATTTGTGTAATTGGAACTCAGACAGAAAATTTCTGCGTGTGAAGGCATAACACTGACACGTAGATTTGGCTGTTGTAGAGTTTCAAGCACAAAAAAATGCTGCGAATTATAAAAAACTTTGAATCACTCTGAGTGAAGAAAAAACTCTCCGTCCTATTCGGACTCCCATCCCTGGAGAGCGAATATCGAAACCAAACACACCTGAGTTTCAAACCACTACAAAACAGTTTTAATTTCTCCACCTTCTAACTTTCCGCCAGCGCCCTGGCAATAGTAAAAGGGTATCTAACCCCTTAGGCGCGCGTAAATTATAAAAAAAAAATGATTATGATAATTGCCCAGCCAAAAGTGCTGTCTGCAACAAGTGTAATAGGGTGGGACATTATGCAAGTCTAAAAGAGTCAATGAAGCCCGTGATGGTGACGAGGAGAAGGATGAGGGGGAATACTTTGTTGGTGCGGTCTCAAAAGACTGGGCTATTGACATGTGACTAAATGGGATGAAAATGGAATTCAAGGTGGACACGGGTGCCGACGTGAGAATAGTACCACTGGCGGCCATCAAGAATTGCAAACAAATATGCATGGCAAGGACTGGAGTAAAATTATGAAGTGTTAGTACAGCAATTAACGTAGTAGGGAAGTTTAAGGTGAAGTTAAAATACGGGAAAAGAGGATTGAAGAGGTGATCTACGTAGTCAAGGAAAAATTAACGCCGTTAATTAAGAAAGACGGGAATTGAAAAGCTAGGATTAATTAAAAAGTTATCTAAGTTCTCGTGTAGGAATTGGTTCGAAAATCTTAAGGCAGTTTTTGAGGGTCTGGGGACGTTTAAAGAGGAGTATAAAATTGAATTGAGAGAAAATGCAAAGCCATTTGCTATATCCGCTCCTAGATCTGTACCTACCCATTTGTTGCCGATAGTTAAGAAGAAATTAGAAAAAATTGTTCGAAACGGGGTATTTTCACTTATCGAAATGCGTCGGATTGGTGTGCACCGATGGTTGTTGTATCAAAAAAGAACGGCATTAAGATCTGTGTCAGTTTTATAGAGCTAAACAAATTTGTCAGAAGAGCGCTTCACTCAATATATGGCGTAGACCACACTCTTGCGCAGCTGACCGGGCAAAATTCTTTACAAAGCTCGACGCAAACAGTGGGTTTGGCAAGTACCCCTATCACGAGAATCGCTGGAACTTACCGTCTTCTTAACTCCGTTCGGTAGATACAAATGTCTAAGATTACCTTTTGGGATCACATCAGCTCCAGAAGCTTTTAAAAAAAAAAAACGTCAAAAATGTTGGCAGGTATGAAAAATTGCGTTATTCATATCGACGATATTCTCGTTTGGGGAGAAAATATTGAGGAATGTGACAAGTGTGTAGAAGCAGTATTGAGGAAGATCAGCGCCAATGAATTGACGCTTAACAGGAAAAAGTCGTAGTTGGGTAAAACCGCAATAAATTACTTGGGGCATACTATTTCAGGGATGGAGATAGCAGTAGACAAAGAAAAGACCAGAGGTATTATACCCATTTTTACTTTGCTTTATATTTTACTTAAACCACTACATTTCAAATTCCACTTTAGAACTGCGTATCTTGGCGGATGCTGTTATCTATACTCCTCTGACATATACCGGTAACATTCTGTACCATATAGCATTCCATAAAACTTACCATTTACAAATATGGAAATCTTCACATTTAAAGGTATATCACAGTATATCTGTTCACAAATGGTAAATAGTTAGTAATTGTCTATATATAATAAAGCAACTTTTACATAAACACAGGACTCTGGAGTAAAACTAATTAAAATTTAATATATTTTATGTTTTTCTTTACACAATAAGTAAACGTATGCGAAAACAACAGAAAAGAAACAAAAATAATTTTTCATAAGTAGAAGAAATATAAATCTAAAAATACTGTAACTATGTCGGTTTTAAGTTGGCCAAAACTAAAGCAAACTCGTAGTAAATTCACATTTAATAAATTTCATCGCGATGTTAGCTCAATATTTTGTGGCGAAACCTTTGCTTTTGATTCCTGCACTACATCTTCTTGGAATTATCTCAATCATATTGCAACTTGTAGGACTTGGGGTGTTTTTCAAGCCTCCTGGACTTGAATATAAAGCTCGTCCCTATTTCTGCACTTCTCCGGAATTATTCGCCGATCTACAACCTCCCATAGGTCTGCTGTCGGGTCGAGATAGGGGGGCTGGACTGGATACTCTTGAATTATTATTGAAGCATGCTTCGGATCATTATCCATTTCAGAGGCAATTGCTCCTCAGCATGCGGCAGCATAATGTTTTTAAGTATACTTTGTAATTACATCTATTTTATGTATGGGACCAATACCGTCCCCAGAGAAACATCCCCAAACCATACTGTTTCCTCCTCTATGCTTCGCAGTGACCTTTACGTATTGAGTATTCAATGCTTCATCGATTGACCGGCGGACACGGCGAAAGCCATCCGATCCATACCGTCTTCCCGGCCTGCCACCTTAGTGAATAGTTTTCACGGAGTTGTAAAAATTTATTAAACGGCTTTTCACCGATTTCGGAATTGAATACTTTTTGGATAATTCAGATTGTGAAATACGACTTTTATATTCGCCAATAATTTGCTCCTCAGTCTCATTGGAGTACTTATTTCCGGCCATTTTAGATAAAATTTAGGGAACACTTCTAAAGATCTTGCTGTTGTAGGCTGATACACACAAATGAGTCAATTATCTTTGTTTTTTTACTATTGGCAAACCAGATAGGACTAGTTGTTTTCAAATTAACGGTTTTTCTATCTCTCCCGCAACAAAAAATTGTGGAGCAAATTAAGTTGCTTTTGTTTTGGTCAGCTCTCAAGTAAAGTGAGTTCAATTTAATGTTTATATTTTTATTTTAGTACCATAAAATTACTGTTCATTGGTTTTATAAATTAATCAACATTATTCCAAGGCATTGTGAACTTTTTTTTTTAACTTTGGGCCTAATTTATATGAAGTGTATCGCAAAACACGAACTTGAGATTTTAGTTGTTTTAGTTATGGCCAACACTGTATATGTTGATTACGGTATGACATAAAGGCCTTCAACCTCATTTGTAGCGATATTAGCAAGCGAACAAATCCATTCACCGTCTATGCAGACGATACAGCAAAGTTAACAGAAAATTTTCTCTCAAAACAGCGGCCTCATCCATTGTATGTTTCTGCAGCATAGAGCAGTACTGAAATAATCAATATCTAATAAAGTGACTTAAGTTGGGTTTGGTTTCTTATTTAATTGTTAGCGCAAAAGAAAGTGTTAGTCACTGTTATCCTTCGTTAAATCGCATCGTTGCTGTCATTGCCTAGAAATAGTACGCATACTGGGGCCTTAATAGGCAAAGTTCCTAACTACATCAAAGCCGTATCTGTCAAAATTGATGTTCTTTTCGAGACGCCTGTTTAGAATGTGTTGTATACAGACAGCATATTTGTGTTCCTTTTTTGACAAGTAAAGTCAACTTCGCCGCTTCCGAAGCGTTACTCATAATTTCATTTTTGACTTAACGATGGGTTCTTTCAATTCTGCCGACCAATGCGAGTTGAACGGAATTTTGTAAAGTACTGTCTTTTTCTTATCTTTGGTATTAGCGTATGCATTTTCTATGAAGAATGTTAGCGGATAAAAGCTGAATTCTCCGAGAATTTTTCTAGTAGTTTTTGCTGTACTACTAAATAAACGGTGACCAGATAAGAACGATAGGACAAAAAAATTAAGTAAAACAACAGCTATATGAGAAATAAAATTGATTCTGGCTTTACTTTGAAGCTTATTTTGTGCCATTATGTGTGGAGTAGCACATCTTTCAAATGTTCGCCTCGACTTTGGTGGCAGTGCTTCAAGCGGTCGGTCCAATTTTTTATGGCTCATTCAATATGTGCGACGTTATTCCTTCAATAGCGTGTCGAATGTTGGTCTCGAGCTCGTTCAGAAAGGTTGGCTTGTTAACGTAGACTATGGACCTGACGTAGATGCAGAGGAAATAATCGAGTGGTGTCAAATCGCATGATCGCGGCAGCCAATTGATGAATGCTCGCCGTGAGATGTCCCAGTCGCCAAATTTTTCCTTCACAACTTCGAGCGTTGTGTCGCTTGTATGACATGTAGTGCCATCTTATTGGAACCACAGCTCGGATATATTGAGTATGTCTAGCTCTGACTGCACCGAACAGTCAATCTTTGTGGATGCATTGATACTTGGCCGAACACTTGTGGATTGTGTTTGCTCCAATAATGGCTGAGATACAAATAGGCCGCGTCCGAGAAAATGATTTTTTGGCCAAAATTCGGATCTCCGGCCAATATTTCATAACAAGGCGTTATGTATGGTCGTCCGGCTTCAATTTTTGCGTCAGTACAATCTTATACGGATGTAAGCCCAAATCTAAGCCGGATTGGCTCTCTGGCGGTGTCCACTTCAGCTGATCGGCGCCGAATCGACATTTCTGGTCTTCTTAGATAATGGCCGCTACGGCAGCTATGTTTTCTTCATTTCGCACCAACCTATGTCTGGTTGGTGACTTAAGGTTAAACTTTTCACCGTGCCACGAATCGCCTGCACACTGAACCGACCTCACGACGAAATTCACGTTGCCGGAATTTCGATAATATTTTTTAATAATTTTCACACGCTCGGCAAGTGTAAAATGATGCGTGATGAAATGGCTAACCTTAGTGAATAATTTGACAACTGGACGTCATTAGTAACTTTGACAGCTGTTAAAATATAATAATTGGAAGAACTATCGTTTCTATCTGGTCACCGGTTGTAACTAATTCTTCGATTTCTTAAATAAGATATATACGAACATGTATAAAAAGAACATAGATTCGATTTGGATTAATGTTGTCGATATTTATCGTTACGACACAATATCAGGCAAATGATCTCCTCACATTTTGGCCCTTTTGATAAAAAAAGCTTTGCGGCTCAATTTAATCAATAAATGCACGTAACATATTGGGTTGTACCACGTGAAATGTCCGATTTTCGCTCAGTCGGAAATAAGAAGTTCTCGAGTGAAAATCTGTACCAGAACGTTAAATTTTCTTGTTTTATAAAATAAAGTGGTATGTGTTACATCTCGTTAAAATTAAAATACTGCATTCAAATTTCTTTATTTATTTATGTTCACGTTCGTGTCTCAGTTAGGACTGCCGTTTACATAAAATAGAACATAAGAGCAACCTATAAGTGTTATACCATATTTCACATGAGAACAAGATATAAATGTTATACCATATATATAACATCTACCACATTAAGATGTTATCATTAATGAAGTAAATTTAATTCAATCAATAGATTTTTAAGTTTTAAGTCAATTTAAAATAAATTTAAAAAAAATACATTACAACCTATCATTACATAATTCATTCTATAATATATAATTTTTTTTTTTCGAATATATCATATACATATGTACATTTTACATAGTAAGTGCTTGATTGACATTTATTAATATAATTCAAACTCTTGAATCAGTGTATTTTTGAACAGGCTTTACTTCTCTACCTGATCTACGAGTAGTTACATAGTAACCAGATGGAGAGCTTTTTCTACCATCTTTATTACTTTGCGTTGGCAAGTTTAGGTGTGGTGTTGTCGTTTGAATTATGTTTTTATTGCTTTGTTGACTATCCAGCAATTCAAAATCAGGCGATTTGAATTGTGGCTCATGAACTGACCTTCTCAAATGACTTGAATTGCGCCGAAGTAAACTTTTATCTTCAGTTTGCACAATATATGACCTAGGAGTACTGTGGGGTTTAACTGCCTGGGCTGGCTCCCAAATTTTATTTCGTTGTATTACTACGTTTTCTCCTTTAGCAAAATTAATTTCTTTTTCATTTCTTACGTGTCTGTCATGGTAATTTTTGTAGTTTTGTTGATGTTCTTTTAAAATATTTAAAGGATTTTCAACAATTTTAGGTTTTAAAGAACTTTCTAGAATAGGAATTTTAGATCTTAAAATTCTGCTCATTAACAGCTGTGATGGTATAGCATTAGTACCGGCTATTTGTGAGTTTCTATAAGATAATAATGCACTAAAAATATCTTTTCTATCCTCATATGCCTTTTTTAGTAATTATTTTGCAATATGCACTCCTTTTTCTGCCAATCCGTTCGAGCGAAGATACATAGGGCTTGACGATGTTACAGTCATGTTCCAAGCATTTGCAAATTTCTTAAAACTGTAGGAATTAAAAGGCATATTATCACAAATGATTTGGTTTGGGATACCGTGGGTTGAAAAAATATCTTTCAAAACAGAGCTTACCGACAATGCAGTTTTATTAGCAAGTGGTTTTATTTCTAACCATTTCGAAAAATAATCAGCAAGCACAAGATAATGCTTGTTTTGAAATTCTAAAATATCACAACCTACTTTAAAAAATGGAATGTCCGGAATTTCTTGTGGAATTAATGGGAGTTTCGCATTTGAGCGCTGAAATTTTTCATAAACTTTACATTGAGATATAAGTTTCTCAATATCTGAAGATATATTTGGCCAATAAATAGTCATTCTCGCCATGGCTTTGGTTTTTGTCATACCTAAATGACCTTCGTGAAGCGTTTGAAGTAATTGTGCTCGTAAACTTTTTGGAACAATAACACGTTTTTGAAAAAATAATAATTCATTCTCGTAGTAAATTTCGTATCTTAAAGGCCAGTACTTTTTAATCAATTGATCAATTTTTTTTAACTCATTTGGCCATCCAGTTTTGCACATTTGGATAAGTAGTTTCAGTTCCCTATCACCTTTCATTTCTTTTTTGATAAGATCAACTCGATTGTCTGGAATTTCAATACTATGCACAATTTCATTAAGTGAAGAATCTATGTCATTCTCATCATTCGACTGAATGTAACTTCTGGATAAAGTATCCGCTATAAACATATTTTTTCCTGGCATATATTCAACTGTTAAATCATATTTTGAAAATTTGAGTTTCATTCTTTGCAGTCTACTAGAATGAACTTCTGAAACGGTTTTTTTCATTATAGCCACAAGTGGCTTGTGGTCTGTCAAAATTACTATCGGTCTTCCATATATATAATAATGGAATTTAAGGCACGCAAAAACAATTGCCAACATTTCCTTTTCAATTTGTGCATATGACATTTCTGCTTTGCTTAAAGATTTTGATGCATAACAAACTGGTCTCCCCATCTGAAGAAGACAACTTCCAATTCCACTCCGAGATGCATCTGTTTGAATTACAATAGGCAAAGAATCTCTAAAATTTTGTAAAACGGGAGCCTGAGATACTTTGATTTTAAGTATATTAAATATTTGTGAATGATGCGACGTCCACACAAATTCATTATCTTTTTTTAAAAGTTCTCGAAGGGAAGAGGTCTGATAGGTTAGGTATGAAGTTTCTCAAATAATTTATAAAACCTAAGAATCTTTGAAGATCTTTTTTATTTTCAGGTATCTTTAACGCTTTTATTGCTTCTATTCTACTTGTATCAATAGAAATCCCATTTTTAGAAAAAATATATCCTAAATATTTAACTTCTTTAAGTTTGTATTGCAGTTTACTTTCATTAAATTTTATATTAACCTCCTTAGCTGTCTTTATTACTCGATCTAAATTATTGTCATGTTCTTGTTTATTCCTTCCTCCAACAAGAATATCATCAATATAAATGAATGTTCCTGGCAAGTCTCCAAAACATTTTGTGTTTAATTTTTGAAATAACTCCGGTGCGAAACTAACTCCAAAAGGCATACGCAAAAATTTATATAAGCCATATAATGTACTAAAAGCACAATATTCACTACTGCCTTTATCCAAAGGCACTTGCCAAAACCCATCCTTCAAATCAATGACTGTAAAATATTCCATATCTTCAAATGCTGTGACGTGGAATTTCAAAAGGCTCTTTTTTAATGTTTAAATTTAATTCACGAGGGTCTAAACATAACCTTATTGACTTATCTGGTTTCTCAACCAATACAAGGTTATGGACAAAATCAGTAGGATAGTCTATTTTTTGTATAATTCCTAATGTTTCCATTTCCTCTAATTTGTGTTTTAGTTTCGACCTTAAGCTCTTTGGAATTCGTCGTGGAGCTTTAACGCTCCCTTTTGACCCATCTTTTAAATAAATTTTGCATTTATCGGGATAGCAACCTAGTCCAGTAAAAATTTCTTTATGCTTTTGAATAAATTCATTTTTTTCTTTCTCATAATCTAACTGCCTAGATTTATGCAATTTAATTTCATTTATGTTCTTTAAAATTTTTAGCTTCAAACAAGTTTCCAGACCTAATATTGGTGCAGATTTAACACTCGCTATTATAAAGCAAGTGTTTATTTTCACATCATTGTGACTTATTTGCAAAAATGCCATACCTATAACATCGATTTTAAAACCACCATAGGCTTCTAATTTAATGTTTGTACTATGCAACTCGAAGTTGGTAAAGAGTTTTCGAAACAATTCCGTCGGCAACATATTTACCTCAGAGCCAGTATCAACTTTAAAATGAACATATTTTCCGCCAACATCAATCCTCTCATACCAACCCGAACGATTATTTTCTACAGAACTAACTACAACTGATTCAATAGTGAGATTATTTACATCTGGATATGTGTAATTAATACTTTCTGTACTACTTGTAATTTGGTTATCTACGTTATATACTTTTCTACATTTTCTAGGGCATGCATAAAAAAAATGATTAAACTGACCACAATTGTTGCACTGCTTTCCTTTAGCCGGGCATATCATCGGCTTATGACGATAAGAACACTTGCTGCAAATCTGAAGTACATTCTCTTCATCATTCCTCCTCACTTTATAGCGGCTAAATTGTTCTCTCTGGCTGGATCCTCCTCTCTGATTATATCTCTGGCTGTATCCCCCTCTCTGGCTATCTCCTCTTCTCTGGTTGTATAGACGTTCCATTGGTTTTTCTTTGTCATCAACATCAGCTTCATTTCTTTTATTTTTAAACGTGTGCTTTTTACATATTGCACTGACATTTGACTGCCTTTGTACGTCCCTTGCTTGTTCATGTGTAATTTCTGCTACTCTGCAAAATTGTATTGCCTTCTTTAGTGTTAGCTTCTCTGTTCTCAAAAGCTTTTCTCGAGAATCTCCATCTCTAATTCCTAAGACAATGCGGTCGCGTATCATCTGATCAGTGACGTTTTCTGTTGTACAGTTGAAATCGCATTTTTTAGCTTGGCTCACAATATCCGTCAAAAAACTATCGAATTGTTCACCAGGCTGCTGGACTCTTGAATGAAATTTAAACCTTTCGTATATTACGTAGTTTTTTGGTTGACAATATAAATTAAAATGTTCCACCACTTTATTGTAGACCTTAGCATCAGCTTCTGATATGTCTAATGTTTCATATATTTCGATGGCTTTTTCACCCATTAAATTTAATAACATTGCAATTTTCACTTCATCATCAAGAGTTTCTTCTTTAGTATTTAGTTGCCTGGAGGTAAATCGAAAAAAGCTTTTTAAATTTTGTCCATTCACTGCTCACATTTCCTTCAAAATTTAAAGGTCCCGGTGCTCTAAATTTATCCATTTTGTTTGTTTAATGCCACAATGTTACTTTTATTTAAATATCTAAATACACTTTCTGTTTACCGACTGCGCCATGTTACATCTCGTTAAAATTAAAATACTGCGTTCAAATTTCTTTATTTATTTATTTTCACGTTCGTGTCTCAGTTAGGACTGCCGTTTACATAAAATAGAACATAAGAGCAACCTATAAGTGTTATACCATATTTCACATGAGAACAAGATATAAATGTTATACCATATATATAACACTTGACGTGTGAGAATTTTAGGGTTCGTTACAAGTACCGTTATTTTTTCTCTACGAATTATTTACTATGATGTCGTTAGTTGAAATTCGAACCCTCTTCCTTTACGAATTTAAAATGTGACACAATGCGTCATTGGCAATGAAAATCATTAATGACGCATTTGAAGATGTAGTGGTAAACTGTTGTATTACGCCCAGTAGTACCGTGCTTTCCACGTATCAATGTGGAGAAGAGTACACGAGCGGAGAGAGAAGAAAAGACTTTTTTGTTTAAACGTTATAATAATTTTATTTAAATTTATAGTTATAGTTAAAGGCCCGCTGTGTAAATCAAGGGCTGGGACCTTTACTGTTTGCGTGTCTAAATCTCTCTCTCTGTGTTGTCCTTCCCAACCACTGCCTTTTATACTAAATTTTATTCAAATTTTATCTACTTACGCAATAGCTTCAGTACAAAATAATTCTCACGATGCATTTTTCCTTTATTGATTAGATTTCCATTTAATTGTTCCAAGTGTCCCAGTTAATTACCCTTTCGTGTCAGCGCCCATGATCGTTCGTACGATCGGTCGGTAATTTGATGCGTTTGACATACAACGACTTAATGCCTACCCTGTGTTGTTATATTTGAGTCGGCGTTTTGGCTTTGACCCATATAACACACTTCGTGAAGAATGCATTAAAGTACTTCATCACTTAATGCCTGCACTGTGTTGTTATTGTTGAGTCAGCATTTTGCCTTTGACCCATATATCACACTTCGGGGTGAATGCATTGGATTGTTTACAATCGCTTGTGGCAGCGTGAAGTGGATTTTTCACTGGGTTATGACGTTGGTAGCGGAATCACTTATTCTGGACTTTGTATCGTGATTATGGGTGTGAATTATAATGTACTTGTAGCTATTGGATGATGCGAGTAGTGCTTATGGGGTGGGAATATAGTAGTGTAGCGGAGTACTACAAACGAACGCACTATACGACGTTGGTTTAGAAATTTCCGTTCAGGAGATTTCAGACTCGAAAATGAACTACGTGGGAAGCCGGAAACGTTAGTTGACGACGATGTTTTATGAGCAACTTTGGATGCGGTCCCAACGAAATCGGTGCGGGAGATTGCACAAGGCATGCAAGTATCCCCAATGGCAATAAGCCGACACCTTTCTCTCATAGGAAAGGTAAAGAAATTCGATTTGTGGGTACCCCGTGAACTGAACGAATCCCAAAAACTAGGGCGCCTGGAAATCTGCGCATCGCTTACATTAAGAAACCAAACTGAACCCTTTTTGCACCGGATAGTAACCTGTGATGAAAAATAGATACGGTATGATAATCGTAAAAGATTTGGGCAGTGGTTGTTGCAGATGAAAAACCAAAACACACCCCAAGCCCGATCTTCACCCAAAAACGGTTATGGTGATAATTTGGTGGATATCGAAAGGACCGATCCACTTTTAATTTCTTCAACCAGGAGAAATGATAAACGCCATTAAATATTGTGCGGAAATCGACATATTGCATGCCAAATTGGCTGAAAAGCAACATGCGTTGGTCAATAAGCATAGTCCGATCTAGACCGGTGCTGGTCCTCATACCTCACAAGTAACGGTGCAAAAACTATTGTAGTTTGGAGTTGAAATTCTGCCGCAAACTCCGTACTCTGCTGCTATTTCCCCAACCATCTTTTCCGCAATCTGAATTCATTTTCCCAGCAGAAGTTTTTCCAGAACAGAGCAGAGGTCATAAAAGTCTTTGAACATTTTATTGCCTCATAAAGTCAGCACTTCTACGAAAAAGAAATATTTGACCTTGTAGCACGTTGGAAGAATGTTCACTTTGCGTGCTTCCATTGACTGGGGAATGTTGGCGACGGTCTTTCTTTTTTTTTGAGGAAAGGAGTCGACCGTTCTGTCCAATTTTGATGACCATTTCGAGAAATTACTCAGCCTGGAACTTTGTGAGGCACGTAGCGCGCTTTTGTACAAAATAAACATCACACACATCCATTCCTTCAGGTTCTAGCCATAAAAATTAATTGATAATTGTTTGATAGTGCAATTTAGCCACGGTAACCGCCATACCCTACTCATTTTCCAAAAAATTAAGCCAATTGACAACAAAAGCTTTCGTTTTTGTTCTTCATGCATTACTAACACTCATATGGCAAAGTTATGTCGTTACTGATGATCAGTAAGCTTCAATTCTTGCGTCAATTGAATCATATGGGCTTTGTGACCCAAGTCTTAACGGAAAACTCGTTGGATTGTTAGTTCCTGAAATCAACATGGAATCGAAAATTATGGATTTTCACCAACACTTCAAGTATATATTCTTCAAGCAGCTATATTCTCGGGCATGATTCCGGTTCCTCACATCAGTAACATTTTCTAATATTCCAAAATTCCGAGGCCATTAAACAACCTTTAGTTTTTCGAATTATTATTTTAGCAAAATATTCAACATTTTCATAGTGAATTCTAACAATACCGGTGTTGTTGAATTGTGAGTGGACAGCACTTTTTTGACTGGTCGTATAAAAGAGGGGTATTCAAAATGAAACCTCAACCACTTACCTTTATACCTATAAATATATAAGGTATACGACCATCTCTTTGGATTAAATTAGCGAAAATAGATTTTAACACCCTGTATGTTTTTATTTTTTTTAATTGTTAGTTATGTACACAGCTATATTTATTTAAAGTCACATATATATACAAAAAATATTAAGGTACTTGTTTTGTTCTAAGAAATAGCATGCACAACTAAACTGAATTTTACTATCACTGTTCTTAAGTACGTATTTTCTGTCAAAAGAAAAGTTATTAAATACGGTTATAAGTACATAATTTTTTAATCAATTTAAGTAAGGTTTATTTCGGTTTTTAAAATTCTCATTTATGTTGTAATTTGGAATAATATACACGTGATTAGATGAAGGTAATGTTTTACGTGTACATATGTTACATTGCGCATCAAATTTTTCGAATATATCACACTTACAAAAGTTGTGTTGTTAAAAAAGGTGAAAAAGTACCTTTTATAGTTTTTCAGAACAAGTCATATATATGTAAGTATAAATTTATATAAAATAATTATTAAGTCAAATAATATATTGTATAAGATGATAATAGTTTTTATTTCTTTATTTAATTTATTTTTAAACAGATTAAATGGTCATTCACCATACTTCACATTTTTCTACAGGATTCATTCGTGAGCCCAAAGGGCAATTAAATTCTTTTGAGAATTCTTTTAAGTTCGAAAGAGGACCGATAACACGATATTCCGGTGGTGCGTGTGGGTCCTTTTCAATTTGAAGAGTTGTAGCTTCATCGGTGACCGCAGAGCACCAGACCTAAAAATGATTATGTTATATGTAAGTAAATTTTAAAAATTTATTTCGTCAAAAAAGCAACTAACGATAACGTTTTTAAAGAAAAGTGTTTTTTTTTTCAATAAATACAGTAGAATAATAACATTAAATATTACACTATACTCTTTACTCATTATTACCATTACCAACATAGGGTCAAGTTATACCAGTTATACCAGGCAAAAAAAATATGTATAGTAACAAACTAAAACTTTAAAAGGTATATTGCTTTTTTTTCTAATAATCTTCTTAAGTACACTGCGAGTTTCAATAAATTCAAAAGAAACAATATTTTGCATAAATATCATAAACTCGTATTTTATGCAAAATGTTTAATACATAATTTGCAGTAAATAACAACTTTAGAATTAGTTTTCTCGTAAAATGAATTATGTTCCTTACTTATTGTTATCATTATCATGGTACATTTGTATAATCAGATTGTGTTACAGCTTTGCCTTGCGCTATAATACTGAATGCTAGATTCTTTTATACTGGCTTGACTGTATCAGTAAAAAATATACATTAAGGGTTACTGTACATAATGTGTAATATACAGAAAAAAAAATTAAATAAACACGTACTAACAAAGTATGTTTTGCTTTCTTAAAAAACATTAAATTGTTTTACTCAAGTGAATCTTATTCATCTTGAATATGTGCACTTAAGAAAACCATCTAATGAATTCTTAATTCATTGGTAATTTCATATATTGTATCATATACGTCAGTCACCGACTATCCTTCGAGCCGGTTACATCGTTCTGTCAGATCTTATCCATTGCTCGGTATTTTTTCAGTTGGTGTCTTTCCCCGCTATTTTTATAGCCACTGTACCCACTTAATTTTATTTTTGTCGCCCTTTCAGTGCAAGAAACAAACCTAATTCAATAGTGATACAGTGACAATTTCCATGGCCCCTGGGCCACGTGTGTCTACGGGCAATCGGTTTAGCGCTCTTGATGAAGATGTGCTGGCCGAACCCAAAAATAATAAAAGAAAGAAACCTAATTTCTCACCTGTTGACATAAACACTTTTCTTCCGTCACAATCAACCTCCCGTAACCCGAAGTTCGTTATTATAGCCCCAACATGCGAGGACAAACCCCTCACATCTTTTAGTGTATTTGCGCTTAAGAAAGCGATTGACAGCATAAGTACAGCGTACGAATCTGTTACTCAGCTCCGCGATGGTAATCTTCTGATTCTAACCAAATCGCTGCAGGTCGCAGAGCGGTTTCTATCAAAAAAAGTTCTCTCGAACCTTTGTCCGATCTCCGTCAAACTCCACGACAACCTTAACTCGTCAAAGGGTACCGCTTATGCCCCGTGCCTTATAAATATACCCGAAAGTGAAATAATTGAAGAACTTAAATCCCAAGGTGTTGTCGATGTATTTAAATTTAAAAAACACGCCGACGGTAATCAACGTGCCACAGGACTTTGTCTCTTTACCTTCGATCTCTTCCGCCCTCCACCATCACTTGATATCGGCTGGTTTGATGTGAAAGTCGAAGAATATTTCCCTAATCCAATGCGCTGCCGCAATTGTCAGCTGCTTGGACACACAGCTAAACGATGCAATGGAAATGCTTCATGTGAGTCTTGCAACCTACCACCTCACAACCCTGAAAGCTGCACGCGCACTTTCTGCGCAAACTGTCACGAGGCACACCCATCATCGTCAAGAATGTGCAAACGATATTTGCAAGCAAAGGAAATATTAAAAATAAAAACTATTAGAAAGTGCAGTATGGCGGAGGCTAAGCGGATTTTTGGTAAGCAAAACCCTGCTCCAACACTTACTACCAGTTATTCTACTGTTGTCAGAACTCCAGCTCAGACCGAAAATGCCCCCACTGCCTATTCTCACGCACTTCCCCCTCAAACTAGCCAAATACGTTCCAACACCGCTTCATCAGCATACTCCCGCAAAATCGAACCATTGACTTTGGTTAGACAGAAAGCACCAGAAACATATGCAGTTCTAAAAAAAAATAACACCGCATCTGTACACACAGCCAGTTCCTCTCACTCGCATGTTGCAAACGACGGAAATTGTCAAAACTTGAGTGCTTTTGAATCACTCAATAAAGCAGCCAACACCCAAAACACACATACACAACATAAAAAAAACACTCAACTCTCTCATAACACATCAGCCACTCCAGGTCTAGCCAATTCGCACAACTTAAACAAGCCAGAAACTCAACTAAATAAAAGCAACTCAATCGAACCTCTTTCTCACAGTCATTTACACACACAAAACACATTAAATACAAAACTCACAGAAAACCCATACAACGCACGTACTTCTCTTACCTATCCATCAAATAATCTCCCTCAGAGTAACCAATACCACCTAATCTCGCCGAACAATGATGACAATGCCATATAAAAATGGCAGTTTAACTAAAAACACCGACTCTGCGGTTCAGATGCTGAATCAATCGAGCTCTCATAGGAGCTCTCCTGGGAGCTCGATTGATTCGCCGCCTGAATCACTGAATTCAAGATCGAGCAACTTAAAACTTTTGCAACCCGACTTTACACAGTACAAGACAGATTATACTGTCTACAAGTCACCCTCAACTTCAAACCGTTTTCCGAATTTTTTTGGCTTTGCACAATATAAACCAAGATATATTGTGTGTAACGCACACAAAAAATCAACACCATCAGTTAAAATTCTCCAGTGGAACCTTGATGGTTATTATAATAATTTTCATGAGCTACAGCTACTAATTAATGAAATAAAACCTCTAATAATCTCCTTACAAGAAACTCATATCCCCTATAAAACTTCAGCATTTTCCCCAAAACAATACAATCCCTTTTTTTATAATCTCCCTACCAACACAACTTCAAAACAGGGAATAGCTCTCCTTGTTCACAAGTCAATCCCTCATAATTTTTTTTTTATAAACTCTACAATTTCCGCCATTGGTGTTGAGATAGAGTTAGAACGCAAATTTACTGTGCTCTCAGTATATATTCCGCCCGATCAAAATTTTAATGTCTCAGACATTGAAAGCTTAACAAACGGAATAACAACCCCTGTTATAGTTACGGGTGATTTCAATTCATGGAGCGCACTTTGGGGTTCAAGTCTTTCCAACTCTAGAGGTAAAATAATAGAAAATTTTCTCACCAACTCTAATTTTATTGTGCTTAACGACGGTAGTCCTACACACTTTTCCACACATGGTACCTTCACCAGAGTCGACCTATCTCTTATTTCAGCCACTATCTATCCAACTGCATTGTGGTTCGCACTTACTGATCTTCATGGTAGTGACCACTTTCCTATCATAACCACACTCAATATGGGTAACCAAACACCACCCGCCAAAAACTTGCCCAAATTTGTAACCGATAAAGCAGACTGGACACTATTCCAAAGCACACTATGTAGAATCTTAGACAAAAAATCAGCCACAACGAATATAAACAAAGAGGCAGCCGTACTTACCAAAACCATCCGATCAGCAGCCAACTTATCTATTCCACAAACGAATAACATAATAGCAAAAAAACATGTGCCATGGTGGAACAGGGAGTTAGGCTACCTTCGTCAAGTTAAGCAAAAAGCATGGCAAATTTACAAAAAACACCCAAACCCTACAAACCTTGTTTTTTACAAAAAAGCAAATGCCGCCTTCCGACGTGCAGCTAAAGTTACGAAACAAGAAACCTTCAAGAACTTTACCGCTAATATAAACCCAAAAGCCTCCTCGAAGAAAATCTGGTCTGACATTCGTACCCTTACAGGAAATTATATTCAACGAGGCATTAAAGTTATTAAAACGGACAATAAAACTCTTTCCGACCCTTCTGAGATCGCTAACCTAATTGGACTAACTTGGTCTGATTACACTAAGGACTCTAACTTCCCCTGCGAGTTTATCGAAGCAAAATACTCCCTAATAAATAACATTCCACAAGAATATAGCATCTCGCCATCAGCCAAAACCATCGAATCACCCATTAATTTATTAGAGCTGGAAAGCTGTCTTAGCAAGGTAAAGGGAAAAACGCCGGGTATAGACCGCATCTCCTATCCCATGTTAAAAAACACACCACATGCGTTCAAAACTCGCCTGCTTGCCCTATACAATCAAATTTTCGAATCTGGATACATCCCTCAGATATGGAAAACAGCTAGTGTTACGCCGATTCCGAAACCAAAAAAATCACCAACAGATATTAACAGTTACAGACCAATTTCTCTCCTGCCCTGCACAGGAAAAATTTTGGAAAAAATAATATCTAATCGACTGCTTTGGTACATAGAAAAAAACAATTTTATAGACGAAAACCAAGTCGCTTTTATACATGGCCGATCTACAATAGATGCGCTTTTACACATAGACGATTTCATCGCTTCCGCACTGTCTACAAAAAATCATGTGTCTATTCTGTCAGTCGATTTTGAAAAAGCCTTTGAAAGAATCGGAATACACATAATTTTAAATAGACTTTTTGAATGGCGAATCGGTCCAAAAATCCTAAAATATGTAAAATCATTTTTATTAAAAAGGAAATTTCCCGTAAAACATAATAACTTCTACTCCGGAATCTACAACTTTGCGAACGGTATTCCACAAGGATCACCACTCTCAGTAATTTTATTCATAATAGCTTTTCACGAGTTAAGCGCAATTTTAATAAAATTTAAAATAATCCGACATTCTCTTTATGCAGATGACTTGTATATATTATCTAAATGCAAAGATTTAAATAAAGTTAAGACCTGTTTTTTCAGCATTTTGTCCGACTTAGTTAAATGGTGCAAATTATCCGGGGCAAAAGTCTCGTTTGACAAAACTAAAGCTGCCAAAATCTGCTGAACTTTAGTTTTAATAATAGAGCCATAAAGAGCGTTAACACATTAAGTATATTAGGAGTTATATTTGACTCTAAATTTAGTTTTAATGAACATCGTAAATCATTAAAAAAAAGCTTAGCTACCAGACTAAATGTAATTAAGTATTTATCATCACCAAATGGTTATTCCCATGCAAACAGTATTATAAGAGTAGTTAAGTCTATAATTTTGTCAAAAATCGACTACGGCCTTGTTATCTACGGTAAATGCAGTAAATCTTCGCTCTCTACAATTAAACCTGAATATCATGCAGCTGTCAGATGCGCCCTTAAAGCTTTCAGAACCACCCCCATAAAAAATATGTTAACAGAAGGTGGTCTTCTATCGATCGAACAACGGATCGACTATCTAACCGCACTCCTCTTACCGAAGATCTTATCATCACAAAAATCGCCAATAACATCCGACGCTAAAAAAATATTATCCCGTAAAAGGATTTCAAAACGACCGTCAACTATGTGCAACGCAATCTCCGCAGCCAAAGACTTCAACATCTCCTTCAACCTTCATACCCACAGGACACCGACCCACCCACCATGGCAATTAGACCCAGAATCTATAGTTACTGATCTACATGCATTCCAAAAAAACTCGACACATAGCGACATATACAAAGCATTGTTCTTTGAAATATCCAACCAATTCAAGAACCAAAATTGGAAACTTGTTTTTACAGACGCTTCTAAGACAGAACACTGCACTTCATTTGCAGTTGTCAATGAAAACAACAGGGTCCTCACAAAGGGTTTGTTGCCTCATTTCGCTTCAATCTTCACCGCTGAAGCTAGAGCGATACTTCAAGCTACAATAGTTGCCGGGGAAAAAACTATACTTATTTGTACAGATAGCTTATCTACCTTAGAAGCTTTAAAAAACATCAACAATAATTGTGAAATTATCGAAGCCATCAGGGACAAACTGATACAATACAAAAATTCATTAAAATTTCTTTGGGTACCTGGGCACATGGGAATTCTAGGAAACGAGAACGCTGATCAAGTAGCGAAATTGGCGGTTAAAGAACCACTTCAAATGTTCAACTGCCTCAACAGAATAGATCTTCAGAGGGAAATCAAAAGACTTTTTGAAGCTAAAAGGCAAACACTTTGGAAAGACTACACACATCACTACTCATCTATCAACCCCGGAGGCCTTTCGACAATATACCCATCCAGCTGTTCAAAAAAAATGCTAACATGTTTTCTGCGTCTCCGAATGGGACATACCCAAATTACTCATGGGTACCTCCTAAACAAAACCACACCATCCAACTGTCAACTATGCTGCAACAATACACCACAATCCATGCAACATCTCCTCGACTGCCAGAAGATTAAGGACGCACTCACAAGCACATCTTGCTCTCTTTCACTTAAAGAACTGCTAATGACACCATCAGAAACCAACATCAAGAAAACTTTTATGCTGCTTAAGTATTTAAATTTTGTTAATGACATCTAAACAATTATGTATATTATTTTGTTTAATATTATAACCCCCACAATTATAACTTCATTAACACTATCTATATAATTATCCATGTATTATATATGTATATATATTAGCTGATAGTCCTGGTAGCTATGGCTAAGCAAATATTGTTCTTGTAATTTACTTACATAACAATAAAGATTATAATAATAATAATTAATTCCTTACGACAATCAAATAATAGAACAACTGCAATCAATAAATTTTGAATCAGTTCGACGAATCACTCGTTCGGGCAAATTAATGGGCACGTTAGTGTAACTTGTGTGAAAACTAATGTTTAGAAATGCAACAATAAAATACTAATTAGACAGTTTGGGAAGAAGCGGTATGAAAAGTCTTGTGAGTTATGCTTTTAGAGAGTTGTGTTTTAGGGTGCATACACTCTATAAAATTCGACAAAAAAAATCTTTTCGTGATCTCTTTATATATTTTTTTACCTGCAAAATGGAAAGTTGATAATTTATAGTAAATAACTTCTAATATGCCTTGCACGTGCCTCGAAAAATTATGTGTACCGGTTATACAGTGCCTTTTCACCTCGAATGTACAGATCTACGCCCAAGCGACTGTGAGTGCATGAAGAAAATAAGTGTATACTCCATCTCTGTGTATAATATTAACGACGCAACTCTCTATGCTGGCCACCTACTCACTCACACTCGAATGTCATCATCGTCACCAACTGCTGAGGAAATTTTTCTGCGTTCGCATGCAACATTCCATCGCTGACTCCACAGTCAATCTCTAAGGAAGTAAGCAGCATTCCTACAAAGGTTGTCAATCTTGAGATATTGCATACCAAAATCGCTCAAACAAATGCACTCCGACGAAATGCTCATCATTTATGCTCTTCACAGTTCAGTTCAAAGCGTCACGGTTTTCAGTCGCATTCTTACTTTGCTCCATAATTTTGAATTCTTATTTCGCTTTTTTTCGCCTCAATCACAATAATTGATTTCCTCACCAAAGAATTGTTTTCGCTGACGCGCCCTTTATATTGTTGACCTACTAGTTTGTTTGTTTCGCTACAATGCGTTTAATGATTTTTTTTTATCTTTTTTCTATCCTATTGTTTTTGTGACGCTTTTTATATTAATGGTTTTCATCACGTCTTGCGGAATAAGCAACTGCTGTTTTAACGAAAACAATGCTGACTTTGTTGAATGTAAGGGGATCTGCGGCAAAACATTACAAGCTACTTGTATCGGCCTAAATAAAAGGACCACGGTCTTCGTCAAAGAGTTTACGGAAAATCTGCTATTCTCCTATGACGAGTGTTCTGGAATGCGTTGCAGTTAGCCGATCACGAAGACATCACCTTTATTTATTTTTATTTATTAATTTAATCGTAACGGCCTATGCGCCACTAGCTGCATTACATAGTCATTGTACAAATCTTAATCGTGCTCGTTTGCTTTTTGACCACAGTCATGGTAACATCTTTGAATTATTTGTATCAATTTAACGCATGTACTTTCAATTTAATTGCTGTGCACTAATATATATTGTATTTGAACACTTTCTTGTTTTCTTTCTCTGAACCTATATTAATGAATTCTCATTTCAATCAAAAACAACGACTATATTAATCATATCATATCACACTTTCAACTCATAGCTCAATCTTGGAACATAGTGGAATACTTTAGTCAGAGTATGGAAAAACGTATTGCTCATTTACAATGACATTCCCGCAGTCAGCTCTTTGGAAGAGGACAATCTGCTTGCTGAATACTTCGCGGCCAGCTCAACACTCCCAGATTGTGCTTTATCTCCGCCTACACTTGAGTGCGTCGAGCCTTCAATGGAACGAATCCGCTTTTTCGCACTCATGTAGTAGCAAGAGTACTTAAAGATCTCAACATTCATAAATCCGCTGGTCCAGACCTTCTGAAGAGGTGTTCTTCGACGCTGGCAAAACCATTGGGTAAGCTTTTTCATCAATCGTACTCTCTAGGACTCTTTTCGAGCGGATGGAAAACAGTATTTGTCCAGCCCATCCCTAAAAAAGCGAATCATCTTCTCTCTTCTCCTACAGACCCATTCCACTTACATTCCGTCTTTCTAAGGTCATGCAAACGCTGATAAATCGTCAGCTCTTGAAATATCTCGAAACACGAAAACTTCTCAATGACTGGGCATACCGTTTTCGTAGCATCAGGTCCACTGGTGATTTGATGGCATGTCTCACCGAAAATTGGAACCGAAGCGTACATCAGTCTGGCGAAAGCAAGATAGTTGTACTTGATATTTCTAAGGCATTTGGCAGAGTTAGGCATTAGGCTCTTTTGTGAAAATGCGTGCTTTTGGGATCGCTGGCTCTCTTCTTGAATGGATTAGAAATTACCTTTCGGAACGTTCAATTCAAGTTGTCCTGGATGGTTTCGAGTCTGATATTCACAAAATAAATGCTGGTGTAGCCCAGTGCTCCGTTCTGTCCCCAACACTCTTTTTAATTTTCATCAACGATCTCTTGTCTGCTACTCCTAATCCAATATATTCCTTTGCTAATGATAATACTCTCTGCTTTTCATATTCGTTCCCTGACTCAGGTCCCTGCTCTTCGGCTGTAGAACGGGAACGCCGGCGTAGGCAGGTAGGTAAGAGTGGTTGTTGGAAGTACCAACCCACTTGAGCTTATGATAAAGCGTAGGAGACTGTTATGGTCTATGTTTTCTAGGTCGTTTAGGTCGTGATGAAACTTTCTTCTCTGGGAGAGAGCTGGACCTGTACAGAGTAAGTAGAAGATTGTTTCCTCCTCTTCCTGGTCCAGGCAGCTTCTACAGAAATCATTTGTGAAAGCGCCAAGCCTTCTTGCGTGCTTGCCTATGAGGCAGTGTACAGTGATGACACCTATTATGGCGCTGAGATGTTTCCTATTTAAAAGGATCAGACACTTAGAGCGATTCTGATCCAGCTTTGGCCAGATCTGTTTGGTCGCTAGACATGTTTGCCCAACATTCCACCCAAGGTCTGTTCTTTTATTGGCATCCAGCTTTAATGCTAGTTTGCATGTAGCGATTGATATACCTATACTACCCTTTTCCGGTAGAATAGGTAGAGTGGTTCCAATTCTGGCGAGTTCATCGGCTCTGCAGTTCCCTGGAATGTCTCTATGGCCCGACATCCAACAAAGGTGAATGTTGAACTGCTCTGCCATCTCCATGAGGGATGGTCGGCATTCAAGGGCGGTTTTAGAATATAATGAGACCGGGACTTGATGGCGGCCTGACTATCCGAAAATATGAGGGTATTCTTTGCAGAAATCACGTTTCTCTTCAGCCAGTACAGAGCTTCTTTAATCGCCAAAATTTCCGCTGGGAACATAATACAGTGATTTGGAAGACGCAAAGAGAGGCTTAGATTTAGCTTATCTGAGAAAACACCGCCACCATCTCCGTTATCGGTTTTAGATCCATCTGTGTAGAGATGGATTGACTTGTCCTCCATGAAAGCATCCTCCTCCCAGAATGATCTAGAGGGAAAGCTTACATGGAAGTTTTTGTCAAACCAAAGTTCAGGTATGGTGTAATCGGTGTTCTCTGTGAGGATTCCTAATGTATTAAGAATGTTGGTGTGGCCAACTGAATTATTTTTCCACTGTTTAGTCGCTTTAAGGCGAATAGCTGCAGTCGCAACTACTTGCTTGCTAAAAATGTCGAGGGGTGTCAAGTGAAGCAGAATATCTAATGCCGCAGAGGGGGTAGACCGCAAGGCTCCGCTTGTGCATAGACATGCTGTTCTTTGAACTCTGCTTAATTTAATGCGGTTGACTGCATTTTCCAAGGCCGTCCACCAGACAACCACCCCGTAAGTAAGTATCGGTCCTATGACCGAGATGTATAGCCAGTGGATTATGCGAGGTTGAAGGCTCTATTTGTTCCCAATGGCTTTCTTGCAAGAGAATAAAGCTATTGTAGCTTTCTTGCAAGAGAATAAAGCTATTGTAGCTTTATTGACTCTTTCTTGAATGTTAGGTTTCCAGTTTAGTTTCCTGTCAAAAATGAGACCCAGATATTTTGCTGTATCGGAGAAAACTAAACTGGTACCGTTTATTGAAGGAGGGTCTATGATTGGAATTTTATATTTACTAGAAAAGAGGACAAGATCAGTTTTATGGGGGTTTATTCCCAATCCACAGCGATCTGCCCAGCGGGTTAATCTGTTGAGATTTACTTGGAGGAGTTCTTTAATGGTATTCAGATGTTTTCCTAAGACGGCTATGGCAACGTCATCCGCATAGGCAATCACTCTGCTACCACCCGCTTCCAGGTATATCAGTAGTTCGTTAACTACTAAGTTCCAGAGAAGAGGAGAGAGGACACCGCCTTGCGGCGTACCCCTACTGACATATCTCTTAGCAGAAGTCTCACCCAGTTTGAAGTTGATTATCCTGCTTGTTAGCATTAGATTAATCAGCTCCCCAAGTGAGCCGTCTACCTGCAGAGTTGATAGCGCAGTCGTGATTGCGGATGTGTTGACGTTGTTAAAGGCGCCCTCTATGTCTAGGAAAGCAACCATTGTGTACTCCTTATATTGTAGGGATCGTTCGATGTGGCTAGTCAGAGAGTGCAAAGCCGTTTCCACCGACTTTCCTTTACAGTAGGCATGTTGAGCCGTAGACAGAAGTCTTGGATCAACTTTAGCTCGAATATGGATAACAATCAGTCGTTCTAAAGTTTTCAGAAGGAATGATGATAGACTTATAGGTCTGAGGTCCTTTAGGACTACATGAGAACATTTTCCAGCTTTGGGAATGAATACTACATTGACTTCTCTCCATAACAGTGGAATGTGGATAAGTTCATAATATTTTCTAACACAGGCAGAATAATATCCGAGGACCTCTGTAGCTCGGCAGGTATTATACCGTCCGGACCAGCAGACTTGTATGGTTTGAAGCTATGCAGCGCCAGAGCAGTTTGTCTCTCGTAATCAAACCATGAATTTTGGTCGTGGTTGCAGTAGGCCTGTTCGGGCTGCTACTGCCCGCGAGTTGGGAGCTATCTGGAAAGTGGGTGTTCAGTAGAAAATTGAGTGATTAATCACTTGAAGTTGTCCAGGACCCATGGGTTTTTTTCTAACAGCTAGGCATCATAGGATTTGTAGAGAGGATTTTTCTTAGCCGCGATGCCTCAGATGTTTCTGTGATTTTGTCACCGAATGACCTCTAGGATTGTTGCTGTGCCTTCCTTAGTTTTTTTTTTATAATTTGAGGGATACAAAGAGTCCCAGTCAGTCACTTTTCTTGTGCTTTTTGCTATGTTGAAAAGTTTTCTACAAGAGCAGTCCCAGTGCTGATGTCCACCAATGTGGCTTTTTTTTGCCTCTAGGTTCAATAAGAGGGCAGGAAGCGGCCATAGCCTGATTGAGAGCTAGAGTGAATTCCTTGACTTTCATTTCAAGCTCATTGGTGTCAAGCGGGGGACTAGCGTTTTTTTTAGTTTTGAAGATAGCGTTTCAGACAGTATTCCTCTGTATTTTCCCCAATCAGTTTTCCGGTAGTTCCGGTAGTTCCGGAAAGGTGGTTGGCTGGGGGGAGGACCATTCAGGCTGAATTGGGTGTATCTGTGGTCTGAAAAGGAGTGTTCAGACGATCCCATCTAGTCCGTTAGCATTTGAGTGATGCTGTCGGAGACAAGAGTGATATCTAGCACTTTCTGTCGGTTTCTACTTATAAAAGTGGGCTCATTGCCAATGTTGCAAATAAAGAGGTTAGTACTTAAAATATAGTCAAAAAGCGACTCACATCTATCATTGATATCGGTACTGCCCCATACTTTGTGATGTGCGTTATCGTCGAATCCGATGATGAAGCCAGTTTTTTGCCTTCCAACTTCAGCACCACCCTTTCTAGGTTATCACTAGGGAGAGGGTCCACATGGTCGTGGCCAAGGTAAGCCGATACCAGCCAGTCTCTAGTCTGGCAACGCTTAAGTTGAGGTCGCTGAGGTTAGGAAGTAGAAATACATTAAGGCTACGCTCCACTAATATACAAATTCTGATCTTACCTTTGTGTCTGGTACAGAGCGGAGCCTATGTCGGTGTCCTAAGTCCACGAACCACGCCTTTTACAATCAATGGTTCCTGGATTAGGGTAATGTCTTCTGCGTTTTTTGAAAGACGCAGAATGAGTGCGGCCGAAGCCTTTTTTGAGTGATGGAGATTAATCTAGAGAAACCGTATCATTACTACAGTCCTCCAGAGTAGCCTCCACCACGGTGTTGTTGAGGTCCTCCGATTCTGAAGATGTGTCCAAGAGCTCATATTCTTCTCTGATGGTATAGGACCTCTTTTTCCTTCGTCAGCGGTTTCCATTTCCGACAGGGTGTCAGAAAAGGGGACCGACGGCGTAATTGTCACCTCGGATGGATTGGAGTCGTCGCTATCCATTTCTGGAAAGGATATCGACGCTCCAAGATCCAAGGTTGTGTTTTCTGGTGTCTCCGTTAAAGGAGGTTACTTATCAGCATCCGGCTCATCCTTTTTGTAGACCCTTTTCGTCTGTGGGAGAGGATTGAGGGATTCCTTATTTATCACGTTCAACGCGCATCTATAAGAGCCCCTTAGTTCCTCCAGTTTCGCGAATTTCCAGTCATGAGTCGGAAGAGTCGGGTTAATGAGCCTGATGATTTCCAGAATAATTTCTGGGGAGGAGGATTCGGCTGGGATTCAGGTACGAGTTCGAGGTTTGCTAGGAATGTCTTCCTTAGACATGACCTCGAGTTTTGCACCTGGCCAAATCTCTCCTAAACCATCTATGGCCTTAGTGAAGAGATCAAGAGATCTCTGGTTGGCATACGCGATAAGTTTGACATGGCCTTGGTGTCAGCTAGCGTCGCTTGTGATGGGACGTGGTCCGGTGTTTTCCCGCATTATGGCCAAGAAGTTGCTCGAAAGCTTCAGCTCGACCAGGTGCCACCGTTCAGGTGTTATGGAACCGTCGGTATCGTTTCTATCAATCGCCGCGATCACTTTTGCGTCCTTTAGGTCTTCACTGAAAGACCTCAGGGATATAATGCCAGCGTATGTTAAGCTCATTAAATTCTGATATTAACAGCATAACTAATTGGGGAACCACTAACAGAGTAGAATTGAATGCCTCCAAAACATAATGCTGTCTGCTGTCATTATCATAGGTGATACTAATATCATTCAAACAATGGACACTCTCGAACACTGACGTAATGTCATGTGTCTCACTCTGTTTTATCGCTATTTCCACCACCAGTGCTCCACTGAAATCGCCAGTAGCATTCCGCCCCTTCAAACTTTTAACCGTAGAACTCGTCTCGCTATGAATGCTTATCAGTAAACCCTCAAGCCCACTTTCGAACGTACTATAGAATATCGTGACTCGTTCCTAAGCCGTACAACTCGCTTTTGGAATGCGCTCCCTAGCTCTTTATTCACTAGTCTTTATAACCTTCAAACATTTAAAACCAGCGTTCACCAGTACCTCTTTTTCCATCCTCCCTGGTTTTCCTTCGCCCGCGCTGTGTGCAAACATTTTAAGGGTATATAAATCCCTTGAGCGCGCGTAAATTATATATAAAAAAAAGATATTCATCTCCAGTCATGCACATCCAATCCCCATCCCCAACAGTACGAGTCCATGCTTGACGTTATTTTCGATAAAATCAATGAGCTTAGTGACGAACTCACAACGAATAAAACAGCGTTGAATGATTGGGAAACCTCATTAAAACAGTATATCACAAAATCGATGGTTTTCTAACCCATCCCCGGCCGGATACCAAATCTATTGACGATACTTCAATCTTAGCTGAATTATTAAAAACCGAAGCGGAATCTTTGTCAGATCCAGAGCCGATAACCCAGCCTCCAAATCCTAGCACTATAACTTCGATTCAAAAAGCCTATGGTGACATAACTGCTCCAACGTCAACTCCCCAGCCCCATGGAAACTTGTCACACAATTTTACACGATACGAACACTTTCAGAGTGACAAATCAGGCTAGACCGACTCCGTACAACGAATTAGATGTTCACCACCCCATTCGTCAAAGGTGCCCCAAATTAAGCAGATGCTGCTTGGATCTCTGAGTTTTTCAAAAAGAGGTATGGCATCACAATCAGCCTATGCACGATATTTCCGACATTTCACCACTTAAATAAGAACAACTACAAGTTAACTTACTGGTTAGATATGAATGGTTATTTGTTAACCCATCCAACACCAACCTTAACCTTAGAAAGACTATGTACCTCAGAATGGACGGATGTACACACCATTCAAAATATAGAAAAAAAATTAAACAACGTCTCAGCTGATAAACGTAATTATACATAATCAGGATACATTTCCCATTCCCATCCTAAACCAGACCCCAACTGGAGCCTTAAAACCAATATATTTCATTAATTTTCCCCTCCTATCTATTGTACAATATATTTCTAGGCAACCCGCTTCACATCTCCCCACAAATGCACTAATTGCCTCTTTTCCAAAAAAGCCCCAGCATCAACGCGTTTCTTTTAATTTCACCTCTGGCCCAGATACGGTCGTTGCTCAATCATACACCCCCTCCTACTAATAATTCTTTCCCCAATTTCGACCTAACAACTGGAGCCAAATATTCAAAATTTATTAGCTCGCATATTTTAAACCCCGCCAAATTGACCAAAAAGAATTTACTCGTAGATACCAGGGAATGCCGCCATGCGCTCTTTAGGCTAAAGTTTAAAAAAATATACGAAAATATACTAGTACTTCTCTTTCTCGCATTTCTTCTCAATCAATCCCACTCTGCTGCTTTGCGGGAAAAACCAAAACAAGTGTCATGGTCTCCATCCAACAGTAAGGCCTTCATACTGATATAACAAGTCTCAAGAATCTTTATAATAGGTACCACGAAATTTTCGACACTCCTCCCCAAAAAGTTACGGATGCCGCTGCTTTTCAGAGCTATTAATACTCTAAAAGAGTCCCTCACTTTCAGTTGATTTTCCATGCCGAGGCGTCCTATTTGCCATTCACAATACTCCCATCGCTATCTCGATATCAATAGGTCCCTGTACGTTATGTGTTGCTAAATTCTCCCGGCTCATCCCATCGAATCCTGCATTCTTTCTATTACAGCGATTGACCAACTTATTACCCTATGTGATTCCATCGACAATATCCTTACCTTTAGTGACTGTAATTTGCCTCTGCTGAAGTGGATTCATCATTTTCACTAGTAAAGTTTTTTCCCTTAACGCAATCAACTATCGAACCCTTCACCTCCCTTTTTTTCCTCTCATTTTTCAATAGCTCTCCACCACAGTCCGCCCACGTCCACTTCTTCCACCACTCTCTCTTCTTAAATTTCCATCAAGCTAATTTTCGCAAAATTAATAGCTTTCTCAACAAATCTTCTTTTGATTTTACCGACCTATCTTTAGCTGATGATGTCTCCATTTTCTCGGTGATATATTTAATTCTATTCCTCTTTTATGCCGTCCCCTTTTCTCGGTATACATATTATCTACTTCTTCTCCCTGGTATATAGTAACAGAAGACTTCGCTTTTTACGAAACAAAAGAAACAAATTATGAGCGGTTTTTCTATGCACCAATTCTTATTCTAACTACTCGAACTATATTGGAATCTACCTCCATTTCACTAAGCTCTGTAACTGCCTCTACGAGCGCTTTCTCAACACAGCGAAGACCAACCTTATTAACGATCCTAAATCGTTTTATCAATTGATCAACTACAAAAAAAGGGGGTTTACCCCCACTCTCTCATTCGATAATATATCACCTACCGACCCATATACTATTGCCAACTATTTCATAAACCCTTATCGAAGAAGTTACAAAATCTCAATAGTCAATGTTTACTCGGGCCAAACGGGCTCTCCGGAATATTTCTCAAAAAGTGTGCCTTCCATCGTTTGCACCCAATTTCATCTATCCATCTCACAAGAGGAATCCCCCAAGGTTTAGAGGACTTCTTTCATGACATATTACAAATTTAGTTAAAATCGTATTTTCTGCACTTTCAGCAATATAAAATGGTGTTTTTGGTGCCATCTAGGTCCCCTTCTTTTCTTTTTAACTATAAACGATCTTGGGAGGGTTTTAAACACTGCCCCTATCCACTTCTACTGACGACACTACTCGTAAGTTCTCCAAAACTATTTGTTCACCTCAAGACTCTATTATCCTCCAAGAAGACGTCATGTCCCTGACTCTTTTATTTTACCTCCCTATCGTGACCGCCCCAAACTTCTTAACCTGAATACGCTCGAAAAACACAAAGATTGCGCCTCCGTTTACAATTCTATACCGTTTAATTGGTTCCAATGAACCAATCTGCCATAAGGTCAACTAAAACCGCCCCGTTTTTGGTTTTAACCTGAGTACTTCTCGTCTCAAACTCGATCTTCTCCACCATTCCCTTAGTTCCTAACATTAATTTTTTTAATTTTTGTTAGGTTAAGCTTGTATTAAGCCAAATAAATGAGGTCCTCATCCCCCATTAAAATTAAAATCAAGCAGAGAACAAGTCTCTTCAGAGTAAAGTGAGCCATTTGCAACACATACTCGTAGTTAACACCATGTAATAAAAACAATTGCGTAAATGTGTTTACATTGTCGGAATACCGAATGTGGATAAACAAAATGCGTTGAATTCTGCACTCCGGATACAATCAGAAGGTTTGACATAAAGGCTTGTAATATTAAAACAATAACAAAAAAGGTGCCTACATCAGGCTCCACTGGAATATCTAGCCCACAACCTTTTTAAGATAATCGATGAACATTATCTACATCAAATTTAAGAGACTAGAACATAAATAGAAAGTTAACAAATATGATAAGAAGAAGAGTCTGTCACCGGATTTATTTGGCGTAGTTGGCAAAAAGACTATTTTTATAGATTAAAATTTTCAGTAGAAAAACAATTTTAATTTTTATGGGTTATTAATGAAATAATTTTTTAAGAACATAAGAAGAAGATAAAGCTCTTAAAAATTTGTTCATTTGAGGATCTCGATAACTTATCGTGATTTGTTTCTAGTATTTTCCTATCGACTGTGTTTTATAACTAATTTTTAACTATGGTATTGTAATATTGGTGATATCCTATAGCAAAATGAAAAGTTGTATGAAACGCTGAATGGTACAGAATATTCTCGAAAGATATCAGGAGTGTATAAATATCAGCATCCCCCAAGATATGCAAGCGAAGTACGAGTAGTAATTAGTGTAGTTTAGTTTATTTCATATTTAGAGCTTATACTTAAGATACAATTGTAAATTGCAACTGTATTGAAAGGAATAAGTTCTATCATTTGTACCCACACAAACATTTTACAAGATGAAAAAGAATTTTTTTCCATCCTAGTGGTGTCAAAAATAATTTCCTCATTATACACCAAAAAATGAGAAGCCTACGAGGAAATTTTGATGTGTTTTTGGTTCACGTCAAATCATTTCTTAGCAATCCCGCTTTTATTTTTCTCTCAGAAACACGGATCTACGAAAATGAAATGGATTTTTATATTATACCGGGTTACAAATTGTAACAATTTTTATGTATCGGGTGTTACTGGGGTTTTGTCATTGGCAGTTTATTTGATAAATGTGAGTTTTGAAGCCCTGAACTAAGGAGTTCTGATATGGTTAAGGTTTCTTCTACTTGATGAACAAAAATATGTTTTCATGTGTTTCTATAGACTTCATGTTAAAAGTAAGATTGTTTTCCTGGAAAAAGTACTACCTTCTCTCCTTAAGGCCAGTACTCTGTTCATTCACGTGAAAATCCGCTGACAACATACATTTTCCAGTCGTGGAATATGACGTTTCAAAAATAAATGTTGCTGGGAAAAGTCAGCGGAGTAGATAGGTACATCTGACATCTGATATATGAATATTGTTTTTCTTTTTGGTATTTCTGGATACGGCAATTCTGTCGTTTCGGAAGTTAAAAATATAACAAGTAAAAAATTACAAAGAATAAAGAGAATAAACAAACAAATCAAGGAATTCTGTGACTTCAGCTCGGATACTGTCAGATAGCTTTGACGTTTTTCTTTTATCTGTCACTTTTCACGTACATTCAAATGGCACAGGCATTTAAATTGGCGTGAAAAAATGTTGCAGGCGACTGCTTAGATTCACGTTGATAATATTTCATGAGAGGGAACAGAGTACTACTTTGGCGGAAATATTTGGAGATTTTGACAATTATTTCACGAGCAGTTTTTTTTATATGGAGTTTTTCGGGTAATTTCACGTGGAATCGAACACAGTACTGGGCTTTAGGAAGGAACGAACGAAAAACCAGTTCATTCTTTGGGACATGAATCTCAGAAAAATACCTATCATTAATGTCTGTAATGGATTAGAAAGTTGTATAAATGAACCTACTAGGGTTTCTAGCTCTTCTCAAACGTGTATCGATCATATTCCTGCCAGAGTGGATCGCATTTCCAATTTTGCTTTGATAAGCACGATATCAAATTTTAAAATAACAGTTATCTGCACGGCTCTTTTTCCATGGTAGACAAGTAGAGTAATCAACGGATTCGAACACTTAAATAGCAATAATTAGTATTATTTTTGAAAGCTCTAATGTACGTTTGCTGCGAGAAAACTGGTCAGTTGTGTATAATACAATGAGAATGATGCCTCTATAGCATTCGATTTGTTTTGTAAGTGCTTAAACGATCCCGTTAGCATGTGTTTCCTAATGTCGGACTCGAGAACGATAAATACAAAAAAGTTAAAACCTTGGATCTCTAAAAAAAAAAAATTACGTTTAAAACGTAAGAAACAGGCCAATAATGTTTAATTCCGCAAAACATATGAGAAAATAAGTAGAAAACTTCCCATTGAGTTGCCTATTTTTAAAGAGAGTTTTTACAAAGATGAATTTCACAAAGCTAAAGGAGACCTAAAAAGAAAAGGCTTGTCAAATGTCTTTAACAAATTTTTTACTAGTGCTGTCTCAAATTCCCTGGCTTCGGTACATTACCTATTAATGCTTTCGCAGAAGAATGTTTCAATAAGGAAAGAGTGCAGAGTACAATAATAGCTTTTTCTTTCGACCTATATCTCATTGTGAATTCCTTTATAACTCATTTACTCGGACAAGCTATTCAAATAATTTTTTGAAGAAAATTGCATCAAATATGTGTACTGGCACACATTCTTAATAAAAGTCTACAACGTAATTTTTCCCGATAGTATGAAGATTGCTCAGGTTATACCAATCTTTAAGAAAAATGATAGAAAAATATTAAACAATTATTGACCAATATCACTCCTTTCAGTATTTTCTAAAATCTTTGAAAAAGTGATCTAAAGTAGACTTATTGCCCTTCTTGGGAAGTGTTTGTTCTTCAGTCCCAATGAATATGGTACATGCGCTGGTATGTCGATGGAAGGTGCACTTTTGCATTTTTCTAGTCATATATAGTCATTATAGAGAAAATATACTGCTGCGCTATACATAGACACAAAAAAGGCGTTCGATACCTTTGACAATGAACTTCTTTTAGTTAAACTAGAAAAGGTTGGCTTCAGAGGCCTTATGCTTAGTTTATTTGCTTCATATCTTAAAGAAAAGATACAAATGGTCAGGATTGACAGGGGCTTCAGTGAGTGTCTTTATACAATATTAAAAAAGGTGTACCACAGGGTTCCCTTGTGGGTCCTATTTTATTTCTAGTGCAACTTTGCAGTTGTATTAGCTGATCAAGCAATAAAATCCGATGAAAGAATCGCAAACACTGAAAACTCTCGTTCTCAATGCAATCAGCAAACAGATAAGTTCCTTGTTGATTAAGTTGTACTGGCAAATAAATAAACTCGGTCACCGCGCACATTTTCGAACCCTTAGGTACCCTAAACCCTATAACGGTCATCCCAAAGGTTTTAATTAAGCAATCGTGGAGGCTAAAAAATTATTAGAATGCTACCCAGCCCATGGACATGCACACAACGGGATATGTAAGCAATCTAAGTCCACGCATTTTCTGATGCATCTGGAAGGGCATATGGAGCCGCCCCTACTTTCGCTCAAGCTTTACGGAAGCTTGCGCTGCGGTTTATTTACTATGCTCCTAACTCAATTAAAGGAGGTAGCAACAAGAAGATCTTAGCTGAAACAACAATACAGCAGTTAAAATCTGCATAGCTAAACTGACGGCTGACCTAGCTTATCGAGAACAACGGCACTTAAAACTGGGGGAATTGGAATTTGGCTTCTGCTCCGACTCGGAGATCATTTTATGCTGGGTAATTGCTGATCCCTGTAACCACCAAAGCTTCATAGCAAATAGTATAATGGCAACCAAATTCATATCCTCTCTTCATAGATGTCGACACATATCTACGAAACAGAGGCATCACTGCTTTAAAGCATAAGACTTGTGCTATTTTTACTTTTACTGAGCTCTCTGACCGGCGAATTCAGAAATAAAAATACAAGAATGGAGTAATTCATCGAAGATAGTTCTAACCGCAACCACCTTCTCTGGCATTGTCAGCGCTATAGACCACCAGAATACCTTCCTATAATTACATACTCGAGACAACGAAGCCGAACACCAAGTGGTACTATCATACCGTCATCAAACAGGGAAGTTAATAATAACAAATTTTCACTAAAAGACCTTCATGTGGGGCCGAAAGTCTTGCTGGCTAGAGTGCGACAAAAATACTCGGCGATCAGGGGAAAGGCTATGTGTAAGATCAGTAGTCCAGAAATGCATTCGTTGTGCAATTGGAAGAAGAGCAAATTCTGAAATCTTGGAATAAGGGAATTCAATTATATTTTATTCCATCACGCCTTTTAGGAAGCAGCATTAAATCGACTAAATTTCTGAAGCGAAATCTGGAAGTAACAACTCTGACCTAAGAAGAAATTGAGATAGAAGTAATCCTAAACTCTAGAACAATCATACCTCGTTCACTTGATCCGAACAACTTCGCTGCACTAACCCTTGGACACTTCCTAATTTATTAGGTATTAACCAAATCTCAAGCGGTAGTTTGAGAAAAAGATGGAGATCAACTACGTCAATAGAACAGCAGTTCTGGACACATTGGTCAAACGAATATCTAAGCGAACTACAACATCCTCAGAAGTGGAAACGACGGAGTGATGGTTGTAGTAGAGGAAGACAACTTATCTCCTCAGAAATGGCAATTAGGAAGGATAGTTAAATGCATTAATGGGATTGATAGGTTAGTATGAGTTGCCGTGCATTAACCCGGTAATAAAAGTAACCATAATCCCATGTCGACATACAACCAACGAATAACGGAGCTGCAGTTAAATATCCAAAACGATATAATCTTAACCCACTTAATTCGTTAAGGGTCACTCGAGAATATCAATGACTAGAGTAAGGAGAACATTGAGTTCTACCCTGATGGCACTCATCACACTTCTATAACTGAAGCAACACCCATACAATGTACACAGTTTAGCTAACATCCTGGAATTTACAACACAATATTTTGAAAATATTGGAGGAGCCTACGTAATATCAAGCGAATGGAACTTTATACTTACAGAGCTTGCTTTGATATGGAAGTTAATGGAAGGATCTGCAGAAACATGGACCACAAGCACTTATGCAAAAAAAAGTATGACTCAAATACAGCATCTAGTGTTAGAATAGTCAAGACGATCAAGTTAGTATTTACTTCCTCCAGTAGAACTAGAGGAAAAAGAGAAGGTATTAAAATCATGGGAAATCTCGCAAAACACATTATTCGGGGTACTCGAAATATGCAGAAAATATGTCCCAAAAAATTGTCAAGTCAAGACGATAGTAACTTGATTAACTTCCTCCAGTAGAACTAGAGGAAAAAGAGAAGGTATCAAAATCATGGGAAATCTCGCAAAACACATTATTCGGGGTACTCGAAATATGCAGAAAATATGTCCCAAAAAATTGGCCTGATGGAAAATGATGAATTGATGCTCACCCATATGGGGTGGCCGTGGTGTAGTGGTACTAGCTTCTCGCTTCTCACTCGGAGGGTCAAGGTTCCAATCCTACCCATGACAAGTTTTTCAAGTTTTTCATTTGTGTAATTTGAAACTCAGTCAGAAAAATTCTGCGTGTGAAGGCATAACACTGATACGTTGATTTGACTGTTGTAGAGTTTCAAGCACAAAAAACAAGTCTGAATTATATCCTTCGAATCTGAGTGAAGAAAAAACTCTCCGTCCTATTCGGACTCCCACCCCTGGAGAGCGAATATCGAAACCAAATACACCTGAGTCTCAAACCACTACAAAAAACCACTTTTACTTTCTCGTCCTTCTACCTTTCCGCCCGCGCCCTGGCAACAGTAAAAGGGCATCTAACCCCTTAGGCGCGCGTAAATTATAAAAAAAAAGAACCAGACGTCCTTCCTAGTAACTAAAGTAAATATCAAAATTTCAAGGTGGCTTCACGAAGAAAGCGTATCGCAAATCTATTATCATTTGAGATACAAATATTAATTATGATAACCACTTTCCAATGAATTCAGGGCTCATAACTCACAGTCAACGTGGGAGAATCAGCCCCTTTCTCATATCATGAGCTCAATCAACATCAACTGCAGTTCATGAAGGAGCATCTTCTACTATAAATTATAAATAATGAAAAAATTATCAATTTTCTCCTATAAAAAACAGAAATGATCTCAGTTTTATTTGACTCCGAGTCGTGTACGAGTTCAAAAAAGTTTATAGAAAATTGTTTGATAGTAATAGAAAGTAGTTTTCATTAAAAAGCGTTATTCGAGAAAATTTAACTTTGCCTGGTTATTGGTGTTTTATGTTTTCTTCTAATTTAAAGACTGACTATTGATTGTTTACAAACCTTAAAATTAAAGAATTCAACATATTATAAAAAACATATTGTTCGCTATCCGCTATATAAAAATCACTTACACAGGTTGTTATACACAATGTAGAAGGATGAAAACCTGTGGTGCACCGCTTTCCGTCATCTCAGATGTATATTTTACAACTTCAGCGTCGCTGCTATATTTGAGAAAATGTAGGTTTAATAATGACAAATTTTTTTTTGAACAACAGCGTACTAACTACATTAAAAGGAAGTAACTACAATACTTAGCACTCTAATCAAACTAGCGAGTTCTAGTGAAAAATAAGAAAAGCTGTAATAATCGATAAGTAAGGTTTGAGCGAAAAATAAATCATTTTTAATGTTCGTATTGATCCTAGCACGGCCGAAAGCGTTCAGAAGACTCTTTTAGATGTCAATTCCAAGATGCGTTGGGAACTATCTCAGTTCTAAAATGATTTACTGAAAGCCCATTGTAGTGAGCCAACAGTTGATCATGTCTAGTCGTTCCTGCGCTTAAGAGCAAAGAGTTTCTATGCTTAATCAGACAGACAGTTAGTAACAATTATACTCTGTACTATAGCAGTAAGGACAGGTAAAAAATACTTAGAATGTCCCAAAGGTAGTAAAAATGAAATTCTGCCTCATGATCAATCCCAACGTTCATTTATAACAATATTTCAACTGTCAATTCTTTGGACCAGGTCAATCTGCTGGGTGAATACTTTGCAGCTGAGCTAGCGCTTTCACATTGTACTTTGTCTCCACGTGCGCTTGAGTGCGTCGAATCTTAAATGGGACGAATCCACGTTCGCACTTATGTAGTAGCAAAAGTACTTAAATATCATAACGTACACAATGCCCATCCGGGCATTTGGGATCAATATATCCCTCCTTCAATGAATTAGAAATTACCCTTCGTAACGTTCAATTCAAGTTGTCTTGGATGGTTTCAAGTCTGCTATTCACAAAATAAATGCTGGTGTACTCCAGGGCTCCGATCTGTGTCCGACACACTTTTCTGGTCCAATATATGCTGTGGTTAATGCGAAATGGCACTTGCATCTTCACCAACGAAGAATTCTTCATTCTCGGTATGTGCGCTAAGGACAACTTAAGTTGGAATGACTACATATTCGATGTCGCCAAAAATGCTGCATAATGTCGTGCCAATCTTTATTTCCTCACTAATTTTCCTTCTCCCGCGCAGTGTGCAAACAATTTATGTACTTAAAAACGCGCGCAGATTATAAACAAAAAAAAATATACAAAGAAAATATTTTTCATTACTTGCATGGATTTTTTTCGGTTTGTGTACGTAAATGGAATATTATTATCATACCATGGCTAGCTCGAATGAAGCGCAATCATGAAGTCCAATTTTCGACAACTTTATAGAGCAACTGGGGCCGTATATCAGTAATAATATGGCGAATGTTGACTTCCAAATCGTCCAACGTCTCTGGTTTATCGGCATAGACTTGTGACTTCACATACTCCCAAAGAAAGTAATCTAAAAGTGTGAGATCACAGGATCGTAGAGGCCAGTTCACAGGTCCATTACGGGAAATGATGCGCTCAGCAAATGTTTCCCGCAATAAATTGATGGTGTCGCGCCATGTGGCTTGTTGCGCCTCCTGTTGAAACCAAAGCCCTGTCACGTCTATGCTATTCAACTGAGGAACGAAGAAGTCAGAAATCATGTTTCTATAGCGCTGTCCATTGATGGTATTATTCTGGCCGGCATCGTCCTTAAAGAAATATGGGCCGATGATTCTACCAGCCCATAAAGCACAACAAACAGTGAGTTTTAATGTTTGTAAGGGCGTCTCGACAAAGGCTTCTAGGTTTTCTCCACTCCAAATTCGTCGATTTTGCCTGTTTACATATCCATTTAACCAAAAATGGACCTCATCGAAATATAAAATTTTGCGTTGAAAATGAGGATCAAGTTAATAAGATTTGAGTCTTTTACCTGAATGATATTGTAATTTTCAGTACATTCCTAGAAGAATATATTTCTAATATTCGAAAAATATTTGAAAGGTTGACAAAAGTAAAACTAAAAATGCAGACATTCAAGTTAAATTCAATTCAATTTATTGTTATTCAATACAACCATTTTTACCATACCAAAAAATACAGATCAAAGATAGGTAAAGCAAATTAATACTCGTATATTGTAATAATGTATATTACGAAATTTTCTTACATTAAGATAGATATGATAAGATAGATAAGATAATTTATTTAATCCATTTCAAATTTACAAATTCATTATTTTACAATTAATTATTCTTAGAACCAATAATTTAAAAGGTACATTCACAGGTATTAAGATAGTTTTCTAGAATTTTAAGCATGAATTTTGCAGTTAATATACTTTATGAACGTATTGAAATGGTGTCTTTTGAACACTAGGTGGTACTTGGAATACCAGTGGTATGTGTATTATTTATTGAATATATTAATCAATTTCATGAAAGCCGCGACAAGAGAAAGAAGAAATTTTCGTTACATGCAATGAAAGGTAAACAGTATGAGAAGAAAGGCAAAAATTTGGGGGCAAAAAGATGAATACGTACGAATTGTAATGAAACACATATAAAGATTAAGAAATGACCTGCATTAGTTCTTCTACGCTTGATCTGGAAAGTAGCCAGTTTCTTAAGTTCTTAAGGAATCTAAATTTGCTTTGGACAATATTGCACGTATCTAGGGGAAGTCTGTTGTATATGAAGGGTGCTATAATGGTTGCAAATCGTCTGTAGTTCTCTTTGTTCACTATTGAAACTGTGACTGCAGACGGTTGCCTAAAAGTATATGTTAAGGTATCACCTCTTCTGCGGTTCAAGTAACCGCCTCGCAAATAAAACATTCTCAGCACTTTATAAACAAATAGGTGTCTGAGTGGCAATATATTGAGAGATTGGAACAATGGAAATGATGGCTCCCATTTGGATTTAAACATCATTACTCGAACTATCTTCTTTTGGACGGTGATAATAGGTTGTAGGTTTTTAGCATAGGCGTTGCCCCAACACGAAATACCATATTGTAAACGAGAGTTGACAAGCGCATAGTAAATAGTGGTCAGTAGATTTGATGGCACTAATTTACGTAGGTGAAAAATCTTGCTCATAGCTATATTCAAACATTTTTTAATATCGGAAATGTGGGCTTTCCAATTCAGTTTGCTGTCAATGGCCACACCGAGATACTTAAATTCTGAGTCAGATTCTAGTTGTATACAAGTATTTGTGCAGTTATCATTGTTACAGTTAGAATCGTGGAGACAAACTCCTTCGATGATCAACTGATTACAAAGAGAAAATGACATTACTTTGGATTTGCTGCTTAAAACCATTTGGTGGAGCGTAAACCAGTTCTTTAGTATGGAGAGGTCAGTTATCATTTCTGTTTTTATGGTGTCCGCACAAGTAGTGACGTGGGAGAGAACCAAATCATCAGCAAATGCTCTAATACTTCCCTTTAGTGTTAATTTAAAAATCGAGTTTATATAAATAATAAAGAGCAAGGGCCCAAGGACCGATCCTTGGGGAACGCCAAGCCCGGGGCTATCTAAAGACGTGCTTAGAGTAGCGTTTACACGCACAAGCTGTTTACGATTTTCAAGGTACGAGACGAACCATTTATTAATATTGCTTCTGAATCCAATTCTATGAAGGATTTTTATTAAGAGCTGATGATTGACTAGATCAGATGCCTTTGTTAAATCAAGAAAAAGAGCAGAAGTTTTGTTACTCTTATCGAGTCCATCGTGAATATCTTCTAAGAGGCACAATATGGCATCTTCAGTAGACTTGCCTCTGACAAATCCAAATTGATTCTTGTTCAAGATTTTAAATTTATTGAGGAACTTAAGCATTCTATTTGTACTCGTAATTATTTTCTCCAAAATTTTTGAAAAAACCGACAACAATGAGATAGGTCTATAGTTATTTGGATCACATTTGTCTCCCTTTTTGTGGAACTATTATAGAGGTCTTGAGACACTCCGGGAATATACCACTTTCAAAACTGAGATTAGTTAAATAAGTTAACGGCTTAATGATGTGGTCACTCATTTTTTATACGACTAAGCTACGTACTAATACCATCAATCCCACATGAATTTTTCAACTTTAAGTTGGATACAACAAGAGATACTTCATCTTCAGATACAGTACCGAAAAAGAATGTTGAAAGGACTTCATTGTCTAGAAGATATTCCGAAGCGCTTATTGCATTAATATTGCAAGAATTTGGTCTGGAATTTTCGGCAATGTTTCTGAAGAACGAGTTTAAATTGTCAGCCATTTCTGCATCATTTGTAGTGGTCGTATTATTAGAAAATCTTAGACATCTTATGGCTTTGTCAGAATTATTTTTACCAAGCAGATCATTAACAATGTTCCATTGCTGTTTTGGATTACATCTGCATTCGTTAAACTTATGTATATAATAGGATTCTTTTTGGATATTTATGTACTGCAGTATATCTTTCCGCATACTTTGATAAACTTTTTTTATTGAAGACATATGCATTTTATTTTTATTTTTAATATAAAACTTGTTTTTTTCTTTAATTTTTTCGCAAAGTTGGTCAGTCATCCATGGCTTAATTTTTTGTGGTCTACGTTTAGGATTTGAACACCTACTCAGAGCCATATAGTTAGAAAGAATCTTCACAAATACGCTAAAAGACCCTGAAGAACAACTATTGTTATAGACACTATGCCATGTTTCCTGTGACAAATATTCCTTCAACTTACGAAAATCAACACGTGAAAACTCACCCACTTTTTTTCATCATCAGTGTTTAATGATTTTCCCAAGAGATTTACGAGCGATACACCTGTAGCATAGTGATCGGTTATATCCCATTCAAGTACAAACGGACGAACATTTAGAATATTGTTTTTCGTGCGGAGAAAAATATGGTCAATACATGTTTTGCAACTATCAGCTGCTCTTGTTGGCTCATTAAGGAGACATTCAAAACCCAAGGAACACAAAAGGAGTCTATAATTATCACAACTAGAAGGAAAGTTCAATATGTCAATATTAATATCACCAACAAAGCAAATATTGTGACTGTTCATACCACTAAGAAGGTCTTCAATTTGTTTTAGAAAAATATCCCTGTGGACAAACTGTAGCCGGTACATGCATATAATATCCAAAGAAATATCATCAAGTTGAAGTTTTATGATTAGAGAATCTGCACTAGTTAGATCAGGCGTAGAGAATTTCGCGACCGTTAAATCGTCTTTGACAAAAGCTACTACACCACCAGCTGGATACTTTTCATTACACTTTCCGTATGGAATATAACCCTCAATCGAGAAATTGCTTAATTCATGTTTAAAAATCCAAATTTCACTTAACACTATCACATGCGGTAGAACTGGAAAACAATTGTACAAATATGAGCAAAAGCTATCAAAATTAGTTCTCATACTTCTAATATTCATGTGGAAAATGGTTAAATCCTTTAAGGATGCTCGAAAGATTGTATTAACTATTGTTTCATTACTTAAACATTCGTTGAAGTCAAAGTTACAGCCAGAACCTAATTTTTCTATTGAAGATAAACGATTCTGTAATAGCTACTCCTTATTTCAAGAGGTAACCGATTAAATATCCTAGGTGTAACAGATGTCTTCATTACAGGCACTGACATTTATATACGAGTATTTATAGTTAGAACTACGCGTAATAAGATTCAGATCGTGAATATCAAACATACAAATTTTGAAAAACATGATTTTGCTTTTATCACTGATGACTTGTTTGTGGATATAAAACCAGTATCTTCGGTAGTCAGTGGGACTACCGGTAGTCCATACAGTAGTCCATAAGTATTCCTATTGATCAAACATTTTTCATTTTTTACATATACATATGTATATACAACAATATTTTTAAAAAAGTAAAATTAGTTCTTATTCTAATTGCTTCGTTGTTGCGGCAGGGATATTGGCAGCCATACGCTTGTTTTTTTCTCTTGACATTACTCGTATGTCCACATCATTCATATGAATTGTCATGTTATTGGGTTTTCTATGATTCGGGCGAATATGTCGAGTTGCGCCGTGATATATTTGTTAAGGCTGCTCCCTGTAGTTATCTCCCAAGTTATTTGGGGGTATTTTATTTTAAGTTGGTCAATGAAGGCTTGAATGGTGTAGGTTGATACTTTGGTGTTGTCTTGGAGTGCTGGACTTTCGGAGCCCTCATAATAAATTTCTACATCGCACATCATAGCCCGGTTTTCCGAATATGACGTCTTGTGCTCGTTTCCTTGGTTCTACGGTTGCAGTCCATCCTTCTTGCTGCTCTAATCAGGCGCGCTTGGGCGTAATTGTTCCGCCTTGAACGTTCCCAATATGTTAAAGGCAACCTTTGAGTACATGAAGAGGAGTGGTTATACAATGTCTCCTCATTTTACACCGCGATTGTATCCCTGGTAACTGAGTCATCGCTGCCCGGTAAGGTTGTGGACGATTGATGTAGGTTGTTCAGTATATATTTGTATAACTTTTCGCTGGTGTCTTCTCTTTTGAGGGCCTGATTAGACTATGATACGTAACTGTGTCAAATGGTTTTTTGAGATCGAAAGCGATGAAACATAATGAAGCCGTTTTCCCAAGTCGATCTTGCTGAATCCGCTCTATGTGTGTGCAATTCGATGCTGCTAAGTCTACCCGCGAGAATTTTGTTCATGAGTCTTATCAATATCGACGATATGGTGACTAATTATGTCCGTCTTTGGAATGTTGGATGGCTCGATGGGGATGTGGTGGTATGACTTTTGGAGGTCAATCGTCGAAAAAAAATTTTCGTTCATACAAAATACTGTCTTGAATAAAAGGTTACAGAGTTAAGAGCCCTGCAGTTCGCACATGGTTTCCAATCTCCATTAGCTCTTCGGACCAGGTGCAACGGACTCGCCCAATACTTTTCGATTGTCGGCAAATACCTTGTTCTATCAAAAAACGGAACTCTTTTTGAGCTGCCCTGAGTGAGTTTAATAGCATCCAGTTTTCGTGGTCGTGCAAACACAGGAGGACCATTCGTGTCAGTGTGATGAGTCCTTGCAGTACTGGAGACTAAATTGAGGCGTTGTTCACTTTTGTCGTCGCGGACCAATGCCCCGCGTTCACGACAATTTCTTGCTTCCGCTCCGAACTTTTGAAACCAGCAATGATTCCCGTTTGGTTGAGAACGGCGACGACGTGAGTTAGAAAAACGGATGCGAATGCGAATATGTCCTCTTGGAATTTGTTTGCTTCTTTAGTTAGTTTAATTGACAGGAGATTTTATGTTTAAGTGATAGCTCAGCGGCCGTTGTAGATGATGATTCGTGTCTTAACAGTGAAGGGTTATAGCCATGATGTTTTTTCTTAATCTTTCGCTGATCGGTGTCACAAAACAGTTCGATAATGACTATTTTTTAGGTTTCCGTATTTATCATTTGTTGGTGGTAAGAGCACTGCGTCCGAGATTGGCGTGAGCACTATCGGTTCAATAGCAGTGATGACTATATTCAATTTGAACGCATCCCGATGAATTCTTGCAATCTCGAATCGTGTCTCGATTTGTGCGAACCAAATTTCTGGCTTCTCGTTCCAAAACGGAATAATTCTTACTGCAATTCTAGAAACCGTTTCGAGTGAATCGACGTTTTGACTATGCGTTAATGTTCTCCCGTTAAACGGTGTAGTTCCAAAAAGTACTCATCTCCCATTTTCTTCTTCTTCTGTTTTGTATGTACTAACATATGTAGGAAGTGAAAATACAAAGCGATTTTTGGAGCAAACTACTGGACAGGACTAGAAGCACATACAAAGTTTGAAAATCCTGATTAAAAAAACCTCAAATATCTTCAAAGACAGTGACTCAACTATTTGATCAAATGAGTAGTAAATGGTAAATGAACTTTTAGGAATAATTTTTTTTATTTAAAAGGATAATTTATTAAAATTTGAAAAAAATATTAATTTTAATCTGGTTATTCATTACATAAAAAGATTAACTTAAAATTATTTCTTTACATTTATTTAACTTTAAATTAACAAATAAAAGGCACTTGATCAATTTGTTGACTCTGCCGAACTTTTCTTTTTTTGTTTCTTTAGTATTTAATATGTCCCCCTTTTGCTTTGGCATGGATTCAACGAGCGTTGCACACTTATAAGAAGTAATATTGTACCAAGCAGTTTGCGTTCGCTGGTCTGTACAATCTCCTGGTAGATCAGTTATAGCATGTTTGACCTCAACCCAAAGATGTTCGATTGGGTTAAGGTGGGGGAATTGTGGTGGCCATTCAAGTAGTTCAAAACTATTGTTTTGAAGCCAGTCCTTGGTAACTCTAGCGGTATGTTTCAGATCATTATCTTGCTGGAAGATAACGTCCGAAATGCTTTTGCTCCACTTTATGAGCCTTCCTTGAAGTCCTTCTTCGAGGATGTTAACATATTGGATGGAATTCATTCGTGCTACCACTTTAACACATTTACCAATTCCTTCCATGCACATGCATCCCCAAATCATAATGTTTCCTCCACAAATATGACAGGTGGTTTGATGCGGCGAACCCTTATCGCTTCACCGCGCTTCGGAATCAAACCTCTTGATTTTGGTTTCATCTGACCAAACAACTTTTGCCCAATCACTTACGGTAAAATTTTTATATTTTTTAGCGAAGTTTTTTTTAATTTTTTTTTATGGTGGTTTGTTAAAAGGTGTTTTTTCACTTTAGCCCGACCGTAAAAACAGTTCTTACGCAAAATTTTCCTTACTGCCTCAGTCGTCACTTGGACTCCATCGCTGCGGTGAAGTTCTTCATTGATTTGAGCTACATTGTCGTGTACTCCGTACTTTATTTGCTTCAAAATACGCCTTTGAAGTGTTGGATTCAAAATTGGCTTGTTGTTTCACTAGGCTTGTTTTTGTCAACTTGAGGCTTGAAAGATCTCCGTATTTTCGAAATGGCTCCTAATGAAACTCCAAGTCTTCGAGAAATTTCTCGGTGAGTAAACTTAGAATCGATAAGCCTTTCGATTTCTTCAATTTTTTGCCGGCTAAGTTCTTTTCCATCTACCAACCAAGCAAAAATAATGTAATATTGCAAACAACCAAAAACTTGAGTATACCTTTCAAATAATAAATGTTGTTACCGCCGAATTCTCCGTTCAACGCGCCGTACCACGGAAGAGTGCCCGACTACTAAGGAGAGTGGTCGTAGGTTAATGTGTTAAAATGGGCGCTACGCGATTACTCTTCCGTTTAACTACTCACATCCAGAATCGCGACTAAATGTGGGATTCGCGCTTCTTTTACTATGACAAACAAAATAAAATAAAATGAAAAAAAAAAAATAAATAAAAACGAATGTTTTCCAAACGTTACAATTGTCGATTCGTTTAACTCACTTTGTACTTAACCTATAATACGAATTACAAAATTTCAGTCTTACAATCTAGCTTAATTCTACATTAACAAATCCAAATAGCTTACGAGTATAATACAAAAAAAAGAATGAGGAAAAAAGAACAAAGAGAAGAAAAGAAAACAAGAAAAACAAAAAAAAAATCTAAACTAAAACCGCGGAAACGAACCCAGGCTATCTTTTATTCGCGACACGGGACAACAAATTAAGCGAAACAACTATTATATAATATATGCCCAGGTAATTTAATATAATAATATGTGTATTTAAAGCAAAGTAAGCTTATCTGGCACGTGTTGCTGCTCCTACCCAGACTCGATTCGTCCGGATCCTCTTGACTCCAGTCGTTTCGTGCCAAGCACCCAAATGATGATAGTCGCAATTCCGGGGAAAAAAGGGTAAAAGGCAAATAACATGGAGTTTCGAGCAATCTCCAGCCACCTAAGAAAACTATTTCACAGTCTCTGTCAATTCTATTTGTTCCATTTTTTTCACACCCAAGAAAATAATTTACTTATGTCGATATTTCTCAAGACTTTATTTATTACTATTTATTTATTATTTATTACTAAGTAAGTATTGCTTACACGGTAAGATAATGGAATCTTTTAAATGTGGAAGCCTTAAATTTTTCAAATATCAGATACAAGTATGTGCAAGTATATATAACAATAAGAATTCAGGAAGTGATAACAAAATAAAATAAAATAAGGTAAGTAAGATAAAGTAAAAGAGAGAAAAGGATAGAAAAGAACAATTGGCTTTACAATCAAATTGAACATTTTAAGCGTTTAAAATTCTAAATCTAATTAGTTTCATTGGCCAGGTATTTTAAGAGAGAGGTTTTGAATTGTTTTATGCTTCTAATTTTCCTAATATTTATGGGCAAAGAATTCCACAGCCGTACGGAGTTTACGAAGAATTGGCGTAGAGACGTCAAGCAGGCATAGCTCGTTTGAAAAAGCATACATGATCTACCTGACTGAAGGAAGCGTAGCCTATTGAATAGGTATGCTGGTTGCTTAGTTTGAATTATGCCATGCAAGAGACTTAGCGTTCTGTATTTGAGCACATTATCAAATGTACATCCGCTGATTTGCTTTGAGTAAAAGGAAATATGGTCATATCGTTTTAGGTGAAATACAAATCGGGCAATATTATTATATACGACATTGAGCTTTCGTCTGGAGTCGTAGTCGGGGCAGCAAAAGATTTCAGAACAATATAGCAGAATCGGTATTAGGAGGGTTTTCGCTAACAAAAGCTTTGTCCGTGTAGGAACAAAGCGATGTGCAGTCCAGAGAGCACGTAATCCACCATATATCTTACCTATAGTGGCGTTTATGTGGGTAGACCAAGTAAGGGTCCGGTTAAATATCAGGCCCAGGTTGTTGGCGCAGTCGACATACTCTATTGAACTTTGGGCTAGTTGGATTGGTGGAAAGTGAGTAAGGTCCAGTTTTCTTTTATGGATCACAAATGCTTTTGTTTTCTGGGCATTAAGACGCAGTTCGTTCTTAGCTGACCAACCAAGTATACGCTGGAGATCTTCATTCACCTGCGCAGTGGCTTCGTGAACCAAATTCATGGGAGAACTTAAGTGGATCTGGGCATCATCGGCGAACATATGAATTGCACAATGCACGACAAACTTTGGCAGTTCATTTACGTAGAGCGAAAAAAGCAATGGTCCAAGAATGGAGCCTTGCGGTACTCCCCTCTTTATAGGCAAATAGCATGAACATCGGTTTCCCGCTACAAGCTTGTCGTCTTCCTTCTAAGTAAGAAAATATAAGTTTTGTAGAGGGCAATGAAAATTTAAACTCTTTTCTGAGCTTTAAGCAAAGTATAGTGTGATTAACGGTGTCGAATGCTTTCAAAAAGTCAAGTAACGTTAGTATTGTAGCATGGTTGACATCAATAGCTTTCCTAATTTCGTCAATTACCAATAATAACGCAGTCTTGCAACTTCGTTTTTGACGGAAGCCAGATTGATTCTCACAAAGCAGTTCTTTACACTGTAGATAGATTTGAATCTGTTTGAGATAGGTCTGAATTCCACTGCATTTCCATTCGATTTCTTTGGAATAGGAATAATTTTAGCGTCTTTCCAATGAGCGGGAAAGACTGACGTCGTTAAAATTGAGTTGAAGATATGTGCTATAAAAGGCAGTAAATATGGAAGCAGAAGCTTAACAAATTTTGGATGAATTTCATCGATCCCCATAGCATTTGATTTGATCGATAGTACCGCTTCTGCAACGTCTTCCTCGCGTAATCTGTCGAATTCAAAGTATGATTCTCTACAATCGTCCGGTGGCTGGTCGAAAGTAGTTAAGCTTACTGAGGGTGGATCACTTGACATTAAAAAAGTTGAGTTAAGGTGGTTGCAGTCTATATCATCGGGAGTTTTAGGCCTTTGTTTTCCTAACCCAAGTTCACGGATATGTTTCCAAACCTCTCTGCCTGAGGAGCAGCTACCGAACTTCCGATAGTAGAAGACACGCTTGGCGTTTCTTATTTTAGAAACCGCTTCATTACGTAATTTGCGATATATATTTAAGAACTCAGGCATTCTGTATTTTTTCCAGCTTTTATAGGCATCATCACGCTTTTTCATAAGCTGTAGGATATTAGGGGTAAACCATTGAAGGTGAGGGGGCCTATCAGATTTTGTTTTTAACGGCACATGTTTGTTAAAGAGGAAAGCAATTTTTTCCTTCAGAAAGTTAGTTTGATCATTGACAAGGGGCATCCGATAAATACGCTCCCAACTTGTGCCTATAGTATCAGCTTGCAATTGAGCATAATTTAAGTTATGGAAATCTCTAAACATGACTTTAGATTCAACAAAGTCATTTTTAGCTTGGTAAGTTATATATATCAAGTCATGTTTAGAGAATGCAGGTGCTGAGAGTTGGCTATATAACAGGACTTTACCCATATCGGATACAAAAATTGAGTCGATCAGAGTTGAAGCAGTGGTCGTAAAATGGGTAGGGGTAGACGTGTTAACTGGGTTTAGATCAAGCGATTTCATTTGTTCCAAAAAGCCTATGGAGCCGACGCGACCGACCCTATCAGACCGAAGAAGCTCAAACCCTTTTACTTTATAAATTTCATTTGGTACGTCAGCATGAAACCATGTTTCAGAAACACATATGACGTCAATTTTAGAGTCAACGAAAATATGCCTAAATTCATCTATTTTCGGGTACAAACTTTGAGCGTTAATATGGCAGATATGAATGCCCTTGTGTTGTGTCTGGAGAGCACGAATCATGCCAACAATATATCCGTTAGCTCCAACAACTGCGTTTTCCTCAGTACCTGATATACTACCCATATTCATGATGGGTGGCTATGAATATATTTTTTGTAGGAAAATCAGAAGCCTTTAAGTGACTAGTTAAGAATAAGTTTAAATAAAGTGAAAAACTTACCATGACCATTGAAACTGTTAAATTATTATGAGGGCTTATAATTGTTTTTGTGTTAGCAGGTGTGTTCAAAATAAGAAAGTGAATAAAAATAAACATAAATAAAATCTTTATAAAAATATAAAAAAAAAGTAAAAAAAAAGAAAAATTAATGAATAAAAGTAGTGGGGCGAAAAACTACAACGGCAACTCCGTATTTTCATTGTTGGTTCTTTTGTTTTCTTTTTTCTGTGTAATCGGAAGATGTTTTTTAATATTGTTGGTGTTTGGAAGTCGATGGTACGACAAAGCTCACTGAATAAATTACATAGGTTCTCTTCGTTAAGATGTGGGACCCCGAAGAGAACTGTTTTTTTTTTTCTTTTACACTACCGCACAAGGTTCAAGGTTCAAGGGTTTGAAATTTTCCCCTTTTATTAGCACTGTTTTTTTTCCAAGCGCAAGCTAAGGAACAAGGGCACTTAACATATTCTATCTAATTTCACAATCCTTGTTTTCCCACTATCCGTACACTTTCTTTTTTTTTTGTTTTCTTGTTTAAGAGACGGCCGCCCGCATTGCCGAACTGTTTGGCTTACTTTCCTCGACCCGTATTATTTTTTTTTGAGCTCCTAACTTGCGCCACGCCCGACCTCCTTGAGTGACTCTTTACAACTCGCCTATCTTTTTTTTTTTTTTTTTTTTTTTTTTTTTTTTTCAATTAACCCACCAAAAATCCTTTCCAATTCCACTCAACACTACCGTTGCCTCTCGAATCTTTCCACTCAACTCCCTACGGTACGTCCTTCTCTCGTACAAACAGGTTCATCAGACCACATCTCCTGATCTTCCACATCCGCTAATCCCAACAGTAAGTGCTCATACCATAGTATGACGATGGAACTCATACCCTAACGAAAGAAAAAGAACAACTGCGATCCTACATGGGGACTCGAACCTACGAACGTAAAATCCAACCCAGAGAGCTAGGCTTCGCTAGCGACGACGGAGTGCAATTCCCAAGAAAATGGACGAAAACCTATTAACAAAACCCATAATAATGTCTACAATTAGTGACTGGGCTGTGGAGTAGAAAAAATGGTTTTCCCACACTTCGCAATCGTGCAATAACATCACTGAAAGAGCATCAACAAATTATCAAGTACATTAGCTTATAGTTATTTTATGTTCTGGAAAATAACTGTACATTGTTTTCCTCTATTTCGTACATTGATTCACAACATGTTCATCTGTTTCGATTTTAACATTTAGTGGCATAACTCCTCGAATAAAAAAGTTACAGCATAATGTTTTGTTTCAACCAAAAGATCAAAAAGTTGAATCACTGTACATATATATAAATGATACAAAGCTACAATTAAGGACCTCCAATTGAAATAAAAAGCTTTGTAATCTATTTAAAACTTTTCAAAATATGTATAATTAAAATTTAAAAAATGTGCTCATATTTTAAGGGAAAAGGGTTTTATTTTTCAAAAGCAATTGTTACTGAATTACGAAACTACATTTTAAAACCTTTTCAATTTATATATACAATTTATAATATTCAGGTATATTATTTAATTTAGAACTAACAATTATTATAAAATTAAAGATCGAGTGGAGCGGGAGTGGTCGATTCAAAGGTGTACGCAACTCTACATACTCGTAATTACTTGTACAGCTGAGGGCGATTACGAGAAAGTCGACATAAGTATGATTGTTACTCGTATGTTTTACGTTATAAAGATGGGATGATATAAGTAATACATAGGTCTTATAAAATAGTATTTAGTACTTTCTAATTCATGATATATGAATGTATGTATGCTAATTAAATAGATAATATAAGTCGCCACAAAGTCAACCAAATGGTAAAAAAAAAACAAGAAGCATTATTTCATAAAAATGAGATATGGTATTCCAGAATCATTCCAACTTATGAGGGAATACAAAAGAAAATTTATCACCCCAATCTGTGTGTGGCCGTGGCTCAAGTGTTAGTGGGCTGGCTTCAGTCGTTCATAGACCTCCACGGAGATCACGAGTTTTTTGTTTCGGCTTTAGAAGTGGTTAAAAATAATAAGTATACTTTTTGGCAATGATTTTAATGATTTTTGCAAGTATTCGGTAGCCGAGGTAGTAAGGAACCGGACAATAAATTTCGGGCTTGTGGGTCCACTTCCCAGCCTCTGCAATAGTTTTTTTTTTATTTAATTAAGACAACTAGTGTTAATAAAGTATTGAAAAAAAATAAAAACAAGTTCCATGAGTGGAAGTAAACGGTCCGCTATCCCAATAGCGGGATCAGCAGATGGCACGATGTCGTCTGATGTTCAAGACGTTAAGCCAATCCACAACTCAAAACCAACAACAACAACAATGACAGCAAGAGACATAGCAATAAAGAGGAGTAGAAAGCTGAAGCCGACTCCGAATCTCATTAAGCGCACTTACCTTTCAGCTTCGTTAGATATGCTGCATGGTAGAGTGAAGGAGAGTTCTGCGATAATATCGGCAAGCGCAGCAATTAAGCAAAGGAGGCAAAAGTCGGACAACAACGACTGTCCTTATGTATCCGACGGAGACGGAGGATATGAGATCAGACAACAGCTTCGCATCCCTCGCTGCATACAAGTCAGATGACGAAGAGGATGAGGCTTTGAAGTAGCATTAAGCAGCTAGAGAAAAAGGTGCTAGCTATAAAAGCAAAACAAGTTGCAAGGAGGGAGATGGAGAAGCAGCAACTACTCCAGAGACCTCAGCAACAACAAAATAGACACATGGAGATGCTACAACAACAACAACAGAAACAACCGCTACAAAAACAAAAAATTCAGAAACAACAACAAAAATTAACAATGCGTGAAGTGCGGAAAGGACCACAAGTCCGAGGAATGCGTTCTGGGTAAGGACGGAGCGTCTGAAAAAAGCCAACTCTCTTGTTCCTTATTTAGGAACACGGGCACAACGCAAATTATCGGGGTTGTCCCAAATTCCAGTACATCAAAAGAATAAATCTGGCCCGGCAGCAGAAAGTGGAAGTTAAACGTCCACCCGTGCATTTGCAAATTCCAGCCGTTACTCCCCATGTTACCTACGCCCAAATGGTGGCAGGTAGGGGAAATACGGTACAACAAGCGAAGGTTGCTCCTCAGGGCCCAGCGCCCAGAGCACCGGAACCAGGACCCGACATACTAGCTATCCTGCTCTCTGTCCAGCGGCAGATGGCTCAGGTACAACGTCATTTAACTAAGCAGACCGCGCGGGTGGATCAAGTGTACACGCTCCTGATTGGCCTAACGCACCTTTTGCCGTAATGTGTACGTACGTGGCGGAGCAAACCCTGAAGGTCCTTGCTGTGAATGTGAATTCACTGATTAGGTTCGAACGACGAGCCGCACTATTTAAGTTGCTTAAAGATCAAGCCCCTGATGTGCTTTTGGTTAGCGAAACTAAGCTTACCAAGAGACACAAAATGAGGCACAGTAGATACAAAATAGTACGGAGAAACCGACCCAACTCCATTCAGGGAGGAGGCGTTGCGATTTTCGTACGAAAAGGTATACGTTTTAAAAGAGTATACAGTCGTGTAGTACGTAGGTTCCAGGTGCTGGAGGCTTGCATCGTGTATATCTCCCTCCATAGTGGAAAGCGGTTGTACATGGTGTCTATCTATGCGCCTAAGGCTACTCAATTATTAAATCTCAGTGCTCGAGATACTTTTTCGATTCCTGAGGCTAGACAACTATTTTGTTATCGGCGGAGATTTTAATGCCAAACATATTGATTGGGGAAATAATACACCAAATACTAGAGGGAACCTACTGTTCAATTGGTGGGGTCGGCACAGTATAATGTATCGACTCGGGCTTAAGGCGACGGATAGTCCGTCGTTTCCCAGACACGGGTCCTATTTGGATCTTATGCTGTTCGACTCATGAATACAACTGACATGCACTAACCAACAAACTACAAACTGTCTACGCATTTTCGTTTATGACAGTGACCATTGCGGTCTCAGCACCGAAATAACTGTTCCCAATGAAATTGCGGAATTGGATGAGTTTGTCCAAAGGCATTCGTACAATTATAGTAGGGTGCGTTGGACACACTTCACCAGAACACTGACTAGCACCAACGGTCCAACACAAATCTGTCAAACGAGGAGATTGACAGGTATCTAGGACTAATGGACGAGACAATCAAACGAACAATGGACAAAACGATACCTCGGTACCAACACACTGGCGAAGAAGACTTATTCCGCAACGCAACTATTGACGCACTGCACCGACATAAAAGTAGACTGCTGCCAAGACTAAAAACCTTGTACAGACAGTTTACTGATAGACAGTTTACTGACACACATAGCCCGGAGATCATGACACTGAAGTCGATTAAAAACCTCCAAACATTAATAAAGGAAAATTACAGAAATTATATAAGTTTGTATTGGAACAATAAAATTCGGGCTGTAAACAACAGCAACAAGAATATGTTCCCGCAAATAAATAAAATATTTCAGAGAAATAATCAAAACGACCTTCCACGTCTAATGCCATAGCGTACGCAGACGACATAATCGCGTACGGATCAGGTCCAAAGATTGAGGTCATTAATATACTTGTGCAGCGTGACTTCGACAAAATTAAGCGATATTGCGATGACTGGAAGTTGAAAATCAGAAGTCGGAAACCATTCTGTTTAGGACGCCTTTGTCTGGGGCCTTTAGGGATACCAGAAAGAATTGGCGAAAGTTCTCGATCGTGGGGCAGCACGGGCAGCCACTTACTTATCGAAATGTAGTCAGATACCTGGCTAGATCAATTTCTGTATTTTAACAAACATATAGAGGTTGCTCTGGCGAGAGCCAAAGGTGCTTTTGTCCTTACAAAGAGACTGTTTTATAGCAGCCAACTCGATGCGAGGGTAAAGGTAATCTGCTACATGGCCCTTATCAGGCCCATGCTGGTATTTTGTTGTCACATGTGGTTCAATATACGAGCAAGCTTAATGGAAAAGATTCGGGTGTTTGAGAGGGCTGGTCTTCGTTTGTACAGAACACCAGAGTCGGAGTACAAGAAATTTTATCCTAATGAGGTCCTTTACAACAGGGCGAACCTAATACGAGCAGACAACTTCGTAATTAAGCTGACTCGAAGGCACATATCACGAATAACCTGATATCTGGGGCTTTCTATCCCAATTACCTTTACCACGAGAGTGTGTGCTTCGTTCCACCGGAAGCATTCCTCTACCTGGATCAGATAGGGTTGTTCCAGGATAGATCAGCGGTTCCGTTAATCTTCCATGTCGCTCGGACTGCTGGGGACAGGCGACGGCAGTGTGGATCATCTCAGGTTCAGTAGGGCGGTGGGGAATCGCGATAAGAGGGATGTCGTTCAGCAGCACCAGCATGTCTGGGGGTTGAGTGATGGAGAAGATGTTTCGTCATCGTTTCCGTCAATTACGAACCAGCCTCACTAATGAGGCAGAGCTGACCAATCTATTTGCTTAGTGAATAGCGATGGCCAGCTTACATAGGTTTAGGTTAGCATTTAAGAAATATATACTCGTACATGCACTAGTATATATAAAGGTATATACTAATATATGTATATTATTGTGCATAACGTCTTTGTGTCTGTATGTGTGTATTGTGTATATAGGTTAAGTAGACTAGGTTTATTTTAAGTTAGATATTAAGTTCTTATGAAAAAATAAAAAATCTCCATATGCTAAGTTTTTGTACACAATTTTTTTTTTCTTAGCCTTAAATATAGAAAATAAGTATTCCTAAAGAAAATGTAAATAAAGTGGAAAGACATAGACATAAGAATTTAGAGTAGCTTAGAGTGCCTGTGTGGGGCCAGTAAGTTAGTATAAGATTGTTAAGTAATTGTAAGCTAGCATTTAAGCATTTTTTGTTAGTATGTAAGAGTTAATGAATAAGCAAATAAAATGCATTTAAAACTAAAACTAAACATTTTCAGACATATTTAAGAAAATGATCCATGACCAGCAAATACCACTCATTCAAAAATGTATTACTTGAAAACGAACGTTTCCGGCGATGCAAAACGTTTGTTGCGGCATCTCGGGCTAACCGATTACAACTACAACATAGCTTGGAATATTTTACAAGACCGCTTTAACAATAAACGAGCCTTAACTTCCGCACTGCTACAGTGAATTCTCAGTCTGCCGAATCTCACATCCGAAATGAAGGCAATCGGAGAGTTTCATGACGCCATTCATGAATGTCTAGAATCACTCAAAACTCTGGGAGTAAACACGGAAAGCTGGGACCCGCTACTTATCCATATACTCATAAAGAAACTCGATCGACAAAGCCACTTGCTTTATGAGCAATCACTGCAAAAGCCTCGAGAACTACAACAAATTAAGGAATTCTTAAAATTCTTAAAGAATCGATTCGAGGCATTGGAAGCCGTGGGAGGAAAAGACACAGTCTCAGACTCGTGGCGCACACAAAATCAAGGTCACAAAGGCAAGGTGGTGACATCCGTGGCAACATCAAAGGGCGAAGGCTGTAAGGTGTGCAGCATTACGGGTCATCCACTTTATTAATGTGAGAAGTTTTTAAACGTATCCGCTGCGGAAAGGCTACAGTGGACCCAAAAACGAAATATATGCGTTAATTGTTTTAAGGCAGACCACACCGCAAAGGCATGTTCAGCAAGATGTTGTACTAAGTGCACAGGAAAGCACAATAAGCTGCTGCATTTGGGGAAACCAAACGCAATGACCCAAGACCACAGGACTGCAGACGATTCAAGGAAGTCATCAAATGAAGTCCTCCCTCCATCAACTGTAGCTACCATTAATCAAGTCAACAAGAAGAAGGGATACGTACTTCTAGCCACAGCCAAGGTTCTCATTGTGGCAAATAACGGAAGAATATGTGAAGCTCGAGCAATTCTGGACACTGGGTCGCAGATAAATTTAATAACTGAGAGGCTATTGAGATGACTAGCCCTCTCACCAACCCCATCAGCACTGTGCATTGAGGGCATAGGGAGGGGGACACGAAATGCAAAACAACGAATCAACCTTGGACTACAATCAAAGGTTAGAAAGTTCGCCTGCAGGATGGAGGCATTTATATTCCCTGAAATCGTAGCACCTCAGCCTGCACACGTTCTAGATACTTCAACCTGGATTATACCTGAGAATATCACCTTAGCGGATACCAACTTCTACCGACCAGACAAGATAGATGTTCTACTCGGAGCAGAATTCTACGAACATTTTAATCGACCAGAACAGATACGGATTGGGAACAATTTGCCTATTCTACAAAATACAGTGTTTGGTTGGGTAATAGCTGGAAAAATTGAAGATCAAAATTATAGCTCGGCAGCCTGAGGTATACTAAGCGAGGAAGAAACAACGGATGAGCTCATCGAACGATTTTGGAGGCTTGAGGATTACGACAATGCACCAAGGCAAATGACATCAACAGAGAAATATTACGAAAACCATTTCAGACAAACCGTATCAAAAACCAATAGCGGAAAAACTGCTATGAATCGTTTTCTGTCATTAGAGAGACGTCTTAAAAGAGATCCTAAGCTGAGAGAAGATTATATAAAGTTTATGGACGAATATGAAGCTCTTGGACACATGGAGAAAATCAACCCTAACACAATCCAACGACCCCACTTCTTTATCCCGCATCATTGTGTATTAAAACCAGATAGTAGTACAAGAAAACTACGTGGCGTTTTTGATGCATCCGCAAAGACGTCATCCGGTTTATCACTCAACGATATCCTTCACACCGGACCTTCAGTTCAAAGTAAACTATTTTCAATACTACTTCGATTTCGCCTGCACAGATATGTTTTCACAGCCTATATTGAGAAGATGTATAGGCAGATCATAATTCATGAAGAAGATCAAGGGTATCAATTGATCATTTGGAGAAGACAAGCCACAAAGGAAATCAAATATTTTAAACTAAATACTCTGACATATGGGACAACACCAGCACCTTACTTGGCTTCTAAATGTCTACAACACGAAGCAACCAATAACGAAACAACATATCCAGTTGGCGCTCGAATTATCAAAGACGATTTCTATATGGACGATGGCATTAGCGGAGCAGATAGCATTTCCAAGGCAGTTGAAGCTCAAAAACAAATAACGGCGGTGCTAAATGTTGCTGGATTTAAACTTCGGAAATGGTGTTCGAATCATCCATTATTACTGAAGAACATCCCTGTTGAGGACCAAGAGATTAGCCTGGACTGTAGCGAATCAATCAAATGCAGAATTAAAAATCTAGGCATAATCTGGCAACCTAAATCAGACCAACTGTATGGAAGAGCCGAATTAACAACCGTTGTATCTATCACGAAGAAAACAGTCAGCTCAGATATCACTCATATCTTCGACCCACTTGGAATCTTGGGTCTGGTAGTCGTTAAGGCAAAAATCTTCATGCAAGGGCTCTGGCTCTTGGGATAACGAATTACCCGATCACTTATCTAAGATCCACATTTAAGGATCGAACAACAGTTGTGAGACTACTCTATGCTAAATCACGAATAGCTTCTATATAACAACAAACTCTTCCTCGATTTGAACTGTGTGCTGCAGTCTTAGGAGCTGAACTTACAAGCAGCGTCCGAGATGACCTAAGACTGCAAAATACTCCAATATTCTTCTGGACAGACTCACAAATCGTGCTGTTATGGATCAACTCATTCTCATCACTACACACATTTGTAGCAAATTAAGTTGCGAAAATACAGGAATTATCTTTGGAAAAACAATGGCACCATGTCCCGTCCAAACAATCTGTCGCGGATCTACTGTCGCGAGGAATACCAGCATTACCAGCATGTGACATTATGGGCCATTCTTCTTGCATGGAAACGAATCAGCATGGCCCCGACCTTTCATAAAGGAGCTAGACCCAACAACCAATCTCGAAAGAAAAAGAAAACACACAGTTACAGTGGCATTGACACAAACCGCTCCAGAACAAATTATTTGCCACATAAATCATCGAAATTCCTTCCGATTCTTACAACACACAATTGGATACGTCCTACGTTTTATCAAGAGAACCAAAGGAAAATATGCAACTGCAGAGGAGCACATATCACTCTCACCTAAGGAACTCAATGAGGCCCTAACAGTGATCATAAGAGAAGTACAGGCCGCTGAATTTGGCAAGGAAATTCAAGATCTCAAGGGTCACAAGGGCTTATGTAGGTCCAGCGCACTGATCACCTAGCAGACGAAAGCGGTATCATGCGAGTCGGAGGCCGACTGGAAGCTACACCCATTTCATTTGATGCAAAACACCCCCTACTGATGCGTTACAAAGAACACGTAACCAAAATGCTATTTAAATTAAAACATGAGGATCACAACCATTGCGCGCCACAGACGCTTCTTTCTCTTTTGAGACAACAATTCTGGCCTATAAAGGGAAAGATCATGTCTCGTCACACCGTTCATAAGTGCACCAAAACCAGACCACAACTTATGACACAAGTTATGGGGAACCTTCCAGCAGATCGCGTCTCACCGAATAGACCATTTATAACGTCCGGTGTTGATTTTTGTGGACCTTTTTGGGTACACTACAAAATCAGAGGAAAAAAACCGCACAAGGTATACTTAGCAGTCTTTTGTTGCTTCACAACCAAGGCAGTACATCTAGAGATCGTAACAGACCTAACGACGGAAGCCTCCATTGGAGCCCTAAGACGATTCATCAGCCGACGGGGACGAGTTCAAACGCTCTATTGCGACCAACTTCGTGGGAGCAAAGAATCAGTTACTCGACGTACTCCATTCACCTGAAGCAAAAGATACCATTATTAAGGCCAGCAGCGACAGCGGCATCACCTTCAAATTTATTCCGCCTCGAGCTCCCCATTTTGACGGATTATGGGAGGCAGCAGTAAAGTCAGCGAAGCATCTTTTAATAAGAACGGTTTCGCCAGCTTCACTAACACACGAGGAATTAGAGACCATAATCGTTGAAATTGAAGCCATCATAAATTCCAGACCAATTACTCCTCTTTCATCTGATCCAAATGACTTAGCTGCATTAACACCAGGGCATTTCCTAATCGGTGAGCCTTTGGTTGTCCAAATCGACTGTGACATTCCGCTAGTCAAAGGAAATATGCCGACCCGATGGAAGGCAATAAGCCATTTAAAACACGAGTTTTGGAGACGATGGTTGATCGATTACTTGAACGAATTGCAATATAAACACAAATGGACCCAGGAAGGCGATAACATCAAGGTTGGAGACATGGTCACCATAAAAGAAGACAATACGCCAACTCTTCAATGGCCCATTGGGAGAGTGGTTCAAGTGTTTAAGGGAGACGACAACAGGGTTCGAGTAGTCAACGTCAAAACCGGTACAGGAATATGGAAGCGGCCAATCCATCGCTTAGCATCATTATTTGAAGAAACCGACAACAGCAATGAAACAAATACAACTGAAGCGCCGGGTCCAGTCGCACAATCTGAACTCACTACCAGGAATCCGATACAACAACCCACAAAACGAAGGTAGACATCACATGTTTCGTTAATGACAACCATCATGTTATCTTTGTTGCTGTTGCCTATAGTGTGCGCATCACCAATAAATGTAACAAGGTTTGAGAACCATCCAGGAATTTATTTCGAAAGCCTTTGATCCACTAATTTAATCACAAATGAATGGAAGATTGTCGTTTATTATGACTTAGCAGCTATGAAAGCAAAACTAGAAGCATTGGGAAATGGAACATTGGCACTACAACATTTATGCAACCAGTTACAACAAAAAACAGCATGTACAGCATTAGCAACACACTTCGTTATCACCAAGGACAGACTACAAGCAAGTACTAATATAATCGCAAAACGCCGAGCTCCTCGGGCAGCCATCAACATAATCGGCAATGTAGCACACACCTTGTTTGGACTTCTCGATGCTGACTACGCGGAAGAACTGTCTCAAACCATTAATCAAATAAAGGGAAACGAGGTACAGTTATTAACGATGCTGAAAAACTAGACATCCATCATAGACTCCACGATTAACATCATGAAACAAGATCAGCTTGAGACAAGGGAATGCATGAACGCTCTGCAAAACCAATCCAAAGAGATCATGGCTCGAATTGGAGAAGCTTCTGAACAGTCCAGGATTTTCCAAATCTTCATGTCATTGACAATACAACTAATGATTGTGGCTTCCAACCTGCAAAGAATTGAAACCGCAATCTTAAGTACATTAACAGATGCGCACTATGGAACCATCAGCCCGCTTTTGTTATCTCCAGCTCATCTAAAGTCAGAAATCATAAATATAAAAAATCACCTACCACAGTCTCAAACATTTCCATTCGAACAAGAAGACTTGCTCCACTTCTATAAAATTCTAACAACGACAGGTGGAGCAACTGGCAATCATCATCAAATTCCCACTGGTTGAACAAGATCCATTTGACTTATTTCAACTCATACCGTTTCCAGCGATGATCAATGGCTCCTTCGACATCATCAATCCACTAATGGAGATTCTGGCTATAAATCGTCACAGAGACCAGTACTTTGCAATGACACCAGCCGAACTCAGTGATTGCGACAAGGGCAAGGACACACATTATTTCTGTTCCAACGAGAAGGCAAGGTATCATGCTGGTTCACAGGCATACAACTGTGAATTTAGTTTGTTTAACAACAACACGACGCCATCATGCAACATAATGAAGTCAAACAACAACATGATCTGGTCACAATTGAGCAGTAACATTCTGCAGGTTCCAGGTCATGCATCTCACCGCTGTGTGTAAAACAGATACAGTGTAAATCGAACTAATTGGATCCGGGCTTCTTACACTCAGAAATGACTGCATAATGAGAAACAATCGAGTCACCATTCAAGGACATCATATGGGGACTAGCACGCTGCATGCCTCCTACATCAGCTTCGGAAACATTTCATCAATCGCCAAACCCAGCGAAGTTCAGGCCACACTGGAATTAACGCCAGTACTCCACCATAACACCTCTCTGGCATCACTAACTACTCTTCAAGGTAAACTTGCCGATCTGCAGACTCAGAGACTCCCAGAATTACATGACAAGGTATTCGTTAACAACATTCATCCCCATTTAATTAGCTATCTGGCTCTGCTGCTTTCGATCTCAGCCGGAATCACAATCATCTGCAAACTGCACAACCGAATGACGTCAAATTCAAATTCCACAGCTGTTTTACAACCTGGAGCTCAATATCATGTCAGCGAAATCTGAGAACATATATAGTTGATGGCAACCCATTCAACTCGGGGGAGAATGTTCAGGCCAAACAGAACAATGCATATTTCACAACACACCGCATAGGGCAACGAACGAACTACCAAGGCATAAATGCATAATCAACACCACGGAGCAATGAACGGAACATACGGTACAACAAACGACAACGAACCTAACACCTCGTCAGCATACTTGGTTGCGTCATACCATTAAGTGTTTATTATGTTCACTTTGTTTATTTAGGTCATTAATAATATTTCTAGATGTAAGGAATATTAGGATATGTTTACATTTTTTAAAGCACGATTCTATTCAAATTAACCCATCTACACACTTCACAAGCACTTATTTCGAAACTCGCGTATTTTTTCTCGACATTTCAACTTTATTCTGATCAGACAAAAATAAATTCTTTAACTAATTTATTTATTTTGTTCCACACCGAAATTAAACTTTACATATGATTTTGCTCCCGGCCAAAATCTGTCCAGTCGTGGAGGTAAAAAAAATGCCACCGAGGGGCGCTGAAAGCACTTTACCGGGTGTCAATCTGGATCATAATCGTGATCGGAAAATTAGTTTATACTACTCTCCACTAGTTTTTAATTTTATTCGTATATATTGGTACAACTGAAACCGATTTCTCATCTACGGCATTGTCTGATAAGTAATATAAAATATTTTTTTAACCACATTTTTTTTAACAATCATTGTTTTCGAACGAAGGAAAGTTTTACGAATAATAATTTAATATTTTCGAATTGATTTAATTTTTCAATATATTTGAGTGAAATCCTAGCATATTATGTTTATTTGGTGTAAATAAGTAAACGTTTCAATCATGGGCGAAAAAAAAAAAACAAAATTAAATAAAAGTTCAAATTACTGTGCGAGGAATTATTTTCGTTGATATGGAAACTCCACACACAAATGTCAAAAATTATTAAATTGTTCTTTGGCTGTGAAAATGGAAGAGGCAAGAAAAAAAAGGTTAATATTCGAAAATATATAATTTAAAATGATTTTTGATTGGCTTTTCTTTTGTAGTTTAAGAAGGAATCGGACGGTGGCGGAGACAAAGGTGTTCCTTGTGGCGTGGAAGGAGAAAAAAATATGCCATGCAAAATGTGTTGGAAGACGTGCTAGCACAAAATGTTTTGGTGAGTTAAAATCATAATATATTTTTTAATAAGTAATACTCGTATTTGTTTTTTTAGAGTTAGCCAACAACTGTGGAAATGCTCGAAGTTAAGTTAAAAAACTTGCTTCGAGCATACAAAGCGAATTCGGACTCCAATAAACGGACTGGAGCGTCCTTCACCAAACCTCCGTTCGAGGAAGAGATGGAGGCGATTTTCGGGAACAATCCCGAAATAAATAACAGCCATACGCTGAATCTGTCAGGAAAGTTCTTTTTTGTTTTATAGTTATTATTGTTATTTTAATAGTTATAGTTATTATTTAATTTAATAAAAGAACTGAATTTCATACAATTATTACGAGTATGTTTCTATCTATCAAGTCCTCTAGTAAGAGTTGTCGCCTGTTGCTGTTTATTGTTCTATCATTCACGTCGTCAGCTGTAGGAAAATTTTCAAGATCGACTGAGAGTTCTTCATCGACTTCATCGTTGTTATCAGTACATATGTTTTGCAATATACATCCACATATGACTAAATTTATCACGAGATTTATGTTCCTTTGTTCAGTGAAATGCATCAGTCTTCGAAAACGAGTTTTCAGAAGACCAAACGCATTTCCCACGATGACCCGTCCATTAGCATGAAGCACGTTAAATCTTCTTTGGACATTCATTAACATTCCATTATCTTTAAATGGTGGAATTAGCCAGTCTAGGCAAGGATACGCAGTATCTCCAAGTAAAAAAGTGTTGTGTGGAAAAAGTTCAATTCTTCTTTGGAAAGCATTTGCATATAACTCAGACCTTCGTAGAATGAGACTATCATGCAAGCTAGCTGGTTCACCACAATAGATGTTGATAAACTTTTTTTTCACATTGACTACTCCTTGAATAGAAATGCTATAAAATCGTTTTCTATTGAAATAGCTTTCCTTGTTGGTGATGGGGGCTTTGATCCTTATATGAGAGCCATCAATACACCCCACTATTCCCGGATTCTTAGTTTTCTCTTCGAATAAACTTGCATTTTGTAAAGCTTCATTTTCGTTTGGCCATTTAACATACTCGTGGCCGATGGATATGAGCCAATATCTTACCCTCTTAATGACATTCCATGCAGTAGAAATAGAAATCCCAAACAAATTTGAGATTTCCCGAAAAGTATTTGCGTTCGCCATATACCACAAAAATATATATATTTCTATGTCCGGCGAAGTTTTTGGTAGTCCTTTTTTAATTATCCCTCGAAACCTTTCTGTTAACTTGTAACGATCTAAAAGCAGTTGCAATGTATATTTTCCATTGTTAAAGATTGTTATAAATACCTATTAAAATTTGGGCAGTTGGACGTTGTAGTCTGAAATGACTTTTGAAGTCTGAATTGTTGTAGATTTTAATTACTTCCTCAAGGTCTCTTATTCTTTTGTGACTGGTTAAAATATGTTCGATATCGACAGAGGAATCCGTGTCTTCAACATCCGACAACAAGCCCCCAGATGAACTACTTTCTTCGTCATCGTCATCACTTTCAAATAACCACTTTAATGTAAATAATAACTATTTGAATTACTCGTAAATAAATAAAAACAAGATTATTTACCTCAAAAGCAACTGCTTCCATTTCCAATTTATGTTTTATTTTTTAAAGTGTCAGATCTTTGACAGAAGTAGACGTCAAACTATTACTACCAAACAGAATTAAATTTTTCGATGATTCGGAGTGTTTTATTTTGCCTAATGATCCATATAGATCATCCGGTCATAATAAAAAACACCTAGTATTGTAGTCATATCATGAAGAAAAATAGCAATAAATTTAAAATTCTCAAACCCTGGATGACAATTTCCTTACTAAAAAATTAGAAAAAAAAAAATCAGCTATGCATTCGCGTTGCCAGACACCTAACAATGTAGCAATATTAGATTAAGAAGATATTACGAAAAAGTATGTAACGACTTAAAAACTGAAATACCTCGCTGTAGAGATACCTGAAAATTTTTGGCAACCGTAAAATAGAATGGCGAGTCGTTAACGAAATCTTAAATAGAGTTTTTTTTATAGTTTACGCAGGTCTAAGAGGTTATGATACCCTTTTGCGGGCGGAAAGACAGAAGGAGGAGAAAGGAAAACATTGTTGTGATGTGGGGGTTTGAAACTCAGGTATACGAGTATTTGGTTTCGATATTAGCTCTCCGGGGGTGGGAGTCCGAATAGGACGGAGAGTTTTTTCTTCACTCGGAATGATTCGAAGCTTATCGATTCTCACGCTTGTTTTTGTGCTTGAAACTCTACAACAGCCAAATCTACATGTCAGTGTTATGCCTTTACACACAGATTTTTCTGATTGAGTTCCAATTACACAAATGAAAAACTTGTCATGTGTAGGATTCGAACCTTGACCGTCCGAGTGTCTGGTCTGGACTTTTTTTTATCTACAAAAACTTAAAACTAAAAACTTATAGACTACCTAAAAATAATGTTAATGTACTTGTCGTGACACCATGTTGTGACTATATCAAACTCCTTCTGTATATTTTTTTCAGCTGCTTCAACGTCCTTGTGGTTAACGATAATTGCCGTGTCGTCTGCGTATGCGTAAACTGTGCTTTTGTTAAGAGCTGCAAGCATATCGTGTATATAATAAAAATTAACGGTCCTAATTTGGATCCTTGTGGAAATCCATATTTTGAAGATTTTTCTTTGCTTAGGCTTTGTTTAATTTTGACTTTATATTTACGGTTTTTTAGGTAGTCTTCAAACCATGACAAAAGTGGTCCTCTTATGCCCGTTTTTTCCATCTGCTTTAGAATATTTTTATGGCATAGCGTATCAAAGGCTTTCTTAAAATCGATAAAAAGTACTATGGTGCTATGTTATTTTTCTTGATTTTGGTTAATTTGGTTTAAAAATCACCGATCAACCTATTTATACTATTTTTCTGTCTGAACTGATTTTTTGACAATATATTATATTTTCTAAATATTCAATAAGTCTTTTGAATACCACCTCTTCGAGGACTTTATCCATCACCGATAGAATTGAATCGGCCACCCTTGTATATCCTTCGAATTACGGATATTTTAAGTCTTTCGGGGACCTTTGATTGTTCCAGACTCAAGTTTATAAGTTTTGGTAAAACCGGAGCCAGAACCTCAGCATTATTTCTTAAGTCCTTTGGTCGTATACCATCTTCACCTGCTGATTTGTTGTCTTTAAGTAATTTAAGAATTTTTTGTACTTCTTCAGTAGTAACTTCATTCATATACATCGATCGCTGAACACTGCTGGATGGACCCAAGTCAGATTTATGTTCGCATATATGGATAGTATTTGTTATGGCTAAAGAAAATTTCTGTGCAGAATGATTTGCGGGATTATCATACTTGTTTGTAGCAAAGTTCTTAGCCAACAGATCATCCAGATTTATGAGTTTTTTGCCAAGTATTGAATTGATGATCTTCCATGTCTCCTTTGGATTGTGTTTTTGGTTTTAAGAATTGTTGCTTGAAATAATTCATTTTAGTACTATGTATCTTTTTATTTAGGTGGTTGCGAAACACTTTATATTCTTTTTCATAATCTTGGTTTCTTCTATTATTTTTATATCTTCTATATAAACGATTTCCAATTATACTCATTATATCTTTTTTTATTTTTTCTGAAATACGTCGTTGATTTTACCATTCTTTTAAAATTTTCTCTAAAGATATTGTACAAATCGTTTACGTCTGTCAGATCAATCAACTGTTACCAGTTAAATTGTTCAATTTGCCGTGACAACTCATAACTACTAATATAACTGAACATTTCAGGAGCGTTTCTTTCTTCTTTCTCATTAGATTTAATAGTCGCGCAGTATATGCCGAAGTGGTCAGAGCAATATAATTCTACTACTGCGGATATAATATCCATGATTTTAGTGCGAATTAAACAGTGATCAATTAATGTTTTTGTGTTTCGGGATAAGTCGACACGCGTAACCGATTTAATAGTGTTTATAAATCCTCTTAATGCTATCAATGAAAGGTATCTGCTCACATTAAGATGATATACATCATTTGCATCAATGTTGACATCACCAATTATTACCAAAGTTTGCCTTTTATCTATTTTGTCAATGTTTTGTCCTTATTCATCTATAAATTCCTTTACATTAAGTCTAGTCGGTCTGTATATAGCAAAAATTGTACTCGTAGCTCCAATCTGTCTCCTTTGAATGGTTATTGTAAAACATTCACAATACACATAATTTTTGTGTATTCTATACCATCTTTTATGAAAATCATTAAGCCGCCACCTTCTTTATCAGTTCTATTATATGCTAATGGTTCATGAAATCCAGTAATTATATAAAATGAGGAGCCTCTAGGGATACCAGAAAGAATTGGCGAAAGTTCTCGATCGTGGGGCAGCACGGGCAGCCACATAACATATACACCAATTATATGTATCACGAGAGAGTTTTGACGGCTTTATTCCTACAGAAGCGTTCCTCTATTTAGATAGCAAAGGTCTGATCCAGGACAGATTGGCGGTGCCGTTCATCTTCTACGTCGCTCGAACAGCTGAAATACGAAAACATGGAAATACCAATGGTATACGAAACGCCAATACCTCAGTCTTAAATTCCGTCATCTGCAGAAGTCAGAGTCTAGAGCCTTCGTCGGAAGCAATTATGTGGGCAAAAGTGGAAGGTAGCCACCGATTTTATTTGATGGAGCCAGAAAATAGAAGAGACTTCAAGGTGGGAAAGACCTTAGCAGAGCCAAAGAACAACACGGTCGCTGTAAGGATTCTAAATCCAAAGGCATTCAGTGTAAAGGTGAAAAAGGGGGTGAAAATATGTACCTGTTGAGGATATATCGACCACAGCGGAAACAAAGGGTGCAACACCTGTCGCAACAGTTCAGAGCATAAAAATGAAGAACAAAATTCTCAGCCTCTGTAATCTGGCTGAAGATCAGCGAATCCTGGCAGAAAAACTAATCGGTGAATATGATATATTTGCTACACAAGACAGAGAATATGGACGTACGCATATTATTCAACAACACATTGACACCGGAGACGCTCGACCAATCCGTCAACCTGCAAGGCGTCTTCCATTGGCAAAGCAAACAGAAGCTGCCGAAATGGTATCGAAGATGAAACCTGAGGGACTGCTTGAAGAACCGCAAAGTGTGTGAGCATCTCCAATGGCCCTCGTGAAGAGGAAAGATGGCAGCACGAGGTTTTGTGTAGACTACCGACGTCTCAACGATGCCACTAAAAGGACAGCTTTCGCACTTCCGAGAATCGATGACACTTTGGATATGCTTTCTAAAGCGAAATGGTTTTCAACACTTGACTTGATGAGCGGTTACTGGCAGGTAGAGATAAATCGTGCGGATCGTAAGAAAACTGCCTTTACTTCAGGAAGCAGTCTTCGGCAGTTTGCAGTGATGCCGTTTGGACTTGCAACGCTCCGGCCACCTTCAAGCGACTAATGGAACGAACGTTGCAAGGACTCACCTGGAAAACCTACCTAGTGTATTTAGACTACGTTATCGTCATAAGCAAGACGTTCTAGGAGCACCGCGAAGATCTAAAAAAAGTGTTTGAGAGACTGCGATGTGCTCATTTAAAGCTCATCCCAGAAAAGTGCGCCTTGTTCGGCCCGGAAGTGAAATATCTGGGTCACATTATATCAGCAGAAGGAGTAAGGACGGATCCTGACAAAATCGAAGCCGTGAGAAGTAGGCCTGCACCAAAAGATAAACACCAACTGAGAAGCTTCTTGGGACTCGCCACGTACTACAGAAGGTTCGTAAAGGATTTTGCTGGTATTGCAAAGAGCCTGCATCAACTTACGGAAAAATGCCGACAGTTCAGGTGGTCTGGAGAATGTAAAACAGCAATTCAAGAACTGAAGCGACAGCTGTGCAATGCCCTCATCTTTGGTTACCCCTCGGCCGGAAAAATGTTCATCGTGGTAGCAGACGCTAGCAATTTTGAGGTCGGAGCTGTGATCTCCCAAGTTCATGATGGTCAAGAGGAAGTGATCGCATATTACAGTAAAGTACTCTCCAGACCTGAAAGGAACTACTGCGTAACTCGGAGTGAGCTTCTAGCTTTAATTCTGGCTACGAAGCATTTCCATAAATACCTCTACGTACAACAGTTCATTTTTCGGACAGACTACACATCTCTGAAATGGATACTTCAATTTAAAAACCCTGAAGGCCAAGTTGTAAGATGGATCGAGCAGTTGCAGGGCTACGACTTTGAAGTGCAACACTGCAAGGGAAAACTCCACTCAAATGACGATGCTCTCTCTAGTCGACGCCGAGAAAAATGTGAACACTGCAACCGTAAAGAAGCGAAAGAACATGCCACTATTCAAATGATCAGGACTGAGCCAATAGACGGTTGGAGTATAGACAAAATCCGTTCCTCCCAACAGGCAGACAATGACATCGAACCAAAATTGGTCTGGAAGGAGCACGAGGAAAGACCAAGCTGACAGCAGATATCAGACCGGAGCAAACTCTGAAGGCATACTGGGCACAGAAAGACTCGCTTTGTGTGCAAGATGGTTTGGTGAAGAGGAAATGGGAAAATGCGGATGGGATAACATCTCGTTTAGTTTTAAATGCATTTTATTTTCTTAACACTAACTCTTACATTCTAACAAAAAATGCTTAAATGCTAGCTTACAATTACTTAACAAACTTATACGAACTTACTGGCCCCACACAGGCACCCTAAGCTACTCTGAATACTTATATCTATGTCTTTCGACTGCAGTTACATTTTATTTATAAATACTTATTTTCTATACTTAAAGCTAAGAAAAAAATTTGTTTACGAAACTTAGCATATGGACATTTATTTTTTATAAAAACTTAGTATCTAATTTAAAATAAACCTTAGCCTACCTAACCTAAATGCACAATACACACATAAACACACATAGACATTATGCACAATCATATACATATATCAGTATACATCTTTGTATACACTGATACATGTATATGTTTCTTAAATGCTAACCTAAACCTATGTAAGCTGGCCATCGCTAATTACTGAGCAAATAGATTGGTCAGCTCTGCCTCATTAGTGAGGCTGTTCCGTAATTGACGGAAACGAAGACGAAACATCTTCTCCATCATTTAACCACCAGAAATGCTGGTGCTGTCGAACGACATCCCTCTTATCGCGATTCCCCACCGCCCTACTGAACCTGAGGCGATCCACACTGCCGTGTGCGACGTCTCTGTTGTAGTTGAGTCGCCTGTCCCCAGCTGTCCGAGCGACATGGAAGATTAACGGCACCGCTGATCTATCCTGGATCAACCCTATCTGATCTAGGTAGAGGAATGCTTCCGGTGGAATGAAGCCGTCAGAGCGCACACTCTCGTGGTAAAGGTGATTGGGGTAGTAAGCCCCAGATATCAGGTTATTCGTCGAGGTCATTGCTCTTGCAATGTGCCTTCGAGTCAGCTTAATTACGAAGTTGTCCACTCGTATTAGGTTCGCCCTGTTGTAAAGGACCTCATTAGGATAAAATTTCTTGTACTCCGACTCTGGTGTTCTGTACAAGCGAAGACAAGCCCTAAGACAAGCCCTCTCAAACACCCGAATCTTTTCCATTAAGCTTGCTCGTACATTGAACCACACGGGACAACCAAATACCAGCATGGGCCTGATAAGGGCCATGTAGCAGATTACCTTTACCCTCGCATCGAGTTGGCTGCTATAAAACAGTCTCTTTGTAAGGGCAAAAGCACCTTTAGCTCTGGCCAGAGCAGCATCTACATTTTTGCCAAAATACAGAAACTGACCTAGCCAGATCCCAAGGTATCTGACTACATTTCGACAGGCAAGTGGCTGTCCGTGCTGTCCAATGATTGAGAACTTTCGCCAATTTGTTCTGGTATCCCTAGAGGCTCCAGACAATGGCGTCCTAAAGAGAATGGTTTCCGACTTCTGAAAGTTGATTTTCAACTTCCAGTCATCGCAAAATCGTCTTATCTTATCGAAGTCACTTTGCAAGAGAGTATTAATGACCTCGATTTTTTTACCTGTTCTGTACGCTATCAAATCGTCTGCGTACGCAATAGTATGGGGAAGTGAACCTATCAAGTCGCTTGTAAAAATGTTGAATAGGATTGGCGAATTGACCGCGCCTTGCTGAAGACCATTTTTAATCTGAAATATTCCAACAGAAGTCACATCACCATTCTTCACGATGAACTGTCTGTTGGTTAGCATATTATAAAGAATGTACAAGAGAGGTTTACTGATGACCAGCCTAGTCAGCTTATAGAAAAGACCCTCTAACCATACGGTGTCGAAGGCCTTCTCCAAGTCAACAAGGCAGGCACCAGTGCATTGTTTCTTGCGTTTGTTCCATTGGATATCAGAAACGAGTTTAGACGCGGCATGTGAGATATCATGTCCCGCCTTAAAACCGAATTGATTATCCGGAACTATATGTTTGTCCTTAACCCACCTAGACAGAGCTCTATTGATTACTTTTTCAAAAACCTTACTGATATTCGGAAGGAGACTTATCGACCGGAGATTCGCCGGATTGGATATATCCTTCCCCTTTTTGGGGATAGGTTGAACCACCGCCGTTTTCCAATGCGCTGGATAATGTGCATTATTCATTGCATTATTAAACAGGGTGGTGTAAATGTCCACCGCTTCTAGAGGAAGATGTCGAAGCACGATGTTCGGAATACCATCGGTCCCTACTGATTTCTTAGCCCTGATTGTGTCGAAGATCTCACGGAGTTCTTCCCTCGAAATGAACGGGGGTAGGTCACCCTCTCTGGCAGTGACGTTATTTGCCATATTTTCGTCGCTAAACCGGGTGAAACCAGAGCCCTCGGATCGCCAGCTCCCTATTTCATTTCGAATGCAGAAGTCGTGCACCAAGACGCGACTGTCCAGGTCGCAATTAGGACCAATGGTATCAATGGCCTTGTATACTTCCTGGAAAGTCGCCCCTATGGTCTCAACCTTCTCCTGCGGATCCTCGATCACAAAGAAGTCGTCATCGTCAGCGGCTTCATTTGGATCAATACCTGCTATTGTCAGTAACCGTTCGTTTTCTGTTGTCCGGGCTATTTTAAGACACTGAAGGTCGTTTTGTTTTTTTCTCCGAAATAGTTTATTGATTTGCGGAAACATGTTCGGGTTGCTGGTGTTTACAGCCCGAACCTTGTTGTTCCAATATGAGCTTACAGCAATTCTGTAATTTTCTTTTATTAACTTTTGCACATTTTTAATCGACGACTTCAGCGTCCTAATCTCCGGATCTTGTCTGTCAGTTAACTGTCTGTACAAGTTTTTGAGTCTTGACAGAAGTCTACTTTTCTGTCGGTGCAGTGCGTCAATAGTAGGATTGCGGAACAGGTCTTCGTTAGTTGTACGTCGATACCGCGGTATTGTAGTGTCCATAGTTTGTTTAATTGTCTCGTCCATCTGTTTTAGGTAATTGTCGATCTCCTCGTTTGACAAATTCCTATTGGACGGTGGGTGGAGCGTGTTCGAGGAGAGCGCTCTGTTCAAGGTTGCGGAGAAGCGCGTCCATCGAGTCTTACTGTAGTTGTAAGAATATCTTTGGACAAACTCCTCCAATTCCGCAATTTCGTTGGGAACTGTAATTTCGGTGCTAAAACCGCAATGGTCGCTGTCATACACGAATGTGCGCAGACAGTTTAGCGTTTGTAAATTCGTACCTGTCAGTCGTATACGTTCGTCGTACAGCAGTAGATCCAAATAAGACCCGCCTCTGGGAAACGACGGGTTATCCGTCGCTTTAAGACCGAGTCTGTACATGACATCGTGCTGACCCCACCAATCGAGTAGTAGGTTCCCTCTAGTATTTGGCAAATTATTTCCCCAATCTCTGTGTCTAGCGTTGAAATCCCCGCCGATTATAAAATAATTCTCCCCCGATTCCAGCCTCAGAAGTCGAAAAAGCGTGTCGAGCTCTGTAATGAATAGGGTGGATTGTGAAGTATCAGGTGCATAAACAGAGGCCAAGTACAGCCGCTTTCCACTGCGGAGCGGGATGTAAACGAAGACTGCCTCCAACACCCGGAACCTGCGCAACACGCCCTTGTGCACTCTGTGAAATTTTATACCTTCTTTAATGAAGATCGCGACACCAGCTCCACGTTTGGATCTGGGCCGGTTTCTTCTTCTAACGATATAATTATTGTACTCCAGTTTGTGCTTATCGGTTAGCTTAGTTTCGCTAGCGAAAAGCACATCAGGAGTTTGGTCTTGTAGCAATTTAAACATTGCGGCTCTTCGTTCAATCCTAATCAGTGAATTAACATTCACTGCAAGGATCTTCAAAGTTTGCTCCACCATGTGCGTACCCATTACGACATGTGTTGCGTTAGGCCCGGCAGCAGCGAGTAGATCTGGTCCACCCGCTTGGCCTGTTCTTGAACCTGCTTTTGCAGCTGAGCCATCTGCCCTTGGATTGCAATGAAGATGGCCAGCATGTTAGGTGCAGCTTCCGTTGTTCTCGGCGTTGGCGCCGGAGAAGCAACAGTCGCTTGCTGTACCGTAGCCCCCCTACCAGACGCCATTTGGGCGTAGGAAATTTGGGACGTGACGGCTGGTGTTTGAAACCTGACAGGTGAACCTTTGACCTCCACCTTCTGCTGCCGAGCCAGTTTTGCTTTCTTAATGTCAGCGAACTTAGGACAACCCCGATAGTTTGCTGTGTGTCCCACGTTTCCACATAACACGCACGAGAGCTGCGACCTATCGGATGCTCCGTCAACACCCAGAGGACATTCTTCGGAACTGTGGTTCTTAGCGCACTTCACGCATCGAGGCTGCATTTGGCAGTTCGACGCGGCGTGCCCGAACCTCTGGCAGCAACGGCATTGTATAACGCCTTCGCTCTTTTTTAGTTTTTCCCAGTGAACCACCTGGTAGTCTAGGACATTGATACTCCTTAGACTACCCAGACTTTCGGGACTGAGCTGCACCAGGAAGAACGGCAGACTCCGTTTCTCCCGCCTGGCTCTAGCTGTGGTAAATGGCTTTACCCCCACAAACTTGAGTCCTTCGCACTCCTTCTCTTTGAGCAGTGCCAGGATCAGAAGACGGTTCCAACCCCTTCAGCAGCATAGTTTGCCGCTTTTCACACTTCGGCGTGAATGAGTAGTGCTCCGTCGTCGTTTCCTTTAAGAGCTCTTTCACATTCGCGTAGCCCTCCACTGTATTACAGTGGATGGCATGGCGATCGTTCCCCAATCGCTTAATATTAAAATTATTACCAATGCCCAACTTACACAGGTCCTTGGTAATGAAACCAAGGTGTCTAATTTATAGGTGTTGATAGGAGGCACCTTCTCCTTCTTCTTCTTCTGCTGCTGCTGTTGTTGTTGTTGCGGCTGTTGCTTTTGTTGTTGCTGCTGATGTTGCTGTTTTTGGTATCGTTTTTGCTGCTGCGGTTGTTGCTTTAGCTGCTGCGTTTTTTGCTGCTTTTGCACTTGGTGTGTTTGCTGCTGTTTCTGCGCACTTTTCTCCTGCAGTGGCTGTTGCTGTTGGGATCTTGCCTTAGCTCCCTGATCCCTTTGCCTTCGGGCGATTTGCCTAGCTTTAATAGCAAGCACCTCTTTTTGAAGTTGCTGGATGCTGCTATTAATGGCATTCAGTTGTTTATCTTCGTCTTCCGACTCAGAAGTTGCCAACGACGCAAAGCTATTATCGCCTTTGTGATGTGCCACTCTATAAGAGACGGATTCATCTTCCGAATCGTGACGTCTTTGGTTTTGCGCTGCTATTGCTGCCGCAGACGTTGACGCCCCCCCCCAATTCCCTACTTAGCAGCATTTCGTTAGTGGTGCATAGAGAGGGGCGTTTTGCTGAATTTGATATTCCCGTTATTTTTTCCGTTTGACAGCTTTTTCACTCACTGCTGTTGGGCGGGCAGCTCCAATATTATTTGTTTTTGTGCCGTCCACTAATCCCACAGTGGGGATAACGGGACGGTCTTTGTCACTCATCAATTGTTTGTTTGTGACCACGTCACTAATTTATTCTTTATTTTCAATTAAATATTAGTTTAAGAAAAAAAAAGAAAACAAATTTCGTCCTTGGGCAGGGAATGAACCCGCACAACTTGAAATATGTAATATTTCGCGTCCGCGCACTATCACACTACGCCAACCGTGTCTTTGAAAATTTGTATATTAATTATATATATGTATAATAATTTACCGAATTGACTAATGAAAATATCTTTGTATTTTGTGCTCAAAATAAAAATACGAGTACAAGTTAAGTTATAGAAGCTACTGCAAGAAAGCTCGAAATGTGTGGTTAGGTACGAAGTTAGTTCCCATACTTTTGGATATCAAGAGCGAATTAGGTTTTGAGACCTAATGTATCTCGTTCCACGTTATAGGGCGATCTTGTAAGATAATCAGCTAGTAATCATAATTACTTGGCTTGGCTGCTTCACGTTGGGTGAAGCATTTCCAATACAAATCACTTTATTCAGTACAGTTACAATTCAGTATTTAATTGTTTCTCTAAATACAATTCAATTTCTGAACCGCTTATACTTTTCTTATCTTTTACTTAAACCACTTAATAACTTCTCCTAATTAACACTTCAAATTCAACTGATGAACTAATTTGCTTAGCTTGGGGATGCTGATATTTATACTCGAATGACATACTTCGAGAACAATCTTCGCCATCCAGCGTCCCATGCGATTTCCAGTTTGCTAGAAAATTCGATTCCACTCTCCAGTCATCAATGGTCGAGACTTTGTTATTCAAGTATCGAAATCTTGTGGTCTTCGAGTATCGACATCTTCTGCGCTGTAAATCTAGATGTCGCTGCTCACATTTAAGTGGTTATCACACAACCTTACTTACCCCTGAAAATAAAAAAAAACTAACACATCTCTAGGCGCATGTGCCCCTTGAAAGTGATCGAAAATAAATAACACCATACACATGCTACGTTATAATGTGGCATTCTTTATTTTATTAAAATATCATTTTCCTTTCTTTTCCAATTTCACATGACAATTTGTGAGATTTATTTATATATTTTTTTTAACAGAGCATAATGTTTTGCTACCAGATTCATGTCCATACATAAGTATTAAATCCACAAAAATTGATCTTAAGTCTTAACTCCTAAAGGTATTCAATGGTTATAAATTGAATAATAATTTAATAATAATAATTCGAGCTCAAATTTTACATATTGTGATAACCACTTAAATGTGAGCAGCGACATCTAGCAGAAAATGTCGATACTCGAAGACCAGAAGATTTCGATACTGGAATAACAAAGTCTCGACCATTGATGACTGGAGAGTGGAATCGAATTTTCTAGCAAATTGGAAATTGTATGGGACGCTGGATGGCGAGGATTGTTCTCGAAGTATGTCATTCGAGTATAAATATCAGCATCCCAAAGGTATGCAAATCAGTTCTAAAGTGTAATTTGAAGTGTTAATTAGGAGAAGTGATTAAGTGGTTTAAGTAAAAGATAAGAAAAGTATAAGTGGTTGAGAAATTGAATTGTACTGAGAGAAAGAATTAAATAGTGAATTGTAACTGTACTGAATAAAGGGATTTGTATTGAAAAGAATAAGTTCTATTATTTGTACCCACACAAATATTTTACGTTGGTGTCAGAAGTGGGATAGGACTTATTGTGTGTAAAAAAAAAAAAAAAAGTGTTTTCTGACTATTTGAAAAAGCTAGAATGGGTCGAAAACTATTGCAGTTGACCCTCGTCCAACTCAAATCCGAGTTGAACAAGAGAAGCCTCAGCGCCAGTGGAGGAAAAAGTGACCTGGTGCTCCGACTTCAGGAGGCTTTGAACAACGAGGGTCATGATCCTGATGCACACTCGTTTGATGTTGACGAGGACGAACAGACAAGTACCGGCAATGACATGGCTGCGATGATGCAACTCCTCTTGTTAAGAATGGACGAACAGTCTGGAACAAAAAATGGACGAACAGAAGAGCAGTCTGGAAGAACAAAAGAATAGCCTCGAACAAAAGCTGGATGAACATAAGAAAAATCTAGACCAGCAGAAGAGCAGCATTGAACAAAAATTCGACGAACAAAAGAATAGTCTAGAACAAAAACTGGAAGAACAAAATAACGTTCTACACCAAAAGTTCGAAGAAATAGATAACAAATTTGAAAGAATAGAGAAGAATGTTGGCGAAAAATTCGAACAAATGGACAGCAAAGTTGAACAACTGGCAAAAGAGCTCGACACAGTGCGAAAACAGAAACTGCGAGAATGTTCTTTAAGCGGTCCAAGGAGAAAAGATTTGAAGCCTCCCTCATTAGATGGTCAGACCTCATGGTCTACTTATAAGAAGCAGTTTGAAATGGCTGCCTGTGCAAACGACTGGGACAATGAGGAAAAGTGCTTTGCCCTAGCAATGGCCTTACGCGGTCCTGCGGCAGAATTGTTACAAACAATCGATATCGAAAAGAATAGAGAATATATGGCTTTAGTGCAGGCTATCAAGAAACGTTTTGGGGATAGCCACATGCGGGAAGTTTACAAGGTTCAATTGTAAGGCCGTATGCAGCAACGAGCAGAAACACTGCAACAGCTCCAAGCAGACGTGAGTAGACTGGCACATTTGTCATATCCCACCGCAGGCCAAGAAATAATCGACGAAATGGCAAAGGACGCATTCATCGGGGGCATTGCAGATTTGAAGCTACAATCAGCAGTAAGGATGGCTGGGAAAAGAACACTTGCTGAAGCACTTGCCTTCGCTCTGGCGATGGAAGCATCCAATCAGGCTTCCAAAGGAATGCATTTCGTCAGGGAAATAGTATCTGGTGAATGCTCCTGCTCAAGACCAAATATCCCGCGGGAGAGACGAAGGATGCGCTGCTGGAACTGCGATAAAGTAGGACATCTGCAAGGGCATTGTAAAGAACCGGTACGACGAGAAGGCTCCCTGCACTGGGGTTACAGGCAAATAGAAAGAAAAACCAGCAGAAACGGCTACCAAGAAACCGGTCCAATTTCCAGAAGCCATCAGTTAGGAAATGCTTACTTCGCGGGGCAGAAGTCTGTAGCAGGAGTCGACTCCAGGGTAATTATCCCAGTCTCACAGGTAAAACAATGCAATAAAAGCCTCCCAGCAGAAGTAGTCTGTGGTAAAGAAGCAAAAGATCAGGCAACTATCCAAATGATCAGGACTGAGCCAATAGAGGGTTGGGGTATAGACGAAATCCGTTCCTCCCAACAGGCAGACAATGACATCGAACCAATATTGGCCTGGAAAGAACATGAGGAAAGACCAAGCTGGCAGCAGATATCAGATCGGAGCCAAACTCTGAAGGCATACTGGGCACAGTGGGACTCGCTTTTTGTGCAAGATGGATTGCTGAAGAGAAAATGGGAAAGTGCAGATGGGACAACATCTCGTATGCAACTAATTGTGCCACAGTTCAGAATCAGCCAAGTACTGCATGAAATACATGACGGAATCTAAGGAGGCCATTTGGGAATAAAAAAGACGTTGGAAAAGGTAAGGGAACGTTTTTATTGGCTAAGCGCTAAGCAAGATGTGGAGAATTGGTGCAAAAAGTGCATAAGGTGTGCGGCTACTAAGGGTCCAAAAGTAAATACACATGGACAAATGCAACAATAAAATGTCGGAGCACCCATTAGAACGAATAGCCGAAACGCTGGGCCGTTTCTCGTAACCTTTAATGGTAACCGATACACCCTTGTCGTCATGGATTGCTTCAGTAAGTGGCCGGAAGTGTTTGCCATCCCAAATCAAGAGGCTAAGACCGTAGCAGAACAGACAGTCAAAAACTGGGTGAGCAGATTTGGGGTCGCAATGGAACTACACTATGATCAAGGGCTAAACTTTGAATCAAAAGTCTTCCAGGAAGTGTGCCAATATTTGGAAATAAGGAAGACAAGGACAACGCCACTACACCCTCAATCTGATCGAATGGTCGAGCGATTCAATCGGGCCTTGTATGAGCATCTATCTAAGGCCGTCAGCAACTTCCAAAAGATTGGGATCGACACATACCCCTCCTCTAAATGGCCTACCATAGTTCAACAGGACACACACCATCCGAAATCTTATTTGGTCAAACAGTTCGGTTGCCAAGTGAAGCAAAATTCGGATCCCCACCTACGGAACCCAAAGAGGTGAACGACTACGTGGATGACTTGCGCAACAGGATTCGTAAATTGCATGAAGACACCAGAGAAAAGATTAAGCTAGCGAGCAGCCGCATGACGACTAGGTACGACATCAAGGCGAAATCTTTCGGCTTCAACGAAAGAGATCTGGTCTGGTTATATAATCTTCAGCGTAAGAAAGGCAAATCACCAAAATTACAACAGGACTGGGAGGGTCCATACAAGGTGATAACCCGCATTAATGACGTTGTCTACCGGATCCAGCGTGGGGCTCGACCAAAATTTAAGGTGGTCCAGCAGTTTGATAACCATTTAAATATGAGCAGCATCATCTAGGTTTGCATAGCAGAATATTTCGATATTTGAATAGTAAAGACTCAACCATTGGTGAATAGAGAATGGAATCGAATTTTCTAGGAAAATCGAAATTGTATGTGACGCTGGATGGCGAGGATTGTTCTCGAAGTCTGGCATTTGAGTATAAATACCAGCATCCGCAAGGTATGCAAGTTACGTAGTTCATCATTTGCATTTGAAGTGTGAACTAAGAGAAGTGATTTAGTGGTTTAAGTTGAGAAATTGGATTGTATTGAGATAAACGATTATATTTTGAATTGTTACTGTATTAAATAAAGCGATTTGTATTGAAAAGAATAAGTTCTATCATTTGTACGCACACAAACATTTTACAATATGTTAGATAAGCGCACACCGTAGTTAGCAATTGGTAATGAAATAATGTTTCGAACCTCTTGAGGTGTTACAACTGGCGATGAGTTAAGAGAATCCGCGCAATAATGAATCAACTTTACTATCAACTGTATATTATATTAAAAGTGAGGTGCACTACACGAAAGACACACGTGCATACATTTTTTTTGTGAATAAAAAAGAAGACAAGTGCTAAAATGACGACTTATTAAGGAAGATCACCTTCTTTTGAGTTTGAGAACAATGATTGGACATTATTTAAGATTGAGTTTGAGCAGTTCTTTATTGTGAATAGCTTAGATGACTAAGAAATGAAAAAGCGGTGTAAGGCAATACTATTGAACCGGCAGAGTGAAGAAACTTTAAAATTCTTAAAACAAATCATTTATCCAGTAGCTCCAGATAATCCAACAACAAGTTACGAAATCATTATTCAATCGATGCAGAATCACTTTGACCAACAATCTCAGACAATATATAGGTAGGTAGAAACCGTCAGAGCACTAGCTGTAAATTGCAACTTTAATAGCCATTTAGATATGGCTTTAAGCGATCGATATTTAATCGGGTTCTGTAAAAGTCCAGAGAAAGACAAGCTCTTATTAGAGGATGTAAAAGTGTTGACCTTAAATAAAGTGTTGCTGGCAACAAATCATAAACCAATAGGACAGGTCATTAACTTTCCCGTCGGCAAAATTAAATTTGCGGTTCCCGTCGGCAAAATGAAATTTGCGGTTCCCGTCGGTAAAAACAGAAACTTGCTGTTTATCATTTGCAAACACAAGACAAAACCACAGCTCACACATTTACAGCTTACGCATTCACAGCTCACACATTTACAGCTTACGCCTTCACAGCTCACGCATTCAACAAAGGCCGGGGTCAATGACTTGCTGAAACACACAACACGAAGAACTATAACAAAACAAAAGGGGAAAAGGCCCACAGCACATCAAGTGCATGTGCATTGTGTATTGTGTGTTTCGGTACATCGATGAACCACCGGTGAACAGCTGACGACAACCGCAATTCTGTGGGGCATTGATCACAGTTGCATGTTTTCATGCAAAAGCAGATTGGAAGAAGAAGTTAGTTCTATTTGTACCACCAGCGCACATAGTCAGCGCGAAGATCAAGTATACGCGACAATAAAAAAAACACATTCAACAAATTGAATCTCGAGTTTTCTTTCGGTCATATTTTGTTCATCTCAATAAATATTTTAATTTAGTCAAATTCGCTGGTTTCTTTGCGAAACATATTGGTCCTTCGAGCCGGATGTTGTACAAATTACGGATTTGTGACAGTTCGTTTTTTCTTTAAATAATTTGGTATGATCGAGTGAACAGTGTGAACAAAGCTCACACTAACATTAAAAACAAAAAACAGTGAGATCAAGAATCAAACCAAAAAAAAAAAATAATCAAAAAATCAGTGAGAACAATCAATAATCAAAAAAAAAAACAAACAGTGAGAACAATCAAGAATCAAAAACACATTCAGTGAGGACAAAACAATCAAGACAGTGGAAAGCTGAGCTGGTGCAATTGTGGACCATTCAAGGAGCAACGCTTATCATCAGGTGTGTGGCATTATTTTATATAAAATTAAATATTTACATTAAATTAAACATTTAACTTATATTATCATTGTGTGTTGTGTTTTGCTTGCGATTGGCAACGAATTATGAGTAAAGTAAAAATCTCCAATTTCGTGGAATCGATCCAGATTATCGCTTCAGAAATTGAAGCCGATTATAAGGCGTACACAGCCCTGGATGAAACGAAATCTACTCATATGTACGAGGCCCGGTTAAAGAACTTAGAAGAGTCCTTCACCGAAGCCAAGGCACTTCACCAAAAAATAGTGGCAGCGCCTAGTGAAGAAGCCAAGGTAAAATATATGGAATCATTAACGTTCCATAAACTAAAGGAACTTTTTTACTCATTCTCCTCGGTTTTGAAGGAGCAACTAAGCAACCATGATAACCCCAATTCGAATCAAACTTTAAATACTTCTGGTTTAGGTTCAAAGGTCCCGTCGGCCGAATTAAAGCTTCCCGCCATTAAAATCCCTGCATTCTCTGGATCATTCCAAACGTGGCCAGAATTTAGAAGTCTGTTCGAAAGTCTGGTTAGGAAAAATCCTTTGCTTTCAGATGTACAAAAACTTCATCACCTAAAGGCAAATTTAAGCGGTGAAGCAGAACGGTTGCTTCGAAACACGTCAATCACAGACGGTAATTTCGAATCAGCTTGGGCCACGTTAGTTAAGCGATACCAAAATCTAAGATTGTTAAAGGACAATCAATTTAAATTATTATTCGATCAGCCTCATGTGTCGCAAGAATCGTCTGACGGAATTCAAGTGCTGTTAGATACTACAAATGAAGCAAAACATGCGCTTGAAAATCTAGGAGTACCAGTAGAGTCATGGGAAGACGTTTTGATATTCCATACAGTTAATAAATTACCACGCGTCACTCGAGGTCATTGGGAGTTTCACATTGCATCTTATGTAGATTACCCAACATATAGCGTTCTAGAGGATTTCTTGCTAATGAGAGCAAGGACAATCATCGTCAAGCACAATTCAACCTAAAAATAAAAGATTCTCTGCAGACAACGTTAGATCGCACAATTCCACAATTGCAAAATGCTCCATGTGTCAGGGTTTGCATTCCAACAGAAACTGTTTCAAATTCAAGGCCTTAAATCCGAGGAGGAGACTGGACATAGCAAGAAGAATCGACTGTGCATCAACTGTCTGTCTAATGCGCATGATACTCAGAATTGCACGAGCACATTCACCTGTATCGAGTGCAAACAAAGGCATCATTCGTTACTGCATACACAGCAGCCAGCTAACGCAATGCAAGCCACGGAGTCAGCCTTGGCAACAACTACTCCGTCACCCTCTCAAAAAACCACCTCTGCCCTTCATCCCTCACAGGCCGAAGCAACGATTAGTCGAACTTCTTGCTACAAAACAGCTGCAACACACAATGCATACATAGCCGAACAAAATCATACCGTTCTTCTGGCTACTGCACTCGTTAAGGTTGTCACATCTGGTGGCCAACCATTGTTGTTGCGAGCACTCATTGATCCTGGATCAGAGGCTTCCTTCATCTCTGAAACTGCGGTACATAGGTTGAAACTCAAGCGGGAAAGGAGCCACGTGAACATCTTGGGTGTGGGAGAAAAAACCGCCGCGGTATCCAAGTACAAGGCCTCCCTCACCATCTTCTCGAACTGTAATCAACATTTTAGCTTGAGTCTGACGGCGTTGGTATTGCCCAAACTTACAGCGATTCTTCCTTTGCACAATATTCCCCATTCTAACTGGAACCATATCCAAAATATCGAACTTGCTGACCCCACTTGCTACAAACCCAGTCAAATTGACATGATACTTGGCAGTGACATATATCCTTCAATTCTCCTCGATGGTTTAATTAAAGGCCCGGTAGGTACTCCAATGGGTCAACAGACAGAACTTGGGTGGATTCTATCAGGTGGTATAGTCCCCAGTGCTCAAACAATCATCAATTCCCTACACATATCAACGGAAAGCCCGGATCTGGAAAAAACTTTAGAAAAATTCTGGGAATTGGAGGAAGTGCCAAGGAGAAGAATGCTGACAGCCGAAGAAGAACAATGTGAACTGCATTTTTGCCGAACACATCAGCATCAAAAGGATGGGAAATACTCAGTGCAACTTCCTTTTTAAGGAAGGCAAATATCCCAAGTTAGGCTACTCCTACAGATCAGCACTTTTCAGGTACCTGCAACTGGAAAAAAGGTTCCAATCAAATCCTTCTTTCTACAATGAGTACAAAAAGGTTTTAGATGAGTACAAGGAGCTAGGGCACATGACCGAAGTAAACTGCGAAACATTGAAACATGCCCAACATTACTACGTTCCCCACCATGCAGTCGTGAAGGAATCAAATTCCACCACAAAGCTGCGCATTGTCTTTGATGCATCCTGTAAATCTTCAGATGGAACATCACTGAACGATCATTTGTTGGTTGGCCCACGACTACAAAATGACATCTTCGATCACATTGCTTGTTTCAGAAAACATAAGATTATGTTTGTAGCAGACATCACCAAAATGTACAGGCAGATTTGGGTTCCGGCTGAAGATGCTGCCTTTCAACTTATTTTGTGGAGAGATGAACAGAAAAAGGAGATCAAAACATACCGCTTAAATACCGTCACTTTCGGGACTGCCTCAGCACCGTTTCTAGCAGTTCGTACTCTTCAGCAGCTAGCCACAGATGAAAAGGACGATTATCCTCTGGCGGCAAGGATTGCTACTGAAAACTTCTATGTAGACGATGTCATTCATGGAGCTGACTCAGAAAGCGAAGCGAAGACTCAGGGTTTTCCATTACGAAAATGGGTAAGTAATGGTGAAAGATGTAGACAACACAATAAAAATGCTTGGAATTCAATGACATCCTGGAAGGGATACATTTTCATTCAAGATCAATCTTCCAGATACACAGAAGACAACTAAACGGACAATTCTCTCTGATATTGCTCGCCTTTACGACCCTATGGGATGGATTGCCCCCTGCGTCATTTTGGGAAAGATATTGATGCAAGATATCTGGAAGGAGCATCAAGATTGGGATAGTGAACTCCCACCAACAATCATTTCTAGATGGCAGGAACTGATAACAAAGATTGCGGCTCTCAATGAAATAGAGATTCCTCGCTGGATCAAAATCACACGCCACACACAGTTGGAAATCCACGGATTCTGCGATGCCTCAGAAATGGCGTACGCTGCAACTGTATATCTTCGAGCCATCGATCGAAAAACAACAAAAACCAACCTGCTGTTTTCTAAAACTAGAGCTGCACCCCTCAAAAAGAAGTCATTGGCGCGTTTGGAGTTATGCGGAGCTCTACTGCTAGCACACTTAATGGTACACAGTATGAAAACCATGAATCTCCAACATGCAAAAATATACGCTTGGTGTGATTCGAAAATAGCACTCGCGTGGATAAAAGGAACACCATACATCCGTACCACTTTTGTCGCCAACAGAATAGCCGAGATTCAGGAGCTCACCGACCCCAATTGTTGGAATTATGTGCCTTCAAAGGATAATCCAGCGGACGTAGCTTCGAGAGGACTTTGCGCAAGAAATCTGATTAATCACTCTCAATGGTGGAGTGGTCCTAAGTTTCTGCAAACCTTTGACGGAACAATTTGTGGCGCAACTGAGATTCAAGACATAGAGCTCGAATTGAAGGCCTCAGCAGTTGCAAAGGTCGAAAATGATTTCATAGAACCTAGGTTCCCCATAAGGTCAGTTTTTCAGCTCTGTGCTCACTTCACTGCTTCCGGAACAAATGAACTTATTACCAGGTTTTCAACTTTAAGTCGTTTACTAAGAGTAACCGCTTACTGTCTACGCTTTTTTAACAACTCAAAGAACAAGTCAGATCGTTGGTCTGGACCACTTACAGTGGACGAATATTCACGAGCCCGATGGAGATTAATCCCTGTAGTGCAGCAAGAATACTTTTCCGAAGAAATTTTTAAATTGTTAAACAAAGATTTAATACCAAAGGGAAGTAAGTTGGCGAAATTGTCTCCAATTATCGACGACATGGGGATATTGCGAATTGGAGGTCGATTGGAAAATGCAGATTTACCATACTCACAGCGACATCCAATTATATTACCTTCAAATAATGTCCTGACCACACTCATTATTCATGATGCTCACATGAAAACATTGCACGGCGGTCAGCAACTTATGTTAGCAACACTTCCAGCAGAATACTGGATTTTTAATCTTAAAACCAATGTCAAAGGTTGCATTCACAAATGTTTAAAATGTTTTAGATATAAGGCCACAAGGGTGCAACAACAAATGGGCGATTTACCGGCCTCAAGAATTAACCAGGCACGCCCATTCCAAACCTCCGGAGTAGATTATGCTGGCCCCGTTCAATTAAAGGCATGGAGAGGAAGATGCAACAAAGTAGTTAAGGCCTACATCGCAATATTTGTTTGTTTTTGTACCAAGGCAGTGCACCTAGAGTTAGTAAGTGACTATAGCACTGCCGCCTTTGTAGCAGCCTTTAAGCGATTTACAGCTCGCCGTGGAATCTGCTCCAACCTTCACAGTGACTGTGGTACCAACTTTCAATGAGCAGCAAATGTCCTCAGCCAAGAAAGATCAGCACTTTCAAAGCATTGGACGGAAGACATAATTAGACAATTACAAGCCAATGGAACCGCCTGGCACTTTAATCCACCAGCTGCTCCACATTTTGGTGGACTGTGGGAGGCAGGGGTGAAATCCATGAAGCACCATTTAAAGCGAGTCATCGGCCACTACACACTGACTTTTGAAGAGTATGCGACCGTCTTAGCCCAAATCGAAGCCTGTCTAAACTCGAGACCTCTTTGTGCGGTCACAGAAGACATTGAAGATTTGTCCATTTTAACGCCTGGACACTTTCTCGTTGGTTCAGCACTTAACACCACCCCCGAAAGGGATTTATCAGAAGCAAAAATTAACTACTTGGACAGATGGCAATTGTTGCAGAAAATACAACAGGATTTCTGGAAGAAGTGGAGATCTGAATATCTTGTTCGACTTCAACGGCGACCGAAATGGCAAACATCAAATGTGGAACTCGAAGTCGGGCAGCTAGTACTACTTGCTGAAGAACAAACCCCTCCAACGCTTTGGCGCCTCGGCAGAGTCATAGCAACGCATCCTGGGATAGACAGAAAAGTACGGGTCGTTACCATTAAAACAGCGAGTACTATATTAAAGCGCCCAGTGACCAAGGTTTGTCTCATTCCTAAAAGTAATGAATAAAATCCACGACAGGTAAAATACACACACACGTGAATTTTAACTCCTACCTACATGCATTTATAACTATTATTTTATAATGAATTAATTTGATTAACCAAAATACTATAACTTATTATTGCCACACACTATTCACGAAATTTTATTTTACATTTCATGCACATTTGCACCACTGACACAAGTGCCATCCTGTCATTCAAGACGTTCAACCTGGATTAAGGTCAAGAGGCTGGCTTATTACTCATCCCGAGGCGCGGCAAGATGTTGCTAGCAACAAATCATAGACCAAGAGGACAGGTCATTAACTTTCCCGTCGGCAAAATTAAATTTGCGGTTCCCGTCGGCAAAATGAAATTTGCGGTTCCCGTCGGCAAAAACAGAAACTTGCTGTTTATCATTTGCAAACACAAGACAAAACCACAGCTCACACATTTACAGCTTACGCATTCACAGCTCACACATTTACAACTTACGCATTCACAGCTCACGTATTCAACAAAGGCCGGGGTCAATGACTTGCTGAAACACACAATACGAAGAGCTATAACAAAACAAAAGATGAAAAGGCCCACAGCACATCAAGTGCATGTGCATTGTGTATTGTGTGTTTCGGTACATCGATGAACCACCGGTGAACAGCTGACGACAACCGCAATCCTGTGGGGCATTGATCACAGTTGCATGTCTTCATGCAAAAGCAGATTGGAAGAAGAAGTTAGTTCTATTTGTACCACCGGCGCACTTAGTCAGCGCGAAGATCAAGTATACGCGACAATAAAAAAAAACATTCAACAAATTGAATCTCGAGTTTTCTTTCGGTCAATATTTGTTCATCTCAATAAATATTTTAATTTAGTCAAATTCGCTGGTTTCTTTGCGAAACAATGCACAAGCATTGGCGATCGTGTGTGTGAAGCACTAGTATGATTCAACTGAACAAGTGACGCTTAAGGATGAACGTGTTACAATTAGTGGAATGTTTAACATACATCACAAGGCGACTCAATGCAATGAAAAGGATCATCAAAAGGATCGTCCACCAAAAATGTGTCGTACCAACTTAAATGATGCACATTGTAATTTCCTTAATTATAGCGAAATATCTTTGTTCTCTTGCATTTCAAATTCTTCTATAAATCTACATGTAAGTAGATAGTGGGTCGTCAATTTCAGCAATTTCAGAAGACGGCTATTTGAAACACTTTACAAACTGTCAATTGAGGAGTAGGAATGTTGTGGTAAGGTGTTCCAAGGGCAGTGCTATTAAGTCAATTGGAGTTTGCAAATTCAAGTTAAATTTGGGCAATAAAATTAGATTCGTAGATGCGCATGTGATCATAAAATCAACTTCGTAAATGTCAAATACAAAAATTTAGCATGTATTCTGCACGATTGTTCAGACTAGTTCGATGGTACGCTTGGCACATTCAATAAAACTAAAGAAACATTAGGACACAAACAGGGTTCTTCTCCAAAAAATTTGCAGCCCCGTAGGCTACCGTTTCAAGTTAAAAAAAATCAGAAAATGAGATCGAGGAACTAGTGAGCTTAGGGGTGCTTGAATAGGTAGACCACAGCGAGTGAGGGACGCCAATAGTTTCCGTACTAAAGAGTAATGCAAATTTTTTTCTGAATCAGCATACTATTTAGGTCAGGTCATGGATAAACAGGGGTTGCATAAGGATGTAACACGAGTCGACAACATTATGCTTACCAAGTCCAAATTCAGTCTCGGAACTGCAATCCTTCTTGGGTGTTATTAATTTCTACAGAGGATTTATGTCTGAATTTCCATTACGATCGGTCAGATTAATAGTGGACGCGAGTCCCACAGGCTTGGATGCCGTTTTGGTGTATGTGTACGAGAGTGGAATTGAACGGCCTATATGTTTTAAGTTAAAAAAAACTTTCTGAAACCGAGGCTAACTATGCGCACATAGCAAAAAAGGCATTGGCGTAAAAAAATCACTTCCTTTTTGTAAAAACATGTATTTTACTCTCGGCCAGCAAGACCCTGATATCAATCTTCGGGTCCAAAAAGGTCATTCCACCAGTATCGGCTAATGGGCTCCAGAGATATGGACTTTTCTCTCGGTTCGACATTCAGTATGTTAACAAGAAGGAAAACAACGACTATTTTTTTTCTCGCGACATACGAAATGAGATACCCCAGCTTCATACTCCACATACAACTAATACAATAGCGCAAATATTTGCTTGTACAATAAATATTTGCTTATGTTGTTTCCCATGATCACCTTCTAACATTCCAGTTAACACGACGCACCTGACCCTGAACCCAATGCAAGGTAAGAGACTGCACGGGAATTGCTGACACAGATTGTTCAGGTGCATACATGTTCCCATGACAACAACCGAATGAAATTGCATTGCACCGGGAGATACACGCGCCGACATGAAATGGATGAGTCTGCATATTGGATGATGGGAACAATGGTTTCCTATGGGAAACGAAGTAGTTATAAAGTTAGTCTTTTGACTTGTGATGGATCGGCAATAAAGTAGAATTTCAGAATAATAATATTGAATTTATTTCGAGTAATTCGAACAGTCGGGGGGAGGCTCATCCTCCCCGTTCGCGTTTTTTTTTTTTAGAATCCCCTTAAGGGATTTTTTAACTGGCGCCCGAGCAGGAACCGCTCCGTATACGACTTCCCCTTTTTTCCTTTGACACTCCAAGATCCTCTAACCAGAATACAGAGTCGATACGTTCCATTTAACGAGAAGCCCAGTCCCCACGAGAACACGGCGCTTATACATCGACTATTCAAGAGCATCCAATCGAACCCATGAGAACACGAATGGTAGTAAAAAGGGAATCAAGGGGATTCGTGTGAAGCAAATCGTGCTTTAGTAGATCGCGTGCATTTTAATGTCCGCGTCCAAAAAGGATAACACGATCCTTCCGAAAGAGCGGTACCCAAAAGAAACGAATTTAAACGCTTAACTTTTCGGTTTCTTTTTTTTTTCTTTCTCAACGCAGCGTGCTTCTATATATACTCGTAAATCCTAGCATCAAGGAATCGAATACTAAACAAACTAATACGATGTGCATTGCTGTGAACTTGCTAATGTAAGAAATCCAAGAGGAAAGGCAGAAAGAAAATTAGTAAAAATTAACACGTTATAAATAATAAAAATAAATCTAGACCTCTTCTTCAGATAAAAAAATCATATCTAGAGGCAAAAATCAGTGGCAGTTTGTACAAGTTACGAAAAGAAATAAAAAGGAAAAGATTGTGAAAATTATATAGCTTTAGTGAAATTAAAAAATTGTAAAGGAAAAAAAAGTGAAGAAGAAAAAAAGCAATATTAATATCCTAGTGGAACAAAAAATTGTAAAAAAGAGGAAACAATTTATCCATTTAATTTAATTAGAATCAATTTATTATAATTATTTAAAGTGCAGAACCCAAGTGCGAAATTGTAATTGTAATCCATACAATATAAGAGTAGTGGGTAGTGTTGGTGAGTTAAAAAAAAAGAGGTTAAATTAATATTAAAGTTTACATTTGGCAACTACTTCCGAGGTAAGAGCGCAATTATAATAACTATTATATTATGGATGCTATAAATAAATCTATAAACGATCTGACGGGGGCAGTTAATGCCATGTTAGGCCAGATAAGATATATAGATGCTCGGTTAAGGAGCATAGAAACAAGACCGGTAGGTAAACCCGTGATCGTTGCTGAAAACGCGGAAATTGAACTCTGTGTTCTTAGGAACGAGGCAGATTTGAGGGACATCTCTCGTCTGCCAGACTGTGTAAAGGAGCTACAAGTCTTCGATGGGAATCCTACGCAGTATGTAACATGGGTGCATACTGTTGAGGAGATCCTAAAGGACTTTGAAATAGTAAGGGTTAAGCCCATGTATAGGGCTTTATTACAACATATTAGGCAAAAAATAAGGTGGCCTGCTGATGCGGCCTTGGTGTCATATAACATTTTTGATAATGATTGGCGAGCCATTAAACAATGTCTCTCTATGCAGATAAAAGAGACATGAGAGCACTGGAGCACCAGTTGTCTCAAATAACACGAGATTAGACGAGTTCTATGCAGCGGTCAACCATCAACTCTCATTGATGGTGAACAAAATCAAAACTAAATCATTCAGTGAAGAAACAGTTACAGCACTTGTAGAGACGTACAGGAATAGGGCCCTAGACGTTTTCATTCGCGGCCTTAACGGCGACCTAGCCAGAATGCTTATAGTGCAAAGGCCTAGAACTCTACCTGAGGCTTATTCAGCCTATTTGGAAATCCAGAATTTGAATTATAGGAATCATATGATTCACAACTGTGGTGCATCGAACACGATAACGACACCCATTAATCAGATGTTTAGGAAAGAATTAAGGCCTGCACTACCACAGAAAAAATTCCTCGATGCTCCTCAACAACATTATTCCCCCCAGTGAAGGGTACGCCTCCACCAAGACCAACAACACCAAAACCACTTGAAAAGATGGAGTTGGGGTCTACGCAGTCGCGCGATGTGAACTACGCAAATCGTCCTCGCGGTATAAATCCGTTTAAGAGGAGGACGTACTCTGATAACTATTCACAAAAACAACAGAGACTGTATCATGTAGAGGCACCTCAAGAAGACCCTGATTCAAATCAGGTGGAGAAGGTAGAGAACGGAGCCGAGGAACCTGATTTAAATCACGAGGAGCTGGCAGAGAATGAAGCTTGCGACGAAGTAAATTTTATGAAGGACGGCCGTCCAGCATTCCATATTTAGAATATATCACCGGGGAGGGGCTCCCCCTCAGCTTCCTCGTTAACACCGGAGCTAACAAAAATTTCCTTTCCCCATCCGTAGTTAAGAAAACATCATCTCGTCCCATTCATCTGGTTCATCCTTTCTATGTGCATTCAGCTGATGGCAACATTAAGGTAGAAGGCAAAGTCTGTGGTAGGTTTTTCCAGTCCATCGGCAATGACACATTGCTAACATTTTACATATTGCCCGGCCTAAATTCATTCGATGGAATCATTGGGGATGATTCTCTTAAAGAACTTGAGGCGGTTATTGACCGCAGGGAAAATACATTGAGCCTAAATCCGAATATAACCATCCAATTGAAGGACAAAATCTCGGGAGAAATAAGTCTACTCCTTAACGAAAATCTTTCCGAACAAATCAAAAATAAGCTTCGCCGACTAATAAAAACCTATGAACCTCTCTTCGGACCTGTTAGTGCAAGTAAAACCATAAAAACGACAGTAGAGGCAGAAATTAAGACTATTATGGATGAGCGGATTTATAACAAATGCTATCCGTACCCTGCTAATATGAGGGAAACAGTCGAGGCCTAAATAAAAAAACTCCTAGCTGAAAAAATAATACGTCCCTCGAAAAGTCCTTATAATTCCCCTATTTGGGTTGTCCCAAAGAAAGCCAAACCATCAGGCGAGAAACAGTACAGGATGTTAATTGACTATAAGAGGTTAAACGCCGTTACAACTTCAGATACGTACCCAATCCCAGACATCAATTTTACACTTTCCAATTTGGGCAGAGAAAGCTATTTCACTACGATAGATCTCACCTCGGGGTTTCACCAGATTCCTATGAAACCCAGTGACGTGCTAAAGACAGCCTTCTCCACTGCGAATGGCAAGTATGAATTCCTGAGAATGCCTTTTGGGCTTAAAAACGCACCCGCTATCTTCCAGAGGATGATAGACGACGTGCTGAAGGAGTACATCTGGAAGATTTGTTACGTCTACATCGACGACGTAATTGTCTTCGGCCATGACGAGGATGATCATATTAAGAAGGTAGAAACGGTATTCGCGAAACTCCAGGAAGCAAACTTAAAATTAAACCTTGAGAAAACTAACTTTATGAAATCCGAGGTCGAATTTCTTGGTTATATCATAACCAGCGACGGCATAAAAGCCGATCCGAGGAAAGTAGCAGCTATCAAAAAGTTACTTCCCCCAGAAAATCTCAAGGAGTTGAAGAGCTTCTTAGAGCTCACGTCTTATTAGAGAAAATTCATAAGGGATTATGCTAAAGTAGCTAAACCCCTCAAGAATCTAACACGAGGTGAGAATGCTCAGATCAAGGCGAGTCAATCCAGGAAGGTGAAAATCACATTAGATGAAGAAGCACTGCAGGCTTTCAACGACTTGAAGATGCTGCTGATGTCATCGGAAATCTTGTCCTTCCCCGACTTCGAAAAGCCGTTCAACTTGACTGCGGACGCCATGGGGCTGTACTGTCTCAAGGGGACGCGGCCTCAGATCGACCAATTGCCTACATCTCTCGTTCCTTGAACAAAACTGAAGAGAATTATGCGACGAACGAGAAGGAGATGCTGGCAATTGTATGGGCCCTGGATAATTTAAGATCTTATCTCTATGATGCAAAAAAGATCCAAATTCACACTGAACACCAACCTTTCGCACTCAGCAACAGAAATTTTAATGCGAAGTTTAAGCGCTGGAAGTCTCGTATTGAAGAATACAACTATGAGTTGGTGCACAAGCCAGGCAAATCAAATATCATGACAGACGCACTCTCACGACTCAAAACCAACGTCAACCATTTAACCGATTCATTGCAGGCTGAACCAGCACAAAGTGATGATGATCCTGATGGAAACTCCCCAACTGATACTGCCAGCGAGAATAGCGGTATTCATACTGAGACAGCTAGTGAAGCACGATAATGGTTGAGAACTGCCCATAGTGCTGACCAAGACAGCTCTGACTTGATGCCCCATGTCGAGGCACAGATAAACGTATTCCGGAATCAGATTATTGTCAAAATTGGTAGAGGCCTAGAAATTCTAGAGGAGCCTCACCCAGGCTTTACTCGACACTACCTTGCTATAGATAACCAAGACAGAAGGAAACTGATCGATTGCTTCAAAGCTAAACTGAGATCAAATATCCTCAACGGTATCAAAATACAGGAATCGCATCTTCAACTGCTTCAGGAAATATGCCTGGAGCATTTCGCCAACTACAAACACCGGATTACTCAAAAGGTGGTGGAGGATGTGACAAACGAGGACAGGAAGACTGAGCTGATCGTGAAAGAACGCAGGAGAACTCATAGAAACCGTCGAGAAAATCGGGAACAACTTCTCGAAAAATATTATTTTCCCAGTATGACAAGCGTATGATAAGCGTATGACAAGCGTATGACAAGCTTGACTAGGAAGTACACGAGTACTTGTGAAACCTGCAAATTAAGTAAGTACGGCAGACATCCGAATACAGCTGAATTCTAACCTACTCCTTTCCCATCATATGCATGTGAAATTTTGCACATAGATATCATGGAGCTACAGGGTGAGAAATTTATCACTTGCATCAATAAATGTTCAAAGTTCACAAAGATATTCCATATAAAAAATAGATCGGCACTTTATCTTGGGAACATGTTTACTAAGATATTGCACTGCTTTGTCACTGTCCCAAAAATATTTATCACAGACAATGAGCGAAGTTTCTTAAGTCCTATTATCCTCAACTTCGTCGAACTATTGGGCATTAAACACTATCAAACGCCCGTCTATCGCAGTGAAATGAATGACCAAGAGGAGAGTCTTCACTCCACCATAATGGAAATATATCGTTGCTAAAGATGGAACATAAAGACTTACGCCTTAAAGAACTATTGAACATCGCAGTTGACAGATATAACAACAGAATACATTCTGTCACCAAAAAGAAACCTTCAGACATTTTTTTCAATAGGACCCAGCGTATAAACTACCAAAATTTGTTGGGATATCGTATTAGAGTGAATAATGAGTTGAGAAATGAGATAGAAAGGAAACAAAAAATGAGCCTGCTTAGATTTAGTAAGAAAAAAACAAGTCCAAAAGAATATAATAAGGGAGACATAGTGTACACTGCATGCAAGGGAATTCGTGCGAAAAATAAACCCTTATACCGCAAGAAGGGTATTGCCAAAGATAGTAAAGTGACTGTCCTCACAACCTCTGGGCGTAGAATACATAAAGCTCACCTTAAGAATGTTCAGAATAAGCTAGAGCACCACTAAATTAATAATATAATAATATAAAAAGTAAAATTCACTAAATTAATGAACTCCCCGACACACAAACATTACGACCACTAGAAACGATTATTACGAATTGTATATCGAATTATGTATTGGTAATTATAAAAGTACATTTTGTAAAAAAAATTAAAACCTGAATATAAGAATTTTCTTAGTTTCGTGAAGAGATCCACAAGAAGAAGCTTTTACTCGCATCCCTATTTTCAGAACTGCTGCCATACTGCCTTCCGTCCTAGGCTATCAGTTATTTAGCTATCATTCACCAATCGTCACTATAAAGGGAGGCAAGGGGTGGATTGTCGACGGACACTTTAAATTGGCACATGATATTAATTTAACTCAATTCGAGGACCTAGTGCAAGGTATTAACAAATCATTAACCGGGAACTTCTCAACGGAAAAGAGGACCACAATTCAATTTTGCCTCAACAAAAGGAACGACGGGTTGTCTTCGTTTAGAGGAGAAAAACATCGAACCACCAGATCTATCAACTGGATCGGATCGGCCTGGAAGTGGGTTTCAGATAACCCTGATGCTGCAGACCGGAATAGAGTAATTTCCAATGAGGAACACATTGTAGCTAACAATAACCAACAATACAAAATCAATACCCGGCTCTTTAGTACCCTAGAGGAGACTACGAAGAAGCTTAATTGGATGATAGACCAGTTTAATAATGGGATTAAACTGGTTGTGGTTGTGTTAAGCCGTTGTGCTGTTCGCTCGCATTTTGTTTTCGCTCCCATAATTAAATTGAATTTTATTTTTTTTTTTTCTGCCGATACTGTTCTCAAGAAATAAATAAAACAAAAACATAAAAAAAAACAAATAACAAACCAAGTGACCGACCCCAATCCCAACTATCATATCGTGGACTGTGCGAAAAAAATAATTTGAAACCCTTGCAAAAACCGTGCGTTACCCCCAATAAACTTGGTCAACGTCGCAAAAAAAAAAAAAAATTAAATATTCATACACATCTACTCTGTCCTACCTCAACATAAACATGTCAAATCAGTGCGGAAACCCCAAATGTGCCTTCACGAATGATGTATATGCTGACTTGGTGATTTGCAGAGGGTTATGTGCAAGATCTTTTCACGCTCTCTGTGTAGGCCTGAGCAGAAGATCTATCCTCTGTCTTAGAGATTATAAAAACAATTTTTTTTTACTGTGATGAATGTAAGGATGTTTCACCCTCCCATATTATGCTGGCCATCAAATGCTTAAGCGATTCCATAAATGTTCTTGATGTCGAACATAAACTGTTTTTTAAGAAAGTTCAACTTGAATTTGAAAAACTTGACCAAATTCAAAAGAGTGTTGAAGATCTGTATTGCATAGTTGACCAATCTTCTAGTAAATTCAGATCTAAATTTATGCAGTACGACAAGCAGTGGGCCAAAAATGCAGATCTTTCTAAATGTGATAGTGAACATAAAACGAGTATCGAGTTGAAAAGTGCTATTCAAGCGGCTTCTAAATCACATTTATCAACCCTAAATGAATTAAAGGCATCTCTTTGCTCCCTACGCTCTGACCTTGATATTTTTTTCCAAGCTCCGTCCATAAGAACAACACCTTCTCCTAACAGAAGTGATCCATGGCTTACAACAATGATGTGTAAAATCGACGAAATAAGTAACATTACAGTCTCGTTTATTACTAAGCAGCATTGTTGATGAAATCAGGATCACTTTCGGTAAGATTGAGGAATTTACTTCACACATCCAGCCTCAATCAAGCATGGCCTACAACACTTCGCTACTTGCTGAGATGCTTGAAAACACCGTCTTAACACCTTCCTCTCCATTGCATTCGGCTCCTGAACTTGAAGTTACAGCCATACCTCCGATTCTTACTGCATATTACGCACTACCAGCATCTCATGCACCTCCAGCATCTCAAACACATCCAGCGTCTCAAGCACTTCCTGCATCTCAAGCACTTCCTGCATCTCAAGCACCTCCAGCATCTCCCGCCCTTCCAGCATCTCCTGAACCTTCAATTACCCGCTTTGGAGTTTCCTGGACCGTATCTGAATGGAATAGTCGAGTTAAAAAGCTAAATGAGTCCAATACGGAGGAAACAACCACTTTCTCTATTAAAGTTGCATCCGCACATGCAAACCCGACTTGGCTGCAAACAAAAGTCGGCCGGTAAACTCTCAAAGTTTAAGCTATTCAATGTTGATATTCCTTCAAAATATGAATGGCTTTTCCAGAACTCCACATCCGAATCATTTAAGCTAGAGAAATTAACAATGAGGAAAATCAACCGTAAAAAAGTAATCTACCGAAAGCCTACAACGGACAAGATGAACGCAAAGGAGATTAATTTTAAGACTAAATCTAAGCCTAGTGTTAAGCCAACCCCCAAGCCTCACAACCAAACCAGCATACATAATTCTGACCCAAATTGGAGTCTTAAAGTAGGAACATTCCCCTCCTTTTCCCAAGCGATTCGTTCCACATCTCCTTTCCCTTCCTCCAATAATTCTAAGCTAAATAATTCATCGCACAAACGGGTATCTTTTGTTCTCCCATCCAAGCCCGGTGCCAAAGAAAGCAAAACTGACTCTACTAACTCGGCTTCGAATAAGTCCACCTACCCTACTTTCATTTACTCCCACACCCTCAATCCATCCCCTCCATCTAAATCAGATACAAACCCTACAACTTTTATAGACCCTATGCTCCCACCGAAGATCAAGATAACCAAGCAACTTGCCTCTTCGGGTGATGATGGCCGTTACATTCAATCCCGGCTTAGAGATCGTAGAATTTACGAAAACGTTCGCCTTTATCTAGCTTATCTACACGATAAGCCTGATTCCATTTGCATTGGTGGCACAACCAAAACAAATATTATGGTTTCCATTCAGCAAGAAGGACATCCTACAAACCCAAAAGACCTACGTCAGATTTTCATACGGTTTCACGAAGCCTTTAATATCACGCCTACCGTTGCAAACGACCTCTCCTCTTATGCCACCCATGTCAGCTCAAAGCGACTCTGGCACCTTCAAAGAACGCGTTTTAGTTTTAAGAACTATTTTCGCTCCTAACCAACCTCTACCTCTATTTGCACTCCCTGATTTCCTCAGCATTTACTATCAAAATGTTAGAGGACTTCGCACAAAAACATCTGAAGTCTATATTACTTCGCAAAAACTGCCTTATGATATCTTCGCTCTTACTGAGACCAACCTTTCCTCTAATTTTAAGAATAGCGAGTTATTTACCCATGATTATGATGTCCACCGAAACGATGGCCTTATGAATAACGACGAATCAACTGGCCGCGGAGTACTTTTGGCTGTACCTACTCACCTTAATTCTAAATTATTTAAGCAACTATCTACAGTTTGCTTTGAATTTGTCTGCGTAAGAATTCCTATTTCTAAGCGCAATCTCTTTATTTGCTGTTGCTACATTCGCCCATCGCAACCAACCTGCAGCTACCAACTAGCTATTGACGAATTCGATGCCCTGTTTGCCAAAGCTGACGCAAATGACACTGTTGTCGTTATGGGTGACTTTAACTTACCACGACTCAAATGGATATGCACTGATGATTCATACTACACCGCCAGCAATGCAAGTTCGGAGAAAGAAATTCTTTTTATTGACTGTCTCGTGGGCTCCGGACTTTTTCAGTTAAGTGGCATAACCAACTATCTTGGTAGATCTTATCTTCTCCACTGACGTAGATAACAGCATAGTCTCAGCCAGCAAGCACCTTCTTACCACTCTAGATTCTCACCACTCGCCTCTTTCTATGACGTTTTCGTCCAACGTTTCAAAACCTTTTTGCTTTGAACACGTGTACAACTTTAATTTTCGAAGAGCCAACTTTTCTAAATTAAACAATCTTCTTTCTAAAGCTAATTTCAATTTTCTCTTCAACTCTAGTATTCCCGTTGATGATGCACTTACCTCTTTTTACAATATCATCTTCGATTCTTTTTCCCAGTCTGTTCCTTTTGTACCGCAAAAAATCCATCGTTATCCCCACCTTGGTATAACAAGGAACTCCGGTCAATACGCAATAAGAGAAATAAACTTTGGCACACCTATCTTAGTACGCGTTCTGAAGCGGATTATAATAAATACCACCTTGCTTATACCCAATTTGCAGATCTATGTGAATCACTATATTCCAATTATTTAAGCCGCATGCATAATAGTCTTATTTCTGATCCCAAACGCTTTTTCCAGTTTATCAACTCTAAAAAAAAGTCGGACAGTTATGCCTCCACCATGAAGTTCAACAATTCATCGTCTGATGATCCGCAAAGAATAGCAAACTTCTTTGCCGAATTCTTTAGCCAATCGTTTGCTTGTCACATCCAAAACCCCGATCTATCTTATTTCTCCTACTTGAACAGCTGTCCACAAACATCCTTCACTTCGGTGGATATCTCAATGGCATTTGTAGATGAAAAGATAGGTAATCTAAAAAGTGAATATTCCGCTGGACCTGATGGTGTACCCCCCATAGTTATAAAAAAGTGCGCCGCCTACTTGGTAAAACCTCTCTCTGCCTTGTTCAGACTTTCCTTATCTCAATGCGCCTTTCCCCATTCCTGGAAAAATTCATATATAATCCCTCTGCATAAAAAAGGCTATAAAGATGAAATCTTAAATTACAGACCTATTGCGAAGCTCTCCACAATACCCAAGCTCTTTGAGAGCATTATTTATGATGCTATGTCTTTTTATTGTAAACCAGTGATTTCAAGAAACCAACATGGATTTGTTAAGGGCAGGTCCACTACGACTAATTTCATTGAATTTGTATCAAGTACTCTATGTGCATTAGAAGATGGCAAAGAAGTAGATGTAATAACCACCGACTTCAGCAAAGCTTTCGATAAAGTCTCGCATAAAGTAATTCTTTTAAAACTTTGCGCCCTTGGATTTCGATCAGATTTCGTTACGTGGATTTCCTCATACTTAAATGATAGACACTACAGTGTCCTGTTTAGGTCTACATTATCTAAACCTTTCAAAGCCACCTCGGGTGTTCCCCAAGGAAGTCATCTTGGTCCCTTGTTATTTATATTAACAATTAATGATGTTGATACCATCGTTAACAATTCTTTTATCTCCATCTATGCTGACGACATCAAAATCTTCCGTCACATATTGTCTCCCTCTGACTGTTCTCTGTTGCAAGATGATCTCAATCGATTTTCCACTTGGTGTCTTCATAATTTTCTTGAGTTAAATGTTAACAAATGTCAAACTTTAACTTTCACTAGAAAACGTCATAAAACTCTTTCTCGTGCATATTTCATCAATAACGAGCTTGCTCCTAATGTGACCGAAATGCGCGATTTAGGCATTATCTATGATAGCGAACTGAACTTTCACTCTCACATAGATAGCATTATTAGTAAAGCCAATTCGACTCTTGGCTTCATTAAGCGCTGATCTAAGGAATTTGACGACACATATGTGGCTAAAGCACTCTACACCACATTTGCTCGGCCCCTCCTCGAGTATGCAAGTCCAGTCTGGTCACCATATTATTCTGCGCAAATTGCACGTATTGAATCGGTACAGCGTAGGTTCCTTCGGTTCGCATTACGGGGACTTCCTTTGTCTGACCCATTCAATTTACCCCCCTATCATAATCGACTGAAACTTATTAACTTACAACCCCTCATTACACGACGAGAAGTTTGTGATATAGTTTTTGTCCATCAGCTCTTAAATGGTAACATTGACTCTGAGGCTCTCCTCGAACGCATCTCCTTAAATGTTAATCCACGTAATCTAAGAACTGTACCTCTCTTCCGAGTTAACTCCCACCGAACTAATTACGGATACCATGAGCCGTTATCTCGAATCCTTCGCGAAGCGAATAAATTCCAGTCAATCTTTGACTATCACCTGAACAAACACTCCCTTAAGATTGCCCTTTATTCCCCTCGCTCTCTACCCCCACTCAACAGCTCTAACAATTAAATTTTTATTAGTTTTATAAGTATAGTATTTAAGTTCAATGCTTGTATTAAGCTCAATAAATCTGTCCGGGGTTGACCCGGGCCTAAATTAAAATCAACCTTGGTTGGACGATATGAACAAGATATCCTGAATGAGGTTATTGTAATAAATGACTAGATTAACGAAATAGTACGCGCCTGCCAAATGGCGAAAAGTGGTATGTTTACCGTACCGGAACCTCCTGAACAAAGAAGAAATAAGTAGAATCATTGGTGAAATGGAAACTTTACCATATGCCAACACAATTGAAGCCATAGAAAACGGATCGCCATCCATATACACAAATGGTTCACTTCTCCTTTATATCCTCTCTATGCTAAAAGAAAGAAGTGACAAATTTAATCTACTTTCAACCAGAGCATCGATTACAGATGGCCTACAGATCGACATGCATTACGATAGAATTAATTATAATTAATCATCAGGAGACCTATGGGATCATCGGCGAATGCCTTTTTATTAACAGTCAGATGATCTGTAATATCAAATCAGTACAAAAATTTGAGGAGGGCAGCTGTGTACCAAGGCTTTTAAAAGGAGGACAGACAGCATGTACCTTCCGCACTAATACACTAGAGGTAATCGAACTAAACAAAGAAGACACAGTTTTCCTTACGAACTTCATTGGGCAACTGACTTCAGAAAACAATTCAAGGTCCTTAATGGTACATACGTAATCCACTTGAGTAACGAAATAATAAAATTGAATAATAGAACATTTACAAGTTCTTCTTATTCGCACTCCCAATTGCTCCAATCGGCCTTGACGAACATCACAAAACGGATACATAAGATTGACTTGGAACATGTGCATGGCATCAGCGTAAAGAACATTGCTCAGTTGAAAGACCTACAAAATCAAACTACACACCTTTCCTTAACAAGGAACGTCATAATAGTACAGCCGTAGCCTGGAGTTTCTGGCGAAAAATCCATCTCGGTCCTAATCTACCGTCTGTGAATCCACATAATATCGTGCTTGATCCCAGTGCCGATTCAGGAAATCAAATAGTAACCGAATCGCATTCCTCCCGAATCCGTTCGTCTGCATCTGACGTCACATATGATCTACGGGACTTGCCAATGAGGTTCTTAATAGGTATGGGAAGTAAAACAACAGAGCAAATTTGTAGCGAGGCCATCAAGATTTTTTCCACAATAAGAAACCATATTAAAATACACAACAGAGACCCCAATGTCATTAAAGCAAACAGAGACCTATTTAACGAAATGTGTCCTACTAGGCTTTTTAACCGGATTAAAAGAACCCTTGGGATATAGAGTAAGACCTATGAAACCCCAATCATTAGCCGAAATATTTGCTAATTTCATCAAAGATCAGAACATGTCTTTTATCCAATATGAACATAAGCCTCCTTTTAAGCAGCCAATTAGTCTTAAACCTTAAACTAAAAGTCTACCGTATGGACAACGTCCTTTTAATCATATCCAGAGAACGTTTACATTAGACAACAACAAATAAACTCTCAAAGAACATCGCATGTCCAACAACAATTCAGACCCCAACAAAATAATTTCCATAGATAAATTACACAAAGCCCAAACCCTCTCCCACGAAGATCACCTCACGTCAAACCAGAGCCGATGGATATATTTTCAGGCCAAACTTTGAGACCACCTTCCCGACACCAAAATAATTCATTCCGACAAAATAATCACTACGCTAGAGAAGTTCATAATATTGAAGAACCATATACATCTGAATCAAAAGAAAAAGAGATATTAGATGATCAAAGCAACCCTTCCACACAAAAAGCCCTACAGGGCTTACTAATGTTCAAAATTACTTTCCACAATTGGATCGATACTGTTATATTCCAAATGAACCCATTTTTAACAGTTCTGAAATAAATTTTCATCTTCTAGACGCAGAACTTAGCCGTAAATAAACTTGGACAACCACTTCCGTACATAAAAATTTTCTCACCCTTCGGTAAACATTTTAAATTCCTCGTAGACACAGGGGCATCCGCCTCATTTATCAACCCCGAATACGTTCACCCTAACGACATTAACAGAATTGCGCCGAAGATAATTGTAACTATCTTACAGAAACCTAGTATAGACAAACAAGTAACACTTCCAAATTTCTATAAATTTAAACAGCCTGGTGAATTCATATTTCTTATCTACAAGTTCCATGGATTCCATAGTGTTACCTAAGCAAAATTACACTAGAAAACAGAAAATGACTTCAGATTTTCTCTATCACCCATAGATATTTTGCTATAAAGTATTAGATTTTATACTGAATCCAAAACTATATCAATATGTTTGTCATGTTGCACTTACTTCAAAATGTTTTTGCGGATGTTTTACGGTGATATTTTGTTCCTGTAGTAATCAGCTTTACGAATTTAAAATGGAACATAATGCGTCATTGGCAATGAAAATCATTAATGACGCAATTGAGGATATAGTGGTAAACGAACGCACTATACGAAGTTGGTTTAGAAAGGTTCGTTCAGGAGATTTCAGCCTCAAAAATGAACTACGTGGGAAGCCGAAAACGTTAGTTGACGACGATGTTTTAAGAGCAACGGCAGATGCGGTCCGAATGAAATCGGTGCGGGAAATTGCACAAAACATGGGAGTATCCCCAATGGCAATAAGTCGACACCTTTCTCTCATAGGAAAGATAAAGAAATTCGATAAGTGGGTACCCCATGAACTGAACGAATCCCAAAAACTATGGCGCCTGGAAATCTGCGCATCGCTTACATTAAGAAACTAAACTGAACCGTTTTTGCACCGGATAGTCACCTGTGATGAAAAGTGGATACTGTATGATAATCGTAAAAGATCTGGGCAGTGGTTGATGCAGATGAAAAACCAAAATACACCCCAAGCCCGATCTTCACCCAAAAAAGGTTATGGGTTATGGTGACATTTTGGTGGACATCAAAGGGACCAATCCACTTTTAATTTCTTTAACTAGGAGAAATGATATGTGAGGAAATCAACATATTGCATGCCAAATTGGCTGAAAAGCAACCTGCGTTGGTCAATAAGCATAGTCCGATCTTTTTCATGACAATGCCAGACCCCATACCTGACAAGTAACGGTCCAAAACTGTTGCAGTTGGGAGTTGAAATTCTCCCGCATCCTCCGTACTCTGCTGATATTTCCCCAGCGGATTACCATCTTTTCCCCAATCTGAATTCATTTTGGTTTTCCGGAACCGAGCAGAGGTCATAAAAGGCTTTGAAGATTTCATTGCCTCAACAAGTCAGCACTTCTACGAAAAAGGAATATTTGACCTTGTAGCACGTTGAAAGAATGTCATAGATGCTAACGCATCCTATTTTGATTGAATCAAAACTTACGAAAAAATAATATTGGATTTTAAATTTTTACTATAAAATCGGACATTTCATGTGGTACAATCCAATATAAGTCCCCCCTAATCGGATACAAGATCTTGTCTGCCATATACGAGTATGCGGATAAATAAAACCATTCGCCAACCACCTCCATCACTGCGGTTTCAGACCAGAAAATTCCACAATCGGCCAAATCTTCACACTCAGGCAGATCCTGGAAAAATCTCCAGAAATTTAAATCAATACCCACCATATTTTCATCGATTTTAAGGCCCCATATGACGGCATTTATAGAGACGAGCTATGTCTAGTTTCGGCGTCCCTGACAGACTCGCAGGGCTATGCAAAATGATGATTAAGAACGATCGATGCTCCGTCAAGGTCTGTAACGACTTAACCGAGACCTTTGATATCAAAAAAGGTTTTAGACAGGTGACACGCTGTCACGTGGCTTCTTTAACATCATACTTGAAATAATTGTGCGGAACTCACAAGTGAACACTGGACGCACAATCTTCTGTATAACTACTAGTGTACCCCGATGATATCCACATAATTATTAGAACTCAGCGGGCTATCCGCTAGTACTGCAACTGAAGATGCCAAAATAGATTTAGAGGTAAATGAGGGCAAAGCCAAGTACACATTGTCAACAAGCACAACAAAACAGCGATGAGTTCAACAGAATACCACAATCGATAGCTACAATTTTGAGGTAGTTAAAGACTTTGCCTACCTTGGGGGACCTCAAGTGATTGGAATGCACAACTGGATGCACTTAGCTAAGGATTTGACTAACTGGAGAGGATTTTTCTTTTTTTGCCAAAGCATTTGCTAAGTTTTTCGGAAAATGAGACAGAAAGAAAAAGATAGATGTTTGGGCTCATTGGCTATTTCGCTCCATGAATACGAGTAGGTGGCGTTCAACATTTAATAGGGAGACCAAATTATTAGTGTAGTTGGACTTTTTGTTGTATTTAGGCAACCATTCACAAGATTTTAGTTGCCTGAAAAAAAGTCTTTCGGTCACGGCTGGTATTTTACCTCGAACCGTCCGATTGGGAAACAAATACACTACCACAGCCATGGCCACCCACTAACGCTTAAGTGTCCAGTTTTTTTTATTTATTTATGATGTAATGTAAAATACAAAGAAGGAAATAGAATTAATGGTGAGAGACGCTAGTGGCACACATTTAAATTTTCAATAAGCAGAACAAAAATCACAAAACTATGAAGCAGTTATTTTTTTTTTTAAGAAACTCAAAAATAAAAAAAATTATATATTCTTTGTGGAATCAAATACGAAAATTTAGAAGAATTGAGTTCACTTACCTGGGCAAAGGAAACAAAAAACAATTGCTGATGTGTTAAATTCAGACCTGGTAAAGGTAAATAGTCGGCTTCTTTTTCGCTTTTTGAGTTCAAGTAAGCATTAAAAGCTGCCTTTAATCCACCATTGTCAGCAATGTTCTCACCTATAAATTAAAATAGAAATGTGACATGAATACACATAAATGTTTGCGAATTTATAGTAATGTATAATACTTAATTTGATACTTACCTACTGTTTGTTTTCCATTTAAGTTCATACCGATTACTTCAAAATTTCCATATTGTTTAATTATACAGTTAGTCTGCTCGACGAAACGATCAATGCTCTTCTTGTCCCACCACTTGTTCAAATTACCATATTTATCGTATTCTCTCCCCTGATCATCAAAAGCATGAGTCAGCTCGTGGCCCATAACCACACCCATCGCGCCATAATTTAAGCTCTTTGGGTGATGAACATCGTAAAAAGGCTTTTGCAAAATCCCTGCTGGGAAAACGATTTGATTTTTGGTAGGGGTATAGTATGCATTCACAGTTGGTGGTGTCATTCCCCATGCACTTTTGTTTACAGCAGTGTCAAGTTTTTCTAAATTCTGTTTCAGATTAAATTGATTAATGCGTAAGTTGTTTGCAAAATATTCCTTTGGATTGATTTTTAAGTCCTCATATTTCTCATCTAAAAGTGTGGAATTTAGGATGTACTCTGGAAAGCCTATCATGTCCGTTATGGCATCGGCTTTTTCTTCCGCCAAACGCTGTGTCCGGCTATCCATCCAAGATATATTACGCAAATTTTTTTTGAATGCTTCGCGCACTTCTTCAATCATCTTTTCAGCGTTCGGTTTTGCATCTCCTTGAAAGGTTTGCCGAACAAATATAGCACCAATAGCAAATCCAATCACATTACTGGTATCGGTAATACAATACCGCCAAGTTTCTTCACTACCATCGGAACCAAGTAATGCTTTTCGTACACCTTTATATGCATCGCGAAAAGGCTTTGATAGGCAGGCAGTAAGGGTACGTACTCCTTGCCAAACTAAATAATTGCTAAGAGCGCTGAAAATGTATGTTTCAAGATTGTAATATAACAATTACTAATGGTAAAAATAATATACAAATGTGATCAATATGACCAAACAAGTAGTAATTTAATTGACATATTGACATCAAAACGAGTTTTGTGTTGTACTCGTATATAGGAATTTATGTACTGCCTATGCAATATAAAAATGCGTAGTTTTGCGACATTATTGTATTACATAAATTTTCATGTGCCTAATAGAACTCTGGCGTCACTTAGATCGTCACGAACTCGGTCCTTGTACAAGTTATATTGGTTATTACATATGCCGTACGGAACAGGAGCCCTCACCTCAGTCATAATTCTATTCCCTTTATTTACCCACACTTTAGGAGGTCAACGTTCATCGCTGCCCCGTACTTAGCAATAATAACCCATATCGCATTCCAAGTCGCCACGTGCATTGATATATAACAGAGTTATCAACGTAAGATATAAGATATAAGGGAGTTAGATAATAGTGATCATCAAAGTGGAAAAGAATAAAAGTACCTAAGAATAATTTTATAGTACGAGTATACAGATACAGCAATTCTTAACTACAAAAGTTGATTCCTCCCGCTCTAGAAAATCAAATTCTAATTTTATTGATTCACCAAAGAAAACAAAAAAATATTAAATTTTATTACTAAACCAGGAATTATTATTTGAAATGATTAAAGAGTTATACTACCACTAAGTGTATAACTCGTTATTTTATTAAATATTCCTTACTTTAATAATTATGTTTTCTTACATTTAATTTAGGAGGCTCAGTACTAATCGGCTGTCTGATCTAATCAGACGTTTTTTCTGTGCGGTACATTCAAAGAAACTAACATTCTCAAACGTAATCGTTCACCAACTTTAGTTGAAGACATTAATTTGTCTTTCAACATTAAAAATCGGAAAATGAGTGCGGATGACCAAAACTATAGATTTGGGCGGTTTACCCCCTTGCAATGCCTTCCGGACTCGGACAACAATATTGAGTGTGAACAAGTGTTAACTACTCCACCAATTAAAAAAATTAAGATTCCTTCCATTTGCGTTTTGCATAAATCATCTGAAAGTGTTCACTCCTTGCTGAATGAAATTAAAGTCAAAGATTACTGTATCAAAAAAATCTCAATCGGCATAAAAATAATCTGTGACAAAAGTGAAGATCATGAAAGTGTATGTACTACATTGAAATCTAAAAATTGGCAATTTTTTACACATGACCTTCCAACATTAAGGTCATTTAAAGTTGTTCTTTTTGGGCTTGACGAAATGCCAATTGCTCACTTGAAAAAAGAACTAAACATACTTGGCTTAAAATGTGAAAATGTTAAACTTACAAAAAAACAGCATGAACATTTCAGTGATGTTATCTACATAGTGTTCCTTGAACGTGGCTCGGTTAGGCTCGCAGATTTAAAAAAAAACATACCATCCATATTCAGAACACAAGTGAAGTGGGATTTTGCACGGCGTCGAAAGCAAAATTATATACAGTGTTTCAATTGCCAGATGTTCGGGCATGGAGAAAAAAATTGTCACATCAAGACCCACTGCGCGATCTGTTCTGAAAATCATGAAACAAGTAAGTGCAAATCTTCCAACATCAAATGTGCAAACTGCAAGGTAACACACAAGTCCACTGACCTCTCATGTTTGAGCCGTAAAAGCTTTTTCGATATGAGAGAAAAGCTTTCTACTAAGAATAAGCGTCAAACTCAAGTTGTTAAAAAGATGCACCAGCCTTACGAACCAAACCAATCCGACTTCCCACCGCTCCCAACTCATCGGCGGGCGCACATGTTTGTAAAACCTGTTTCCGTCCCTGTCCCTGTTCCCACGGACTGTGGTGCATGATCGATAAATAATGTTGTTGCTGATGATAACACCAGCGGTCTTTTTTCATTGGATAAAATCAAAAAGCTTACTGCGGAGATGATAACTTAGTTGGGTAAATGCAAAACTAAAGCTGACCAGTTCAACACAATTGCACAATTAGCGATTAAGTACATTTATTACAATAATCCATGAAGAGAATAGCCATGAACATAATATGTTGGAATGCTCGAAGCATTCGATGCAAATATATGGAATTTTTTAATTTTCTTATTAAGCATAATATTGATGTAGGTTTAGTGTCTGAAACATGGTTAAGTTTAGACGACAAATTGACTAATCAAGAGTACATTTGTTATCGTTTTGATATACGAGTAGTTGGCAGAAGGGGGGGCGGTGTTGCCATTTTAATAAAAAAAACAATACGACATGAGTTAATTCCAATTGTAAATACTAGAATTATTCAAAACATAGGAATTAAAATACCTTTTGCAAATGGTACCGCTTTAAAAATATTTTCCGCTTATTTTTCTGGAGGTTCAGCTAATGCGGTGAAACGATTTCATTTAAATAACGACTTGAGGAAGCTTATAAGTACAAACGAGACATTTCTAATCGGGGGTGATTTTAATTGCAGGCACAGAAGTTGGGGTTGCTTAAGGGCAAATGCATGGGGCAACATTCTTGCAAACCTTAATTCTAGGCGTCCATTTGATATTTTGTATCCTCCTCATCCAACTTACTACCCTGCTAATAATAGATCTAATCTTTTTAATCAACCTATGGTCATAAACGAGCTAAGCTCTGATCATTTACCGATATTAATTAGATCTCTAACCTCTCCATTGCTAAGGCAACATGAAATTTTAGACATTAAGAATGCAAATTGGAACACATATAGGACTGAAATGCGATCTAGGTTAACAAATATTCATGTACCTTTAACTGATGTGGCCAATCAACAACAGATAGACCTCAGTATTTCTTGTTTCGCAACTGCTGTACAAGAAAGTATTGAAAAGGCAGTTCCTAAAAAACAAATACGTCACAATAATACAAATTTATTACCTCCATATATTCCTGAACTAATAAAAGTTCGTAATAGTAATCGAAGTAAATGGATAAGAACAAGAGAGCCTTTCTATAATTCTGAAGTTAAGACACTGACTGCTCTAATAAAAGATTCAATTTTAACTTACAGAAACCGATCTTGGAATCAGAAACTTAAAAGTTTAGACAAAGGAAGTAAACCATTTTGGAACGTGGTCAAAATAATTAAAAAGAAAAACATGCACATTCCAGCTCTTAAAGTAGGAATCAATGTAATAATTTCTAGCACCGAAAAAGCTAATGTCCTGGCAGAAACTTTCTATGATAACCAATTGGTAACTAGCGGTATTCCTTGCAATAGCACAGTTGAATCAGTTGTTAGTGACTCAATCAATATAATTAATTCAAGTCCTTCAAATGGTACTCAGGAAGAGGTTACATTTGAAGAAGTCAAAGATGTTCTTTTAAACCTCAAAAAAAGAAAATCTGCAGGCTTTGATCGCATTAAAAATGTATACCTTAAGAACTTGCCTAAATCAGGAATAACATTTTTACAAATTCTATTTAACTGCTGTCTGAAGACAAATTACTTTCCTAATGCTTGGAAAACAGCTAAAATTATACCAATTTTAAAGCCGGGTAAAAGTGCAAACATGCCTAGCAATTATAGGCCAATAAGTCTTTTAAGCTCTCTAAGCAAATGCTTTGAGACATTATTAAAGAATAGACTTGTTTCTCAATTAACAAGAAATAACATTCTACCACCTGAAAATTTGGTTTTAGGGCTCTTCATAGTACAGTCCATCAAGTACATAGAATACTCGTAACTAAATACATTGGAAATAACTTTAGGAGAGGAAAAAGTACAGGAATGGTACTTCTTGACGTTGAGAAAGCTTTTGATACAGTTTGGCACGATGCTTTATTACACAAGTTTTTACGACTTAATTTTCCAATGTACTCGTACTTAATCAGAAATATCCAAGCATTTCTGTCCGAAAGGAAATTCAAGGTTTCAATTAATAGTTGGGACTCCGATATTTATAACATTTCTGCAGGTGTACCTCAAGGATCAGTGCTGGGCCCAATCTTGTATACTATATTTACCTATGACTTCCCATGTTTAACAAACTGCGAAAAAGCTATTTTCGCCGATGACACTTGCATCTTTTCATCAGACTCAGTTGGTTTTAACATTGAAACTAACCTGCAATCTGCACTGTATGTCATTCAAGTTTACTTTTTCGATTGGAAGATTAGAATAAATGCTTCCAAGTCACAGGTTATCTTTCTCACTCGAAAAAGAAAAGCCTGTTTCTTGCCACGCAATAAACTGCAAGTAAATGGTTTAAGCACTGAATGGTGTTCAAGTGTAAAATACCTTGGTGTGCACCTAGACAAAAAACTAACTTTTGGAATGCATGTACAGGAAATAATTAAAAAGATTAACATAACTATCAAAACTCTTTATCCATTTATTAATCGCAAATCCAAACTTAGTAATGAAAATAAACTCCTGATTTTTAAAATAGTTTTTCAAGGAATTATGTTTTATGGGTCACCAGCATGGGGAAAATGTGCCGCTAGTCTTATTCGGAGACTTCAAATAGCTCAAAATAAGGTCTTAAAAATGATCCTCAAGCTTCCATGGTCTTTTTCAACAGTTGAGCTACACGCCATTGCAAATATCGAAATGATATCAACAAGAATTTCTAAGCTTAATGAACGTTATATTATGTCTTGCATGTCGTCGGATAACGCTTTAATATCAGACCTAGCTTTATAGTTTATTTCACCATTATTTAAAATATGACTGATTCAGTGATATTAATTTTACTAATTTATTTTTTTTGTTTGATTTGGATTTATTCATTTTGTTTTCTGTTCTGTTTACTTGCTTATATATTGCTTGTTCTTATATATATATATTTTTTTATTTATTTATTATTATTTTTTTGTTTTGTTTTGGTTTACCTTTGTAATTATTTAATTATTTATTTATTTACTTATTCATTTTTTATACTTATTTATTTATTTATTATTTTCTTTTCATTTTCTGTTAATTTATTATTATTGAGTACTTTTGTTTATCCATTTATGTTTTCATTATTGATTTACTTAATTCATTATTGTAAAACTAAAAGTTTGGTTTGATAAATTTACTGCACCGCCCACCCTTCTTATCGTTACTGAATATTAATTTTTTTGTTTTGTTTTAATGAAGGTTTTTTGTAGCTTTTCCTTCAAGATTTTGTTTGCGTTGTTCTTTTGCTTGTTTAAAACATTATAATTATATCAGTAGTAAGGTAGATTCATACCATAACTTTGTAAATTGTGCAATTTAGTTAAGGAAATAATGTATAAATATTCTGCTACAATAAATAATAATAATAAAATAATAATAATTTAGGAGGCAATTAAAAGTTGGTTTGAATAAGCCATTTTAAAAAAGTTACACAAACCAAAAACTCATTTGTTAGCTTACTATTATAATTAAAACCTCTACACCCTATTTGGGTTATAGCCAGTTTCAAAGATTTTCAAGGAAATTCTTACATACATTATGGCAAATGTACATATATCTGCTACGAGTATATGGTGTTTCAGTAAAAGTACTACAATATCTGTTTGTTGGTTTTAGTTCACGTTTTGTGTATCCAAATCATGCTTCGATCCGTTTTTATAATATAACATCTTTCGAGCTGATAGGAAAAATAAAATCGGTGCTGATGATAAACGTATCGATTTGGCCTCTCGCTTTCATATATAAGAATGCTTGTCATGCCTAAAATCTATTACTTGTGGTGATTTTGGTTCTTATATCTTTGATCGTACTAAATCGATATTACGTATTGAATCTAAAGAATAAACTATACCAACGTTCTTTTACTAATTCTGCTAGCACTTTTCTGGATGTTATGCAAATTTTTCTAGATATAATTCGTGTAGGTTTGCCAGTGATTGAGAACCATCGAGACTTTTAGGCATTCATGAATTCATATAACACATCAGTCAATAAGTCTCCGGTCTGAGACATGGATGGCGTCACTGTTGACAGCCACATATGATTTCTGGATAATTTTTTAGTTTTTAAATAGGTTTTAGTGATAACTTTTGTTATTTTCAAAGCATTATTTTCTGATTGGGAAAAATACTGTTGAAGCCAAACATTGGCTTAATAAGCGTTATGGAGATATTACCTGGCATTACAAGAAAAAACGGCCTCACATACAGAAGAAAAAAGTGCTGTTTCATCAAGACAATGCACAGTGTCACAAGTCGATGAAAATGATAGTTAAATTGATTGAATTACCACTGTACTCTGCAGATCTGGCCCCCAGCGACTACTGGATTGCCTCAGACCTCAAAAAGGTGCTCCAGGGAAAGAAATTTATCTCAAATGAAGAAGTGATTGCTGAAATAGAGACCTATTTTGAGAGAAAAGACAAATCGTTATACAAAAAAGGCCCCGAAAATATAGAGAATGTATCACTCCTGAAGGAGACTATGTTAATGAATAAAGTCGAATTACTACAAAAACAATTTGTTTTTCTTAGTTAGACCGGAAATTTATTGAGCGTTGTATAAAGTACGATCACAGATAATAAATCTATACAGATGTCTCATTCATATGGAAAGTTGTGTCCTATGAAAATGAAATCGAGCTTTTTAAAAAGCTGCAAGTTCTTACAAAGAGCAGAAAAATGATTTTATTTTTTTTCGCTTTTTGCTCTTGCCACTCGTCACTCACACATGCTAAGTCGTTTATCTCCTATCAGACTCCTATGCAAAAACAATACGTGAACGAAAGAAATATGTAAATAAAAAAAAATCAATTCGCCCGCAAAGGCAGCATACGTTGATGTTGCACAGTATAAACGGTTTGCTTGACTTTTGTACGTGTGCTTGTTATTTTGTTTGTAACTTGTTATGCAATGTAAATTAAAAGTACCTACAAAATTTTATAAATTTCCAAGCATTAAGCAACATCGCACTTATTCGGTAAATGTATATTTACGAAAACATATCTGCTCCCTTTTCTTTCAAGTTATGTAAAAGGGAGTTTTTAAAACTACACGCAAAATATTTGTATACATATGAAGATCGAAAATCTTCAATTCCGCGACTCGGGGACAACGGAGTAAGGGACGGCCGAATATACTAGGTGGGATGAAAAGTAACCTCCTTGACTGCCAGAATGCGCTGCTACTGCAAAAAAGGTTATTGTGCCTTGAAGTCCTTTAGGCAGACATGCCAAATTTCAGTGCGATACTGTCTTTAGTTTTGTTTTGACAGCTGATTGTTGTTGACGTGTTTGGCATTATGTTGAGTATGGACAAACACGATTTTCGTTCAGGGATGTCAAGCCTAGACATCGCTCTATATAGCTCGTCTCTATAAATGCTGTCACAGGCAGCCCCAAAATCGATAAGCAGGTGGTGGGCATCGATCTGGACTTCTTGGGTTTTCTCTAGGATCTGCCGGAGTGTGGAAATCTAATCGATTGTGGCCTTTACTAGCGTGAAACTGCACTGATAGGTTGTTTACGATGGCTTCAATCAAATCAATCCCAGAAGAAACATGTCTTTATCAGTGGTTTTGTCAAATGAGTCCGGATTGGCCCCGTGCAACTTTTTTTTATTCCCCAAACTCAATAAATACCTTAAGAGTAAGTTGCCGCTTAAGTGGGTGTATAATGACAAGATAGTGACCCCAAGCACACCATTAAATTGGCTAAAAATTGGTTTGAAATCAATGGGATTAATATCATGGAGTGGCCTGCTCAGTCTCCAGATCTTAATCCCATTGAAAACTTATGGCCTGATGTTAAACAAGAGGTTTTTAAGGCAACACCAAAAAAACCATGGTGAATTGTGGACTACAGTGCAATCTGCCTGAGAGGTGCATGCGCTCAGTCGACTCTGCCACTTCGTTGTACTGCAGTTCTGGCAAACAAAGGCCATTCAACTAAATATTCAGCAAGTGCAATATATTCAGTTTTCATTTTTTATTTTTTTAATGAATTCAAGTCAAAAAGAAGTAATCTATGGAGCGAGCTACTGAGTAGACGTGTTCTTCCGGTCGGCAATTTTTTCTTACGTTAACTTCAATTTATTACGAGCCAAATCGATGTTTGTCTATTACTGATTGATTCAAATCATAAAGTTTCTCCAGCAAGATCTGAAATCTTTCCGTTCTGTTTCGAACCCTTTCAAACAGTGTCAAATCCCCTTTAAAATTGTGAACCCAAGCAAAGCTACAACTATTTTCATTTACATAAATATTTGCTAACAAACGGTGCACCACCAAGCTCGATATTCGTTACCATAACTCACCTCGAACTTCCACGGAATCGCCGCAATAAACAGCACACAAGTAAATCGCCGTTAATGATGATACGAAGTGGGAGAAAATGGACGAGAGACTCAAAGCCCAAAGTGAATTTATAATCGGTCAGCTCTCATCAAAAATGAAGGAACACAATGACAATCTCGCATTGAAAATGGAGACCCAGTTCGCCGAGCTCAGCAAAAACATATCAGATGTCAACAAACTCACTCAAACAACGTCTAGTCACAACATTGAGATGCTTAATTCCGAAATTTCACATCTAACCACTTCACTGTCTAATGTTAATAGCGAATTGGTGGATACGAAAAACACATTGAGCGGCTGCACAAGTCAGATGTTCAAACACAGCTTAGTATTATGAAAAGCGCTCTTGAGGACTACGACAACAATAGTGTAGCTCGTGATGCAGTACTCTTTGATGTCCCCACACTCCCGACGAAAACCTTAAATCACTCTTTAATCATATGTGTCAGACAATTAAAATTAAACCACCAACCGTTATCGACATTTTCCGGCTCCGCCCGAAGAATAACAACTCCGCGATCATAATTAAATTCTGGTCGCCGTATGATAGAAAATTTTGTTCTCACGTCACTTGCGAAATATGTGAAAGCAAATAAGAAAAAACTTTGTCTTACAGATGTTGGGTTACAATCTGACCGTACGATTTAACTGTGCGAGTGCCTTACGAAAAACAATAACTACCTACTACGCGCGGCACTTGAATTAAAAAAAAAACAAAATAGACTGTCCTCTGTTTATACACTCCGTGGTCTCGTACATGTCAGGTGTCATTCTGCTGATGAAGCTGTTCATATCGATAACATCACACGCTTAATGGAATTGCCAGCCCACACGGATAATTAAGTTTATAGTCTCTCTGTTTTTGTTTTGTCTCTTTATTAGTGTTTCTTAATCTGCTTATTATTATTGTTATTATTCTTTCGTTTTTCTCTTAAATTATTGGTTCTATTCATTTTATCTTGTCTCTTTCTAATACTATAAACACAATACATCTCTTTTTCCGTTTACACTTTTTGTTTTCTCATTTCTCATTTTTCTTTTTATCATTCTATTTGTCTGACTGTCCCGAACTCGGGCTGTTCGTACTATAATACGCTTAATCTTTAGCGATGGATATTAGTAAGTTTGATGGTGGTTCCACGGACGGAAGTAGTGATGGAGTCATTCGTGCTATGTTACGCGTATTAAGCAACCAAAAGATTGGTCTGCAGGTTTGTCATATAAATGCACAGAGCTTGCATCCAAAACTGGATGAGTTTAGGGATATCTTTGTGGGTTCTAAAGTTGATGCCGTTTGCGTTTCTGAAACATAGTTTGTTAATGATTTTAAGGATAGTGTCTATAGGGTGGCGGTTACAAGCTCTTTCGTGGTGATAGAATTGGTAGAGTTCGAGGTGGATCGGCAATCTGAAATGTTAATCAGGAGTCGGCAGACAGATAGATTACGTTTTCGTTGAAGTTAAATCGGGAACAGGCAGCATACTGTTAGGGTCAGTTTATAGGCCTAATAAGCATATTGACATCACCATTGTTTGAACTTCTCGAAAAAATCTCCGTATGCTATCCCAAAATGGTAGTTGGTTGTGATCTGAATAGTAACCTCTGAGCAGAGAGTTCCCTTGTCCTGGGGATGAGGGCACTTAATTTGTTCCCGGTCAATATGACGTCCCCCACTCATTTTTCTTCTGAATCTAGTACACTATTAGACGTTTTCTTTGTTAGTGAAATCAAATTTTTAATTTATTATATGATCAGTTGTCAGCACCTGCATTCTCTAGACACGATTTATTATATCTAACCTTCGATTTTTTAATGATTCTGTCTGTAACAACTTATGAATACAGAGATTTTGACCACATTAACTACCTAAGTTTGAGCTATCATGGAGCGTGTTCCATGTATGTCCTGCCCTTGTGATCAAGTTGAGTTCCTAACTCGGAATATTAACACATTTTTAATAATCATGTTCCTCTTAAAGTCAAAGTGACTAAACATGACAAATGCCCCTGATTTTCAAACGAAGTTCGTATGCTCATGTTACAACGGAATCGTGCCTACAGCGTGTGGAAACGTTTTCGAATAGACGCCCATCTACGTTTTTACACTACGCAATCAGGTGGTTTCCAAAATCCGTGCTGCAAAAAAGCAAATGTGTGGTAATAAATTAAACCCAGCTATGAAAGTCGACAACTTTGGAAAAATCTACGAGATATTGGAATTGGAAAGCGTAACACAGGTTCTGACACCAATATCGATGTAAACGCACTCAATCACACCTCACACTCAGAATTTCCAGTTCTGAATCAAGTCTCTCAGAACACTTCCGAATCACAAAATGGTCCGCAGAACCCAAATGAACGGATGTTCGAGTTCTCCGGGGTTAATAGCGCAGACGTGGTTGCAAGCGTTTTATCTATAAAATCGACTGCGGTCGGTATAGATGGAATACACCCAGTTTTTGGTAAGGCCATTCTGCCAGTTATATTACCCTTTCTTACACACATTTTCAATACCATCTTAACAACTAGTGTTTTTCCTACCCAATCGAAGCTGGCGAAAGTCCTACCGATTCAAAAGAGCGCTAATAGCCATGATTGTAGACCTATTTCCATTCTACCATATTTCTCGAAAGTGTTTGAACGTATCATGCAAAAGCTAATAAATGCCCATATCGGTTCATGCAATTTTTATCTACTCGTACAATGCAATCCGGTTTCCACAGTTGCACAACCGCAGTTATCAATGTTGTAGAGGATATAAGGAAGGCGATAGATGATGACCAAGTAACTTTTTTAGTTCTTCTAGATTTCTCAAAAGCATTCGACACCGTGGATCACGACAATTTGTGTAACATACTGTTTCCAATTTTCCACATCGGCAACTCGATTAGTTTCTTCCTACCTTCGTCTCGGCAAATAAGGTATTTCGATTGGTCATATGCTATCGGAATTTCTTCCAACAACTAGAGGGGTTCCACAGAGTTCCATACTAGGACCTCTTCTCTTTTCTTTATATGTCAACGAGCTCCCTTCCATTGTCAGCTCATGCTCTATACACATGTATTCCGATGATGTCCAATTGTTTAAAAGCTGCTCTTGGGTTGATTGAAGACTGCGCAAGTAGAGTTAACGCAGATCTGGACAGGATCTCAGTATGGGCGGAGAGGAACGGATTATTTCTTAATCCTAACAAATCTAAATGTTTAGTGACTAGTAGGAAGCCCGTCTCTCTATCATATTTTCCTAAAATTCATCTGAACGGCTCGAACGTAGAATATGTTGAAACGGCAAAAAATCTAGGAATGCTATTTAATAGGACACTATATTGGAATACGCCTATTAATGCAGCGGTAGGCAAAGTTTATGGTATACTGCACCTGTTATGGGCCTCTCAATACCATACGCCTCTGAACACACGTTTGCTACTCGCAAAGACACTAGTTGTTCCAACCCTCACATATGGCTGTGAAATTGTCTGCAAATGCGGTGTTTTAAGCAGAAGAAAGTTTAATGTTGCCTTTAACAACACCGCGAGTTACATCTATAGTTAGAGGCGCCTCGATCATATCTCCAACTTCTCCCGACAAATCTATAACATCTCCTTCGACCACCTTTTAGCTTTTAGATCAACATCAACCCAGCTATTTATTTAATAGACTACGTTTTGGTTCACCTAATAGATCCCAAAAGCTTGTCCATCCGCGGTATCATTATCTTACTTCGGAGCGCCAGTTCTTCATCAACGTTACCCGTCTTTGGAAATCCCTTCCACAGCATTTAAGAAGGTCACGTACCATTGCGCAGTTTCGGAATGGGTTACAGTCTTATTTCCAGATAATCTCTGACTAAAATTTTATTGTATTAATACTTTCGCGTATATATTTTAGTTTTTGCTTGAGAAAAAAGAGATGTATATTGTATATCGTATTTATCGTATTTAAGAAACAGAAAGACAAAAACTCTAATTATTCAATTTAACGCTAACATGTTATGTAGTTTTTTCCGCTTTTAATAAATTATATTTAAGCCTTGCACTAGTTTACAAGATTATTGTTAACTTAATGTGTAAGCTTTCAATAAATAAATAAATGAAATGAAATTTAAGCCTTTCTAAATAATACTGCAATTTTTTTATACACTTGTTTTTATCTGAAGCTTAACATTTTAGGTTTTCTATAAGAATAGGTAGTTACTTAATTTCAAATTCAATACTAAGTCTTTAGAACATTATTCCATGTAGAGAAAGAAAAAATAAATAATTAAAATACAGGTGCTATAAAATTGGTTTTATTGTAAAATAAAAAGTTAAGTATCTAACACTGCTATTATTTTGCACACAGGTGTATATGCATTGCAGATTAATAAGACGAATAATCTTTTGCTTGTCAAACTTCAATTACAAAATGTAACGAAATATTCCACTTTGCAGCCTTTTAATTGTTCTTTCTTACATACATACCCATACGCTCAAACAAAATACCAATTCATGAAAAATTATATAATTTCCTGTTGCAGTCGAATGAAAACAAACAGTCAAGTCTTCATACCCCTTCCCGCAAGCCCCTTGCAGATGTTTTTCATATTCCTTGTGCCACTGCCCAAACTTGTGGTGAGAGAAAAAAGAAATCCTTCAGTAAACAAAGCAAGAAAGAGAGAAAATAAAAAAGCTTTATATTACTCCGAAAGCTCGTGTCGACTAGCCGAACAAAAGGTTCACTTTTTTCTACAGGGATGAGACATCTGTATAGATTTATTATCTGTGGTACGATGTTACTTCAACAAGAAATTTTAAGTGCTGATTTGCTTATATGAAACATCGGTTACTGCGCAAGTCGAATATCCCCACAGCTAACATTCACACCTTTTTGATAAACATGTCTCAAAATAAGAAATGTCAAATGAGGTACAACGGCCTACATCGGAATTATGTAAGTTAGGAAACAATAGTAACATTGCGGACAGTAAGTGGAATTAGTTCAAGATCCCAGTGATTTGACAGCAACATAAAGGGTCCGCCATGTAATGTTTTTTTTTTCAACTAGTACTTATTTCGTGAATGGTAACACATAGCTCATGTCTGATTTGACAGATAATTAGTTTTATCCTTCCGCTGAACAAATATTGTTGTCTATACGCTTGAACAACGCTTCGCTAAGTGGGCCTGCGATCGACTTAGAGAAGATGCCGATTTTGCTAAAAAAATCATCTTTTCAGATGAAGCTCATTTTGATCTTGGCAGGTATGTAAAAAAGCAAAATTGTCGCATTTGGGGCACAGAAAACCCGCACGCATACATTGAAAAGCTGATACACCCAAAACGAGTCACTCTTTGGTGCGGATTTTGGTCCAGAGGCATAATTGGGCCATTTTTCTTCGAAAATGAGCAAGGAGTGGCCGTTACAGTCAATGGCGATCGTTATCGGGCCATGTTGAACGAATTTTTGTTCACAAAAATTGAAGAGGAAGATATTGGCAAAGTCATCACACATAAACCAGCTTCGTCAGCACACGTGCCGGCAAAGCTGAAACATCAACATAGCTGAGTCAGCACATGCGCTAGCAACCTGTGAACTGCAGCGGATACGGATCGAATTTCCGACTACAACATATTTGCTTAGTGATCATAAATTCCATAACCCATTCCCACGAATTGTTGTACATTTTCCCACCTTAGAATTTATAAATAGAACTAAACGATAAACTTGTAATTAGACTTAAATTGGCAATAAAGCGAGACCCTTGTCTCAAAAATAATTTTTTTTATTTAATTTATAAAAATAATTTATAACTGACGCCCGAGCAGGGACACGCGTTTGATAACCGTAAGAACATTAATAGGTGTGTCGATAACATAAGAACCAAAAAAGAGTGAAAAATCCTTCGTGTTTTAATACCCGTAAGATCATTCGAAAGCGTTGCGAAAAGTTTATTGTAGGAACCTTAAATAGTAGACAGTCACTCGTGTTTTAATACCCGTAAGATCATTCGAACGTGAAGTGAAAGGATTTATAAAGGAACCTTAAAAACAGACAGTCCTGAGCGTTTAAATACCCGTGAGAACATTAAAACGTGATTTTAAAGTTAAAACTTTATAAGGACAAAACTCTTTCGCGAGTGCATATACATACAAATTAGTGTCGCGACAGTACTCGCAAGAACAAAATTAGAGACAGTGTCAAGTGATTGTTTCAAGTACCACTAGTAGACTATAAAAGGTCAAAAAGGAAAATAAACTGAACATCCGGACATCGCTGGATCCTGCTAACAAGTCTCACTCAATAAAGAAGATGTTGATTTTACTCATGTGAGTACATATTCAATTAGTAAAACTACTTACCACTTATACTAAAAACCTTTTTTAACTTGAAACTATCGAATAAATCGAATTTAATTAAGTAACAATATCAATATCAAAAACCCTTTTTTCACTTCAAACACCAAAAAATTTAATTAAATTAAAGCAGTAGTTCAAAATATATACATAATTATGGAAGCAATTCACGACGCGATTACTCAGTTAACCGGTGCACTTAACGCACAAATTGAATTAGTTAGGAAAATAGATTCAAGGCTTTCGACATTAGAAGGAAAAATCACAAGTGATCCTGTATCACCTCAAACCCTTCAACCACCACTTACTGAAACCGACCTGAAGGAAATAAGCAAACTGCCTGATTGCGTCAGAGAACTACAAGTATTCGATGGCAATCCAGTGCAATATATTTCATGGGTACATACAGTAGAAAACATCTTAAGAGATTACGAAATAGTTCGTAATAAACCGATTTACCGGTCAATACTGCAAAGTGTTCGACAAAAAATTAGAGGTCATACTGATACCGCTCTCATCTAATATAACATATTTGATAAAGACTGGGCCTCAATTAAAAGATGTTTATCCCTACATTACGCCGACAAGAGGGATATCAGAACGCTCCAACACCAACTAGGCATAATGACACAAAGAAACTCAAGTATAGACGAATTTTACGCGAAAGTAAATCATCAGCTTTCGCTCATTATTAACAAAATTAGAGCTGAAGATTACTCAAGCGAAACAGTGAAGGCACTCACTGAAAACTATAGAAATCGTGCGCTTGATGTGTTTATAAGGGGATTAAATGGTGATCTGTCCACAATGCTGATTATACAAAAGCCCCAGACTTTACCAGAGACCTACACATCTTGCCTTGAGATTCAAAATCTAAATTTCAGAAACGTAGTTATCCACAAAAGGGACGTGGCAAACACAATTTCGGCCCCAATAAATCAAATATTTTCAAAACAACAAGATCCCAAAAAACATAATTTGCCTCCAAAGCCATTACCAATTCAGCAAGCAATCAAAGCATACAACATACAACATGACAACCAATATCAACAGAATAACAATGCTCCACCAAGACCAACTAAACCTGCTGAACGTATGGAAATCGATAGATCAATCCAGACAAAGCAAGTTGACTATGCGAATAAACCAGCAAATCAAACTACGAGTAATAACCATTTTTCAAAACGACCAAACGATTCAGACAGCTACCGTCCAAAACAGCAAAAATTGTTTAATATAACAACAACAGAAGTAGATGATCATAGTGAGGAATATCCACCAGATCAAGAGTATTCTCAAGCAGAGATCGAAAAATATCTCCAGGAATACAATCATCAGGCAGAGGAAGTAGATGAACAACAGTCTGAAGCAAATTTTATGATAAATGCCTCTCTAGCATTCCATACTTAGAGTATAGAACTAGAGAAGGAAAAATTGTAAAGTTTTTAGTGGACACGGGAGCAAACAAAAATTTTGTAACCCTCTCATTAGCCAAAGACTCTATCCCAGTAAAAAAAACATTTAAAATTCAATCTGCAGGTGGTGAAATATCAATTGAACGAAAGGTGAGTGGCAGATTTTTCCAAAGTATAGGCAATGACACACACTTAGAATTTTTCGTCTTACCCGGTTTAAAAAGTTTCGACGGAATCATTGGAGAAGATGCGTTGAAAGAATTAGAAGCCGTTATAGACAGAAAAAACAATATTCTAACCATTACACCAAATATAAAAATAAAACTAAAAGAAAAACAATCTACCCAGGTGAATAAATTAGCAATCAGAGATAGCCATTTACCAGAAAGAACAAAAAAATCCCTTCAAATCACCTTAGAGAAATATAAAAAAATTGTTGGTCCAATAAATGATGAAGAAGTAATAGAGACGAATGTGAGAGCAGAAATAAAAACGACAACAGATGAATCCATATATACAAAATCATATTCTTACCCAGTTAATCTACGAAGTGAGGTAGAACAACAGATTAAGAAATTACAAGCAGATGGCATAATAAGGCCATCTAAAAGCCCCTATAATTCGCCTTTATGGATAGTGCCCAAAAAACCGGACGCTTGAGGGGAAAAGAAATTCCGTATAGTCATTGATTATAAACGCCTAAATGCAATTACAGTCCCAGACACATATCCGATTCCAGATATTTCGAATACAATAGCCAGCTTAGGAAAATCCAAATTCTTTTCGACTCTAGACCTGACTTCAGGGTTCCACCAGATAAAAATGAAAACTTCAGACATACCAAAAACAGCATTCTCTACAATGAATGGCGAGTATGAATTCACAAGAGGAGACCAAAATTCTAAATGGAACATTCTTGTTGCAGTTTAATAATGACTCTATATTTATCAACGACCAAGAATATATAAACAAAGAAGTCACCACATATCATATCCTACCACCACTTCTTCAGGCCAATTTAACAGTAAAAGAAATCAGACTAGATCTAGAATATCTACATAGTTTACACATAGATAATATTAAGAAGTTACAAAAATTTTCACTAATCAACCATTTCTCAGTCGTTTCAGATGTTATTATCTTTTTTGTTCTGATAATCATTATAACCATACTTATTAGATACAGATGCGAGAAAAAACAAACTCCATTTCAAATTAAACTATCAACAGCTGTTCCACAAGTCAATGACTTTTCGCCACAACCCATCAAACTTAATTTTTGATCCATGAGACATAGACCTAAGGAGGGAAGAGTTATCACACATAAACCAGCTTCGTCAGCACACGCGCCGGCAAAGCTGAAAAATCAACATAGCTGAGTCAGTACACGCGCTAGCAACATGTGAACTGCAGCGGATACGGATCGAATATCCGACTGCAACATATTTGCTTAGTGATCATAAATTCCATAACCCATTCCCACGAATTGTTGTACATTTCCCCACCTTAGAATTTATAAATAGAACTAAACGATAAACTTGTAATTAAACTTAAGTTGGCAATAAAGCGAGACACTTGTCTCAAAAATAATTTTTTTTATTTAATTTATAAAAATTTATAAATTTATGACTGCAACATTTGGTTTCAACAGGACGGCGCTACGTGCCACACAGCCGAAGCTACACTCGATGTTTTGCGCCCTGTTTTTGAAGATCGCATTATCAGCCGCAGAGCTGATGTCGTTTGGCCACCTCGGAGCTGCGATTTGACACCGTTGGGCTATTATTTGTGGGGTGCCGTAAAAGATAAGTGTTACGCCGACAAGCCAGAGACAATTGACGCTTTAAAGGACAATATTCGTGAAGCCATTGGTGAAATACAGCTGCACACAATCGATAATGTGCTTAAAAATTGGACCGATCGTGTAGGCTACTGCATGGCCAGCCGAGGCAGCCATTTGAATGAAATTATTTTCCATAACCGGAAGGATAAAACTAATCATCTGTCAAATCAGACATGAGCTAAGTGTTACCATTCACGAAATAAGCACAAGTTGAAAAAAAAAACGTTAGATGGCAGACCCTTTAGTTAACTTTGAGATAAAATAAACCTAACCCAGTGAATACATGCAATTTGTTATTATATAAAGAATATGGATTTCTCTTACGTGACCACACAGGACTATAATGAAGAAAAATTATTGATGGAATCGGGATTTTCTAATTTAAGAATTGTACCGGAAACAAGGAAACTTCATCATATTTCATCTGTTTCACAAGGAGTAATTACAGGAAAATATTTCTCCTTTTCATAGGAAGAATATCTATATACTCTTAAAAAATAATAAATAATTATTTCTTTTAGTTTTTAAGGATACAAAGGCCCCAGTGTGACTTTTTTTTAAATCAAAATATTTATTACAGAATATTTAGCCGCCTATAAAACATTATTTTAACCGAATCCATAGAGATCCCAACTTGAAATTTGAAATGGAAATAGAGGACGAATCTCTCTATAATATATAAAAAAATTAAAAAAAATAAAATACCATTTTTTGAGTTATTAAGGATATATGTAAAAAAGATATTCTGGAATATCCTTCGTCCTTGATAAAAAAAATTATTCCATATTTTTGAAAGTTCACCTTTTCGTGAATTCAACAAGGTATATTTTATCAAATTCTGATGAGCAGAGCCAAAGTTATTATTTTTTTTAAATATAAAAGAAAGCATAAATTTTGATTTTTTGCCAATTTTTGAAATTTCGCTACACACAAACTATATCGAATTCTGCAAAACTTTTTTGCCTTATGATTCGTACCACTCCAATGAGTATTTCTACCACTTTTCAGCCAAATCGGAGGGATTCCGTTCAGAACGTCGGTCGATCCTTCATGGAATGACCCTATAGTTAATAAAATCAATGCCCTTTTTGTTCCCCTAGACCTTTCCAACGTTTATGACGTTGTAAGTTACTTGCTTCTAAAACAGAAAAACTTATACAATTTCCCTTCCTCGGCCGATAAGATCATGTACTCGTATCTAGTCGAGCAAAATAAGCAGTTTTTACTAAGGCTGATATGTCTTTGCAATTTCATTAAAGATTAACATCATCAAAACTTTCAATTTACAGATCGGTTTAAGCTTAGACATGTTTGAACATGTCACATAAAAAATCATATTAATAGAACAAATTTTACCAAAATATCCCTTAGTGACATGCCAATTGAATTTGTAGATAAAACTAAAAGTGTTGGTATTTGGTTCAACACAATATTGAAGTGGTATTACCTCATTCGTTCAGTGTTTGCAAAAATGAATAGGTGTTTTCGAAAACTCTACCGATCTCAAGACTTCTTACGAATCAATACTGTCCATACTCGTATATTGGCAAGTGCTCTACTTGCTGCACTTACTATGTATGGCTGCTACATTTTTTGTCACATTGTTGCTTTTGATAAATGTAAGTTCAATGTTGTGCTTAAAAATAATGTAAAGTACGTATTGATATAGTTGATATTGCTTAATGTTAGTAAATTAAAGTTTACTGAAATTCGAAATATTTTATTTTTATTTTTAAGCTCTAAGGATTTCAAAAACTTATTATAAATGTTGTCTTAAATTTTCAATAAATACTAAAGTAACGATATTTATCGAAATCATTTTGCATACGACATGCGACATATTCTAAGAAATTTAAAACATAAAATCAGAAATAGTCACAATTTTAGAATCTCGAAGGGTGAGCTTAGTGCGACTTGGTAAACATTTTGTTAATTCATGGATAAATATGTTACAATTTATAGAAGAATGAGGCTATCTTTCAATTTTTAATTGGAAAAAGAATATTGTCATAAAAAAATTGTTTAACAAAAGTATTTTAATATATCGGGGTGAATACAATAATTTTATTCTTGATGTGAGTTAAGGAATCACAGCAGCATATTATTGTACGCAGCATCACTACATGTTTACATGTATGGATATTATTTCATCTATTGAATGTCAACGTAAAATTTGTAGGCTTCTGACGAAACTCAGTCAATTGAAATCAATTATAATGAATAAGTTAATTCTGATACTTACATTCGACCTTTTTCGGTCATTCGATATTGCCGTACTATAGTAGACAAATTTTGCAAAAAGTCCGGGGCATACACTACCACCTTCTCGTCTTGCGAAATCGTACGACCAATGATTCGAAGTGCATCAGCGAAGTGTAAAGTAAAATTCATAAATGGAGCCATTTTGTCCACTTCCCGAAGTGTCATCGAATGGTACATTGTTTCCTCATTTCGGCGCTCCTCAGCTGGGGCTATTAATTTTAAATTGATCACACGCATTTTAAGTAGGTTAAACTGAAACCCCTTAGATACTTGTACAATAACTCACCTGTAATACTGGCAATCTTTGTCTCAATATCAAGAACGTCTTGCATTTGTCGGCGCACATCTGGCTCGTTGCCCCCAAGCAGCACTCCAGTTTCAGTCATGTAATCCAAATAAGCCGAAAGGACTTTTTGGTGGACTGTTGTGTTAAGATAATGGTCACGTGTTGGTAAAGCTAGCCCGCCTTGATCTATTTGTATGATATAGTTTGAAGAGTTTTTATCGTCCTCTCCAATAGCCCAAGAAAAAAATCCACCCATATTATATCTAAAGATCAAGAAGAAGGCAGAAAAATGGCTCTAACAAGTCCAATAAAAAATATCATACTATTACCTGTTTTGCAACATTTTCAGAGTCCATTCTAATGACCATTTGTCAATACGATATCCAGATTCCGAAATATTCCAACCACCAATTTTTCTAATGAAATCTTCCATTGGTTCAGCCCCAAGTTTGTCCATGGTTTCTTCTTCGTCCATGCATGATTGGTAATAAAGTTTTGCCTTACGTTCAGCTTCCGATTCAAAATATGCAAAAGGCTTTTCTAAGAATGGAAATAAAAAAAATAAAAATCAGCGTGTTGACTCTGCAATCTATTGTTTATTAGGTGGACGAGATCAAAGTGAACTAGTTATTTTCTGCAACCGATTGGGTTAAACTTTTCTTCAAGAGGTAAACAGTTATTAATACAACGGAAGGCTTCATAAAAAAGGAAATAATTAATTTATCTGACGCGATCTTAATTAAAATATACAGCTACGTCACCTATTAACCCTCCTTTTATTTTAACTAATTTCTTCCATTCCCTTTAATTGGATGAATTTATATCCACATATCCCGCTAAAATCATATGTACATAACTTACATTAGCCGCATGAAACACAAGCAACCATCTGTCGTTCACAGACCTTCACTTAGGACACGATGCAAACTATTGAAGTTGTCCTAAATCCTAATATACTCGTATATTGAAAGTAAATCTGGTGTAGCAACAAAAGATGACCACCAGTTCTCAGCCAAAGACCAGCCATCATTACCCAAATTACGTACTCCCAAATGGTGGCAGGTGGGCGAACTGTGGTACAAGTGAAAGTTGCTTCTCGGTCACCAACGCACGGAGCACGAGATTCTTCATCTGATACGAGTACATGAGGTGTATATGCATGTGGATCAAATCCATGAACTACTGCTGAGCCCGGCGCATCTCCAGTCGCTAGAAGAATGAACCGTCAATATCCCTCTCCGTATTGGAAGCGGTTGTACATGGTCGTGGTCTATGTGTTAGTGAAGTAAACAAATTCAATTTATTTTCATCAGCTCATGACACTTTTTCAATCACGTAAGTTGCAATCAGAAAATTGGAAGTAAATATTCAATAAATAAATAAATAAAGAAACAAACAAACAAACAAAAAGACATGTATATAAATAAGTAAGTAAACAAATAAATAGAACAGTTATACCTTTATTTTTAAGTATAAAGACTGTTTACAAGAGGATTGTCAGCAAAAGAACAACGAGCGATGAATCTTTCATTTAACTTGTAAATACGTTCGCATATCAGTTCAACATCCGCCCTTAACTGCAGATCTCTAGTTGAAAAACGCCAAGGTAAGTCGAGAATCATTTTCAAAGTTTTGTTTTGTGACACTTGCAGCCTTTTTAGGTGACATTTAGCTGCACCACCCCAGACAGGACAACCATAGGTCAATATCGCTTGGAAAATAACTTCAAAAATAATTATTTTATTAACGTTAGATAGCTGTGATTTCCTGTTAATAAATGGGTATAATAAGGCAGTCGCAATGTTTATCTTTCTCAAAGTCTGTGTGATGTGTTCACTAAATGTCAGTTTTGAGTCTAAGTGTATGCCAAGATATTTCACTGAAGGGTCCCAACTTATTTCATTTCCATAAATAAGAATCGGGTGTTGTGGAAGGAAGCAAGTTTTTCTTTTTCTACTGAAAAAAATGGCTTGGGTTTACTCACTATTAATTTTTATTTTCCATTTACTGCAAATCTTTCCTACTATCTCACTAGCATCTATAAATGTCCTCTCGATGTTAAGAGCGAACGTATGCGATGTGTAAATTACAGATCGTCAGCGAAGATTGCAGCTTTACAATCTGGCAGACTAGGAAAGTCAGATGTAAATATATTATATAAGATAGGACCCAATACTGACCCTTGTGGGACGCCCATGTTGAAATTAGTGGACTTAGACAAACAGGTATTAACATGGACTACGACTTGACAGAAAACTTTGGACAATTTTAATTAGATACAATGGATAGCTAAAGTTATTCATTTTATATATTAGGCCGTTATGGCAGACGGTGTCGAACGCCTTCTCAACATCAAGCAGGATCATACCAGTTGATTTCCCTTGTGACCGATTAGATTTAATATGGTTACATATTCTAAGAGCTTGATGCGATGTATTATGAAATTGCCTAAATCCAAATTGAATATTAGGGAATACATAATTATCACTACTAAACTCTAGAATATGATTTTTTATTACCTTTTCCAAGATTTTTCTTAGGCTGCTGAGTAAACTTATTGGTCTATAACTGGTGACAGACTCTGCAGGGTTTCCAGCTTTTAATATAGGGACAACTTTAGCCATTTTCCATTTTTGCGGAAAATATTGCAATTTTAGACACGCGTTGACTAGAAAAGTTAAATATCTTAAACCCAAAAAGGATAAATGCTTCAGGTAATTGTTTTTATTTTATTTAACCCACCCGTTTTATTAACTTTGAGGGATTTTATGATATTTGTAACAGTGACTACAGAAACAAAACCGTTTGTTGGGGTGTTACAAATATTGTTGTTAAAAGTCATAATTTTTTGTTCAACCAAGGTGTTGGTTTCAATATCTCCTGCATTTTGAGATAAAGGATGACTTTTAGAGAAAAATTTAGAGAGAGAATATGCTTTCTCTTTGTCAGTAAAAATATATTCATCATCATTTCTGAGTGTTGGTATTAGTCTATTTTTGTTCTTGATCACTTTGACTATATTCCAAAAAGGCTTACAATTTTTGTCTAAAGATTCTAGTTTTTGATTCCATCTGTGGTTACGAAACTGTAGAATAAGTTTTTTGATCAAAATGTTTAAGTAATGGAGCTGTAATTTGAGATTAGGCTGACGGTATCTTTGCCAATTGCGTCTTAAGGTATTACGAATTTTTATGTGTCCAAGGATATAATTTGGAAGCTGAACTGGAGAATTACGTCTTGTTATTTTTGGAACATTTTTTTCAATAGCATCATTGATAAGTTTTGTGAACTTATCAACGATAGCATCCACATCATCTTTGCTTGAAACTGATCCAAATTTCCTGTAATACTTCTAAGCCCCGAATTAATATTTGAACTGAATCTACGCCAGTTTGCATTATTAAAATCATAGGACGAGGCTTGGTTAATCTTTTTTTGAAAAATACAGCTTACAAAAAACAGGATAGTGATCAGAATATAGATCATTGACAGCGACGGGTTGAGATAGTAAACCCACGCGACTGGTAATAAAAACGTCACGAATAGAAGCACTTTTACGCAGATCTGCAGGTACATAGGTAGGGTTTGGGGAAAAAAGAATAGACTGAATAAGATAACATACTAGAAAGTATATTACCCCATATATTTGTGCCTATACATCCCCATTCACGATGACGACAGTTAAAATCACCAGCAAGAATGACAGGCGATGGCCTGTTAATAGAAGGCAACGCAAGTCCCTTTTAAAGAGCCTTTTATTTTCGGCCGATGAACTTGCGCCAGGAAAATATACGCAGTAGATTTTAACTGTTCTATTATAATATTTGTGTTCTACACCCATATTTTCAATAAGATGAGTTCGAATGACTGGTAGCAGCGAATGTTGAACTGATCTACGAAGAAGAATAGCAACTCCTCCTCCCCTTCTATTAATTCTGTCAACACGATAACTTATGTAGACAGAGTTAAATAAATTAATACTATTTGATTTAATTTGCTGTTAATACCCCTAGCATTCCAATTAATAATTCTGAGATTGGTATTAGTCATATTATTTAACATTAGTAAAAAGATACTTAGTAGCTAAATGTGCAATAACCCTGAATTGATCAGTTCTCGAAGTACATTTGGAGAGATCAGACAGTAAGTCCATAACTAAATCGTTGATTTCCTCAAAAGAAAAAAGATTGCTGCTCGAATCATTGATGAAGTTGCTGCTTACGACCGACGCCACTGTGCGTTTCTTCAGAGGAACAGACGTAGACAAAATTTGTTCATTTTCACTCATTGCTACGTGCCGCGACAAGGGGGGAAGCTCCGTAATGGAACTTATTGAAACGTTTGGCCCGTTAGTTTGAGCCGTGCGTGGAGTTGTTGTAAAAGCTTTGAACTTTTGAGAACTTTCCATAGATGGGATTTTCGAGAAGCTTTTACGTGTGAACAATGTAGACGTTTCTCGCTTAAGGAATTTTTCTCTAATTTCCATATATTTGGTTCTTGAAGAGCATCTTAGATCGATAGATTTGTGATCTCCATTGCAGTTTGAACACTTAATGGTGAGTGAGTTTTGACATTCACTCGTTTTGTGAGAGCCGGCGCAATTAGCGCCATAGGTCTTAACCTGAAAATTTTTTTCACCGTGGCCAAACATTTGGCAATTATAGCATTGAGTGAGTTTACCTTTCAATTTTCTTTGGAAACTCCAATTTATCTGTGTATAGAACAATGATCGGTAGTTTTTCTTAAGCTCTGCTAATTTAACAGAACCATTTTCTAGTGACACCAGATAGATAGTGTCAACGTAGTGATCGTATTTTTTTATAATTTTCTTTACTTCAACACATTTTAAGCCGCGAGTACAAAGTTCATTTTTAAGAGTATCACCTTCAATATTTTCTAGCCCAAATAAGACCACTTTAAATAGTTTTAACACTCTTAACGTCATGCGAAAAATATTGGTAATTCCGTTGCTTTAAAGAGTTTAACACTTCTCTATATGACTCTAACGATTCACAGGCAATTTTGATACCGATAGAAAGTTTTTTAATAGAGCAGTCACTAATGTTAGATGATTTCATCAAAGTAGGCACAAGCTCGGGATTTTTGTGTAATAGCTTGATGGTGGGAACATGAATTTTTTTTTAGGGTCATTATCCTGGTCGATAACAATATCACTCGAGTCAATGTCGTCCATATCATTGTCTGGATGACATTGAAGTGGACTCCAATAATTTGCTCGTGAATTCTTTTTAAATTTAGCACTCCGAGAAGCCGAGTCGGCGCGCGGTTTTTTGATTGAGGCATTTTGATGTCCTCAGTCGACTTTGAAAGCTCGCAGAGAACTCCGTCTACACTGACCAATCCAATGTCTCAACCGCTTATACTTTTCTTATCTTTTACTTAAACCACTTAATCACTTCTCCTAATTAACACCCCAAATTCAACTGATGAACTGACTTGCATACTTTGGGGATGCTGGTATTTCTACTGGAAGAGATATTACTTCGAGAATAATCCTCGCCATCCAGCGCCACATACAATTTCCAATTTCCAATTTCGATTCCACTCTCCAGTCTTCAATGTGCAAGGTGCAATCAGTTATTGGAAAGATGTGCAAAAGAGGAGAAAAAAATGCAACTTTTAAAAAAATATTGTTAAGTTACAAAATCCAGCGCCACATACAATTTCCAATTTCCAATTTCGATTCCACTCTCCAGTCTTCAATGGTAGAGACTTTCTTAATCAAGTATCGAAATCTTCTGCTTTTCGAGTATCGACATCTTCTGCTATGTAAATCTAGATGTCGCTGCTCACATTTAAAGGGTTATCACAATAGTTTGTTTATGCTATCCACAAAGCTACTGCTTATCTGCAGATGGTTAAAACTTGTTGATTCAATACATTATGATTGGAAATAATTATTCGTCATTAGTAGTTCAGAGTTTTGCTACCAAAGAAGTGGATTTAGGAGATTCAAAGATTAAAGGTTCAGCAAAGATTTATTTTATATATTTATTTATTTATTCAAAGGACGAGCACAAATAAATAATAACGCCGAGGAGCTAGTCCATATGGCAATGTATAGGTATATACATATTTATGTTAGGTATTTTAAAATATGTCTTAAAATTTCGCAAAATTTCTAAGTGTTTTCAATTATACACATAATTATTATTTTTAATCATATTTATTTTATATTTGGCTTATAAACGGAATAGTTTAGATGTTTGGGAATAGCTATGATATTTCCTAGAATGATGGTATTTCACTTTGGAAGTGAGATCTTGTCAGATGGCAGCTTCACAGTACAAGATGTATAGTAGGTGCCACATCGCAGTGAGGACACAACGGTGGATTTTCCTTTTTATACAGATGCATTTTATTAAACAATGCATGCCCAACGCAATTTCATAAAAATTTCATAAAAAAAAAGTACTGAAAATGGGAAAAAAAATTAAAAAATAACGGTAATACTTACAATTAAGTATTATACCTTTTTTAGAGCCAATATTTTAACTAATTTTTAAATCATACTGTCGTACTAAAGTACTAAAAGTAATTCAGTGAACTTTTTCTATGAATTATTGCGGGTGTATGGTCCGTCTGTATTGGGTTTAGGAAACAACTATGGCGGTGTAATTGTTTATTTTTTTTGTAAAACAACTGGGTATGACTACATTTATTATGTCAAAGCATGTGTTGAGTATTTCGGAAAATGGGCCAGAAAGAGAAAAAAAATGTTTGGGTTGAGTGGCTATTTAGCTCCATGGGTGACATCCAACATTTAATGGGGAGACTAAATTATTAGTGTAATTGGACTTGTTGTTGTTTTCTAGGCAACCACTCATCCTAAGTAATTTTATATATCTAAAAAAAAATGTTTTTTAGGCGCGGCAATACCCCGAACAGTCCGATTGAGAAGCCAATACACTACCACTTGAGCCACGGCCACCGACCGTCCCTTTACTAGCATATTCTGATGATATTAAGTGATATCCAAGGCTTATGCTAACGTTCTTTTTTTTTCGTGTTTTGTTGATGCCGATGCATATCCTTAATTTTTTTAGTAAATTTATTGTACAACCATTCAACGTTCGTTTCCTCACAGATATTATCCCAGTTTGTTTGTTTTATTAGTTCCTTGACTTTTTGTTGCTTGATTTGAACAGATATTTTTTCAGGTGGTCGGTATCCTTGCATATGCATGGTGTATCTTGTAGCATAAATTGTAGCATAGTGAACAGAAAGATCAGTTTTAATTATTGCTGAAACGATCTCTGGTTTTGTCACGTTTTTTTTTATAAAAAGCGCGGGCTCAAGATGTTTTTAGTACCCTTAAAATGTTTGCACACCACTCGCGGACGCTAACGTACATGTGCTCTATAAGCACTGAGGTGTTTCTTCTCAGATCAACTAGAGAGGACTGCTTGATAACGTCATGTATTTCAGAACAAGTGACTTACATATTTTCATCGTGAGTTAGCTATTCCTCCAGTTTCTCGCAATATTGCGTGTGTATTTGTAAACAGCCTTTGATGGTGTTACAACCTCATGTAGGAAATCTTCGTTGAAACTCTGATCGCGCCTCCTCAGCACCATCATAAAAAATTCATAGACAAAATGGATGTCAGCATATTCTTCATATGAATGCTGTGACAAACTTCAATGTGATGTTATCGAAATTCAATAAACAACTAATAACGGTAAACGGAAGGTGCACTTGTTTTGGAGCAAGTTTTTAGCAATAGTAAAAAATAGTCATATTGGGTCTTAGTTTATTTAACCTAATACCTGGAAAGCTGTAAGGCCCAGTGTTGATTTTTAAGAATGCATCTTGTCTTTAAAACGCAACCACTTGAGAAGTAACTATTTTGAATTAGCCTTTAAACAATTATTAACTATTGTGAACGCAACTTGAAATGTCATTCCAATAAACGAAGTGTACATTTACTCCTGAAGTTTGGTCGCACTTTTCATTGTTCTACCTCGTGTTCTATTTCTGGTTAGACTTTCTATCACTTTTTCATCACCCAAGCAAAAACTTTGTATTGTAAATTTGTAGGTAATAGCACAGATGCTATAGTTTACATAGATATTGCACGCCGAAGGAAAAAATCTAACCAGTTTTTAATTGCCTGTTTTTACTTCGAACTTCAAGTTCTGAACAATTTGTATGAGCAAAATGTATTATAAAACCGAAGTAAATTCTTGGGGTCGTATGTGTTGTCTTGTGTGTACAGCCGACAAGCAGGCGTGCGCCGCGCCGTGCAGATGTTTATGTGGTTTCTGTTTTCAACCCTTATCTTCATACATAAAACAACCACAGTTCACGGAGCTGCGCGGCGCACTCGCTGGCTGTGTAGTTGCTTTACCTCATTCGCCGTCGACTCTCGACCGATTTGGATGTTTATTTTTGTATCTGAACAATTTTTCTTAGTAAATTTTATCAGCGGTACTTTTTTAGCGATATAATATTTTGCAGTTTGGGTTGCTTCAAATAAAAGATTTGGCCTCTGGTTTAACCCTATTTATTAATTCACTCTATGTAATTCAGTATTTAATTTTACATTAACGATGTCTTTGTAATTAAGGGATTTCGTATCCCAATCCCGACTGCCACTCTCCAACGCAAAAACTCACCATCCTATCCTCCTGTCAAAAACCTTTTTTCCTTCTGTCACACGTTAGTTCGGTTCTGTTTGTTCGTAAGTCTGTTTGTTCGTTGGTAAAGTTTTGGTCGCGCCCACAGCAGTTTATTTTTCAATAGTAATGGGTGACAAGAGATTATCTGGAGTTTCTTGTTCTGTTTGTAGGAAAACTAAAAGGAATTACCCTGACTTGAAAATTTTTAAATGTCATTCTAGGGAAAAAAAAATGAAATTTTAAATAATTTGTGGATGAAGGCATGTGGTTTTAAAAATGAAGGCAAATACTTTATTTGTGGAGATCATTTTTGTCCCGAGTTTGTAGGAAAAAATATCTTAAGGCGGATGCCGTTCCTTCCTTAAATTTAAATTCTGATTTGGATTCAAACTTGAATTTAGAAGATCTGAAGTCTCATTTAACTAAACGAGGAAGAACGTCGAGCAGTTGCTGCATTTCGTGTGCAAGGTGCGATCAGTTTTGGAAAGATGTGCAAAAGAGGAGAAAAAAAATGCAACTTTTAAAAAAATATTGTTAAGTTACAAACTTAAATTAAGAAATTTAAAAATAAAACATTATAAAAAAAACAGAGCACATACTGCCATAAAATTTTTTTAATTAAAACAAAATATCTACGACGTCTCAAATCGAAAGGCTCAATATTTCAGACCATTCAAAAACATTTTGTAAAATGCTTCTGAAAGAATCAAAGACTACAAAATACAATAGCCATGAAAAAGAACTTTCCCAAACTATTTATTATAGATCACAAAGCGCCTATAAATTTTTGAGAGATAGACTTGGCTTTAAACTTCCTCACATTTTCTCTTTCCATAGATGGGCTCCTGTAAAAGGATTACAACTAGGATATGAAAACAATGCTCATTCGTATCTTAAGTCAAAGTTCGCTTTATTAAACCAGCGAGACCGCCGTGTTGTCCTGATATTTGATGAAATTAGGATTCGTAAAAACCTCACATATATTACAAAAAAATTATTTAATAGATGGTTTCGAAGACCTTGGTGCAGAAAGAAGTAGATTGTTTGCTAATGAAATATGTGTTTTCATGCTAAATGGTTTGTTTGATAGGTGGAAAAGTGTTTTAAACTATTTTGTGTCAGAAAACGGTGTAAATAGGGATAACCTACGCGAAATTATAAAAAACTATTTGAAAATCTGTTAAGAACTTGGTCTATAGGTATGTGCTATTGTTTGCGACCAAGGGGCCAATAATAGAAAAGCTTATAAAATGTTATATTTTTAATTTTTAATGGTGAAAATATATTTTGTTTTTATGGTTTCCCTCATTTGTTAAAACCACTTCGTAATGTTCTATCTACAATCAGATCTACAAACTCCAGATGGTAAAGTGTCTTCTGATGTTATCAGAGAAATATACAATTTGGAAGTTGACCAAGTAGCTAAGACATGTTTAAAATTTAGAAGTTGTCATATAGCACCAAATGCCTCTGAAAAAATTTATGTTCATCTTAAAACGCAAACATTTAGCCGGACAACTGCGGCATCGATTCAAACTGCTTTTGAACTTAATTGCTTAAAAGAAAGTTCTAATAAAGCTGTAGCAACGAAAGAGTTCGTTCTAAAAGTGAACAATGTATTCGACTGTATGGATAGTGGTTCACATTATGACAAGAATGTTTTAAGGGGAGGAGTTCAGCTGGAGAATCCAGCTTATAATGAGTTGAAACAATTTCTGTCTTACTTAAAAGATATACAAAAGCAGTTAACCTTCCAAGAAACTTTTGTTTAAAAGGAATGAAACAAACTATAAACGTGGTCTTATTACTTTGTCATGATATAAGCAATGGCCTATATGAGAACGTGGATTATTTACTAACAAAGAGAATTCATCAAAACGTATTAGAAAATTTATTTTCTAGTATTCGCATCAAAGGTGGTTACAACAAAAATCCGTCTGTTTACGAATTTAATGTTTTGATGTCGAAAATTCTCTCGTCAAATCTTATTAATTTTGATCCTTTCAGTAACTGTGATGATGATGATGTAGAATTTTTAGACGTAGACTTATCCCCAACTCAAACTAATATTCCAAAAACTTCTTCATTGCTTAAGGATCGTAAGAAAATCATATGCGATGAAACTCTGTACGAAAAAGTCATTTGTGATATGGAAATCGAAAGTAGAATCACATTAGAAACAACAGCAATGCGATATTTTACTGGATATCTTGCTTTTAAAATGCTTTTAAGGAACAAATGTTTAAATTGTTCCAAACTATTTTTAAAAACTGATGAAAAAATAACATGTCCTTCGGAATTTTTCATCTTTGCGAAAAATTATTCTCAAAGAAGTGACTTTGGACGTCTGAAGGCACCAACTAATGAATTTATTGACGTTTGTAAAGTTCACTTCAAAGTATTTAATAGAATTTTCAGAGAACTTCCACAAGAAAAAAATATAAGAGAGACAATGGCCTTGGAATGCATAAGAATAACAAATACTAGAGATCCGAAATGGTTTGATGAAAAAAGTCTCTCCTCGTTCTATTACGGAAGCATTGTTCGTTGAAGATAGAAAAAAACATAGCATCCAAAAATCAATAAATTCTAATTTTATCTAGAAAAAAACGTAAAACAACTATTCAGTAAACACAACATTAAAGAGAGCGCATTCTGCTTTGACCTTCCTACGGTTCTCAAATATAATGTTTATTATCACTCAAATTTGATTTAAAAAAATTACTTTGCGAAAAATGGAAAAAAAAAAAAAACAGAACACGCAACTTGATAATACAAAACAATTAAGAGTAACATCATGTCTGAGTATGATTCACTCTAGTTCGGTCGAAATGGGACGTACGGGTACGTCCCACTGAATGGAAAAATGGTTAAATTTTTTCCTTCGCCGTGCAATATCTATGTTAACTATGGCATCTGTGGTAATAGTGTGATGTATTTTATCAAAATAATAGTAATAAAAAAATTATAAGCACAGTTTTCTGAGATAAATTTATCGTATTTATCGTATTTATACGATTTCCCCAACAATTTAATTGAAAAAATTAAATAATTTTGTGTTTGAAGACCAATACCTCGAAAATGAAAGCATGTTTAAATATGAATTAACGATTTCACAATCAATTGGCTATCAAACCAGCCCAGCTCTGTTGCTCTAGATTTAATACACTAGAAGTTTTAACTTAATAATTGTTGGTACCTACTTATCTAGAGGAACTTTGGTTAACACCCTGTAATTCAGTGGCTGTTAAAGATAGACCCCAAACGATTTTTTCATAACATGAACTAATAAGTCAGATCCCAAAATATCTGTATCCCAAACCGGACCGTACTGCAAAAGAAAAAAGTTTTTTTATAATCACTGAAAAATCAAGAAGCAAAACCAAATTTAAAGATACAATACACCCTATCAAATATCAAAAGACCTTCTAATTTCACAGGTATTAATATTATTCTTAGTGATGAGGGTAATCGCGGTACAGTGGTTACTGTAGGTACATCTGATTCGGGAAGGGAACGGGTATGTAAGAATAAGAATTAAACAAGTGAATATAATAAATTCGATTGAAATGGTGAATATTCTAAGCCAACTAGAATCAAATATAGAAAACTAAAATTATGGGGGTAGGCAAGCAATTTACGCAGAAATTACACAAATTAAAACTAAACTTAGGATAGTAAGCAGACCGAATAGACAAGACAGAGGATTATTAAATATTATTGGTAGGGTGCAGATTCCGATTCATTTGATTCAGATCGGAAAGGAATCCTAGAACATTTTCGGGTCACTGACACAAATAATCACAAGGTCAAAGATAATCTAAATCAACAAAATTGCAATTAATAATCACTATAAAAATAACTTTGTCAGACGATTTCAGAAGCATATACTCGTAGCTCAACAAATTTCGCTGTGAAAGAATAAAATGATAAAATTGTATTTTTGGAACAAGAAACTAAACTTACATATTTCGAAAATAGAGTAAACCAAATTGTTTACAATATGATGGCATCAACAAACCATATAATCCACTCTCGTATGCCTACGTTAGAAGAATTAGACCATTACGATATAGATTTCCACAAACTAAGACGGAGTCATAGTCAATGTCTAATATTTACTATTAAAATACCTGTTTGTTATATATTGTAATTATAGATTTAGAAATATATAATAAAGCCAATATAAAACTCGAATAGTATGAATGAATCTGACGAATTAGTCCTTGATATTAATTAGGAATTATATCTCTATAATGAGAAAGCGTTATTAAAAGATTTAAGACAGAGAAATTATTGTATTACAAAAGAAGCTTGTTCTTTAATATAATATATAACAATGTAACCAGAATAGAAGTAATTGATGACGAAATCATTTTGTTGACAAATATGATCAATGAAACTATATTGCAAGATTGTGATAAAAGAGAAATTAAAATAACAGGAAACTATCTAATTAATTTCAATAATCGCACAATACTAACGCCACAAAACTGTTTGCGAAACTTATTTATTATGATCAAATGGTTATCGAAAATGTGAGAAATTTAGAGGAAATAAAGAGTTACAGTATCACAAAAATATTATATACCAGTATTAGTTTATTATTAATATTAATACTTAGTGTATCAGGGTTATTAATATATGTATCCAGGAGAACCAAACCAGATATGAAACCTCAAATCCTACAGATTCCAAATAAAGGGATTCCAAAGATGCAGGAGAATCTTAAAAATAAGGGAGGAATCTATACGGTGACCTCCCGTAATAAACATATCAGGCAACAACCTGAAGTTTCTTTATGTCAAACTAATTTCAAAGTAATATCGGGCCAAACGATGTACAATTTCTGTTAGTTAGTCAATAAAGAGACTCCATGAAACCAGCTTTTGTGTTATTTTTTTATTTCACGTCAGTTTTGGTGGCCTGAAAACCTCAAATAGTTTAGTTTCCTAAAATGAATTTTCGACCCTGACTTGCTTAGAGTTTGCAGAACTTCTCTGTTTTAGCTAGGCTCTATAGTTGATAAACGCAGTGTTTCCACACAGCGTAGTTCAGAGTGTTGTCATTGACAATCTTCCGAATTCAAACCGCCAAAGAGGTAACAGTGCCATATTTATAGGTAGCCTAGTCTCGTCCTCTTTGGAGTTTGTGTTTTGGTGGATTATCCTGAGACACCCAAATCCCTTCTAGTAGAACTGCGACTTTTGCTGATTGCAGGATCGGTCTCACCCAGAAAAAATCACAGCCGGAATTTTTTTCCAGTGCGAATTTGACTGCACGACCTACTTCCTACGATCTTTGCTGGTTAGGACACCGGCCTTATCCGAACAACGTACATACCACGTTGTTTATTCATCTAAATCTATACTGTCCCCTTCAAAGTAATCCCCATCGACTGCAACACACTTATGTCAGCGCTTGATCCAATCCTCGAAAAAATTTTTATATTCGGTTTTCGGTATGTCCATTAGTGCTTTCTGCAATTTTTCCATTACTTCCTCTCGGCTGCTGAAACGCGTTCCCCGTAGTGGTTTTCTAACTCGATTGAACAGAAAGAAGTCACAGGGAGCAAAACCAGGTGAATTTGGTGGCTGTTGGATGGTATTTGTTGCATTTTTCGTCAAAAAATTACGAATAATGATGGCGATGTGCGACGGTGCGTTATCATGGTGCAAAACCCACGAGTTTTCTGCCCACAATTCTGGTCTCTTTCGGCGAATTACTTAACGCAAACATCTCATAATAAATAATATTCCTTGATTACAGTTTGGCCTTCTGGCAAAAATTCATGATGCACTACACCGTTGTAATCCATGAAAACCGTGAGCATTACCTTCTTTTTTGACTGAAAACGAGATGGTTTTTTTGGTCCCGGCTCATTTGGTGAACGCTGTTCACTTGCCTGATGTCTGGATTGCATGTCGTACTCATACACCCACGTCTCGTCTCCATTAATGATCCTTTTGCTGAATGTGGGATCGGATTCAGCCTCGCAAATCATCTCTTTTGCGACGTCAATGCATGAAATTGAGGTCTTTTAGCACCATCTTTAGCACGGAAACCCAAATCATTAACCAAAATGTCTTGGACGGATCCATAGGCAATGTGCAAGTCCTTCGCTGTCTCTCTGATGGTTAATTTGTTATTATTGGCCAACATTTCTTTTACTCCATCAATGTTTTCGTCGGTTTTCGTTGTCGATGGTCTGCCACTGCGTTCATCATCTTCGATTAACTCACGACCACTTTTGAACCGCTCGTTCCACTGGTAAATGACTATTTTCTTTAGAGAATCGTTGCCGAAACACTTTTCCAACATTTCCAACATTCGCGCACCATTAAATACGTTTTTTACGCAAAATTTAATACAAATTCGTTGTTGCAAATTTAAATCCATTTCTAAAATTGTAAAAAATCGCCAACACACACATAGATAGATGTAGTCTTAGCTACGTAACTTTTGCAAATGTCAAGCTATGACGCTAAGATTTAGAGGGAATGTCAACAATAGATTTACCAACTTAACAAAAAACCAGAACTCAAATCGGAACAATGAGAGCGCCACACGGTGGTTATTCTTTTTGATTATTATACTTTTTAATCAAGGTGGTGTATGCGGGTAAAACCAATGATGGTTTTGTTTTTTTTTATGGCTTTGGCCGCTTCATTCGACTTCGATCCACCAGAAAACGCTCTGGACTTTGCCATTTGTAGCATAAATTTCATTCGGACATCGCGCAAGAAAAAATCAATTGACGGAGAGAGTGGTAGAAATGTTCTTCTTTTGGTCATGTTCGGGACGGAGGAAGAGGGTGCTTTTTCAATTTCGTGTTACGAACTTCTGCGAACTGTTTTTATTTTCTATTGTCGCTGGAGAACTGGCACTTTAGCACTCACATATTTTTCTCTCTAGCTGCCCATTAGACAATAGTCTTTCAAAGTGTGCCTCTTCAAAAGCCTATTCGACCATTTCGGTTTTCCGGGACAAGCCGTCAAAAACAGCCACCTATCTTTTCCACAGAAGTTCATCCGTAATAGGTTGAACCTCTTCGGTACTTTCTTCATAGTTCCGGCCGAATTTACCGAAAGATTCATATACACATAGAGCAAGGCAACTCATCAGACATTTTAAAATTAGCACGGCTTAAATTTGTTGAGTCTCATATTCAGGGGCCATGTATCTGTTTCATCACATAGTGCAGCAGGTACAGGCGGGGCCCAAAGAAGCATTTGCATGCAAAGTTTTTCAGAAACATGTTATAAAGACCACTAGATGAAATATCCATGTAACTTTAAAGACACAATGCAAAATTGTACGTGTAACCATGCAGTTACATAGGTAGTGAATCAGGGTTATACAAATTCGATGATATGATGAAACAGATCCTTTTTCCAAGTTTATTGAGACCATGACTTGAAGCACACGATTGGTAAGGCAGCTGTAAAAATCAGAATGGAATATTAGGGATATGATAAGAGCCTGCGAGCGACGAAGTCTCCTTTGAATTCAGAGCAATAGTTAGCAAACTAAACGTTTACTATATGTAAGATTATAATAATAATAATCTTTATGTTAATGTTAATAAACAAATTAAAATGAATGTGTTTATATGTATGTACATTGCACACCCCAAGTCAAAATTTGTTTGTCTTTAATATTAGGAGGTTGAATCTTGAAATGCTTTCACGTTGCGTGTTTTTTTGTTTTTAATAAAATCTAAGAATCATAACTTAAGGTTATAACAACAAAATAGCTTGTACTGTTGTATAGTTGTAAAAATATTCTAAACACTTAGTTTTTGTCTAATTATTTATTTTGAAATATGATAACGGAGAGAAACGAGATTCTTCTGGTTAAATGCAAGGTGAAGACGCCAAAGCTAATAAAGGAATGGAATAGGAGCATGTCGATATGACAAGGTATGTGATCCTATGAAATGTCTAATTTAATAATTTTCGGTTTTGTTTATAAAAGTATCATTAGATAGATCAAATGCTCAGCTCGTAGAAAAAAATCTTTATAGTTGCAGTGTGTAAAGGTTTAGGCGATATGAGAAACTGCAACTGATGCCGATCGGAGAAGCTAATGTCGCTAAGAGAAAATTAACACGGGAATTTTAATCAATATAATTTAGCTCTATGGCAACCAATGCTGCTCTTCTGAAGGCAATTCGGTGCGATTTAAAATTTATGAATCACAATGGAACAACATTGCGATGATATGAAAGATCTGTAATACATTCTTATTAAACAAATTTTTTTCTAAGGCACACCCATGATCGTATATCAAGTGAAGTCATTAAAGTGGTCCTAAATCTTCGCAAATTTTTGTGACAATTTTCTTTATATAAAAGTTGTGTACAAACTTAAAGTCCAGCACTAAAACGGAAAAGAGGGCAAAAGAAAAACAAAAGATGTGCGTTCCAAGTTAGTGGTTACCGTAGAATAGTGTTGATATCTGCAAACTGTTGCACAATTTTAAACCAAATCGAACCTAAAAAAAATCATAACGCGAGAAGACAAAAAAACCGCAACCAAAGAAAGGTGGTTATTGGCGAATAAAAAGAAACTCGAAAAACCGAATGCAATCGTACATTTTTACGTTTTTTTTTTTTTATAATTTGCGCGCGCTCAAGGGATTTAAATTTAAAGCTTTCTGATAAACTATATTTTTTTTTTTTGTGGTGCGTAAATCAACAAAGATGATGGTTTTCCGACGCGCGAACACGCGACGTATAATTGTCCATGCGCGAAACAGGGAAACTCCAAGTTGACTCCGCAAACTTCCAACGACTGACCCTGCGATTTATTTATGGTCATTGCAAAGGCCAGACGTACTGGAAATTGTAAACGTTTAAAATCGAATGGTAAATCCGTTGGAATCATCGGTATACGCGGGATCAAGACATCCTCTCCTTTGTATTTTCATTTTATGATTGTTGCCTCAATGACGTTATTCATCACCTTTTTCACAGCCATTCTTGTTCCATTGCACAGTCGAGGTTTATTAATGTTACGCAGCATGATGGCAACTGATCCTACTTTTAACTGCAAATTGTGAGGTGGTAATCCATGCAATTCCAGTGAATTTAAAAACTCCATGGGATAGTTGACTACGTCTGGTTCATAAGGTTGTCGACTGATTTGAAGGAAACCAACTGTCCCGGAAGAAAATTCAGAATGGTCGCATTGAGATTCTCGACATCTTTATTTTTCGCAGCCAATATTGCTCGTTCACCCAGCCAATTATGGTTATTCAGCTGTTGCGCTATATCTGGGAAAACACGCTGAATAATCTCCTCTTTTGAGTCTGTGATGTGACAGAAATCTGTGGGTAATGTGATGAATCCGGTCGAGGTGTCCACTTTGCCTTTATTATTTCCAATGTCTAACAACTGCTTCGCAAACACATTTGCAGTTTGTTGTTAATTTACGTACCGTCACAAATTCGATGATTTTAGGCATGCGTTTAGTTCATCAGCAACAGTTGATCGGAGAATAACTGGAAGAGTCTGATGAAAATCACTTGACAACAGAATCATGGCCCCACCAAAAATATTTTGGTTGTCACGCAGATCTTTCAACGTTCTATCCACTGCCTCCAGTAACCTCTTATGGGCCATTGTGCATTCATCCCAAACAATCAATTTGCATACCTGTAGGATCTTGGCCATTGCGCTATTTTTGGCGATGTTTCAAATTGGTGTTTCGTTTATTTGCATGTTTAATGGTAATTTCAAGGCAGAATGTGCAGTTCGCCCGCCTTCTAGCAGAGTCGCAGCTATTCCAGATAAAGCCAACGCTAGAGCTACATCATTTCGCGATCTGATCCTCTCCAAAAGCAATGAAATTAAGAACGTTTTTCCGGTTCCTCCGGGAGCATCAAGGAAATCAATTCCACCAGATCCACTGTTCACAGCTTCTATCAAAGTGTCGTACGCAACTCTTTGTTGTTGATTTAATTGTTGAACATTTGTACGAACTGTTTCGGTCAATTCTTCAATGTCGTACTGTTGTTCTCTTTGCAAGTAGTGGTTTAATGCATCGTGCATACAACGATTGGGTGCTGTCATTCCCAAACACAACAACACTTTATTTGCCATCAATAAACTCATATCTTCTATCATGATCAATATCTTTGTAAATTTCTGCAGTCATTTGTAGTGTAGGATTCAAAGTTTGACGGCGTACACGATGCAAAACATCCTCAGACATGTCATCTCTATACTTAACCCACAAATCTTTTGGATTCGGGGGGAAACTTGTCAATATGATAATCGCAAACAATGTACGAATTTAATGCGGCCATGAAGATATTACGGAATCCTTGAGAGTATCATCCCAGTGAGAATCGTTCTCGAGTAAATGTAATAGTTCACATGCCTCACGTTAAGTCGCACAAAGCTGTCCATTAACTGTTCTCAGTTCTTTAAACAATGTCGGACCACGAACATTCAACAACAACAACCGCAAATAATAACATTCATCGTTATTTGGATGTACTGTGTAGATGCGACTCAGAGAGTCTGAATCAAATACATTTGGATATCCTTCAACTGGTGTTCCTTGTTTTTGACGCTGAAACGATTTCGATGATGCATTCCATGTGTAATAGCGTGGCATGTCAGCATACAGCAAAGTGCGAGCAAAATCATCAGTTTGACAGACTGTGAAGAAACTTGTTAATGTTGTCGACGGTGGACGTGCCGCTCTGTCTGCCGCGTTCGATTCATTAAAATAAACTCGTTGACCATTTTCTAAATGGACTGCCAAATGGACAGGGTGTCTTTCATGGATCGCAAATGAAAAGATTCGCCAAATTGCTTCGTTGCTACTTACATATCGACCCATCTGGTACTGTGATACCTCGTCATTTGCATTGGTTACAGCGAAGACGGCCATATCGCTACCTTTGTTAACATATTTACATATGTACCTTATCGACTTCACAGAGTTACAATATTCCACATTGATGTGAGTCTCATAAGCTTTGGACAATATTGGCGAGTATGGCACAATCTAACGATTGTCTAAATCAACATTTTGTCCTCTTACCTTCACAACTACCGATCGACCATTGTCCGCAACTGATCGCCGACGATACAATGGGTATCCATCATTTCCCGTTATGGTTTCAGCAATCAGGTCTCTTGGGTATCGCTTGGAACACTTGCTGTCAACCATACAGGGTGAATTGTAGTTGAAAACTCCGCAAGGTCCATGTATCATGTGTTTGGTAACTACTGCATGCAATTTTGGGTCAACTGTTTCGTCAGGAATTTCAGCTTTCAGCTGAAATTATGGAATCAATCTCATTTGGCCTTATTTTGTCCACTAACCAGACTAAAATGTGCGCATGTGGCAGGCCACGCTTTTGCCATTCTACGGAGTACATCCAACAACGGACTTGGCCATACACGCGATGCTTTATGAAGAAATTCATGAGAGATTTTAATTTTTGTTTAAAAACTCTGGCAGTGATGTCATGTCTATCAACTGGTGTTTGGCTATGTAGCAATTCCCTCTTGATTTCGGACCATTGTGGGTTACAGGTGAATGTAACAAATAAATCTGGGCTGCTATAATGCCTAACATATGACATAGCATCCTGAGCATATTCGTGCATGTGGCGCGGGCTTCCTATGTAAGTATCTGGCAAAATTGTCATTCTTCCCATATTATTCACATTGCCATCGGCATTTATAGCATCGCGGAGATGAATGTATTCCTCTGATCGAAGCTGTCGTTGGTTCAAACGGATGTATGTCAATCGTTCAGTCTCAATTTTGACATACATGTCAGCGGCAAACTGATGAAAAAGTCGTCGACACATCAAAATATGATTTACTTCACCTTCACGGATCATGAGTCTGTATGAATAGAAATTCATAGCACTAACTTTTTTTTTGGTTGCACCTGCAATCAAAAATGATAAATTTTTAATTGGTTACTTAGATGAATTAAATTTAAAAATATTATTTAATCTTGTTCAATCTAGTTACCTGTTACTTGATTTGCCATTTTGATATTAAAATGGCATCCATCTTCCCGCTGCCAGAAGATCAAAGGATATTGTAACGCATTATAAGTCCTGTGTGTTTCAGATACACGTTTTAAATCATTATTCCGACAATGAAGCACAATATCTCTAGACTGTAAATTTTCTCCCACAATGACAACAGCCACTTCGTCAATGGTAGGTGAATTAAACCTACTTGTGTGTTCACCGGCAGGTGTTTTGTCAGCTCAAATGACAATATTATGGCTGTCAGATGGCATCCGATCCAATGCTATTTTGAACATGTTTACTAAATAGTTGTTCTGATGAAGTAACATTTGTAATTCTTGGACAATGGTTCTCTTCACTGTTGAATTGTGAGCACAACGCTTATCAACTTCCGCATCTGAATTGCCAATAAAATAAATTTGTAAAAATTGATGATCTGCTTCTGGTAGTGGTAACAGCGCCCCCAGTAAGTGATAAATTTGTTCTTGTATCTGTAATTTTTAAACATTTGTCCAATAATTATTTCCGTTATATATTTTAATACAAACTTGAATATTATTAACAAATATTATGGTATAATACCTTGAAAGTGGGCATGAAATTGTCCTGTATAATAAGTGTAGTGCCAAACGATGTCATCTGGAAACAGCTGTTATATTTCTGAATGTTGGTCAAGAAGTGCTTAGAATCATTTCCAATCCCAGAAACTAAAGAGAGTAAAGGATCTAGTGGCAGGACCAATTGTGGCAATTTTACTTTGCCTCCAGCACAACATAATCCAGTAGATTCACCACTGTATTTTAACGCCTTACAATATTTACAAATTATTGTCATTTCCTCAATTGTTACCGGTTGCCGGATCATAGTGGAATGCAGCTCGTTCCAGAATCACAGGAGTACTACGTCTGCGGAATCGCTCAATTTCATTATGTCGTGCTCGCTGTTGTTGTGTTTGATGTGCACGAACTCGAAGTGTCACTATCACAAAAGATCAACAAAAAAAAGAGCACATAACTTGAAATGTCACTATCACAAAGGATCACCGAAGTAAAGAAAGTTCTCGTGCACGTAGCGGTAATTGTCACTCACGAAGATAGAAGGATGCACTCTTTGTCTGAGGTCTCGGTCGACATAGAGGATGGATCGACATATTAGTTGGTTGTCAAATGCCAAATAATGTGGTTGCGTTCAGAAATTTAATTTGTGACAAAACCTAAGATTTATAAATCTACATTAAAATAATCTGAAAGATAGTTAACAACTTTCATATTTATTCACCTTTTAAATCTTCTCTGGACTTCCACAAATAATTCAAGACCAAAATTAGCCAAATCGGTCCAGTCGTTCTCGAGTTTTAGTGAGACTAACGAACAGCAATTCATTTATATATATATATAGATAATAATAATAGTTAGGTGGAGCCAAAATAAGATAGGACCTAGGATCAAACCCTGACGTACTTATTGTATACAGATCAGTAAATATCCATATGCACATTACTTTAATATGCATATATACGAGTACACATGTAATAGTAGACTTGATAGACTTGACAACTTTTTTTTTAAATAAAAGGCAAACCATTTGAGATATTTCAAAAACTTTATTATCGGTTTGAAGTACAATCAAAACATTTATGAATGAAACTCGACTTCGTTCATATGGCCAACGCGGGCACGTTTGAAGCGGTCGATTCGTTGGACCCAATTTTCAACGACTCGGCCACACATTTCGGCCGAAACGGCCGCTATTTTGCGTTCAATGTTGACTCTGAGCTCTTCCAACATCATCGATGTATTGGAATAAACCAATGACTTAACGTAGCCCCACAGAAAATAGTCAAGCGGCGTTAAATCACACGAACGAGGTGGCCAATAGACTGGCCCATTTCTTGAGATAACACGCTTACCATACTTACTCTTCAATAAATCGATTGTAGCGTGTGCTGTGTGGCTTGTGGCGCGGTGATCATGGCGCGATAACGCTGACCATTCAGAGTAACGTGACGATCGTTATCGTCGACGAGAAAATATGGCCCAATAACACCGCCGGCATGCAAACCGCACCAAACAGTTATTTTTTGTGGATGAAGTGGTGATCCATGAAGCACATGTGGATTTTCACCCGACCATTAACGCATATCTTGCCATGGGTTTTGCCATGGTTTAGCTTAGTCACTGAAGATGATTTTGCGATGAAATTCATCATTTTGGCGCATCTTCTCCAGAAACCAATCGGAGAACGCAAGTCGCTTCAAATGGTCTATCGGCTTCAATTCTTGAGTCAGCTTGATCTTGTATGGGTGTAAACCAAGATCATTACGCAAAATACACCATAATGTGGTCTGAACGATGCCCAATTCTTGAGACCGCCGTGGAATTGACTGATTTGAATCGTTTGCTACGGACGCCTGAACGGCAGCGATATTTTCGACACTTCGACCAACCCATTGTCTCACTGACACTGCAAAATCACACAACGAATATGTAGACTCAAATTTTCGCACTAAACTTGTTATTGCCTGTCTACTAGGGCGAGAATTACGACCGACAATTGAAGTTAACGCTCTTAAAGTTGCAGTCACCGACTCCGAATTTCGGTAGAAAATTTTTATAATTTGCAGACGTTGCTCGTTACGATGATGTAAATGTTGAGTTTACTGAATAAATTGACAGTGACAGTTTGATGATTAGTGAAAGAGTGCGTTCACAAATTAAATTCAAAGTTCTCAAGTCCCTGTTGGAAAACCCGTTAGTTAACAAACTAAGCGGCTGTATTTACAAATCGTTTGACTGTAGAACTATCCATACTAAACAGAAATTTTTTTACTTGGGTTCTACTATAAATCAAACTTCAATTGGTAATTTATTAAAAAAGCCTTGGTGCTGTCGCAGTGTAAAATTTCAAGCAACGAGTTTTATTGGAAACTGGAATGTTTAACGATTGCCATATGATTTACTGCGTAAGAAAATATATACAGGGTGTCCCCTAATTCGTCAACGATAATTTGGGAAATGAGACTAAATTACACTTTGACTATGTAGTCAAAGTAATGTCAATGGATGGAAAAAGGTTGCCGAAAATCGTCCTTACACACATTATTGCAGCAGGAGCTATTTTCGTGAATTAGTGGCGGAGTCTAGCGTCAGAGTGTGGCCTTAGCCTTGAAATTACAGAAAATATGGAGCCTAATTTAATAAGAACTCAATTTTCATCCTTACTTAAAGAAAATGTTAAATACTTGTATGACATATTTGCGAATGAAGCCCAATCATCTCAGCCTGTAAGAAAGTACATACTCGTATTTTTAAAATTCCTACTCAGCAAATAAAATAAGCACAATATTTAAATTGAGAGGAGAGCTGATAAGTCTGAATTTTATACCACACCGGCCAGAACTACCAATCTGTGTAATATGTGCAACCTAAAAGTAAGAGAAGATATTTTTCATTTTCTTGCCATCTGCCCCATTTTAAGGGAATTCCGCTTACAATTCTCTGGTGCAAGCATCATAGATGAAGAAGAAGCAATCCGCATTTTGAATGGACAGCAAGGACGGGATTTATTGTACAATTTTGCACTGAATACCCTTCGCTATAGAAGACGTATTATCGAGGAGGACTTTTAAATTATATTTACATAATGTAGTTTATTTTTGCTTTATGTTTTTATTTTTGTACTAATTTTATATATCCAGTCTATTTATATACAAATAATTGTCAATCTGGTAGACGGCTAACAGCCATGCCAAAAAAAGAGACTTAGAAATTACTGTTTTTGTAAACTACTTAAAATGAAATAAAAGTCATTTATAACTAAAAAAAAAAACCTGGAAGCCCTCGAGGCAACGGTAAAATCGAAAGACTAAATGGAACAGCTGTGAATGTGCTTACGAAGATGACGATTAAATGGTATCAGCATGTTCCTCGACTGCAGAAAATCATCAATTCAACTATATCGAGCACGAGAAAGACACCTTTCGAACTAATGTTTTGAATTAAAATGCGACTCCCAGCTGATTTAAAATTAGTGAAGGCAATCTAGGAGGCGATTATAGAAGACTGACGAAAATTGATGCATAATGCGCCGCGAAGCTAGTGAAGAAAACAGAAAAACGTATAATCATAGCAGAAAACATGCCAGGAAGCCAGTCGCTATTTCGCGTTCAATGTTGGCTCCGAGCTCTTCCAACGTCGTCGGCGTGTCGGAATAAACCAATGACTTAACGTAGCCCCACAGAAAATAGTCAAGCGGCGTTAAATCGCACGAACGAAGCGGCTAATCGACTGGCCCATTCCTTGAGATAACACGCTCACCATACTTACTCTTCAATAAATCGATTGTAGCGTGTGCTGTGTGGCTTGTGATATCATCCTGTTGAAACCACATGTCGTCCAAGTCTATATCTTCCAATTCGGGCCAAAAATAATCGGTGATCATGGCGCGATAACGCTGACCATTCAGAGTAACGTGACGATCGTTATCGTCGACGAAAATATATGGCCCAATAACGCCGCCGGCATGCAAACCGCACCAAACAGATATTTTTTCTGGATGAAGTGGTGATTCATGAAGCATGTGGATTTTCACCCGACCAATAACGCATATTTTACTTACTGACGAACCCATTGAGCCAAAACTGAGCTTCGTCACAGAAGATGATTTTGCGATGAAATTCATCATCTTGGCGCATCTTCTCCAGAACCCAATAGGAGAACGTACGTCGCTTCAAATCGTCCATCGGCTTCAATTCTTGAGTCAGCTTGATCTTGTATGGGTGTAAACCAAGATCCTTACGCAAAATACGCAATAATGTGGTCTGAGCGATGCCCAATTCTTGAGAACGCCGTGGAATTGACTGATTTGGATCGTTTGTTACGGACGCCTGAACGGCAGAGATATTTTCGACACTTCAACCAACCCGTTATCTCACTGATACGGCAACATCACACAACGAATATGTAGACTCAAATTATTGAACTAAACTTGTTATTGCCTCTCTACTAGGGCGAGAATTACGACCGAAAATTGGAGTTAACGCTCTTAAAGTTGCAGTCACCGACTCCGAATTTCAGTAGAAAATTTTTATAATTTGCAGACGTTGCTTTACCGTGTATTTTACCATGATGAAAATGTTGAGTTTACTGAATAAATTGACAGTAACAGTTTGATGATTAGTGAAAGATGGCATTCACAAATTAAATTCAAAGTTGTCAAGTCCCTATTGGAAAACCCTTTACATGCATACACCTATATTATTATACCCATTATTGAATTAGAAATATACTATGTATCAGTATCACTCTGGACTTCATCGGGCTTATATTTCATTGAACTTAACATTTGGCGACGAGATCGAGATCGAGAATGCGTGTAATTATTAGTCATGCCAAAGGACAATATAGCAGAACTTTTTGAAAAGGTAATTCAATCTCAAAAAAGGTTTGTGGAAAAAATTTTAGCCGAACAATCATCGTCATCACATCAGTTAAGCCCACACAGCGTATCACCGTTTCAATCATATCAAGAGGAAATCAAATGGGAAACATATTTGCAGCAGTTGGAGCAGCATTTTAGTACTTATGGAGTGATAAGTAAGGATAAAAAACGTGCATACTTTTTATCTTGGTTGGGAACTAACACGTATGAACTTCCACAAAACCTGTACGGTTCTATTAAAATAGCGGACAAAAAGTATGCTGATGTAACGGCGAAACTATCGGAGCAATTTAAAGCGAAGATTCATGTATCGACTGCCCTTTATGAATTTTTTAAATGTCGGATGTAAAATAATCAATCATACTTTGATTTGATTGATGATCTTCGAGGTTTAGCGAGTAAGTGTGAATTTATGTACAAAAAAGAAAATTGTAATACGGAATTCGTTGACGAAATGATTTGTGACACTGTCATATTACACACCCCACACGACTCAGTGAGATCGACGTCCCTGCAGAGAGATAATCAATCACTAGTCGACATATTCCCTGCTGAAGCATTTGAAACCACGCGGAAATCAATTCAGGTTAAAAAAGGTGATAATATAGAAGATGCCTCCTACGATGGAAATCAAATAAGCAGTAAGTCACTTCGTAAGTCATTTGCCGCAGAAGAAATTTAAGTAGATCTAGTAATAATATTGCAGCCAAGTTCGCGGTCATGTTCTGGATGTTTTAAAACTCATAGCAGAGAGTCATGTAAATTTTTTAAAGCTGTTTGTCGGAAGTGTTGGAAAATAGGTCATATAGCCCCGGTGTGTCTTAAATTCTCTAACGAAAAACAAAGACCAGTGAACCGTAGCCACAGCCAGCGCCGTATAGATGAAGTAGAATCGCTAGATCAAGCAGGATTTTACAAAGCTATAGGAAAGTATTATGTTATCCCTGAAGTGAATGGAAACACGATGGAGTTCCTAATTGATACTGGTGCGAATAGTTCACTTGTCTTATTGCCTGGATATTCCTTACTCCATGGCCTTAAGCTAAAAAAGTCAAATAAAGTAATCACGTCGTATGGAGATATGAAAGTCCGCATCCTAGGTGAAGCTAGTGTAGTTGTATAGTTCAATGATGAAAAAAAAATACTCCCTCCTCTTATGGTTGACGCCAAAACTGGTAAAAACATTTTTGGTCTTAACTGTTTGGAAGTATTTTTTAAAGCAAAACCTATACCGTTTTCCCTATTCGATGTATTTAAAGTAGAAGCTAAACGTTTGGAAGAAGCTGGCATCTGGAAATCAATACGGTTTAGCGAATGGGTAGCACTCATAGTCGCCGATGGACTCTCTCGTCTTTCAGTTGGGCTAGATGCAGAATTTCATACAAACGAAGACGCCTGTTTGGAAGTTCAAGCAATTTATGAGGGTCACATCAACACGTTTCCAGTAAGTTTGCAAGAGCTCGATCAACACATTTTGAAAGATAGAATCTTATCAAAGGTAAGAAAATATATTTCCAATGGTTGGGTAGAGTCTTTTCCTTTACAAGAAAAAAACATTGAACCCTACTTTAAGAGAAAATCCTCTTAAACTTTTTACAAAAATATCATACTTTTGCAAACCGAGCATATATGAGTTATTGTTCCAGAGAAGCTATACAAAAGAATATTAGACACGCTACACGAAGGATACCGGAGAGTTGCAAGAATGAAACAACTGGCAAGAAGGTACTGCTGGTAGCCTCACATCGACCAACACATTGAAGCAAAATCATCGTCTTGTAACATTTGTCGGTCCCATGGATCTAATCGGTGATGTGAAATAAGACCGAAGTTAGCGTTATTTCGTTTACAAAGCGAAATAAAACCGGATTTCCAGCTAGTCTTTATTTCCCCTAGAAAACGAAATAAAGCCAATTCGAAGCTATTTCGTTTTTAAATTTGTATCAAATCAAGCTAAATTTTCTGTTTGTTTTAATGACAGGTGTTGGGGCATAATTCCAAAGGCCAAAAGCACACAGGATAAGACTACGGAATCTACTCGCTCTTGGCTGGCGTCAAAGACCAAACATAATCGCGGACTTGTTGGCCATCCACCTTGGACATAGGCGCCTTCTTATTATGCTTAACGTTAAACTCGTTAAAGTTTTAGAAATGATATAAGGTTATTTTTTATTTTACAAGAAAATATATCTACTCATTTTCTGGGAATCTTGTTTTCACAAATTGAAACTCTCAATAAAAATGTAGAAATACCCACAACGTTTTGAAGTTCTGTAACAAAAAAATGTACCGTTATTTTTTCAAAGAAAAAGTCAAAATATTTGTGGAAAAAAATGTGCGCGAAGTTCTGCTATTTTTACTAAAGATACGAGTAAAAAAAAATCGAGAATGTGTTAACATATTACAACGTCTAACAAAATAAAAGTTTTACAATTGCTCACAAATTCATTAAGTAAAATAAAAAGGACTATATGATTTTATTTAACAGTATACAGTTGTCGAATTTTGCACAATTTGCTTGCAAATCGGACACCAAATCGGCGTATGATTTTTCATATTTCTGTCTGCAATTAAGGCAAAACTTGAAATGGTTACAAGGTTGCAATAAAATAGAACGCGGATTTTCCATAAAAACAACATACAAAACTGCGGTTTCCTTAAAACCTTGATGCAATATTTCATCATATCCATCGCCAGATTCATCATCTTTCATCATCTCCTCATTCTGAATATTGAAATTATCAAATGGAAGAATGTTGTTGTTTCTGTTTGAAACTTGTTTCAAAAAATTTTCTATTGAAATTTTTCCTTGATCCATCTTACTGGTAACAAGATCAATGAAAGCGCTTCGATTTGAATTTTTTTGCTTTTTAGGCTGAAAGACGTCAAAAGTTCCATCAGTTGACATGATAATGTCCCTTGAAATAATTTCATCCTCATCCAAAAGACAATCGAGAAATTTAAAAAAATTGCCTTTTTTCATAAATTTTCTCCTTAGTTTACTGTTGAATCCTTGGAGTGCACTGGTGGTTCGTAAAGCCTTTTTATGGACAGGGGTTTCCTATTGGGGTTTCCTATTGTTAATTAAATAATAATTAATAAAAAATATCCAATTATAAGAACTTGATTTTAGAGTTCTTGTTGGAAGTTGTAAAAGAGGGTTTGATAATTTTTGTAAATGTCCTTAGTTCCTTTAAACGTAATTAAATAAGCTTAAAAAGAAATCACTCATTTGTAATCGGCACGTTTTACAAAACATTGATTGACTTAATATATATAAGTAAGGAAAAAACATAAATACCTCTTGAATCCATTGTTTTTCAAAATACTCAATGAATTAATTCATTAAAAGCGTTTGTTGAATTTAGGGAACATTCTTGTGAATCAATTTCGAATTTTATTAAATCAAATGCAATGAGGATGTTAACTGGGCTCAACAACGGAAGCGCTAATATTTTTTGAAAAATTCGTTGTGCTCATCATTTTTACAAAGTTTTGAATCTTGCTCGCTTTTCTTTTCACGGTGTGGATGAAATGAAACGAGCAGGCATTAAATGAACCCGAAGAAAAGACTTTTCTGAAACCGTTTCGCATAGCACTTTCAAAATCGGTGGTGAATTCATCAGCTTCAAATTTAAAAAAAAATTGCTTGAATAAATTGAAATAAATGGGTATAAGCTGCTTCCGATGTATTACTCATTAAAACATAAATGAAGGGAAAAGTTTAAAAATATTTTAAGAAAATAATAATATAAAATAATCCAAAAAACGACATGAACCAAACTTACGTGCTCGTTGTACGCAAAGTGAACAATAAGCAGTTGCTTGTAACCACATTGTGGAACGGTTTCAAAACTTCCATCCAAAAGATATCTTCGTGGAGTGGACAGAGGCAATTCTCTGATCGTCTTTGCAACTGTTGGCGAAATGAATAGAGAATACGAGAAACTGTCTTCGAGTATTGTTACTCTATAGAAATTTTGTCAGTTTCACAGTGGCCGTGGCTCCAAGGGGTAGTGTATTGACTTCCCATTCGGATTGTTCGGGGTTCAATACCAGCCGTGACTGAAAGACATTTTTTCAGGCAACTTAAATCTCGTGAGGTGAATGGTTGCCTAAATACAACATCAAGTCAATTTACAGTAATAATTTAGTCTCCCCATTAAATGTTAAAGCAAAATAACCACTGAGCCCAAATATTTTTCTCTCTCTCTCTCTATCCAATTTTCCGAAAACTTAACACGTGCTCCGGCATTTTAAGAGTAGTCATACCCTCTTGAGTGTTAAGTTCCTTAAAAAAAAAAAATATTTTGAAAGTCCAAATCTCTTGAAAACATTTTATTCACTGCAAAGTTCGATAATGTCCTCATTGTATGTAGGACATTTAGAAAAGGCACTATTTCAAATATTTATCAGTTGTCTTTGCATTTAACCAAACTGTAGTGTTGTTCCTTTTTCTAAAGCACATTCTTTATTAAACATTTCACGCACACCACTCCGTCTTATACTTGAATCGGCACTTTTTTTTTAATACTATTTGCTAAACTTAATTTTAGTCTCAAGTTGAATGAAAATGAGAAATACTCTTAGATATGCGACAATATTTCGAACCATTAAAGTCAATAACCAAACTTGCATTTCATGCTTTTTCGTAAGATATCTCTTTACTCCACCAACATTTGACCTAAATTTATATAATTGTTTAATTTGGGGAACATACATTAAACGACTCCTCTTTCCAAACCCTTCACAAATCTCGTGTTCAAATATCAAAAATGTTTCGCCATCCATTTTAACCTCTTTAACCACAACAAAGACCTCGAACTTATGACCAAAAGCTGGTTGCAGCAAAATCAAGTTTGTTGTCAATTTTCCCGTTTACATAAAACCTTATAATAGGACCTAAAGCAAGTATTTGCATCATGAATACAAATTTATGTGCAATTCGGCTTTATTTCCATGTGAAACCGAAATAATGCCACATTTTTAGCATGGCAATATTTGGTGTTATTTCCATTATTTTTTCGGCATTATTTCTTTTTGCAAAGCGAAATAAGGCCGAATCTCAAATTCTTATTTCACGTCACCGATCTAATACACCTAAGGTGTTTATCACTTGGCCTGAACTTAAGAAGCCATGGCAGCGCATTCAAGTCAACTTTGCTGGTCCATTTTGTCAAGACATGTGGTTAAATTGTGTCGACGCATTTTCAAAGTTTCCGTTTGTCATGCCAATAAGGAAAACAACTGCAACTGTAGCTATCCAAATGATCAGGTGAATTAATGTCAGAATTTTCACTTCGCAGCCTTGCTTAGTATCGTCGGTGTTTGTGTTTTCTATATTTGTCTGTTATTATGACTAGGGAATTCAGAGTAGACGCGGGCTGAAAAGTAATCACTTTTCTGCGTATGTCAACGTCTGTAAGTACAGACCAGCTGTTTTGGTACTTAGTGAAACACAGGTAGATCCCCGCCCACACCTCTCAGATCATTCTGATCTGAAGCTACGTGGCTACGAACTTGTGCCATTATTCTTCGCTCACCGCGGTCTCGCCATTTACGTGCGTAGTGATGTAACTTACCAAACTCCACCACAATGTGATCCATGTTCCAATCCGGAATTCACATTCATGTGGTTAAAATTCCATTTCCGTAAGCAAATTATCCACTACTGCTTTATTTACAGAAGCCATAAACTGGCTTCTGACTCCATTCAAAGAATTGTATCCTTGTATCTTCATACTGAAATCGTTATTACGGGCTACTTCAATATACACAATTCTGGGTGGTTTCGACATTCTGGACAGACAACTCCCGAAGGACGGTGTGTTGAGATCTTCGCTGCGGAAAACAGCCTAACGCAGCTTGTACATGAGCCCACGCGAATACCAGACGTTGATAGTCATACCGTCAACACCCTGAACTTGTTTTTAACTTCTCACCCTGATAAGTACACCATTGATGTGCTCTCCCCTCTAGGCTCGTCGGACCATTGTATCATATCAACTAATTTCTCGTACACCGACCACACAGCTAGTGAAAAAATTCCTGAAAGAACGAGAAAGCCAACTGGAGCGGTCTTAACAGCTTCTTTAGGAATTTTAACTGATCGTTGTGCTTCCTCGATAACGACGTGGATGCCGCTGCTGTTATGATTATAGACACCATTCTCTTTTGAATGAGATTCTTTATTCTCCATCGGATGAAGAGTATCAAACCAAAAGAAAAGGCATGGTATGACTTGAGCTGTAAAGAGGCCGTCAGTGTTAGAGAAATGCTTTTTCGGTCCTTCAAGACCAACCCGACAGAGGAAAACCGAAAAAAGTTCAAACGAGCCAGAAATGACTGCAACGCATTTCTTAAGTGTGTGACATTCCAATACGACCAATTCCAATACGTCCCAGAGGCAGTAACAATTTTTGGTCGTTCGTCAAAAACATTAGAAATTCCCTCTCATCCTCCATCCCAACGCTCATTTACAATGACATTCCAGGTGTCAGCTCTTTGGACAAGGCCAATCTGCTTGCTGCACACTTTACGGCCAGTTCAACACTCCCAGATTGTGCTGCGCCTACACTTGAGTGCGTCGAATCTTCAATGGAACGATTATACTTTCGCACTCGTGTAGTAGCAAGAGTACTTAAAAATCTCAACATACATAAATCCGCTAGTCCAGATGGCATCGTCATCGTCATCGTCATCTAGTCAGTGTTATAGTTCATATGGTCATGTACGTACAGTTAATGAAGAAACCAATTGTGTAGAAGAAATCTTTAACATAGATATCAGTAATAATAAATTAGAATTGGATATAAAAATTAATGAAAATTTACGAGTACCATACCATGTGCAAATTAAAGTAAAAGAAATACTAAGTCCAGCTTTCTGTCAGAATTCGGATAAAGTTTGTGAACGGGAAGATACATTTAAAATGAGGATAGTTTTATCAAAGGATTCTCCATTCCACTGCCCACCTAGAAGATTGCCATACGGGCACAAAATAGAGTTGGAAAGAATTCTTAGCGATTTGCTTAATAAAGGCATCATTAGAGAGTCCGATTCATAGTACGCATCGCCTATCATTCTAGTAGAAAAAAAGAATAAAGAATTGAGGTTATGTGTAGACTTTAGGGAACTTAATAAGATCACTTTACGTGATAACTATCCATTACCCCTGATAGAAGACAATATTGATAGACTAAAAAAAAAAGTTTTTTACAACACTCGATTTAAAAAACGGTTTTTATCATGTAGCACTTAAAGATGATACCATGAAGTTTACGAGTACGTCCTTTACTACCCCAATTGGTCAGTATGAGTTTACACGCACGCCATTCGGGCTTAAAAACGCACCTTCAGTTTTCGAGCGTTACATGAAACATCTGTTAGGGAAAATGATTGTAGAATCGAAAATTTTGACCTATTTAGACGATATCCTTATCGGAACCGAAACAATCGAGGAACATATAAATATTTGTTGTTGTTTAGCCGTCAAAGGGGAAAGACGAAAAATGTCGAGTTGTTTAGTGTGCAAGTTTAAAATTGTTAGAGATTCAAATAAAATTAAATGCAATGAATGCAGTAACTTCTTTCATGCAGAATGCGCAAAACTAACACCGACAGACATTGATTTTATGCTAAAGAATAAAAAAATATGGAATTGTTCGATCTGTGTTTTAAAAAGGCGCAATGATACGGAAAGATTATCTTTGTCTCTGTCATCATCAACGGCAAATTGCGAAGACACTGACAAGATTTCTCTGAGAGAAGTGTACAACCAAATCGTCGATCTGAAAAAAATGATCTCTTCTACAGAGACTACGCTCATCGCAATGAACAACCGTCTCACTGCATTGGAGCAATCTGCAAAAATTGCGAATGAAATAAAAAAGGAGAACGAAAAACTAAAACTACAACTAGATGAGTGCAAAGAACGTCTCAGCAGAGCAGACCAGTCAATACACACCAACTATTTGGAAATTCGCAATGTCCCGATTGTTGACAATGCATGCGTCATCGACACCGCGGTAAATATTGTAAACACTGGGCTCGGTCTGGAAATTGGCAAAGAAGACATTGACCTCTGCTACAGAAAGAAAAACGGCAAATCTTCTGATTCTGAAGTACTGGTACTGAAGACAACGCGAACTTGTACGAAGGAAAACATAATTAAAAAAGCTAATACCATCATACCATCGGCTAAAGGGAATATATATATTAATGACTGGCTATCTGGTGACTTAAAACATATTCTTAAATAAGCTAAAACAGCAAAAAAGGAACTTAATTATGAATTTCTCTGGGTACGACGTGGGAAAATAATGATGAGACGATCAAATGGATCTGAGGTCAAATACATCAAGACTCTTGAAGGTCTAAAACATTTATAAATACGTATCTAAATCTTTGTTATAATGTTGTGTAACGTAAATGACCTTTATGATCCAAGTAGTGCTCATGATTATAATGAAACTTATGTTAGTACTAGTTTATGTAATTCAGTCAGTGACTTCACAATTGTACATCAAAATATTAGAAGCATGCGAAGGAATTTTGATAACTTTTGTGCTCACTTACATAATTGCTTTTCGACCATGCCTCAAATGATTGTTTTAACCGAAATCTGGGTATTTGATAACGAAGTTTCTAACTTTTCTATTCCGGGTTACAGTGTTTATCCAAATTGTAATGAAACTTATTCATCGGGTGGTACGGTTGTATTTATTAAAAGTGAACACGAAGTACAAGAGGTTCTCACTCCAGTCATTGAAAGTGCAGATTGTCTAACTATAAAATTGAATCTTGGTAAGAACTTGCTTATGACTTTTATTTGTGTATATCGACTGCAGTTTGTCCCCAGTCATATTTTTCTTAAAGATTTAGAAAGTATATTGTGCTCTGTCAACTGTAGGAATGTTTGCCTGCTAGGCGACATAAATATTAATATATTCAACCTACCTAAAGAATGTGATGAATATACGCTCCTCTTATCCTCACTAGGTTTTCAAGCACTTATAAATTTGCCTACAAGAGTAGATGAAAAATCAAAATCGTGCATCGACCATGTATTTCTTAAGTCCAATGCCTTAACCAATGTACAACCTTATATTTTGGAACTCAATATTACTGACCACTACTCTACTGGTGTTATATTTAAAAATGTCTTTAGAAATGACTGTTGTGGGAATAGGTCTACTCACACTGCAGATATTGGTGCGACAAAAGTGTCTCAAATAAATTATTCCCAATTAATCCATTGTCTGCATTTAGAAAGTTGGGATTGTGTTTATAGATCGGAAAATCCCTCTAACGCCTTTTAATTTTTTGTGGAAAAACTTACGCAAGTCATTAATGAATGCAAAATCACCACAATTAAGAAAAGATTTAAAAAAATCAAACCCTGGATTACTGACAGGATTTGATTTAAGATTGAAGAAAAGAATAAATTCTATGCAAAAAATAACTATAAAATAAATGAACCTATAATTAAACATAAATACAAAGATTTGCAATCTAATGTGCGTAATCTCATATACAAGCAAAAACTTGAATATTATACCAATAAATTTGCGAAAAATCGGCATAATCCAAAAGAGCAATGGCGTATTGTTAATGACTGACTTGGCAAAAACACAAAAGAGCCAGAGTTAAAATACCTCAAATTTGGCAATAAAATCGTTAATGACAACCTAAATATGGCCAACAGTCTAAACGATTTTTTCAAAAATTTTGCTGAAAAATGTAAACCAGGTGTATCTATTGAACTCAATAGCAGCAATATAAAATTATTAACTGACAAATCGAGTCAACTTTCCTTCTATTATGGGCCCATTAGCAATCTAGAGTTTCTCAATATTATCAACAGTTTAAAATCTATGAACTCAAGTGGAGTAGAAGGTATTAGTAATATGATTATTAAGAAGGTTGGGAAATACATAATAAATCCGTTGAGGCATATTATTAATGAAAGCTTCCAGTGCGGTATATTCCCGAATTGCCTTAAAACCGCTTTAATTATACCGATCTTTAAAAAAGGCGATAAAAGTAATCCTAATAACTACAGGCCAATAAGCTTATTCTCGGTGTTTTCTAAGATCTTCGAAAAGGTCATACTAACTAAAATGCTTAGCTTTCTTGAAAAGACTAGGTTCTTTAATAAGTCTCAATTTGGTTTTATGAAAGGCAAGTGTACTGAAGATGCAATTGTTGTATTTTTGAATCGAATTTATAATGCCTTAGACAATGACCAAAAACCAGCTGGACTATTTCTTGACCTTACAAAAGCATTTGATCTTGTAAATCATAACTTATTAATACAGAAACTCGGTAAGGCAGGTTTTAGAGGTAATATTTCTGAATGGTTTAAGTCATATTTACTTAATCGAAAACAGATGGTTATGGTAAATGGATTTGTAAGCAAGGAAGAAACATGTCCGAATACTGGGGTTTACGGTCATATAATTGGCTATGCTGATGACATAGCACTATCATATGCAGACATTTCTCTAACTACCATTCGAGATCAAATTATCTATGACCTAGATGTGCTCAGAACCTGGCTCAATTACCATCAGCTTGTCCTTAGCACAAAGTCTAAGGCGATGTTATTTTTCCTATCCAACTTGAATGAAGTAATTGAAGGTATTATTTTTCATGACATTTCTTGTGACAAGATTAATTGCACTAACAATTGCTTTATGCTTGATTTTGTGAAGGAGTATAAGTATCTAGGAATTATAATTGACAGCAGATTAAACTGGAGGCCACACATCATGTCTCTAAAAATAATGTTATACATATCCTTGAACAAAATCCTTCACCTACGCAAGCTTATCCCGCATACTTTGCTCTTAACTATTTATTATGCCTTGGTTCAATCTCGACTTGAGTGCGGTCTCACATGCTGGGGCTGTGCTTACAAAAGTAACCTAAGTCCAATTATTACAGTACAGAAACAAATAATGAGAGTATTGCTATGCAAAAACTACAATGTATCCTCGCTGCCACTTTTTCAAGAAACAAAAATACTACCGCTACGTTATCTTTTTATCTATAAAGCGCTTAAGGGTTTCTTTATCAGAAGTGGTAACACATTACAAGATATAGAATATATACGTTGCGAAATACAAATACAGTTGATGTTCCTAGAGTTTGAAAAGAGCACATTCGACGTTTCTTAACTTCTATAGCACCATATATATTTACTAAACTGCCGTCTGATATACGCAATCTTTTACCACATGGAAAGCAATTCTTTAAACAATTAAAAGTATGGCTGCTTTCAAGAACTGAAGTGGAGTCTCTTCTTCAAGTAGTATCTTAGCGCTCTACTCATTTACATTTTAGGAGTATTGCTTCTATATTTTCGTTTTCACTTTACTTTTAATCTCTCTTTCTCTTTTTACGGTCTCGTCTTCCTTCTCCTTTTCATTCGGTGCATTCTCGCTGTTCGTCTATTTCGTCCTTCTCCACCACCACTATTCGGCTTTAATAGTTATACTTTTAATTTGTTCATTAGCCACACGCTTGCAATTGGTTGTATTTCACCACAAAGTGTGTTTTTATTTCATCATACATCACATATTTTAATAGAACCCAGACTTCGTTTAAGTTGTATTTTAATTATTAAATTAATTAATTTATATTTTACTCACTTATCAACTAATTGATGTTCTTATAACTTATTATAATATTATATAGTTATTATCTTGAAATAAAATTGTAATTGAAATTGAAAAAAAAATTGAAAAAAAATATTCTTCAGGTAGTCATCAATATTGTCATCAATAAAGGTTGAACAAATGTTTTTTCCTCAAAGCCGAAATTAATTATTCAGGCTATAAAATAACTAAAGCCGGTGTAAGCCCGAACGATGCAAACCTTAAAGCCATTCAAGATTTTCCAATACCCACTTCCACTAGAGATATTCATAGCTTTTTGGGGCTTTGTTCCTACTTCAGGAAATTTATACATACATCGATTCGCAAATATCGCAAAGCCTCTCTACGATCTGCTAAGGAAAGATGCTCCGTTTGTTTTCGGGTCTAATGAAATTGAAGTTTTTAAATTATTAAAAGCTAGATTAATGTCAGCACCAGTTTTATCCATCAATAGCCCCCATAATGACACGGAGTTGCATTGTGACGCAAGCACTCTTGGTTTCGGAGCAGTCCTTATACAAAAGCAAATGGATGGTAAATTTCACCCCGTCTTTTACTTCTCCAAACGAGCAACTGATGTTGAAAGTCGATATCATAGCTATGAGCTAGAAACGTTGTCTATAATATATGCACTAAAACGTTTTCGAGTATATCTGTTGGGAATCCCGTTCAAGATTGTTACGGATTGTCAAGCCCTTGTTCTGACGCTGAACAAAAAATTATTGAATCCTCGAATTTCAAGATGGGCGCTAGAGCTTCAATCATATGATTACTCTATCGAACATCGAAAAAGTGAACGGATGTCCCACGTAGATTCTCTCAGCAGATCTTTCAATATCTTGAATATAGACGACGATTCATTTGAATTCATCTTAGTAGCTGCCCAAAGGCAAGATCCAACGATAGTTTCAATTTCCAAGCAACTCAGTAAGTCCGAAAGTCCATTTTACGAAATGGTAGATGGATTAATTTATAGGAAGAAACAAGGAAAAGTGCGTCCCATCGCACATGGAGGAACAGGTAATTCGGACGCACCATGAGGCACTTTCTCATTTAGGTTTTGAAAAATGCTTCCAGCACTTGTCAGGAATATATTGGTTTCCTGAAATGAAGGGGAAAATCAGAATATTTATTAAAAACTGCCTGAAGTGCATTTATTATTCACCTGAGTCGGGAAAAGTAGAAGGTATTCCGCACCCTATCACCAAAGGTAACTTACCGTTTTATAGTCTTCATATTGATCATCTAGGCCTACTTCCTACAAGTCGTTTAGGCAAAAAACACATTCTGGTAGTAGTAGATGCTTTTACCAAGTTCGTGAAATTATACGCTGTTAAAAAAATGAAAACTAAAGACGCTATATCTTGCTTGAGTACGTACTTCACAAATTTTTCAAGACCCAATAGAATTATTTCTGACCGTGGAAGTTGTTTCACTTCGAAAGAGTTTGCTGACTTTGTGACCGACAACAATATTCAGCATATCAAAGTAACAACCCATTCTCCACAATCGAATGGTCAGGTTGAACGTCTCAATCGCATAATAACTCCGATGTTAGCAAAAGAGTGTGAGGCATTTACTACTAGTAGTTGGGACAAAAATTTAGATAACATTGAGTTTGCTATAAATAATAGTGTGAACAGAAGTATAGGTTTTACGCCTTGTACTTTATTATTCGGAAGAGATCAGAGAGGAAGATTCTGTGACAGGATTAAGGAGTAGGGACAAGGCTTTAGGAAACATAGAAAAGGCACAAGTAGTAGGCAAAGCTTATTATGACAACCGTCATAAAAAACCCACTAAATATAAAGTTGGTGATCATGTTATGATAAGGAATATAGTCACCCTTTCAGGCATAAATAAAAAGTTACTGGCTAAGTATAGAGGTCCTTATCAAGTCAAGAAAGTCCTGCCGAATGATAGGTATTTTATCTGCGACATACTCGTAGATGGCTTTCAGCTGACAAGATTACCTTATAAAGGTATTTGCTCTCCCAACAACATGCGATTGCATGCGGTACCTGGCACTGGCTTGAAAGATGGTGGAGAAAGAGACACGGATGATAATGAGAATGATTATTAAGCTCAAGTCGACCATAAACTTACCAATGTTGTCAATGACATTTCTCGCTTGACCTGGATGTTTTTCGAATAATTTTGAATATTTAAAAACTTTCATTTTGATGATTTTTAACCTTGACTATTTATATTGATTGTGTGATTAAATGTATATAAGCATAAAACCGAATATTTTAAATGTACATATTGATCGTTAGATAAATGAGGATTTGTAAATTGTGTAAACATTATCTCAATTTTGTAAGTTCAAAAGAATTTATAGTCGATAAACTTGAGACCAATTTTTGTTTTTCATTTTTGTGAATATACGATGTTATGTTTTATTTGTAAATGCAATCGGGACGATTTACGTTCAGGATGGCCGATCTGTAAGCAGTTAATTTATCACATTAGTGCTGGTGTTACCGATATTGTGCAACACACTGTAATTTAAAGTAAATATATAGCATAATTGTTCTATTTCATGGTCGTTTCATGATCGAATGATCTTCCCGCTAGCATGTTACATATAAATACTTCTTGGCTATAAATACGCTGACGTTCAATGTTAGCGGTGTCTTGCAAATAAACTGTAGTAAAGAAAACATCGATCAGTCTTTCTTTTTTACACGTACAATCAGATTCTGACACAACATCAAAATTGTTATAATTTGGAGTGAAACGTGGTTCGATTATAGCATTGGGAATTAACACATTATTAAGATCGTCAATATCAGGGATACTATCAACTATTACAATACTTTCTTTCTAATTCCAATTCAGCGCAAATTGTTCCATAGTCTTTTTGAAGCTTTGTTCAGGTTTTAATTTAGATAGAAAGAATATTTTCTTTGCTTTTCTAGTAATTGAGGCGGAGAAATTACGCGCACGACAAAAAATATCCCAATTAAGAGTAGTTGGCCTTGATCTCCATTTAGAATAAAGCTTGTTTTGTATTTTGATAGCTTGGTGTACTTCATGCTTGAACCATGAGCGTTTATTATTTCGTATTACGTCAATTTTCAGGGGGATATGTCTATTGACATGTCTTATTATTTTTAATTGAGGCGTAATAACAATTGCCACTTACCTGGCCAGTATCAGTTTGCAGCGCTTCATTATCTATGCTTCAGTAGTCTCTAAATTGAAATGATCTTGGAAAAGAGGGACGATATAACTCAACGTTGTACGTGCAGAACATTAAGTCAAGATCGGACATACCAGCTAACGATAATTGGTCTGAAAGCAGAACATTGGATCGATTTGAAACCATAACAACGTCAAGGAGGAGTGAAAAGCGGGTGGCGAATGAGTTCGGTACCGATAGTCCTGAACCAGCCGTCAAATCTAATAATTGGCGAGCTTTATAAATAATTATAAATTATAAATATAAATAATTATGTGCTCGTAGCTTGCAGTGTACTGTAACCTACGATTGCAGAAAATAAGGATTTTGGGAGATAGCATCGGTTAGGGTTATAGTTAACACCAATGAGACACTTTGTGTAGCCATCGCCTACGTCCATCAAGATATACTCAACCACGCTTTATTTTGACTTTTATATAATATAAGGTGTTAAACCTTAATGACTTACTACAGTATACTGCAACTCCACCGCCAGTCTTTTTTCATTATCGGAATTAATCTAAGGTTATTGAAAAGCTTTTTAGAGGGTTGATGTATACCAAGTTTATTCAAAAGGGACTTTTTTTGGCTGTACGCCTAACAAAAGATACGTCATTGCGAGCGCGACAGAAAGTTTCTCAAATCAAAATTTTTATATTTGTTTCCATTTAGAGTACCTATTTCTTCGAACCCTAATGGCATTTTTAACCTCAGAAGTGGACCAGGAGCAATTCTTAATACGAATTGCTACAGTCTTCAGCGGAACATACATACCTATCATAGAGGTTCAGAAGTAATGACTGTAAAAAGTCAATTTTATTAATCATGTCTGCGATGTGGGAGGAGGCTCGTATCTAGTTGCAAGGCATTATTGTCAATTGAAGTGAAGTCTCTAGACTGGAATGATGAACATATAGAAAAACCTGACAGGTCGATGTCGTATGGGCAGAAAATAAGATCGTGCCCACCTTCTAGCGATATTTGGTCCTGAAGTAAAACTTTGTTTGATCAGATACCAGGAAGAAATCAAGGAGACCCGGAGGGGAGTTTGGTGCAAAGCGGACGGGTGGCATATATATATATTCATAGCAACAAGTTCAGACGCAGCGATATTGTCTAAAAGCTAACATCCCTTGTAGTCAGATTTAAAAAGATCGACGTAGAAGTCAATATGCGTTGAAGAATTATAATCTGGGATGTTATATAAACTATTGGTTGTATTGTTTTATGATTCTAGGTCCGACTCAACTGACCGGAACCGAGTCGCAGTAATATTTCGAAGTAGTCTAATTTGAATTTTAAATTTAAACAACGAGGATTTAAATATTGTAGCATATTTTAAACCCATTGTGTGCATGAGATAATATTTTAACCATCGATCTTACTGGGCCCCCATCCATGCTACCAAATAATGTCTCATTGTTAAAGGACATAATTAATATTCGATGTGACAACAATCAATGGGAACCTATTTGTAGTATAAGAAGCTGGCGACCAAATTAGATACTTATTTAAAGATAGTGAAAGACAGAATAGTACTGATAGAGATAAAAGTAAAGAATGAACGAGAGAAAAAGAGTAAAGAAAACATAAAATGTAAAACATAAAACTAAATTTTAAATTACAAAACATTTCAATGAACAAAGAAAAAGAATTGCAACAAACAGGTGGTTCCAAGCACACCGGCCACTCAGCACGGTGGCTTCGGTGTGACAAAAGAAAGACAATAAGAAGGGACGCCACCCTATTTTTATGCGAAAATTGCGAAAGGAAGATAAATACAAAACATTAATTTTTTCCTAATGGGGAATTTTAGATAATATTTTTTTTTGAATGTATATACTCGTATATTTATGTATTATCGTAATTGGAGATGACAAAGGTCGTGTAAATATGATATAAGAAAGAAATCAATGGCACAAAAGGGATTGCACACATTAAAATTTAATCAAAAAAGTAAACACTGAACTTAGCGGCTAATGTAATGCCCGCGATTCCTTACAATCACCAAAACTATATGACTCACTTAAACCCAAGTGGGTCGCGAAACATTTTAAGAGTAACGGCTAAAGTGGTGCGGGGTTTTCAAAGCCTACTTGGGGACGGCCATGTCTTTATGTTGGGATTAAATTTTCTTTTTGCACAAGAATTAAAAAAATTCGCGATCACAACATCAGATTTGATAAAAATAGCTTAAGCTAAGCTCCAAAATAAGTGGAAAAAACAATAGTTCACTTTCATTTCGCCCACTAAATTAATATATTGTATCAAGATTTTGTATTACCCAAAATATTCCTTATTACTAACTGATTTTGCATTTCCAATTTTCCAAAAGTACCCCACACAGATTTACCATCTGGAATAGGATTTTCTCGTATCCAATGATTACTACGTCAGTTTCATTGTTGAATTATTTGTGTAAGCATAAAAAAAAGCAGGACACAATTAGATTAATTCGAAGTGTAAATTCAAAAAAAAATTGTGCGTTCATTGTACGTTGAAATTGGGCTGTTCATTATCTGCCATAGTACAGTGTGGACTAGTGTGCACTAAAAAGTGTTGTAAAAAAATCAATTTGTAGCCATGTTGCATTACTTAACAGCGATCACAAAAGTGAAAATACCTACCATAAAATATAGATGTGTTTTTTTGGCATCGGTATCAACGCTTATTTTCAATCTACGTGTAAATTAAACTAACGACTTAACCTATAAGCGCTAACTCAATGCAACTATTTATCGGAGTTAATGCGGATAGGAACAATGCTTCCGGGCCTATATTTCCATGATAGTGATTACTTGCATGGGTACGCCAAAACCTGTGTCACTTTTTGAACAAATAAAATGCCGGTACTGCCAAATTATCTACGATATATGTTAATTGTTAAATATTGTAATAATCATCTGAAAATTATTATTAATGTAAAAGCACTTAATGCATGTATCTATTATTTTATATATCAAATTATTTTGTATTATTTTATATATAGTTGAAAGGTTAACTTTAAAAGAATCTTTACCTATTGTATAACATTGTGAATTACAAATTTATTCTAGAACTAGGATGGAATATACTGTTGGCCTAACAGCCGAAATGCTGAATGTAAAAATGAACAGCTAAGTTGCTTCATGAAAAAAGGAACCAGTATCAAAGTAAGTTGAACCGTTGAACGGAAGAGTCGAGCTTCCTTAAATAAAGAAATTTTTTATAACGTCTAAAGTTTAATTTTTTATTCGTTGTGAAATACTTAGCTGCGAGAAGGTCAAAATTCGTAAAAACTATTACGATTAAACATGAATAGCTCTGAAAATTAAGCGCTGATACCGATGCCAAAAAAAACATACAACATAAACAAATTATTGGCTCGTAGTTGCCCTAGGTTTCGTCTTTTTGACATACAAATACATACATATATATATAAAAACATTTAATAAATCCGGACTTCAATTAAAACACATCTACTTGTGATATCAACTCATCACACTCAATTCGAGGTGTTCTAATTTTCTACCAAAAAAAACCAACATCTGATATTTTACAACACCGCTTCTTAAGTGAGTTAATCGCAGAACCAGTGCCCACAAAAAATACTGTGCAGATTTTTAACTGCGCTTTTGGTGCAGCACTGGTATGCAACAAATACAAAAGTGCGTTGTTATTGTGCACTGAACGCACTAGGGCTGACAGCGAACAAAGCCATTATTTGTATTTTAAACCTAATATTAATGGCTTACTTTAGCCTAATTTACATGTGTATGTGCATTCAAGCTAGTGTACTCGTTTACATATAATAAAAAAATTAAAAAAAATTTAGATTAAACTGTTTTTACCACGCAAAGCCATAAAAATCCTCACAAGGGTCTATACTAGTGTCCAGGGACTTCAAGATTTCACTGGCAGCGAATATACAGTATTTATTTAAACATGGTGTGGAGTTTAATGTGTTGCTTAAAAAGACTTCGTTCTTCTGATCAGGAGAAGTTGATGTATATTCAGACTGATGACTTTCATCCAGTTGGTCCGATTTTTGCTGAGGTTTCTGCGTTTGATCTTCTTGATCTGGAATTCAATTGAAATCGGACATTAACTAGATTAATACATGACGAAATATGAATGTAAATATCTTGTTACTTTTTGCATGCGGTTGTACGTGAAGAATTCTGGTTGTGGTATCTTTGGAATTTATTGCAATCACTATCAAAAGTATGACAATGGTTATTGCCATTAAAGCTGAAGCAATTAGAAGCGATTTTTCTAGCTTATTACGAGATCTCCATCTTGATGTCGCCTTAAATAAAACAAAAGTATTAATGACTCAATGGAACAATTAAACAAATACTTAAATAACAAATTATATTTTTCTCAAAGACATCGTCATTTGAGCCGAAAAGCCGCGTCCCTCCTATGCCTGTTTAATCCGTATCGTTAAAAACTTATGGATTGAATTCAGCTTCAAGGCGTAGATAAAATGAATACATTAATACCTTTTAAATCACAAACGAACTGTTAAATAAAATCCAGCTTTTAAAAATTCGATAAGACTTTATTTCTTAAACTTTCTTCTTGGTGTGCAGAATACTACATAAATTGAATTTGATTTATAAAATCTTCAAAAATATAATACGGTATTGACCGTACTATAGACTTTTGTGCTTTTAGTTCATTGACCTTTACGATTTACTAATTTTGTTATTTGTGCACATTAATATAATTTCCATGTAGCATTCATACATAAAATGTTTAACATAGATGACCCATATTACATAAGAGGGATAAAAAGGGAGATAAACTAATTCATAAGTACAATATGTTCTCCCTTATATAGAATGTTTACTTTATTTTATTATTACTTTAAATTTGTTTAAAGCGGGCCAGAGTCACATACTGGGATCGTTGCATTTTAATGCATGAAATTTGTAAAAAATGTCATCCGATTTAAGGGAAATAAAACACGAGCCGTTAAACTTCTTATACTGGTACATGGTGACCAGATAAAAATTTAAATAAAACAACAATGGTGTTAGATATAAACTTGTTTCTGGCTTTATTTTGAGGCTACGTTCATGCCATTATATATGGAATAGCACATCATTCAAATGGTCCCCTCAGCTTCGCTGGCAGTGTTTAAAGCGGTCGGTCCAATTTTTGATGGCTCGATGCAATATGTGCGGCATTATTCCGGCGATAGCTTGTCGAATGTTAGCCTCGAGCTCGTCCAAAGCGGTTGGCTTGTTAGCGTAGACTAAGGACTTGACGTAGCTCCAGAGAAAATAATCGAGTGATGTCAAATCCCACGATCGCGGATGAGAATTGATGAACGCTCACCGTGAGGTGACCCAGCCAGCAAATTTATCCTTCACAACTTCGAGCGTTGCGTCGATTATATGGCATGTAACGCCGTCTTGTTGGAACCACAGCACGGATATATCAATGTTCTTGAGCTCTGATCACATAAAGTCGGTTAACATAGCTCTTTACCTGAGACCATTGAAGGTAACGGTGTCATCTTCTTCATTTCGAAATAAATAAGGTACGATGATGCCGCAATGCCATAAATCGCACCAAACCATAAATCTTTGTGGATGCATTAATGCTTGGCCGAATACTTGTGGATTGTGTTCGCTCCAATAAAAGCAATTTTATTTGTTGACCTAGCCGCTGAGACACAAATGGGTCCCGTCCGAGAAGATAATTTTTTGACCAAAATCCGGATCTCCGCCCAACATTTGTCTATGGTCGTATGGTCCGGCTTCAATTCTTGCATAAGCACAATCTTATACGGATGTAGGCCCAAATCTTAACCGGGTTGACTATTTGGCGGTGCCCAAGGTGATCAGTGCCGAATTGACATTTCTGGGTCTTCTTCGATACCGCTACAGCGGCTATGATTTCTTCATTTCGCACAAATCTGTGCGTCTTCTTGGTATCTTAGGATCCAAAGGAGTGTACTTACGCTCAAACTTTTCCACGATAACTTTGACAGTTGATGAAATATAACAATTGGAAAAACTATCATTCCTATCTGTTCCATATCGGCTACATGGAAAAAATGTTTTTCAAATCAACTAATTGACCACAGCGTAAAGTACAAGGTTTTTCAAGCTGTATCAGAATCTGTTATGATGTACGCAGCTCAATCTTGGGGATACTGCCAATATGAAACAGTAGAGAAACTCCTTAGATACTACATAAAACGATGATTTAGCTTACCAAGTACAACTCCAAACTATATGATCAATATCGAAACAGGACTGTCACCGCTTTTCATTAAATCAATAAAATTGCATGTAGATTATTTAATAAAAGTTTTAGAACTGTCGGATGATAGACTTCCAAAAATTATTGCGAAGAAGGTAATCGAAAGGAATACGCTCTGGTATAAAAAACTCGAAGAGCTAGCAACGTACTGCAGATTCGAATGCAATTTAGCTGATGGAAACGAAAGATACCGCAAGGATGTGCTTGACAATCTTATTGCCAAAGTAGATGAACAATACAGAGTTGATTGCGTAAATATGGCTTCATCGTCCGTTCACCGAGCTACATACAGCGTTTTAAAACACAATCTGTCAGAAAAAAATTATTTCCACAATGACAACAGCAAAGAACTAATCTCGGCTGTTTTTAAGATGAGAGGCGAACTAATACGCCTTAATTATTTCCCACATCGTCCAGATCTACCAATTTATTGTAGTCTTTGCAACTTGTCTGAGAGAGAAGACGTCATACATTTCATCGGTAGATGCCCCATCCTTAAAGAAATAAGAAGATGTTTTCTAGGAAACGACACAATATCTGAGGAAGAAGTTAAAGCCTATCTAAACTGCGAAAGCGATGTAAAACAACTTTTTTACTTCTATAAAGCAGCAACCAATTACCGTAGTAAAATTATTACTGAGAAATTTTAACTGTGTAAAAAAAAAAAAAACAAAAAAAATCAAATTAGTACACTATTTTTTAATTTTTTGCTTGTTTACATATCTTTAAATCTTTTTAAATTCATGAATTGAATATACTTTAAAACAAACTTGTTATTAGATGTTTAATTTCACGTCAATCAGGCAGACGGCAAAGCCATGCTTAATGATTTTTGTAACATAAATTTGTATTATAAACAAGAAAACAAACAATAAATCTAATCTAATCTAAAAATCTAATCTAAAAAATCATTCCTATCTGGTCACCCTACGACATAATAGTTCTTTATGAAAGTACAACCGAGTCTGATGAGGGTATAAAAAACACTACCATGTAGCAAAAGTGCATAGAAATTTTTAGAATGTTAATAGTGCAAGGTAAGATAATTTACAACTGCCGTTTAAGGGTAAGTTAGCATAATACTGATACGTTTTTTTTTAAATAGCTAATTCAAATAAATATACAAAGTAAATCAAGCTCAAATTCGATATTTGCATTAGGAATATTTTTTTTGTAAAGCTTAACATTTTTAACATCCTCCCAGCCGTAACGGTTACGTGGAATCCATTATTTCCTAAGGGTACATTAATTGTATTAATCTTCTTAGTATAGAACTACGGCGAACTGCAACAGATTCTCCGGAGAGAGCAGAGAGCGAACTATGAACAGACAGGTCAAGTGAAGCCATCGTCAGTCTATAAGTGACCGCCATTGTAAGCAGGTTGATGTGAATAATTTTAGTTCTGAAATACTCGTACATTAATCAGTTGAAAAGTATTCTGAGTTGTTTATCTGAAATCATATAAGCGGGTCGGGTAGTACATTTGGCGATGAGGATAAAAAAAAAGAAAAAATCGTGCAGTAAATACACACATAACGTGGTGAGGATAAACGATTACATTCAATTGTAAAAAAATTCATGCTTGGGCAGGTGAATTGATACACATTCAATTGTGCAAAGAGAGAGAGAATAAGATATACATATATATATATAGACCCCACATTCAATTGTGGTGAAGATAAGGATTTAAGCTTATTACATTCAATTGTAAAACTGAAAAATACAGTAAGTTCCGTGTTTGAGCAAGTCAAGAAAATCTTCACATTCAATTCTGTTTTTTAGCAAACAGAATAGCTGGCTTAATCGTCCAGAGGACAACAGGTTGATACGAGTAAGAATGAATGACACCGGGATAAGACCATTTCTTTGTAAGAGCAGTCATTCGATCGGAATAGTAGAAATGGCTCCCTTCATTGTCATTATATTTGCAATCAGTGGAAAATACAGTCGCTGCCAAAAAACAGAGTACGTTGTTATACTTTGGAGGCCACAATTAACAGGAGGTTATCTTCCACATTGCCAAGGCCTTTGTTGGAGAAAGCGATGTATACGGAATATTTGTCAAGAAATTGAACGAATATTTTTCACCACAGAAGAACTCCACTTTCGAGAGGCGCCTGTTCCGCTCCCTTAAGCTAGATGAAGGGGAGGGCTTAAACAAGTTTATCCTTAAGTTGAGGAGCCATACAACAAAATGCTCTTTTGGGCAAAGCGAGGAACAGAGTCGGAAAATAAACTTAAAGATAATTTAATAGATGATTAGGCACCAAAAGAATTGAAGAGGCGTCTGATTGAGAAGGAGTACTCTTTGGATGAAGTTATAAAAATAAGCTCACGAACAGATAACGCAAACGGACACGATGGTGCAATTACCAACAACAGTAGTAGTATATATTTAGTATATTTCTTATAAATTCATTACTATTGTGTTTGCTTTACATCTAATTAAACAATAAATAAAATATACATATCTATATGACATTTTGCATTTAATAGTGTTAAATGCCAATTCTAAGGGCTTAACTATGAATAAAATTAACTGTGGGTGAACTTAAAAAGACAAATTAGAATGATAAAAAAGCTTAATGCTACTTATCCAATTCAAATTGAGTAAATATGAGACAATTATTTAAAGGAAATGTAAGATAAAAAACAAGAGATAAAAAAAAAGAAGAATGAGGATCATTTACACCAGGATGTCAGAGCATATGCATCCCAAAGCATTAAAATCAATACCCAGAAGCCAATGCTTTACAGATTTTTCAAATACTCTAGAAGATGTAATTGGTTTGATTGATTTTGGAAGTTTATTAAAAAGACAGCAGACGGCGGTGGTGCGGGAACAGGGTACAGATACAACATTTAAATAATTTTTAAATAAATTATGATTAGCAATAAGTCTGCTATTTAAATTTCCTGACCTGAAAAAGAAAATTTTTAAAACTTTTAGAGAACATTTTAAAAACTTCCAAGTAGGAATTTTGCAGGAATATTCATATCCTGAAATAATGGGAAAAAAAACTGGCATGTCTACGGTGTTTACAACAAATTTTTCTTATAACATTTTCCTGCTGAAATAAAAGCGGTTAAATTTTGTTATTATAAGCACTTATCCAACACGCAATACCATATTGAAGTTTTGAGTGAAATATGCCATAGTATATAGTTTTCAATAATTTCTTATAACAAATATTTTTCACGTAGAAACAATTTTTAAGAGTGCAACGAAAATATTTGTTTAAAGATTCAAAATAGCTCACAAAATTCAATTTAGAATCAATGATAAGAGATACTTAAATTAATCCACCTTTACGATTGAAAAACAATTATCGTAATTGCAGAATGCTACAAAAAGTTTGGGAAGTAGAGGCGAAACGACATGAACAGGTTACCAGATTGTATTTTTGACACTCCGGTGCAAGGAAGTGGAAATATGAATTGACACTTATTGGGGTGGAGAGATTAAAAAACATTATTTTTGTTTTGAAGCTAATGTTTAAGTTATGCTCAGCGAACTACTCGTATATCCTTAATAAACTTATATACCAGTTAATAAAATATACTAAATTTAAAGCGCTGCTAGAGCCTAAGAAAAGCCTACATCGTCTGCGAAGGCCCTTAGACTGACATTAAAATTAAGCCTGAACAGAGAGTTGATATAAATAAGAAAAAAGTATAGGTCCTAACACTGAACCCTGAGGCACTCACAAATTAAGAAACCGGATTTCGCTTCTCGTTTCAGTAAGACTTGAACCAATCAAAGATAAAGCTTTTTCAAGTTTTTTCAACAATACGATATGGTGGACCATGTCGAATGTTTTTGTTATATCTACAAACAAGCTGGCAGTAAATTGTTTGGCCTCAAGGTCAGAAAAAATTTAGGAACAGAATTGAAGGAGGGCATCTTCATTTGATTTACCCTTTTGAAAGCCAAATTAACGAGGACTGAAAAATTATGACTTATTTAAAAACGACATTATTCTGGTTTTTACTACTTTTTAAAAATTTTGCTAAAAACCGGGAAGTGGGAAATTAATCTATAATTACTCGCTTTGTTTATACAATGGCACAACGTCCGCGCGTTTGAGAGCGTTAGGAAATACACCTGAAGTAAATGCAGTTATAGATACGAATACAAAACAATTACTCTCAGACGGTTCATCACACGTATCTGAGCATAAGTCGCAACTTAGCTGGTCTGTTTGAATTGGTAAACATATTCAACTAAAGTAGGTGTTAAAAACATTAGAATTGCTTATCACATATAACACAGTCGTTTATTCGTATTAAGGTAGGTTTTGTCTTATAGAACGACTGATTCAAGATGCTATTTACTACTTGCCATTCCCTTTTCAGATCTCCGAACAAATTTAATTTGTAAAAGGTGTTAGGGCATATAGGTATTTCTTATTTTTTGTTTCTTAACCTGAATTTGCTAGGATACTTAGAGCACTTGATTATATTATATTTTATCTTTTTATATTTTTAATATTAACTTTCTTTAAGAGTTGATTATTTATCCAAGGCTTTAGTCTTTTATTAGATTTTGTTCTAGGAACTGTATAGGTACAGTCTAATATGTGTTTGGTGAGACATTCAAGAAAAAGTGCATAGGATGCAAAGCGTTGCTTTGCTGGTAAGCATCATCCCATAACTCATAAGCAGGAATAGATTTGAGTCTAGTAAAATCAATTTTTGTAATCTTATTGGAACTGATTTTGTTTTGACTGACAATTTTGTTAATAGTTGTGTTTAGCAGATGCACTGTTATAGAGTGATCTGTTATTTTAAGGTCAAATATACACGTCACACAGTTGCCTAATGGTAAATTAGCAACTCGTTCATACATATGATCCAAACATGTTCCCGACACCATCCTAGTAGGTTTATTTATAAAAGATGTAAGACCTTGCGATGCCAGAAGGGATAAGTAGTTCGAAATAGTATATAATCATGTTCTTAGATTTAAGATTTTCTAATAGACAAGAAAATTCTTCCACGTAAGAGACAACATTGAACATACTGTTAAGAGCTTAATGGTATGAAAAGAAATCATCAATCAAACAGTTCTACCTTGTTAGCTGTCAACAACAAAAAAAAAAAAACTTCTAACCTTCTTCCTGTTTGGCTACTTTTTTTTTCTTTTTTTTTTCGCTTTTGCTCCCGATTGCCTTTTGCACGTGGTATATTATATCTATTTTATTTCAAGAAATCAAATAAAATCATTTTAATTAGAAAGGTTATCTTTTTAACATTTCTGGTCCTTAAAAGCCGGATTAGCAAATTTAAGTGTTTTTTAATTATTTTCCTACGAAAATACGACACTACAATGTCGAAGACAGCTAATCAACTCTCAGCGATACTGGAGCAGCAACTTGAACTTTTTGAGCTGATAAGTGATTCCGTCAAGAAGCTACAAACTGGATCAATCACCAAGCAGAGAATTCAATCTCGAAAATGTGCACTCACTGAAAATTGGACTTCTTTTAAAGACAATCACAAACTAATAATATCTATCAAAACAGCTTTAAAAGTTGAAGCAAGCCAGGAGTTCGAAGAACAAAAGTATTTCCGTGCCAAAATGTATCGTGAGTGCGAGGAGAACTATTTGGAAGCAATGGAGTATATGTCCACGCGGCTGGACGAGCTTAATGCAGAATCCACCGCCACCGGCAAACACCTAACCGACATATCTGCTAACCCATCCCTCGTATCAAACCATCGTCTTCCCCAGCTCCAGTTACCAACATTCAACGGAGAGTACACGCAATGGCTTCCATTTAAAGACACATTCATGGCAGTTATAGCTGCAGATCCAGCGCTAACATGTGTTACCAAACTTCATTACCTCAAAGGATGCCTCGTTGGAAAGGCACAACAGCGCCTGCAGAATCTTTCCACCACTGCGTCAAATTTTCAAGTTGCGTGGGACGATTTGGTATCTTATTATGATAACAAAAGGGTGCTTGTTGATTCCGCTATGCAAGCTCTATTCTCTGCCAAACCTGTAAATCGCGAATCTTCTGGTGACCTCGAAAATTTGTTCAGCGACATCAATCAAGCTCTTGGTTCTTTAGAAGGTCTTGGCCGTAACGTCACGCAGTGGGATGATGTTCTAATACATCTGGTTTCTCGTAAGCTTGACGCCGCTTCAGTGAAAGAATGGGAAAATTCCTTGGGATCATCAACAGAACCCCCATCATGGACCGAGTTAAAGACGTTCATAATAACTCGCATCCGCTCGTTACAGGCGTATGAGCGTGCAACTTCAACTGGAAATATAAAGAAGCCGTCATTATCCATCTCTAAACATCAATTCAAAGCAAAATCGTATCACGCTTCCTACCAACAAGCAAAACAGGTATGTTCTAGTTGCAAAGGCGAACACTATATTTCTTCTTGTCCAGGTTATCAATCAAAGAGTCTTGCACAACGTGTTGAGCTGCTGAAAGAACTTCAACTCTGTTACAATTGTCTTGGTCCTCATCTAGTAAACGCGTGTCACTCAAAAAAGCGTTGTCAAAAGTGTGCCGGCAATCATCACACAAGCATCCACCAAGCTAATATTTCAATCTCAGGCAGGAATCCAGATCAATCAACAGCAAATAATATCTGTCAATCTAGCGCTTCATCACACTGGGTATGTGCCGATCGAGTTCCAAAGCAAACAACTATACTTGCAACTGCCCTGGTAAAAATTATCTCCCGTTCTGGAGAACCCTATATCGTTCGAGCATTCCTCGACCAAGGATCGGAAGTCAATCTTATTTCACAATATCTGCTCCAGCTTCTTCAACTTCCTCGATCGCATACATCTTTATCAATTGTTGGAATAGGAGGTGATTCATTAGCATCTCAACCGTCTAAAGGATTAGTAAATTTAACCCTTCAATCCTGTGTTAATGACTTCACTTGTACACTCGATGCCTATATACTTCCCAAACTTACCAGCTACTTACCTTCAGATGTCAGCAAGAATACACATTGGCCGCATTTAGAAGACATTGAGTTAGCCGATCCCAAGTTTGATCAACCAGCTCGCATCGACTTAATACTTGGAGTTGAAGTTTATGGTCAAATTCTACAAAACGGATTGCGTAAAGGGCCGAAATACGCACCAATTGCACAGCAGACGTATTTGGGGTGGATAATTTCTGGATCATCATTATCGGAATCAGAAACAGGTAAATCTGAATCTCAGTCCTTTCATTGTCGTCTAGATTTAGATCTAAATGAGTTGGTGCAAAAGTTTTGGATGCAAGAAGAAACGTTTGGCGTGCGAAAAGGCCAACTTACTCCGGAAGAGAAACATTGCGAAGAGATTTTCGTCACAACTCACTCTCGGGACAAGGAAGGAAGGTACATTGTCCGACTGCCCTTCAAATTACGGCCGCCAACATTTGGAGATTCTCGCACACCAGCACTTAAGCTGCTACATCGAATGCAAAAACGATTCAGCAGAGATCCAGAATTTCACTCCGAGTATTCCAAGTTTATTTCGGAATACGAGAAGTTGGGACACATGCAACAAGCAGCTACGTTATTTAATGGACATGCAGACCAGCTTTTCTATCTTCCTCACCATGGCGTTTTACGTGAGAGCAGTTCCACCACCAAATTACGAGTTGTTTTTAATGGATCTTTAAAAACTGAGAAGGGAACATCTCTGAACGATTTTTTATATGAGGGTCAAAAACTACAAAGCGATCTTTCTGATGTTTTAACCCGCTGGAGAATTCATCGTTTCGCTTACTCGGCTGATGTTGTTAAAATGTTTCGACAAATTCAAGTCCATCCTGATGACTGGAATTTTCAACGAATCCTTTGGGCCGAAAATAGTAACTTGAAGGAGTTCGTTTTAACAACTGTAACTTATGGAACGAAGTCCGCACCATTCCTCGCCATAAGGGTATTGAATCAGCTTGCTGAGGATGAGAAGCATCGTTTTCTTGACGTGAAGAACGTCATAAAGCAAAACACTTACGTAGACGACATTTATGATGGATCAAATACAATCGAAGAGGGTAAGAATCGAATTAATCAAATAATAAATCTCTTTAAAGCAGGTCAGTTTGAACTGCAAAAATGGGCTGCTAATGATGAGGAGCTTCTGGCGGACATATCTAAAGAAAGTCAAGCCACACCTTTGTTGTCACTATGTATTGAAGAATATCACATACATCGCACATTGGGTCTAAATTGGCAACCTAAACTAGATCGCTTCGTTTTCATCTCATCTCAACATGAACATCCAGCTGTGTACACAAAGCGACTGGTTTTGTCTCACGCAGCCCGACTCTTCGACCCCTTAGGCTGGCTTTCTCCCGTCGTCGTTAAAGCAAAAATGTTTATTCAAGAATTGTGGCGAGACCACCTCGACTGGGATCAACCAATTCCTGCAACACTCGAAGTTCGTTGGAAAAACTACCTAAATCAACTTCACGACTTGTCGATGATTTCCGTTCCTCGTTGGCTTGGGTTATCTCCTTCATCGAAAATAGTTGAGTTGCATGGATTTGCGGATGCTTCGAAAGCAGCTCTGGGAGCAGTCGTTTATTTACGAGTCATCAATAGCAGCGGAACCCAAGTAACAATTCTATCCTCCAAAACAAAGTTGACACCAATTACCAAAACAGAGCAAACATCCAAAAGGGCACGGACGGTGCGGATAACCACTCCAAGACTAGAGCTGTCAGCGGCACTACTCTTAGTGCGACTTGTTCAACATCTAATCAGTGTACTAAACTTGCAAAAGTCTCCAGTTCATCTTTGGACGGATTCCAGTACTACCTTGTTTTGGATTCTAGGCGACCCAACCAGATGGAAAGACTTTGTTCGAAACCGGGTGAGTCTAATTCAAAACATTCTTCCTATAGCAAACTGGCATCACATACCTGGTGAGGATAACCCAGCGGATCTGGCGTCTAGAGGTTCATCGCCGCGACAACTAGCCGAAAGCAACCTGTGGTGGCAAGGGCCATCGTGGTTGAAACTCAACGAGGATCATTGGCCTAAACTATGCCCAACACCAGATGAAAATATAGATCAAGAAGAACGTCATCGCTCAGTCGTAGCTTCTGTGCAGAAAGACATCCTTATCTCTTGGGATCTCATTGAACGGTATTCATCTCTAACCAGACTGTTGCGAATAACTGCATGGTGCATGCGAGCGGTAGTTCTTTTTCGGCAAGGTTCACGAACGGCAACTTCCTTAAATCAACCTTCGCCTCTCACGCCATCTGAGTTAAATGAAGCTAAAATATTTTGGATTAAGAAGACTCAAAACATCTATTTTAAATCTGAACTTAACCAACTGTCTAAACTTGAGCCAATTTCAAGCAATAGTTCTCTTTATCGTCTAATTCCATTTATAGATTCACAGGGAATCCTACGGATTGGCGGGCGGCTTCGCAATGCGCAAATTGATGCGGACATGAAACACCCGATTATCCTACCAAAGGATTCTTTACTTACGAGACTCGTATTGGATCACACTCACCGTTTGACCTTTCATGGTGGCGTACAATTGATGCTGGTTACCATAAGAAGAAGCTTTTGGGTGCTTGGAGGCCGCAATCCAGTACGATCATTCGTTCATCGTTGTGTCATCTGCGCTCGACATCGAGCTGTGACAGCTAAGCAGTTGATGGGCCAACTTCCAGTCAGTCGGACCATTCCGTCAAGACCATTTCTACATTCGGGTGTGGACTACGCTGGACCGTTCACTTTAAAGGTGTGGAGAGGACGAACAAAAAAAACTTACAAATCGTACCTTGTCGTCTTCGTTTGCTTTTCCTCATCCGCAGTGCACTTAGAATTAGCAACAGACTATTCGACCGAAGGATTCCTTGCAGCATATAAGAGGTTTACCAGTCGCCGTGGTATCTGTGCTACACTCACAAGTGACTGTGGGTCTAATTTTGTTGGAGCTGATGCTGAATTAAGGAGGCTGTTTACAATCGCTTCAAAAGAGTCTCACCAAATAGCTGATAGATTAGCTAATGATGGAACCAAGTGGATCTTCAACCCACCGGCAGCGTCGCACTTCGGGGGCAAATGGGAGGCGGCAGTTAAGTCTGCTAAGTTTCACATAAAGAGAACCATAGGAGAAACTCTCTTAACGTATGAAGAATTTACTACACTGCTGTTGCAAATAGAAGCTGTTCTCAATTCACGTCCCATTTGCCCACTCACTGACGATGCTAGTGACATGGAAGCATTAACTCCTGGACATTTCATCGCCGGCGACGCTATCAACGCTGTTCCAGAACCGTCTCTTGTTCATCTTCCAGACTCGAAGTTATCTCGGTATCAACTGCTTCGCAAAATGCTGGAACAATTTTGGCGGAGATGGTCCATCGAATATCTTCAACGTCTTCAAGAAATTGTCAAGTGGCAAAAGACTGAACATCCCATCAAGGAAGGAGCTCTGGTCTTGATTGCTGACGAAAGATACCCACCAACAAAGTGGCCTCTAGGTAGAGTTATATTAACACACCCCGGCGTCGATGGACATACAAGGGTGGTGACAGTCAGGACCCAGTCTTCCACTCTCAAGCGGCCGATTATCAAGCTTTGCCCTTTGCCACTTCCCCTCATAAATCAGGAGACACCAAATCAACGTCCATAATACGTCGAGGCGGGCGGAATGTTAAGAGCTTAATGGTATGAAAAGAAATCATCAATCAAACAGTTCTACCTTGTTAGCTGTCAACAACAAAAAAAAAAAAACTTCTAACCTTCTTCCTGTTTGGCTACTTTTTTTTTCTTTTTTTTTTCGCTTTTGCTCCCGATTGCCTTTTGCACGTGGTATATTATATCTATTTTATTTCAAGAAATCAAATAAAATCATTTTAATTAGAAAGGTTATCTTTTTAACACATACACAGTCTATAAACCAACAAAAAAACATATTCAACACCATTTATCTCCAAAGACTCTTTTATATATTCACACTATTGAAATCCACGTTTTTTACTTCCCTTACTATGTACATTTCTTTAACATAACCCAACACGAGCGGTTGAAAAGTAGAGCTGTTTTTTCTCCTTTGCCTCGCACTCTTTCTTTAAATTTTAGCATCAGGGACATCTATTGACAATGCATTTTGGAAAATTTGCTCGGCTTTGTCAATTACTTTGTTGTCGCGGACATTTGACACACCAACAATTTCAAGGCAACTGCTTAAATTTTGTTGTTGTTGCCAGTTTAATTTGTTTTCTAATGTGTTTACTTTTGTTTTTAGCTCTGCATTTTCTGTCCGTAATTTATTAAGCGATATTAGAAATTGAGAATTTGTTTTCTCCAACTTAGAAAGCTTCAAATAAATCATTTGGAGTGTGTATTCGTTTTCGTCATCAACTTGTTGTGCAAACTGTCTGCTCACATTTGTGTACGATAGCGACCGGTTTTAGCACCGAAATTACAGCTCCTAACGAAATTGCGGAATTGGAGGAGTTTGTCCAAAGATATTCTTACAACTATAGTAAAACTCGATGGACACGCTTCTCCGCAACCTTGACAAGAGCGCTGTCCTCGAACACGCTCCACCCACCGTCCAATAGGAATTTGTCAAACGAGGAGATCGACAATTACCTAAAACAAATGGACGAGACAATTAAACAAACTATGGACACTACAATACCTGTTCCGCAATCCTACTATTGATGGACTGCACCGACAGACTTCTGACAAGACTTAAAAACTTGTACAGACAGTTAACTGACCGACGAGACCCGGAGATTTGGACACTGAAGTCGTCGATTAAAAATGTGCAAACGTTAATAAAAGAAAATCACAGAATTTCTGTAAGTTTGTATTGGAATAACAAGGTTCGGGCTGTAAACACCTGCAACCCGAATATGTTTCCGCAAATAAATAAACTATTTCGGAGAAAAAATCAAAACGACCTTCAGTGTCTTAAAATAGCCCGGACAACAGACAAAGAACGGTTACTAACAATAGCAGGCATTGATCCAAATGAGGCCGCTGATGATGACGACTTCTTTGTGATCGAGGATCCACAGGAGAAAGTTGAGGCCATAGGGGCGACTTTCCAGGAAGTATACAAGGCCACTGATACCACTGGCCCTAATTACGACCTGGACAGTCGCGTCTTTGTGCACGACTTCTGCGTTCGAAATGAAATGGAGAACTGGCGATACGAGGGCTCTGGTTTCACCCGGTTTAGCGACGAAAATATGGCAAATAACGTCATTGCCAGAGAGGGTGGCCTACCCCCATTCATTTCGAAGGAAGGACTCCATGAGATCTTCCACACAATCAGAGCAAAGAAATCAGTGGGGACCGATGGTATTCCGAATATCGTGCTTCGACATCTTCCTCTAGAAGCGGTGGACATCTACACCACCTTGTTTAATAATGCAATGAATAATGCACATTATCCAGCGCATTGGAAAACGGCGGTGGTTCAACCTATCCCCAAAAAGGGAAAGGATATATCCAATCCGGCGAATCTCCGGTCGATAAGTCTCTTTCCGAATATCAGTAAGGTTTTTGAGAAAGTAATCAATAGAGCTCTGTCTAGGTGGGTTGAGGACAAACATATAGTTCCGGATAATCAATTCGGTTTTAAGGCGGGACATGATATCTCACATGCCGCGTCTAAACTGGTGTCCGATATCCAATGGAACAAAGGCAAGAAACAGTGCACTGGTGCCTGCCTTGTTGACTTGGAGAAGGCCTTCGACACCGTATGTTTAGAGGGTCTTTTCTATAAACTGACTAGGCTGGGGATCAGTAAACCACTCTTGTACATTCTTTATAATATGTTAACCAACAGACAGTTCATCGTGAAGAATGGCGATGTGACTTCTGTTGGAATATTTCAAATTAAAAATGGTATTCAGCAAGGCGCGGTCAATTCGCCGATTCTATTTAACATTTATACAAGCGACTTGATAGGTTCACTTCCCCACACTATTGCGTACGCAGACGATTTGGTAGCGTACAGAACAGGTCCCAAAATCGAGGTTATTAATACTCTCTTGCAGAGTGACTTCGAAAAGATAAGACGATTTTGCGATGACTGGAAGTTGAAAATCAACTTTCAGAAGTCGGAAACTATTCTCTTTAGGACGCCGTTGTCTGGAGCCTCTAGGGATACCAGAAAAAATTGACGAAAGTTCTCTATCATTGGACAACGCGGACAACCTCTTGCCTGTCGAAATGTAGTCAGATACCTTGGAATCTGGTTAGATCAGTTTCTGTATTTTGGCAAAAATGTAGATGCTGCTCTGGCCAGAGCTAAAGGTGCTTTTGCCCTTACAAAGAGACTGTTTTATAGCAGGCAACTCGATGTGAGGGTAAAGGTAATCTGCTACATGGCCCTTATCAGGCCCATGCTGGTATTTGGTTGTCCTGTGTGGTTCAATGTACGAGCAAGCTTAATGGAAAAGATTCGGGTGTTTGTGAGGGCTTGTCTTAGGGCTTGTCTTCGCTTGTACAGAACACCAGAGTCGGAGTACAAGAAATTTTATCCTAATGAGGTCATTTACAATAGGGCGAACCTAATACGAGTGGACAATTTCGTAATTAAGCTGACTCGAAGGCACATTGCAAGAGCAATGACCTCGACGAATAACCTGATATCTGGGGCTTACTACCCCAATTACCTTTACCACGAGAGTGTGCGCTCTGACGGCTTCGTTCCACCGGAAGCATTCCTCTACCTAGATCAGATAGGGTTGATCCAGGATAGATCAGCGGTGCCATTAATCTTCCATGTCGCTCGGACAGCTGGGGACAGGCGACTCAACTACAACAGAGACGTCGCACACGGCAGTGTGGATCGCCTCAGGTTCAGTACGGCGGTGGGGAATCGCGATAAGAGGGATGTCGTTCGGCAGCACCAGCATTTCTGGTGGTTGAATGATGGAGAAGATGTTTCGTCTTCGTTTCCATCAATTACGCAACAGCCTCACTAATGAGGCAGAGCTGACCAATCTATTTGCTCAGTAAATAGCGATGGCCAGCTTTCATAGGTTTAGGTTAGCATTTAAGAAACATATACATGTATCAGTGTATACAAAGGTGTATACTGATATATGTATATGATTGTGTATAATGTCTATGTGTGTTTATGTGTGTATTGTGCACTTAGGTTAGGTAGGCTAAGGCTTATTTTAAGTTAGATACTAAGTTTTTATAAAAAATAAAAAATTATGTCCATATGCTAAGTTTTTCTTAACAAATATTTTTTCTTAGCCTTAAGTATTCAAAATAAATAGTTCTAAGCAAAATGTAAATAAAGTCGAAAGACATAGTTATAAGAATATAGAGTAGCTTAGAGCGCCTGTGTGGGGCCAGTAAGTTAGTATAAGATTGTTAAGTAATTTTAAGCTAGCATTTAAGCATTTTTTGTTAGTATGTAAGAGTTAATGATTAAGTAAATAAAATGCATTTAAAACTAAAAAAAACTAAACTCAACTTGTTGTGCATCCGAATTGGCTCCTTCAGATAGACAAATATTCCTAGCTGTTTGATTTCGGTTAGTGTTACAGGAAGTCGCTGCACTTTTAATTTTAGTTTCATATTGTGTGTTGTTGTTTCCTATCAGCGGTTCAGGCAAATGCATAGACCTTCGCCTGAGCACGCCATGTTTATCATACCGAAAAGGTTTTCCACATGTCAGGAAGTATTCTGCGTATTGTTCCGTGATATTAACGCAAGAGGTATGAAAGAAACCTATACAATCACTGCAAGATATTTTGGCGGAACAATTCCTTTCGATTTTTTCCGAGCAAGAAGAACACGTCATATTGAAAATTAAAGAAGAGAAATCTTAGATGAGAACCGTACCTCACGACAACCACGAGATAACAACAAGTTATATCTATGGGATTGCGGTCAATAGGACAAACGATTTGCATAAGATGTGGGTGGAATGGCCATTGGAGAATAGCTACTTGTGCCCAGCCATAAAGAAAAATTGTAGGAAATGTGGGTACCTTGGCCATTTTGCCGTAAAATACAAGACAGCAAGCGGTAAACGCAAAAATATTACGGGCGATGACACGGATGTTAAACGACGTAGGCTTGGACCATCAAATATTCGCCATGTAGAGGAAGAATTTGATAACCGTCAAGTAGAAGAGGAGATTAGCTCAACCATAAAATGGAACATAGATTGTTTCGTCAGCGGCTCAAAAATATCGACCATGGTTCACGATTGAACTTGCTGGGAAAATGTAGGGAACAACTGCACCGGAGTTTCTCGATGTTGTGGAATATTTGCAAGGAAACGAGAAACCAGTTTCGTGCTTATGCTGGGAAGGAACTGTTAGAGATTTTATAAGTGTTTAAAGCTCCTACAAGCGTGGATGGGAAAACTGAAATCGTTTCAACATTTTATGTTTACAGGAATGAGAGGTAATCTATACGGTTGAAGGTGTTAAAACTAAGCTTAGATGTATACCAAGTACGGGAAGTTCAAACGTTTCCAAAGAAGTGCATTAAACTAATACAGAAAAACCTGCGTCGGATTCCATCAGCGCTTGAGAAGAGATGTGATGAGAAGCTAAGAGAGTCTAGTGAACAAGAGGTCATTGAACCAGTTGTTGGGTCAAGTCCTTGGATTTCGCCAATCGTGATTGTGTTCAAAGGAACTTTATATATCCGTCTGTGCATGAATAAGCGTTGAGAAATAACCGCTATACTCAGGGAAAACTTTCCTCTCCCGACAATTGAGTCAATTATGTCAAAATTAAAAGGGTGTGCGTACTTTTTTAGATTAGATTTAAAGAATGCATACCATCAGTTAGGGCGGGATAAGGAGAGTCATTATATATCGACGTTTATAACACACAGGGGAAATTTGTCACTATAAACCTTTATTCTTTGGAGTGAACTCAGCACCCAAAATATTTGAACGCACTATGGAAAATATGGTAGCTTGTTGCAGGAACACAGTTAACTATTTGGATGATATTATTTTGTTTGGTCGGACAGAGGAATTGAAAAAGGTACTTGACATTTCTCACTAAATGAATGTGACGCTTAATAAGGAAAAATTTAGTTGGAGGGTTAAACAACTTATGTTTTTGGGGCATATATTTGCCACAACAGGCATTAGCGTGGACCCAGAGAAAGTTAGGACTATACTAGTATTTCGACCACCAAATAGGAAAGTAGAGATGAGATCCTTCTTGGGCTTGGTAACTTATTTGGGAAAGTTTGTACGGGATTTAGCCGATAGTACGGAACCTCTAAGTGTGCTGAATAATAAAGACGCTCGATTCGTTTAGGGTGAAAACAAGATCGGGCATTTCAGACTTTAAAGAAATTGCTTGCAAATATTCCGTCTCTCTCGTAATTTAATACGAAGAGTAGAACACGATTAGTAGCTGATGCGAGTCCTGTGACACTGGGTGCAATGTTGTTTCAATTTCAAGACGAGAGTACCCTATACGGAGTGGAAATGCGCTACTCACAAAAGGAGAGCTTGGCTTTAGTTTGCGCGGTTGAGAGGTTTTACTACTATTTGGTCGGAATCGAGTTTGAGCTAGTCACCGACCATAAACCTCTGGAGGAGACTTTGAAGCCGACACCCAAGCCGCCAGCCTGGACCGAGAGATGGGTTCTTCGTCTGCAGGCTCTCAAATTTAAGGTCTTTTTTTTTTTTTTTTTAATAATGTAATGAGCGCCCGCTCAAGGGTTTTGTGTGCCCTTAAGGTGATTGTTCACAGCACACGCAAAGGAAATTTAGGGAGGAAGAAAGGAGAGGTACCGATGTACATTGTTTTTAAATGTTTGCAAGTTATAACAACCATGAAATACAGAGATCGGCAGGGTATTCCATTAGCGACTGTACGGCTTAGGAACGAGTCACGATATTTTAGAGTACGTCCGAAAATGGCTTGAGGATATTTATCAGTGCGGGAAATATAACATCGCAGATTCGCTCTTGTCAATTGTGCAAAATTCAAGAGTCCGACTCATTTGACAGGCATTGTGAATATAACATCTGTGCCATAATCGGGAAAGCTGGGCCCTATGCGCTGACCATTAGCCAAATAGTGCAAAGCAACGACGGAGATGGGGAACTCAAAAAGATAGTAGAAGCGGTAAAAAACGATGGCTGGAGTACGTCGATTAAAAGCCGGTACTTTCCATTCCAGCTAGTTCGTGCCGGTGGGTAACATTGCTTTCCAGGTTCCAAGATAATTATACTCGAACACGAGGTCGTAGTTTTCTCTGCCTGACACATGAGGGGCATCCGGGGAAAACAGTGGTGGCCACTAATCGACCGGGACCTTAAAAGGTATTCCAAAAATTGCCGCGGATGTCTTTTGATATCACTACCAATACCAGCAGCGCCGATGGCCTTACATTCCTTTCCTAATAACCGTATACTTACTTATACCTCTACCGAATCAGGACTTTGCGTTGGCGATAATCGACTATCATTCACGGTATCAAAAAACACAATTTCTAAGGAAGGTTACTTCAGCTAGATCATCGGCATCTTTAAAGAGATCTTTTGTAGATCCGAAATCCATTACGGCTGACAATGGACACCAATTCGTCAGTGAGGGTTTTAAAATGTACTATGCAACGAATAACATTGATCTGATAACATCTCCCCCATATGGGCCACAAGCGAACGGAGAAGTGGAGAACATGAACCGTGCCATTTTGGAAAGACTCCAAATCGCGAGTAGTGTAGATTTCGACTACAGAAAGTAACTTCAGAAATTTATGCTAATATATTAATAAAAATTGTATTCTTAATCCAAGTGAACAACTTACTAACTCACTGGGTGACAATCTGTTACTCCCTTATATCTATTCGTACCTTGCTACAGCTAATTCGGAAATGCGCTTAGCGACTTGCTGTGTGATATTGGATATCGTTGCAACATTGTCGCTACACGTTTGTTTGTTCACCTTGTTAAAATCAAGTTATTGGTTATGAAGAGAAAAAAATACTTTTGTTCTTGTTGGATTATGTAACCTCTTCCCCGTTAGATTTAATATTCTCCTGAATTTTACTACATTTAGGAATTTCATTACGGCAATTTTTTATTGAGAGTTTAAGTTTTTTCTAGTTAGGGTTACTATTAAAATTAATATGACGACTACAATTATGAACGTAGTTGAGTTAGCGATGTAATTAATATTCTTATGAAATAAAAGCGCTTAATATGTTCTAAGTTTATAAAATTTTAATAGCAATATCCTCAAAATTTAATTGTTTCGTAACATTATATGTTACGTCTTCGGTATAAAAGAATCTCTCGGTAAATTCAAAATTATCGTTGCTAAATTTTTCATTTAATATTTATATTATACAGTTATTCATGGTAATCAAGTAATTTCCAATTAGTCTTATTTTTCTACCGTAACATTGGTTTATTATTGATACAGTTTTAGTTTTAGTTAGTTTTTTTTTTAGTTTTAAATGCATTTTTATTTTCTTAATCACTAACTATTATACACTAACAAAAAATGCTTAAATGCTAGCTTACAATTACTTAACAATCTTATACTAACTTAATGGCCCCACACAGGCACTCTAAGCTACTCTAAATTCTTATATCTATGTCTTTCGACTTTATTTACATTTTATTTATAAATATTTATTTTGTATACTTAAAGCTAAGAAAAAGCAATGTGTAAACAAAAAACTTAGCATATGGAAATTTTTTTTTTATAAAAAACTTAATATCTAACTTAAAATTAACCTTAGCCTACCTAACCTGCATACAAAATACACACATACAAACACATAGACATTATACACAATTATATACATATATTGGTATATACAAAGGTATACACCAATACATGCATATATTTCATAAGTGCTAACGTAAACCTATGTAAGCTGGCCATAGCTATTCACCGAGCAAATAGATTGGTCAGCTCTGCCTCATTAGTGAGGCTGGTCCATAATTGACGGAAACGACGACGGAACATCTTCTCCATCATTCAACCACCAGAAATGCTGGTGCTGCCGAACGACATCCCTCTTATCGCGATTCCCCACCGCCCTACTGAACCTGAGGCGATCCACACTGCCGTGTGCGACGTCTCTGTCGTAGTTGAGTCGCCTGTCCCCAGCTGACCGAGCGACATGGAAGATTAACGGCACCGCTGAACTATCATAGATCAACCCTATCTGATCCAAGTAGAGGAATGCTTCCGGTGGAACGAAGCCGTCAGAGCGCACACTCTCGTGGTAAAGGTAATTGGGGTAGTAAGCCCAGATATCAGGTTATTCGTCGAGGTCATTGCTCTTGCAATGTGCCTTCGAGTCAGCTTAATTACGAAGTTGTCCACTCGTATTAGGTTCGCCCTGTTGTAAAGGAACTCATTAGTATAAAATTTCTTGTACTCCGACTCTGGTGTTCTGTAAAAGCGAAGACAAGCCCTAAGGCAAGCCCTCTCAAACACCCGAATCTTTTCCATTAAGCTTGCTCGTACATTGAACCACACGGGACACCCAAATACCAGCGTGGGCCTGATAAGGGCCATGTAGCAGATTACCTTTACCCTCGCATCGAGTTGGCTGCTATAAAACAGTCTCTTTATAAGGGCAAAAGCACCTTTAGCTCTGGCCAGAGCAGCATCTACACTTTTGCCAAAATACAGAAACTGATCTAGCCAAATCCCAAAGTATCTGACTACATTTGGACGGGCAAGAGGCTGTCCGTGTTGTCCAATGATAGAGAACTTTCGCCAATTTTTTCTGGTATCCCTAGAGGCTCCAGACAACGGCGTCCTAAAGAGAATAGTTTCCGACTTCTGAAAGTTGATTTTCAACTTCCAGTCATCGCAAAATCGTCTTATCTTTTCGAAGTCACGCTGTGAGAGAGTATTAATGACCTCGATTTTTTGACCTGTTCTGTACGCTATCAAATCGTCTGTGTACGCAATAGTATGGGGAAGTGAACCTATCAAGTCGCTTGTAAAAATGTTGAATAGGATCGGCGAATTGACCGCGCCTTACTGAAGACCATTTTTAATTTGAAATATTCCAACAGAAGTCACATCACCATTTTTCACGATGAACTGTCTGTTGTGTAGCGTATTATAAAGAATGTACAAGAGAGGTTTGCTGATCCCCAGCCTAGTCAGCTTATAGAAAAGACCTTCTAACCATACGGTGTCGAAGGCCTTCTCCAAGTCAACAAGGCAGGCACCAGTACATTGGTTTTTGCCTTTATTCCATTGGATATCGGACACCAGTTTAGACGCGGCATGTGAGATATCATGTCCCGCCTTAAATTATCCGGATTATCCGGAACTATATGTTTGTCCTCAACCCACCTAGACAGAGCTCTATTGATTACTTTTTCAAAAACCTTACTGATATTCGGAAGGAGACTTATCGGATTGGATATATCCTTTCCCTTTTTGGGGATAGGTTGAACCACCGCCGTTTTCCAATGTGCTGGTTAATGTGCATTATTCATTGCATTGTTAAACAGGGTGGTGTAAATGTCCACCGCTTCTAGAGGAAGATGTCGAAGCACGATGTTCGGAACACCATCGGTCCCCACTGATTTTTTAGCCCTGATTGTGTCGAAGATCTCATGGAGGTCTTCCTTCGAAATGAACGGGGGTAGGTCACCCTCTCTGGAAATGACATTATTTGCCACATTTTCGTCGCTGAACCGGGTGAAACCAGAGCCCTCGGATCGCCAGTTCCCTATTTCATTTTGAATGCAGAAGTCGTGCACCAAGACGCGATTGTCCAGGTCATAATTAGGGCCAATGATATCACAGGCCTTGTATACTTCCTGGAAAGTCGCCCCCATGGCCTCGACCTTTTCCTGTGGATCCTCGATCACAAAGAAGTCGTCATCATCAGCGGCCTCATTTGGATCAATACCTGCTATTGTCAGTAACCGTTCGTTGTCTGTTGTCCGGGCTATTTTAAGACACTGAAGGTCGTTTTGATTTTTTCTCCGAAATAGTTTATTTATTTGCGGAAACATATTCGGGTTGCTGGTGTTTACAGCCCGAACCTTGTTGTTCCAATACAAACTTACAGAAATTCTGTAATTCTCTTTTATTAGCGTTTGAATATTTTTAATCGACGACTTCAGTGTCCTAATCTCCGGGTCAGCAGTAGATCCAAATAAGACCCGCCTCTTGGAAACGACGGGTTATCCGTCGCTTTAAGACCGAGTCTGTACATGACATCGTGTTGACCCCACCAATCGAGTAGTAGGTTCCCTCTAGTATTTGGCAAATTATTTCCCCAATCTCTGTGTCTAGCGTTGAAATCCCCGCCGATTATAAAATAATTCTCCCCCGATTCCAGCCTCAGAAGTCGAAAAAGCGTGTCGATCTCCGTAATGAATAAAGTGGATTGTGAAGCCTCAGGTGCATAAACAGAGGCCCAGTACAGCCACTTTCCACTGCGGAGCGGGATGTAAACGGAGACTGCCTCCAACACCCGGAACCTGCGCAACACGCCCTTGTACACTCTGTGAAATTTTTTACCTTCTTTAATGAAGATCGCGACACCGCCTCCACGTTTGGATCTGGGCCGGTTTCTTCTTCTAACAATATAATTTTTGTACTCCAGTTTGTGCTTATCGGTTAGCTTGGTTTCGCTAGCGAAAAGCACATCAGGAGTTTGGTCTTGTAGCAATTTAAACATTGCGGCTCTTCGTTCAATCCTAATCAGTGAATTAACATTCACCGCAAGGACATTCAAAGTTTGCTCCACCATGTGCGTACCCATTACGACATGTGTTGCGTTAGGCCCAGCAGCAGCGCTTAGATCTGGTCCACCCGCTTGGCCTGTTCTTGTACCTGCTGTTGCAGCTGAGCCATCTGTCCTTGGATTGCGAGCAAGATGGCCAGCATGTTAGGTGCAGCTTCCGTTGTTCTCGGCATTGGCGCCGGAGAAGCAACAGTCGCTTGCTGTACCGTAGCCCCCCTACCTGACGCCATTTGGGCGTAGGAAATTTGAGACGAGACGGCTGGTGTTTGAAACCTAACAGGTGAACGTTTGACCTCCACCTTCTGCTGCCGAGCCAGTTTTGCTTTTTTAATTTCGGCGAACTTAGGACAACCCCGATAGTTTGCGGTGTGTCGTACGTTCCCACATAACACGCACGAGAGCTGCGACCTATCGGATGCTCCGTCAACACCCAGAGCACACTCTTCGGAACTGTGGTTCTTAGCGCACTTCACGCATCGAGGCTGCATTTGGCAGTTCGACGCGGCGTGCCCGAACCTCTGGCAGCGAACGCATTGTATAACGCCAACGCTCCTTTTTAAGCTTTCCTAGTGAACCACCTGGTAGTCTAGGACATTGATACTCCTTAGACTATCCAGACGGCTTTCGGGACTGAACTGCACCAGGAAGAACGGCAGACTCCGTTCCTCCCGCCTGGTTCTAGCTGTGGTAAATGGCTTTACCCCTACAAACTCGAGTTCCTCGCACTCGTTCTCTTTGAGCAGTGCCAGGATCTCCTCAGGATCAGAAGACGGTTCCAACCCTTTCAGCAGCATCGATTGCCGCTTTTCACACTTAGGTATGAATGAGTAGTGCTCCGTCGTCGTTTCTTTTAGGAGCTCTTTAACTTTCGCGTAGCCCTCCACTGTATTACAGTGGATGGCATGGCGATCGTTCCCCAATCGCTTAATATTAAAATTGTTCCCAATGACCAACCTACACAGGTCCTTGGTTGCACTTACCTCTAATTTATAGGTATTAATAGGAGGTACCTTCTCCTTCTTCTTCTGCTGCTGTTGTTGTTGTTGCTGCTGCTTTTTTTAAGCTGCTGTTTTTTCAGGTGTTGTTTTTGCAGCTGTTGCTGTATTTGCTGCTGCTGTTGTTTCTGCTGCTGCTGTTGTTTCTGCTGCTGCTGTTTTGTTTGCTGCAGTTGTTGTTTCTGCTGCTGCTGGATTTGTTGTTGGGAGCTCGCTACTTCCAATTCCTCCCTCTGCCTGCGTGCTGTTTGTTTTTGTTTAATGGCAAGCATTTTTTCGTTCAGCATTTGTATGCTGCTATTAATTTCATTTATTTCTTCATCCTCATCTTCCGATTCGGATGCGGCTAGAGAGGCAAAGTTGTTATTTCCCCCCTCATAGTTGACCTTATCAGCCATTAAGACGGCATTTGTTCTCCTTTTTGTGAGAATAGGAGGGCTGTTCAAGCTCCTCCTCCTTTTAACGGCTTTCGCCACGGCACCGGCAACACTACGAGTATTTTTGCCTTTTCCCACTTCCGTTATGGGAAAAGCGGAGCGCTCTCCACCATCCATCACGTTATTTTGTTGTTTTTTTTGTAAACACTTTAATTTCTCTTATTAAAATTGTCTGTTTAAAGAAAAACCCGTTCGCAGGGGCTGGGAAGCGAACCCACAACCCCGTGATTTGTCGCCCGGGTGTTTGCCACTTAGGCTACCGAACACTCGATAAATTATTGAGTAAAAGTATACTTCTTTTTTTTTTTTTCTTCCACGCTTGTGAAGCCGAACCGAACACGAAATGATCTCGACGGAGGTCTATGAACGACTGTTATTATTGATACATTTCACATATTCTTACATATTACAGTACTATCATCTAATTTCATAACTTCTATATATTAAATCATGTAATATATAGAAGTTCTTTTAGCTTACAATTATTTTTTGTAATACAATTACTTAATGGTTTTAGTTCACCTATGTACTGAATCTTATTATCATATTTATATTTTGTTCCGTTAAATTCTATTACAAATTGGTCATTCATTATTACTTCTAAATTATTCTCATAGGACATGGCTGTTATTAATTTGTAGTCAACTAATTTATAGGAGTTCGGAATTTTTAAAGCTAAAATCAATCTGTCTTCGTCGTACTTTTGTAGTCCTACTCTTGAATTTGTAAACGTCTAGTTCGGTCTCTCTAATTTCTACTGCTGTTAACATACTTGGATGTAATGTTTGTTTAACTAATGCTACACTGTCAAGAATTTGGTCAAGGTTTTCTTCTAATATTCTAAATTTTAGTAACTGATCTGTTTTGAGCTATTGCGTTATTAGTCGTTTCTCGTTATTTGCTAGTTCTTCGTATGTTTGTTCTAATTGCATTCTATCTGTTTCTATTATGTTTTTTAGATTGGCTGTTGTTTCATTAAAATGCGTATTAGTTTCAATTTGTCTATTTATTTTCTTCAATAACTTTCATACGGTCTGTTATTTCTAGTCGATCATAAACCTCTGGAGGAGACTTTGAAGCCGACACCCAAGCCGCCAGCCTGGACCGAGAGATGGGTTCTTCGTCTGCAGGCTCTCAAATTTAAGGTCTTTTTGTTTTTTTTTTTAATAATGTAATGAGCGCCCGCTCAAGGGTTTTGTGTGCCCTTAAGGTGATTCTTCACAGCACACGCAAAGGAAATTTAGGGAGGTAGAAAGGAGAGGTACCGATGTACATTGTTTTTAAATGTTTGCAAGTTATAACAACCATGAAATACAGAGATCGGCAGATTATTCCATAAGCGACTGTACGGCTTAGGAACGAGTCACGATATTTTAGAGTACGTCCGAAAATGGCTTGAGGATATTTATCAGTGCGGGAAATATAACATCGCAGATTCGCTCTTGTCAATTGTGCAAAATTCAAGAGTCCGACTCATTTGACAGGCATTGTGAATATAACATCTGTGCCATAATCGGGAAAGCTGTGCCCTATGCGCTGACTATTAGCCAAATAGTGCAAAGCAACGACGGAGATGGGGAACTCAAAAAGATAGTAGAAGCGGTAAAAAACGATGGCTGGAGTACGGCGATTAAAAGCCGGTACTTTCCATTCCAGCTAGTTCGTGCCGGTGGGTAACATTGCTTTCCAGGTTCCAAGATAATTATACTCGAACACGAGGTCGTAGTTTTCTCTGCCTGACACATGAGGGGCATCCGGGGAAAACAGTGGTGGCCACTAATCGACCGGGACCTTAAAAGGTATTCCAAAAATTGCCGCGGATGTCTTTTGATATCACTACCAATACCAGCAGCGCCGATGGCCTTACATTCCTTTCCTAATAACCGTATACTTACTTATACCTCTACCGAATCAGGACTTTGCGTTGGCGATAATCGACTATCATTCACGGTATCAAAAAACACAATTTCTAAGGAAGGTTACTTCAGCTAGATCATCGGCATCTTTAAAGAGATCTTTTGTAGATCCGAAATCCATTACGGCTGACAATGGACACCAATTCGTCAGTGAGGGTTTTAAAATGTACTATGCAACGAATAACATTGATCTGATAACATCTCCCCCATATGGGCCACAAGCGAACGGAGAAGTGGAGAACATGAACCGTGCCATTTTGGAAAGACTCCAAATCGCGAGTAGTGTAGATTTCGACTACAGAAAGTAACTTCAGAAATTTATGCTAATATATTAATAAAAATTGTATTCTTAATCCAAGTGAACAACTTACTAACTCACTGGGTGACAATCTGTTACTCCCTTATATCTATTCGTACCTTGCTACAGCTAATTCGGAAATGCGCTTAGCGACTTGCTGTGTGATATTGGATATCGTTGCAACATTGTCGCTACACGTTTGTTTGTTCACCTTGTTAAAATCAAGTTATTGGTTATGAAGAGAAAAAAATACTTTTGTTCTTGTTGGATTATGTAACCTCTTCCCCGTTAGATTTAATATTCTCCTGAATTTTACTACATTTAGGAATTTCATTACGGCAATTTTTTATTGAGAGTTTAAGTTTTTTCTAGTTAGGGTTACTATTAAAATTAATATGACGACTACAATTATGAACGTAGTTGAGTTAGCGATGTAATTAATATTCTTATGAAATAAAAGCGCTTAATATGTTCTAAGTTTATAAAATTTTAATAGCAATATCCTCAAAATTTAATTGTTTCGTAACATTATATGTTACGTCTTCGGTATAAAAGAATCTCTCGGTAAATTCAAAATTATCGTTGCTAAATTTTTCATTTAATATTTATATTATACAGTTATTCATGGTAATCAAGTAATTTCCAATTAGTCTTATTTTTCTACCGTAACATTGGTTTATTATTGATACAGTTTTAGTTTTAGTTAGTTTTTTTTTTAGTTTTAAATGCATTTTTATTTTCTTAATCACTAACTATTATACACTAACAAAAAATGCTTAAATGCTAGCTTACAATTACTTAACAATCTTATACTAACTTAATGGCCCCACACAGGCACTCTAAGCTACTCTAAATTCTTATATCTATGTCTTTCGACTTTATTTACATTTTATTTATAAATATTTATTTTGTATACTTAAAGCTAAGAAAAAGCAATGTGTAAACAAAAAACTTAGCATATGGAAATTTTTTTTTTATAAAAAACTTAATATCTAACTTAAAATTAACCTTAGCCTACCTAACCTGCATACAAAATACACACATACAAACACATAGACATTATACACAATTATATACATATATTGGTATATACAAAGGTATACACCAATACATGCATATATTTCATAAGTGCTAACGTAAACCTATGTAAGCTGGCCATAGCTATTCACCGAGCAAATAGATTGGTCAGCTCTGCCTCATTAGTGAGGCTGGTCCATAATTGACGGAAACGACGACGGAACATCTTCTCCATCATTCAACCACCAGAAATGCTGGTGCTGCCGAACGACATCCCTCTTATCGCGATTCCCCACCGCCCTACTGAACCTGAGGCGATCCACACTGCCGTGTGCGACGTCTCTGTCGTAGTTGAGTCGCCTGTCCCCAGCTGACCGAGCGACATGGAAGATTAACGGCACCGCTGAACTATCATAGATCAACCCTATCTGATCCAAGTAGAGGAATGCTTCCGGTGGAACGAAGCCGTCAGAGCGCACACTCTCGTGGTAAAGGTAATTGGGGTAGTAAGCCCAGATATCAGGTTATTCGTCGAGGTCATTGCTCTTGCAATGTGCCTTCGAGTCAGCTTAATTACGAAGTTGTCCACTCGTATTAGGTTCGCCCTGTTGTAAAGGAACTCATTAGTATAAAATTTCTTGTACTCCGACTCTGGTGTTCTGTAAAAGCGAAGACAAGCCCTAAGGCAAGCCCTCTCAAACACCCGAATCTTTTCCATTAAGCTTGCTCGTACATTGAACCACACGGGACACCCAAATACCAGCGTGGGCCTGATAAGGGCCATGTAGCAGATTACCTTTACCCTCGCATCGAGTTGGCTGCTATAAAACAGTCTCTTTATAAGGGCAAAAGCACCTTTAGCTCTGGCCAGAGCAGCATCTACACTTTTGCCAAAATACAGAAACTGATCTAGCCAAATCCCAAAGTATCTGACTACATTTGGACGGGCAAGAGGCTGTCCGTGTTGTCCAATGATAGAGAACTTTCGCCAATTTTTTCTGGTATCCCTAGAGGCTCCAGACAACGGCGTCCTAAAGAGAATAGTTTCCGACTTCTGAAAGTTGATTTTCAACTTCCAGTCATCGCAAAATCGTCTTATCTTTTCGAAGTCACGCTGTGAGAGAGTATTAATGACCTCGATTTTTTGACCTGTTCTGTACGCTATCAAATCGTCTGTGTACGCAATAGTATGGGGAAGTGAACCTATCAAGTCGCTTGTAAAAATGTTGAATAGGATCGGCGAATTGACCGCGCCTTACTGAAGACCATTTTTAATTTGAAATATTCCAACAGAAGTCACATCACCATTTTTCACGATGAACTGTCTGTTGTGTAGCGTATTATAAAGAATGTACAAGAGAGGTTTGCTGATCCCCAGCCTAGTCAGCTTATAGAAAAGACCTTCTAACCATACGGTGTCGAAGGCCTTCTCCAAGTCAACAAGGCAGGCACCAGTACATTGGTTTTTGCCTTTATTCCATTGGATATCGGACACCAGTTTAGACGCGGCATGTGAGATATCATGTCCCGCCTTAAATTATCCGGATTATCCGGAACTATATGTTTGTCCTCAACCCACCTAGACAGAGCTCTATTGATTACTTTTTCAAAAACCTTACTGATATTCGGAAGGAGACTTATCGGATTGGATATATCCTTTCCCTTTTTGGGGATAGGTTGAACCACCGCCGTTTTCCAATGTGCTGGTTAATGTGCATTATTCATTGCATTGTTAAACAGGGTGGTGTAAATGTCCACCGCTTCTAGAGGAAGATGTCGAAGCACGATGTTCGGAACACCATCGGTCCCCACTGATTTTTTAGCCCTGATTGTGTCGAAGATCTCATGGAGGTCTTCCTTCGAAATGAACGGGGGTAGGTCACCCTCTCTGGAAATGACATTATTTGCCACATTTTCGTCGCTGAACCGGGTGAAACCAGAGCCCTCGGATCGCCAGTTCCCTATTTCATTTTGAATGCAGAAGTCGTGCACCAAGACGCGATTGTCCAGGTCATAATTAGGGCCAATGATATCACAGGCCTTGTATACTTCCTGGAAAGTCGCCCCCATGGCCTCGACCTTTTCCTGTGGATCCTCGATCACAAAGAAGTCGTCATCATCAGCGGCCTCATTTGGATCAATACCTGCTATTGTCAGTAACCGTTCGTTGTCTGTTGTCCGGGCTATTTTAAGACACTGAAGGTCGTTTTGATTTTTTCTCCGAAATAGTTTATTTATTTGCGGAAACATATTCGGGTTGCTGGTGTTTACAGCCCGAACCTTGTTGTTCCAATACAAACTTACAGAAATTCTGTAATTCTCTTTTATTAGCGTTTGAATATTTTTAATCGACGACTTCAGTGTCCTAATCTCCGGGTCAGCAGTAGATCCAAATAAGACCCGCCTCTTGGAAACGACGGGTTATCCGTCGCTTTAAGACCGAGTCTGTACATGACATCGTGTTGACCCCACCAATCGAGTAGTAGGTTCCCTCTAGTATTTGGCAAATTATTTCCCCAATCTCTGTGTCTAGCGTTGAAATCCCCGCCGATTATAAAATAATTCTCCCCCGATTCCAGCCTCAGAAGTCGAAAAAGCGTGTCGATCTCCGTAATGAATAAAGTGGATTGTGAAGCCTCAGGTGCATAAACAGAGGCCCAGTACAGCCACTTTCCACTGCGGAGCGGGATGTAAACGGAGACTGCCTCCAACACCCGGAACCTGCGCAACACGCCCTTGTACACTCTGTGAAATTTTTTACCTTCTTTAATGAAGATCGCGACACCGCCTCCACGTTTGGATCTGGGCCGGTTTCTTCTTCTAACAATATAATTTTTGTACTCCAGTTTGTGCTTATCGGTTAGCTTGGTTTCGCTAGCGAAAAGCACATCAGGAGTTTGGTCTTGTAGCAATTTAAACATTGCGGCTCTTCGTTCAATCCTAATCAGTGAATTAACATTCACCGCAAGGACATTCAAAGTTTGCTCCACCATGTGCGTACCCATTACGACATGTGTTGCGTTAGGCCCAGCAGCAGCGCTTAGATCTGGTCCACCCGCTTGGCCTGTTCTTGTACCTGCTGTTGCAGCTGAGCCATCTGTCCTTGGATTGCGAGCAAGATGGCCAGCATGTTAGGTGCAGCTTCCGTTGTTCTCGGCATTGGCGCCGGAGAAGCAACAGTCGCTTGCTGTACCGTAGCCCCCCTACCTGACGCCATTTGGGCGTAGGAAATTTGAGACGAGACGGCTGGTGTTTGAAACCTAACAGGTGAACGTTTGACCTCCACCTTCTGCTGCCGAGCCAGTTTTGCTTTTTTAATTTCGGCGAACTTAGGACAACCCCGATAGTTTGCGGTGTGTCGTACGTTCCCACATAACACGCACGAGAGCTGCGACCTATCGGATGCTCCGTCAACACCCAGAGCACACTCTTCGGAACTGTGGTGCGTGCCCGAACCTCTGGCAGCGAACGCATTGTATAACGCCAACGCTCCTTTTTAAGCTTTCCTAGTGAACCACCTGGTAGTCTAGGACATTGATACTCCTTAGACTATCCAGACGGCTTTCGGGACTGAACTGCACCAGGAAGAACGGCAGACTCCGTTCCTCCCGCCTGGTTCTAGCTGTGGTAAATGGCTTTACCCCTACAAACTCGAGTTCCTCGCACTCGTTCTCTTTGAGCAGTGCCAGGATCTCCTCAGGATCAGAAGACGGTTCCAACCCTTTCAGCAGCATCGATTGCCGCTTTTCACACTTAGGTATGAATGAGTAGTGCTCCGTCGTCGTTTCTTTTAGGAGCTCTTTAACTTTCGCGTAGCCCTCCACTGTATTACAGTGGATGGCATGGCGATCGTTCCCCAATCGCTTAATATTAAAATTGTTCCCAATGACCAACCTACACAGGTCCTTGGTTGCACTTACCTCTAATTTATAGGTATTAATAGGAGGTACCTTCTCCTTCTTCTTCTGCTGCTGTTGTTGTTGTTGCTGCTGCTTTTTTTAAGCTGCTGTTTTTTCAGGTGTTGTTTTTGCAGCTGTTGCTGTATTTGCTGCTGCTGTTGTTTCTGCTGCTGCTGTTGTTTCTGCTGCTGCTGTTTTGTTTGCTGCAGTTGTTGTTTCTGCTGCTGCTGGATTTGTTGTTGGGAGCTCGCTACTTCCAATTCCTCCCTCTGCCTGCGTGCTGTTTGTTTTTGTTTAATGGCAAGCATTTTTTCGTTCAGCATTTGTATGCTGCTATTAATTTCATTTATTTCTTCATCCTCATCTTCCGATTCGGATGCGGCTAGAGAGGCAAAGTTGTTATTGCCCCCCTCATAGTTGACCTTATCAGCCATTAAGACGGCATTTGTTCTCCTTTTTGTGAGAATAGGAGGGCTGTTCAAGCTCCTCCTCCTTTTAACGGCTTTCGCCACGGCACCGGCAACACTACGAGTATTTTTGCCTTTTCCCACTTCCGTTATGGGAAAAGCGGAGCGCTCTCCACCATCCATCACGTTATTTTGTTGTTTTTTTTGTAAACACTTTAATTTCTCTTATTAAAATTGTCTGTTTAAAGAAAAACCCGTTCGCAGGGGCTGGGAAGCGAACCCACAACCCCGTGATTTGTCGCCCGGGTGTTTGCCACTTAGGCTACCGAACACTCGATAAATTATTGAGTAAAAGTATACTTCTTTTTTTTTTTTTTTTTTTTTCTTCCACGCTTGTGAAGCCGAACCGAACACGAAATGATCTCGACGGAGGTCTATGAACGACTGTTATTATTGATACATTTCACATATTCTTACATATTACAGTACTATCATCTAATTTCATAACTTCTATATATTAAATCATGTAATATATAGAAGTTCTTTTAGCTTACAATTATTTTTTGTAATACAATTACTTAATGGTTTTAGTTCACCTATGTACTGAATCTTATTATCATATTTATATTTTGTTCCGTTAAATTCTATTACAAATTGGTCATTCATTATTACTTCTAAATTATTCTCATAGGACATGGCTGTTATTAATTTGTAGTCAACTAATTTATAGGAGTTCGGAATTTTTAAAGCTAAAATCAATCTGTCTTCGTCGTACTTTTGTAGTCCTACTCTTGAATTTGTAAACGTCTAGTTCGGTCTCTCTAATTTCTACTGCTGTTAACATACTTGGATGTAATGTTTGTTTAACTAATGCTACACTGTCAAGAATTTGGTCAAGGTTTTCTTCTAATATTCTAAATTTTAGTAACTGATCTGTTTTGAGCTATTGCGTTATTAGTCGTTTCTCGTTATTTGCTAGTTCTTCGTATGTTTGTTCTAATTGCATTCTATCTGTTTCTATTATGTTTTTTAGATTGGCTGTTGTTTCATTAAAATGCGTATTAGTTTCAATTTGTCTATTTATTTTCTTCAATAACTTTCATACGGTCTGTTATTTCTAGTCGATCATTGTCGTCCATATTGCGGAATAGCCATTTTTATGCTGTACTAGTACCTATGATGTTTATTAGTTCTCTCTTTTGTCCTAAGTTTTTACTTGGTTCTATTGCTGTTATTTTCACATAAATTGTCTCTTATTCTTTTCTTGTCGTTGAGTCGTTGCCTACCTGTAAGGTTTGTATATTATCTTTAATAAAATTAACGGTTTGTCTTAGTGCGGAAGTGTTTATAATGTGTAATATTGTCCTCGTATTCTGTACTATTTCCGTTTGTCCCATGTTAATTTTGATGTATCCGTTGTCTGCTACTATTTTGTCAATCGTTAGTGTTGCTATCGTTACAAGTATGAGAAACACTAATATCGTCACCTGCAAGTAAACGGGGTCTTTCAATATTTGTTGGGTGTTCTCCTTCTTTCTGTTTTAGCCTATATCTGGGTTCACATTTGTAGTAATTTGTTTTTTTATTTTTAACCGGTATAATTTCCTTTTTCTCCTGATAATTTTCCCTATTCTGGTTTAACTTTTCTGTTCGCTTTTCTTTCAGTGTCTTTATGTCTTTAATTAAGGTTACAAGCATTGCTACGGCATTCATTGCTTCTTCTGGGGTTCTTTAACTAGTAGAATGATATCTATTGTTATATTTTTTGGATTGCCATATGTACTTTCTGGATAAGTGTTAAATCTAATTTTCGTAGGGTAACTAGCATTTCCTATAATGTGGAGTGGAATCTTTCTATGTCACTATTGTCTTTGTGTATTGGGTTTGGTAAGATGGAGTTCTATTTCTTGTTTTCTAAGGAATTCTTTTAACTGGTCTGCCTTAAACTGATTATCTGTTATAAGCTTCAGTGGTTTACCGAATTTTTAAAAATGTTTACAAATGTTCGACGCAGTCAAATATAGGCGGGAAGTAACCACAATTTGGAAGTGCTGAGCTTGGCGCAAAGTGTGTAGCAAGCTGATTGGACTTGTCCAAAGAGCTGACAACTGGAATTTCATTCTAAATGAGCGTTGGGGTGGAGGACGGGGCAGAATTTCTACTACCTTTGGGACATTGTAGTATCTTTTGCCTCAGTTTTTGATTGTATTCAAATATCACACGCTTAAGAAAGGCATTGCAGTCAGTTCTACCTTGCTTGAATCCCTCTGTGGGATTGCGCTTTTAGGATCAGAAAATTTTTACCCTAACCCTAACAGCCCCTTTACAGCTCGAGCCGTGTCCCATCTTTTTGCTTGACACAATTGATGAAGGATAAAGGATCTCATTCCAAAAAGCATAGTGTTTATAATCCTATCAGCAGCGGCGTCCACATCGTCATCAAGGAAACATAACCACACCACATATAATTCCCAAAGAAGCTGTTAGGTCCGGCCAGAAAGTGCACTTATTTTAGAAATAATAGAAAATAGTTATATTTGGAAATAATTTATTTAACCTTGTATTTGGAAAACTGTAAGCCCCAGGTGGAAACTTCGTATAAAAAAGTTAAATAAAAATAATAAAATAATTATATGGACAATTTTTCTGTGATAAATGCGATTTTCCCAAAAATTTATTAAAAATCATTTAAAATAATTGTGTTTAAAGACCAATATATCGAAAATTAAAGCACGGATGGCAATGAACCAATTCGCTATTAAACGAGCCTAGTTTGGTTGCTCTAGATTTAACGCACTGGAAGTTACAACTAAATAATTTTTGGTATCTACTTATCTGAAGGAATTTTTGTAAACACCCTGTAACTCAGTGGGTCTTAAAGATAGCCCTCACCCCCCACACTTTCCATACGATTTTTTCACTAACATGAACCAATGAATCAGATCCCAAAATATCTGTATTCCAAACCGGAACACCTCATATAACATGGCAAGCCGCGACATGGTTGTCATAAGAGAGTCTCAACTAAATACTATCAACTTATTAGTTTCTCCGCAGAACCACAGATGCGTGTACAAGTTCAGGCAAATATGTATATTGGAATTGCTGCAATCAAAGCATCGAAAGTAACATTCACAGGTCCCAAAGCAGAAATAGCAGTTCTTTCTATGTTTTGAAGCATGTTCCGGGGCGGCCAGGACTTTTGAAAATAAAATTATATCATAAACATAATTATACAAAGTTGAATGTTAACCATAGCTTCATCAAATCCAATTTGTTGTTTTAAAATACCATAAGTCAAGAATCGATGGACCGTGTAGGTCATTTATTTGTGTGTGATTACTTGCAGTTGCAGTTGTTTAGGTGGTTGTATCATTGTCGCTTATCAGTTTAAATCACATAAGTCGCATCCACTTATTGTTCCATCATAAATAAAATTATACAGAATTCAAATGGGTGTGCCCCGGCTCAAGTGGTAGTGTATTGGCTTCCCAATCGGACAGTTCGGGGTCCAATACTATTCGTGACGGAAAGACTTTTTTGCAGGCAACTAAAATTTCGAGAGATGTATAATTTAGTCTCCCCATTAAATGTTGGATGCTACCCATGGAGCGGAGTAGCTATTGAGCCCGAATATCTTTCTTTCCCTTTCTGTTCCATTAGCACGTATCAAGCACTTTAAGTGTAGTCATACCCACTTGAGTGTTAAGGTCTTAAAAAAATGTGTGATTTTTATTAAATATCGAATAACCTACCAGACCTAATTGCTCGAAGGAGCTCTCTTCGCTGTAATCGTCTTTATTATATGTGGGCGGGGAGCGGGCGTATGAGTTTAATATTGACAAGCTTACGATATGAATTATCATCACTCGCTCGTTCGCATGTCAAAAACTTAAAGCTCCTTGAATGAGCGCATGTGAATTTGTGCTGCATACTCTCTAGTACATAGCTTCTCATCCCTTCTTTTATCCACCCTGTCATGTCATATTTATTGGATACCGGTTATGTCTACTTTTCAGCAATCCAAAGCCTGCGCCCCTTAATGGACCAAACATTCCATCTGCATATCCCAAGTTCGTTGCTCTATTTCCAAAACAAAGTCACTCGAAATAATATTTTTAATATATTCAGTTCAAGGTGTTTAAAAAAATGGCTAATCTAAAACTAGTAGTACTAGGTGGGGTGAAAAGTATCCTCCTTGGCCGCCAGAATGCGCTGCTACTGCAAAAAAGGTTATGGTGCCTTAAGTCCGTTCATATTTAGGCAGACATGTCAAATTTCAGTGCGATACTGTCTTTAGTTTTGTTTTGACAGCTGATTGTTTTTGACGTGTTTGGCATAATATTGAGTATGGACAAAAACGATTTTCGTTCTCTCATAAAACATTATTTTTTGAGAGGCAAAACGACGAAGCAAACAAAAGTAAAGTTGGATAAATATTATGGGGCTAATGCTCCGTGAGATTACACCGTCAAATACACCGTCAAATGGTTTCGAGAGTTCCGTCGTGGCCGCAACTCCACTACCGATCAAGTCCGCAGCGACAGGCCCTCCGATGGGGTTACAGAGGACAATGTCAAAAAAAATCCATGAAATGGTGTTGGCGGACCGGAAAGTGAAGGTGCGCGAGCTAGCAGATACCACAAAGATTAGTGCTAAGTTATCCTGCCGCTGGGTACCGCGTATGCTCACTCCTGAAAAAAACACAAACGCGAGAGCACTACGAAAGAGGGTTTGGACTTGCTGATGCGGAATGGGGTGGACTTTTGGTGTCGATTGGTAACTGTTGATGAAACTTGGATCCACTATTGCACACCAGAGAACATAATGAGTGCCCGGCAATGGACTGAAGCCGGCACGAGTGCTCCGAAGCGGCCGAGCGAAGCTCGATGGGTCGGAAAGGCCATGGCGTCGGTTTTCTGGAATTGTCATGGCATACTCTTCGTGCACCAACTCGAAAAAGGAAAAACCATCAACAGCGAGTATTACTGTGCATTACTGGAGCAATTAAAGGCCGAAATCGCTGCAAAGCGGCCTCACATGAAGCGAAAAAAAATTTTGTTTTTGGAAGACAATACACCGGCGCACAAGAGCATCGCAACCACGGCTAACATCAATGACTTACGGCTCTAATTACTGTCGCATCCACCGTATACGCCCGATTTGGCTTCCTCGGGCTATTATCTCTTCCCAAACCTCAAAAGATGGCTCATCAATAAAAAATTCAGCTCACGCGAGGAAATCATCGACGCCACGGAGGAGTATTTTGCAAACCTTTCGGAAAATTACTTTTCGGACGGGATCAAGAAATTGGAAAATCGCTGGAATAAGTGTATCAAGCTAAAAGGGGACAATATTGAATAAAATAAAAAAATATTTAAAAAAAAACTTTTTTCATTCCCAAGGAGGTTACTTTCACCGCACCTAATAGATTGCATATTAAGTTCTGTGGCGCAGCAAATTTAAATATTTTTAATCGTAGTATTATAGTTTTAGATCTGCTACAATTTTAGTAAAATCGAAACCATGATTCCTATTGAAGGTGCTAGTGTATATAGATATTCGTTTCACTAGATCAACTTTTTGCTGTGGCATAATCGTTTTGTTAAATTTACGGAGACGGCCGAAAATGCCAAGGAAACCCAATTTCAGTTTAGGCACCCCAAATAATCGAAAAAATAAATTATTTTTTTTCAAATGACGCAATACTACCCTAAAATTAAAAAAATTCAAGGGGGGTGAAAGAAAGATTATGTACGAGATTTTGACAAAACCAATGGTTTGTGTTTAGACCAAAAACCAAAATAGGTTGTCTATTCTTGGGATATACATAGTTGCAGATATCAGAAATAATTGCAATTTGTTGAAAACAATTGCTAAATTTGACAAAATTTTATTTGGTTTACAAACTACGAGTATCTACAACAATAATAAAGCGTCAAAGTAAAAAATAAAAAAATATCTAACAAATAAAACACAATAAGTTCCGTAAAAATCAAGCCAATGCGTGATTAGTATTCTACGATTCTTCGATAACAAAGGCACTAAACAAACATGTTGCATTCCACCTGATTAAATATTAACTTTGCATATACGAGTAACATCAATGTTTTCAAAGATTTGTTTGTCAAAATGCGTAATAACTCAAATATCGCGCTCCAGAAAATTAATATCTTTTGCACGATAGCACCCCGTATCCTAAGTGATTAATTTTTTGTCAAATGTTGGCTCGGAACCAAGTCTGTTTGTTCAATTACAAACCATATTTCCCTGATTTGGCACCGAGCGAATTTTTCTTTCATGATATTCCAACCATTTATGTAAATATAATATAATCTACTACACTAGTATTGGGGGTTCTTTAAACTGCTCTAACTTTTTCTTTTAACAAAGGGGTCACTATTTTGACTACCCACCGTCAGCATTCAACTGTTTTTCCAAGTTAATATATTTTTACTTGTGCCAATCTTCTTCCAAAGTAACGATATACATGAACATTCGTTTTCCCCATAACTTGTGCTTCCACGTTTTTGAATTTAACTTTATAAATAATTATTTACACAATTGTTAGTGCTTGATTCTTACTCTGGATGTATGGTAGCGCAAGTGATAGCCCGAATTTGAATGTGTTTCAGTCAGTTGAATTGCCCCCACCGAACTCGTGTCATCATCATTAAGCTCCGTATGTTTGTATCGTGTCATCTACAGAAAAGAGAATTAACATAAACAGTTTTAATTGTAGCTACTAAAAGAAAAAATATACAGAAAAATTAAAAATTGCGGTATTTCTGTATTTTCCTTATAATATGTATTAATATTATTAATAATATCAGAAACTTAAGACTTACGCAATTTCTACAATATCTAAACCAATTCTGAATAGAAAATTGCAAACTGATTTTAACTGTACTTAACACAATAAACTAAAAGTGTTAAGACTATATAGTAGTTGAAGATAGGGGTGGCCGTGGTGTGGTGGTACTAGCAATCGCTTCTCACTCGGAGGTTCAAGGTTCGAATCCTACTCATGACAAGTTTTTCATTTGTGTAATTGGAACTCAGTCAGAAAAATCTGCGTGTGAAGGCATAACACTGACATGTAGATTTGGCTGTTGTAGAGTTTCCAACACAAAACAAGCATGAAAATTGATAACCTCGGAATCGTTCCGAGTGAAGAAAAAACTCTGCGTCCTCTTCGGACCCCCAGCCCAGGAGAGTTAATATCGAAACCAAATATACCTGCGTTTCAAACCACAAACTCACAACAATGTTTTCCTTTCTCCTCCTTCCATCTGGAAGCCCGCGCCATGGGAACAATAAAGGGTATCACATAACCCCTTAGGCGCGGGTAAATTATAAAAAAAAAAAATAAATAAATAAAAAATGTAAATCGGTTCGAATATGAAACATTTTTCCACGAGAGGTAAGAGTAACCGTACATTTTTCTGGCCAGAAAGAACATATTATTGTAGGTTGCAGGACAATGAAACATAAACAGAAGATATGCAGAGCTGCCATATAAGTTTTTTTTTGAAATAAAACGTTCAATAACATACAAAAATCCATAAGAAAATAACAATTATTTGCAATTTCATTTGTGTAATTGGAACTCAGTCAGAAAAATCTGCGTATGAAGGCATAACACTGACATGTAGATTTGGCTATTGTAGAGTTTCCAACACAAAACAAGCATGAAAATTGATAACCTCGGAATCGTTCCGAGTGAAGAAAAAACTCTGCGTCCTCTTCGGACCCCCAGCCCAGGAGAGTTAATATCGAAACCAAATATACATGCGTTTCAAACCACAAACTCACAACAATGTTTTCCTTTCTCCTCCTTCCATCTGGAAGCCCGCGCCATGGGAACAATAAAGGGTATCACATAACCCCTTAGGCGCGGGTAAATTATAAAAAAAAAAAAATAAATAAATAAAAAATGTAAATCGGTTCGAATATGAAACATTTTTCCACGAGAGGTAAGAGTAACCGTACATTTTTCTGGCCAGAAAGAACATATTATTGTAGGTTGCAGGACAATGAAACATAAACAGAAGATATGCAGAGCTGCCATATAAGTTTTTTTTGAAATAAAACGTTCAATAACATACAAAAATCCATAAGAAAATAACAATTATTTGCAATTTCATTTGTGTAATTGGAACTCAGTCAGAAAAATCTGCGTATGAAGGCATAACACTGACATGTAGATTTGGCTATTGTAGAGTTTCCAACACAAAACAAGCATGAAAATTGATAACCTCGGAATCGTTCCGAGTGAAGAAAAAACTCTGCGTCCTCTTCGGACCCCCAGCCCAGGAGAGTTAATATCGAAACCAAATATACATGCGTTTCAAACCACAAACTCACAACAATGTTTTCCTTTCTCCTCCTTCCATCTGGAAGCCCGCGCCATGGGAACAATAAAGAGTATCACATAACCCCTTAGGCGCGGGTAAATTATAAAAAAAAAAATAAATAAATAAAAAATGTAAATCGGTTCGAATATGAAACATTTTTCCACGAGAGGTAAGAGTAACCGTACATTTTTCTGGCCAGAAAGAACATATTATTGTAGGTTGCAGGACAATGAAACATAAACAGAAGATATGCAGAGCTGCCATATAAGTTTTTTTTTGAAATAAAACGTTCAATAACATACAAAAATCCATAAGAAAATAACAATTATTTGCAATTTCATTTGTGTAATTGGAACTCAGTCCGAAAAATCTGCGTATGAAGGCATAACACTGACATGTAGATTTGGCTATTGTAGAGTTTCCAACACAAAACAAGCATGAAAATTGATAACCTCGGAATCGTTCCGAGTGAAGAAAAAACTCTGCGTCCTCTTCGGACCCCCAGCCCAGGAGAGTTAATATCGAAACCAAATATACCTGCGTTTCAAACCACAAACTCACAACAATGTTTTCCTTTCTCCTCCTTCCATCTGGAAGCCCGCGCCATGGGAACAATAAAGGGTATCACATAACCCCTTAGGCGCGGGTAAATTATAAAAAAAAAAAATAAATAAATAAAAAATGTAAATCGGTTCGAATATGAAACATTTTTCCACGAGAGGTAAGAGTAACCGTACATTTTTCTGGCCAGAAAGAACATATTATTGTAGGTTGCAGGACAATGAAACATAAACAGAAGATATGCAGAGCTGCCATATAAGTTTTTTTTTGAAATAAAACGTTCAATAACATACAAAAATCCATAAGAAAATAACAATTATTTGCAATTTCATTTGTGTAATTGGAACTCAGTCAGAAAAATCTGCGTATGAAGGCATAACACTGACATGTAGATTTGGCTATTGTAGAGTTTCCAACACAAAACAAGCATGAAAATTGATAACCTCGGAATCGTTCCGAGTGAAGAAAAAACTCTGCGTCCTCTTCGGACCCCCAGCCCAGGAGAGTTAATATCGAAACCAAATATACATGCGTTTCAAACCACAAACTCACAACAATGTTTTCCTTTCTCCTCCTTCCATCTGGAAGCCCGCGCCATGGGAACAATAAAGGGTATCACATAACCCCTTAGGCGCGGGTAAATTATAAAAAAAAAAAAATAAATAAATAAAAAATGTAAATCGGTTCGAATATGAAACATTTTTCCACGAGAGGTAAGAGTAACCGTACATTTTTCTGGCCAGAAAGAACATATTATTGTAGGTTGCAGGACAATGAAACATAAACAGAAGATATGCAGAGCTGCCATATAAGTTTTTTTTGAAATAAAACGTTCAATAACATACAAAAATCCATAAGAAAATAACAATTATTTGCAATTTCATTTGTGTAATTGGAACTCAGTCAGAAAAATCTGCGTATGAAGGCATAACACTGACATGTAGATTTGGCTATTGTAGAGTTTCCAACACAAAACAAGCATGAAAATTGATAACCTCGGAATCGTTCCGAGTGAAGAAAAAACTCTGCGTCCTCTTCGGACCCCCAGCCCAGGAGAGTTAATATCGAAACCAAATATACATGCGTTTCAAACCACAAACTCACAACAATGTTTTCCTTTCTCCTCCTTCCATCTGGAAGCCCGCGCCATGGGAACAATAAAGGGTATCACATAACCCCTTAGGCGCGGGTAAATTATAAAAAAAAAAATAAATAAATAAAAAATGTAAATCGGTTCGAATATGAAACATTTTTCCACGAGAGGTAAGAGTAACCGTACATTTTTCTGGCCAGAAAGAACATATTATTGTAGGTTGCAGGACAATGAAACATAAACAGAAGATATGCAGAGCTGCTATATAAGTTTTTTTTTAAATAAAACGTTCAATAACATACAAAAATCCATAAGAAAATAACAATTATTTGCAATTTCGAAAAGTTATAATTTTCAATGTAAAATTACTTGGTTACAATATAGCGAATTTTTGACGGTCGACAACGGAGTACGGTGGACATACATATGTATATGATTTAAAGTTTACACATACAAGTTTAAAGGAACATGGCACTTCGAAAGATCCGTATATTGCCTGATCCCTGATTACATTGATCCCAAAATGCCATATATAGGATGACGTGCATATGTCAAACCTTAAGCCAGAGCAGTGATAGCCGGAAAAGTTGATGTTAAGTTTAGAGTAAACCCAAGTATTGGGTTTAGACATGGCGATAATTTATAATTTGATAAAGTCGGAAAAAAAACGGGCTACGACCGATCGTCTACATAACGGTTTATCTTAGCCCGAAAACACAAATCTATTTAGAAGAAGTCATCGAGGAAACATTGTTAGCGTTGAAACTCTGTAGTATATTTTACAACAGTAGGATGCTGGATTATTTAAACGATTGTTATACAGGGCAGTCCGGCTTTAAAACACGCATTGTAGCGTTGAAAGGTGTATAGAAATATAAAGGAAAATTAGTATTTACGGAAATGAAAATGCTACAAATATCACCAGGTGCACAATGATCGAGGAAATCCCGACATTAGAATAACAAAACAATAGTTGAAAACTTCAAACTAATCCATACAGTTGATATTGGTATGTCCAACGAATACACTCCAAAAAGCAAAAGCACTTGTAAAACTATTGTTTTCAAAAAATTAACATAAACTGACCTTAACGCAGCCTCGTCTTAGCTCCTACCTAGTTACTCCTATTGGTCGCCACCACAACTAGTAAGACAATAATACCCTTTTTTCTCTTGCAAATTGATAAATTCTATTCTGCAAAGATTTATTTATGTAGTAAACGGGGATCTCTTTAAAAATGTCACCAATGCCTTTCCTATGCAAAACTTTTGATCTCGCTTTCCCCATCATTTGCTCTAAAGCAAATTACATTCCATCATCTGCGGTTAACCATTTCCTGAAAATGAATTTCGTCGACAATGCCGGCTGAATTCTGCTGATCCTAACAAATTGCATTTCATCATAGATAGAAATCGCAGCCAATACTTAAGGTATAATATTTTGAGGAAACTGTTAGCTCTATGCAAATGAATTCATTTTTACCTGACAAAGTACTACTTTCCAAAGGCTTGTCTAGCTGAGGAGAGAAAGGCAAATAACTTAATCTTGCGATCTATGGCCCATAGAAAACTGATTTTTTTCATCAGCCTTCGCCATTTGATATCGGAGCTTTGGTAGAAAACTCATCGGACTCTCTGTGCAGATACTGAAGTCCCACTTTTTGCCGTGATTTGAATGGCACGAGATACGGAATTAGACTCTTCCTGAGAAATGAACCCCTTTTTCGTTCTATTACTGCACTTGCTGTACCTTCTTACCGATTTTTAACATGATTTACCGAATCTTTTAAAAATTTGTGGTCAAAGGTCTCGACCAATACTCCGCGCAATTTTATGGTAAGAAATTAAGGCTTTTTTGTGTTTGCTCAATATAATAACCCTCTAACCCGTGAACTCGAGAGTGAACTTAGAATATATGTATACACATTGATAAGTTGTTTTGAAACTAAGTGAAACCCAGGCAAATCTTACCCAGACCTCTCAGACAATAACTGAGGTCTGAATCCTTTAACATACGAGTATGAACTAGTAGCGTTATTGGATTCTTATTTCAGTACCGCTATTTATGTAGCGCTGACGTGAAATAACCCCTACGAAATAAGGCTAAAAATTTAATTTGGCCTTGTTTCCATATCAAAAGTGAAATAACATGAAATTAGCCTTATTTACATACTACCAATCAAATAAGGCTAAACGTAAAGGAAAATATTTTACAATAGAACAGCATTTATATAACTAACCGTGGACTATGTAAAGGGGGGACAACCCTCCTGCATGGGGTCACTGTTGGACGTTGAGTGCGGGGTTGGGTGTGTGCAAAGTTTCTTTGTAACAATTTTTCGCACGTTTTTAATGGATTTTTGGGTATTTGCAAAGTTTCTTTAAATCCATGAAAAACGTGCGAAATATTGTTATAAAGAAACTTTGCACACACCCAACCCCGCACCTACTCCAAATCCAACAGCGCCCCCAAACAGGGTGGCTGCTGGTGCAGCATGCCCCTATACATGTAGGATTCTCTTCTTGGAATAAAACACGGAACACCATGTATTTTCGACAATCCTTTATTTTACATAAATTCTTATTTACATAAATTATTTTAACTACGCGTTTGACGACGACTACACGCAATCGCAGTTTCAGATCAACTGCCTGTTCGATTCATTGTTTTTTACCCGAGTATCAGAAAGGTTACTCCAAGCTTGCTCGTTTTCGTGTGGCGAAGTGTGTGCGGTTTGACTCAATCCTATATACATATTCCACTGTTTATGCATTGTAGACTTACATATGTATGTAGAATTGCTACTAATATATTCAATTAAATATTCTACTAAATAACCCATTAAGTCTTAAACTAGTTTCAGACCATCGATCACTGAGCTGCGCCCGATATAATTGATCTCCAATTTCAGCAGCATGAGTGTCGCGCATTTGTTTACATCGACCCAGTTGTTCGGGGTTTGTTTACTTTTGTTGGCAGTATGAGTCGTCGTCCAAGTTATCACAACCCAATATGCACCGCCTTACACTTGGTTCGACATGCACAGACAGGTTCCCAACTGAGTTAGCATATTATTTGTTGCAAATATTCCCATGGAAGTTTATGCACGCGCAGCTACTCGCAACCGGATGAGACGCAGGCGAATTATCAAAAGTGACGAGTCAGGAGATATCCATGGGAACATTTGGATAGAGGGAAAGCTTTGGAGTTGGATGGGAATGGATGGGACAGGCAGTTGGAACCGTGACGGCAACAGTGATTGTTGGTTGTATTAATTAATTCAAATTATAACGGAATTAAGAGTATTTTTTCATATAGAATGTAACTAGAACAGTAGGGTCGGCCCTCTGGGCTGACGTTCGCGTTTTTTTTGGAATCCTCCTAAAGGATGTCCTTAACTGGCGCCCGAGCAGGGACAGGCTTGGAAAATGTATATCCCTTTCGTCCTGGCAATAGTGGCAAAGATGCTTTGAAGAATATTGTCCTTAAATGGGCATAGACCAGACCACCCCCTTTGGAGTGTGTGGCGTTGTAACCATGGGAACACAAATGCCTTTCTGGTCTAAATATATATATAAAAAGCCAATAACCACATTCTGCTGTAACCATGGGAACACAGCGGAGATTGCCTAAAGGACTAAGGGATATACGAGTGAAGTGAAATCGTGCCATTAGTAGGTTGCTTTCAAATATTAACGATAGCAACTAAACGGGAACCCCACGATCCTTCCACTAAGCCTGTCTCAAACCAAAATTCCGCGAAGAGAAGAAAAGAGAAAAACGGTATTTAAGTATCCTTTCGTTTTAGATCACCGACGGCGAAGTGGAAATGTTATTTACTCTCTTATTAACCTCTTTAGCGGCGACCTGGGGATTTCAGATCTTCAATTACAAGACACCTATAGTCTCTCTTAAGGAGGGTAAAGGTTGGATCGTTGATGGCAGTTTCAAGCTGGTGCATGCCATTGAGCTAGAGCAATTCGAACATCTGCTGGATGGGGTGTCCAATGCCACAAGTGGCAAAATTAAAGACGAAGACAGAAGGCACATGATAGAATTCCATTTGTCACAGGTAAAGCGCCGTCTTCATTCACTCAAAGGTAAGCCAACGAGAAGGACAAGATCCATCAATTGTTTGGGATCTGCTTGGTAATGGGTGGCTGGTAGCCCCGATGCTTCGGACTGGAGAGAAATTCTTCGAAGTGAGGAATCCATAGTCGAAAATAATAACCACCAATATAAGATTAATGAGAAGCTCTTTGGTATCACGCGCGAGATTACACAGAAAATCAATTTGATAATTGGAAGATACGAAAACGGTATTAAGGATGTGATTTCTGGAAGATTTGAGCAGAGCATTTTGGACGAGATTCTGCTCATCAAAGAAGAAGTAAATGAAATTGTTTGGGTTTGCCAAATGGCGAAAAGCGGCCTGACTAACACCAATCTCCTTGATACAGAAGAGGTCAACACGGTAATCAATGAACTAGCAACTCTACCGTACGCTAACGAAATAGAAGCAATTGAGTACGGCACACACTCAATTTTCACCAATGGCTCAATGCTGTTGTATGTCATTTCAATGCCAAAGGTAGGAATGGGAAGAGTATAACTTGCCGATAACACGACCATCAGTTATAGAGGGAAAGCGGATCGATCTGAAATTCAGGAAAGTTCTGATCAACCACCGGGCCACGTATGGCATTAAGGCCAGTTGCCTCTCAATAAATAATTCAACAATATGTGAAGATAAGGTCTTAGAAGTAATCCCTGACGAAAGCTGCGTTGCTAGACTGTTGAAAGGTGGACCTACGACCTGCACTTTCCAAACAAGTACCGAGGAGGTCCTGGAACTCCTTAAAGACGACACCATTTTTGTCACCAATTTCAAAGGCGTCTTAATTTCTATCAATATTCAAGGCCTCTTACACCGGTCGCTAGGACCGGCAGTATGGTTTCTATAGCAAAAGGTCCACTGGAGGGTTGATGGCATATCTCACCAAACTCCCTCTCTTAGGACTGCTCTTTACTCTTCATGTGCCCCTCGACCCACCATAAAGGTTTTTGCAAAATTGCTGGTTTTTGAGTTTAGAATTTAAGTTTCTACTTTTTTTAAGTTGTTCAGGGTCAAACCGGGTCTCAATTCACCACGATACAAAAATTGGCCTCAGGGTCTTTCGTCAAAAATGTTTCTACTTGGGGTCGATGAATCTCTTCTTCAATGGATTAGAAATTACCTTTCGGAAAGTTTAATTTACGTTACATTTGACGGATTCATCATAATATATGAATATATTTACTTTTCTCCTGTACCAGTGATATAACGCACAGCCCGAAGTACCGAAAATATTGCAGCCGTAAGTGCTTCAGTTCAAAATAAGTCAAATCAGTCGATTGCAAGCCGTTCACAGGAATAGTCAATCTCTCAGTCCACATTGTGGCGCACTGCAGCTGGCATTGAACCCCGAACCGACTTGGAAGTCAATACATCACCATTTGAGTCACGGCCACCCTGAGCTTCTTCTGACAATTATCCTCATAGCAACGATTGATACTCGATTATACGAGTATCTTGCCTATGAACCAACATTTTATGAAGAGTAGGTGTGAGTTGTTTTTTGGAATATTTTTACTTTAATAACGCTATTGTTTTCTTGGCATACTGCACAAACTTGACAGCGTTCACCTTCTCCCTGCAATTCCAAAAATCAAATATTACCTTAAGCCTCGTTATTATCTTTCTATTGACCGCCGAGCTATTGACTCTGATTTTTGAAAAAATCCCCTAGAAGTATTTTCATAATTGGCATTTCCCAATCCGTTGCGAATGCAACATGAATTCTAAAATGCTGAGTCATTAAAGGCGAACAATGTCCACGCAATATGAAGCACAATGTAAAATGAATTATGAATCAACAAACAGATAACATCGCATTCCAAATCAAGAATTAAAATTTAGCGAACGACATCAAGTTAAATTAGCGTCATGTACCATCGAGGGAATATGGGTCACAACTCACAATGTATTCATAGCACAACACGATTTATCGATTGAATCATCGTCAGCGACCTATATTTGTTACTGTAAAAGGGGCGACAATGAAAACAGACGACACCAAGTAATTACCCAACAAGCGACATGACAAAAATACACAGGATTATTGCGATCGTCGGCACCTTTGGCGTCGCCTACATTGTCAATGAGTTATGGAAGGCAGTGATCTGGTACAAACTATTGAATGGACTAAAGCTCTGGAATAGATTGGAATGGTGGTGATGGTGTTCGAGGTTTTTAAAAGTCAGTCATGAAGGAGATCGGTCGAGAAAATTTGGCTCTGCTGCATAAATAAAGTAAATCTAAAGTCTTGTAACGATTGCAATGGTTGTTTTTTAATATTTCATACCCTTTGTTAACCACTTCAATTTTGCGAGTTGCCGATGCGTAACGCAATCCTTGTTTTGGTCTATTCACATCGAGCCCAATTTTATTGCGAATTTTTTTTTATAGTTTACGCGCGCCTAAGGGGTTATGATACCCTTTTACTGTTGACAGGGTGCGGGCGGAAAGATAGAAGAAAGGAAAACATTGTTTGTGATGTGTGATGTAGTGGTTTGAAACACAGGTATATTTTGGTTTTCGTATTAGTTCTCCGAGAGTTTTTTTTTCACTCGGGATGATTTGAAGGTTATCAATTTTTACGCTTGTTTTGTGCTTGAGATTCTACAACAACCAAATCTATTTGTCAGTGTTATGCCTTCACACGCAGATTTTTCTGACTGAGCTCCAATTACACACATGAAAAACTTGTAATGAGTAGGATTCGAACCTCGACCCTCCGAGTGAGAAGCGATTGCTAGTACCACTACCCCACGTCCGTGTATTGTATCTCCTCTTTACTTCTTTTTTCTGCCTCCTTGATTCCAATAAATTCATCTACATCCCCTCCCTCTTTACGCAGTATATATGCAAGTTTCTAAATAAATTGCATGCATGTGATTCTTGCATGTAATGCAGAGATTCCATATTCGTAGTTTGATTCATTTTGATTGTTGAAGTTTTTTTGTGTTCTTTGATACGATGAACTGAATTTCGTTCAGAACTTTTCTGCCAATCATATTTAAAAAGAACTCGTGGTTGACAACTATCTCTATTTCGTCATTAACTTAACTTTATATTCAGTAGGTTGAAGATTAAAAATTTGACTTTTGATATCATTGAGTGAACTTTTTATGAGTTCTCTAGTTTCCTTTGCATATCAGAACATTATGCGTTTTCACAAATGAACTGATGATAGACGAGAGTTCCTCCAATGTTCACTATTTGAAATATTAAGCCTCAGTGTTTGCATCTGTTTCTCCATCTGGTGTATTTATTTTTTGCTTGTAGGCACCTTGCCCAGATGATACATCAGAACCCGACTTACTTTGTAATGTAAGAATATTTGGAAGTGCAATTAATTCATTTACTTTTCCTTTCTAATAGCCGCCATGCAGTATGATCCATCATGTCTTGAAGTTTCACATAACCTGATATTTCCGTGATTTTTTAATTTTTTGGAACTGTAGGATGGACATCTACGTTGTGTTTTTTCATGGAACCTCACGAAATCTTATGTTTTCTTTTGACAGACCCAAATTTATACTTGACTTAACAGGATCCTTCTGTGGAGTAGAAATGCTTTCTTTTATTCTTTTGACTTGCAGTGGACAGTGACTGCATCGGTTATATTCGTCGCGCACTCAGTTATTCGCTTTCTTAACCTTCCTCTTGATGACTTTCTTATACTTGGCAAATCACACGTAATTTCCTTTCTTTCAGTATCGAAACGGAGACAATTTTCCAACCATTCCTTGTTCTTTTTGAAATTCTTTCTCGGTCTATAGGCTGCTAGCCATTTTAATTGAACTATGAGTACGTTCAATTAAAATTGACGGTAATTTTTTTTAAATTTCGGATATCTTTCCACTGACAGTTGGATTACCATCGCACAGTTGGTAATCATTTTTTTACGGCACACATGAACCCTTTCTTATTCGAGACTTTGACAAAAATTTCCAATAAATTAGAGTCCAATAATTGTTGCCAAAACGAGCCACTGTACACCGTTGGATTTCTTTTCATGGGGCTACGTGAAATCGCTTGCTTATGGCAAAAAACGAACAACGTCAGGAACAATATCGAATACGAAATTGCTAACTTTCCGGCCGATATGTGTGGAAGAGCGATGGAAAACTGGCTCCAAAGAGCCGATTGCTGCAAACGTGGTGGTAACATGAGCGAGATCGAATTCCATACTTAAATTTAACATTTGTACAACACCTCGAATAAATTTCAGCATGATATCTCAATTATTCTGGGATTTATTTAAATACAAAGTTGTTATGTCCTTATTGGAAAACCCGATAAATGAGACGTTCAATTATTTGAGCATTTGGCTAAACAACGGATCAGACGAATCAGTAAAAAGGCGCTGGTACAATATATTGGAGTCAGTACAGTACAGTCGATATTAAAATAAACGTAAATAAACCATAGTACAGTCCCAAGGTAATTTTAAAAAATACTGAAACGATTGAGGTGAAATAATTTCTATAATATTCGTTGTTTTCACGAAAGCGACATTACTGTTTAAATGCTATTTTACTTACACAGAAAATCTAGCATTTTCAACTATAATATTTAATTGAGGTTGACTACGAAAAAAAAATATATCAAGTTGATATCTTGATGTAAAATAATTGTGTATACGAGGGTTGTCTGAAAAGTTTCCGAACGAACAATGATACAAGACATATTGTCTCAAATTTATTTTTTATTTTTCTACATAGTCTCCTTGTAACTCTACACACTTCTCCCAACGATGTTCCCATCTCTCTAACCCGTATGAATAGTACTTGGCGTTTTTCTCTACAAAATAATTGTTCACGAAGGTGATTGCCTCCTCATTTAACCAAAATCTCTGTTAAATGAGGAGACAACCCTCGTATATTATTCGTAAGAACTTGTTTTTTTTTTTAGCATTCAAAGCCATAATTCTATTGAAAATAATATGTTTTTCTTATTTCTATAATTTTTATCATAAATCCGCCATTGCTCTGCATACAAGAGATGTACACTCACAGCGTGTTTCACAGCTTGATCAATCATATGATCCACTTCAGAACCCATTAAAATTCATTCACGGTGAAGCCGGATATTGCATAGGGATTCCTCAAATTTTACCTGCAACGGGCCGATTGAATTCCAATACAACTATATTTTTTTTATATTTTTACGCGTATATATTAATGGTGAGGGACAGGAGAAAAAGCTGCATTTGATATTTCCAAGGCATTCGACAGAGTTTGGCATTAGGCTCTTTTGTCGCGTGAATGTAGGATGGACGACTCTCTTCTTCAATGGATTAAAATTAATTAATAAATGCTGAGGGCTCCGTTCTGTCTCCGACACTCTTTTTACTTTTTATCGATGATCTCTTGTCTGCTACTTCTAAGCCAATACATTCCTTTTCTGATGGCAGTACTCTCTGCTTTTCATATTCGTCCCTGCTCTTCTGCTGTAGAACCGGAACGCAGCGTATGTTGAACCAATCGGGGGACTATTAAAAGGTTGAAATATAATGCACCCAAAACACAATGATGTCTGCTGCCGTTAAAGAGAAATTTAAATACCCAACCATTATCAATGAATGGCACTTGCATCGTCGAAACCAAAAAAATTTTCATTCTCAGTGTGTGTGTCAATAACTACTTACGTTGGAATGACCACATATTTGCTGTCGCCAAAAGTGCTGCGAAATGTCTAGGTTTCCTCAAATGATGTAAGAAATACTTTTCCCCTTCTGAACTGGCCTCAATATACAAGGCTTTCGTTCGCCCAAAATTGGAGTACAATGCACACATCTAGTCAGGTGCGCCTAAAGTATCCCTGCATCTGCTAGATAGGACTCAAAACCGTGCGATGAAACTCATAGGTGATGCTAATATCACCCAGTCAATTGACACCCTCAAACATCAACGAAATGTCTGAGGTCTCACTTTGTTTTATCTCTATTTCAACCATATGTGCTCCATAGAAATCGCAAGTAGAATTCCGCCCCTTCAAACCTACAACCGTAATATCCGTCTCGCTATCAATGATCATCAGTATACCTTCAATCGCACTTTCGGACGTACTCTGAAATATCATGATTCGTTCCTAAGCTAAACAACTTGCTGTGGAATGCACTGCCGAGCTCTCTATTTCCTAGTACGTATTGTAACATTCAGACATTTAAAACCAACGTGCATTGGTACCTATCTTTTTTTTTCTTGAGCGCGCATTACTTAACAAAACAATAAATAAAACATAAACTCTAAAATATCGTGATTCGTTCCTAAGCCGTGCAACTCGCTTATGGAATTCCCTGGGGAGCTCTCTATTTCCCAGTCCTTATAACTTGCAAACATGTAAGAGCTATGTACATCGATACTTCAACCCCGACTGGAACAGCCAGTATCATGTATCAGAAAATCAGCTCTCAAAAGCAATTGAAACTCTTTTAGTGGCCAATGTTTGACTACAGTATTTGAATAATTATTACTCACTTAAATGTAGAATCACCTGCCGCCCTAACAGTATGATCAGAAGCGCCCGTTAGATTTAATCAAACCCACATTTGTCGGATCAGCAATGCAGATATGTCGGAGATATGTAGAAATATGTATTGCCTCAACGGTTAACAAAAGAAGAACAGAATGTTTGCATTTACAAACCTACTTAAATAGTTTTTTTTCTTCTTTTTTTAATGCTGAAGAACAGCATTAGCATACAAAATAAAACATTGCATTTTTATTTTTCATTCCATTTTACATAAACAATTTTTTTATTTTATATTGTATACGTATTTTCTTAAGTTATCTTGTTCGTATACTATTATTACTGATTGCAAAATATAGTACCAACTTATTTCCCGGATTACAATAACTTTACAGTAGTATATAAAGTCAGCCGAAATAATACTCGTACATAGTTAGAATACTCTCCATAGAATTATTGTCACAATAAAACCTTGTTTACTTTCTTGGGTTGTGCTTTTTCGTAGTGCAGCAGTTGAAAATTAAATTTTGTCGATTAATTGATATTTTTTTATTATCTTGTTTAACTTGTAACTACAATATAACCTATCTACATATTACAGTCAAAACTGCTCTCCAATACCATTCAAACTAATGTAACATCGTAAACAAAATTCAGAGTACTCACCGTGATCAATAGAAAAATAATAACAGCTCTTTAGAGTGATAATATTTCACTTTTTTACTAAGAAAACACCATTGATATTATGCTGGCAAACGGTCTACCGATTACTCATTATTACCCGTACGCACAATATATACGTACACATTGAAGATTCTACTTTACGCATGCAGTTAAAGATTTGTACACAAACTACGAGTATTATTTCCGACTAATTTCCGTTTAGTAAATATTTATCTATGTTCTTTTATAATAGAGACAAATCTTTTCTTCTGCGGCAATGCAATTGTAGTAAAACTCTTAAGTACTCGTACATTATCTGGACACAGAATATTGTGTTTCAAAAAATTATTTTTCTCCATTGAAATTCTATGAAAAGAGAACTATTTGTTTACCCAAAAAGTGTGTAGCTTAAATAGAACTGACGATAATCAATGTTTATGTAAATTAAGCTCTATTCAGAAAATGAGGCTAACTTTGAATTAAGTTGATAAAAAAGCACAGATAAAGTTCAATTTACATGTGTCATTCCGGTGATGTTCCTTAGAGAAGTATTTGTAAAAATCTTTAAAAAGTGTCATGCGCAAACGATTACAGTCATATATAATAGTACATACAGCGGATAGAAAACTTTATTTCTTTCGGCAATGAATTGAATATTGCTTAACAGATTTTGCATTTTCTACACTGATGAACATCGTCGCATGGCAGGTATACTCGTGCATTTGATTACACAGGGTGTTCGGGATAATGTGTCCAAGGCTTTAAAGTCATATTAATTGTCATATTATGAGAAAAAAAATCGTATGGGTGTGGGATCGGAAATGCATCCCTTCCGAGATACAGACGTTTTGGGAAAAGCCTTATGCTGCCCTGTATTTGACTCCTATAGAAAATAGTATCTTTCAAATTTATTAGTGTATCAAAGTAAATCGTGCCCTAAAATTAATGTGCCAAAAGTTATTAAAGATCAAAAATGACTTTGTTTTTTTAAAAAAAAACTTTAAATTTTGAATTTGCTATCTTTTTTTCGGAAAAATATCCCATTAACCCCCACTTTTTGCAACCATGGAACTTACAATAGTGCTTACAATCAAAAAAAAAAAGTAGTCAGGTCATTTCATGTCAAGTCAGTAGTTTACGATACGATCCAACTTGTTCAAACTATAAAACTACAAAAATGGTGTATACTTGTACTACAGCTCTATAAAATTAAGTATTGTAGTTAACAGCTGCTTTGGAATTTTTTTAACGTAAAATAAGTTTATTGTGCAATGCAAATTCATGTATGTACAATATCAACCGATTGATAGCGGATTGGGGGTGTGAATTTTCAGGGTTGATATATAGTTCGGGGAATAAAGACAAAAAAAGGTAAAACCTCGGAATAATTCCCGGAAAGCTGGGTATTTGTATGAACCTTCTTTTTGGGGCTCTAAGCAATATCTCCCCCTCGATATAAGTTACGTACGGACACGTAGGGGAAGTTAAAAAAAACAAAAGTTTTTCTTTTAGGGGACAATCGTCCCGTTTATTAGGATCGGTAAACACAAACTGAAGCTACTTAAATCTAATACAATTATTTATACCTTCGATTGCACAGGTGAAATTGCTGACGGGTTGGCTTGACGGCTTTCGGGTTGACTTCTTGGAATTATGTCTGGCGTGTGCAGGTGCACTCATGTGAACAGTTCATGATATGGGTCATCTCGTTGGAATGTGTTCTGAAGTATTATGCAGAATAAACATTTTCGGTTTTAACACCTCCCTCCTTAAATTGGAGTGTCCTCACTCGACACCATGTAAAGGATTGGTACTTCATTACTTTTGGCGGGTTCCGTTTTTCCTATAATCTGGGGGTGGTATACGTTTAGCTCTTGTGGTGTTGCTTCAGGGATTGTTATTGTGTTGCGGATTTTTATCTTCTTCTTCTGCATAAAAACTTGTTTGGTTACGATGATTGCAACGGCTAACATTAAGATGGTTATAAGGCTATAGTTAGTAATGGCGTGTAACTGTGCTTCTTCTTTAAATTCGGCTAGCTGTGCCGTATTGTTGACGTGTAATTCTTTAACCATTTCGATGGTAAGAAGTTCCTCATATGTTTTTATTGAAGAATTTGGCTGGAGGATTGCTGGTAGTGGTTTCGAATAAGGTATTTCCGTAGAACTATAACTTCGCCCGTTTATGGAAAGGGATGCGTTATGGTATTGTAGGATGAAGGTTCCGGTGAGGTTTACTGTGTTGTTATCAACAATGATGGATCCGTTGAACTGGTTTAAGAAAATGGTTCCATTATGAATCTCTTCTATTGTTGGGATGTGTTGATTGTTGGCCTCGTCGCAATTCGAAGGTCTACTTTTTAGCAAATTTGGAATACAGGTATCGTTATGTAAATTTATTATTTGGTTTCTGTTACAAATCGTTAAATCATTAAAAGATTGACATTCTTGCTTGATACCATAAAAATCGTTATTACGAGTACAATACAAAGTGTTATCAAAATTTAATTTTATAATCTTTTTATTATATTTAACTGGATTTATGAGAAGATTTTTACATAAAAAGGTTTCTGTTGTGGGTATGCTTATTATATAAAGGAGAGTTTCTAGGCTTGAGGCTATTTCAAAATTTGTTAATTCAATTGCCTCTTCTAAATTAATGAATAGAATGTTACTGTTTTCGAATTTTTTTCTTACAATTTTCAGTTCGGTATTTGATAAAATAAATGAGTTTATAATTTTATTTCTTGCCCATAACATGGCATATTCTAAATTTATTACTTCTTCCTTAATTATATCTAGTTTGTTTTTTGTGTTCAAAAAAAAGTTATTTTCTACGTTACTTTCCGTTTTAACAATATTAAGTACTTGGTTTGTTATATTCGTAAGTCTATTTATTCTTTCAGTATGCAATTCGTTTATTATAACTTGCTTGTTATTGTTTTTTAGTAAATTGTGGACATGTTATTTTATGATTTGAAAGTCTTCGTGATCGGGGCTTCCGGCAAGCCACTTCCAGGCGCTCCCGATGAAGTTAAGAGACCTTGGTGCTCTTGTTTTTGGCTTTAGCGTAGTTAATTACTTTCGGATTTGGGAAATTTGGAAGGATAGGATAGAAAGCTGGGGGTTGTTCTTATTGGGGTGATTTTCTATTTGGTTCTCTATAACCTTAATCGTTTCTTCATAGGCGTTTAGATCTATTACATGTACTAATTTAAATGTACCCGCTTGGATTTTCGCTGTTCCAATATCTAATGAAATTATTTTAGAGTTCGAGTAGTCCAGGATTTGGACTTCTGCGAAACTTGTGGCAAGGAGAAATCTGAAATGGATAATTAGTTCCTAATTATTTTTATGAATAACTTTGCCTGATTTAGTTAAAATGGAAGTTGATATATCTTCCTTAACTATTTCTTATTCGCTAATTCGCTTATTAGTTTTGACGTATATCACTTCACTGGGGTATAGTTTTTAATCGGATATCTATTCTTGTTATGTTGTTGTCTATCTTTTGCCTGTTTTTCTGAAGTTTTTCGTTATTTTCCTGCCTAGCTTTTTCATATTGGTCTGGGTTTGTGCTTACATTTCTACCGAAAAAGGTTTCTATAGGTCTTTGCTTAGTAACAGAATGTATGGAGAAATTGTATTCGTAGACTGCGCGGTCTAGCAGTTCTTGACTTTAAGACACCTCATGATTTCTGACAAAGTGAAGTGGAAGCGTTCTATTTGGCCGTTGACTGAGCTGCTATATGGGGGAGTTTTATAGATTTCTATTCCGAGTTGGTCATTTAACATGAAACAAATGGTATTTGAGTTAAGTGATTTTTCATTGTCGAAAACGACAAGCTTAGGAACGCCGAATGCAAAGATCAATTGTCATAGCGGTTCTCGAATATCTTCGATGGCTTTTGGTTTTATGATTCTTGTTTGTGGAAATTTAGAAAATTTGTCGATTGCTGTTAGGACCAGATTTTTGTCGGTTGAGTAGATATCGAAGTGCACAATTTGTCCGGGGTACTGAGGGATAGGGGTTTCTTGGATTTCTGGTTTGTTTGGATGGCGTACGTATTTCTGTTCTTTATAGATTTGGCATTGTTTGATTATATCTTGTATTCGGGATTTCATTTTAGGGAAGTAAAATTTCTGCAGAAGTTGAGCTGTATTTTCTTTGGAATTCCTGTGTGTACGGTTATGTGTTTTGATGATCTCTTCTTCTTGTTCAGTAGTATTTTCTAAGTCTTTGACCTGTATCATATATTTGGATAACTCTATCTACGCTCTTCCTCCAAGAGTTGAATTCTCCGGGTTTCCCTGAGAATTCTCGTAGACATCTTACGCTATCAGGAATTTTTTCTAGGTCCGCGAGATCACCTAGTTCGGGATTAATAGTTTGATCTTGCCCGATGGAAAGATCAGAATTAGGATTCATAAGAGTTTTGACTATATTTGTAATAGTATTTACGAGGTCGGCAGAAGGAATGGTTTATCGGGATCCGCTTTGAAGCGGTTGCTGCTGTGGCTGTGGAGGTTGTTGTTGGGGTTGTTGGGGTTGTTGGGGTTATTGGGGTTGTTGGGGTTGTTGGGGTTGTTGGGGTTGTTGGGGTTGTTGGGGTTGTTCGGGTAAAGCAAGTACAGGGGGGCGGATGAGATTGTTATGATTCGGAGAGAAAAAAAAATAAATAGACTTATTTTTTATGAACTTGATATAGGGGGGTATTTTCTTTCGTATTACAATTTTTAGATAAAGGAGGTAAAAATTGACACTTGAATAAATATTTATTTTCACTTAAATGTATTATTTTCTTAAATGCTAGTTGGTTTATTCTATTTGTTTAATTTATTTTATATTTTCTATCTCTTTTGTTAGAAACTGTGTTTCTCTTTTACTGTTTTTATTCTCAAAAAAATAATAATAAAGAAATAGATAAAACGACGTTCTGTATTTTTCTTAACTAACTCTAGGCATTTAGAAACTATGTTTCCTTTTTACTCAAAAACTTAAAGTTACATACATTATTAGATATTTCATTTCCGGAGCGGCTGGCAGCGTTTGCTGTCTCCTTTTTGCTGCTGGGCAGTTACTGGGGAGCCTCGTTTCTTCGGAAAGTTTGTTGTTTTTTTGAGTTGGATTACACGATCACACTTCACCACTGATTTTAGTAGCGTTCTCACTGTCAATGGTGATTTTAATTTTCTTTCCGCGCACTTGCTCTCTACTTATGGTGATATCTTTAAATCACGGTACTAGTTGTGGTGTTCTTTTTGCTAGTTCACGCACTTGCCACTTTAAGTCGAATTTACTCACTACTTATGGTGATTATTAAATACCGATGTGATAGGTGCACCGCTCTTCGTCGGGAATCGCTGCAACAACACCATACAGAAGTACCACTGAAAAGTGCATCGTCATCTAAGGCAAACCGTCATCGTCAGCAGCCAACTAGACTTGGTAAGAAAACGGTAGCAGCAGTAACAGAACCAAGATCAAAGTCCGATGATATGCAACCAAATTCTCTTATGTGTTCGAATGTGCATGAGTCATCTGGAGAAGCAAATGAACAAGTGGTTTCTAACGCAGAGACAGCCGCTAGTGCACAACGTCACCAGAGTGCAATAACCCTAGACATGCTCTACAAAGAGATTATCAATTTAAAAAAAAAACAAAACACAAATGTACTTGGCATGATGGCAGATCTCAAAGAGGAAAACACGCAATTGAAATCGAAGGTGATGTCTCTTGAAAATCGACTCAACTGGAGAGAACAAAAATGTTTAGAGAATTCAATTGAGATCGTTGGTGTACCGGGTTTAAACAACAACAATGCCAGCGAATGTTTGGAGAAGATTCTTATTGACGGGCTGAATATCTCTGTTGAACCCTCAGAAATAACAAAATGCTTTGTGAAGCGAGTACGGAAGAACATCGATTCATCAAACACCAGTCCCACCGACACCGCGGGATCCAGCAAAGATGCATGTCGTGACGTTTTATGCGTACATCTCTCATCTCAAGCCGTGAAACAAAAGATTATGAAGGGAAAGAGGATTGCAAACAAGAAGCTGAATGCTGGTTTATTTGTAGAGGGGAAAAGGGGTAATATTTTTTTGAATGATAATTTAACTAAATTTAATCGTGCTTTACTTATGGAAGCAAAAAAGTAAAAGTAGCTAATAAATTTAAATATTTGTGGTTTCAAAACTCCCAAATATTGATGCGTAAGGTTGATAATGGTAGGGTTATTGCTATTAGATCATTCGATGATTTAGTAAAACTCCAAGACTAATTTGTCTTGTTCTTGATTTTTTATTAACCTTTATTATGTTTAACATTAATAATAACATCGATCTAGATAGCAATAACCCAATCACTTCGACCATTAATAGTAATTGTGATAACATTTTTCGCTTTAATTCAAATGAGAGCAAACCCTTTTTCGTTGTTCATCAAAATATCCGTAGTGTGAGGCAAAATTTCGATCTACTCGTCTGCAATCTGGAAGCTTTTGAATATTTGCCTGATTTGATATTCATTTCTGAGATATGGATTTTCTCTTGTGAAATTGACGACTATTCTATCCCCGGTTATAAATTTTATGCAAACCCAAATGAATTATATCCAGCAGGTGGTGTAGGAGTTTTTGAGCGAGATATATACACAAGTGAAGATTGTAATGTGGAGCAATGCAGCATGGCTAGTGCAGATCTAATTAAAATTACTATCGGTGTACGCAGTGTATTTTTGGATTTTGTTTGTGTGTATAGATTACAAACTACCACTCCTCAATCTTTTCTGGACGACTTTTCAGATCTTTTAAGTAATGAGAAAGGGTCTAATTTTGTCATATTAGGTGACTTCAACATTGACATACTTACTTCCAGTACTGTGTCTGACAACTACCTTGCCCTTACAGCTGAGTATGGTCTTACATCCTTTATAAACGAAATTACAAGGCCCAACTCAAGTAGGTGTATTGATCATGTTTTCGGTCGTTTTTCGAAAATCCTCCTAAGTGATTGTTTTGGTATCAACTTTGACTTGCAAATAACTGACCACTGTATGACTGGTATATTACTTAAAGGTTTTACTGGTATGAACCAAACTTGTAGTAATTCTCCACAGTCGGTTACTAAAATAAGGTATGATTTGCTAAAAAACCAATTGCGTTTTGAGAATTGGGAAGAAGTCTATGCCGTGGCTAATGCTTCTAAAGCGTACGACTCGTTTTTGAACATCCTCAAGAACTATGTTAAAACCTCTAGCTTCACTGTAAACGTAAAAACTTCGCAAACTAGGTTAAAGCCCTGGGTAAATGCTAATATTCTGAAAAAAATTAAATTCAAAAACAAAATGCGCAAATTGTGTCATAGACATCCACTTAATTCCAATTTAAAAAATCGGTTTAAGAAAATGAGTAAGAATATTAATAAGGAAATCTCAAACTGCCGTGACAACTACTATTTGTCTAAATTTCGTGATGCACAAGGTAACCCAAAAAAGGAATGGAAAATTGTCAATAGTATAATTAATAACACCTCTTCTTATCATTTCAATCCCATTGTGCTGAGTGCCGAAGGTGCCGAGATTGTGGAGCCTGTAGCAGTAGCTAACGCATTTAATGCATTTTTTGCTTCTGTCGGGCAAACAGTGGAACCAAACAGTAAGTCGATTTGCAATCGTTGTGCAAGGGATCAAGTGGTGGAAGAATCGACGAGTACAAGCAGCTTCTTTTTTGATGAAATTCAGGGGTTAGAAGTCTTAAAGATTATCTACTCTCTCAACAACTCGAGATCTTGTGGGAATGATGGCATTTGTAATGCTTCGCTTAAGGAAATTGCACCCTATTTAGTTGACATACTAGCACATCTGTTTAATTTAAGTATTTTAAGTGGTATTTTTCCTGATCAATTGAAATGTGCTAACGTGTTACCTCTTTTTAAAAAGGGCGATCGAAAGGAAAAAAACAATTACAGGCCTATTTCCTTGCTTTCCTCAATTTTAAAAGTTTTTGAAAAAGCTGTAAAAAAACGAGTGTGTGCTCATCTACAAAGAATAAAATTTTTCAGTCCGGTACAGTTTGGGTTTAGGGAAGGGTGTTCTACTGAAGATGCACTTTTGTATTTTTGCTCTTTTATCAGCAAAGATTTGGACGGTAATAAATCTTGCGCTGGCCTCTTTGTTGATATTACGAAAGCGTTTGACATGGTTGTTCATGACATTCTTTTGGACAAATTGTACGGTGCAGGTTTTCGTGGCTTTATCTACAATTGGTTTGCGTCATATTTAAAGGATCGCAAACAAAGAGTAATAATAGAAGATTCTCTTAGCAGCCCTCAGGAATTTAGCTTAGGTGTACCCCAAGGGTCTGTGTTGGGTCCCATTTTGTTTTTAATCTTTATAAACTCCTTGTTTGCGCTACCTTTTGCAGGTAGAGTCGCGGCATTTGCAGATGACCTTGGCATCGCATACGGCTCAACAAGCCCTCTAAATCTAATAGCAGAAATTAACCATGATATTCATCTGATGAGAGTGTGGTTTGCTGCACACAGGTTACTTGTAAGTAGCAAAACAAAGTTAATGCTTTTTAGATTGAGTTCGCCCGAGTCGCCAGATGTCGATACCTTTTTCCACTCTTTTGATTGTCCGCGTTTCAACTTAATTAATTGTGTTTGTACTGCAGAATTATCAAGATCAATTTTTAATGAAAATGCCACATGTAACTCGAATTGTTTTAAAATTGAAGTAGTTAGGAACTTTAAATATCTTGGTATTACTATCGACCATAACATGAATTGGACTGATCATATTTTGGTATTGAAGCAGTACTTACGCTCTTCCATTCGGTGTTTTTATCGCCTCAGAAAATGCTGTTCCAATAAAACTCTTAAGACTGTCTATCATGGAATTTTTCACTCGAAACTGCAATATGGGATAAGCTGCTGGGGAGGTGCTTATATGACCAATCTAAAGCCATTCCATGGTGCTGTTTAGATCTTTGAAAGTACTGCCAGTAAGACATCAATTCTATTTCAGAGTCTCTAAGATATTTTTTATGAGAGGTGGCTATATGCAGAGTCCATTATCTGATAATCCTAATTTACGTAGCTCTACACGCCATGTTGTTGAAATTCCAGCCTTTCGCACTACTCACTACAGAAACTCCTACCCAGTTGAATCCTGTAAACTTTCTAATAGTCTTCCTTTCAATATAAGAGTCATAGAATCCCTTCACAAATTTTTAAATAAAGTTAAATTATGGCTTCTTGATTTTAACCATGATGAGATCGAAGTTTTGCTCACCTACCTTGCATAATTGTTTGAATTTTGTTATTTTTATATTTGTGTGTATTTTTAATCTACATTCATTGTTTTTGAAATAAGAATTTAAATATTGTCACCCCACAATGATATAAAAAAAAAAAAAAAAAAAAGTGGCATTTAACACTATTTATTGCTATTATCAGCAAAATAAAAAATGTCACTAACTATTCCCCATTATTTATAAGTATGAACTTAAGAATTATGTAGGTACTCATTTGTAAAAGAGAATAATGAATTAATAATAAATAAATAAAATAAATAAATTATACTATATTTTCTTTGGTCGCGGTATTCACTACGTATGGTGATTTATTTATTTGCTCGGGCGCCAGTTACGTACGGACACGTAGGGGAAGTTAAAAAAAACAAAAGTTTTTCTTTTAGGGGACAATCGTCCCGTTTATTAGGATCGGTAAACACAAACTGAAGCTACTTAAATCTAATGCAATTATTTATACCTTCGATTGCACAGGTGAAATTGCTGACGGGTTGGCTTGGTGGCTTTCGGGTTGACTTCTTGGAATTATACGCCAGACATAATTCCAAGAAGTCAAGTGCAACTCATATTTCGTGGGAATAGGTGCATGTGAACAGTTCATGATATGGGTCATCTCGTTGGAGTGTGTTCTGAAGTATTATGCAGAATAAACATTTTCGGTGTTAACATATGTGTGCTGCTAAAAATGTTACTTGGGGTCAAAGGTCACGGAATACGAAAATCTCGTTAGCAGTCACTTTTATCGGAAAAATATTAGCTACCAAATTTGTAGTTTATGAAATTACCTACAAAAAACATTATATAACTTTTTTTCGTAAAAATAACAGTTTTCGAGAAAATTTTATTCAAAAGTTGGAACGTAACATATGCACTTCTTAACGGTATGTATATGTCGTATGTATATATGTCGATTCTAAGTATACAAACGAACGAACGTTAGTATTAACTGATATTTTCTCGTGAACGGACGTGTTTATATACTTACTGATTTATTCAATTAGTATTGTATTAATTACGCAAATTATCAAAATTCTGTTGACAGAATGTTGAATGGGCATGCTTATTCTAGAGCTGTCAGAGGTCATTCATTAATCCATTTGGCTTTGGCAATAATTATATCGAAAGATCTTACTATTGATGAAGACTTGGACTCGATTCTTCGTACTACCATAGACGATGTGATGAACGGAATTGTGTCGTATGATGACATTGAAAATTGTGATAATAAGATTTACTTAATAAATTCAATAAAGGTTTACAAGAATATGAAGAAAAAGGTGCCATATCAAAATTATAGGTACAATATTTTCGTATGGTGTCAATTGCAAAAGAGTATATAAGAGCTGAACGAATGGGATTGGCAAGCACATTTAAATAGCGTTAGGCAAATGCTTCCATATTTTCATTCATCTGGCCATTATCCTTATGCTAAATCCGCACATTTATATCTCCAAGATATGATGAAGTTAGAGCAGTCTATGGATCCGCTTGTTTTTCAGAAGTTTATTACGGGATTCTAATAAATTTAGTTGTGGAACTTGGTCTGACATGATCATTGAACAGTCTCTCATGAAATCGATGAAAACATTCAATATACAATATAGCACGAGGGGGAAGCACACAAGAAAGTGTTTTAAGCAAATGGGTTCATGGCATGCATGCAATGATTAGTGTGTCCGAAGGTTTAGAAGTTCTTACTAATGTATCAATGGATACAACAGATCAGCATGTAGACGCAAAGGATACACGTGTAAAAGGAGATAATGAAGACGTAAAAAAATAATTAATTCAATGGTTTTCTTGTTACAAGCCCTTTCCAGTGGTTTCGAAGATAATGTCAATATCAAGTGGAGTCGTCGGCGATGATAGAATAAATTGTCACAATGCTTATGAAGTGGGTCTTGTTTCAATTACAAACATAATTGGTAAAAAATTTTATAGCATCAAATTAAAACGTGCTGACAGAGTACTTCCTCTTTTAACAGTATCCAGCTCTGTGAAAGTTCACAATGAAGAAGTACCTATCGATCCTTTATTATTATTTCAACGCATAAGTATTACAAAAAGATTTGACGATCAACTTCAAAAATTGTTGGAGTATGAATTAGCTCCATTATCACTCTTCAACGAGAATGGAATGCGTAAAAATCAAAAATCTGCTATTTGTAAATGTTTTCAACCAGTAATTGAAAACATTGAATTAGATACCTCTAATGTTACTTATATCATCGATGGAGGATTTCTTTTACACCGTGTTGTATGGAATAAGGGAGAAATATTCGATATACAAATTTTAATGCATATGTTCACTATGTACTTAAATATTATGGTAATAACGTTATAATTGTATTTGATGGTTATAACGATCATACAAAAAAATATCAAAACTGGTGAAAAACGTCGTCGAAGTGCAAAAGTTTCATCATCTACTGATATTCTCTTCGATGAATCCATGACTATTTCAACAAGTCAAGAAAATTTCTTGGGAATGCAAGCAACAAGCATAGATTTATTTCTAAATTATATGAACAATTTAAAACTGCTAATATTAATGTAAAACAAGCTCAAAATGATGATGATGTTCTCATCATTGAAACAGCAATGGAAGAATCCCACAGGAGAACAAGTATCATTGTAGGTGAAGGCGTAGACTTACTAGTATTATTGATTGCACGAACGCCTAGTGATAAAATCATATATTTTTTAAAACCGGAAAAGGCAAAAATACAAACAACAATTTATTCTTCACAAAGCTTAAGTTTGTATCCTGAGTGTAGAAATCACATTTTATTTTTACATGCAATGACCGGTTGCGATACTACATCAGCTTTTTTTCACAGAGGTAAAATTAATGCATTTAAATTATTTGAAAAGAATAAGGAATTAATTAACTACGCCAATTTCTTCACTCAAAAACAATGCTACCCGGATGTGATTTTTGATCATGGCATTCGTTTTCTACTGGCTATGTATAATGCACCAATAAAATAAGTGTCTATTGATAATCACAGATATTTGACGTTTGAGAAATTAACGCAGCTTAAAAAATCTTTAGATTTATCGTCTCTCCCGCCAACATCTAGTGCAACTCAACAACATTTACATATATCGCGTTTACTACCAAGTGCAAGTATGGCTTGGCAACGACCTCAACCCTCTAGACTGGGGATGGACATTGCAGGAAGGAATTTTAGAACCAGTTAAAACTCTTCTTCCACCCGCCCATGATAGTTTACTGAACACTATTTTTTGTAAATGTATGAAGGGATGTACCTTGAACTGCAGTTGCAGAAAAGTTGGGTTGTACTGTTCACCAGTTTGTGGTAATTGCCACGGTCAGGATTGTTTAAACGTATCACCTGATGCACTTAATGACGCTACTAATGACGAGCCTGCTGAGGATATAGATCCATCGTGTTTCTTGACTCAAACTATGGAAATATGCGAACCGGGGGAAGATGAAGACAATGAAGAGATGGTCATGATAAACGAAATGGAGTCTGAAGAAGAACCATAATAATCTATGAATGCAAATTAATTTTTTAATAATCTTATGCTATCATAGAGTTTGTTATTAATATAAAAATATTGTTTGAACAAAAAAATCTGTAATAATAAATATAAAAAAAAAATTAATTTGAAATAAAATAAAAAATAAAATATAAAATAAAAAAACAAATATTTAATTTTTTAATTTTGGTGGGGGCGAATGCCCCCATTTATTCGGCTTAATACAAGCTATAACTTAAAAAAAAAAACTTAAACTAAAACTTAAAACTAAGGTTGGTTGGAGTGGTGAAGGAGAACAGATTTGAGGTAGGAAGTGGTGCGGTGAAAGTCAAAGACGGTAGGGTTTGAGTTGATTTGACGTAGCATACGGGAGATTGGTTCGTTCGCGCCATAGGAGGTGTGGTGGGTTGGTAGATAGAAGAGTCGAGGGGTACGTAGATTACGAGGGTTAGTGTTGAGGAAAATGGAGTTGTGAAGGGACGCGCATTCAACGTGACCTGAAAGGAGTCGATGAATGAAGAGAAAGTCTGCTGCATCTCTGCGATCTTCGAGGGTGTTTAAGTTGATAAGGTTGAGACGATTTTGATAGGGGGGCAGATTAAAAGGATCGTCCCAGGGCATACCTCGAAGAACAAATCGAAGAAAATATAATTTAATACTTTTTTTTAAATAATTATTTTTAAATTAAAAAAATGTATAACTTATTATTTAAGTAAATCAATATTTATCAATCGTATTGTGCAGCAGAAATAATTTCACAGTTTGGATTTATTTATCTTCCACTTAAACAAAAAACAACGCACAAATTAAATACACATTTCTTCAATATTCAATTTAACCATAATAACCTGAAACTGTAGAAAAATACATATCGTAACTAACTTAAGGTTAAGGCAACAACATCTGACTCGTTTCGAGACAGAGAAGTGTGCAAAACGTGTAAGGAAAGTCTTTTAGAAGGGAATCAGTGTTTATGGAAAATGAAAGATGACGACGACTTAGTCGTCTTTCTCTGCAGAGCTATAACCACTAAAAATAGTGACTTTCTTTGGCAGTTTGCTGTACTCCTCTGTCAGGCGGTCGTACTCCCTATTCAAAGACTCGGCCTGCGATTTAAGAGCTTCCTTGTCCTTTTGCTCCCTGTTGAACGAAGCAGTAAGTTCCTAAACACGTCTCCTCAAGTCAGTTATCTCTCCAACTGTGTTATCGGCGCCGCCATCTTCTTTAGCTTCTTCGGCTTTTTCGGCAGGTTTGCCTGCCATTAAAGTACGAGCTGCGGCTGTGGCACTCTGTGCTTGCTTCATGGAAGCCTCACTCTGAGGTAACAACGTTGCCTGGGCTGAGATGAGAGTTACCAAACGTCGAATAACCAAAACCAAGAAGATCGAGAAACCAGAAATGTAGAAATTTCTTTGAGCCCGGAACAATCGCATGCTGTGTTGCATCTCTACATTCAAGTGCACTTCACCAGATTGCTCATGAGTGGAGGCTTTATTTATTTTTTTCTCGATTGTGAATGCACTTTTTTCGTTTAGTAGTGTGGTGATGTAGCTGCTCCAATGAGAATTCAATTCAAAAATAGGCATATATCATGAGTAATATGTACGCTATAACTTTTAAATCGAATTTCCTCCAAAACCGTTGGTCTTATAAAAAAATGAATAACATGTTTTTGGTAGGTAATTTTCTAAAATACAAATTTGATTACCACTATTTTTTCGATAAAAATGACCATTAACGAAATTTTTGCAAAAAACCGTTTTTCATGACATTTGACCTTGCGCAACATTTTAAGCAGCGCATGTATCAAAGGGGATCTTTGTAATATTGTTTAGAACCCCAAAAGGAAGGTCCATGCAAAAATCCAGTTTTCCCCTATTTATTCCGCAGTGGTCTTTATTCCTCGTACTAATAGGTAATATAGGCGGTCTAAAAAGAATCAACCTACCGAGAAAACCTGAAAAATATCAAACGACCCAGAAATGACTACAACGCCGTTCTTAAATGTGTACATCCCAACGCTCATTGACTATAGAGTATTCGTTGTACGTTAACAAACGATCTTCTTTATGTATGTGACACTCTCACTCTCGGCTGTGAACCTCTCTATGCATCTGCCTATGATTGCATCTTTTTTGTCACACACACATATATATGCGCAATTAGTGCTAAGATACTCACTCTATTTATTAGTATGAACATTTCAATAAAGAGTAAGCATTTGAACTCTAACAAGGCCGTACGTGTTTTATTTCTTTGCTCCGCTGAGACATTACATATTTGGCGAAGAGGATAAAACGACAAAAGTTTCAACAGTAATAACAAAACAGAGTTTGTGGTTCAATAACTACGTTAAGAAGGCAAACAAACAAATTAAGTAAAGAACTGTATGCCACCAAAGATGGAAAACGGAGGAAACCAAAGTTTTAGTGCTGGTCAAGTGACCATGTTCCAGACCTCAAATGTGGCAGAATTCAACCCTAATGTGGAGTCGTGGAATGTGTGGAAAGAACGCCTTGACATCCACTTTTGTGAAATAAGTTGCACAGATAACAACATTAAAAAGCCGATTTTATCAATTATCAATCAATTGGTGGCGTGCGGTATAAAGCGTTACACAGTTTGTGCAGTCCAGCTTATCCAGTGTCAGCAAATTATGAGGAGCTGTGTGAAATTTTAGACACGCAGTACACGCCACCAACAACTGTATTCAGTGAGCGGAAGAAATTTCATATGGCAACGAAACAGGACAGTGAATCAGTTGCAGAGTGGTATGCCCGAGTTAAAACCCTGGCGCTTAATTGTAAATTTGGTGACAACTTGGATGCGTTTGTGTTAAACCAATTTGTGATGGGTTTGCCAAATTTCATTTTGAAAGGTGCAAAGTGCGTTGAAGAAGGCGATGATATTGAAGACGAAGAGCATTGCAAAAGCAGCAGAAAAAGAACAAAGTGCAGTTAACCTTGTCAGGAGGCGAAATTTTCTAAAACCAATAACGGCATTAGCGGTAATAGCAGAGGCTGTGGAGGAAACAGCGGCAGTGGAGTGAAAGAAAATCTTTTTTTCTCATTGTGGTTGGCGAAACCATAGCCCTCAATCTTGTAGGTACAAAGACAGCAAATGCCACTCTTGTGGGAGAGTCGGTCATTTGGCTTCTGTGTGTTATAAAAAAAAGAGAAGTGTCAATTATGTATCTAATAACTGTAACGATGATCATGCTGTTAATGACTTGTTTAATTATTGTGCGGCACAGATGCTCCATATACATTGTTGCCTGTTTCATTTTATGAAGAGAATAATATTAAGAAGACTCTTGGTCCATGCCATGTACCATATGTGGATTATAGTGGTGATAAATTGAAGCTGGTTGGTGAATATGATGCGTCGATTACTTTTTAAGGTAAGACAAAATCAGTTCTTGTCGTTGTTGTTGATTCGTCGAATCCTTCCCTACTTGGTCGTTCGTTTTTACGTTCATTTAATTTTGAGTTGTTGCAAGTAAACAACATTAATTCGAATGCTGCATTTGTCAATCAATTGAAAAATGAATTTTCTGAAGTTTTTCAAGAAAATTTGGGCGAATTTAATATCAACAGAATTTCGTTGAAAGTTGCAGAAGATGCAACTCCAATCTTTTGTAAACCAAGGCCTGTAACTTTAGCTTGGAAATATAAAATAAATAATAAATCAGGTGTATTGGAACCGGTCGATAATTCTGATTGGGGAACTCCTTTGGTGCCAATTTTGAAACCCAAAGTTACAAAGTTACCCAAATAAATTTTTGATAGATTCTTTACCCAGAATTGATGAGATTTTTGCATCATTAGAGGGTGGTGAAAAGTTCACCAAAATTGATTTGTTGAATGCTTACAATCAACTTGTTCTCGATGACGAATCTCAACTATTATGCGCGTGGAGTACGCAGATTGGTACCTTGAAAGTAAAACGTTTGCCTTTTGGTGTCAAAACGGCAGAAGCCATTTTCAAAAAACCATGGAAAATTTATTAAGGGGTATTCCATTTGTTGTGGTTTACCAAGATGACATTAAGGTCACTGGCAGAAATGTGCAGGAGCATATCAAGACATTAAAGCTAGTTCTTCAAAAATTACAGTCGTCTGGATTGAAACTGATATCAAGAAGTCCGTATTTTTGAAGTCTGATATTTCGTATTTGGGATTTAATATTGATAAAAATGGTATACGTAAAAACGATGATCGGACTTCGAGCGTGTTTTCTGCTCCTATCCCTGGTAATGCTTCGGAATTAAGAACTTTTGCTGGAATGGCAAATTATTATTCTAAATTCATTGATAAGTTCGTGCAAATTACGAGGGGCGTTCAATATATTCTCGGTATCGATATGAAGGAAAATGCGAATTCAATTTAAATTGTTTTTATTTTTTAATATAATCTCCCCTAACATCAATTCATTTGTTACATCTTGAGATAAGCTTTTTTAAACCCTCAAAAAAATTAATTTCCTCTTTCTCTGCAAAATACCCATTTATTGCCGACTTGAGTTCTTCATCATCCGAAAATCTTTTTCCACGAAGACATTTTTTCAAATCCGGAAACAGGAAATAATCACTAGGGGCAAGGTCTGGACTATAGGCTGGGTGTTGGATTTCTTCGAAACCACAATCTCGCGCAGCAGCCTTGGAAACTCGCGCCGTGTGAACAGGAGCGTTGTCATGAAGAAGCAACACACCCGCTGCGAGTTTACTCCGTCTTTTCTTTTTAATTTCCTCCCGCAAATTGTGCAAAGTGGAAGCGTAGGATGTGGCGTTGATGGTTTCACCTTTTTTTTGTACTCAATGAGCAAGATCCCCTTTGAGTCCCAAAAAACTGTGGCCATGAGCTTCCCGGCAGACGGAGTGACTTTGAACTTCTTCGGGGGGTCTGTTCCTTTTTTATGCCACTGCATGGACTCTTGTTTGCTTTCAGGGTCATAGTGGTGGACCCATGTTTCGTCCCCAGTAACAATTCGATCCATAACACCGTCCGCGTTCTCACTACAACATCTCCAAAAGCTCTCTACAGCATGCGATTCTCACTTTTTTCTGAGGCGCTGTGAGCATTCGTGGCACCCACCTTGCACTGACCTTTGAAAGGTTAAGATGGTCATGAAGAATGGTGTGAATGGTACCAATTGAAAGCTTGGTGATCTCTGCCATCATTTTCACCTTTATTCGGCCATCTTCAAGAACAAGTTTTTCGACTTCTTTGATGCTTTCTCCCGTACAAGCAGTAGCCGGGGCGCCGGAGGGAGGTCGTCTTCAATGCTGTCTCTGCCTCTCTTGAACTCACTTGACCACTTTTGCGCAGTTGATAATGAAGGTGCGGAACCCTGGTAAACAGCCACCATCTCTTTATGAATAGTTTTTTAACTTTTTTCTTGCTTAGTGAGAAATTTAATTACAGCGCGATGCTCAATTTTCACCATCATCGTCTCAGTTGCCATTATGATTCTGTTTAACTAGAGATAAAACGCGAATTAATAATCACATTTATATGAAATTTTACACGAATGCACTAAAATAATAGTATTACTTGATAAATAAGTCAATTTATATATACAACCACAGCTTCACCCCGATACCGAGAATATGTTGAACGCCCCTCGTATGTCCTCTTTTTACCATCTATTGAGCAAAGATGTACCTTTTGTTTGGTCTGAAAAGTCCCAGAAGTCGTCTGATGAAATAAAAACAGCTGTAACGTCGGACCAGATTCTGGTTCACTTCAACCCTGACTTGCCAATAATTTTAACTACTGATGCTTCAAACAATTCTGTAGCTGGGATTGTATCACACCAATTTTCTGATTCCACAAAGCCAATTGCCTTCGTTTCCAGAGCTTTAACAAAAAGCGAGAGAAATTACAGTACCTTTGAAAAAGAAGCTTTATCGATTGTGTTTTGTGTTAAAAAACTTAAGCCGTATTTACTGGGAAACACCTTCATTTTAAGTACTGATCATCGTCCACTTCTATCCATATTTGGTAGCAACAAAGGTTTGCCTACCATACCTTAAGCGCGAATGCAACGCTGGGCATTAATCCTCTCTGGTTTTAATTATTTCATTGAACATGTCAAAGGAGTTCAAAATGAAGCTGACAGTATTTCAAGGATGCCTCAAAGAAATTTTGAAACGAAAAATAATGAAAATTCCTACACCAACTTTGTTGAAAGCGAAAACCACTTTAACATTGAGTTATATCTCGTGAGACAATGCGAGACCCAATTTTGTCAAAAGTTGCTGACTGTATTTCAGACGGAACTTTAAATAAATTAAAAGACGATAATTTTACACCATATCGTGAGAAGTATACCCAACTTACTGTTGAGTATGGCTGCATTTTGTGGGGATACAGAACAGTGATTCCGGGAAAACTGAGATCGAAAATTTTAGATGAACTGCATCGCTCTCATTTAGGAATAGTGAAAACTAAAGCCCGTGCCAGATCGTATTTATAATGGCCTGGTCTTCATAAGGACGTTGAAAGTTTGATCAAAAATTGTTTACCATGCCAAAAACTACAGTCTAGTCCCGAGAAAAGCCGCCTGATTCCGTGGTTGCCTACTGATTCTGTATCTATATTGATTTTGCTGGTCCCATCAAAAAATTATACTTTTTGATTGTTGCCGATTCTTTTTCGAAGTTCGTTGAAGTCTTTAAAACAAAGGAAATAACCACAGCTTTTACTGAGAGAAATGGCTCTCAGTTTACTTGTTATAGTTTTCAAGAATTTTTATCCTCATACAGAATAAAACACATCCTGATGGCTCCAGGACATCCGTCCAAAAATGGTCAAGCAGAAAACTTTGTCAAAACATTCAAAAAGTCTATTTTAGCAAGCTTGGTCCAAAACAAAGATGCCAATTTGGATCAAATGTTATGCCGGTTTTTGATGGATTATCGAAACATGACATATTGCAGTACAGGCGAGTCCCCAGCCAAAATTTTCTTCGGCAGAAAACTCAAAACCCGATTTAGTCTTCTCAAACCTCACACAACGAAAGAAAAGGTAATCAATTCTCAACACAACAACATTATCAACCACAAAGGAAATCGAAATACAGTACGCCCTCGATAAAAGCAATTATTGAATTAGAATTTAACGTGAACACCAGAGTATGAAAAATTAAAGAATATTGTTGTCGTAAAAGAAAAGAAAAATAATATATTTAATTCACTTAAGAAAAAACATTTACATAATGTTAATTCAGTTTTTAGTTAAATTGATTTAAAAAATTGGGAAATGTTCGTTTGCTTTTTCTTAGAGGATACATTTTTTTCGACGGCCAGCTGTCTCAGTTTTTGAATAGTCAAGGTATCTTCTAGTGAAACCGGTTTTCTTCAGTTTTGATTTTTGGCCGTGGAGGACTTACACTCGCACCTGCGCTTTCTTCTTCACTCTCCATTTCTTTGGCTTCTAGATTGTTGCAAACAGGCGCCTGTTCGATATCGTTTTCGGCAATCCAATTGCTTAATTCCTCAATGCCAAAAGTTTCAGTGGAAAATAACTCTTCAAGCAAGTCATTAATGGATGTCATCATTTCGCGGTCACTAATGATTTTATCGCTTACGACCCTCAACGGCAGCTCATCCTCCTCATCCCACTCATTGTCAGAAGGCATCAAAGGCTTCTAGCACTTTTGTATAGCCGAAGACTTAACCTTGTCATTTGTAGCCAAATCTGAACCTCAGCTTCCGAATAAATGTGCTAAAAGTCCTTTTTTGTAGTAAAATTTTGGTTGGAGAATAGCGGTGCAGTTTGCTGGCAATGGTAACAATCTTTCCATCATCACTTATCATCTCCCATCTTTTGGATGACAGGTCGCGTTGTCCAATAGCAGCAGTAAGCTCTTTAATTTTATCAAAAATGGTTCCACCAGTTTTGGCTTATTTGACAATTTGTGGAGAAAAACAAATTTTAAGCATTCGGATTCCATTCCGTTTTTTTAAATTTGAAAACCAGTCATTACTGGCATTAAAAGCTCCTGATTTTGCTTTGATGTTTTTGTGAAGCATAAATGCTTTTAACTTAAGGATTTGTGTGGGAATGGGTACGTTTTGCCTGCGTTGCCTCGGGAACCAATTGTACAAGGCTTTTTCCATCCTTGGATACTAAAAGGTTTTTAGAGCTACGCGCTTTCCCGGTCCGGGCTCAGAATTAATAACGAATTTGTTAAGCACCTTTTTTCTCTTTTTTATTCAGCTAATGCTGGACTTGTTGCGCTTGTATGTTTCACAAAGTGATTTAACTAATGCATTGTTACTCAATTCATAAATCTCAGTCTTTAACTTTATAAACAGCTTGTGAACTTTTTTATACGATAGCCATGATTTCTAAAATAAAACTAAGCAATTATTTAACGACCGAGAGAAAATAAGCTGAACTCTGGTAAATTAAAACGCAAATATAATGCATCTACGATCTATGTAGTAGTTTAAAAAATTCTGAGAGAAGTAACTGTAAAATAACTGCCCAGTTACAGTAAAACCAAACACCAAAAAATACAAAAAAAGCTAAAACGAAAAAAGAGATCATGGATGAAAAGTTGCATATACTGAGTCAAATTTTTTTTGAAAAGTTGCAATCACTGAGTTACTAATGGTAAGAATTTGGGTTTTGCTTTAACCGAGGTATTGCGTTTATCGAGGGTTGTTTTTACCGAAGGCGTACTGTATAACGTTTCGTGAAGGTCAAGAAGTAATGGTACGTGATTATTGTAATCTTAATAAGCCTAGTTGGACTAAAACACCAATAAAACAACAACCTCAATCGTACTCCTGCGTTTTAACCCATAATAGTAAGGGAGGCGATCGTAGGATTACCTACCTTATCGGGTCAATGGAAAATTCATTCACTACCTGGTAGTAAATTAGGAAATATTTACAGAACTGCTTGTCTTACAAGCGTTTTCGGGGCCGTTTACCCAAAAAAGGGTTACTTCCATGTTGAGTTATACCATGGAGTCAATGAAAAGTTAAAAAGTACTTTAATAGAGATTTTCTTGTAGATCTCAGAACAGTTGGTCGGACAGACAAAATCCGGGAACTTCTCCTTGTCCGACCGCTTTCAAGAACAGTATTTTTGATGTTAACCTACCTCATCAGATCAGTAGATAAATGTGGTATGGAATTAAAGCTTAGACTGTCCTCTTTACGAATCCAGTGGCCGGACAAACATTAATTGTTCCAAATCATATGTCCGACCACTTTTACCAAAAAAAACTCCGTTACTTCGTTGATTTTTTGAAGCTGAAAATCGGTTTTTTGATGTTAAAACATTATGAAAGTAGTACTAAATCATAACCTTGAGTTTCTACTATACGAAATATATAAGTTGGGTGTAAAAAAGCTCCTCCAAATAGTATGTCTGACCATTTGCTTACTTTTTTTCACAGAAAAATCAAGTGTTCTGTAACAAAAATTCTTACCGACAAACCAACCGAATTAAAAAAAACTTTTAATAATACTATAATCTGTGCTTTAATATTTCTTTTAAAATTTTGATAATTAACCTCAAAAAAAAAACTTACAACAGGCATACATCAGGCATACAGTCGTAGTCAAAATAAAAAACAAAATTTTTATGTGGTTTAACTTTTTCGCTTTTAATTTTGTAAACGTAAATCCATTTAATTATATTTTTTCAAACAAAACATTACAACATAAGTATATTTCAAAAAATTGTTTACAAGATACTAAATAAATTATTGCATACATCTAGTTATTCAAAATAAAAACTATTTAAAAAGCAAGTTAGTGAGGTCTCATGTTATACGAGTACATCATCATCAGAGTCTTCTTCATTTAAAAAATCTAAAGCTTCATGTCATCAACCTTTAGTGGTGTTGGTTCTTCTTGAAACCAGGGAGGTGATAACCTTTCGTTTTTCAACACTCAGCCGAAATCTTCTGCACTAAGTTGTATGCAATCTGCATCTGTTGCATTTGCCCACATAGAACTCACAAAAATAGTCCTTTTAATTTTCTCATAAAGTGATTCAAAGCCAGGATGTATAAAGCTGGAGACAAAGTTATTTATGGGTTTAAAAAAATTACCTGGATCATTGATTTTGCAGCGTCAATATTTTGAAAAATTTGATATCTGGCTGAATTTACACTGTTGCAGTTTTTCACACCATACAATTGCGAAGTAAAGTAAAGTATCGTTACCATTTAAATATCCAGTTTGATTACTTAACGCTGCAAAGACTGTTTGAAAATGCACGCTTTTATCTGAAATTTCAAGTAGTTACGCTTTACCTTTTCTAAAAAAAAACATGCCGTGTAGTCGCAACTTGTAAAGGCGTGAAATGCTGGCAAAGCAGCACATAAATTCATTCCCAGTGTAGAGGCCAGTTGCGTAAAATTAATACAATTCAGATCTTTTCTTTTCGAAGTTCCACTTGCTAACCAAATATAATATAAATCTTTTAATTTGTGCATATTTCCAAGTAAAATAATCAATATGTTACATCGCTGTCAGATGCTTTTACCATAATAATTTTGAATTAGGCTTTGATTTGCTGATATGATAAATTAATCTTCTGTCAGCTTCTTCATGATTACACCTATACTCAATCTCTTCACACTTATATATTATTTCGTCTTGAACAACATACGAACGCAATGTTCAGCATCTTTCATGGATGGTCGTAAATAACGGTCAAAAACTAGTTGCACTTCCGAAGCTTCCGTTATTAAAAGTTTGGGGCACTAAAGGTCCCAAGAGATGAAGAAAATAGAACCCATCTATAAAACCTATATCTTTATCGACTGTTTCAGATAAAGGAATTCGAGATTTGAGTTTTTTTTTCCAAAACAGATTTGCCGGTTTTGTGGATGTATTGTCAAAGAGCTGCAGGAGCAGGCTATGGCTAAAAGTCTTCCAAAAGTATCTCGTTCCATTTTTATTAAGGTCTGATTTTTTCACTATCCTTGCTTTTCTCATATTTTTTAAGCATTCCGATGAGAAATTTAAAATATTATTTCGTTTTAAAGGCTTTTCGAATAGGTCGGAATCAGAGCATTCTTCAATGCATGTTATTTTTTGTTTGTGACCTAATGTATTAGCATATAAAAGAAAGTCAGTTGTTTGTTGAGATGCAGCTCTCCCCGTTGTTATGTTATGGAGATATTTTTTTTTTTTCGCTTTTAATTTTGTAAACGTAAATCCATTTAATTATATTTTTTCAAACAAAACATTACAACATAAGTATATTTCAAAAAATCGTTTAAAAGATACTAAATAAATTATTGCATACATCTAGTTATTCAAAATACAAACTATTTAAAAAACAAGTTAGTGAGGTCTCATGTTATACGAGTATATCATCTTCATCAGAGTCTTCTTCACTTAAAAAATCTAAAGCTTCATGTCATCAACCTTTAGTGGTGTTGGTTCTTCTGGAAACCAGGGAGGTGATAACCTTTCGTTTTTCAACACCCAGCCGAAATCTTCTGCTCTAAGTTGTATGCAATCTGCATCTTTTGCATTTGCCCACATAGAGCTCACAAAAATAGTCCTTTTAATTTTCTCATAAAGTGATTCAAAGCAAGGACGTATCAAGCTGGAGTCAAAGTTCTTTATGTGTTTAAAAAAATTACCTGGATCATTGTTTTTGCTGGTAAATATTTTGAATAATTTAATATCTGGCTGAATTTACACTGTTGCAGTTTTTCACACCATACAATTGCGAAGTAAAGTAAAGTATCGTTATCATTTAAATATCCAGTTTGATTACTTAACGCTGCAAAGACTGTTTGAAAATGCACGCTTTTATCTAAAATTGCAAGTGGTTATGCTTCACCTTTTCTAAAAAACATGCCGTGTAGTCGCAACCTGTAAAGGCGTGAAATGCTGGCAATGCAGCACATAAATTCATTCCCAGTGTAGAGGCCAGTTGCGCAAAATTAATACAATTCAGATCTTTTCTTTTGGAAGTTCCACTTGCTAACCAAATATAATATAAATCTTTTAATTTGTGCATATTTCCAAGTAAAATAATCAATATGTTACATCGGTGTCAGATGCTTTTACCATAATAATTCTGAATTAGACTTTGATTTGCTGATATGATAAATTAATCTTCTGTCAGCTGCTTCATGATTACACCTATACTCAATCTCTTCACACTTATATATTATCTCGTCTTGAACAACATACGAGAAACACTTGTCTTCTACTGTCAAAAACACTTTCTTATTTCCAAGAACTGGAACTAGAGATCTATCCTGCCAATGGATTCCAAGAAATCTAACTAAGGCTTCCTTAAATTTTGGATTTGTTAGATATTTAATGAAGTCTTTAGTTCTTTTTTGTAATCGCCCAGGTACTATTGTGTAGTTGATGGCCTCTCGTTCCTTACGAACGCAATGTTCAGCATCTTTCATGGATGGTCGATGGAAGTAAATAACGGTCAAAAGCTAAGTGCACTTCCGAAGCTTCCGTTGAGCATATTCTGTTCAAAATCATTTCCGAAAACTTATTAAAAGTTTGGAGCACTAAAGAGATGAAGAAACTAGAACCCATCTATAAAATCTATATCTTTACCGATTGTTTCAGATAAAGAAATTCGAGATTTGAGTTTTTTTTTGCCAAAACAGATTTGCCGGTTTTGTGGATTTCACCAGTGTAGTGACAAGGAGCTTCAGGAGCAGGCTATGGCTAAAAGTCTTCCAAAAGTATCTCGTTCTGTATTTATTAAGGCCTGTTTTTTTCACTATCCTTGCTTTTCTGATATTTTTTAAGCATTCCGATGAGAAATTTAAAATATTATTTCGTTTTAAAGGCTTTGTAGATACTGTATATAGTAAAGACATTCTTCACGATACAGTTGGTATTATTTATCAATTCGAACCCAAGAAAAGTTTACCATTAGTAGCAAATAGCCCGGTAGCAAGTAATCAGGCTGATAGTAAGATTGTACTTCCAAAAAAAGAAGACGGTTCGAGCAAATTCCTCGCGAAATTCAACCATACATGAAAAAACTCACTTCCAAAACAAATTTACTTCCATTACTCGATATTTTGAATGCAACCACTGAATTCGAAAATACAAAAAAAAAATGCGATGCTCAAAGACTAAATCTAGGCAATTTCACTTTCCAAGATTATTGAAATATCAATGTGGATAGGATGTAATAGTAAAATGACAATTGACAAAAGTGAGATCCAGACTATAGATTACTTTTCTTATAGATTTTGTCGCCTTCATCCTACACTGTTGTTTTTAAAACTCTTAAATATGCTCAAATGATTGCCAATGAATGCCATCAAAAATAAATAATTTTGACATTTGATTTAGCAATTGCCAAAATGGCAATGCAAATTCAAATGACTGAGAGTCCAACCTTTAATAATGTCTTCATAAATTTGGAAGCGTTTCATATACAAATGGCTTTTTTCAAAGCCCTTGGAAAATGCATTAATTTTTCGAGGATAGTTAATATTTTATTGTAGTTCAATCTGAAGTCTCAGCCGGAGGTTCAGTGAACGGATTTATTGGCGGTAAACATTTCAATAGATGTAAGAGAATCCATCCCTTACTGTCTGGTGCCATTCAGGCATTGCATTTTAAACGGTTCTGTTTAGAAAATGAGGTTGATATCTCAGAAGATTTAATTGAAGACTTAAAATGTATATGTATATGAAATGAAGCCCTTATTTTATGTCCATTGCTACATGATACGTTAAATAAATACCAAAGCTATGTCGATCTTACCCTGAAAGGAGATCATTGGAAAACCCCCCAGTTCTTTATGAAGTAAGTTGAGTTCATGAACGTGTTTTTCAGGTTTTCAAGAAGCATAAGAACGACTAATTTTGAATTGTATGTAGAATCAATTTTCGACTTTTCTAATTTATTTTTTGTCTTCAATCAACCAAACTACGCAAGGTGGATATTGAAATATCACTCTAATTTAGTGGAATTGAAGATAAATAATTCAGATTTAATAAACGTGGTGCCTTTGGTATAAAACGTAGGAAACAAAGTCTTACAAGGAGCTCTTGCATCTCTTGGTCTTACTCTTGAGCAGACTATAAATGCGGATGCTGCTAACTCTTTGACTGGCGTAACCTATTTTTCGAATTCAATTTTTGCAAGACAGCGCTGGGCACTTAGCCATAATATGCGTACAAAAATTATTTCCAAAATGATGGCTGAATTAAAAATTGGATGATATATGACATATCAGACCTGTAAAGTAATGAAATACATTTGTACTGCAGTACGGTGAAAGTACTAAGTAGCCTGTAATTGTACTTAAAAGTAAATAAGTACCAGTATTTACCTAAGTACTCTGTTCCAAGTACATTTACTAGGTACTTGAATACACCCCAGTACATTTTCAAGTACTTTTCAAGTACATACAAATCCTTCATACCCATGCTCCTCGTCAATACTCTCATTCTGCTTTTATTTGAAAACGATATTTACTATACATAACTGATACTCATTTAGGAAGCGGAATGAAAATATTGGACAAATATCCGATATTTAAAAACCTTTCAATCAAACCTAATACTATTTTGACGTCATCGGGCCTTGTGGAAAGATTGGTTTCCTTTGCTGGCCTATTTAACACTCCGAAACGCAGCACGCTGTCTGACCAGCATTTCGAGGAATTAGTTTTATTGAAAGCTAACTCTAATTTTCTTAAGTCTTTCGAAAAAAAAATAAAAAAAAACAATAAATTAGTTTTTCTGGCAAAACCACAACACCGTTAGGAACCGTAATTTGTTAGCAAGAGTTGGTTCAAAAATTACAAATTGAGTATAAACTTGTAAAAGTTAAGTACTTGCAAAGTACTTACAAATGTACTGGGGTGTATTCAAGTACCTAGTAAATGTACTAGGAACAGAGGACTTAGGTAAATACTGGTACTTATTTATTTTTAAGTACAGAGTACATTCTACTTGAAATTTGTAAGTACAAGTACAAGTACAGGGTATTGGGTACTGGACTCATGCTGGTACTTCAAAGTATGCAGCTCTGTGACATATGTTATGAGCTTGCAAACAACCATGTTGAAAAAGAAAAAAAATCGTTAGTTGAAATTATTAATGCTTTTAAACAAAACTTTCGAATCGAAAGTTGAGAAAAAATATCTCCATAACATAACAACGGGGAGAGCTGCATCTCAACAAACAACTGACTTTCTTTTATATGCTAATACATTAGGTCACAAACAAAAAATAACATGCATTGAAGAATGCTCTGATTCCGACCTATTCGAAAAGCCTTTAAAACGAAATAATATTTTAAATTTCTCATCGGAATGCTTAAAAAATATGAGAAAAGCAAGGATAGTGAAAAAATCAGACCTTAATAAAAATGGAACGAGATACTTTTGGAAGACTTTTAGCCATAGCCTGCTCCTGCAGCTCTTTGACAATACATCCACAAAACCGGCAAATCTGTTTTGGAAAAAAAAACTCAAATCTCGAATTCCTTTATCTGAAACAGTCGATAAAGATATAGGTTTTATAGATGGGTTCTATTTTCTTCATCTCTTGGGACCTTTAGTGCCCCAAACTTTTAATAACGGAACCTTCGGAAGTGCAACTAGTTTTTGACCGTTATTTACGACCATCCATGAAAGATGCTGAACATTGCGTTCGTATGTTGTTCAAGACGAAATAATATATAAGTGTGAAGAGATTGAGTATAGGTGTAATCATGAAGAAGCTGACAGAAGATTAATTTATCATATCAGCAAATCAAAGCCTAATTCAAAATTATTATGGTAAAAGCATCTGACATCGATGTAACATATTGATTATTTTACTTGGAAATATGCACAAATTAAAAGATTTATATTATATTTGGTTAGCAAGTGGAACTTCGAAAAGAAAAGATCTGAATTGTATTAATTTTACGCAACTGGCCTCTACACTGGGAATGAATTTATGTGCTGCTTTGCCAGCATTTCACGCCTTTACAAGTTGCGACTACACGGCATGTTTTTTTTTAGAAAAGGTAAAGCGTAACTACTTGAAATTTCAGATAAAAGCGTGCATTTTCAAACAGTCTTTGCAGCGTTAAGTAATCAAACTGGATATTTAAATGGTAACGATACTTTACTTTACTTCGCAATTGTATGGTGTGAAAAACTGCAACAGTGTAAATTCAGCCAGATATCAAATTTTTCAAAATATTGACGCTGCAAAATCAATGATCCAGGTAATTTTTTTAAACCCATAAATAACTTTGTCTCCAGCTTTATACATCCTGGCTTTGAATCACTTTATGAGAAAATTAAAAGGACTATTTTTGTGAGTTCTATGTGGGCAAATGCAACAGATGCAGATTGCATACAACTTAGTGCAGAAGATTTCGGCTGAGTGTTGAAAAACGAAAGGTTATCACCTCCCTGGTTTCAAGAAGAACCAACACCACTAAAGGTTGATGACATGAAGCTTTAGATTTTTTAAATGAAGAAGACTCTGATGATGATGTACTCGTATAACATGAGACCTCACTAACTTGCTTTTTAAATAGTTTTTATTTTGAATAACTAGATGTATGCAATAATTTATTTAGTATCTTGTAAACAATTTTTTGAAATATACTTATGTTGTAATGTTTTGTTTGAAAAAATATAATTAAATGGATTTACGTTTACAAAATTAAAAGCGAAAAAGTTAAACCACATAAAAATTTTCTTTTTTATTTTGACTACGACTGTATGCCTGATGTATGCCTGTTGTAAGTTTTTTTTTTGAGGTTAATTATCAAAATTTTAAAAGAAATATTAAAGCACAGATTATAGTATTATTAAAAGTTTTTTTTAATTCGGTTGGTTTGTCGGTAAGAATTTTTGTTACAGAACACTTGATTTTTCTGTGAAAAAAAGTAAGCAAATGGTCAGACATACTATTTTGAGGAGCTTTTTTACACCCAACTTATATATTTCGTATAGTAGAAACTCAAGGTTATTATTTAGTACTACTTTCATAGTGTTTTAACATCAAAAAACCGATTATCAGCTTCAAAATATCAACGTAGCAACGTAGAAGTTTTTTTTGGTAAAACTTTTGTCCGACCAGCAGTTCTGTAAATGTTTCACAATTTACTACCAGGTAGTGAACGAATTTTCCATTGACCCGATGAGGTAGGTAATCCTACGATCGCCTCCCGGACTATAATAATTATGTGATCAACCGCCATCTAGATCAAATTAGAGGTCAACATATATCACAACAATAACAACTCGGCGAAACCAATGTACAAATACCTTCAAACAGCAACGATTCTTCAGTAGCACTACAGCAGATGCAGACGATGGAAGATGTTTCACACACTAGGTGAGAACTCAGACCACAAGAGGGAGGGAGTAGTAAAAAAAAACCTAATTCGGATAAAAATGTGAGGAACTTAGAAATTGATTGATTTTTATTTTTCATTAATTTATCCTAATTCACATCTAGTGTTATTAATGTATTTCAATTTAAAATAACTTTCAATTCACTTTTTATTGTAATTACGAGTAGTTTTCATATTGCATGTTTACTAACAACTTTAAGAGGAGCATATAGAGTATTCGTTGTACGTTCCAACTTAATAAACGATCTTCTTTATGTATGTGACACTCTCACTCTCAGCTGTTAACCTCTCTATGCATCTCCCTATTATTGCATCTTTTTGTGCACACACATATGTATGTGTGCATTTAGTACTAAGATACTCACTCTATTTATTAGTATGAAAATTTCAATAAAGAGTAAGCATTTTAACTCTAACAAGGCCGTACGTGTTTTATTTCTTTGCTCCGCTGAGACATTAAATTTACAATGACATTCCAGGTGTCAGCTCTTTGGGCAAGGCCAATTTGCGGCTAGCTCAACACTTCCAGATTGTGCTTTGTCTCCGCCTACTTGAGTGCGTCGAATCTTCAATGGGACGAAGAGATATTCTTCCACGCTGGCAAAACCACTCCGTAAGTTTTCCATCAATCCTACTCCTGTCCAAATCGTCCTTAGAAAAGGGGAATCTTCTCTCTCATCCTACAGACACATTGCACTTACGTCCCTTCTTTCCAAGGTCATGGAAAACCGGATAAACCGTCGAAACGCGAAATTTTCCTTATGACCAGCAGTATGGTTGCCATTGCAATAGGTACATGGGTGATTTGATGGCATGTCTCACAGAAAAGTGGAACCAAAGCGTACAGCAATCTGGTGAAAGCAAATTAGATGCACTTGATATTTCTAAGGCTTTTGACAGAGTTTGACATCAGACTCTTTTGTCGAAAATGCGTGCTTTTGGGATCCACGATTCTCTTATTCAATGGACTAGACCTTTCGGGACGTTCAATTCAAGTTGCCTTGGATTGTTTCAAGTCTGCTAGTAACAAAATGCTGGTGTGCCCGAGGGCTTCGTTCTGTCTCCGACACTGTTTTTAATTTTAATTAATGGTCTTTTGTCTGCTACTTCTAATCCAATATATCCCTTTGCTGATGACAGTACTCTCTGCTTTTCGTATTCGTTCCCGGGCTCAAGTCCCTGCTCTTCGGCAGCGTATGTTAGGCTCATTAAATTCCGATATTAACAGCATAACTAATTGAGGAACCGCTAACAGAGTAGAATTTAATGCTTCCAAAACTCAATGCTGTCAGCTGTCATTAAAGCGATCGTCAAAAATGCTGCGAAATATTTACCACTGATTTTTTTTTTAAAGAACTTAACACTCAAGTGGGTACTAATACACTGAAAGTGCCTCAGTATGTGTTAAGTTTTTTGGAAAATGGGATAGAAAGAGAGAGAAAGATGTATGGGCTCAGTGGTTATTTCGCTCAATGGGTGGTATCCAATTTTGAATGGGGAGACTAAATTCTTAGTTGATGAAAATACTTGATGAAAATGAATGATTTTTTGCTAAGAATATACCCAAAAACATTTCGTCTAAATTATCCTTGTCGCATTAGGGGACACCTTGTATAAGGCATTCAACCGCACAAAATTGGAGCGCTATGCCCACATATGGGCAAGTGCGTATAAAACATCTCTGTAGCTGCTAGATAGGATTCAAAACCGTATGATAAAATTCATAGGTGATACTAATATCAGTCACTCAACTGACACCCTCGAGCATCGACTTAATGTCTTCTATCTCACTTTTGCTATTTCCACCACCAGTGCTCCATTGAAATCGCCAGCACATTTCGGTCCCTTCAAGCCTTCAACCGTACCACACGTCTCGCTATGAATGGTCATCAGTTTATTATCAGCCTGTTTTCGGAAGTATTCTGAAATATCGTGGCTCGTTCCTAAGCGATACAACTCACTTACGGAATGCCCTCTATATCCTATGCATTATAACTTGCAGACATTTATGAGCAATGTACATCGATATATCTTTTTTTTCCCCCCTAATTTTCCTACGCCCGCGCTTAGTACAAACATTTTAAGAATATTCAAATCCCTTGAGCACGAGTTACGTCAGCACCGATTATTGTCCCGTCAATAAGAAATGCTCACGTTAGGTACAGCAGTGGAACCACTGCAGGAGTAGTCTGAGCATTGCAACAACGTTGCACTTATTAAAGCTAAATATGCAATTCCGTAAGAACTGTTAACTCTAGAAATGATCGGCGGACGGAATACTTCTTCGTTATTCTCTTGGAAGATCTCCGAGTATAAAAAGAAAGTCAGCGACTACGACAAGTAGTTGTGTTGCAAGACCAACGGTTGACAGTTCATCAGGAACAAACCTCACGACACAATGTTGCAATTCAACTAGTATTAAGCTCTGTAAATGTTCTAAGCCAATTTAGATAATTAAAACCAATCAATGGGACCAACGAATATACCCTGACATCATTCACCAAGTCAGTGAAAACTACATCAGCACTTTGCGGCTCGAATGCACAAATGTACAACTACAATTCTTTGAAATGCAAATAATGTTGAATGAAAAAGTACAATGCAAGGCGGCGAGATGTATCAGACAACTCGGAGCCAACCCGTATTGGAGTGGCGTTAAAGCTAAGCTGCGTCAGCACTTTCAACCCCATAGAAGTTTATTATTATTATTATTATTTATTATTAGCAGAGTCTTTATTTCAATCAATAATATAGTTACAATTTTAAATTAATAAATATTTAGTTATAGTTATGCTCAGTTATTCAACTATTGGCGTTACATCAAGGTTAGTAATTTAAAAGAATTTTTTGGAGGAATTTAGAGATATAAGTTGCCCATTAAATGAATTATATGATTTTGATGACAAAAAGCCCGAAATTTACAAACCAGAAAATGTAGATAGAGATAGAACAGAAATTTTAATAGCCCATATATGGTAGAAGAAAATGCTACGAGTAGCATGGTAGATATTTATAATAAATACACAAAGCTTGGATTGTTGGACGACGTTAGAACTATAGATTTTAATCATATGTGGCAAAACTGTACAAAAGAAAAATAAAAATAGAAATTCTAAAAGGGGACTGCCGGTACGAATAAGGAAAAGAATAAATAGGAGAGCAGTTGTGAAGTACAGCAAATACAGTACGGACGTCTTTTTTTAGAACAAAGATTTTTGTGTTTTATTTCTGAGTTTATTACTACAAAATCAGAATAATCCGAGAGCCAGCGGCACTTTTTGATGGGCAATTATGCACCGGCTGATCTTTTCATAAATGGAAGATTCTTTAGTGCTGAATATAGAAATGCACTTCAGCTGCCTCGAGCTGGGTGGGTATGAGGGTGAGAGGGTGCGAAATCATATATCGCCTTCAGCTTGTATGCTGAGGTTGGATTCTACTTCAGCTGCTCATATAAATGATCGCAAACTTCATGTTTTTTAAACTCATTTTAAACCACGTGAAACTTAAACATATGTTAATAATAGCTTCCATAAAACGAATAATACACTTCAGCCGTTTTGATAAGGGTGGAAAAAGCTTCAGCTGGTGGCCTGAAGTTAGGGCGCGTTATTTGAGTTCGAGCGCACCGCGCTACTTTCAATCCTGTAGCTGAACAATTTTGCACCCATTTCAATGCAGCTGAATCTAATTTTCTCAAAGATTATGCATCAGATTATATTATTAGCAAAATTTCACGCGGTGTTAAATAAGTGTACCATGGATACTAGAAAATTTTATTGAATACATTAATTAATCTATCATAATTCTGATACTATATTAATGTATGAAGTCTTCATTATTATTATTCATTACTATTCATTAAATAACTAGACCAATTGATTGATAATTTCAAAAATAATTTAAACCCTTTTGATAAAGATATTAGTACAGAATTTTTATATAACATATCATCAGGTCAGTCTGCTCCAGAAAATATTGAAACGTTCTTGCTGAATGGAGAAATTGCAACGGGAAAAATTTTGCCAAGAATGTGAAAATGATCCTATGAGATTCGAAAAACCTATGGAAAGAAATAAAATCGGGACATTTGCAAAATCCGTTGTGAAAAAAAAAATACAAATATCTGGAAAACTAGTTGAAGTGAAAATGCAAAGAGCCATCTTCAGCCATCTATTAAGAATTGCATTGGAAAAAACTTTAGATATCGATAAAGTATTTATTATCTTATCCTTTAACTCCAATACCATTACCTTTATGCCACGCCCACGGAATAATTTGTAAAACCAACAAGTCTGTTTCAAATTACTTGAAAAAAAAATTATTAGTGATGCACCTGACGCTAGCAATGTGATATATCTTTGATGGTTTTTTCATGATCCATATGATGACGGAAGTACCAGGTACGATGGGTAACATTTCGCAAAAATTTCTGCATATGTTTACAAGTAATCAAGCAAATATTATTGTAATTACATTAGATCGTTATATTTTTCCATCGATCAAAGGCAATGAGCATATTCTGAGTGGGGTGAAAATAGGACATGAATACAATATTTGTGGACCAGATTAAATTCGCCCGAATGATTTTAACGCAGAACTAAGAAACATCAATTTTAAAAATGCCCTTGTAAAGTTTCTGATTGATTATTGGTCTAATAATCATCCTGTTCCTTTTATACTAGGAAAATGTATCTACGTTAATCATGTTGATTGTTACAAATATGCAGCTGTTGATAATGAAGTGATTCGAACCAGAGAAGACAATTTATCGTGCCCATATCATGAAGAAGCAGATACAAAAATTATTTTTCACATTTTCAAACTCAACTTGAACGATTCCCCTCTAGTCACAATCAGATGCTCGGATACGGACATTCTTATAATATTATTAGGAAACATGAGCCGCATGAATCAAAACATCAAAATTAGTACTCGTATGTATGTTGATCTTTTTCTGATCTTTGTTTACATAATGTACACATGATATCTGCACCGGTAAATTACCGTTTTCTCGCTGCTGCTATTACCTTTTGTTTTTGTTTGCTTTTGGTCTTTGAAATTATTTCTCAAAACAGTAGTTAATTTAACAAGCAGTGTCGTCGAAAGCAATAATTAAATTTCGTGGAAATATAATTAGAAACGACAGATAATATTTAAGAAATTTTATTATCTTAGGGTGAATTTTTTGGGTTGCATATTTTTTCTGTTCATATTACCTAGCCCTTTTATCTAGTTAGCCAAAATCAGTAAGAAAAAACATTGTTCACCGGGAATGAGAGAACTAATTGTTCATAAGTACTATCCGGAGAAGGCTTCTATGAGCACTATTGCCAAGGATCTAATGTGTTCTAAAAAGATAGTGTATGGGGTTATAAAAGTGTATTAGGACACAGGCAGTACAAATACCCCCTCAAGAAAACCACGAATGCGGAAAACAACTGCCAAGGAGGACAGGCTCATTTACCGCAAAAGTAAAGCTAATCCTTTTTCTTCCACTAAGGATATACACACAGTTAGGGCCATCAGAAACAGATTGTTAGGTTTGCAGTTAGGTTTCTTTTTTGCTTAGATATAATAGTAAAACTCATTGTTTTCCACGATATTATAAATACAATATTTTTGTATACTGTACACACATTATTTTAATCAAGTGAACATTTAATTAAATTTTTACTCACATCATTTTCTAGATTACGCAATGTTCAGTATAATATATGCTTTTTGTATTTTCCTTATTGTTTATCCATGGTAAACTTATTTTACACCGCGTGAAATTGTGCTAGTAAATAATCTGATGCATAATCTTTGAAAATTAGATTTAGCTGCATTGAAATGGGTGCAAGATTATTCAGCTAGAGGATTGAAAGTAGCTCTGTGCGCTCGAACTCAAATGACGCGCCCTAACTTCAGGCCACCAGCTGAAGCTTTTTCCACCCTTATCAAAACGGCTGAAGTGCATTTTTCGTTTTATTAAAGCTATTGTTAACATATGTCTAAGTTTCACGCGGTTTAAAATAAGTTTAAATTTGATACTGTTTATATGGGCAGCTGAAGTAGAATCCAGCCTCAGCATACCAGCTGAAGGCGATAAATGATTATAAAACAATGTTAACTAGACGTATTCTAATTTTCAACCGGTGTAAAATAAGTTTTTTTTTTCAAAATTTTTTCACACGTTTCGCACCCTCTCACCCGAATACCTACGTTTCTATATTCAGGACTAAAAGAGCTTCCATTTATGGAAATATCAGCCGGGGTGCCATAATTCACTTCAAAATGTCGCTGCTTCCCGGACTAGAAGTGGGATTTGTCCAAGCACCGTAAAATTCAAAATATTCGGCTTAGTTTTAAAATATGCAGTCAGAACTGAAAGAAATGAAAATATATTGAATGAATGAACAAAGGAAGATCAGATTGTTTTGAGAAAAACCGAAATTTAAATGAAACAAGTGAAGAACCAGAAATGGAAGATCTACGAGTATAGCAAGAAAGTCAACGACTACGACAAGTAGTTTTGTTGCAAGACCAACGGTTGACAGTTCATCAGGAACAAACCTCACGACACAATGTTGCGATTCAACTAGTATTAAGCCCTGTAAATGTTCTAAGCTAATTCAGATAATTAAAACCAATCAATTGGACCAACGAATATACCCTGACATCATTCATCAAGTCAGTGAAAACTACATCAGCACTTTGCGGCTCGAATGTACAAATGTACAACTACAATTCTTTGAAATGCAAATAATGTTGAATGAAAAAGTACACTGCAAGGCGGCGAGATGTATCAGACAACTCGGAGACAACCCGTATTGGAGTGGCGTTAAAGCTAAGCTGAGTCAGCATTTTCAACCCCATAGAAGTTTATTATTATTATTATTTATTATTAACAGAGTCTTTATTTCAATCAGTAATATAGTTACAATTTTAAATTAATAATTATTTAGTGATAGTTATGCTCAGTTATTCAACTATTGGCGTTACATCAAGGTTAGTATTTTAAAAAAACTTTTGGAGGAATTTAGAGATATAAGTTGCCCATTAAATGAATTATATGATTTTGATGACAAAAAGCCCGAAATTTCCAAACCAGAAAAATAAGTTTGTTTTTCAAATTTTTTTCACACGTTTCGCACCCTCTCACCGCCTTACCCACATTTCTATATTCAGCACTAAAAGAGCTTCCATTTATGATAATATCAGCCGGGGTTCCATAATGCACTTCGAAATGTCGCTGCCTCCCGGACTAGAAGTAGGATTTGTCCAAGCACCGTAAAATTCAAAATGTTCGGCTAAGTTTTAAAATATGCAGTCAGAACGGAAAGAAATGAAAATTTATACTGCTGCGGAATTGAAGCAGGCAGATGAATTTAAATGAACCAAAGAATTAACAAGCGGGCTCATTTTCAATTATGAAACACTGAGCACCAAAGGTGAAATGAAAGAGAGTTGTCAAATAACATGAAAACCCAAAGAATGGGAATAAGGCTTCGTGTAAAAATGAGCGCATCACAGAAGGACAGTTCAAAAGAAAATAACCAAAAAATAAAAGCCGTCAAATCAACACACTAAGAGTGGCGAAAGAATAATGAGAGATGACAACACAAATGATGCGGAGGAGAGTAGATGTAAGTGGTGACCGTGGTGTAGTGGTACTAGCAATTGCTTCTCACTCCGAGGGTCAAGGTTCGAATCCTACCCTTTGACAAGATTTTCAAGTTTCTCATTTGTGTAATTGGAACTCAGACAAAAAAATACTGCGTGTGAATGCATAACACTGACACGTAGATTTGGCTGTTGTAGAGTTTCAAGCACTAAAAAAATAGTGTGAATTATAACCTTCGAATCACTCTGAGTGAAGAAAAAACTCTCCGTCCTATTCGGGCTCCCCCCCCCCCCCCCCCCCTGGAGAGAGAATATCAAAACCATATACACCTGAGTTTCAAACCACTACAAAAAACCAATCTTCCTCTCTCCTCCTTCTTCCGCCCGCGCCAAGGCAACAGTAAAAGGGTATCTAACCCCTTAGGCGCGCGTATATTATAAAAGAAACAAAGAGACCCAAAAGAATAACGAGAGGTGGCAAGGAGGAGGACGCCGATGAAAGTGAAATGAAAGACAACGAGAGGGAATTAATAAAGCGAGATATGAATATATTAAAGAGAGAAGCAGAAATACTAAAGACATAAAATGGACTATTGAAAACAGAAAATGTATAATTGAGAGGGGACAAGAAAAATATCGGAAACAGAAATTAACTTTTTCCAAATAAAAGGCATTGGGAACTCCAGTTGAATAGCATTTTGAGTGTTTACAATTTGGACGGAAACAATGCGAGAGCTCTTATCGCTAGCAAATTAAAAGGAAAAAAAGGAAAATTGTTAAAGTAGTTTCATTCGACATTGAATTTGATGACGATCCCGATAGAAGAGTTGTTGTATGAGTATGTATGTATGTTGTATGTTTGGGCATCGTGCCAGTAAGTTAACACTTAAGCGACAGTTTGAAGGGCAGGAAATGGCAGCCGATGGAGTCATTTCGAAAATATTATCAGGACAAAATAATCTTGGCAAACAAAATCGCTATGGATAAAGAAGAATATGTATTTTTATATGGTTAGATACCCTTTTACTGTTGCCCTGGTGCGTGCGGAAAGGTAGAAGGAGGAGAAAGGAAAAATTGTTGTTTTTTTTTTGTAGTGGTTTGAAACTGAGGTGTATTTGGTTTCGATATTCGCTCTCCAGTGGTAGGAGTCCGAATAGGACGGAGAGTTTTTTCTTCACTCAGGGTGATTCGAAGGTTATAATTCGCACTAGTTTTTTGTGCTTGAAACTCTACAACAGCCAAATCTACTTGTCAGTGCTATGCCTTCACGCAGAATTTTTCTGTCTGAGTTCCAATTACACAAATGAAAAATTTGAAATACTTGTCATGGGCAGGTTTCGAACGTTGACCCTTCGAGTGAGAAGCGATTGCAAGTACAACTACACCACGGCCACGCCTTAGTCAGTGTACTTAGCATCAGCCACCAACTGTCATACGAGCGCTTTCCTTCACCGCGTATTGTGCATCGTTCATTCATGTTCTCAGCAGGCACCAGTTCATCCTCTCGTCCATTGACTCGCCGCACAGTCAGTGACGTTCACTTTATACATAACGCCAACGGCATTATCAACGTACATACATAATACGGATCATTTAATGTGGCTAGTGCCGTTTGTAGCTAAATCGCGAGGTGGAGTGATGAGCTGGCGCCACTGCTGTATACTTAAGCAGTCGTTGATTATAGTATCCAGTCTAGCTGTTACTTCCTGAAGGGCGAAACCAACTTTTCTTCGTTTATAAGACAGAAATAAAATATGTATAGTTATAACGTACATTTAGGGACATTAATAGATAGCGGCAGCCCCGTGGCTTAGTACGCCAGCGGTTCATGCCTTCTATTGTAATCAACAAAACATTTTCAAATATGTTTAAAAGTTATTTTTGAATAAATCATAGCCCCTTGGTTATAGTTGGGCAAGTCAAATATATTGTTTTATTTGAATATATGGAAATAGAAGTCGATATGCTGGTTGTACCCAATGACGAGATGAAACATTCATCGATATTAGATAAACATTTTTTGAAAAGCGCCCGTTTAAGTTTGAAAAAGGTTGAACAAAATTCTGTTCAACAAAATAAAAGTTATTATTTTAATGAAGACTGTTGCAATTTAATGAAAATAGAGTGTAATGTGGATGTGAATAACACATGTACAAATAATAATAAGTTAGATTTCAAGTCAAAAGAAAAATATATACTGTTTAAAGATTGTTATTTGTACTGCAAACGTCCCATTGATCTCAAAATTAAATGCGAAATAAAATTATCACTGAATAGTGAGAAGCCATTTAATTATGAAAAAGAGGGATTACAGACAATAATCGATGAGTTGCTGCAACAAAAAGTTATAAGATCTAGTAAATCAGAATATCCGTCTCCTGTCATGCTAGTAAAAAAAAAAGAATGGAGACATTCGACTCTGTGTAGATTACAGGATTTTGAACAAAATAACATTAAATGATAATTGTCCCCATATCGTTGATAGACGATCTCTTATATAGATTGACAGGAAAACCGTCTTCACTCTGTTGGATCTAAAAAGTGCATTCTTCCATGTTTCGGTAAATGAAGATTCGATTAGATACACGTCATTCGTGATACCACTAGGGCAATACGAGTTCCTAAGATGCCTTTTGGTTTAAGAAATGCTCCACCAACTGTTAACTTAGTTTTCGATGACATGATCACAGTCGGGAAAGTAGCAATTTATTTAGATGACATTATGATTGAAACGAATGATGTGGACGAATATTTAATTATTTTGCAGGAAGTTTTTGAACGCTTAGTAAAAAATACGATATTTGGGTTACAAGATTTCAAATGAAGGTATCCTTCCTGATGGCAAGGGAATAGAAACAGTGATGAATTTTCCCGCACCAATGAATGTGAAAGCCGTTCATAGTTTCTTAGCGTTATGTTCATACTTTAGGAGATTTGTCAAGGGATTCTCAGTAATAGTTAAACCTTTTTATGATTTAATAAGAAAGAATGTCGACTTCAAATTTGGTGAAAAGAAATTACTATGTTTTGAGGAGCTGAAGCGAAAGCTGGGGGCAGCACCCATATTATCAATTTACGATCGTAATGGCGAAACCGAGCTGCTATGATAAGCTGATAATGAGTTCATTAGGTTTCGGAGCTATACTTTTTCTATTTTTCTAAGCGAACTACTGATTGCGAGGTAAAATACCACAGTCCCGATCTGGAGACCTTGGCCATGATATATGCTCTACAGAGGTTTAGCGTATATTTTCGAGGGATGAAATTTAAAGTAATTACTGATTTCAATTCACTAACGCTGACTCTAAATAAAAGAGATATTAACCCGAGGATAGCTAGGTGGGCGCTCGAGTTGCAAATTTATGACTATGTCCTGGAGCATAGGAGCGGCACTAAAATACAATATGTAGATGCACTCAGTCGCATTTCAATTATATTGGTCTTAGAAGAAAATACTCTTGAGCAAAATTTATAATGAAGGTTATAACAAGCAACAAAAGGATCGAAATACGAGTAGGAACTCGTAGATTTCAGAGATATTATCAAGTAGGTGATTACGTTTTTATAAGAAATTAGTTAAGCGCACAGGGTATATGTAAAAAAATTATGCTAAGATTTAAAGAACCCTACAGAATAGTAAAGTACTTCCAAATGATAGATATTTGGTAGACGATGTCGAGGGTCAGCAGATAAGTCAATTTCTTTACAAGGAAGTTAGCAAATATTAAACCATGGGAAAATTGCGAATTATTAAAATCTGGACGAAATCGGGACAATTGCATGTTAGGATGGCTGAATTGTGGCAATACTGCACGGGAAAAAAATAACGATAGAAATCCTAAAAGGGGCTGCGACTAAGGAAAAGAAGAAATAGAAGATCAGTTGTGAAGTAGAGCAAATAAAGTACGGACGTGTTTTTTTACAACTAAGATTTTTGTGTTTTATTTCTGAGCTTCTTACTACACATAGAAAAAACAAAATACAGTAGTGTACTGACAAAAATGTGCAAAGAAATTTTAATCATAATAAGAAATCTATTTATATGAAAACAATAAACATAAGAAGTGGAAGAAATTATCATAATCAAGGTCGCAGTTACAGTTTAGATCAAACACAGTGGAATTTAAATTTCAACAAGTTTAATTATACTAACATAATCAGTTTAATCGACAAAGCAATACAAATGATTTTAATAATCCCGGACAGTTTCGAGGACAGCAACACCTCAATATCTATAACAATTCGTGACAAACGCGGCGAACTAATAACAACACTCGTACTACCGAAAAACCGGGGAATGTACTATAACTTTGACGCCAAGAATTGATAACGGTATTTTGTAGAGGGGTTAAAAACTAGCATTTTTTACTATGGCAGGTGGGGTGCCTATCTCGCCCCGTTTAGGAGTTAGGGGCAATTTTAGAAAAAAATGACTTAAAATGGGAAAGAAATTATTAAAAAAAAACAACGGCAACACTTACAATAAAGTACTATACAGGATTTGAAAGCCTAAAATTTGTTCTTTAATATAAAGTTTACATCAAATTATTCGTGTGAATAGTTTTTGAATAATTTGCATTCAAACTTAAATTTTTGGTAAAAAATTAAAATTTTTTTTTTTAAATCAATATTATTCAAAATTGTGAGATGATGTGCCCAATTGGTTTTTTGTAATAATGCGCATATCAAGTCTGAATCGAACACAAAAAACCGCATGGCTTTATATCTTCTAGTTTTTGAGAAAATTGAAAATTACTAAAACTATTTTTTATAAGACGTTTTTTTTTTTTTGGTATTTATGGTGATCTCACTTTGAGGATTAATATTGATGATAGGGTCATCTTTGTAAGTAAAGTACAGCAAATCATTTAGCGTGACCCAGAATGCACCACGAGGAGGTAGATTTGCATTGCATTCCGCGTCCCAGTCAGTCAGTTTGTGAGTAAGTTAGGTGTTAGTTAAGAGTAGTCAAGAGAATGTTCAATGTACGAGTACATATTAAAAAGGTATGTAAGTTTCGTCAATGAAGTCATCGTCCGTACTGGTGTCAATGTCGAGTTCGTTGAGTTCGTCGATGATGGTGAAAAGCCGAGGTTGTTTTGGTGGTAAAATACCTTCTAAGTGCTCATTGTGAACGGTCGAATGGTCGAGGTCCTTCAGTTGCAAACTCACACTTTCTTTACCTTTGACAAAACCTGGGTACACTTTTTTTACGTCAATTAAAAATTTCATGATGGAAGCCCATGTCGTCCTTACATTTTTTTTCAAGGCAGTATTTCCACTAAAAGAAAAGTGCCATATATTGGTGGAGGTGCTGCGTTGTATTGCGGCATAAAATTTATTTTTTCAAAAGCTTGTTCTGATTCTCAACATCATTTATAGTATTGGTTGCATCGGTCTTGTCAACATATTCGCCTTTGCTGTCGTTTGTAATTTCATGAGTCGTAGAAGTAGGGAACAGGCCACAAGTCTTCTTTACTTTAGGAGTTCACTTTAAAGAAGCGTCCGACCTTATCTTCTTTACAAAATAACCCCAACACTACGATTTTCATTTGTTCGGTTACATGGCCTCTGTGGTATTTCCTTTTTTAATAAAGGTCTCGTCGATTTGTAAAGTTTTTCCTTCGCCGCCAATGAGATGCTATTTCACGACAATAGTTACAGTAATCTATTATAGTAGATTTACTAAGCTCACTTTTATTGTCGTGATGGCACCAAGCGATTATATGCTAATTTTAAAATAATAACATACATGTAATAATATTTTTAAAAAATCCTTAAGTTGTAGCTTAAGGTTTAATTAATTTAAATGAAAAACCGAGTTCACAGGCATTTTGATAACAAAAGCGATAATTATTGCAAGCACCTCGCGAATCTCTAGCCGACATTGAGGTCCATGGAAAAATGTACCGATAGATGGGTTGATTGTATTACTACAATTTTTGTCACCTTTTTTTTTTAGAGCTTTTCTTTGAGCATCGCCACATCCAACCGAACTTTACATTTCTACACTTCTCTACCTTCATAGGTAAGTTGCAACACAGTGGGAGAATGGATGTTTTAGTGGGAATTAAACCAGATTCTTCCAAAAATTCAATGCTTCTTTCGTTGGTCGACACTAAATCTCCGAACGAACAAAACACTGAGAAGTTATTTAGTTTAGGATGGATTAGAGGACGCTTAGCCGTCATTCCTTATTCACAAAAAATATCACTTGATTCGCACTACGGTTGAACACAGAGTGATCTTTGTGAATATCAATAACCACACGCCTTATCACAAAAAGAAATAACGGTATAAAAGCCAAGCGTTTGTTCGGTTATATTTTTGCATCATTATCAAGTGCATTACATATTACATACGCACAAACATAGATATTTCGCAAAGTAAATAATTTACTGCAACATTGGAACATGTGAATTTTCTATAATGCGAATTAGTGAAACTTTGTTATTAATGGGAACTTTGTAATTTTGTGATGAGTACTGTGGATGAAGAGTATTGATGACATAGGCGCCTGCCTGACGAAAAGCACATACCCCGAGCGGAGCAACGAAGTTGCGTGAGCGGGACCTGCCGCCTGCGGAAAGAGAGTTGAAATCCCTTAATCCCGCGAAGCAGGTCACCTGTATATTCTTAATTAAGAAAACTATTGATATAGGCGTCTGCGAGATGTTTAAATAAAACTCATTAACTTATTCAAAGACTACGTACATAAATGCCAAAAAACAAAACTAAAGTAGTAATTTCAATTTCAATTTGCTCAAAAACTAGAGGACATGAAGCCATGCGCTTTTTGTGTTCGCTTCAGAATTAATACGGGCATTGAATACAAAAAACCAATTTGGCACATTATTTCACAATTTTGAGTAATATTGTTGAAAAAAGCATTTTTTTTATTTTTTACCAAGAATTTGAGTTTGAATGTGAATTATTCAAAAACTATTAACACGAATAATTTGATGTAAATTTTATATTAAAGAACAAGGCTTTCATATTCTGTATAGTACTTTATTGTAAGTGTTACCGTTGTTTTTTGATATTTTTTTTCCCATCTTAAGTCATATTTTTTTAAATTTCCCATAACTCCTAAACGGGACGAGATGGACCCGCCCTCCCATAGTTTTTAATTCCTCTACAAAATACAGTTATCAATTCTTGGCGCCATGGTTATCGTACTAGTGCCGAAAAACCAATGGAGATAGGTAACGTACAAGGAACTGAGGTAAATTTTCACAACGAGCCTCGGGAAAAAATTACCAATGATTCTTTTAACTATAGAAAATCAAAAAATAAATTACTTAGTGGACACAGGTTCAACTACAAGCATTATACGATCCAATGTATTGAACAATTTTAGACAAACCAGCATTTTTTACGACTATAAATGGACTCAGCAAGGTAGCGAATAAAATAGTTAACCCCTTTCCAAAAGATTTTAACACAGTCGGAACCATTTCCTGGAAAGTAGTAAAATTTACTAATATTAGTAGATTATGATGCAATCATAGAACAAAATCTTCTAACGCCCCTAAAAACAAAAATTAATTTATAAAAGAAATGCCCTGACACGAGAATGGGAATGGTAATAACTACCCATTCGATATATACAGCATTTATACTGTTGAACCAAGCAAAGATGAGTTGTTTGATAGCATAAAATTAGATCTTTTGAGTTAGGAAGAAAGAAGGGAGATATTGCGACTTATAGGAGATTACAAAATTTATTTTATAAAGAGGGAGATCAGTTATGTTTTACACACCAAATGTGTCACCAAATAGTTACGACAACAAGCAATCCTATATATACAAAAATATATATTTACCCAAAAGTGAACGAATTCGAAATAGAACGCCGAGTAAAGGAAATGTTAGAACAGGGGATAATTACCGAAAGCAATTCCCCTTATAATAGCCCGCTTTGGATAGTTCCGAAGAAGGACAGCTCAGGACAACAAAAATGGAGAATTGTAATCGATTATAGATCGAGGTGACTGTCCGTGAAAATTTTCAATTCCTACTATTGAAACAATATTAGACAAATTTGGGAAAGCGCAATATTTTTCAACTCTCGATTTGGCTAAAGGTTTCCACCAAATCTTAGTTAAGTCTGAGGACAGGAAAAAAACAGCATTTTCCACCGCATATGGTCACTATGAGTACGTTAGGATGCCTTACGGTCTTAAGAACTCCCCTTCAGGAGAATCTTGAAACTAAGGAAGGAAGAGTTACGTCAACACCGGTCATTGCCCCGTCAATAAGAAATGCTTACGTTAGGTACTGCAGGTAAAAGTTCAACATCCGAGCATTGCAACGGCATTGAACTTATCAAAGCTACATATACAATTCCGTAAGAATTGCTGACTGGAGAAATGATCGGTGGATCGTACACTTCTTCGTTAGTCTCTTTTTTATTTTTTGAATAATAATAAAGAAACGCTCATTAGAGTTGGATCGGAACCGAAGTTCTGTTTTGTGTTTCTATACATAATAATTGATTTTAAAATCAATACCCGTAACTCGCGCGAGTTAATGTTGGTAGTTGATTAAAAAGATTATTTATTTTATGCTACGCCGAAATCCGTGCTCTTTATTGATATTCTTAAGACTAACGACCACGAGTATCTAAGGTCTTAATGCTATTTATGTTATTGATGAGAAGGCTTTTATCACCATGAAATATTCCGTTGTTTGCTGTTTATTATTATTTGGGCAGTTAATTTTTTGTGTTGATAATACATTTTAGGTTATGTCGGTGGTAATGTTGTTTACATTTCTAAATGATGATGTAATCTAGTGTACGTGCCTTGATAAGAATGACGGAATTGGTAGAGATTGATATTACGTCATTAACCTCCTTCTTAAAACTAAGCGTCCTCTCTTGAACGCTATCGCAGCGAAATTCTGTATAAATTCCCTATAGCAGCTTGCAAGTCCTAAGAATGATCGCAATTCTTTTAGATTCTTTGGAGTTGGATAATCCTTTAACGTTTGAATTTTATTAGGATCCACAGTTATTGTATTATATTTTATTATGTGTCCGAGGTATTCTACTGAATATGTGATTTCTCGTTTGAGATTTTCATATTGATATTGCGAAGTGCGAAGTGCATTTACTATTGTGTGGATATGCTCCATATGTTCTTCGGCTTAGGAGGAATATTATGAGTACATCGTCAATATAAACGTGAATGCGAATATGAGCAATATGGACGTAGGATATCGTCTATGCATCGTTGAAATATAGAAGGTGCGTTTTTTAAACCGAACGCCATTCTATGAAATTCATATTTTTCTCCATTCACACTGAAAGCGGTTTTTTCTCTAATTTTTGATCAAGACTTGGTGAAAGCCTGACTCTAAATCTAATATCGTAAAAACGTTAGCTTCGCCTAGGTTTTCGATAGTCATTGTAGCATCTGGGATAGGCTATCTATCAATGATAGTCTGAGCATTAAGCTTCTGAAAATCTACTACCATACGTCTTTTAAGTTTCCTTTCGTTATCGGTACCCCTTCTTGCGACGACGGTCCAGATTAGAGAGTTATATGGATTTTTACTATTTCTTTATTTATATATTCGTTGTCTGCTATCGGATATGGGTACTGTTTCATCTATCGTAGTCTTAAACGGCAGAATTTCGTTAGTTTCGGCACTGGATTTAAATTGGTATATCTCACTTTTTCAGAGATTGGTTTTATGCTTTTCCTCAAAGTCGTGGAATTTTTATTTTGTTATCCTGTACTTCAAGGATATTTGGCTGCAATCAAGAGTTAGACCGGCTTGAGCCCCCAGTTAATGTTTGTGGTTGAATAAAAAGATTATTTATTTTATGCTACGCCGAAATTCGTGATTTTTATTAATATTCTTAAGACTAACCACTATATAAGATCTTAATGCTATTTATATATTGATGAGACGGCTGATATCACCATGGAATATTCCCTTATTTGTTGTTTGTTGTTTACTATTATTTGGGTCAGTTTTTTTCTAGTTTATATGCATTTTTATTTATATACTTAAATTACTCTTACATGCTAGACAAAAAAATGCTTAAAAATTAGCTTAAATAACTTACAAATAATCTTATTCTAACTTACTGGCCCCATGCGGGCACTCTAAGTTATACCTAACACTTAAACTATGTCTTTCGACGAATCTTACAGTCTAATTTTATTTGTATTTTTACATTTATTAAAACTAAGAAAATGAAACTATTTGGCTAGTTAGTTGTTTGTGTTGATAGTGTATTTCGCGATAATGCATTTATCAGCCCATGAGGGCACTCTAAGTTATACCTAACACTTAAACTATGTCTTTCGACGAATCTTACAGTCTAATTTTATTTGTATTTTTACATTTATTAAAACTAAGAAAATGAAACTATTTGGGTAGTTAGTTGTTTGTGTTGATAGTGTATTTCGCGATAATGCATTTATCAGCTAAATCCATTTATGTTGTTTGTATTCCTATTGAATGATGAAAGTTGTGTAATTGACAAACTGATGGACATCTTTTTCTGTTTCTATGAGGTCGATCCGTTTTGTGTTATTCATGTGGAGTTCCTTCATAAGCTCGTTGGATAATACTTCCTCGGTACCTTCAGAATTTTTATTAAATATGGATGGTTGTTACTTCTTCTGAGATAAATTTTGTGTTCTTAATTTCAATGATTGTGTTCTGGAATTGTATTTGGTAAGTTCCCTTAAGATGCTGGTTAGTACTGTTTATGTTGATGTTGCCCTATGTTCGTGCTATTAACATCAAATCTTTCCCTTTTTTTTATTTACGTTAAAATATCTTAACATTTCTTTTATACTTGTTAATTCACCACATAACCATTGAATTACAACCTATCGCAAAATCTATCTATTTTAACGTAAATCAGCAAACGAAAAGTAGTGTTCGGAATCTCCTTCCAATAAATTCTCTCTCCAGGAGATCGAGCAGCTACTTTGTAAAATTGGAATCTATGATTCGAAGGCCAACCGTCGAACCATCAAGTAGTGCGCATACAATATTGTAATAAAGAAAAAATAAATTAAAATTAAAAGTCGTGTCTTTGATTTTCAAGTTGAAAAGTTGCAGCAAATTCAAACAATTAAAAGTTACTTAGTTCCTGAAAACTCTCAGGAAACATTTTGGTGCCGAAACCCGGGAATTATTGACATTTGGCTTTGTTCCCATACCACCCTAGGACTTCGATAAAATTAGATTGTAACCAGGACTTAACGACCCGGGAACAATGCTTCGGGTCGTTATCCTGCTGAAATACCCAGGCTAGCGGCAAATTGTCGGCATAATTCCCATTCAAATGATTGGCCAGCATATCTTTATACATTTCACCTGTCATTTTCCCGTTTATCTTTATAATAGGACCAACTCCAGATTAGGTGAAACACCCCCATACCATCACCGATGAACCGCCGTGCTTAACCGTTTTTTCCGTGTATTTGGGGTCCAACTCTTTTAACGGAGGACGACTGACATATGGTTTTCCGTCATTTCCAAATACATTGAACTTTGATTCATCGCTCCAAACGACCAAGTTCCAAAAATGTTGGCCCTTACGAAGATGTTCCTTTGCGAACCCTAGTCTTAGTGCAATATTTTTTTTCGACACGTTTGGCTTACGTCTCGCGATTCGTCCATTCAGATTGTTTTCATTAAGTCGTCTTCGTATGGTTTGTGCTGATATTTTAACATGGTAATCCGTCTCCATTTGGGCCCTTATTTGCACCGATGTCAGAAAAGGATCCGCTTTGCTAAGCCTGGTCAGTTGTTTATCCTCAGCAGGAGTGGTTTTGCGCGTTTTTTTTTCGGGGCAAATCCTCAAAAGTTTGGTTTGTCCGATGATACTGAAGTGCGTTCCTCACTTTACCTCGAGAAAAACCTAAAGTCCAGGTTACTTACATAACTGCTTTATGGTTTTGATAGTATTCCCAGATGGTTTTTCTCTCTGATGGAGTGGAGCTCCTATTTTTGCCCATTTTAATTAAAATATTTACTATTTTATTTAAAATGCACTTAAAACGAGTGAACAAATGTTTTAATTATATTTTAACAGAAAATAGGCAACGAAAATAATTAAATTACCTGTATTCAAATTAATGGCTTAATTATGTGAGCACTTGCACTTTGACGCAACATCACAAAAAACTGCACGTACGAGTAGCTTGAAGACAACAGGACTTTCTTCATCGACTGACATCTGGTTCTTATACATAGATAACGGAAAAAAGTAACCATACAATAAAAAAACATAAAGTGATATTCTTGAAATATTATTGAATATAAATCTGTATGTCCGCCTTGTGGCTTAATTATGTGAGCACAAGTGTATATTGGTTGGAAGGCAAAGATTATGGAGCTTTTGGCTGCGTTAAAAGACAGTACGATCTCTGGTGAAAATTTAAACACAACTCTGTTTCACTCGCAGCCAATTTTGAGGTCGAAGTTAGAGCAAATAAAGTTGCCTACATTTTCGGGGAAGTTTTCCGAGTACCCAAATTTCATTGATCTGTTTAAGAATCTGGTTGATAAAGACGAGACGCTTGATAGTTTACAAAAATTTAACTATTTAAAGAGGTCTTTAACAGGAGCTGCATTGGGACAATACAAGAGTTCGATATGACCTGTACGAACTATAGGAAGGCACTTGAGCGATTGGCTAACAGTAGGCATGATAACAAATGCCTACTGTTTCAGGAGCATATTAATTCCTTGTTGGAGGTTCCCAAGGTTACGAAAGCTACTTGTTTCTCATTGCGAAACTTGGAAGATAGCTTCCATACCCATTTAACAGCCATGTTGTCCATAGGGAATTATGAGAACATTACGCATGCTATCCTTATATCCCTGGCGTTAGATCGAGTAGACTCGAAAACACTTTCCAAGTGGCAAGATGCGATGGATTATAGCAAGCTTCCATCGTGGGAAGAATTTACGAAGATTCTAGATCGTCGTTGCAAGAACTTGGAGGCAAAAGAATCCCAAAGGCATAATGCGAATTGATCGGTTGTCTCAAAAGGGACAAAAGAAAATTATTCTCGTAATAGAGATCGGAGTATACGACACACTGCTTTGATAACACACAGAGTGCAATGCGAATTTTGTAATTTAGGAGGTCATCAAATAGGTTGTTGTGCAGAGTTCCAGAAGTTGCCAGTAGCAAGTAGGTTTCACGAGACCAAGAAGTTAGTGTTGTGTATAAATTATTTGGAGAAGGGGCATTCAGTAAGGCGATGTTCGAAGCCGAAATCCAGTATCTGTTTTCTTCCACATCATCAGCTTTTGCATAGGTTCTCCTGAAACTCGAATGTCAATGAGGAAACAGCAGGGTCGTCAAACACTTCACGTCCTACAAGGTTGCTTGGCCGAACTTTGAATCAAGTTGTCCTAGTGATATCATTAATAGAAGTAAGAGATCAGTCAGGGACTTATCATCCAGTGCGTGCGCTTCTGGATTCTGCTTCGCAGCTAAATTTTATTATGGCTCAAAGGCTAAGGTTGAATAGGTTAAAGGCGAATGTGGAAATCAGTGTTATTGGAAAGAATGTCTCTAAAATTCGTTTTCGAACCAAGGCGGTATGTATGTTAAGTCGAGGATTTTATACTTTGAAACAGAGCTAGGATTGTTAATTATTAAAGGTATCACAGACCTTCAACCAAAAGATTCGTTCAACATTGAGAACTGGAATATTCCAAAGAATATTGTTTTGGCAGATCCCAAGTTCAATCAGGCATCCAAGATTGATATGTTGATAGGAGCGGAATGCTGCTTTGAATTATTGTCGATTGGACAAATCAAGATGGAAGGGCAGCCTGCTTTGCAGAAAACGTTACTCGGCTGGTTAGTATCAGGTAGATACGATCTGTCGTAGGTCCCGAATGCTACAGTTTGCTTAGTTGGTGGTCAATATTCTGAACAAGACATGCAGTTGAACGAGATAGTTGAGCAGTTTTGGAAGATAGAAAATGTGGATTGCAAGAGCAGATTTCTAAACGAAGAAGAAACTGCATGCGAGGAACATTTCAAGAAAACTGTCATGCGGAATGAGGAAGGCCGTTTTGTAGTAAGATTACCATTTAAAGATAACCCTAAAATGTTTGGAGACTCGCTCAAAATGGCTAGGTAACGGTTCTATGCATTAGAAAGGCGATTGGATAGAAATACAGAAGTTAAGGAACAGTACTGTAAGTTTATGAAGGAGTACGAGGATTTAGGTCACATGCAAGAGGTTTCTGAGAATAAAATTTGCAAAATGGAATATTTTTCTCTTCACCAATATGGGTGAATTCTTCGACAACGAAGTTAGGGGTGGTTTTCGACTGCAGTGGCAATACTTCTTCTGAAATCTCTTTGAATGACATTTTGATGAAAGGCCCGGTAATCCAAGATACACTTTTTTCAATTATACTGCGTTTTCGTTGTTTTCGATTCGCTCTTACTGCTGATATTTCAAAAATGTATCGGCAAATACTCGTTGATCAGCAGGATCGGAAATATCAATGTGTTCTATGGAGATCTCATTCGTCGGAAGAGCTAAAGGTATACCAAATGAACACTGTAACCTATGGGACAACGTCGGCTCCATACTTAGCCACCCGCTGTCTTAAAATGTTGGCGGAGATAAACATGGAAAGAATACCTTTAGGGTCAAAGGTAATAGGTGAAGATTTTTACATGGACGACCTTATAATAGGAGGAGATTCATAAGAAGAGACCGCGAGGATTTACCAAGAAGTCAGTTTGATTTTAAAGAGTGCAGGATCTGAGCTCCGAAAATGGTGGACCAATGATGATGTCATGCTAAGTAAAATTCCTGATGCCGATAAAGAAGTTCCACTGCGGATAAACGATTCCGATGTAATAAAAACCCTTGAGATTAAATGGAATCCATCTACCGACCAGCTGCAATATATGGTACCAGACATCATTTGTTCAAATAACGTTACCAAAAGAATCATCCTTTCGGAACTCTCTACTCTTTTTATCTGGTTTCGAGGACCAGAATTTCTGTACTTTTCAAGCGATCGGTGGCCAGTTCAAAAAGATTTTTCTATTCGCGCTAATGCACCAGGAAGGCGCAAAACAGTCACAGTTTTATTGACGAATAATATTTCAGAGCAAATTTCGCAAATGTATCTGCATCATAGGGACGTCCAAAGGACTTGCAGAGTTTTTGGATATGCAGTGAAATTCATAAATGCATTAAGGCAATGTAGGCGAAAACCGAATGCAGAAATTGATCAACTAGACCCGAAGATTTTTGCTGCCAAAAAGCCTAAACAGGATGTTATTCCACTAACAGTATGAGAGATGGACGACGCACTTCTCCGTATCTTATGGCACATTCAGCGCGGCGAATTCAAAGAAGAAATCCGGCAACTAGAAAAAGATAATTCGATTAGCCCAAAGAGTTTCGTCAAAAATCTAAATCATTTGCTAGACGATAGCTCTTTAAAACTCCTGACAGTTGGTGGGCGTTTGCAGAATGCAGACATTCCTTACTACACCAAATGTCCTATTCTTCTTCCCAAATCCCACCCTTTCATTTATAATCTTGTTTTTTATTTACATAGAAAAAACTACCATGCAAGACCACAAGCACTAATTGGTATAATACGGCAACGATTTTGGTTACTTGATGTTAGAAGACTGGTGAAGAAGGTAGTTGACAGATGCGTTCACTGCTTCAGGTACCGGCCCAAGTTGATGACGCAAATTACGGGAAACTTGCCATCGGACCAAGTGCAACCATCCAGACCATTCCTGAAGACTGGAGTTTATTTCTGTGGGCCATTCTATGTCACACAAAAACTTCGTGGGCAACGTATCGGCAAGGCTTACTTTGCAGTTTTTGTCTGCTTTGTGGGGGGCATTCGCCCCCACCAAAATTAATTGTGGTCAAAGCGGTTCATTTGGAAGTGGTCTCAGACCTAACAAGTCAAGGTTTTATCGCTGCTTTGAAAAGGTTCGTTGCTCGGAGAGGACTATGCCAAGAACTTATCTGTGACAATGCCACCAATTTTGTGGGAGCACCAAACGAGCTGAAGAAGTTCAAAGATCAATTCCTGCAACAGCAAAGACAAGATGCAATCGCTGCCTGGTGTACTGGAGAACATATTAATTTTCATCACATCCCGCCTCGAACGCCTCATTTTGGACGACTTTGGGAGGCCGCTGTAAAGTCCGCGAAATCTCATTTATTCCGAACTTTAGGTCAAGCCAGTTTGACGTTTGAAGAGTTTTCTACAGTGGTGACAGAAGTTGAAGCTATTTTAAACTCTCGACCAATCTGCCAGATGTTCAGTGATCCCAGTGATGAGCAAGTTCTAACACCTCGGCATTTCTTGATTAGAGGTCCTCTGAATGCCATTCCAGAACCGTCACTGGAACATGAAAAGATACCCTGTTCGAAGAAGTGGAGACGGCTGACTCAAATTAAACAGCATTTCTGGATCCGATGGACGAAAGAGTTACTCTTAGAGTTGCAGCGAAGGGCAAAATGGAAGTCGTCATCCGAAAATGTGAAAACTGGCACTATTGTCCTTATTTCTGAAGACAATACATCTCCCCAGCAATGGCTCCTGGGCAAAATTATCGGAACAGTGATATCAGCAGATGGCAAAATTCGTGCCGTGGACCTGAAAACGAGGAATGGAGTTCTCCGTCTAGCTATTCATCGACTGGCTCCACTACCAATTAATGATTAAAGTATCTGTAACATGTTGCGGATACTTTAAGGCGGCCAGGATGTTCATGCTATTAACATCAAATCTTTAAGGTCTTAAAAACTTTGCAGAAGTTTTCTTGATATGTTTCTTCATCCTTACTGAATATAATAATATCGTCGTACGTAGCATACGAGTATCTTACCGATATGCTCCCTAAGGATGTCATCAAGAGCCCTTTGGAAAATTGAAGGGAATTTTCCAGCTTAAATGGCAATCTCGTAAACTCGTATTTACCGTTGTTAACCTAAAAGGCTGTTTTCTCTATATCAGATTCTTTTAGTGGAATCGACTACCGTAAAACACTTATTTTGTCCCAATTGTGCCAGAACTTCGTTAATTTCTGGTATAGGGTAGCGAACAGATATCGTGACGCTGTTTTTTCACCTGAGGCATCTGCCTTTTTAGGCACTATCCAAATTGGGGAGACATATGGTGACCGTGAAGGTCTAATTATTCCGTCGTTTAACAGTTTCCTGATTTGTTTTTCCACTTCGTCCTTCAAAGACATAGGATAGGGGTAATACTTAGTGTAGACTGGGGAGTCTGAAGTAATGTGTATTTCCACTTTTATGGTCGTAGTGTAAGTCAATCTTTCGTCCGGTTCATTAAATAAATCTGGAAATTCTTTGACTACCGTTTAGATGGACTGTTTTTGATGGGATGTTATGTGGTTCGAATGTCGATGGCGATGGTACCGATTGTACCGTGTATTGTTTTATTCGTATTTTTATACTGTTCCTTATAATCATATAATTATGTTTAATGTGTATTACTGCTGATAGATTTTTTAGACTATCTTTTCCCAATATTCCCTGACACGATTTTAGGTGCGGAAGGAGGAAAAATTTGATTTTTTCATTTTATAAACCAAAAAAGTTAACTAGAGTGTGATAGGTTATTTTAATTTTTCATGCAATGGAATTCGAATAAAAAGATTCTTTATTCGGGGTAGAATTTTTTATCAAGGAGGACTGAATGTAGTTTTTGTTTGACCCGGTGTCAATAAGAATTTTGAGTATGTCACCGCTCTCCGTCCTTACCTCGAAATAGGGCAGTGAAAAGCTAGCTAGTCTAAAAAATGTAGCTTAGTGAGTTCCTGAATTAATTGTTCGCAGTTTTCAGTTTCTATTGTTACTTGGGATTCTGGATAGTCATTTAGGGTTTGGCCTAAATTTATGCTACGCCGAAATTCGTGATTTTTATTAATATTCTTAAGACTAACCACTATATAAGATCTTAATGCTATTTATATATTGATGAGACGGCTGATATCACCATGGAATATTCCCTTATTTGTTGTTTGTTGTTTACTATTATTTGGGTCAGTTTTATCTTCCAGTTTAAATGCATTTTTATTTATATACTTAAATTACTCTTACATTCTAGACAAAAAAATTCTTAAAAATTAGCTTAAATAACTTACAAATAATCTTATTCTAACTTACTGGCCCCATGTGGGCACTCTAAGTTATACCTAACACTTAAACTATGTCTTTCGACGAATCTTACAGTCTAATTTTATTTGTATTTTTACATTTATTAAAACTAAGAAAATGAAACTATTTGGCTAGTTAGTTGTTTGTGTTGATAGTGTATTTCGCGATAATGCATTTATCAGCTAAATGCATTTATGTTGTCTGTTAATTTGCCGCGATCTCTTCTCCAATCTTAACTGAACTCACTTCTCATTTTCTTTCTTTAATTTTGGTTTTATAATATTGTATGAATGTCTTGTTTTCACTCTCTTAAACACTCTTTTTTCTGCTTAATTTTTATCTGTTTTAATTATGTATTAACTTATTGTTTAATTTTTGAATTTATATCCAGCCATTGTGTACCACAAAGATCGGGCCTCCGGACACTATGGCCATACAGTTAGAGAGTGGTTATATCACGTGTAAGAAAATTGGTGGCAGAACAGACCTATTTTCAAGAACCAATTAAGTGAGTGAATCCTCAGCCTAAAGCGTGTCAGTTTTGTTTTCTCTTGAAATAAAAGAAATAATAATAACTGTCTGTCAAAATGTCTATTAAACATTGCCCTAACTGTAATCAGGAGCTCGCCAATAGTAATTTGTTATTTTCTAAAATCGATCAATTGCATCGCGAAATAATTGAAATAAAGAAATTAGTTTCGTCATCTGGGAGCGAAACTGGTGTAAGATCGGAAATTATTACTCGCTCTCAGTTATTCTGCTCGTGAATCATCTTCTCTTAAGCCCTCAGTTTCGCTTAAGAAATCCAATGATAATAAAAAAATAATAATTTCAAAACACTCCCCTCACCCCACGGGTTAATGCTCCTAATGCTAAACCTACCAAAGAAAAACAGTCTTCTGTGAAAACAATTTCAACTGAACGTTCCTTGTGGATGAAGAGAAAGTTATTGCTACTGCTGCTAGTTTGGAAAATCCATCAATTGCTCCCGCTTATTTTAAATATACCTAGACGTTCTAATAGTGCCAAAACTATAGTTGGAAAGAATACCAATTCTAATTTGGGAGTGGAAGTTGATGCGGTTAAACACTTTAAATGGCTCAATTTATCATCTTTTAAACCAACTACGCATTCCGGTCAATTATTGACTATGTTTCGTTGGCATTCAAAGTGGATTCATCGATTTTATCCTGTCATAAGCTGATTAAACTCGACACAGATAAAAACACACTTAAGTCCGTAAACTTTAGGCTTGGTGTGCCGGAAGATATGCTCTCTACGTTTCTTAATTCCGATATTTGGAAGAATGGGATACGCATTCGGATTTTTAATCCTAATCCAAAAACGAGGTGGTCACTCAAATCGTGCTCGCTCAAGTTTAACAATTGCTATTTCTGTTCCCGTTGCTGTTCGTGATGACTCGCTGCCGCTCTCTAGTTCAATTGATTCGCGCTCATTTTTTTCTGTGCATGACTCAGTCTTAGATGGTGTGGGTGTGGCTGGTGAAATGTCGTTTGTTGCTGCTGTTGCCGATCAATTGATCGCTGATTGTGCTGTTGATATTGCTGTAGAGGCTGCTAGCATTATTACTCATCCTGATTGTGTGCTTAAAAGAAATAATATATCGATTGATGCTTGCGATTATGACGTCACTGCTTTAACGGAGACGTGGCTGCATAATGATATTCATACAAATGAAATATTTGATGAGTATGTTTTTGCTGTTTTCCGTTGTGATCGGTTTGATTTGAACAAAAGCCATGGTGGTGGCGTTTGATTGCTGTTCGTCGCAAGTTGACTGCTTTTGAGATTCCCATTGACATTGTTTTGGTGGATGGCGTAATAAATATGTGTTCGAATGACTGCTGCTAATCTTGGAGATCCCGATCTACTACTATTTCTTAGTCATTTTCTTACAAATAGTACCGCATCTGTTTATGATAAGCACTTAAAAAATATAGATATATTCAATTCAACTTTCGTAGACCAACGTTCCATTAACATTTGTGTTCTTGTGTGATTTTAATTTTAGTAAACTCGATTGGTTTTCCGATGGAAATATAGTGCTACCTTTACAAATTTAAAAATTTATTTATTTCTAATTGTTCACATAAGATTTAATAACATCTTTTGAAAAAATGGAACAAGCTTTAACAATATTTTAAATTAAAATTAAAAAAAAAGAAATGAAACAATAAGAAACTATTAACAAATACATATAAATTAAGAAATTGATAGAGAAGGAAAGATAAAAAAGAAATATAGAGAAGATAATAAGATAGAAAAATTAAGAAGAAGATTTTTACGATGGGGGAGATAAAAATTTGGGAGTATAGGAAATTATGATACACAGGAGGATTTTACTAGAAGTTTTCAGCACAATATTTAAAAACTTCTTTACTGAAAGAACTTGTGTTACTCATGCGCTTGATGGCTAAGGGCAAACGATTCCAAAGTTAAATTGAATGTACAAAAAATTGCCGAGATGTATTTAAATATTTGCACCTAGGTGCTACCAGCTGTAAAATTCTTTTATTTCTCGGAAAGTTTACAATCTCGAACAGATATTCTGGGGTTTTCTTTGCTAGAATTTTATGCAAAAATAATATTGAACAATATTTTAAATGGCCAATCAAGGAACAGCCGACGATTTGCTTGCTATATGCAGAAATGTGATCATATTTTTTTACATTAAAAATGTATCTCGCGCAGGCATTGTATGCGACAGTTAATTTTTTTTGGGAGAATCGTGTTCCATATTGGCGAATATTTCACAGCCATAGAGAATAATCGGGAGAATAAATGCCCTTACAAGCTTAGTATTGGTAGGAAGGTAGTTAGCAGTGGGATTAAGACCTCGGAGTGCTCCAATTCAATTCACGTTCCAATTCATATTGCTACCCAAATAGACTCCGAGATTCTTAATGTGGTCAACGTATTCTATTGGTTCAGCAATAATGCCATAGCCTTGGTTTTGATTGGTTTTAGCATAAGGTCGTTGTTTAGTGACCATTTATAGACATTATTTAATTCTTGGTGGAACATTTCCAGCGTTTGATGCTTGTTTGCACTTGGAAAGAGTGTATATATCTGTACATCGTCAGCATATATACGGTAGCTGCAATCAGAAAGCATTTGGACATATCGTTTACGAAACAAGTAAATAAAAGCGGCCCTGATTGGTATTTCAATATCATGTTCTTAGCATTTAGGTGTGCTTTTATTTATCGACTTATTATAATTTCAAAAACTTTGCTTAAGAACGGTAAAATTGCTATAGGTCGGTATTCTACCGGGTTCTTGTTTGGCGATTTAGGAAGGGGTAGAACTTTTGCTGTTTTCCAGTTTTCCAGAAAAAGAGAAGTCATTATAATGGTATTACAGATGTGAGTGATGGGATGCAAGACAGAAGGAAGTATAATTTTTATAAATTTAGGAGCAACGTTATCTGAACCAACTACATTTGACTTTACACCTAATATAATATTTCCGACAGTTACTACATCTACACAAGCAAGAGAAAAAGCTGAATCAGCATAAGTAAAATTGCTCGTAAGGTCTTGAGAGCTACGAATATCTAATGACATTGACTCTCTGCAAGTCGAAACGAAAGTCTTATTTAGTTCTTCCAGATTCATTCTATTGGATGGTGATATATTTTTCGAGGTAAGACCCATCTGGCGAATATTTTTCCAAAAGTCAGAACTTGAAGAATATGATTCAAGTCTGTTTTTTTATAAAATGAAGATTTGTTCTTTCTTAAGAAACGTGTTACAGCATTTCGAATGATTTTAAGCTCTCTGTAAATTTCCAAACATTTGTAACGTCTCCATCTGGCATATAGCAAATTTCGTGCTTTTATCAATTCAACGACTTCCTGAGTGAGCCAAGGTAATTTAATTTTGGTCTTTTCGAAACTTCGCAAAGGCACATGTTTAGTAAAAAGATATTTAATTTGGTTATTAAAAAAAGAAACTTGGAAGCTTGTGGCATTTGTATTATAAATTGGAGACCAATCCAAGGTCTGACAGTCATTACAAAGGGTCTCTAAATTGATTCAAGAATATTGGTATGTTTTGAAATTTATCTCAGTTTCAACTGCTGGAAATATATCTACTGTCAGGAATATCATATCATGGTGAGAGAAGCCAGGTGCAAATATCTGGTCATAATGCAAAATTAAATCTGGGTCAGATACTAAAGCAACATCCAGAAGCGATGGTGTGCGATCTGGTACAAAATGCGTCGGTTGGCTTAGGTTTGCAAAATTGAGATGCAGTAAATTTACCATTTCCTTGAACGCTCTATTTTTGTTTCCTAAAACATTAAGGTTAAGATCGCCACAAATCACTATTTTAGTGTACTGCGAGGCGAAATCTTCGAGCAAGCCACTTATAAGTTTATAATCTGCTATATCTGGAGCCATGTCTATGCAGCCAAGCCAAGCAGACATTTCTCTCTATTGTTTCTTACCACTACAAAAAAAATATTCCATTAGAGCAGTTGGAGTCGACTTCTTCAGAATTTTGAATTTATAGCACGTTGTCTATCACTACGAAAGATTCTCCTATATGCTAAATTAAACAAATTGTCACACATTTCGGACTCCAACCAGGTTTCTGAAACACATAAGACATCGACCATCCCATCATTAAACACATATCTACTCGTAAGATCATCAATTTTATTCCTAATACTAATGACATACGTATATGAAAACCTCTTTTTTGTTTACACAGAATATCAATTTGTATTTTAGAATCAACAGTGGAATCACCCTGTCTTAGTAGTGTATTAAACATTTGTGATACATATACAATACAACAAAACTAATACAAATAAAGTGCACGAGTAACAACTAAAATAAATTAAGTAATTAGAGTATATTGAATTATAGTACAATTGTACCATAAAATAAATGAGGTGAAAACTCATATTTGAAAAAAAGAAAAAAGAGAAACAAAAAATAGAAAAAGTCCAAAGGAAAAAGGTATTCAGGTTATTTGGTACAGGGAAGAAAGAAAGTAGGAATTAGTGAGAGAGATTGTGAATATAAGAGAATGAAGCATTAAAGGAAGAAAGAGTAAAGAATAGAAATTAAATTTTAAATAAAAAACTGGCTTAGCAATCTTCATAGTTGTTGAATGTTGGGTACCTCCTGACTTCGTGCGGCTATAGCATTTAGCATTTCTTCGTCTTCTACTGTTATGGGTCTCCCGTTTTTAAATTCTCTTACGATGACTGTTCCATGTTTAGTGGAGATGGAAAACAGCTGTTTTTTGTGTTTGAGGTGAGTTGCCTTGTGTAGAAGAGAACGATTTCTTGTGGTTAGGCTCTCATTCATATAAATGTTCACATTTGCAACAGGTTCCAAGCCAACGTCATTTAGACAGAGCTGTCGTTTTTCTCTTTTGCGATGATTCGCGATCGATTTTAACACTACATTCCTCTCCCCAGCACTTTGAAATTGCAATATGATTGGCGGATCATTAGTGTTATCTCTTCGACCCGCGCAAAAAATAGCATCTGGGAGAGATGATGAAAAATTGTTTTTAAATTTTGTTCAGGCAACTGGGGAACACCGAAGAGAATTGCATCAGCTGCTAGCTCCTTTCGCTCCGTAAATCGCATCTTTTATTTAGTTTTAACAGGTCATCATGAAGACTCGCATTGTCACAAGAGTCAGTTTCTATCTTCTCCAAACGCAATTCCAGATCGCTTATCGACTTGTTAATCTGTGTGGTGTAATTTGCCCAATTTTGCTCAATCCGGGATATTTGTTCCATGAGATCTTGTCGCATGCTGCTAAGCTCTTTGCAAAATCGACTCATTATACCTTCCGTATGGTTTTTCAGCTGTAATTCGATTGCTTCTAGAGAGATTTCTTTTGTTGAGATGGTGTTGGACTTCGATGCTCCAGTCAATCCACTCTTTGACGTTGGGGTACCACTTGATCTAGGGGTAACGGAGATTGTTGCATCTGATGCACTCTCCTGTTTTCGTTGCAACCGAGTCACTGGGGCGGTGTTTGAGCTAAAACTCATTTTAGATTTTGCATGAATTGTTTTTTAAGAGCGGCACTTTGCGAAACAAATTTTTATATTTAACTAATTTCCACTTTATCGTTTCTCTTCGGAAGTTAAAAAGACTACACTGGATTTTCTCCAGTCATTATTTCTCTCCCAATTTAATAATGTTCGTAATTATTTTAATAAGTTGTTAGATCTTGTTTTTGCAACTGATGATATGAATGATTCTGTTAATTCTAGCTTACCTTTGATAAGAAATTCTGTGTCTCATAATGCTGTTATTATTTTAATCAAAACTTACGTCTATAATAATCAAATGTTGTTTAGTGATTCAACTGAATTCATTTTTAAATTTAATAGTTCCAATCTGAAATTAATAAGTAATCAGTTTGAACTGGGGTGATGAACTTCGGTATAACTCAGTATACCTTTAACGCTTTTTCGAAGATTTATTTCAATATTTTAAATAATACTGTGCCTAGAGTGCGAAAACGAGTAAATTCTCATCCACCATGGTATAACCAGCGGTTACTCAATCTGAAATATACCAAAAACAGAGTTCATAAGAACTTTAAAAGGAGTAAATATCTATCGGATTACGAATTATTTGCTCGGTTGCGCAAGGAATTTATTTTTCTTTCTAGGTTCCTCTCGAACAATTACATTCAACGCTTGGAAAGGAATCTGAAGTCCAACCCAAGGTGCTTTTGGGCATACATAAATTCCAAACGGGCTAGTATCTATTTTCCGTCAACTATGAATTTTCTAGACAAATCATCCAGTAATGCCAAAGATATTCTGGACATGTTCGTGTCGTTTTTTCAATGTATTTATGATTCCTCCAGCCTTTCTTCTTTTAATGAGGATTATTTCGATTCCTTGCATGCTTTTACTGCCTCAAGCTCTCTGGCACTTATTGGATCCGAATTATTGTTGGCATCACAGGATTTGAAGAATAGTAAAAATCCGGATTTCTTGTGTTTTTACCCGGTTGTTTTAAAATCTTGTGCTGATTCTCTTAGCTACCCCCTGCTCTATATTTTCAATCAGTCATTTGCTAGTGGGACATTTATTGTTGATTGGAAATATTCGCTTATAACACCAATTTATATGAGTGGTAAAAAAGACCAAATTTCGCATTATAGACCAGTTTCTAAACTGTCTGGTATTACTTTTGGATCGCCTATTGAAGGAACGGATGGTATTCATATTAAGCAGCTTTATTAGTGATTCTCAGCATGGATTTTGGAAGGAAGCCATCTTGGGCCAATCCTTTTTCTCATTTTTATAAATGATTTGCCAGGAATTATTCTAAAATTTTGTCATTGTCTTTAGTATGCGAATGATATAGAACTTTTTGTGATTATTTCTAATTTCAGTGACTGTCTTCTATTCCAGAGATATTTAGATTATTTTTTTGAATGGTGTAAAATGAAAGATCTGTGCCCATAGATATAGAACACAAAATAATCTAATCAATGCTTATCGTCTTGAAAACCAATCAATTAATATTGTAGTTGTGGTACATTCAACTAAGGACCTTGGTGTTGTTTTTGATAGTAAGCTCACTTTTGATCCCCATGTTAACAAATTAATGTCAAAAGTTAACTCTGCTCTAGGATTTCTGAAAAGAAATTCATCGGACTTCAAAGATCTCTATATACTCAAGGCCGTTTATGTACGCATGGTTCGTCCATGTCTGGAATATTGTAGTGTTGTTTGGAACCCGTTTTCATTGAAAAACATTAAAAAAAAAACATCCAAAAAAACTTCTTTGCATTACGCCGTTTCTTTCTGAATGATAATTCCGACTATTCTTACCGCTTTAAATGTTTGCTGTTGGGTTTTGATTCCCTCGAAGTTCGTCGTAAAATGCATTGTGTTATGTTCGTTAGAGATTTACTATGTTTTTCCATTGACTGTGAGAACTTGCTTTCATTAATTTGTATTTATGCCCCCCTTAGAGCAAGACCATTTTTATTCGAAGTTCATCACTCAGCTTTATACGGAGCCAATGAGCCTGTTAAGTTTTGCTGTAAATTATCTAATCTTGTATATGATCAACTCGATATTGTATTATCCAGAACTAGATTTGAGGTACTCGCACTGTTAGCATTAAGATAATTTATTATTATTGTACTTTCTTTCTTGATCTGTTGATGTACTTCTATCATAGATCTAAATAAATAAATACTAAATTCTAAATACTATGCTGTGTCCCTCAAGATCTCCGCACTTGACCCCAATGGACCTTTATTTATGGAGACGGATAAATAACATTGTTTACTCATTAGAAATAACAGCGTCGGATGTCTTGAGCCATTGGATTAACGTAACACCTGTGAAAGTCCGAGAAGTATTGGAAAGAATGGACATTGTTAGAGCCTTTCAAAGACGAGATCTGGTGTGCATACAAAGCAATGGTTTGCACTCCCAACAATCGATATGATACAAGGTTTGATGAAGAAAATTTATATAAAAATGTGCAATCAATATTTGTATTTTTTTTTTTCTTGAATTTTTTAACAATTTTTAATTTAATGCTTTATCTGTTTCAATAAGTTAGGTCGTATCTTGAAAACTACTGACTTGATATAACTTTCTGTTGTTTGTATTGTAACTAGTATAGTTACATATTTCAAAGTTGCAAAAGGTGAGGGTTATACGTAATTTTAAGTTTGTTTTAAAAAAGAAAGTTTGATCTTCAATAACTTTTGACTTATTAATTGTAGGGCAACATTTACTTTGAAAACATAATTACGAGTTCAATGATAATCCATTTGTTAGCATATACGCATAAATTTGAAAGATGTTATTTTCAGTAGCATTCAAAACAGCATAAGGCTTTGCTTAAAAGTTCTGTATCTTGTAATGACTTTATTGAAGTGAAGCATGATGTAGTAAAATACAATGACATTTCTTTTGTGGCTTATGGTTAATTAGATAGTTGCACACGTTGAAGTTATGCCAAATAATATTACTGATAACAAATATATCATATTGTTACAACTTTTTTGTTTTATAATTAATAATTCATAAATTTAATTAAAAGGACCTAATTAAAAAAAAGGATTTCATAGTTCAATAGAGGACTACAACATAAACTAATTGCTGTAGTTTAATAAGATCACTGGTCTTACAACTCTGCCGCTTGAAGTAGTCAACATCCCTGGTGGGTTAGCCATTATGTGATCTGTTTGATGTGTCAATTGACATTTTGACGTTGTTGTTCGCTTGTTTTCTTCTATCCAATGCTCATATGCTTTGTCAACTTGGTCTTTTAATTTCTGGATATGCTGTGATGTTGTGTTGTATTTCTGCTTTCCTGCTTTGAATTTTAGTGGTGTTTCGTCTGTATGTTTTCCTGTCTTCCGTTGATACTATCATTGATCTTGGGTGCTCTGTTTCGCGTAATATTCTAGCTCCTACCCACTAGAGATGTTTTTCTTGCAAGCGAATGCTTTTCCTTTATGAATGGTGTTTTGTTTCTTTCAGTGCGGTTGTAATGCAAAGTTTGCCTGTCTCTGGATTTTCGTACAATATTTCACGCGAGATGTCTGGCTGAATTTATGGACATAGGACTTGTTTTGAGGTTGGAATAATTGACCTCATTCGTCGAATCATCAAGCATTGGATCGGAAATCGCATAAGGTTACTTCTTGGCGCATTACGGTAGTTACATAGCTACAAGTAATAGTCAGTGCCGTCGAGTTTGCACTTATGAAGCATGTTTTTTTTGCTGTTTGGACGTATCTTTCACTTAACCCGTTTGATTGGGCGTATTTTGGTGTGGACGTGATGTTTTTAAAGTTCTAATCCCTCGCGAAAGTCTTTCGACAAAAATTTATGGATGAAACTTTCTGCAGGCGAATCGATTAGCTAAGGCCTCCTTTTCTATTTGAGGGTGGTTCTTCTCAGTTCTTGTTAGGGACCTACTACTATACGCCACTGGTTGGTCATCTTGTAATTTTGCTCCAATTGCATATGAACTCGCGTCTATTTACATTGTATGGTTTTAGTACGGGAGTAGCTGTTAATAGTTTTTTTTTTTTTTATTTAATGCCGTCTGTTGCTCTCTGCCCCAATGAAATTGTACATTTTTCTCTAGTAATTTACTAATACAGCCTCTACGTATTAGTTCTGAAGCATTGCGGATGAACTTTGACAAATATGTTATGTTATATCATTGTAGATCTTTCTTATTTTCTGGTGCTTTTAGTTGTTCTATCGCTCGGACTTTTTCTGGATCAATGTCTATTCCTTTGGCACTTACGTAATGACCCAGGAACTTAATTTTCTCCTTTTCAAAAATACATTTTTCTATGTTTCGTTTGAGTCCTTTGTCGTTTAAAGCTTTGATAACTTGCTTCTGGCTTTCTTGAAATTTTTTTTAATGTTTCAGCGTGAATTAGTATGTCATCCATTGAGACTTCAACATTTTTAATATATTTTAGGGTATCCGTCATTATCTGTTGAAACATTTCTGGTGCCGGTTCTAAACCAAATGGCAAGACGGGAAAGCTGTATCTGCCCCACGGTGTGGCGAATGTAAGGAACTTTGTTTCTGGCTTTGTTACTTTGATTTGCTAGAAGCCTCGTTTGCAATCAAGCAAAGTGAGGGATTTTGCGTCCTTTATATGTGTTGATATTTCTTCTAGAGTATTTAATGGGTAGTGTCGCCTTAATACGTTTTTATTCAAATCTGTTGGATCTATACATATCCGTATCTTTCCTTTTTGCTTGATGACTACTGTAAATGACGAGAAATTTTTTCACCACTTATTGAAGATATTTGTCTTTTGCTTAATCTCCTCAATACTTCGAAGAATACCGAGTGTATTCTTGTGCAGCACGAGTCTTGTGACGACGGACGAGAAACTAGCGATAGCGATAACGATAAAATAAAACACCTTGAAGGTCGATAGTTCAACGAGAAGTGACAAAGATTTCATTAACTCCCTTTAAGTACCATCTTTAACTAGGCACATCACATTGGGCACCTCAATCAAGTTTCGTTTTTATTTTTTTGTTGTTAATGTCAATAAGTTCGTACCAATCCTTGTCATCTTTGTTGCTTTCCGAGATTTCATAGTGTTTGTCACTTTTTTCCTCGTTTACTAGTGCAAATACTTTTTTAATGATTCTGCATATTGATGGAAAATGGTTTCTATTTTGATATTTTGTACACATACTGCCAAATGCGGGACACGATTTTTTGCAGTCGAACGTCTCTTCGGAGGGTCGGTTCATTTTATACTTGCTGAATGACATGCCATTAGCTCTCGATTTGTACACTGCATCTATCTTTTCCCCCCTATGCATCTCCTTTAATTGTTTGAAGCTGATCTCGCTTGCTCTGCAGATGTTAATTATATTTTTAAAGCGCAAATCTTCCTCTGACAGTAGTTTTTTTCTACGAAACTCGTTACAGATAATTTTGTCTTTAAGCTAACTTTCTTCCAGGTTTTCGAATGCGCATTTTTTTATTTGAGATTTTATTTTTGTAAGGGATTCGTCGAAAGGCTCACCTTCATTTTGGTGCATTTTATTGAGTAAGTATCTCATGTATTGTATATTGCTACTACTTCTGACCCGATCGTTGTCATCACTGTTGTAGTTGCATAGCTATTTCGAATTTGAACCACTCGTTCTGCTGGATCCAGTTTTTCCAGATTGGTGCTGCGTCGTCTGTAGTAATTAATTCTTTTTGAGGTCGGATAGAACTTGCTCCGGCATTTCCTAGGATGTTAATATTTGCCGCCTCTGTTTGCGTTTTATTATTATTATCATTATTTAGGTTTTTTTTTAATCAACTAATTTTTTTTTTACTTTAAAATTCCTTGTGAATTTTTGCTTATATACGAGTATATGGCGATTTTTTTTTTTGTTGGCTCCACTTCTGACACCATGTGATGACTTTATTGCAGTGAAGCATGATGTAGTAAAATACAATGACATATCTTTTGTGGCTTATGGCTAATAGTTACATATGTTAAAGTTATGCCAAATAATATTACTGATAACAAACATATCATATTGCTACAGAGAGGAGGCATTTTAGACTCCACCCCCCTTCCTCCCCCATAAACGATTTTTTTTTCTCAACAAATGTCAAGGAATACCCCCTTAAAATTTAATTTTCGACACATTATCCGGAACACCCTTTATGGTATCCAGCATTTATTATTATTATTTTTTGCGACAAACCCAATCGATTAATTCAGTCAATAATATATTACCTGTATATTACATTATCATTAATTACTAATTACATCTTTAATTAATTAATTACAATAATCAGTAATTACATTACATTAACTTAACTTACCTGTGTTTTCAATCTTTCAATTGTTTACATTACATATACTAGTACCCACACAGTTTTCTAACTTAACATAATTTACAAAATCAACCTATTTTTTGGTATCTGCTTTAATTTTCATTCACTGTGCTAATCAAACACTTAAATCTGTAATCTATAGTATGTTTTTGATTAGTGGTCAGCAATGTCATGTCTGCATGCACAGCATATTAATACACAATACATGTTCGATTGTCATCCCAATGTCGCACTGCCTTACAACAAGAATTAGTTGCTTGTGCAGTAGTGGTGGGCGGGCAATAGAACCACGATAGTTTTGCTTATATTCAGCCACTTGGATTATTATACAATCGCTGCAGACATCACATCTTAACGCTAAACTTAACAAGCTAAGTATAACTAAAATACATAAAGAATTTGATTTTTTGATTTTCCTCAATAAAATTTTTGATTGCACATTTTCTCAATCTCATTTTTATTCAACATCGATGCTATTGCAAATCTTTATTTATCGCTCAACTTAACTCTGGTCCTTCGGTAGACAAATTAACAATTGAATCATTTGAAACAATAAATCTAATAATGATCGAACAATCAAAACCCAACTTTTTATTGGATTGCATAGAGTAGTGAAGCATGTATGCACATCTGAGTATGCATTCCCCCATACTAACATTAGTTGGTAAGCTATTGTTTATTTTATATCATACAGTATATTATAAGTTAACGAAAATAATACTAAAAGACAAAAACCACGACAGCAATAACAAAAGACAATGTTTGCCGTGTCAAGTTAATGCACACGATCAAATAGCGAACGACATCCGCATGCTCCCGCTAGTGTTAACATATGTACGTGATGGAATGCAGTAAATAACCAGTGGTGTCCAGTGTCCCAGTCGCAGACGCAGCAGAATCCAACGGAAAATGGTGGGAACCAAAAGATAATGGGGCGAAGCTTAGCTTAGATTATTTTTAAGAAATTTTTGTATGTTTAGTCTAAGTCTGGCCGTGAGGCAATAAAGATGCTTTTTTAAAAACTAAAAAATTAATCTAATAATTTAATTGGCGCCCGAGCAGGGACCACGGGAAATCGCTAAGTAGCTCGAAAGTAGTAATACGGGATAAATAGCGCGTAAAGAAGTGCTCACCCCGCGAGTGGCGAAATATTTTTTTTTTAAAAGAAATAATATAAAAATCCGTGGTCCCTCGCGAGTTTGTGTTGTGGTGAAAGTACAAATTTGTACAAGGGCCCCGCAGTAGCCCAGTGAACTGGACAAACCGGAAGCTCGTTAGAGCTAGCCGCACCACCCAAATCCGCACAACCCGGCAGAAGAGCAATCCGGACAAAGGCAGCCGACTAGACTCATGAAGTTAGGAACATTAATTTTAGTACTAGGGTAAGAAATATTAAGTAAATTTACATAAGTGCTTCGTAAATTAATAATTCAAGTTGTACACCCATATGGTGAAAGTGAAGTTAGAAATTAAGCAAAAGAAAATAACAGGAAATTTTTTTTTCTCCATACTATTGAAGCAAGAAATTAGAACTAAGTAGTACGTAAGGAATAATAAATTCAAATGTTAGAAATACTTAAGAAAATCCAAGTAAAATATATAACAATAGCTTGAATCTATTATAGAAAGAAATATCATTATCTAAGGAAATTTTATTACGAAAAAAACTAAATATACTACAGAAATTTACGATAAGAATAATTAGAATTTAAAAAACAAAAATTAATGTGTAAGTGAAAATAATCTTAAGTGAGAGGTGAACAAATTTTTTATTTTTAATAGATAACAATTTGTGCTTTATAACATTTTCAAGTTGCGAAAAAAAATCTTCATTTATTTTCCATAAGTTTGGTTAAATTTCGTGTTTCTCCCCTTGATATTTTTCTTTTTTTCAAATCATGCCAACCACGCGAGCCCAAGCTGCAGAGCAGGCCACTTCCGCTCAAAATACGCAGCAAAATGCCATCTCCTCAAATCCATTATCCAATAACACCCGAACAAGTCTCATACCCTCTAACCAAATCAATGTACCATTATCTCGCACATCAACAACATCCCCACAGGATCCAAATTGTTCTTACCAATCAAGTTCTTCCAATATGGAACAACAAGGAATCGGATCCACTCCCGAATTGGATGCTTTAGTAGCGTCAATTGTCAAGCGTGTCCTTAAACAGCAGGGCAAATAAATAGTTGAAGGTATTCTTAACCCAAATGCTCAACGTTTTTCTGGTGTAGACCAGACCATTTTCCCTGAGTATCAGCATCGTTTGGATGACCTAGAAAAGGTTCCCGATGTGATTCGTTGCCTCAGAACATTCTCTGGGGACACCAGTGAGTTTTCCTCCTGGAAAAAAAGCGTACAACGCGTACTCAGCATCTATGAGCACATGAAAGGAACTCCAAAGTATTTTGGGATCCTTAACGTGATACGCAACAAAATTATTGGTCAAGCTGACGCCGCCTTAGAATCTTATAACACGCCCCTCAGCTGGGAAAGCATAGCGAGCTGTCTCACTATGCATTATGCGGATAAGCGGGACGTCACTACTCTGGAATGTCAGATGGCACACCTTGTACAGGGTAATCGTTCTGTACAAGAATTTTACCAAGCCGTCTGCTCGCAATTAACGCTGATTATAAATAAAATTTCTTGCATGGAAATTAGCCCCGAGTCAATGCGCCTCCTTACCCAAACCTATCGGGACAAGGCACTTGACACTTTTATTAGAGGCCTTAGAGGTAATTTGTCAAATCTCCTCGGCGTGAAAGAGCCAGCGATCTTACCTCAGGCCCTACACCTCTGTCTCAAGCTTGAGAATCAAAACTATAGATCGCATCAAGCTCAATTAAATCAGGGGACAGCCAGAAAGAACCTTCAACAACAACCATCTAGCCCAACCTTTCCACACCATCAACAGAAACCTCAACAACATCCAGCACCGCAAGGGAACCCGAACTTCGCTTTTAGGCCACTATATCCAATTTATCCACCACAGTTACCTCCCCCACAGAAATTCTATTCCTATGATTTCCACCCAAACTTCAATTTTCCTTCATATCAACCAAATCAAATTCCAAGTCATCGGCAGAATCCTTCTCAGCCTATCAGACCTCCCCCCATCCAAATGCCCACTAAAATGAAGGCAGCAACGCAAGGTCGAAGCAACCAAGTTGGAATCGCTAACCAACAAAATCGGCAATTTAATTTCCATTCAGCAAAGCAAAATTTCCCTACTCGGCAACCCTCTATGTCTCATAAAGTGAAGCAACAAAACTATCATATTAGTCAAACGTCTGAAAGCACGGAAGACCTAACGATATTAACACCAATCCCGGAAAGAATGAAACCGGAGGAAAACCCGTACACACAAGCCCAAGGAGAAGATACCCAGGCTAACACCCAAGATTTCGATGTACAACCGTTTGATGCTCAACATTTCAATACACATCAATCAGTCGAAAATCAACCAGGATACGAAGAATACCAATACCTAATGCAACAAGCGTCACAATATAATGACGTTCATTTTTTAGGCTGACCGATTCCTCTTTGCCTTACTTCGAATGTAAGACAAGAGACGGATAGATCCTAAAATGTTTAATAGATACAGGATCGAACAAAAATTATATTATACCCGACTTTGTAGTAAACTCCATTCCAAACGAACAGATCTTTTACGCTAAATCTATAGCCGGCGATGTGAAAATCAGCCACTACATATTTCTAAATTTATTTGGTTTAAAAAATATCAATCTCAAGTTCTTTATCCTACCTTCCCTCAAAACTTTCCATGGGATCTTAGGTAACGATAGCCTTAAAGAATTATCCGCAATAATTCATAACAAGGAAAGTTACATGACGGTCCTCAATAAAGCTAGAATTAAGATCAAGCAGCAGAAGTCGCAGTCAGTCAATTCCATAAATATCGATGTAAACCACCTTACGCCAAACCAAGAGTACTTATTGAAATCAGCCGTTAATAAATATCCTTGCCTCTTCTCCGATCCCGAGGAGAACCTCACATATACAACAAGAGTTGTCGCAGACATAAGAACTTCCACAGGCGATCCTGTCTATACGCGACATTACCCATTCCCAATGTCATTGAAAGCAGAAGTTGAGAAACAAGTTCAGAAGATGCTTGAAGATGGCATAATTAGACCTTCACGGTCACCTTATAATTCTCCCGTGTGGATTGTGGAAAAAAACCTGATTCTAACGGTGCAAAGCAATATAGATTGGTAATTGATTACGGGAAACTGAACAGTGTTACGATCGCCGACCGTTATCCAATACCGGATATAAACGAAGTAATTGCCCAGTTAGGGCAAAACAAATTCTTCACCGTACTCGATCTAAAGAGCGGTTTTCACCAGATTCCTTTAAGGGAGTCCGATATCGAGAAAACGGCATTTTCTATCAACTTTGGCAAATACGAATTCACACGGCTACCGTTCGGTTTAAAGAATGCCCCCTCCATCTTCCAAAGGGCAATTGACGATATTTTGCATAAAAATATCGGAAGAACGTGTTACGTGTATGTAGATGATATAATCATCTTCAGCAAGAGCGAAACTCAGCACGCCAAAGATATCGAAGAAATATTCGGTATATTGAGCAAGGCAAACATGAAAGTGCAATTGGATAAATGCCACTTTTTCAAACCTGAAGTTGAATTTCTAGGTTTTCTCATTTCAGCAGAAGGGGTCAAAACAAACCCCACTAAAGTGAAATCTATTGCCGACTTTGCAGTCCCGAGAACACTTAAGGAACTTAGATCCTTCCTTGGCCTGCCTGGCTACTACCGTCGCTTTGTGAAAGACTACGCAAAGCTAGCGAAGCCCTTAACAGTCCTTTTGAGAGGGGAAGAGGGACGCGTGTCCAAAAACCAGTCTTCAAAATTAGCAATAGAACTAAACCAAGAAGCTTTCGAATCCTTTAACAAGTTAAAAAAACTCCCTTATCTCCAAAGATGTAGTCCTATCATACCCTGATTTTAAAAAACCTTTTGACCTCACAACAGACGCTTCCAATTTTGCGATTGGTGCCGTTCTCGAGCAAGAGAACAAACCTATCTCATTCATATCACGAACACTAAGCAAGGTTGAAGAAAATTATGCAGCCAACGAGAAGGTGATGTTGGCCATTATTTGGGCACTAGGTTCGTTCCGAAACCCTGTCCTGTACCTGTACGGTCCTGTCAAGGTCCGAATCTTTACGGATCACCAACCCCTCACATTTGCTTTAAGCAATAAGAACAACAACAGCAAAATGAAGAGGTGGAAGGCAATACTAGAGGAATACAACCATGAAATAAAATATAAGCCAGGAAGAACGAACGTGGTGGCGGATGCTTTATCCAGAGCCCCACAGCTGTCGAGCATTAACACCATGTCCGTCACTCAGCATAGTGACGAGAGCTCCTTACAAAATCTCATACAAAGCGTAGAAGTCCCAATAAATGCATACAATAACCAAATTTTTCTTCAAACAAACGCAAATCCCAGCCAAACTTTCAGCATTATATTCCCAACGTACCATAGACATATAATAACAGAGCCTGAATTTAATCTAGAAAATTTGAAGCGAATTCTCAAAAAAATTCTGAATCCCTCGGTTATAAACTGTATCAAAACTGACGATCACGTCATGGGCTTAATCCAAGAAATATACAGCACTCACTTCAACAACTACAAAATAAGGTTCACACAACTACAAGTTCAGGATGTCACTAACGAGGTAGAACAAGAAGAAATTATCATTACAACACATAAGCGAGCACATCGCAATGATCGGGAAAACAGGAAGCAAATATTAGAGAAATTTTATTTCCCAGGCATGGCCAGTAAAATAAAGAGAGTAATAAAAAATTGCCTAGTATGCCAGGAAAATAAGTATGACCGGCATCCAAGCAAACCAATAATACAGGCTACACCGATACCCCAATATCCAGGGCAAATTGTTCATTTGGATATATTCTCTACAGAAAACAATCTCGTTCTAACTTCAGTCGATAAATTCTCAAAATACGCGTTGGTAAAAATTCTTAAATCCAAGGCAATCGAAGACGTTCGACAACCATTAAGGGAAACACTCTTTTCCTATGGACTGCCAAAAATGGTTATAGTAGGCAACGAGAAGTCATTTAATTCGGCATCAATAAGTTTCATGATTGAAAACGAGCTCGGAATCAAAATGTTCAAGACACCTCCATATTCAAGTACCGTCAACGGTCAAGTTGAGCGCTTCCATTCAACGCTCATCGAAATAATGAGATGCTTGAAAACGGAAGGCCTCCATCGTTCTTTCACGGAACTTCTAGAACGCGCTGTTCATGAATATAACTCTTCTATTCACTCCACCACTGCAAAGAAGCCAATCGAAGTATTCTTTGGGAGAAGAGTAACCTCGGATCCTGCATTACTAGAGGAAGCACGACAAGAAAATATAACGAAATTACAAGAAAAACAAGCTGCTGATCTTAGGTATCACAATAGGAAAAGGCAACCCATTAAAGATTTTATTCCTGGTCAGATTATATTTGTTAGGCAGAATAGACGTAAGGGTTCAAAATTATCATCTCGGTATAAGAAGGAAGCAGTATCTGAAAATAGAACAAAAACAATTTTAACTAAATCCGGAAAAATAGTCCATAAATCCCTAATAAAGAATTAAACTTTTCTTTTAGAGTTATAGTCGGGCCCTCAAAGGCCGACGTGAGAATGCTTGACTACTCGAATGCACAGCTGGTCACTATAGAGGCTGGAATAGCGAAAATACAAACCGGTACTTTTAAGTTGATACACGTGATTGACCTAAACCAATATCGGCTGGCGCTCGACCAAATAGAACAGAAAGTGCAACAGATTATCGGTGCATCCCATCCAATGCTCCCACTTCTCCTCAATCAAATTCTGCAAGTCCAAACGCACCTCAACCGATTACTCCCGAAGCCGAAAATTAAGCGATCTCTCGATTTCCTAGGCTCTGCCTGGAAATGGATTGCCGGAACCCCAGACAAGCATGACTTTGAGATTATCGAAGCCAAAGTTAACAACGTCCTAACTAACAATAACCAACAAGTTGTTATCAACAGACTAGTTTTAAGCAAAATTAGCGAAATAATCAATATTACTAATAGTATAGTAAAGAATTTAAAGTCTACAGATGACTTTTTGTTAAGCTTAAAATATAAATTAGAAATAATTAAGGAAGATGTTATAAACATTGAGTATGCCATGCAATGGGCAAAAAGCTAACATAGTAACTACGAGTACATACATATTATCAACTTCAGAAATAAATTTTATTAAGGAAATATTAGGTAAAGAAGATATGCCCTATAACAATGTCATAGAGGCAATTGAATTTTCGAAAGTAAAAATAACGTCAAATAACACGTTATTAATATATATTGTAAGTTTACCAACCACTACTAAAGAATCATGTCAAAAAATGCTAATAAGAGCAATAAAAAGGAATAATGTTATAAATAAGTTAGAATTTAATGAAATCTTGAAATGTAAAACTAAACTATACGGAATAAGAGAACCATGTAAAACCTTTAACAAGCTATCTATTTGTAACTACAATGTAATAGACATAAGTAACGATAAGTGTATTAGCTATTTACTTTCAAGCCGACCCCCAACATGCACACAGATTAACAATCAACATGTTTCCACGATAGAAGAAATAATCCCTGGAATAATTCTACTAAACCAATATAACGGTGAAATCGAGATAGACGAGAAACCAGTCCACCTAAACGGAACATATCTCATCCAATTTCACAATGCTACCATCAAAGCACGCCAGCTAACCTTTAGAGCAAACGAAGTCACTGACCATAAACCTTTGCCAGCAATATTACAACCACATGCAGAAAAACCGACCATAGAAGAACTTCTTTCCTTAGAAATGATTAGGGAAATAGAGGTCAATAATACCCGATACATTCAAAAATTGGAAATGAATAACCGCCAAAAGAACCTTACCATATTTGGGATGTTAACTCTAACATTGGTGATTGCCTTCTTCTTCATATGGAAGATTGTAAGGAAATCTGCAAAACCCTATGGCAAAACAGTCGCAGAACAGCCGATAGAGAACATACCTATAGAAGAATCAGCTGCCGCAATCTCTCAACCAAACATCGGCTCAATGACCAAAAGCTCCGAAATCCAGATACCCATTCATTCAACTAGAATCAGCCAGATCCCTCTTTTTTGAAGAATCAAACGTGGACGTTTGAATTTAAGGGCGGAGGAGTTAACGAAAATAATACTAAAAGACAAAAACCACGTCAGCAATAACAAAAGACAATGTTTGCCGTGTCAAGTTAATGCACTCGATCAAATAGCGAACGACATCCGCATGCTCCCGCTAGTGTTAACATATGTACGTGATGGAATGCAGTAAACAACCAGTGGTGTCCAGTGTCCCAGTCGCAGACGCAGCAGAATCCAACGGAAAATCGTGGGAACCAAAAGATAATGGGGCGAAGCGTAGCTTAGGTTATTTTTTAAGAAATTTTTGTATGACTAACTAAGTCTGGCCGTGAGGCAATAAAGATGCTTTTTCAAAAACTAAAACATTAATCTAATAATTTAATTTATATTATGCAGTAATAAAAAGACTGTTTCCCTTACCACATGGCGCAGACAGAACAAATATTGGTGCAAAAAAAAAACATAATCGTGAAGATTAGAGTAAAAATCTACTAGTGATAAAGAAACAAAAGAAAAGTTAAACGACAACCTACAAAAAACAGTCACCATGGACTTTGTTAAGAAGCTAGAAGATTTGGACGTATCCAATAACCCCACTGAAAATTGAAGTGATTTTCAAAATTTTTTGATTGTCGCGGGTCTTGACCACAGGAAAAAAAATTGCTGTCTTTCTAAACAAATAGGAGAAGCAGCGAGAAAAATATATAAAACCTTTAAAATGACTGCAGATAACTCCAAAAACATTGAAAAAGTATTTGAGGCATTTGACAAATTATTTTGTAGCAAAATCAAATACAATCTACGACCAATATACATACCTACTCGTATGTTTTATAAATGCAAGCAAGCATCTGGAGAATCGTTTAAGGATTTTTTGATTGATTTGCGCAAATTAATTCGGCCTTGCAAATTTCCGGAACAAAGTAACATATTGCGAGATCGGATTGTAATGGGAATAACCGATAAAAAGTTACGTAACAAGCTAATCAAAACGGAAGATTTAGATTATGAAAAAACGGTGATGATGGTATGAATGGAGAGAATGAATGAAGAGAAGAAGGCGTGGGAAGTACGAGTAAGAGCAAGTAAGAGAGTCGAATTCAAAACAGCACACAATAACAACAACTACCAATATCAGCGGAACTACCGAAATGAAAAAATATAATCGACAATGGGAGCAAAAAAACAATAAAGCTGCAGACCAGACTCTCAAGTAACAATGTAAAAAATTGTATGTATTGCGCGTCAGCACATAAGTATTGTATATGAAACTAATAGTACGATCACTTGAGGAAATCAATGGTGGTGCCTCTAGCGGCCAAAGTAAACATCAGTCGCTGTGTACCACAAAAATATTACGCTCATTTGCCTCAACAATTTCCATATGCACTCATAAGGCATAACACATTTCCGCTCTAATCCAACCAATCCCATATTTGTAACTCTCTATGCACAAACCCACCCCACTCAAACATCATGCTGTGTTGAATAAGATAGATACTTTGCAATGTGAATTACCCAGTTTATCCGACAGCACAATTTGCGTTGAAGCAATTCGCATTGGTTCAATACCCGTTGAAATGCTGGTGTTTATATGAAATTATCCAAAATGAGCGAGAGAAAATTGAGAGAAGTTTAACAAACAGCTCGTTGAACTGACACTTCACACTGTCACTGATACACTCTTATTTCTTTGTCTATCCAAATATTTCGTTTGCAATTCCATATTTTAAATACACAACTAATTTCTGCCCGATGATGAAAGAATGATGAGAGCGCGAAAGAGTAAAATGATTTCAACTATAGGGGCCAAGCAGCAGTAGCAAGGAGTCAACGAGGGATCCCCAGTAACCTTATGGGCAAAGCGGAACAAATCCCAGTGACCGGCTTGGTGATTCTGTACACCATGTAAGTTAGTTTTAAGAAAAAATAGAATCTCTAAGAATTGAAATTGTTATAAAGATAAAGATTTTTATTTCCCTGTACAAAAGTTGTTACCACTTAACTCTAAATATTTAAATACAGCTAATTAAATTTGGAAAACATTTATAAAATATTTATCTAATATAAGCATTAAATAAGAAAATGGTTTTAACAAGGGCAGGTACCGGTAAATCCCAAGAACCAAACCGTGGCCAAGGCCACATTCCCCAAGTTTCAATTAATAACAACTTATTACCTAATCCCACTTCTTCCCATATCACACCTCCTTTTTCTAACCCTCCTATATATGCATCCACGAGTAATCCTTTAGCGATAGTAGGCAATCTTCACACAACTCACGCTCATTCCGCTAGTGGCCAGGACCACAACTGCTCATTTCATTCGAGTGCATCCAATGCAGATCTTCCAACTCAAGAAGTTAGGTCAACCCCATAATTGGATGTTCTTGCTGCTTCCATTGTAACTCGAGTTTTAGAACAACAAGGAAGACAGATAATAGAACGTGTACTTAATCCTCGCGTTCAACGTCCTCCTAATGTAAATCAGGTCATTTTTCCCCAGCATCAGAGTGACATAGATGGCCTCAAAAAAATTCCTGACATCATAAAATGTCTTCGTACCTTTTCGGGAGAAGCTTGCGAGTTTTCTTCCTGGAGAAAGAGTGCTGAAACTGAACACAATGAACACAAGAAGGGTACCGCCCAATATTACGGAATACTAAACGTTATTCGTAATAAAATAGTTGGTCAAGCAGATGCAGCGTTAGAAGCAAATAACACCCCACTCAATTGGAGCAGCATTTCCAACTGCCTTACAACGCATTACGCTGACAAGCGAGATGTTAAGACACTGGAATTCCAGATGTCAACCACGGTTCAAGGTAACCAATCTATTCAGCAATTTTATCAGGCAGTAAACTCACAATAAACCCTAATAATTAATAATATTTATTGTATGAACATTTGCCCGGAGTCAATGAGGTTATTGACTCAAACGTATCGCGACAAAGCATTAGATACGTTTATAAGAGGGCTTAAGGGCCATCTGCCTGATCTTCTAGGCATGAAGGAGCCCGCAGACTTGCCTACAGCTGTGCACCTATGTATGTCTAACATATGAGAATTAACACCTTAGGTCTCAATGCGCTAGGAATAATCAAGGACCAACTAAAAAGAGTTTTAACCCACAATCTACACAAATGCGTTCACAAAATACTGTATTCCAAAGAAATATGGGTCCTCCTAGGAACCAAAACCAGCAACAATCCTTTCGCCCAATCCACTCGAACCAAGGACACAACCACCAACAAAGAACTTCGGCAATCATCAAAACAACCAACAGGCCAGAACACCTCAATCAGGACCGAATGTGAAGCAAGAACCTTTGACACAAGGACCTAGTGCTCATGCTAGAGACATACACCACCAAATTCGACAAAATTTCAACAATAACCCAAGAAGACCTGATGGAACTATACCTCAAAATCTCCAAGTTATGAGACATCATCCTAATTTCCACATTGACCCATCCCCAGAAGAACTAAGCCATTACTACGAAAACCTCAATTTGAGTGACGGACAAGCCGAGCAACCCTTCAGTGAATATGTCGAAAGCATAGACGTGTCTTCCAATACCAATAATTCCCAAATCGAAGAATTGGAACATGTCGACATCAATTTTTTAGGTTAAGCGACTCTTCCTTACCTTATTTCGAGTGTAAGTCGAAGAGTGGTGGCATTTATAAATTTCTTATAGACACCGGATCTTCAAAAAATTACATTCAATCATCCCTTGTATCAAAACCCTTACATAATGAAAATCCTTTCTTTGCAAAATCTATAGCAGGAGACGTCCAAATTACTCAGTACACAATGATAAATCTATTTAATATTCAAAACATTAGCCTTAAGTTCTTTCTCTTACCCACCTTGCGAACCTTTCATGGCATCCTTCGCAACGATAGCCTTAAACAACTATCCGCTATCATAGATACGAAAAGTAACTCTATGAGAATATTAGACTCTGTGAAAATTAAAATTAAACAGAAAATTAAAATTAAAATTCTCCAATGGTTAACGCCCTCAATATCAAAACAAGTCATATGACAGGGGTACAGCAACAACTTTTAAACTCCACTATAAATATCTTTCCATTACCTCGAACCTTAAAAGATCTACGTTCTTTTCTTGGGCTATCAGGCTGTTACCGTCGCTTTGTCAAAGACTATGCAAAGCTTGCGAAGCCACTTATCGCCCTTTTAAGAGGGGAGGAAGGACGTATGTCCAAAACACAATCTTCTAAAATAAAAATTTCTCTAGACCCCTCAGCTATCGATGCATTTGCTAAAATTAAAAATTCCCTTATTTCAAAATACCTAGTTCTTACGTATCCAGATTTCAGCAAACCATTTGAACTCACTACAGACGCGTATAATTTCGCTCTAGGTGCAGTTTTGTCCCATGGAAACAGACCAATTACATTTATTTCCCGAACGCTTGGACCAACCGAAGAAGGTTACGCAACTAAAGAGAAGGAGATGTTAGGAATAATATGGGCATTGAATTCCCTGCGTAATTACCTGTATGGATCGGCACAAGTCAAAATCTATACCGACCACCAGCCTCTTACTTATGCTCTTAGCAGCAAAAACAACAATAATAAGATGAAGCAGTGGAAAGCAATTCTGGAAGAACATAATTACGAATTGCACTATAAACCAGGTAAAAGCAATGTCGTGGCAGACGCACTGTCGCACCCTCCTCAAATGAATTCGCAAATAAACTCGCTTACACCAAAACAGTTCATCCCAAAACCTTATACAAAGTGTCGAGGCTTCCATAAATGCGTTCAAAAACCAACTTTTTCTGCAACTTCTTCCAAAACTTTCGAAATAATTTTCCCCACATATCACAGACACGTAGTGACAGAACCTAATTATAATCAAGAGAAACTGAAGCTGATCCTCAAAAAAATCTTAAACCCCTCAGTCATAAACTGTATTAAAACCTCCGAACAAATAATGGGCATGATACAAACCATATAAGCCACCCATTTCAACATTGGCATAACCAAAGAGGTAGATTAAGAAAACATCATTATCAACACACATCAAAGAGCGCATAGAGATGTAAAGGCAAACAGAGATCAAATCTTAAAAAAATACTATTTCCAACGTATGATTAGAAAAGTTAGAAGAGTTACAAAGGCGTGCAATATCTGTACGGAAAACAAGTATGATCGCCACCCCAACAAGCCCGAAATTCAGCCAACTCCGATACCCGAATTCCCCGGCCAAATTGTGCATGTCGATATTTACTTTACTGACGGTAAAATAATCTTAACTGCCATCGATAAATTCTACAAATATGCTTTAACAAGAATCTTAAAATCTAAAGCTACCGAGGACATAAAGCACTTAGAGAACTCATATTGGCCTTCGACGTCCCTGAAACCATTGTTCTAGACAATGAAAAGTCTTTAAGTTCAACCGCCGTTCTTTTATGTTAGAAACCCTTTTCAAAATTAAAATATTCAAGGTTCCCCCCTATACCAGCTCAACTGATGGACAAGTGGAGAGATTCCATTCCACACTTTCCGAGTTAATGTGTTGTCTTAAGTCCAAAAAAATCCACAACACATTGGCTGAATTATTAGATATGACATTTTACGAATATAATAGATCCATACACTCCACGACAAAAAGAAAACCAATAGACGTCTTTTTTGGAAAAGAAAAACTGAACAATCCAGAACAGTTGGAATTAGAAAGAAAATAAAACGTTGATAGGATCAAAAGCAAACAAGTAGCAGACTTAAACTACCACAACAAGAATAGGGCTTCATTAAAAAATTATTCTGTAGGAGAAACTATTTATGTTAAAATTAATAAAAGGTTAGGTAACAAACTCTCCCCTAAATACAAAAAGGAAACAGTTTCAGAAAACAGAACTTCAACCATTGTAACAACATCAGGAAAAGTTGTCCATAAGTCCCTAATAAAAAATTAAAATTTATTGTAGGCTCTGGGTTGCACCTACCACTGCGGATGTAAAGATGCTCGATTATTTCAATTCCCAACTCATATCCATAAGCTCCGGTATTGCAAAAGTTCAAACTCGAACTTTTAAGTTGATTCATGCTATTGACATCAATCAGTACCAACAATCCCTAAAAGAAATAGACCAGAACATACAAAAGTTCTCAAGTGTTCCCCATCCGATGTTTCCCTTCCTGTCCAACGAAGTTCAACAAATCCAAATACACCTTGACCGCCTTGTTCCCAAGTTCAAAGCAAAACGATCCCTAGATTTCCTCGGTGCCTGCAGCAGCAGGCGCATCAAGAGAACACACAGTTTCAATGCCTAGAGCAATAGGGGTCGAAGAGCTTTTAAAAACAATTAAGCCAATGTCATCGAACGAGGGCGTTCGATTTTAAAAGGTGGAGGAGTTAACAACGAAAACATTCAGAAGCTCCTAACAACAGCTCCAATTCTCAACCTGAACACTCCCACGGTATTTGCTGAAAATTGCAACTGGAGCACAGTGCAAAAACGACATTCTATCACGTTCGTGGCAGCATCAGAACAAAAATGAGAGAAACATGATGACCAACGCTTTTCACTTGTCTCAGCAGATAATTAGTATTTAAGCTATGAATTTTGTTAAGATTTATTCAGTCTATATTCGACGGCAGTATCGCTGCCAGTTTAATATTTGAAATAAAGTAAAAAAATTTTTTTTAAATCAAACCAATAATGTTTGATTAATTTGTATACTGAACTCGCGCGTAAAAGCGCTCACCACCTGCAATCCATCGGCTGTTACTGGTAAATACACCAAAGGCAGTGACAGAATGTAAGCAACACTACTTCGACCAGAACCGGGAGAGGTGGGATAACCACGCTATGTGATACTTTTTTTTTGTTCTTCACTGCACTAGTTATTGTAACTTTTGAGTTTTTTATTCGATTGTTCCATTCTGATGATGAGAAGGAAGATTATTTTTTGCACGGATTTTGTTTGTAAGACCAATAAAGATTACGCTGCAGGTGGAGGTGGTTATTTTGTTAAAGACAACTACTTGGTTCTGCGTTAATATAGTTAGTGCTGATGTTTTCAAGGTCGTAGTTGAAATTAACCATATTGTGATAACCACTTAAATGTGAGCAGCGATATCTAGCAGAAAATGTCGATACTCGAAGACCAGAAGATTTCGATATGGAATAACAAAGTCTCGACTGGAGAGTGGAATCGAATTTTCTAGCAAATTGGAAATTGTATGGGACGCTGGATGGCGAGGATTGTTCTCGAAGTATGTCATTCGAGTATAAATACCAGCATCCCAAAGGTATGCAAATCAGTTCTAAAGTGAAATTTGAAGTGTTAATTAGGAGAAGTGATTAAGTGGTTTAAGTAAAAGATAAAAAAAGTATAAGCGGTTGAGAAATTGGATTGTACTGAGAGAAACAATTAAATAGTGAATTGTAACTGTACTGAATAAAGCGATTTCTATTGAAAAGAATAAGTTCTATCATTTGTACCCACACAAACATTTTACAATATATTATATGGGTTCTTATGTGTCTACAGGCTGTATATGACAAATGTTGTGATGTTTTTATCTAAGCTTTCCGATCTTCTAAGCAATGAAAAATCTAAAAATTTAATTATAGTAAGTGATTTTAACATAGACATTTTGAATGGTTGTGTAACTGTCTCCAGCTACCTAGCTCTACTCGCTTCGGATGGTCTATCTTGCCTTTTAAATTAAAATACTAGACCTAATTCGGGTAGTTGCCAGGATCACATTTATGCGCATCTCAGTAAGGTTGCGCTCAATGAGTGCCTGAAATGTGTTTTAGATTTTAAAATCACCAATCAATGTATGACGGGTCTCCTAGTACCTATCACTAAAACTAGAATTCGTGAATCTTCCAATTCCTCTCAACGTAGAATGAAAGTTGACTTCAATAGACATAAATATAATTTATGCTGTGAGCCTTGGACAAATGTTTACTCCTGCAGCAGTCTATCTCATGCTTTTACAAATTTTTGTGAATCGCTCAGGAACCACATTTCGTCTTGTTCCTTCCTTCTGTCCTCTAAAAAATCGGTTAAAAGACTTAAACCTTGGATATCTAGTTTTTTATTAAACACAGTTACTAAGAAAAATAAACTCAGAATAATGTGTAACAAGTAAGGAGATATGTCCTGACAACTATTATATTATCGTTATCAATTAAGGGCTGTGGGGATTTGAAAAATTAATGGCGTTTATTTAATAGCCTGCTAAATAAACCCTCTGCGGCTAGTAAACCTACTGTATTACGTATAGATAACTCGGACGTTTATGATAAACTCACCATTGCCAGTGCTTCTAATTGTTACTTTGTTAGTATTGGTTGTTGTCTACTACCGAGTCCTGCCCAGTAGACCTCTTGTTCTTCTCCTTTCATTAGTAAAAAGGCTGAGCCGCTTTATAGCAGTAGTTTTGTCTTTCAGCCCATCACTTCCCTTGAAATCTTGAAAGTTATTGATTCTTTGCCTATTCTTCTTCGTGTGGTGCTGATGGTATTTTAAATTGTGCACTAAAAACAATTGCATGTTTCATAGTGGATGTCTTGCTAAATGTCTTTAATCGTTGTGCTTTTGAAGTGATTTTTCCTGCCTGTCTTAAATGTGCTGACGTTATTTCTTTCTTTATTGAAAAAAGGTTCTGCTACTGAAATCGGTAATCACAGTGAATAGTGACCTTTTAAGTAAGTCTATGTTCTGTAATCCAAATCAATTTGGCAAGGGCAAATCAACGGAAGATGCGGTTCTTCAGTTTTGTTCCCATATAATTTCGAATCTATTTTAGTCTATCTATCTGGTCTATTTATTGACATTACCAAGGCCTTTGATATGGTCAACTACAACATCTTATTAAGGAAACTTGAAAAAGCTGGTTTTCGAGGTTTCATGCTCTCCTAGTTCAGATCATATCTTGAAAATAAGTCCTACAGAGTGAAGATTGATGATACAATGAGCGAAATGAAGTTCTTCAACTTGGCCTGTACTTGGCACTATCCTATTCCTAGTTTACATCAATTCACTCTTTGCGCTCAACTTTAAAATATCTCCAACTACTTTTGCTGATGACATTGGTTTCACTTATGGCTTAAATAACCCGTTAGATCTTGTTTCCTGTATTAATTGATATCTAAGCCTCTGAAGGCAGTGGTTTTCTGAGCATCATTTAGCAATTAGCTCCAAAACTAATATTATGTCTTTCAGCTTGTCTTCCACTTACGATTTTGATTCTAATCTGTACTTTCATGCTCCTATGTATCTTAGACATAAACTAAAAAACTGCTATTGTGAGTCTAACTCTTCGTCCCCTTCATTTTGTCATAATTCATCCTGTAGTGATAAATGTATTAGGAAACAGAGAGCGTAAAAGAATTTAAATACTTGGGTCTTACGATTGACTTTAGGATGAGTTTTGCAATTCATACTGATACGCTAAAAAAGTATTTTCGTTGCACCTTGCGGCATTTTTACTATTTGCGTAATGTTTGTTCAACCAATCTTTTAAGGGAAATATATTACAGAATTTTCCAATCGAAATTACAATGTGGGATTGCTTATTAGAGAGGTGTAAAATTCATCCTCTGTTGGTTTTGCAAAAATACGTCGTTAGAAAAATTAGTCATAAACCCTTCAGACATTCTAGCTTTCCTTTGTTTTGTGCTTTGAATATTCTTCTTGTGCGTCATGTGTATTGTTTCAAAGTCTTAAAATTGTTTTTTTATGAAACCTGGGAATCGCAATTCTCGTTTAATTTCGTTTTGTAATCTGCGTGGTAATCTCAAATTTGTTATCTGTTCCTAGTTTCCGTACAACTGCTTATCGGAATTTCTATTCGGTTATATCTACTGCAGGTACATACGAGTATAATTTGTACATACTCGTACATATATGTATGTAAATATCAATTCGTAAAAAAAATATAATTGGTTGGAAAAGAGTAATTCAATTGATACGAGTACTTAGTGTTTTGCTTCTTTTGGTCCGCTTGTTAGGCTTCTGGCTGTCGTCTTGTGCTGTCGAGATCCAACTGAACGAGCAGCAAAAATTAGCACAATTGCAATTGTTAAATGCGTAGCTTCCCAAAGGAAACATTGATATTCAGCATAGCGAGCGTACGTCTGCCAAGTATTCAAAAAAGAGTGGTAGTCTAATAAAGGGGCCGCCATCTAACGTTTTTTGTTTCAAATAGTGCTTATTTCGTGAATGATAACCCTTAGCTCATGTTTGATTTGACAGATAATTAGTTTTATCCTTACGGTTAATAATGGAAAATAATTTCATTCAAATGGCTGCCTCGGCTGGCCATGCAGTAGCCTACACGATCGGTCCAATTTTTAAGCACATTCGATTGTGTGCAGCTGTATTTCACCAATGGCTTCACGAATATTGTCCTTTCAAGCGTCAATTGTCTCTGGCTTGTCGGCGTAACACTTATCTTTTACGGCACCCAACAAATAATAGTCCAACGGTGTCAAATCGCAGCTCCGAGGTGGCCATCGACATCAGCTCTGCGGCTGATAATGCGATCTTCAAAAACAGGGCGCAAAACATCGAGTGTAGCTTCGGCTGTGTGGCACGTAGCGCCGTCCTGTTGAAACCAAATGTTGCCAATATCCTCCTCTTCAATTTTTGTGAACAAAAATTCGTTCAACATGGCCCGATAGCGATCGCCATTGACTGTAACGGCCACTCCTTGCTCATTTTCGAAGAAAAATGGCCCAATTATGCCTCTGGACCAAAATCCGCACCAAACAGTGACTCGTTTTGGGTGTATCGGGTTTTCAATGTATGCGTGCGGATTTTCTGTGCCCCAAATGCGACAATTTTGCTTGTTTACATACCCGCCAAGATCTTCCAAATCTTCCAAAATCCGTACGCAATTTTCGCACACATTCTGCAACATTACCATAATTTTCAAAGTAATGTAAATAATGTAAAACTAATTATCTGTCAAATCAGACATGAGCTAAGTGTTACCATTCACGAAATAAGCACTAGTTGAAAAAAAAAACGTTAGATGGCGGACCCTTTAGATGCTACTGAATGGGAACCTGTTGGTGCTTGCCGTACTTACATCGTCCGATATTAATAGAAGAATATAAAGACGAAGCAAGTACAGAACAAGCGAAACTTTACAAGTTTTAAATTAACATGATTTTTATAAACAAATTGAATATTTGGAAGGTTTTTGAATTTAAAGAATGTAAAAATATTGTGGCAGTTATTATTTCAAAACAAATGCAACGGCATATCGTCGATTTTTCCTGAATTATTCAGAATTTTGGTTAATAACAGCGAAGTTGTTGCGCATTTCACCTACTTTGCACAAAATGTGGCGATACGAAACATTGCGTATTAGAATCATAAATGATAGGTAGGATGACGTTAAAATGAAAATTAAATATACAGCAGAAAAATCTGCAGTATTTAAAATCAAAATTGATATACACCAATGATTAAACTTCGTTACTTTTTGATTTCATGAAAGATGTCCTATTTGAGCAGCACATCGACGAGATCGGAACGTCTTTTCTTCGTTTCGCCGATGATAGCAACAATGTGACATCCCTTCAGACAACACTTAATAATTGTATTAAGGGACTTGAAGATAACGGGTAACAAATTTGTCGTCGTAAGGCCAAATATGTGCATTCCCATTTTTCGAAGCCGCAAACACAACTCCTGACATCTATTGTATCAAGTTCAAAAAATCTTAAAATCTAGGTCATGTCGCAAATCTGCAAGCCAATCTATAGTCTGCGTACCGTGGCCTAACTAGCCACTTAAGACTGCAGGTCTAGTCGTATGCCCAGTAATGATGAAGTATGAAGGAAAAATGACAAAGACGAAAATTAAAATCTTACGAATATCAACTTTGACAAAACGTAATAATAAAAAGTACGTTTATTAACGGTAGTCTCTTTACTGAGATACCGGTATTGCAAAAATTTTAACTGAGGAAGTAATTTGATTTTGCTATGCTCGAGTACCGCCAGATAATCCGACACAAAAAGGAATAGAAGCTTAAGTTTCAGCCGAGGCTCGAAGACGCCAAAAGATAAATAATTCGACCACTTAAATGCAAAAACATCAGCAAGCTCTTGGTCGAACCAGCGAAATCATAAAAAAAAATAGCAACTAGTGAAATGGTCCTAAAGTTCAACATAAAGCGCAAAACGAATGCGTTAAACATATAGCATCAGATATAAAATAAGAAGAAGATTTCTAACATATTTATATACATCTTAACGAGTATATCAACATGACCTTAAGTAAATATGTATAAGCCTTGTTTAATTTACATTCTTCTATCCCTATAGTATCTATGTATTTATTTACAATATTAAACCGAAAATTAATTCTATAGTTTTATTCAAAAATGATAAAATTAAGAAAATTGTTAGCCCGACAGTTCGGATTGGATAATCTCCTAGTCTCTTCCTTGCCTTGCAATTTTTTTTCTCTGAGAGGAGATCTAAGATTTTTTGTCAACTCCAAATATCGGGAGAGTGAAAAACTTGTTCATATCCAGAACATTTAGTGTTTAGTATTTATTTATTTAGATCTACGATAGAAGTACATCAACAGATCAAGAAAGAAGGTACAATAATAATAAATTATCTTAATGCTAACATTTCGAGTACCTCAAATCTAGTTCTGGGTAATACAATATCGAGTTGATCACATACAAGATCCGTGTAAATAAACTTCAAATAACCATGGTCTTGCCCTAAGTACCCTTAGGAGGGCATATATACAAAAACATAGTAAATCTCTAACTAACGTAACACAATGCATTTTACTATGAGGGAATCAAAACCTAACAGTAAACATTTAGAGCGGTAAGAATAGTGGACATTGTCATTCAGAAACAAACGGCATAATGCAAAGCGTGAGAAGTTTTTTTGAACTTTTTTCTATTCTATTAATGTTTTTCAATGAAAACGGGTTCCAAACAACACTACAATATTCCAGACATGGACCAACTATATAAATGGTTTTGAGAGTATGAGGATCCTTGAAGTCCGATGAATTTATTTTCAGGAATCCTAGACCAGAGTTAGCTTTTGATATTAAGCCAGTGACAAAATTTTAGAATAATTCTCGGCAAATAATTTATAAAAATGAACTTGGCCCAAGATGGCTTCCTTCCGGGACACAACATTAATTTCAGCCGGATGATTTGCTTAGAAAATTCATAGTTGACGGAAAACCGATACTAGCCCGTTAAGAATTTATGTACGCCCAAAAGCACCTTGGGTTGGATTTTAGATTCCTTTCCAAGCGTTGAATGTATTTGTTCGAGAGGAACCTAGAAAGAAAAATAAATTTTTTTCTCAACCGAGCAAATAATTCGCAATCAGATAGAGATTTACTCCTTTTAAAGTTCTTATGAACTCTGTTTTTGGCATATTTAAGATTAAATGACCGTTGGTTATACTGTTTAGAAACTGTGGCAGTGCCCTCCCGAATGATGGTAACATCGGCGGAGTATATTATTTTTTCATCGTTTTCTAGTTAGTTTTGAACCCATACCCTCTTGAGTAGGGAAGAATATTTGAGGATATTCATACGTTATTGTGTTTTTTGTTCTTTTTTCATTTTTCCGATGAAGAATTTCTTTAGGAATACATACTGGATTCTGTTTATGGAATTTCTTATTTATGGTACAATTTTTGGAACACTGATGCTTCAAACTCTAAGTAATTTTGAAATAATGAAACAATTGAATTTTTACTGTGTTCAGTTTTTTGTTTAAACAAACAAATTCGCATTTTTTTTTAAATGCCTAATATAAGACTGATAACAGTTTATGCAACATATGATTTTGTTTATTTATTTATTTATTTACCTTTTCTTGGAAAAATCGATAAACTTGTAAACACTACGATTCTTACTTCGTTCTAAATTATTTTTATCGCTTGCCGCTTTTGCTTCCATATGGATGCAATAAAAAAAACATAGTTTTAGAGCTTCCTATTAATTTACTCACCTTAACAGCCATTCTGTGTTCGAAACTGGTTTTGAATTTTACTTCTTATTCTGTAGCGGCAATTGCAAATATTGAAAATTAAATGTTAAAAATCAATATGGTAGATTTTGAACTGCTCCTTCTCTTGCAACTACATTTCTCACACACAGTTAAGAAAAAAATATTCTTTACCGTATGGAAAAAAAATTTAAATCCTTAAAACAAATTACACGTGAACATTAAATAAGAAACAAGGATTTTCTTAAAATTAGCAAATTAAAAATATTAAAGGAATGGGTATTGTATTAAGGTGCTTCCAACTGTTTAATGTAAAACTCTCTTCCGCTTTTATGATATCCGATATTCTAATAATGTTTTTTTTCTGAATAATACCAATATTGCACGACTTATCAAAATAATATTATTTGATTGACCACGAAATATAAAATAAGTGCTACTCAGCGTTCAAAATTATTCCATTTAAAGAGATAGCTCTATTACGTATACATGAATACAATTGCGAAAGGGATAGTATGTATTATATTTTGGGATGTCTAACAGATGATGGGGATGATGACATATTTGACAAGTAATAGTTGTTCGTAAAATATTAAAAACACCTGTTAAAATTCTATAAGGGTTTATATACTTTAGATATTACGAAACTATTTTTTTTTAAATGCAAAAAAGACTTAATTTCTTCTTTTCATATCATAGTAGATAATACATAAAATTGTTTAAATTCGTTCACATATGTACGAATAGAACAGCAAAATTACAGTATTTTTTATTGCAAAATAGATTTGTTACAATCATATGAATATTTTCGGGAGGTCGAAATAATTTCGAAAACGTATTTATTCACAACTGTTCTGTAAAACGAGAGTTTGGCCATATATGTTTGACAAAATGTCTGTTCGCGTACTGTCCAAAAACACGAGAAACAACAACAAACACGCGGGTTTTCGAAAGTTTTGGGCTGTAGTTTTTCGTAGTTTTGGGCGGTACACTACAGACGTAATATTGTACATCTTTGTATTCACAAATATGTAAAGGGTGGGACATCTATCGGTTTATTTTTAAAAAAGATACAAAAAACAATGTTCAATAGTTTCCAACGGTTGATACTTTTTTGAAAAGTGTAAATCTTCGAGTAATTATGGAATATTAGGTCTGTTCGCGTACTGTTCAAAACCACAAAAAATTACGAAAATCTAATAAATCCAAAATCTTTCGCGTACTTATATTTTTCGTAGTTTTCCACAGAAAAAGGTTGAATGAGAGCAATTCGTTTCTCCTCTTTTGTCGATTTTAATCCAAGAAATTTATTCGGGCAAATTTGTAAAAACTGTCAAAGTGCTTTTGTTTATTTGAAACTGTCATTGGGTTTGTTTTTATTTCGAAATGGAACTTTGTTTTTTTCTTTGTTTTTCCAAAAATAAGTGAGATTTACATCGAAGATTAATTAATAATTAAAGTTCCAAAGCGAAATGTTTTTAGAAGGTGTTTACAGACAAATTATAGCGAAACGCAATCGAATTAATTGACAGTGCTCCCCAAATACCATCAGGCATCCACAAATTACATATATTGTAAATGGACAATACGAAGAGAAATTGTAGGAAGAAGTCATCTTAATTCATTTAGACGTACGCAGACTTAAATAATCTTCGTTCTGTCTCTCTACGAGTATAATCATTTCGCTTACTTTTTAACAAATTTGATCCCGAGAAAGTATTATATCCTCATTCCTCCGGATTTTACAGTTTTTACACATTTAATCCAAAAAGGACGCGAAGGGACTTATTATTTCATTCAAATGACTGCCTGGGCTGGCTTGGCAGTAGGCCATCCTGTCAACCCAATTATTCAATACATTTTTCATGGTTTCGGCCCCTATTTCAGGAACAATTTGACCAGTATGGTCCTTGAGTGCCTGAATCGTCTCTGGATTGTTCGCAACGATTTTTAAGGGCACCCCAAAAAAAATCCAACTGGGTCAAATCGCAGACCCGTGGTAGCCATGCAACATCACCAAAATGACTGGTTACGCGATTATTGAACTTAGCGGTCAACAAATTGGACGGTTTGTTGGAGTCATAGCTGACCCAATACAAATGCCCAATTGCGGGATATTAAAAATTTGTTATCATGCATCGGTAGCACTCTTCATTGACTACCTATAACGTTTCTTCCATTGACCTCTTGGAAGAAAAATGGGCCAATAATGCGGCCACTCCAAGAACACACCAATTAGTCACACGTTCAGGATGCATAGGCTTCTCTGTGTGTAGATTTTCCGAGCCCCAAATACCACACTTTTGCTTGTTTACGCAGTCGCCGAGATAAAAATGCGCCTCATCTGAAAAATTGATTTTTTGAGCAACATTGTGTCATGTATACAGCATACACATACACCTATCACTTTATAGAACATATAAACTACTGTACATACACTACTACTTTATAATAAAGTCATAAAGTCTCATCATAACTTTTCCGATGTAACTTATAGTCTACGAACCTTACTCAAGAATGTTACTTGGCTATGGATAGTGAACCACCACAGTGCTTTTGAGCGCTTTAAATAAATTTGTTTACGTACTCCTGTATTAAAATTGTATGATCCAAATGAAGATGTCAAGTTACAGGTAAATGCCAGCAATTCTTGTGTTGGAGCGATTCTACTTCAAGGCGACCAACCGGTTGTCTACGTATCAAAAGCATTGTCGTCATGCCGAGTCGCATACCCGCGAATACAAAAAGAGGCCACAGCTACACAATTTGTTTGTGGGAAGTATCGTGAATACATAGTTGGAAAGCGGTTAACGGTAGAAACAGATTACAAAGTACTTGAGATTATTTTTGATAAGCCTATACAATCAGCTCCAAATTGAGTAGCAAAAATAATGTTTCAATTAATCCAATATAACCCAAAGTTCATATACAGAAAAGGTAAGGACATGGTCTTGGCTGATATACTCAGCAGAGACTGCATAAACCCACTTGAAAATGAAATAAATGACCGAACCGAAATATACTCGCCTCACAAGGTGTCGAATGATTAATGAAACATTTTTCAACAGGGTTGGGCGAATTCTATACATAAAGGTCCGGCAGAAATTCGCAAATACTGGACATTTCGTGAAGAGATCGTATACGAAAACATTATTTTATTCAAAGGCACGAAATTAATCGTACCTACAACATTACGACGTGATATAATAACGAAAATTCATGACGGACACTTCGGAATCCAGAGATGTTTGCGGGAGTTAATGTTCTGGGTCGGAATGACTGACGACATAACAGAATACATTAAGCCTTGTGATATTTTCCAAAGCTATCAAATATCAAAATACCAAACAACCTTTAATTTTAAAAAACACTTCACTTCCTTGGGAAATTGTAGCTATAGATTTGTTTTATTTTAATAATAAAGGATATCTTCTTATCATCAACAGCTACTCACGATTTTTCGATTTTATTTCCTTATCCAAGTCGTCATCCACCAAAGTTATTCAACATTCGAAGAAAATCTTTGCAACACATGGAATACCTGTAAACTTAGAGAGCTGCAACGGGCCGCAATTTTCTTCCATCGAGCTTCGAAAATTCCTCAACAGTTGAAATATAACACATCAAACCTCAAGTCCAAGATATGCCCAATCTAATGGCCTCGCCGAAAGTTATGGGGATTCTAAGAAAATGTGCCAAGGTTGATTCAAATATCTACATCGCGCTTCTCAACTACCGGAATACAGCCAGAAACAGTGAACTCATGTCCCCGAACCAACGGTCGATGAGCCGTTCGCCAAGAATACTCTCGCCAACTCACAGAGATCTCCTTAAACCGAAGGTTGTTCCCAATGTGCATCAAAACTTACAAAAAGCGAGACAAGACATCAAAATTTTTTTTGACAGACGAGCCAAACCATCACGAGAAATGTCAACAGGTGATAAAGTATGCAGGTTTTTTCAGTTTTTATGCATTTTTATTTTTTAACTTAAGATACTCTTATATGCTAAACAAAAAACGCTTAAAAATTAGCTTAAATTACTTACAAATAATCTTATTCTAACTTAATGGCCCCATGCGGGCACTCTAAGTTAAACCTAACACTTAAACTATGTCTTTCGACGAATCTTACAGTCTACTTTTATTTCTATTTTAACATTAATTAATACTAAAACTAAGAAAATAAATTTTAATCAAAAACTTAGTATATGGACATTTTTTAATTTTGTATAAAACTTAAAACTAAAGCCTACAAACTACCTAAAAATAAATCTTAATCTACTTAACCTACTTACATCTAACACAAACACAGACATACATAAATATATATATATATATATATATTAGGGTGTCCCAGGCTATAAGGGTTACATTTTTGTTTTTAGATAGAGATACGCATACCTTTTTTTTTTTTTCTATTTGACCCAGATAAGTGAAATATCAAATATTATTGCGATCGGATGACGATAACCCGTGCCGACTTAACGCCAAAATCTAAACATAAAAATTAGTATGGAGCAATGGAGGGAAAAGCAAAACTCATTTATTTTTGAAATAAGGCATCCGGTATTGGACTTTATTATTATATCAATTGTTGAAAGTAGGTTAATTATTTATTAATTTTCTTTTTAATGTTTGTTTTTTACAGTCAGGATACTTTTGTCGATGTTCTTGTACGCAACGAAATAAAAATTGCTTTTGCTCCTCTTGAACAGTTAGCAGGCCGTGAAAATCTTGCATCAACTTGACTGCTCTTTCAGCAGAGTCATTAACTGCTTTCAGTTTTAATAGCTTGCTTTTAGCATGTTGGTACGAAGCATTTTTAAGCCACAAAGAGGGGCACTCGTGGAGAAAAGCACCATCAATTTTCAATCGACTAAATAAGGACTTGCTTTTGACTGAAACAAAGTCATCGATGTTTTTTTCTGAAAACAAAAAAAGGAGGATTATTGATATAATTTTTTAGTTATGTAAATAAAAAAGTTAAAAAAACAAACTTAATTTTCAAACTTACCATAAAGTCTGCCACAAAGTTCTTCTTTCGATGGAATGTAGCATTTACCATAGGCAGATGGATATTCTTTGGCTAAGTTAGCAACCATTTTGACTTTCGTTTCTTGGCTTACATCATCATCAAATAGAGACAAGATAGACACTTCGTCTGTCAAATACCACAAATGCAAGCAAAACTTCTGTAATGCTGCTTTCGAGATGCTTTCATCTATTGTTTCATAAGATTTTATAGCTTTCAGAAAACACAAATCCTGGTAAGGTGCTTTTACTGCTAAAATGCATTGCAACCAAGGCCTAACGTATATTGTCACGATGAACAGGCAGACGTCTAACAGAGCTTCTTTATCTTTGTTAGAAATTCTTAATTGATCACCAAGTAACGATATTTTTAATGAGTAAATCGCTCTCGCCATCCATCGAGCTTGGTGCATGGCACCTGGAGGCCGGATCTTAAATTTTTTTTCTGCATCGCCGCCAAGAAATATTATTGAAAGTTCGATTAACTCTCTGTAATCATCCCTAGTAATTTCTTTAGTTAATTCAATTTGGTAAAAATCGATAAGTCTGTTGATCTCAGAAACATTCAAACATGATAGCTTTTCTGTACAGCTCTGTATTTTCTCGGGATCGACATTCTTCCAGTTCTCTCGAAATTTCTTGAACATTGGAATGTCTGGGCTTGTGGTAACTTGGCAGATTTTTGCTTCAAACACGCTTTTTAGTACTAATTCGTAGACGTGATGGCGGCAAGCAAAAATAATCATTTCCCTGCCTAGTTTCTGTTCGAGAAGTACACAAGTACCATTGATTCGACCAGTATTTGAAGCAGTCGTATCACAACACAAAATCTGCACTTTATCCTCAAGATTCCAATCAATTATAGCATTCCAAAGTACCTGGGCCTGTTCCTTTCCTGTAGAGTTATCCAACTTTGGTACAGCGATAAGTTGTTCTTTATCGTCAAACGTTATAACTATCGGCAGACGTTCTTCCTTAGATTTGCGTGAATCTAAAGCCGGCAAAAGTTTACCATCCCAGTGGAGTGTTACAATATCCGGAACCTGGTTTTGAAAATTAACCTTTATGGCTTCTGCTCGCTCTTTTCGCTTTTCCGTACGAACCCTTTGAATAGTGGACTTGCTTATAGGAAATTCATCTGTGTTATGTCCAAGAGCTTCAATAGTTGCTTCAATAATAAACACAGCATCTCTCACACTCAATTGACACCGATCTAATGCTGCCACTAATTTTGGAGTGATAAAATTCTTCCTCATAACAGTTTTATTTATACTGGATTCTGTTTTGGTTAGGTTTGGCAAAATTTCCTGTAAATCCATCAATTCTGAATCAGACGACAAACTTTCTTGTAGCGGGTCATAAGATGATGTTGAAGGAGCTAAGGATGAAAAATATTTAGCACGTCGTTTTTGCTCCTCGACGTTTCTAAGGTGCGCTCTTTCTTCTTTGTGTGTTTGTTTTTGGTCAACTCCGGCTAAATGACCAGGTCGGCCTGGTTCTCTTTGGCGCTGCAAAAAAATCCTATCTTCATCTATCTTTATTAATTGAAGTGCATCCGCATGTGCAATGTCAAACAAATTGTTTAAGTTTGTAACAAACTCATGTCGACGCTGCTCAAACACGTTTTTTGTTTTGTTTGCATTTTTTTGCAAATTTCTCCAAACTTGATACAATGTAATTAATTTTTTAACACAATTAGGTAGAGATCTTGTCGGGATACGGGCCTTTTCCCAATAAATAATGCACTCACGAATAGTAAGATTTGCGCTCTCATTGACACTTAAATTCACTTCACGAATATTATAGAACAAAACTGCCAGTACTTGCCCATTAGAGGGAAGTTTTGAACCAGTAATTTGATGTTTAACGTTCCCTATTAAAAATATCTCCTTTCTACAACTGCGTAACTCCACCGACATGTTAACAGAACGAGAACAATGTGTTTACTAATAAAATAAACATGCAATAACAAGTTATCGATATGTTATTACTCGCGTGCCATGCCTTGCAAGTACTGACATGTTTAGATGCAAGTCGGCACGGGTTCCTCTGGTTCAAAGTACATGAAACTTTATTTACTATTGTTTTGACAGTATTCGAATAAAATAAGAGGGTATGCGTTACAAAAATTTAAACTTGATTTTTTTGGGACACCCTAATATATATACATAATATGTATATACATAATATATAAATACATGCATATATATATATATATTTTTTTTATTTATATATTTTTTTTTTCTTAAAACTAACTTAATCCTACCTAAAACTATGTAAGCCGGCCATGGCTAAAAAAGAAAAAAAAAATTAGGCTGGCCCACTTTGCTTCACATGAAGCTACATATCACTGAAGGAGTTTGACGATGAAGCATTCTTCCCTTCAACAAGCCACCAAAAGTTTTGGTGCTGCTGAGCAACATCCCTCATGTCGCGACTCCCTACCGCCCTACTGAACCGGAGACGCTCCGTAGTGCCATGTGCGACGTCTCTGTCGTAGTTGAGTCGCCTGTCCGCAGCTGTTCGAGCAACGTGGAAGATTAGCGGCACCGCCAATCTGTCCTGGATCAGACCTTTGCTATCTAGATAGAGGAACGCTTCTGGAGGAATAAAGCCGTCAAAGCGAACTCTCTCGTGATACATATAATTGGGGTAGTAAGCCCCGGAGATCAGGTTGTCCGATGAGGTCATTGCTCTTGCAACGTGCCTACGAGTCAACTTAATGACGAAATTGTCCACTCTTATTAGGTTCGCCCTATTGTATAAGACCTCATTAGGATAGAATTTTATGTACTGAGACTCTGGTGTTCTGTATATGCGAAGACAAGTCCTAAGACAAGCCCTCTCAAACACCCGAATCTTTTCCAATAAACTTGCTCTCACGTTGAACCATACGGGACATCCAACTACAAGCATGGGCCTGATAAGGGCCATGTAGCAAATTACCTTCACCCTCGCATCGAGTTGACTGTTATAGAACAGTCTCTTTGTAAGGACAAAAGCACCTCTGGCTGTGGCCAGAGCAACATCTATATGTTTGTTAAAATACAGATATTGATCTAGCCAGATCCCAAGGTATCTGACTACATTTCGACAAGCGAGTGGCTGTCCGTGTTGTCCGAGGATAGAAAACTTTCGCCAATTCTTTCTGGTATCCCTAGAGGCCCCAGACAAAAGCGTCCTAAACAGAATTGTTTCCGACTTCTGAAAGTTGATTTTCAACTTCCAGTCATCGCAATATCGCTTAATTTTGTCGAAGTCACGCTGCAAAAGTGTATTAATGACCTCAATCTTTGGACCCGATCTGTACGCGATTATGTCGTCTGCGTACGCTATGGCATGGTGAAGTGAACCTATGAGATCACTCGTGTAAATGTTGAATAGGATCGGCGAATTTACCGCACCTTGTTGCAGACCGTTTTTAATGTCAAATGTTCCAGCAGAAGTCACATCGCCATTCTTCACGATGAATTGTCTACTGGAGAGCATATCAAAAAGAATATACAACAGTGGTTTACTAATTCCCAACCTGTCCAGCTTGAAAAAGAGTCCCTCTAACCATACGGTATCGAAGGCCTTCTCCAAGTCAATCAGGCAGGCACCAGTGCACTGTTTCTTGCCTTTGTTCCATTGGATATCAGAAACCAGTTTCGACGCAGCATGAATGATATCATGTCCCGCCTTGAAACCGAACTGATTATCCGGAACTATATGACAAACATACCAACCCACTTAGTCAGGACTCTATTGATCACCTTCTCGAAAACCTTACTGAAGTTAGGAAGAAGACTAATCGAGCGGAGATTCGCCGGATTGGAAGTGTCTTTATCCCTTTTGGGGATGGGATGTACCACCGCAGTTTTCCAATGCGCTGGATAATGTGCATTATTCATTGCATTATTAAACAGGGTGGTATAAATGTTCACCGCTTCTAGAGGGAGGTGTCGAAGCACAATGTTCGGTATTTCATCGGTTCTCACTGATTTCTTACTTCTAAGTGATTCGAGGATCGTTTGGAGCTCTTCCTTCGAAATGAACGGGGGTAGTACCCTATCGTTGGTGATGACATTATTTGCCATATTCTCGTCACTGAACTGGGTGAAACCCGAGCTCTCGAATCGCCAATTCACAATTTCATTTCGAAGGCAGAAATTGTGCACAAGGACTCGATTCTCCAGATCGTGGTTCGGGCCAATGATAACATTCGCCTTGTACACTTCCTGGAAAGTCGCTCCTATAGCCTCTACCTGCTCCTACGGATCCTCGATCACAAAGAAGCTGTCATCATCAACAGCCTCATTTGGATCTATGCCCGCTGCTGCCAGTATTTGTTCGTTGTTCGTCGTTCGGTCGATTTTAAGACATGGAATGTCGTTCTGATTATTTCTCCGAAATATTTTATTTATTTGCGGGAACATATTCGGGTTGCTGGTGTTTACAGCCCGAATTTTATTGTTCCAATACAAACTTACATATGTTCTGTAATTTTCCTTTATTAATGTTTGGAGGTTTTTAATCGATGACTTCAGTGTCATGATCTCCGGGTTATGTCTGTCAGTGAACTGTCTGTACAAGGTTTTTAGTCTTGACAGCAACCTACTTTTTTGTCGGTGCAGTGCGTCAATAGTTGCGTTACGGAATAAGTCTTCTTCGTTAGTGTGTTGGTACCGAGGTATCGTTTTGTCCATTGTTTGTTTGATTGTCTTGTCCATTCGTCTTAGATACCTGTCAATCTCCTCGTTTGACAGATTTCTGTTGGACGGTGGGTAGAGCGAATTCGAGGAGAGTGCTCTAGTCAGTGTTCTGGTAATTTGCGGTGTGTCCCGTGTTCCTACATAAAGCACAAGAGAGTTGGCTCTTTTCAGACGCTCCGTCCTTACCCAGAGCGCATTCCTCGGACTTGTGGTTCTTTCCGCACTTCACGCATCGAGGCTGCATTTCGCAGTTCGACGCGGCGTGCCCGAACCTTTGGCAGCGAACACATTGTAAAATGTTTTCGCTCCTCTTTAATTTTTCCCAATGGACTACCTTGTAGTCTAGGACTTTAATACTCCTTAGACCATCCAGATTGCTGATGGGACTTAGTTGGACCAGGAAAATCGGCAGTTGCCGCTTCTCCCTTTTAGCTCTGGCTGTGGTGAAAGGCTTGACCCCCACGAATTGGAGCCCTTCGCACTTCTTCACTTTCAGCAGTGCAAGGAGCTTCTCCGGAGCAGTCGACGGTTCCAATCCCCTCAGCAGCATTGTTTGCAGCTTGTCCCCCTTCGGGGTGTAGGAGAAGAACTCCGTCGTCGAATCCGTCAGTAATTTTTTTATTGTATTTTATAGTAGCGCTCCACTGAATTGCAGTGGATCGCTAGTCTATCTAACGATAATCTTTTTACAAAAAAATTGTTGCCTATGGCCGACTTCAATAATTCGATAGTTTCTTTGAGTTCCATCTTGTAGGTATTTATGGGTGGAACTCTTTCCTTTACCATCTTGTCTTGTTTCTGCTGCTGTTGTTGCTGCGTTTGAATATGTTGTTGTTGCTGGTGTTGCTTTTGCTATTGGTGTTGTTGTGTTTGCTGCTGCTGCTGTTGTTTCTGGGGCTTGTGTTGTCGTTGTTGCTGCGGTTGTGATTTTTGTTGTTGTTGTTGCTCCTTTTGCTTCTGTTGTGTCTGTACTTGTTTTCTCGTTTGCACATGTGTGGTTTTTTGTTGTGGTAGCGGCTGCTCCTTGTGTTTAGCCTCGCTATTTGTGAGCTGTTGCTTAGAGCTCTGGAGTTGTTGCTCCTTTTGCCTTCTCGCCACTTGTTTCTTTTTAATAGCCAGTACTTTTTGTTCCAGCTCTTTAATGCAGCTCTTAAGTGCATGCACTTCTTCCTCTTCATCCTCTGACTCAGTAGCCATTAGAGATTGGAAGGTATTCTCACCATCAGACACGTATGGGTCTTCGTTTTGGTCAGCTGCTCCCTTTGTTGACGTTGTTGGCGCCCCTTCCTTGCTCTACCTGTCATCTTTTCAGTAGAAGTTGTTAGGGAGGGGCGCTTTACAAGAATTGGAGTTAGATTTAGCCTCCTCTTCCTTTTCTTCGTAATATTTTCCGATGACATTATGTCATCTGCTTGTCCCGGTATTGGAGTAGCGGACCGCTTGCTATCACTCATCGTATGATCGCTCTTCCGTTTTTTTTTCCACTATATTTTAAACTAAAAAAAAAAAGTCAACGTAATTCCGGGCGGACACCACTACCACTAGATCACCGATGAACTTGGGCAAAACGTTTCTAATTACTTTTATATATATATATTTTTTTCTCTTACTTTTTCCACTTTGAAAGCCGAAACACGTTTATTCCTCACGGAGGTCTATGAACGACTGAAAAAGTATGCAGGTAAATAACGGAGAATGGATTTCTGGTGAAATAACCAAAACTGCTAATTCACCACGCTCATACGTCGTACGATCTGACGACGGAAGGATTTTCGAAGGAACTCTATCCACATTCATCTGACAACTTCGAAGTTGTTACGATTCCATCATCATCACCATCATCTAAAGTAACAGTCAGCGGTGAAAACAGCATACAACATCAGCTTTAACAAAACCATCGTCTAAAGTAATTACTACCCGTTATGGAAGAGTTGTTAAATCCGTTGATAGCTATATACCGAATTAATCCTCACTTTAGGTATCGATTTTATCGATTATCCTGAATCAAATTCTATTTTAAATTTATTGCCTCAATAAATTTTTCTTTAAAATAACAAAAAAGGGCATACAATTTTGGTCAGTTAATTTCATAAAAATATGAATGTCTAACATATGTATGAATTTCTTTTTTTTTTTCAAAGAAACAATTGAATTAAAAAAAAAAAAAACAGTAAACTACTGAAAGTATCTATCTACACGATATGCAGATTCATTGGTACATGGATATGTCTAATAAGCATATGATGAAAAACCCTTAATTGTTTCAACCGAGAATCAAGCTTTCGTTGTTTGTCAGCTTCGCGTTTTGATTCATCACCAACTTGACACAGACGTGATTTCCGTTTGCGATCCGCGGCACTTTTTGACATTTTATCCAACTTTTTTGCTTCGAATGTATCGGAACTAAATGGCGTATTGCAAAGAAACTGAAAAAATGCATCACTGCTACGCAAACTGAGATCGCCCTTACGATTACGATATTACTGCAGATTTTATTTTTTTTTCTATCCACCCCTGTTCCAGCAACCCCTTGTACCCACAACACAAAGTAGGAATGTACGATCAATCGAATAAAATAAAAGAAGCAAAAAACTATGTATTGACTTTTATGTGTCAACAACACACAACCCTTAAACCACCTGCATTCACATAAACAGGGCATAAAACTACATGATTTTCCCACAATTGGATGATTAGACAAGCTTAACCGCACACAGAGTACGATCACTGAACGGTAGAAGGAAAGCAAAATATGTATCTAGGAAAAATCTAATAAAATCCAGCACCATCACTTCCCACCAACCAATTCAATGATATAAGAACCGCCTAAGTAGGGGCAGCGGTGTCTGTGTCGGTGGCAATACCAGCATTGGGCAAAAGGCTATAAAGGAGGAAAAAAAAAACAAATATGCACAAACGATGAAACACACAAAACAGAGCGACGTCCATTCGTGTGTCCGTGCACAGACTGTTCCATAGACTAACTATACCTAGATATCAAACTCTACTAATACTTTTGCAAACCCTTAACTTTCGCACAGACGCACTGTAAGTGAATTCCAACACTTTTGCATCTCTATAACTTTGTCAAAATTTGCTAGAATGAGAGCAATTTACAAGTAAAATTGCTAGAATGAGAGCGATTTGCACGAGTGTGTGTAATGTGGATGACGTTTTTTGGTTAGAATGGGTGTGGTTTGTATAAAAAAGGAGGGAAATTGCCATTGATCATAATTCACATGTATTCACACCCAGAGTCACACGGTTAGGGGCGATCAGTAGAAAACCGATTTTGATTTTCCAATATCTGGAAAGTTTGATATCTAGGTATAGTTTGTCTATGGACTGTTTTCCAATATCCCATTCCTTTGCACAGTTGATTCATTGTCATAGACTAATTATAACTGTGAAGCACACAGCACACCTGTGAAGCACACAACAACAACACCAAATAAGCACACAGCGTACGATCACTAAACTGTAGAAGGAAAGATGACACATTTTGTGAAGAACACTATATTACCACAGATAATAAATCTATACATGTCTAATTCATATGGGAAGTTGTGTCCTATGAAAATGAAATCGAGCTAAAAGAAGAGCTTTTTAAAAAGCTGCAAATTTTTGAAAAGAGCAGAAAAATCATTTTATTTCTTTTCGCTTTTTGCCTTTGCCACTTGTCACTCACACATGCAAAGTCGTTAACTTCTACCGCACTCCTATGCAAAAACAATACGTGAATGAAATAAATAAATAAAAAAAAACAATTCGCCCATCTCAACTTGAATGTCCGCTTTCACACGTCTCAAGTGTGTAATGCGCATGTTCTGGTTATTTTTTTTGAACTGTCATTCAGTGGTGCGCGCAGCTCTACATGAAGACTTTCCCCTTCTTTGGGATTGCATGTAATTTGACAGTTCTTTTTCATTTCATCTTTCATTTCAGTCTTTCATAATTGAAAATGGGCCCCCTTGTTAATTCTTTGGTCCATTTCAGTTCATCCGCCATACTGAAATGTTGTGCTCGTAACACAGCGAAAGAAGTAATGAAGCAAATGCGAAAAAGAAAGAAGAAGGAGAAAAAGAAATGTCAAAAACTTGCAATGAAATTGCTATCCACATGCAGTGGGAATATGGTTAATTGGGTATTTTTTGTTTCATTATCCCTCTCTTTTGTACTCATTTGAATCTACCGAAACTTGCGACGTGTAAAAGCGGACAATGGACTGCGATTTGCAAATGTATTATACGTTGACGTTGCCCAGTATAACCGGTTTTCTTGAGTTTATGAAAGTGTGCTTGTTAATTTGTTTGTAACTTATTATGCAATCTAAATTAAATGGGGGTAGGAATATAATTTTTAAGATCATAAGATCACCGGTCCGTGAAGTTGGAAGTGCTGGAGGGGGTTGGTATGACGTTTCACCTCACTATAATGATTGGCATTTGAAGCACGAGGTGTTAAGGGCTAAAACATGGTATGGGGACTGTAGAAAATGGAGACAGCATCAGATAAGGATAGGTTGGTAAAATCAAAAGAACATTTGCTAAGATAGGTAATGATTTTGCGATAATTAGCATTATAGAAGTTGTAAGAAGAGATGGTAGTTGAAGAAGTGGGCTGGGATGGAGAGTTATGGAAAAATGAGAGAAGAAGAGGGGGTGATAGTTATCGACAGTGGATAAGATAAAGGGGCACAACGTTACTGTGGAGTTAATAGGATCACTAGTGCAAATAAGGTCTAGTTGCCTACCGATAGGATTAGGGACGTCACTTACTTGGCACAGGCTTGAGTCAGTTATGCTTGAATGAACTGGCATTTCATGCGGTAAAAAATAAGTGATCATCCGATGGAATCCACTTCAGCAGGGGCAGATTAAAGTCACCTAAGATAAGGATATTATCGATGCAATCACTTAGGTCAATTAGTTCGTCAATTGCTTTAATAGCAAGGTTGTAGGATTCAATAGGTTGAGCTGGGAGAATGAAGCAACACATAACGTACAGGGACCTGTTGGGAAGTTTTATTTTAATTGAAACAAAGTCAAGTTTAACAAAAGAAGAGATAGCGATCAGAGAAGAGTTGAGGTTATTGTGAATGGCAAGTAGGACACCTCTACATGGCGAATCAACTTTAGGGATGGCAGGATCATTAAACATAGGGAGAGAGTGATCGTCATTTCGGAAAACATTATAAGAAAATGGAAATAGCTCCTGGTTCTTTATGTAGGGGATCAGATTGGTTTCTGTAAGAGCATAGACGTCGAAAGAGAGATTGTGTGATTTAGACAAGACAGCACGAGTTTTAGAGCGCAAGCTCTGTCGTGGTCAGCTCGACTGCGCTGAAGGTGAGAAACTCTTTTAGAGTATACATAGTTGCCGAAAGCAGCGAGGTCATCCGCAACCTTTTGAGCAGGTGTGTCGAAGATTTCGTGGTACCTGTTGTAAAACTTTCTGAGACTAGTTATATCCGTAGGAAGGCCTTCCTGTTGGATGGAGACCATGACACTTGTTTTGGTTTTTTCGTCAAAGCTGAGTCGGATTTATCGTAAAGATATGCGAGAAAGAAAGGTATATCTTTTTATCCCTTAGCCTAGAGAGAGCGTAACGGCATTCTGTAGTGTTTATATTCTTTTGGGTCAATTTAACGTTATGCGGCGAGAGCAGATTTAAAAATAGGGACTGGGGCCCGTGAAACCGAGGGAGAAGGCGAGCTAGAAGCGGAATTTAAGATATGCGAGCTGATAAAGTTTGGGTATTTGGCTCCTGTTGTAAGGTCGAAATTGGGAAAGCAGTTGTTATTATCCGTGGGAGGGAGTGTGGGTGGTTGAGCAGTGACGGTATCAGGGGCAGGGGATAAATTAAATGAAACGCGTTGGGGCTTGGATGGAAGAGAGGCACTTGGAGCTTTTGTGGAGATACGTGAAGGGGTTGCTTAGGGATATAAACGGTGGGGGGGGGGGGGGGGAATTGGGAAACATATTGGTTTTAAGACTCCAGTTGGGGTCAGGTTTAGGATGTGGATGGGGAATGGATCTGGGCGATTTATAATTATCTTTTGATGAGACCTTGCTTCGTTTTTTTCTACGTTTTTGTTGGTTGGTTGATCCGTCCATTTGGAGGCCCGCATCTTTCCTAGCTTGGGGTTGGTGTTAGATTAGTTAACAAATAACCATTCGTATCTAGCCGGTATATTAATTTTGAAGTTCCGTTTGTTTTTGTGGACAGATGTTGGGAATATTGTGCATTGGTTGATGGTGACGCCATACCTCTTTTGGAAAAATTCGGAAATCCAAGCAACTTCTGAATAATTTGGAGCACCTTTGATGAGTAGGGTGGTGAACATCTGATTCGTTGTGCGGAGTCGGTTCAGCCTGCCTTGCCACTCTGAAGGTGTCCACGTCATGTTAAATTGTGTAACAAGTTTCCGTGGGGCGGCGACAGGAGGGGTTGGCGTTGGAGCAATTATATCATACGATTTTTGGATTAAAGGGCTGGTGCGAGGTGGTGGTGAAGGTTGAATTGTCGGCACTGGATCTGGCAATGAGTCAGCTTCAGTTTGTAACAATTCAGCCAAAATTGAAGTATTGTAACTGTTGTGCGGTGGGGGATGGGTTGGAAGACCATCAATTTTTGTGGCATACTGTTCCAATGAGATATTCTAAATCATTCAACACTGTTCTATTCGTGGTGAGTTCATCATTAAGCTCACTGATTTTATCGAAAATGATATCAGGCATGAACCCGTAATGATTTGAGAGTTGGTGATTGTTTGGTGCAGGTTCGAGCGGGAGAATGGATGTGGATGATTGGAGATGAATATCGATGTCTTCTCGGAGAGAGTTGATGGAATTACAAGTTTTCTTGCGGATCCGATTGATATAAATTCCCTTAAGACTGTATTAAGGTGGCGCTTGTATGTTTCTTCATTTCTGGATCTTGCACTTTCTAGCTCAATTAAACGCGCAACTTGTTTTTCAATGCTATGACCAAAGTCTTCCGCACATCTTACACTTTGTTCAAAGATTGATGTTTGTCTGTTATCAATCTGACGAGCGAGTTATAGTTAAATTCATTGGAGTCACACATGTGAGAGAGAAATACTGATACACTCGTCACAAAAGAACAGTAGATTTTCGGAGAACTATTTAAGGTAGACCGTGTTTCTTTTATTTAGGCCAACACAAATAGCATGGAATATTTTACCGCAGATCCCCTTACAGGCAACAAAGTCAGCATTATTGTCGTTAATGGAGCAATTGGTTAATCCACAAGAAGACATGACGAAGACCAGGAAAACAAAAAACAAATTGCCGAGAAAAAAAATGAAAAAATTCACTAAACGCACTGTCGCGAGATGAACAGACTAGTAGGTCAACAATAAAAAAAACAAAAAGGAGTCAGCAATAACAATTATTTAGTAAGAAATTAGGTTATTTGATTGTTTTAAAGCGAAATAGGAAATTCAAAAATTATGGAGTAAAGTAACAGGGCGACTGAACACAGCGACGGTTTTAACTGAACTGGTTAGCACCGGTTGCCTAGGCTTATTCTGGTGGTAATCTTCGACAAAGTATCATTTGTGGAGTTTGCATTAACCCAGAGGAAGAGGAACTCCTCTAAAGTAATGAGTGTTGACAGTGACAAATTGTACGATTTGGTAGATGACGGGGTTATCTTTGCTCGATAAAATGTACTTTACAATGGCGACAGATTTTGGCCACCCTGAAGTGTCTATATCAATGACGTGTCCCAACAGCTGGGCAGATCTTTATTGTGCTTATACATGTCTGCGGTTACATAATACGAGTATTTTAATATGAGATTGAAAAAACCACATTATTAGAGCGTATCTATTTGTCGGAATCCGGTGGAGGTTTGGAAAAGTTTTGAGGTTTTGTTTCAAAGCTGTAAGGCGCATCGCAAATTTTCTAGTGTGATGCGACACAACCGGATAAGTTTTCTTGGGACCCCGAATTAGGCCGTCGCATTATAAAGCCTAGTACAATGGATGCTGTCATAAGCATAGGTGGTAGGTATTGGTTTGGAACTGGCTAGTTCTTTCCAAGATTTTCCAGGCAGGAAGTCATACTGCTTTCGGTAAATTTTTGTGGACCGAAGAGGTTTTACTCGTTCACACAGTACACTGAATGGAATCATATAGTCGACATTAGGCAAACATATAACTCAGAAGCGAGTTTGGCAGGGATGTCAAGACTAGATATCGGCCTATACTGGGTGAGTTTTTTAACTTGAGACATCCAAATTACTCGAAAAATACGCGATATCGCGAAAAATGTTTCAGACAAAAGTTACAAGGTTCTGAAGGGTACCTGCAATTCACCCAACTCTATAACTGCCTCTATCAGCGCTTTCTCGACACAGCGCAGACCAACCTTATCAACGATCCCAAAACATTTTATCAATTCGTCGATCACAAAAGAAAATCAAACGATTATCCCCCCTCTCTCTCGATCCATAATATATCATCGACCGATCCACATATTATTCCCAACTATTTTGCTAGCTTTTTTAAACAGTCATTTGCAGACAAGCTCTTCGTACCCGACTCCATCTATTTCAAGTACCTTCCCAATTTCTCAATTGGCCCCTCTCTCTCTCAACCTTTTGATCCCACCCTTATCGAAGAAAAGTTACAAAATCTTAACGATAAATTTGTATCTGGTCCAGATGGGCTCCCACCAATATTTCTCAAAAAATGTGCCTCCAATCTTTCGCACCCACTTTCATCTGTCCCTCACAAAGGGGAATTCCCCCAAGTTCGGAAGACCTCTTTCATAACCCCGGTTCACAAAAAAGGATCAAAGAATGAAGTAACCAACTACCGTCCCATTGCTAAGCTTTCTCACATACCTCAAATGTTCGAAAGTTTTTTATATGAAGTTCTCAGCTTTCAGTGCAAGTCACTTATATCACCCAGTCAGCATGGATTTCTAAAAGGTAGATCAACTATTACAAACTTAGTTGAATTCGTATCCTTTGCGCTTTCAGCCCTAGCAAATGGCAACGAAATTGACGTTATTGCTACAGATTTCGCTAAGGTCTTCGATAAAATATCACATCAACTGATCCATTTCAAATTGTCTTCCCTCGGTTTTGACCCCATATTGTTAAAATGGATATCTTCTTATCTGGAGAACCGTTACTGTAGCGCTCGCTTTAGGTCAGCCTTCTCAACCCCGTTTTTAGCCACTTCTGGTGTCCCACAAGGCAGCCATCTAGGTCCCCTCTTTTTTATTTTAACGATCATTTAAGATTACAAACATTGCTCCGTATCCATTTACGCCGATGACTCTAAGTTCTCCAAAACTATTTCTTCACCTCATGACTCTATTCTCTGTCAAGAAAACCTCGATAGGTTTTCCACTTGGTGTCTAAAAAATGGCTTTGAACTTAATGTCTCCAAATGCAAATCTATGACTTTGTCTCGTAAGTCCAATCAATCCCCCTCTCGACTTTACTTTCTGCATGACCAACCTGTACCCCAGATTCAATCCCTTCGCGAACTTGGAATTTTAGAGAGAGTTAAACTTCCGTTCGCATATTGATGAGATAATCCTTAAAGACAACTCATCGCTCGGTTTTATCAAACGTTGGTCTAAAGAATTTTGCAACCCTTATGTGACAAGGTCACTTTACATTACCCTTGTCCGGCCCCTCTTTGAATATGCCAGCCAAGCATGGTCCCCCTTTCAGCAAATTCATATATCCTGAATCCAGAACATTCAACGTCGTTTTCTTCGGTTTGCTCTCCGTGGACTACCCTGGAGTGACCCATTTATCTTACCTCCCTATCGCGACCGCCTCAAACTTCTTAACCTGAATACCCTAGAAAAACGCAGAGACGTACCTGGTATTCTCTTCATTCATCGACTACTCTCCGGTTCTGTGGACTGCGCTTCCCTTTACAATTCTATTTCCTTCAACACTAACCCTCGTAATTTATGCTGTCCTCGTCTCTTCTATATCCCAACCCACCGCACGTCTTATGGCTCTAACGAACCAATCTCCTACATGCTCCGTAAGGTCAACTCAAACCTCCCCCGTTTTGATTTTAACATGAGCACTTTTCGTCCTAAATCTGATCTGCTCCACCAGTCCCTTACTTCCTAACCCCTAACTCTTGTTAGTTTGTAAGTCCTAGTTTTTAGGTTACTTTAAGCTTGTATTAAGCGATATAAATGGGGGCGTAAGCCCCCACTAATTTAATTAATTAACTGAATTAAGATGGTGACCACGAGTTTGACCTTGAACCCTATTTTCAAGGTCAAACGAAGGTCACTTTTGATTTTTTAATGGGAACCCCTAATTTTTTTTGACAGATTCGTAATCTGCGTGAAAAATTACAATTCTTTTACATGAAACACTTTTTTCAAAAATGCGTTATTTTCCCGTCTCTACGATTCAACGTAGAAAATCTATATTAGTAGATTCTCCCATATCTCCAACTCCTAACACAGTTTCATTTAAGAGCTCCACTTCTTCTACTACTGCCACTGCCTGCAAGAACTATTTATAACACTGCAGGTACATCTGCACCAACTCTTGTTACAGCAGTTTTAACAACAGCATCCCATGACGACAACAATACGGATCAACAAACCATTACGTTACAATTGCTGTACACCGAAATACAAATGCACTCAAGCAGCCGAGATCTCTTGAAGACAACTATGCCGCTCTTAATAAAAAGATCAACATACTTTAAATGAAGGTGAACATATTAGAGCAAAGTGAGAAACAGTGTGCAGTCTTGTAGGTATTCCAGACGTCAACAATGCCACCGTCAAAGAGAGAGTGTGTACGCTCTTAAATGCAGTGAATGGAGAGGATGCTAATGATTCTGTAATTTAATAATGCTACCTACATAAAGAACATTGAATTAAATCAAAAGGGCAGACTACATGCAAATTCCAGTATTGTATGTGTTAAATTTTCTTCTTTTATACATAAAAAAACCGTGATGAAGACGATTCAGAAGAATCTTCTGAATATAAAATACCAAATTTCATATTTGAACCGATTTGCAATAATTCCTATTCAGCTGGAGGTGTTGCAGTATTTTATAGAAATGATCTACTTGATTGCGAAATTAAAAAGTGGAATTTGGATAGTGCAGACATAATAAGTTTGTATTGCTTTATATGTATATATAGATTACACAAATGTACAATAAGAACTTTTTTGGAAGAATTGTCGGTATTTTTGGTATCTCAAACTAGTAAAAATTGAATACTCATTGGTGATTTGAATATTGTGATAACCACTTAAATGTGAGCAGCGACATCTAGCAGAAAATGTCGAAGACCAGAAGATTTCGATACTGGAATAACAAAGTCTCGACTGGAGAGTGGAATCGAATTTTCTAGCAAATTGGAAATTGTGTGGGACGCTGGATGGCGAGGATTGTTCTCGAAGTATGTCATTCGAGTATAAATACCAACATCCCCAAGGTATGCAAATCAGATCTAAAGTGAAATTTGAAGTGTTAATTAGGAGAAGTGATTAAGTGGTTTAAGTAAAAGATAAGAAAAGTATAAGTGGTTGAGAAATTGGATTGTACTGAGAGAAAGAATTAAATAGTGAATTGTAACTGTACTGAATAAAGGGATTTGTATTGAAAAGAATAAGTTCTATTATTTGTACCCACACAAACATTTTACATTATTATTAAATTTATAACCATTGAATACCTTTAGGAGTTAAGAGTTAAGATCAATTTTTGTGGATTTAATACTTATGTATGGACATGAATCTGGTAGCAAAACATTATGCTCTGTTAAAAAACAATATAAATAAACGAATAAAAATTGTTATGTGAAATTGGAAAAGAAAGGAAAATGATATTTTAATAAAATAAAGAATGCCACATTATAACGTAGCATGTGTATGGTGTTATTTATTTTCGATCACTTTCAAGAGGCACATGCGCCTAGAGATGTGTTAGTTTTTTTTATTTTCAGGGGTAAGTAAGGTTGGCTGAATCAGAGCCTGATGATTTGATCCGGTGACAGCGTTCAACAAGCGGTTAGGGGAAGTCCAGAAAATCGCCATGGGACTTCACGGCAGGGAGGGATTGGCATCGCTGGATCGACATCAGCCAACGATCCTCAATATGGTGACAACATCAGAGCAAAACAGTAAGTAACATGGCATGATATATGTTTTTTTTTTTGTAGTAGTACAGTTGAGAGTGGGGGCAAGAACTACCCCATCCGGCGAGATGAGTCGCGCTTTGGTTTGTTCGGGTGGATGAACACACTCGACACAATCGAGATACTACTCGAATATACCCTTACCTATGTCCATACACAAAACAATATTACATTTCATATTGTGATAACCACTCAAATGTGAGCAGCGACATCTAGCAGAAAATGTCGAAACTCGAAGACTAGAAGATTTCGATACTGGATTAGCAAAGTCTCGACTGGAGAGTGGAATCGAATTTTCTAGCAAATTGGAAATTGTATGGGACGCTGGATGGCGAGGATTGTTCTCGAAGTATGTCATTCGAGTATAAATACCAGCATCCCAAAGGTATGCAAATCAGTTCTAAAGTGTAATTTGAAGTGTTAATTAGGAGAAGTGATTAAGTGGTTTAAGTAAAAGATAAGAAAAGTATAAGTGGTTGAGGAATTGAATTGTACTGAGAGAAAGAATTAAATAGTGAATTGTAACTGTACTGAATAAAGGGATTTGTATTGAAAAGAATAAGTTCTATTATTTGTACCCACACAAACATTCTACAATATTGTGATAATCACTTAAGTGTGAGCAGCGACATCTAGCAGAAAATGTCGAAGACCAGAAGATTTCGATAATGGAATAACAAAGTCTCGACTGGAGAGTGGAATCGAATTTTCTAGCAGATTGGAAATTGTATGGAACGCTGGATGGCGAGGATTGTTCTCGAAGTATGCCATTCGAGTATAAATACCAGCATCCCAAAGGTATGCAAGTCAGTTCTAAAGTGTAATTTGAAGTGTTAATTAGGAGAAGTGATTAAGTGGTTTAAGTAAAAGATAAGAAAAGTATAAGTGGTTGAGAAATTGGATTGTACTGAGAGAAAGAATTAAATAGTGAATTGTAAGTGTACTGAATAAAGGGATTTGTATTGAAAAGAATAAGTTCTATCATTTGTACCCACACAAACATTTTACATTGGTGTCAGAAGTGGGATAGGACATATTGTGTGTAAAAAAAAAAAAGAAAAAGTGTTTTTTTTTTGACTATTTGAACAAGCTAGAATGGGTCGAAAACTATTGCAGTTGACCCTCGTCCAACTCAAATCCGAGTTGAACAAGAGAAGCCTCAGCGCCAGTGGAGGACAAAGTGACCTGGTGCTCCGTCTTCAGGAGGCTTTGAACAACGAGGGACATGATCCTGATGCATATTCCTTTGATGTTGACGAGAATGAACAGACAAGTACCGACAATGACATGGCTGCGATGATGCAACTCCTCTTGTTAAAAATGGACGAACAGAAGAACAGTCTGGAACAAAAAATGGACGAGCAGAAGAGCAGCATTGAACAAAAATTCAACGAACAAACCAACAATCTGCACGGTCTGCAACAGAAAATGGATGAACAAAAGAATAATCTGGAAGAACAAAAGAACATTCTCCAGCAAAAATTCGAAGAAATCGATGACAAATTTGAAAGAATAGAGAAGAACGTTGATGACAAATTTGATAGAATAGAGAAGAATGTTGGCGAAAAATTCGAGGAAATGGACAGCAAAGTTCAGCAACTGGCAAAAGAGCTCGACACAGTGCGAAAACAGAAACTGCGAGAATGTTCTTTAAGCGGTCCAAGGAGAAAAGATTTGAAGCCTCCCTCATTCGATGGCCAGACCTCATGGTCTACTTATAAGAAGCAGTTTGAAATGGCTGCCTGTGCAAACGACTGGGACAATGAGGAAAAGTGCTTTGCCCTAACAATGGCCTTGCACGGTCCTGCAGCAGAATTGTTGCAAACAGTAGACATCGAAAAGCATAAAGATTATGTGACTTTAGTACAGGCTATCGAGAAACGGTTTGGGGATAGCCACATGCAGGAGGTCTACAAGGTCCAATTGCAAAGCCGAACGCAGCAACGAGGAGAAACACTTCAGCAGCTCCAAGCAGACGTGAGTAGACTGGCACATCTGTCATACCCCACCGCAGGCCAGGAAATTATCGACGAAATGGCAAAAGATGCATTTATCAGGGGAATTGCAGATTCGAAGCTACAGTCAGCAGTAAGGATGGCCGGGAAAAGAACCCTTGCTGAAGCACTTGCCTTCGCTCTGGCGATGGAAGCAGCCAATCAGGCTTCCAGGGGAACACATTTCGTCAGGGAAGTAGCATCTGTCGAATGCTCCTGCACAAGAATTAGTGCCGAGGAACGAGATACTCGACGGGATAGACGAATAATGCGCTGCTGGAATTGCAATAAAATAGGACACCTTCAAAGGCAGTGTAAAGAACCGGTGCGACGAAAAGACTGCCCTCACTGTGGTGACAAGCAAATAGAGGAAGAAACTCGCAGAAACAGCTATCAAGAAGCCGGTCAAACTTCCCGAAGCCATCAGTCGGGAAATGCTTAAGCACCAACTTCGCGGAGCAGAAGTTGGTAGCAGGAGTCGACGGCCCCAGGACCATCATCCAAGTCTCGCTGGCAAAACGACGCAGCGAAAGTCTTCTAGTAGAAGTAGTCAGTGGAAAAGAAAAATGGATGGCAACAATAGACACCGGTGCCACGGCCTCAATCATCAGGAGGAATCTTGTGCAGAAGTCTTGGCTGCATAACACTAGCAGTTGCAGCTTGCGAACAGCTACAGGAGCAACGATTAAGGTATATGGTGAAGTCCGCATAAAAATCCAACTGGCCGGAATAACATTCACTCACGCGTTTCTGGTAGCTGACATATGTGACGAGTGCATCATTGGTACAGACTTCATGAGAGAACATGGACTTATAGTCGACTTGGGGGCACAAACCCTGAAATACGGAAACATGGAGATACCAATGATATACGGAAACGCCAATAACACAGTCTCAAATGTCGTCATCTGCAGCAATCAGAGTCTAGAGCCTTCGTCGGAAGCAATTTTATGGGCAAAAGTGGAAGGTGGTCCTGGTAGCCACCGATTCTATTTGATGGAGCCAGAAAAGAAAAGAGACTTCATGGTGGGAAAGACCTTAGTGGAGCCAAAGAACAACATGGTCCCTGTAAGGATTCTAAATCCAAAGACATTCAGTGTAAAGGTGAAAAAGGGGGAGATAGTGGGAAAATGCGTACCTGTTGAGGCTATATCGACCACAACGGAAAAAAAGTGTGCAAAACCGGTCACAACAGTTCAGAGCATAAAAATTAAGAACAAAATTCTCAGCCTCTGTAATCTGGACGAAGATCAGCGAATCCTGGCAGAAAAACTAATCGGTGAGTACGCTGATATATTTGCTACACAAGACGGAGAATATGGACGTACGCATATTGTTCAACACCACATTGACACCGGAGACGCTCGACCAATCCGTCAACCTGCAAGGCGTTTTCCATTGGCAAAGCAAACAGAAGTTGCCGAAATGATGTCGAAGATGAAAGCTGAGGGAGTGATTGAAGAATCGCAAAGTCCGTGGGCATCTCCAGTGGTCCTCGTGAAGAAGAAAGATGGCAGCACGAGATTTTGTGTAGACTACCGACGTCTCAATGATGTCACTAAAAAGGACAGCTACCCACTTCCGAGAATCGATGACACTTTGGATATGCTTTCTGGAGCGAAATGGTTTTCAACACTTGACTTGAAGAGCGGTTACTGGCAGGTAGAGATAAATCGTACGGACCGTGAGAAAACTGCCTTCACTACAGGAAGCGGTCTTTGGCAGTTTGCAGTGATGCCGTTTGGACTGTGCAACGCTCCGGCCACCTTCGAGCGACTAATGGAACGAACATTGCAAGGACTCACCTGAAAAACCTGTCTAGTATATTTGGACGATGTTATCGTCATAGGTAAGACGTACGAGGAGCACCGCGAAAATCTAAAAGAAGTGTTTGAGAGGCTACGAAGTGCTCATTTAAAGCTCAACCCAGAAAAGTGTGCCTTGTTTCGTCCGGAAGTAAAATATCTGGGTCACATTATATCAGCGGAAGGAGTAAGAATGGATCCTGACAAAATCGAAGCCGTGAAAAGTTGGCCTTCTCCAAAAGATAAACACCAACTGAGAAGCTGCTTGGGCCTCGCCACGTATTACAGAAGGTTCGTAAAGGATTTTGCTGGCATTGCAAAGAGCCTGCATCAACTTACGGAAAAAGGCCGACAGTTTAGGTGGTCTGGAGAATGCGAAAAAGCATTTCAAGAACTGAAGCGACAGCTGTGCAATGCCCCCATCTTGGGTTACCCGACGCCCGGAAAAATGTTCATCGTGGACGCAGACGCTAGCAATGTTGGAGTCGGAGCTGTGATCTCCCAAGTTCATGACGGTCAAGAGAAAGTGGTCGCATATTACAGCAAAGTACTCTCCAGACCTGAACGGAACTACTGTGTAACCCGGCGCGAGCTTCTGGCTTTAATTCTGGCTACGAAGCATTTCCATAAGTACCTCTACGGACAAAAGTTCATTCTCCGGACAGACCACGCAGCTCTGAAATGGCTACTCCAATTTAAGAACCCTGAAGGCCAAGTTGCAAGATGGATCGAGCAGTTGCAGGGTTACGACTTTGAAGTGCAACACCGCAAGGGAACACTCCACTCAAATGCTGATGCTCTCTCTCGTCGACCATGCGGAGTAAAATGCGAACACTGCAATCGTAAAGAAGCAAAAGAACAGGCAGCTATCCAAATGATCAGGACTGAGCCAATAGAGGGTTGGAGTATAGACGAAATCCGTTCCTCCCAACAGGCAGACAATGACATCGAACCAATATTGGCCTGGAAAGAACACGAGGAAGGACCAAGCTGGCAGCAGATATCAGATCGGAGCCAAACTCTGAAGGCATACTGGGCACAGTGGGACTCGCTTTTTGTGCAAGATGGATTGCTGAAGAGAAAACGGGAAAGTGCAGATGGGACAACTGCAGCTAATTGTGCCACGGTCCAGAGTCAACCAAGTGCTCCATGAAATACATGACGGAATCTCAGGAGGCCATTTGGGAATAAATAAGACGTTGGAAAAGGTAAGGGAACGTTTCTATTGGCTAAGCGCTAAACAAGATGTCGAGAATTGGTGCAAAAAGTGCATAAGGTGTGCGGCTACCAAGGGTCCAAAAGTAAAGCCACATGGACAAATGCAACAATACAATGTCGGAGCACCTTTCGAACGAATAGCCATCGACATCGCTGGGCCGTTCCCCGAAACCTTTAATGGAAACCGATATACTCTCGTAGTCATGGATTACTTCAGTAAGTGGCCGGAAGTGTTTGCCATCCCAAATCAAGAGGCTAAGACCGTAGCCGAACAGATAGTCAACAACTGGGTGAGCAGATTTGGGGTCCCAATGGAGCTGCACTCTGATCAAGGGCGAAACTTTGAATCAAAAGTCTTCCAGGAAATATGCCAATATTTGGGAATAAGAAAGACAAGGACAACGCCACTACACCCGCAATCTGAGGGAATGGTCGAGCGATTCAATCGGACCTTGAATGAGCATCTATCTAAGGTTGTCAGCAACTGCCAGCGGGATTGGGATCGACACATACCCCTCTTCTTAATGGCCTACCGAAACGCGGTCCATAGCTCAACAGGGCACACACCATCCGAGATCTTATTTGGTCAAACAATTCGGTTGCCAAGTGAAGCAAAATTCGGATCCCCACCGACGGAGCCCAAAGAGGTGAACGAGTACGTGAATGACTTACGCAGCAGGATTCGTAAATTGCATGAAGACACCAGAGAAAAGATGAAGCTAGCAAGCAGCCGCATGAAAACTAGGTACGATATCAAGGCGAAATCTTCCGGTTTCAACGAAGGAGATCTGGTTTGGCTGTATAATCCTCAGCGTAAGAAAGGCAAATCACCAAAATTGCAACAGGACTGGGAAGGTCCATACAAGGTGATAACCCGCATTAATGACGTTGTCTACCGGATCCAGCGTGGGGATCGAGGAAAATTTAAAGTGGTCCATTTGGATAGAATGTGTCATTTCAACGGGATGCTGAATGACGAAGTTGTTCGGGACGAACAACTGTAGGGAGGGAGCAATGTGATAACCACTCAAATGTGAGCAGCGACATCTAGCAGAAAATGTCGAAACTCGAAGACTAGAAGATTTCGATACTGGATTAGCAAAGTCTCGACTGGAGAGTGGAATCGAATTTTCTAGCAAATTGGAAATTGTATGGGACGCTGGGTGGCGAGGATTATTCTCGAAGTATGTCATTCGAGTATAAATACCAGCATCCCAAAGGTATGCAAATCAGTTCCAAAGTTGAATTTGAAGTGTTAATTAGAAGAAGTGATTAAGTGGTTTAAGTAAAAGATAAGAAAAGTATAAGTGGTTGAGGAATTGAATTGTACTGAGAGAAAGAATTAAATAGTGAATTGTAACTGTACTGAATAAAGGGATTTGTATTGAAAAGAATAAGTTCTATTATTTGTACCCACACAAACATTTTACAATACCATACACTCGCGATGAATTCATGCATATAGAGACATCTATCCGTTCGGTAACATTCATTCGTGTCGAGACATACACGAGATTAAAAATCAGTAATAGTACGCTACCGCACATACTCGAAAAAAATAATGTTGGTCTCATACATGTTTGCCCAAGAATTTTTGTTTCGAGTGCGCAGCTTGAACGACCACACATCTACCATGCGTTCGATTGACTTGTATCGAATTTTTGGCGACAATGATCGAATCGACACGATCAAACTCAATGTAGTTCTTTGCGTTCTATTATTTTATGTGGTCCTGAGTACGGTTGATCCAGTCCATTTATTGTTCCGTCTTGACGAAGAAAAATGTGGCTGCAGCTGAAAATGTCTTTGTGGAAAAATGTTTTTGATTTTGAGTAATGAGTCGCTGGAACAGGTCTCAATTTACGCATGTGAATTCGAAATTCCTCCAGAAAAGCATTTGGGTTCGAAGATGTATCTTCACTTGTGATGAATTCTCCAGGTATGCGTAACGTTGTTCCATAGAGATACTCGGCAGTCGATGATTTTATATCTTCTTTATAGCACGTACGTAGACCCAGAAGCACAACGCGAAGAATATCAGTCCATTCTGAAAATTGATGACAACGGATTGTCTCCTTGAAAGTTCTGTGCCACCTCTCCACCATTCCATTTGCTGCGGGATGATACGCAGTTGTTCGAACTCGTTTGCTGCCAATTAGTTTCGTCATCGCCTTGAACAATGTGACTCAAATTGAGAGCCTTGATCTGTGGTGATAGTCTTCGGGCATCCATACCGAGCAATCCAGTTCGTGAAGAATGTTTTAGTGATGTTTTTGGCTCTTATATTTACCATTGGGATTGCCTCGGGCCACCTTGAGAAACGGTCGACCATAGTTAGACAATATTGAAATCCGTGGGATTCTGGTAGCGATCCCACGATGTCAATATGTATGTGGTCGAAACGCTGGTCAGGTTCCAAGAATGCTGTTAGCTGTGTATGAATGTGTCTACCGATTTTGGATTGTTGACAGGGAATGAAATTTCACGTCCAGTTGGTAATGTCCCTGTTCATCGATGGTCAGACGTAACGTTTCTTAACAAATATTTTTTCTTAGCCTTAAGTATTCAAAATAAATTGTTCTAAGTAAAATGTAAATGAAGTCGAAAGACATAGTTATAAGAATTTAGAGTAACTTAGAGCGCCTGTGTGGGGCCAGTAAGTTAGCATAAGATTGTTAAGTAATTGTAAGCTAGCATTTAAGCATTTTTTGTTAGAATGTAAGAATTAGTATTAAGAAAATAAAATGCATTTAAAACTAACTAAACTCAGACGTAACGTTGACATATCAGCTTGCAAGTGGCTTTTGCTCCAGGATGTGCAAAACCGTGAAAGTTGTTGAAAATAGTTTTTCTGAATGACTTTGGTACAAACGGTCATTTATGTCATTCTGAGATACGTCGCAGTATATTTGCTGTTTGTCTGCTCCAAAGGTGAGTTTTTGGATTTTCAACGATGTTGTGTTGTTCTCAATTAACTTTTGCAGTTCTTCATCGCTCGTGTGTGCTTGCGCCAGTGCTGGCAAGTCGATAGCATCTGTAGTGTCTGTTGGTTGTAAGGCATCAACTCGTGATAGTGCGTCAGCTACGACGTTGTTGATTCCTTTTACTGCTTCGATGTTTGTGGTATATTGGCTAATAAAGTTAAGTTGACGATCTTGCCTGTGACTTGCTTTATCGGACCTTTGTTTAAAAGCATGTACCAGTGGTTTGTGGTCGGTCTGGATCAGAAAATTGTGTCTTTTTATGGATGGTTGGAAGAATTTTACTGCTTTGTAAATGGCGGTAAGCTCTTTGTCGTACACGCTATAATTTGTTTCGGCAGGCGAAAGTTTTTTTGAATAGAAACCTAGTGGCATCCATCCGTTTTCGTCCAGTTGCTATAAGACTGCTCCTACGGCTTTATCAGAGGCGTCCGTTCTTAAGCGAAGTTTGGCGTTATGTGCAGGATGTACTAAAAGTGCTGCGGCTGACAGATCCTGCTTGCATTTTTCGAAGGCTGCTCTCGCTTTTGGTGTCCAAGGTACAGGTCTGGTGTCTTTTTTGCGGGAGTCCTCCAGTAGTTCGTGCAAAGGAGCTTGGGTGTTAGCAGCATCCTTGACATGTCTTCGATAAAAATTTATCATGCCCAAGAATTGACGAAGCTGGGCTAATGTTTGTGGCTCCTTAAATGACTTCATCGCTTCGACCTTGTCCTCGAGTGGCTGCGAGCCTTCAGCAGATATCCGATAGCCGAGGTAGTCAACGGCATTCGTTCCGAATATGCACTTCTTCCTGTTTATTGTCAGACCAAACTGGTAGAGGCGTTCAAAAACAGCAGTGAGATGCCTTCCATGCTTTTCGTCCAGGTAAGCATAGACGAAATCCAGCCCGTCGAATACTTTTTAGATAAACCGCTGAAAGGTTTGTGCTGAGTTTCGAAGTCCGAAGGGCATCACCATAAATCCGAATAATCCGAAGGAAGTTATCACGGCTGTATTCGGTATGTCGTCTGAGTTGACAGGGATTTGATGGTATGCGCGTGCTAAATCCAGCTTCGAAAGTACTCTTTTACCATGGAGGTTGTTGTCATAGTCATAAATGTTTGCGATGGGGTATCGGTCGGGCACGGTTTAAGCATTTAGCCTGCGATAGTCCCCACATGGTCTCCAGTCGCCAGATTTCTTTGGTACCATGTGTAGTGGACTAGCCCAAGGACTACACGATGGACGGCAAGCTCCTTGGTCTATCATGAACTGGAATTCTTCTTTGGCTTTTTTTAACAGTTCTGGTGACAACCTGCGAGCTCTTTCATGAACTGGTGGGCCAGTGGTTTCGATGTAATGTCGGACATCATGTGACGCTTTTAGTTGCTGAGCGTTGTTTGCCAGGATGTTGGGAAATTTGCGAAAAAGGTCTACATAAAACTTACCTTTTACATGAAGTTTTGTTTCGCCATCCTCTACCCGACCTTGTTTGATCTCAGTCGTTCATAGACCTCAGTGGCGATTAGACGCAATTTTCGTGTTCGGCTTTATAAGTGTGAAAAATAAATAAGTATACCTTTAAACAAGAAAATTTCAAGTGTTCGTTAGCCAAAGTGGCAAACACTCGGACGAAATTCATACCTGGTTGTGAGATCCCGAGGCCTGGGTTCGATTCCCAACGGGGTAGACAAATTGTTTTTTTTTTTTTTTTTGTTGAAATAGTAACAAGTGAAGTGTAACGAAAAAAAAAATCACATGATGGAGTGTGGAGAGCGATCCGCTATACCAATAGCGGGATCTGCTGACAGATCAGGTGAGGCGTCTAGTAGTTCTAGCCAGACACCAAAAACTAAAAGAAGGAGGAAAATAAAGCCAATTTCTAACTTGGTAGAACGTCCCTCCCGACAAGCTTCCACTGAAATGCTGCCTAGAGGAGTTCGGGACGGGGCGCACTCGACGTCTGCAATGACAAGAAATAATCATCCATTGCAAGTTACTGATAACAACCAGTATATCTCCGATGATGGTGAGTTCTCTCTGAGAAAGAACATCTTCGCTTCCTTGGCTCCAACCGAATCGGAAGATGAAGAGGAAGAAATGGTGTCCGTAAGTAACAGCATAAAAATGCTACAGCAAAGACTTCTTGCCATAAAGGAAATGCAAATGCTCAGAAGGTAGAGGGAAGAGCTAGTGCAATCCCAACAGCAACAACAGACTCAGCTAGCTCAAAAGCAGCATCAACCCCAAACAAAAACAATAACACAAGTGTTACAACAACACCAACAAAAACTAAATAAACACCAGCAGCATCAACAAGAGCAGCCACAACAACGGCAACAGAAAAAACATCAGCAATCACAACAAGAGCGGCAGCTACAAAATCAACAGCAACCACAACAACAGCAGCAGCCACTAAAACGGCAGCAGCCACAACAGCATCAGAAACAACAGCAACAGCAGCAGCAGCAAAAACAACAACATCAACAGACACAACAGCAACAGAAACAGAAACAACAAAGGGTGGAGCGCTATTACAAAATAAAAAATTTACTGAAGGAATCGACGACGGAATTCTTCTCCTACACCCCGAAGGGGGACAAGCTGCTGAGGGGATTAGAACCGTCGACTGATCCGGAGGAGCTCCTTGCACTGCTGAAAGAGAAGAAGTGCGAAGGGCTCCATTTCGTGGGGGTCAAGCCATTCACCACAGCCAGAGCCAAAAGGGAGAAGCGGCAACTGCCCATTTTCCTGGTCCAACTAAGTCCCACCAGCAATCTGGATGGTCTAAGGAGTATTAAAGTCCTAGACTACCAGGTTGTCCATTGGGAAAAATTAAAAAGGAACGAAAACGTTTTACAATGTGTTCGCTGCCAAAGGTTCGGGCACGCCGCGTCGAACTGCGAAATGCAGCCTCGATGCGTGAAGTGCGGAAAGAACCACAAGTCTGAGGAATGCGCTCTTGGTAAGGACGGAGCGTCTGAAAAAAGCCAACTCTTTTGTGCTTTATGTAGGAACACGGGACACACCGCAAATTATCGGGGTTGTCCCAAATTCCAGTATATCAAGAGAATAAACCTGGCCCGGCAGCAGAAAGTGGAAGTTAAACGTCCACCCGTGCATTTGCAAACTCCAGCCGTTACTCCCCATATTATCTACGCCCAAATGGCGGCAGGTAGGGGAAATACGGTACAGCAAGCGAAGGTTGCTTCTCAGGCCCCAGCGCCCAGAGCACCTGAACCAGTACCTGACATGCTAGCTATCTTGATCTCTATCCAGGGGCAGATGGCTCAGCTACAACGTCATTTAACTGAACAGACCGCGCGGGTGGATCAAGTATACGCACTGCTGCCTGGCCTAACGCACCTTTTGCGGTAATGGGTACGTACGTGGCGGAGCAAACCCTGAAGGTCCTTGCTGTGAATTCACTGATTAGGCTCGAACGACGAGCCGCACTATTTAAGTTGCTTAAAGACCAAGCCCCTGATGTGCTTTTGGTTAGCGAAACTAAGCTTACCAAGAGACACAAAATGAGGCACAGAAGATACAAAATAGTACGGAGAAACCGACCCAACTCCATTCAGGGAGGTGACGTGGCAATTTTCGTACGAAAAAGTATACATTTTAAAAGAGTATACAGTGGTGTAGTACGTAGGTTCCAGGTGCTAGAAGCATGCATCGTATATATCCCTCTCCGTAGTGGAAAGCGGTTGTACATGGTGTCTGTCTATGCACCTAAGGCTACTCAATCCACCTTATTTATCACAGAGCTCGAGACACTTTTTCGATTTCTAAGGCTGGAATTGGAAGACAACTATTTTATTATCGGCGGAGATTTCAACGCCAAACATAGTGATTGGGGAAATAATACACCAAATACTAGAGGGAACCTACTATTCAATTGGTGGGGTCAGCACAGTGTGATGTATGGACTCGGGCTTAAGGCGACGGATAGTCCGTCGTTTCCCAGACACGGGTCCTACTTGGATCTTCTGTTGTTCGACTCACGAATACAACTGACATGCACTAACCAACAAACTACAAACTGTCTACGCACTTTCGTGTATGACAGTGATCATTGCGGTATCAGCACCGAAATAACTGTCCCCAACGAAATTGCGGAATTGGATGAGTTTGTTCAAAGGCATTCCTTCAATTACAGTAGGGTGCGTTGGACACACTTCACCAGATCACTGACTAGAGCACTCTCCTCGAACTCGCTCTACCCACCGTCCAACAGAAATCTGTCAAACGAGGAGATTGACAGGTATCTAAGACTAATGGACGAGACAGTTAAACGAACAATGGACAGAACAATACCTCGGTACCAACACACTGACGAAGAAGACTTATTCCGCAACGCAACTATTGACGCACTGCAACGACATAAAAGTAGACTGCTGTCAAGACTAAAAACCTTGTACAGACAGTTTACTGACAGACATAACCCGGAGATCATGACACTGAAGTCGTCGATTAAAAACCTCCAAACATTAATAAAGGAAAATTACAGAACATATGTAAGTTTGTATTGGAACAATAAAATTCGGGCTGTAAACACCAGCAACCCGAATATGTTCCCACAAATAAATAAAATATTTCGGAGAAAAAATCAAAACGACCTTCAGTGTCTTAAAATCGCCCGAACGACGAACAACGAACAAATACTGGTAGCAGCGGGCATAGATTCAAATGAGGCTGTTGATGATGACAACTTCTTTGTGATCGAGGATCCGCAGGAGCAGGTAGAGGCTATAGGAGCGACTTTCCAGGAAGTGTACAAGGCGAATGTTATCATTGGCCCGAACCACGATCTGGAGAATCGAGTCCTTGTGCACAATTTCTACCTTCGAAATGAAATTGTGAATTGGCGATTCGAGAGCTCGGGTTTCACCCAGTTCAGTGACGAGAATATGGCAAATAATGTCATCACCAACGATAGGGTACTACCCCCGTTCATTTCGAAGAGAACGATCTTCGAATCACTTAGAAGTAAGAAATCAGTGGGAACCGATGAAATACCGAACATTGTGCTTCGACATCTCTCTCTAGAAGCGGTGAACATTTATACCACCCTCTTTAATAATGCAATGAATAATGCACATTATCCAGCGCATTGGAAAACTGCGGTGGTACATCCCATCCCCAAAAGGGATAAAGACACTTCCAATCCGGCGAATCTCAGATCGATCAGTCTTCTTCCAAACATCAGTAAGGTTTTCGAGAAGGTGATCAATAGAGTCCTGACTAAGTGGGTTGAGGACAAACATATAGTTCCGGATAATCAGTTCGGTTTCAAGGCGGGGCATGATATCATTCATGCTGCGTCAAAACTGGTTTCTGATATCCAATGGAACAAAGGCAAGAACCAGTGCACTGGTGCCTGCCTGATTGACTTGGAGAAAACCTTCGATACCGTATGGTTAGAAGGACTCTTTTTCAAGCTGGACAGGTTGGGCATTAGTAAACCACTGCTGTATATTCTTTTCGATATGCTCTCCAGTAGACAGTTCATCGTGAAGAATGGCGATGTGACTTCTGCTGGAACATTTAACATTAAAAACGGTCTGCAACAAGGTGCGGTAAATTCGCCGATCCTATTCAACATTTACACGAGTGATCTGATAGGTTCACTTCACCATGCCATAGCGTACGCAGACGACTTAATCGCGTACAGATCAGGTCCAAAGATTGAGGTCATTAATATGCTTTTGCAACGTGACTTCGATCAAATTAAGCGATATTGCGATGACTGGAAGTTGAAAATAAACTTTCAGAAGTCGGAAACCATTCTGTTTAGGACGCCTTTGTCTGGGGCCTCTAGGGATACCAGAAAGAATTGGCGAAAGTTTTCTATCGTCGGACAACACGGACAGCCACTCGCTTGTCGAAATGTAGTCAGGTACCTTGGGATCTGGCTAGATCAATTTTAACAAACATATAGAGGTTGCTCTGGCCAGAGCCAAAGGTGCTTTTGCCCTTACAAAGAGACTGTTTTATAACAGCCAACTCGATGCGAGGGTGAAGGTGATCTGCTACATGGCCCTTATCAGGCCCATGCTGGTAGTTGGATGTCCCGTGTGGTTCAACGTGAGAGCAAGTTTATTGGAAAAGATTCGGGTGTTTGAGAGGGCTTGTCTTCGCTTATACAGAACACCAGAGTCTCAGTACATAAAATTCTATCCCAATGAGGTCTTGTACAATAGGGCGAATCTAATAAGAGTGGACAATTTCATCATTAAGTTGACTCGAGGGCACATTGCAAGAGCAATGACCTCATCGAACAACCTGATCTCCGGGGCTTTCTACCCCAATTATATGTATCACGAGAGAGTTCGCTTTGACGGCTTTATTCCTCCAGAAGCGTTCCTCTATCTAGATAATAAAGGTCTGATCCAGGACAGATTGGCGGTGCCGCTAATCTTCCACGTCGCTCGAACAGCTGCGGACAGGCGACTCAACTACGACAGAGACGTCGCACATGGCAGTGCGGAGCGTCTACGGTTCAGTAGGTCGGTAGGGAGTCGCGACATGAGGGATGTTGCTCGGCAGCACCAACACTTTTGGTGGCTTGTTGAAGGGGAGGATGCTTCGTCGTCGAACTCCTCCAGTGATATGTAGCTTCAAGTGAAGCAAAGTGGGCCTGCCTAATTTTTTTTTTTTTTCGCCATGGCCGGCTTACATAGTTTTAGGTAGGTTTAAGTTAGGTTTTAAGAAAAAAAAAATAAAATAAAAATAAATATATATATATACATATACTTTTATATAAAGTATATAAGTATTATGGATATATATATACATATATATGCATGTGTATGTATTAGACGTAAGTAGGTTAAGTAGTTTAAGATTTATTTTTAGGTAGTTTGTAAGCTTTTAGTTTTAAGTTTTATAAAGAATTAAAAAATGTCCATTTACTAAGTTTTTACCTAAAATTTATTTTCTTAGTTTTAGGATTAATTAATGTTTAAATTACAAATAAAATTAGACTGTCAGATACGTCGAAAGACATAGATTAAGTATTATGTTTAATTTAGAGTGCCCGCATGGGGCCAGTAAGTTACAATAAGATTATTTTTAAGTTATTTAAGCTAATTTTTAAGCGTTTTTTGTTTAGCATTTAAGAGTAATTTAAGTATATAAATAAAAACTAAAACTTGTTTGATCTCGACTATTAAACGGTAATTGTGTAATAAGTCCGCACCAATAATTCCGTATGGAACATCAGCCACTTTAAATACCCAACGCACGGGTCTGGGTGAGCGCTTTTTCACCGTATGTGTTGATACAGCTCCCATTTGCGGCGTAGGGTCTGATTGAAGACTGATGCTGTCTGTCTTTTCGTTCCACAGGAACAACTGGAAGGTCAGCTCCCGTTTCAACAAGAAAACGTTGTCCAGTTGTATTGTCGTTGAGCCACCAGTGACGGCCGACTGTACTGGTGGGCGTTTTAGTTTTCCGGCTTGAATTGACACGGGGTTGTGCACTTCCTAGCTTGCGATCCAAATCGTTGATGGTAAAAACATAAAGATTTGTCCTTCAGCCTTTTGTCGATATTGCGAGGACGAATGCCCCACAGGGGAAATTTCATCACGATTATTGACAGCTGTGACATTTATAATCTTGTATTTAAGATCAATAAACCTCACTTTATTTATAACGTCCAAGTACGAAACAGCTCTTTTTATTTACTAGCCGTAATTGTTATAAACTTCAATTAAATTTAATTTTCTCCTGTTTCGCAAGAAGTTACACGTGAACAGACTTCATGTCCGATAGTATTCCTCAGATCTCCTATGTTGTAAATTATGTATGGAATTTGGCTGACTTCGGTGAGGATGTAGACTTGTCATTGAAGATTTGCACGGAGCATAAAGTGATTTTCGTTTTAGTCTCAAAGCGTAGCGATGTAGTTGGTAGGTACTTCTTTAAGGCTTTCATTAATAAAAAAATTCTCTTCTTCCTTATGACATAGTTACAATGTGATCTCGAAAGGTCTAATCACTCATTTCTTTTAATTTCCGATTTGTTTCGGCAATTATGTGACTTGACAATTTTCGAAATCCCAGATAATAAGTTTGTTGGGAATGATATATGCATATGGCCTTTTCAATTTCAGTGAGTTTTTTTTATTGCCGGATGAAGCATCCATGATTTTAATACCTACAACATCGCCTGTCTTAAAAACACAAGCGGGCCTATGATTACACTCAAAGTAATGCTGACTATAAAGCATCTATTGTGGTTGACGACAAGACAGTTAAATCACTGTTCTGAACGGCGTGGGGGCAAAGTATCGTACATGCGATCGAGCAACTCGTCACTGAGAAATACACATTTGGTATTCCTGCATACGTTACCAAGCTTCGAGTATCGTAATTTGACATTTTCCCATCCTTGATCAAGTGCCTTTCACATACGAGAACTACCAAGCTCACGTACTAAAGATTTGGGTACTAAAGAAGAATACTACGATTATTTCAAATATGTACTCGTAATTAATTTTTCTAAATTTGATACGTTTCTAATGACATATTACTATTTCGGGAGTCAAAATTAAATAAAATAAATAACTCACAAAATTATGGCAGAGTAGCAATTTCTTTTGAATTTTTTTTATCTAAGCCTAACAACTGTCACAAATTAGTTGTAGTAGACTTTTACTATTATAATATACGTCAGCTATCGTATGTCATCATCCCATGACCTTTCGATCATGGATGAAATGTACTCACTCGATAACGTGGGCAATAATTTGTCCACTGTTGTGTGAAATTTCAACTTCGAGTCAACATTGGAAAAGAAAAAAGAAAGACACGGCGATGGTTTTCCTGCATTTATGCGAGTACACAACTATAACTGATTATATTCGTATTAAACGAGCATTTGAGATCAGTGTACTAGTTTTTTCAGCCCAGCTCAAGCTAGGTGCCTTAATTTCAATAGTAAAATATGTATGTGCATTAAATTTTTTTATATCATAAAATTTCATTATTTTACTTTAAAGTTTCACTGAATGTTTGACATTTCTAATACGTAAAAAAATGTAACGAGAAAATATTATAAATTTAATCTTCTACAGCTATGCCAAGTACAGAATTGATGCACTCCTCCTTGTTTATAAGATGGCATGTTTTATTCACTAGGGACATTAATCTATTAGTATCTTGTGCCCAATTATTAAGTATATCTGAAGAAGTCTTCTTCGTTGTAAAGTAGACAATTTCTGCTGGTCGATCTATTTTGACTCGAATCGTATCGGCGTTTGCTAGTTTTGATAAATATTCCTCACATTTATCTGAAGACAAATTTAGCAGCTCACTCATACGTTTCAAGTAAATTCGGGAATAATAATTTGATATGATGCGTATGTTCTTAAAAAGACAAAAATAAATAATTTTTTAGCTTCAAAAGTTCAAATATTTTAAACTTACATGCTCAATAAGACGGTGTTTCAATTCAGCGCAACACTTTTTACCATGTCCAGAATTTTCTTGGAACATAGAATTTTCCGTTAGAATACACCCAAACTCAGAGTCAAACACATCAAAATTAATTAATTCTTTACACATAAATAAGCGAAGAATTTCCCTAAACAAATACCAGATCATGTACCCGCTATTTAATATGAAAATATTGCAAAATATTACTTGTATACAGGAATCCCTTCTAGTTTTTTATTTTTCGCCAAATGTTCCATCATATCGTTCTGTTCATTATCATATGGCGCTAAAATGCAGTATAAAACAGCATATTTTAACCTCTGCCCCTGCTCTTGTAATTCTTTGTCACATAGTGCAGAAACTTCCATCGATTTGTCTTCTATACCCTTTTCAAAATCAGAACTATTAGCAGAGGTATTAATTTCTTTTGCTGATTCTGCAACAGTTTGTTTTGAGTCAGCAATCGCTTGGTAATGACGAGAAGTTTTCAAAAAAGAAGAGTCGCGATCAAGGCGTATCATTAAGTCGTAAAATTTAAACTTCAAATCTTGTTGACGGGGATCATCAAAAAATTTTGTGCTTATTTTTTTGGCAATAATTTGTGTTGATACGTAATCTTCTTTCAAAAGGCACAAACGCATTTGCTCTAGAATCAGCTCGACCTGAAAAAGAATTTCAAAAAATAAATAAAATTATCCAAATATTTAAACATGATAAAATTAATTAAATGTTGAATAAATGATTAATATTACAGGGGGAGGGGGTTTCTTGAATTCCCCGGTTTGATCTCTTTCTCATACAAACTGAATCTGACTGCGTATGCATAGTTGAGAAAGTGTTGTGCGCATCTATTGTTTGCTTAATTGCCTGAAAGTTGCCTTGCAGATGTCTAGTAAGAGTTCTTCAAAAAATGTTACATTCGGTGTCCGATGAAATACACATTGACGTACATATATACGAAAGGTATATATCGAGTACACGGAGCAGCATTGAAGATAGAAATTAATGATGTTCAAATTGATTCCTTTTTGCCAAATATTCATAGAAACCTAAACCTACCACAAATTCTGTTACAAATACCATATAAAAAGTAACGTATTAGATTATAAAATATTCGTTATTAAAGAAAATTGATTTCATTCAAAAAAAACTGCCCTTTACTCAGCCATAAGGTTGTAACGTAATGTACGGTTTCAATGGACATTGTTGACGCTGCTATGGATAATGCTGTTTCGAGGCTATCAAACTTCTGTCTGCTCTCTATCTGATCTAATCTACGTCCATTAGGACGAACAAAAATTACAATACCAAACTACTTAAAAAGGCACGGCGGGTGGCGGATCGGCATTCAATCCCAATCGCGACCGAGACATTCTTTTTTCAGGGAACTACAATAAAATCATGTACGAATAAGTTGAATGGCTGCCTAAAACACATCAAATCAATTTACACTAAAAATTTAGTCTCCCCATTCGCCATAGGGCGAAATAACCACTGGCTAGCCGTGGTTATTACCACTACCACTTGAGCGGTAGTGTATTGACTTTCCATTTAGACGGTTCGGGGTTCAATACCAGCCGTAACCGAAAGACATATTTTCAGGCAACTGAATCTCGTGAGGTGAATGGTTGACTAAATACCACATCAAGTCAATTTACACTAATAATTTAGTCTCCCCATTAAATTTTGGATGCCACACATGGAGCAAAATAACCACTGAGCCCAAATATCTTTCTCTCTCCCTCTCTATCCAATTTTCCGAAATGCTTAACACGTGCTCTGGCATTTTAAGAGTAGTCATACCCTCTTGAGTGTGGGTTCTTTAAAAAAAAAAGTAAAAAGTAAAAAAAAACCCTAGGATATAAAAAGGAAATATATGGAGGTAATGCTCGCATCTGCACAACACTCTGGCCAAACTTGCTCTAGAGCCCAACAACAAAAATGAATTTATATTCCGTTAAGACTGAATATTACCTAGCAAGGAAAATACCCCCACCTGCCGCCTCTGTCCATCCGAAAATAACATGATCAAGCGGACCATGTTTAGTCTAAAACAACATAATTAAAGAGAATAATCTCAGTTTTAAGCACCTATCGACCTGATGATAGAAACTCCAGCTACATAACAGACGTTAGAATCTTTGATAGTATTACGCCGTGAGTCGACCAACATGCACCATAGCAATGAAAACAAGACTCCGCTTTGTTTACCCATCAAAACCCCAATCAGGGTTCTGCATCAACAAATTTAGTGATTTTGTTTTCGGTGCGCTGCATTCCTGGGATATCTTCAACTACATACCTGTCATTTGGCAGTTCCTTTATTATAGTACATGGCCCTTTGAAGTGCGGCTCCAACTTCCGTGATTCAACTGTGCTGACAGATTCTTTTTCAAATAATATTAGGTCATTTACCTTGTATTCTATGCCTTTCGTCGTATTTTTCCTTCTGATACGCCTGATCCTGCGCGATGTTCTTCAACGCTTCGCTTCTACTTTCCGTCATTTCAACCGGTCCAACGACTTTACGGCCTCCTAGTTCTCTGAGTAAGGGATCCTTTGTTATGCTCCTTGGCGTGCACCCACAGAGAAGCTCATGCGGCGTAGCCCTTGTCGTGCAAAGTGCCCCCAGTCATCATGGCATATTTTTAGGATTTGCCATCTCGTTGCTTTTTGTACTACGTATTTCTCGTCTTCGACTATTCGCCGGAACAGCCGGCGCAGATCTGGATCTTGCCATTGCATGCTGACTATCCAGTCCTCGTCCGAGATATTTATGTTGAGGACCAGAGTAGATGCCTCTTCTGGTGCATGGTGCTCCTTGACTGGTTGGCGGCATGTAAGATACAGATCTGCACCACATCATTAAACGTGCTCCAGAAGAAACAAGCGAGCAAGCATGGATGGTTGGTTGATCTGCCCACTAAAACGGCCAATAGCCGTGTGGTTGTGGGATGTCATTCGATGGTGGTGTGAACTTTTTTTTTTTTTTTTTTGTGGTGAAATGGTGTGATGGGGCGTAGAATTATAACAAATAAACCCAACAAATGGGAAAACTATACGAAGTACAACAATAAGAATTAAGAGATATGAGGTAAGAAGGTTGGCTTCAAATGAAAATAAAACCTTCCATTAAAGCATATTATTATTAACTCTGATTAAAATAGTGTGTAGAATTTGCTGCCTCAGTTGATGAGGGAACCCTCCGTTGTTTTCGAAGTATCCATGAAAACAAATAATTGGATAAGTTTAAACGGCTAAGTGGCAAATCAGCCAAAGTTACAAGATCAACACATATTACGTTCACAAAGCCGATATAAAAAAATGTACTTGTTTTTAGTATCTTTTCTTAAAAGTCGCAAAATTGTAATTGCTTAAGCGCGCTTTTCTGTTTCCTTAAGCAACAAAATAGCTTGAATGTTTGAAAGAACACCTTCCTGTGCAATGGCTAGACCAGAGAATAATTTATTTAATTCTTCATCGTTACGTACCCAGTTTATTCGAAGTGCGTTGAAGCAATCCGCATTGGTTCAATACCCGTAGAAATGCTGCTGTTTATATAAAATTATCCAAAATGAGCGAGAGAAAATTGAGAGAAATTTAACAAACAGCTGGTTGAACCATTTCACACTACCACTGATACATTGTTCTTATTTCTTTCTCTTTCCAAATAATTCGTTTGCAATCCCACATTTTAAACACACAACTGATTACCTGCCCGATAATGGAAGAATACATTCTTTTTATTTCTTTGTCTATCCAAATATTTCATTTGCAACCCCTTATTTTAAATACACAACTAATACCTGCCCAATGATGAAAGAATGATGAGAGCGTGAGAAAGTAAAATGTTTCAATGCGATTTGAAAAGGTTTATAGGATATTTCAAAGTGGTTACATATTTTTAATGCGTTTTATAAGCAGGAATGAACGTATGCGTGTTGAATATTTCAATGCGGTTTTAAATGGTGTTTATTCGAGCGTATTGAACCAATGCGGATTGCTTCAACGCATATTGAGCTGTTGGATAAACTGGGTAACGGATGGCCAATTGTAAATACATAATGTGGAATTATTCTTGTGGATAGAGTACGATAACTTTGTGATAACGATTTTTTTAAAGGGGTCAAAATAAGCATTTTTTCTATCTTGCGCCGTTTAGGAGGTAGGGGCAATTTTAGAAAAAAATTACTTAAAATTAAAAAGAAAATTATTAAAAAACAAGGGCAACACTTACGTTCAACATATTCTCGGTATCGGGGTGAAGCTGTGGTTGTATATATAAATTGACTTATTTATCAAGTAATACTATTATTTTAGTGCATTCATGTAAATTCATATAAATGTGATTATTAATTCGCTTTTTATCTCTAGTTAAACAGAATCATAATGGCAACTGAGACGATGATGGTGAAAATTGAGCATCGCGCTGTAATTAAATTTCTCACTAAGCAAGGAAAAAGTCAAAAAACTATTCATGAAGAGATGGTGGCTGTTTACCAGGGTTCCGCACCTTCATTATCAACTGTGCAAAAGTGGTCCAGTGATTTCAAGAGAGGCAGAGAGAGCATTGAAGACGACCCCTGCTCCGGCGCCCCGGCTACTGCTTGTACGGGAGAAAGCATCAAAGTCGAAAAACTTGTTCTTGAGGATGCCCGAATAAAGGTGAAAATGATGGCAGAGATCACCAAGCTTTCAATTGGTACCATTCACACCATTCTTCATGACCATCTTAACCTTTCAAAGGTCAGTGCAAGGTGGGTGCCACGAATGCTCACAGCGCCTCAGAAAAAAGTGAGAATCGCATGCTGTAGAGAGCTTTTAGAGATGTGTAGTGAGAACGCGGACGGTGTTATGGATCGAATTGTTACTGGGGACGAAACATGGGTCCACCACTATGACCCTGAAAGCAAACAAGAGTCCATGCAGTGGCATAAAAAAGGAACAGACCCCCCGAAGAAGTTCAAAGTCACTCCGTCTGCCGGGAAGCTCATGGCCACAGTTTTTTGGGACTCAAAGGGAATCTTGCTCATTGAGTACAAAAAAAAGGTGAAACCATCAACGCCACATCCTACGCTTCCACTTTGCATAATTTGCGGGAGGAAATTAAAAAGAAAAGACGGGGTAAACTTGCAGCGGGTGTGTTGCTTCTTCATGACAACGCTCCTGTTCACACGGCGCGAGTTTCCAAGGCTGCTGCGCGAGATTGTGGTTTCGAAGAAATCCAACACCCACCCTATAGTCCAGACCTTGCCCCTAGTGATTATTTCCTGTTTCCGGATTTGAAAAAATGTTTTCGTGGAAAAAGATTTTCGGATGATGAAGAACTCAAGTCGGCAATAAATGGGTATTTTGCAGAGAAAGAGGAAATTTATTTTTTTGAGGGTTTAAAAAATCTTATCTCAAGATGTAACAAATGCATTGATGTTAGGGGAGATTATATTGAAAAATAAAAACAATTTAAATTGAATTCGCATTTTCCTTCAAATCGATACCGAGAATATATTGGACGCCCCTCGTACAATGAAGTATTATACCGTTTTGGAAAGCTAGAAACCTGTTTTTTAATCCTAAATTATGTCAACAGTTTTTGAAAAATTCGCATGCAAACTCAAAAAATTGATAAAAAAAAAGTTTTGACCAATTTTTTTCAAAATTGTGAATGAAGTAAATTGGATTTTTGTGGTCAATGCTTATATCAATTCTGAATCGAACACAAAAAACCGTTTCTAGTTTTTGAGGAAAATTGAAAATTACTATTTTGGTTTTGCTTTTTTGGCATTTATGTGGTCTTCCTTTGAGTAAACGTCAGGCAGGCGCCTAGTTTTCTTAATTAATAGTACCCGGGTGTACCGTTGTTTTTTTTTCATACACATGTAGTAAAGCGTGTATTTATTGTTATTCACAAAGGTCATTCCATGTTGAACCTTAGTGCGAATCGAGTGTTATTTTTGTGAATAAGCAATGGCGGCTAAGCATCCTCTAATCCATCCTAAACTAAATAACTTTTCAATATTTTGTTCGTTCGGGGATTTGGTGTCGGCCGACGAAAAAGCATCGCTTTTGTAGAAGAAATTGGTCTTATTCCCACTAAAACGTCAACTCCCCCACTGTGTTGCAACTTACCGATGAAGGTGGAAAAATTTTAATACCAAAAAGTGTAGGAATACAATCAAGCCATCTATCGGCACATTTTTCCATGGGCGTCATGTCGGTTAGAGATTCGCGAGGTGTTTGCGATAATTATATCTTTTGTGACCAAAATGCTTGTGAACACAGTTTTTCAGGTAAATTAATTAAATCTTAAGCTACAAATTAAAGATTTTTTAAAAATATTATTGTATATCATTATTTTAAAGTTAGAATTTAATCGCTTGGCGCCATCATGACAATAAAAGCGAACTTAGTAAATCTACTGTAATAGATTACTTTAACTATTGTCGTGAAATAGCCGAAATAATAACGTCTCACGTTGTTGTTAACATTGGCGGCGGCGATGAAAAAACTGTACAAATCGATGAGACTTTTCTTACAAAAAGGAAATGCCACAGAGGCCGTGTAACCGAACAGATGACAGTCGTGGTTGTTTTGCAAAGAAGATAAGGTCGGGCGTTTCTTTAAAGTGAACTCCAGATGTAGAGAAGATTTGTGGCCCTGTATCCATAAATACGTTAACCCCAACACCAATCGTATTTGTACCGACCGCGCACGCCACTACCATAGGTGTTGAGAAAATGTTCCCTAGTTCTACGACTCACGATATTACGAACCACAGCAAAGGCGAATATGTTAACAAGACCGATGAAACCAACACTATTAACGATCTGGAGAATCAGAACAAGCTTCTGAAAAAAAACTATTTAATAACACAAAACAACGCACCATTTTCACCAATATTATCGAAAATACTGCCTTGAAAAAGAATATAAGGACGACTTGGGCTCCCAAATCATGGAATTTTTACTAGACGTAAAAAAAGTATACCCACGTTTTATCGATGGTGAAGAAAGTGTGGGTTTGCAACTAAAGGACTTCGATCCTCCCACCATTCACAATACTTAGAGGGTGTTTTACCACCAAAACAACCTCGGCTCCTCAACATCAATGACGAACTCAACGAACGCGACAGTAACGCCAGTACGGACGATGACTTCATTGACGAGACTTACATACCTTTTTAATACATTGAAAACGGACTTGACTATTTTTAACTAACCCCTGACTTACTCACAAACTGATTGACTGGGACGCGGAATGCAATGCAAATCTACCTCCTCGTGGTGCATTCTGGGTCACGCTAAATGATTTGCTGTACTTTACTTACAAAGATGAACCTATCATCAACATTAATCCTCAAAGTGAGATCACCGTATATACCAAAAAACAAAAATCTCATAAAAAGTAGTTTTAGTAATTCTAAATTTTGTCAAAAACTAGAAGACATTAAACCATTCGGTTTCTTGTGTTCGATTTAGAATTGATATAAGCATTGACCACAAAGTTTTTAACTAACTCCTGACTTACTCACAAACTGATTGACTGGGACGCGGAATGCAATGCAAATCTACCTCCTCGTGGTGCATTCTGGGTCACGCTAAATGATTTGCTGTACTTTACTTACAAAGATGAACCTATCATCAACATTAATCCTCAAAGTGAGATCACCGTATATACCAAAAAACAAAAATCTCATAAAAAGTAGTTTTAGTAATTCTAAATTTTGTCAAAAACTAGAAGACATTAAACCATTCGGTTTTTTGTGTTCGATTTAGAATTGATAAGCATTGACCACAAAAAGCCAATTTAGCGCTTTTTTTATCAAAAAATAATTTAATTTAAATTTAGGATTAAAGAACACGTTTATGGTATAGTACTTCATTGTAAGTGTTGCCGTTGTTTTTTAATAATTTTTTTTCCATTTTACGTCATTTTTTTCTAAGATTGCCCCTACCTTATAAACGTGGCGAGATAGCCCCCCCCCCCCTTCCCATAGCAAAAAAAATGCTTGTTTTTTACCACTCTACAAAAAACCGTCATCAATTTTTGGCAACAAAGTTATCGTACTCTCCCCATTTTTGTTTATTTGTTGTCACGAGCAGCAATTTTCGCTAATTCTAAAACTTCAGCAGTCAAATATTCTACAACAGCTAATAAATATACGGGCGCACCAGCACCGACGCGTTCGGCATAGTTACCTTTGCGAAGTAAACTATGAATATGACCGACTGGGAATCGTAAACCAGCACGATCGCTCTAAACTTTGCCTTTCCCCAGACTGAGTTTTAATTTAATTTTTATTTCACAAGTCACTTCACTGAATAACAGTTTACAATATATATATACATATGTATATGTATATATGTAGGAATGCTGATGTTTATAATATTAAAACCATGATTCGCGACCGTCGACAATCGAAGTATAATAATGCTGATGTACTAAAATCTATCAATGATTAATAATCGACGATAGTCGATTGTAATTAAATAACACCTCGAGCTGTCCATTCGCTGGAGCTATTATCAGGAGAAGGAGGTAAAAGCTGCAGCAAATGGATAGAGGAGTTCGAGGCTATATCTACAGCCTGTGAATGGAACGACATACAGAAGTATCTGTACGCTCGTAGGCTACTAAGAAGCGCGGCGAAGTTAGCTGTAGAAGCCACGGAGGGAATCACCAACTGGAACAAGTTGAAGGCCCACTTAACGAAAGAGTTCGGAAGAAAAATAAGTAGCATCGACGTGCATCGACAACTAGAAGCCCGAAAGAGACTACAATCAGAGAGTCTACTGGAATACTTGTACGCGATGGTGCAAATACGAAACCAAGGGAGTATCGACGAATGTTTGTTGATAGATTACGTGATAAACGGAATGCCAGACACCGTAGGGAACAAAACCATGCTATACGAGGCGTCAACAATCGAAGAACTAAAGTCCAAGCTGGAAACATATAGCAGAATGCAACGACAGATACCGAAGCCGATAGTAGAAGCGGACAAAAGCAAGGGTAGAAATCAGTCAACGTCTAAAGGAGCACCGACGACAAAACGATGTCACATTTGCGGATCATTATCCCATCTGGCACAGGGCTGTCCAGACAAAGGCAAGGGAATGCGATGTTTCAAGTGCAATCAGTTCGGTCACATATCACCAAATTGCACGGTTAAAAACGAGGTATCATCCTCACCAAGGGGAATAAGTCAAGTGAAACGGATCGAATCTGACAGTTACATCATGATCGGTATAAACGGTGGGTTACACCATGCATTTGTCGACAACGGCAGCGACGTCTCGATCATCCACCGATCGATGCAAAGAAGTATTAAAGGTTCCAAAATCGAGCAACCCGGAATGATGCTGAAGGGATTCGGGGACCAACTACGGGAAACGCTAGGATCATGCCTGTTGGAAGTGCAAGCGGGAGATGAAAAACAGTGCGTGCGTTTCCAAGTGATACCAGAGACGTGGATGTCTGACAAAATTTTGTTAGGGAGAGATTTTTTGAGGAACGTGGATGTGCTTATCAGTAGAGGAAAGGTGGAAATTATCAAGAAGCAAGAAATGACAAAGACATTTCCGTTGGTGGAGAATGATATTTTTAAAATATCAACGGTTGAGGAAAAGAGCAGTAAGGTTGTACACGTAGGTAATGAGAAGTTCAGGGACCGTGTAGAGGCCATCGTAGATGCATATGCACCCAGAAAGCCGGCAAAGTCATGCACACAGATGAATATAGTAATGATGGATGAAATACCAGTTTACCGAAAAGCAAGGAGATTAGCATCAGAGGAACGGAAGGTTGTACAGAATCAGATACAGGAATGGCTAGAGGAGGGAACAATACACTAAAGTCGATCAGAATACGCCAGTCCCATCGTACTCGTTAAGAAAAAGGATAACAGTTACAGATTATGCGTGGACTACCGAGACTTGAACGCGAAGATGATTAAAGATAGATACCCGATGAATGTGATGGAAGAAGTGTTGGAGCAGCTGCACGATTCAAAGGTCTTTGTAACATTGGACCTTAAGAATGGGTTCTTTCACGTTGACGTTGCAGAAGCTAGTAGGAAATACACGTCATTCATAACACCAGACGGCCAGTACGAGTTCTGCAAAGTACCTTTTGGCCTATGTAACTCCCCGGCCGCATTCCAGAGGTTTATCAACCAAATCTTCCGGCACCTGGTACTGAAGCAATACTTGTTGGTGTATGTTGACGACATCGTCATCTTTGGAAAAGACGAGGAGGAAGTATTGGAGAAACTAGTAGTCGTACTCGAGGTAGCTGCGGAATTCGGGCTGAAAATAAAATGGGAAAAGTGCAACTTCCTAAGCAGGTCCATTGAGTTTCTGGGACACATAGTGGAGAATGGAAGCATCAAACCTTCAATGGAAAAGGTAAAAGCTGTGCAGAGATTCCCTACACCAAGCAGTGTGAAGCAGATCCAGAGTTTCCTGGGATTGACGGGATTCTTCCAGAAGTTCATCCCAGCCTACTCGCAAATCGCAAAGAACAAATTGCTGCAGTTGAGACACTGAAGGCGCATCTCTGCGAGGAACCAGTGTTGAAGTTATTTAACCCAGCGTTAACAACTGAACTACACACAGATGCGAGTATGATCGGATATGGTGGCAGCCTGCTGCAGAGGCATGATGACGGTGAGTTCCATCCGACATTTTATTTAAGTTTTAAGACAGCAGCATCGGAGAAGAACTATACAAGTTACGAACTGGAGGTGTTAGCCATCATGAAATGCCTTAAGAAGCTGCGTGTGTATCTACTCGGAATCCAGTTTACGGTGGTAACCGATTGCAAGGCGTTTCAAGCCACGATGACAAAGAAGGATTTGTGCCCGAGGGTGGCCCTATGGGCCATAATGCTGCAAGAATACTCAATGAAAGTCGTTCATCGAGCAGGGACTGCGATGAGACACGTGGACGCGTTGAGCAGGTATCCAGTAATGAGGATTGAAGATGGTCTCATATACAGGATAAAAGCCTCACAATCAAAAGATGAGTATTGTCAACTTATTTTCAATATAATTGCAGCAACAGGCGCCTACAAAGATTATGAAGTGAGAGCTGGACTACTATATAAATTTGAAGAGGGCGCACACTTGTTAGTGGTACCAAAATCTATGCAGAGGGAGATCGTCAGGAGCACTCATGAGCAAGGACATATGAGTTTGCGGAAGGTCGAAGCGGTAATAAAGCAGGACTACCACATACCTAAGCTTAAGAAATGTATCGAGGAGGTCATCGCTAACTGTGTACCCTGCATACTGATGGCAAAGAAGGGTGGACGAATGGAGGGATTTCTGCATCCGATCGAGAAAAGTGACGTCCCTCTCCACACATTCCATGTTGACCACTTAGGTCCACTACCATCCACGAATAAATTCTATAATTATCTCTTCGTAGTTGTAGACGCTTTCACAAAGTTCACCTGGCTGTATCCGGTCAAGACAACGAAATGCAAAGGAGTGATCAAGAAACTGGAATCGCAGAGTGAGATATTTGGGAACCCAACTCGGTTAATTTCGGACAGAGGTGCAGCATTTACAGCAAATGCTTTTAAGGACTACTGTGACCAAAGGAACGTTCAACACATAATGACAACTACCGGAGTACCACGCGGCAACGGCCAGGTTGAAAGGATGAATGGAATCATCATCGGTGTGCTGTCAAGGTTAACCGCAGAAGACCCAACCAAATGGTATCAGCATGTGAGCCAAGTGCAGAGAACTATAAATTCAACGGTTTCAAGGAGCACGAAGAGGAGCCCATTCCAGCTGATGTTCGGAACCATTATACGAACAAAAGAAGATCCGGATATGAAAAGTCTTCTGGAAGAAGCAGTGTTAGACGACTTCGAAACTACTAGAGACGAAATGCGAAAGAGGGCAAGAGAAGAAATACTGAAGGTCCAGATAGAGAATCAACGCAGTTATAACAAGAAGCGGAAAGAGACTGGCAAGTATCAGGTTGGCGAACTGGTGGCTATAAAGCGAACACAATTTGAAACTGGATTAAAGCTATGCGCTGAATATTTGGGTCCCTACGAGGTGACCAAGGTGAAGCGGAATGAACGTTACGAAGTAAGAAAGGTGGGTCAGCACGAAGGACCGAACGTGACCAGTACATCAGTCGACTACATGAAGCCGTGGGTGATATATAACGATGAAGATGAATTGGGTGATACAGTAGATGACGACAAAGAAAGATCCGACTGAGGGCAGTCGAATACCAGGATGGCCGAATGTAGGAATGCTGATGTTTATAATATTAAAACCATGATTCGCGACCGTCGACAATCGAAGTATAATAATGCTGATGTAATAAAATCTATCAATGATTCATAATCGACGATAGTCGATTGTAATTAAATAACACCACGAGCTGTCCATTCGTTCGTTTGTTGACCCATAAAATCGGAGTTTGTTTACTTTCAGGTTTGTTTACTCTCATTGATTTACGAGGAGAACATTGTTGCATTCGTCATGAATGAATTTTGTGATGACCTATATTGGGAAGCATAAAAGCCATAGTGACATGAGTAATGTTGTCTTTTAATACAATACATCCGCTAAAGTTATTAGCTTGTGTAATTGGGGCACTCGTTGGATGGGTCTTGTTTACGTTGGCCCTGAAATTATGGACGTGGCACAAAATATTAAGTGCCATAGGCATTTGGAGCTGGAGGGATTAATGGGACAACGTTCGGACGGATGGGACATAAGAACAAATATAAAAGAGGACTGACGATGGAATGGGGCACTCGAGAGTTCACCTTATAGATGGTCGGTGGTCGTGAATCGTTATTTAACATTTTTGTGTATTAAATGTATTGTACCACTTTTGTCTTAAATAAAATATTATAGTTCCTACATATATAGCAGACAAGAGAACGTATAGATGAAAATTAAAAAGAATGTCGGAGATAGAACGAACCTCTGCGGCACACCAGCATTTATTTTGCGGATATCAGACTTGAAACCGTCCAAGACAACTTGAATTGAACGTTCCAAAATGTAACTTCTAATTCATAGAAGAAGAGATTCATCGATCGCAGATGCTGTCAAATGGCTTAGAAATATCAAGTGCAATTATCTTGCTTTCGCCAAATTAGTGTACACTTTGGTTTCACTTTTTGGTTAGACATACTATCAAACCACCAGTGGACCTGTTGCTACGAAAATCGTACTGCCGGTCATTTTGAAGTTTTCGCGTTTCGAGATATTTCATGAGGTGACATTTATCAGCGTTTCCACGACCTTGAAGGAAAAAATCTACAGGATAATCAAAATGTACACCCCTCGCAAAATTAGCTGAAATCCCTAAATCTTATGCATATAATAAAAACTAAACGATTTCTAATCACTTCATAGATAGACCTACTATATCAATTAGGATTTTTTGCTTTGAGCAAAATATCTATACATTGAAACCCAACTTCAAAAAATTTAAATTATATTTTTGCTGAAAAATAAACAAGTGTACCTAGAAAAGCTAAATAAAAATATAGATTTGCATGAGGGAACTTGAAACAGTAAATTTCAAAACGATTAGAGAAAAATAAATGTAAAACAGTAGTTGGCCGTAGCTCAAATGGTAGTGTATTGGCAGACACATCCGACGGTTCAGCGTCCCAACCGCGTCCGCGCCCGAAAGACGACATTCTTTTTTTTTCAGGTAATTAAAATCACATCACGTAAGATGAGTGTTTTTTTTAGGAACTTAACACTCAAATGGGCATAAATACACTTATACTGCCTCAGCATGTGTTAAGTTTTTTTGGAAAATGGGATAGAGAGAGAAAGAAAGTCCATTTACACTGATGGAGGGAGGGATAGAGCCACTGAGCGCCCAAACATCGTTCTTTATCTTTCTGTCCCATTTTCCAAAAAACTTAACACGTGTTAAGTTCTTTAAAAAAAAAAAATCTACCATATACCCTCGCTATAATCAAGATTCGATACTGCGACAAACAGAACGTTCCAGATGTACAAGACACTGTACGGTATTTGTAGCCAACAGCACATATGGTATACTCAAAAAATTCAATATACTGAGATTTAATTTACCTTTTCTCTTTTATCCATAGAACCATAAGTTTCAACTTGCAATTCCTCCATAACTGCGGCTGCTCCCGCTATATCATCGTCTGCTTCCTTAATATCAGCAAGAATTTTTGTTAATCTAGCCCTCTCGATTTCAACATAGATTTTTCCCTCAGTTACAGTACGTAGAGTATTTATAAGTTTCAGCTTGATATCCTTGGTAGGTGTCTTTTCTACGTAAGTGCAACATTCTTGTATCATTTTGCTCACCGCTTGTTTTAACTGTGACCTCCTACGAGCCAAAAGTGTAATAAATTCATTTAAAGCATTCCAATTTCCTGCATTGAAACAAATTTCACAAATAGCTACAAGAACCCTAGCACACGAAACCATATCTGCTCCCTGAAAAAAAAATTTGTTCGACAATAAAATTTTAAAGTTAGAGTTTTAAATAATATACCAATCGTGTTTGCTTTTCCAACTGCAGAAGCGTTTCAATAGCTTCGTGGAATTCCTCTGAATTAGATTTTGCCGATTCTATTAGTTTTGGAATTTTCTCGTCACAAACTGGGGCATAGTCGACTTCCATTTTGGTAATTCGACCTCCATCGAACATATAATTATCCATTGTTTTTTATTTAACTTTATTCTGAAAGACAATAAATATTTTATTTCGAAAAATTTAAAAACAAATTATATTTTATACATTGCTATAAATTAAAGAAAATGTATGGAATGACCACATATGCGATGTCGTCAATAATATTGCGAAATGACCGGATTTCCTCAAGCGATGTAAGAAATAATTTGCCTTCTCTGATCTGGCCGCAATATATAAGGCATTCATCTGCCCAAAATTTTGAGTTCAATGCATACATCTGGTCAGATGCTCCTAAACATTTCTGCACCTTCTAGATGGGATTCAAAACCGTGCGATAAAACTCATAGGTGATACTAATATCAGTCAGTCAATTGACGCCCTCGAACACCGCTGTGTACAATCACTTTAAGGGTAGAGAAACCCCTTGAGCGCGAGCTCATTATAAAAAAAAAAAAGCATAATGACTGTTGCTTCACTTTGTTTTATCGCAATTTCGACCATTGAAATCGCCAGTAGCATTCCGTCCCTTCAAACCTTCAACCGAAACCCCACTCATCAGTATACCCTCAAGCCCACTTTCAGACATAGTCTAAAATATCGTGATTCGTTCCTAAGCCGTACAACTCGCTTATGAAATGCCCTGCCCAGCTCTCTATTTCCTTGTCCTTATAACTTGCAAACATTTAAGAGCAATGTACATCGGTACCTCACTTTTCTTCCTCCCTAAATCTCCTTCGCCCGCGCTGTGTACAAACATTTTAAGGATACACAATTCCCTTAAGCGCGCGCTTAAAAAAAATACCTGTTCGTTTATCGTTCCCCATACATAGAAATCCAAATCTGTCACATCTGGTAATCTTGCAGGCCAATGTACTGGACCATTCCTTTCAATACAACGATTTGGGAATTTTTCAGTCATATAAGTAACTATTTTGCCGTAGTGTCTTGGCGCACCATCATGTTCGTAAAAACGAGTTCTTCTTTGTTCATCCGAAACATCTTCTAACAGTCCTGCGTTTTCTTCACTTGAATACTCTGTCATTTAAAAAAAAATACGTATAGCACTTCAACTTCAATGTGATGCTATCGAAATTCAATAAATAACTTTGTTCTTTGTTCATGTCACTAGGCTATGGAACTCTATACCAATCCGAAGTAGATATTGTTGAAGGACTCCCAGGCTAATGGTCTCGACTGCCTCAATCCAAAGTTTTATTGTATTACTATTTTCCCCTCCGAATGGAAAAGAGTAAAAATAGTCCCAGTCCTTAAGAAAGGTATGTGGAATACGGTAGAATACAGGCCAATCGCTTTTCTGCCTTAGTTGTCAAAGACCTTTGAAAGGTTAACATTAAAATAAATTCATTACTACTTAAATAACAAGGAGCTGCAACACTGCGCAGTAATAGTAGAAGAGATACGTGACGTGAATATAATCCATCCAATTTTCCGAAATCGTAACACGTGCTTCGCCATTTTAAGAGTAGTCATACCCCCTTGAGTGTTAAGTTCTTTTTTAATAAAAAAAAGCCATTTGACGCTCTTTTTACTGCTAGACTTTTCAAAAGCATTTGACATAGTCAACCACGCGACCATTTGCAGTAAGCTTAAAGACTGTTTCTCTTTTTCTACTTTGTCCGTAGCTATTATTAGGTCTCATTCAAACGGATAGAAACAATGTGAGCATAGTTCGAATTATTTAAGTGAACAGAGTGGAGTGCCATAGGGATTAATCCTTGGACCTACACTTTTCTCCTTATACGTGAATAACCTGCCAAACATTGTTAAACACTGCAACTTATGTTAAGTTGCCCAACAAATGAAACAATCTCTGCTATAGAACTCCTAAATAAAGATCTTGCTGAATTCATGACTGGTCGATTAAACATGATCGTAGACTTAATGCTGACAAGTCGAAAATACTTTCAATACACCGAAGTACTTGTGATCTCTCAAGACTTGCCTGTTCACATAAATCAAATGCCCATAGACTGGGCTGTTTCCGCTAAAAACCTTGTTGTGATTTTTAATTCAACTCTTTACTGGGATACTCATATTACACTTTCATGGACTTCTTACAATGGACTTCGTACTCTTAATTAATCTTGGTAAAAATTCTTCTTCTATTAATTTTATTATACGGTTGCGAGATTTTTTGCAAACTTGACCACAATAGCATCATAAAACTTGACGTTGTCTTCAATAATATTGCGAGATACATTTTCAATATCAGGTAGCGTGATCATATCTCTTACTTTTTTAAGCAAATAACTGGATGCTCTTTTACAGGCCTTTTAAAATACATATCGATATGTCTTCTGCATAACCTTATTCAAACTCGAGAGCCGGATTCAAATGCCTCACTTCTGAGCGCCAATTCTTTGTTCAAGTTGTCCGGCTTTGGAACTCTATAGCTGCTGATCTGAGAAGAATGACAAGCACAAATAAATTTAAGTCATCCTCACTTGCACTTCTAACTACAATCTAATATGTATACAAACTAATCTGAACATGATTTTGAACGTTTTTTTTTTTTATCTTATTTTGAACCTTACTTTCGTTTTATCTTATTTTGAACCTTTCTCTTTTTTTCCTTTTTTTAACTTATCTGGAACTCATTTCTTTCTCTTTTCTCTTTCCTATTTTATTTTTACTTTGCTTTCTTCCTCTCTGTGTAAATTGTTGTTTATTTTCTAATATGTAAATTTTATAAAATTATTTAATCTCCCTTTGTAAGTATATATATATTAGATAAATGTGATGAAAAATTAAATAATTTATTTAACCTATAAAACTGTGCCAGGTAAAAACTTTGTATGGTGAATTTGTAGGTAACATTATGGCGTAGCAAAATAATAAAAAAGAAAAAAATATAAGCACACTTTTCCGAGATAAATACGATTTTCCGAAAAATTTATTAATATCAATTAAAAAAGTGTGCGTTTAAATATGAATTAACCACTATCAAACAAACAAACCCAGCTTGGTTGCTCTGTTTCATAAACTACAAGTTATAATTATTGGTACTTCCCTTAAGGAACTTCTTTAAACACCTTGTCTCTCAGTGGAACCACCCTGTATAACTGATTAATTAAGAAAAACATTTAATCTTAATTGCAACTAAAAACACAGAAGAAACTTATTGGCCAATCCAATACTTTATTTGAACAAAACCTAATCCCTACTCCGTAAGCCGGCCTTTAAAAAACTTTGTCGGAAAGTTTGCAACAATTGCTTGATACACAAATCTGCTATCAATTTTTTGCAATATTTTTATTTCTTCACATTTATTTGTTGTTGTGTTGTTAACAAACGTGTTGTAGACAATAAAGAATATATTATACTTTTAAGTGGAAATTCCGTCAAACCGCTAAGTGGTGTGCGAATATGAAATGTTGACTGCTCAAAAAACTTATTTGTTTCAAAAACATAATGAACGAATTCAACGATCAAAGTATTCACCATCGCTAGCTACGACTTTTTTCATCTTTCTTGAAATTGATTGATTCTGCGGCAATACCATTGCTCGCCTTTTGAGGCCAACCATTCATCAAGCCAATTTTGCACTTCTTCGTAAGAGTGAACGTGCTGTTCCGAAAGTCCGAGCTGCGTCGATCGAAACAAGTGGTAATGAGAAGGGGCCAAGTCTGGTGAATACGGCGGGTGTGGCAGAACTTTCCAATTAATATTTGCCAAATAGTTTTTTTATTTGGTTTGCAATATGTGGACGAGCACTGATTGCGTTTCTTTGGGCATATTCGTGCCAGTTTTGCCTCAATGCTAGCTATCGCGGACGATATCGATCAGTAATCGTCTCACCAGTCGTTTTGTGATGAGTTGTAAAAGAATTAAATCATTTACGAATTTAATTCATTTGATTTATATCCAAGAATTTTTAACTCATGAATTCACTTAAAGACTTCAACTTCAAAATGTAAAATCACCATTCATTTTGAAGTCATTGATTGGTAATTCACTTTAGTGAATTCAATGATTGCATTCAAATGAATGTAATCAGTCATTGAAGTCATTTTGAAGTCATTTTTAAGTCATTGGTCATTTTATTTTAAGTTATTTTCATAGAAAATCAATATTGCGCGGTAAAAGAAAACAATCTTTTACCTTCCAAAATATTGTACCATATTTGTTATCATCGACACAAACCATATGTAGTAGTTATACCATCTGTTAATCAAATCGAGATTTCATACTCACACACCATTAGAACATGATTAAGTCGAATTTTCTATAACTCGAACGAACGTATCAAAAATCAGACCACATGTTACACTCCAAGTCGATACTCTGTAAGACGAAACCCTCCTTAAATCGAACTTTGCAACATGTTTCATCATGTTACTTTTCGTAGAAAATTCTCTCCATATCTCATACTCAAACACCCATTCGAAAAGCTTACAAAAAGAAGAGAAGCAAAAGCAAAGATAATGTAAAATTCGAAACACAATAGGAATCGCGTCTGCATATTGCAATTTAGCTTGTTCGTGCCGTAACCTCAAAAGTTTGTCATCGGAAATTCGCCTGCTAGTGCTGTCAACCAAAGTTGATATTACACGCAATTCAACGAAAATACCATTCGGAAGAAGTTGCCCCATTTGTATGTATTAAATTTGCCCCAAATGTATTAAATTTACCAGAAATATTTTCACAAAGGCATGGTACGACTCGAGCTGTAAAGAGGCCGTCAGGGTTAGAAAAATGTTTTTTCGGACCTACAAGACCATCCCGACAGAGGAAAACCGAAAAAAGTTCAAACGAGCCAGAAATGCCTTTCTTCTTAAACATGTGTGAAATTCCAATACGACCAAAAAATACTGCAGTGTCCCAAAGGCAGTAAAAATGTTTGGTCGTTCGTCAAAAACATTATAAACTCCGCCTCATCCTCCATCCCAACGCTCATTTATAATGACATTCAATCTGTCAGCTCTTTGGACAAGGCCAATCTGCTTGCTGCACACTTTGCGGCCAGCTCAACACTCCCAGATTGTGCTTTGTCTCCGCCTACACTTGAGTGCGTCGAATCTTCAATGGGACGAATCTACTTTCGCACTCGTGTAGTAGCAAGAGTACTTAAAGACATAAATCCGCTGGTCCAGATGGTATATCTCCCCTTCTTCTGAAGAGGTGTTCTTCCTCGCTGGCAAAACCACTGCGTAAGCTTTTTCATCAATCCTACACTTTAGGACTCTTCCCGAGCAGATGGAAAACAGCATTTGTCCAGCCCGTCCCTAAAAAAGGCGAATCATCTTCTCTCTCCTCCTACAGACCCATTGCACTTACGTCCCTTCTTTCCAAGGTCATGGAAACACTGATAAATCGTCAGCACATGAAATATCTCGAAACACGAAAAATTTTCAATGACCGGCAATATGGTTTTCGTAGCAACAGGTCCACTGCGAAAAGTGGAACCAAAGCGTACATCAATCTGGCGAAAGCACGAAAGCAAGATAGTTGCAATTGATATATGACAGAGTTTGGCATCAGGCTCTTTTGACGAAAATGCGTGCATTTGGGATCGACGACTCTCTTCTTCAATGGATTAGAAATTACCTTTCGGAACGTTCAATTCAAGTTGTTTTGGACGGTTTCAAGTCTGATATTCACAAAATAAATGCTGGTGTGCCCAATGACCTCTTGCCTGCCACTTCTAATCCAATATATTCCTTTGCTGACGACAGCACTCTTTGCTTTTGATATTCGTTTGCGGACTCACGCCCCTGCTCTTCGGCTGTAGAACAGGAACAGCAGCGTAAGCGTTAAGCTCATTAAATTCCGATTGTAGCAGCATAACTAATTGGGGAACTATCAACAGAGTGGAATTTAATGCTTCCAAAACACAATGCTGTCTGCTGTCCTTAAATTTAAACACCCAGCAATTATCCATGAATGGCACTTGCTTCGTCGAAACCGAAAAAATTTCCATTCTCGGTATGTGTGTCAATGACAACTTACGTTGGAATGACCACATATTTGATGTCGCCAAAAATGCTGCGAAATGTCTAGGTTTCCTCAAGCGATGTATGAAATATATTACCCCCTCTGATCTGGCCTCGATATATAAGGCCATGGTCATTCATTCATGGTCAGGTGCTCTTAAAACATCTCTGCACCTGCTAGATAGGATTTAAAACCGTGCGATAAAACTTATTGATGATACTAATACCAGTCAATCAATTGACACCCTCGAACACCGACGTAATGTCTCCTGTATCACTTTGTTTTATCGCTATTTGCACCACCAGTGCTCCACTGGAATCGCCATTAGTATTCCGCCCATTCAAACTTTCGACCGTAACACCCGTCTCGCTATGAATGCTCATCAGTATACCCTCAAGCCCATTTTCGGACGTACTCTAAAATATCGTGATTCGTTCCTAAGCTATACAACTCGCTTATGGAATGCCCTCCCGATTTCTGTATTTCCTGGTCGTTATAACTTGCAAGCATTTAAAAACAATGTACATCGGTACCTCTCTTTTCTTCCTCCCTAAATTTCCTTTCCCTGCGCTGTGTACAATCGCCATAAGGATACACAAACCCCTTGAGCGCACGCTCATTAAAAAAAAAAAAAAAAAAAAAACACCGTTATGGAAGTAAAACAGCTGTTTATGTCACATGGACGGATTTATATGCTGCATTTATTTTGTTACGAAACGGATACCTTGAACGCAATTTAAGTTCCGAACGGAATCGACTTTCGCTTCGGTTTTTTCCACCGAATGGATACCTCGAAGTGTGTGATTGTCAGAAACTTTTTCAAAGAGGTAAGTTGGTCATCTATTGTTTAGAAGACGGTGCATAAGCTGGCAGTACCGTACCTTACCGCCAAGAAGTTCTAATACGTACAGCCCTGTGATAGTGCGAGATGTAATCGTATCGACGTAATCCATACACGTATCTTATGGCATCGTTGAACCCAACAAGTAACTTGTATTCGGATTGTGCGACTCGGATTGTGAGTCAAGTTTGCAGTATACAAGAGTAGAGTAATCCAATATAGGCAGCAAAAGAATTTTGATAATTCTTAGCTTTGTTTCTACCCAAGTAAAACTGGAAGACATTCACAGATTTCGTAAGCCGGCATTAATTTGCCCATCAACATAATTGGAGTGGTCTGCCGCAGAAATGAGAACGATGTATTTTAAAACCAAGGTTTGTAATATGTTCTCGAAATTAAAGTCACTTGAGATTTCTCTGCATTCAGGTCAAGATAGTTCGAAAGTTACCAGTTGTAGATTCTTAAGAGATCTTCATTTATCCTAGCAATAAGATTCTCAACTCATCCGATTGGTCGTGACAAGTATACTTAGGCATCGTCAGCGTAATAGTGAATGGAAACATTTAAGCATACTTTTGGTAAGTCATATATAAAACTATAATCAAAATAATAGGCTCGACTGTATACTCAAAGTATACCTTGAAAACATTATTCATTTAGAGGATCCATCTGGAAATTTCAGTTGTTAATAACTACGATAATAGCAGCTTCATCACAAAACGACTTTTATTTTGTGTTAAGAACTTTCTTGGTTTGGTTGTTGATTTTCGTAAGCTTTCACACTACGCAAATTAACCTATGAACAAAACTAACGATTGTCTGTCTAAATGCTACTTGATCAAAACCCTATTTACAGTAGTCTTTAAAATATTCTGAATCAAATAGGCATTTTTTTACAAAACGTTTAAAAAATAAGCATTTTTGTATTTTCGAATGCTTCCCAGTTTACGACTTGAGTTTTTTCACATTAATAGTCACATAGATATTTTTGTATTGAAAATTCTCAAATATTAACTATTATTGACAATAATAAATGAGCAAAAAAAAAAAAAAGACAAACTTTATATGACTATGCATAAAAACTGAACCAATACTCACTTTATAATTTATTAGGAAAAAGAATAAGCACCAACGGCTTTCACACTAACTAGAGCAAGAATAACCAAATGACAAAATAGAGTACTTTTTACCAACAAAAGATATATTAGGTATCCTTTATTTTCACACAATCCCTCCTTGAACAGAATGGCGTACAATAAATTTGCAACAAAAATCGTGCTGACAAACGCTGTGAAGTTGTATTCAATTGAGAATCCAATTATCGCGTTTTCCCTTGGTTTCACTCCGTAATTTATTCACTTCGGATTCCAATGGCACACTAAAAAACGTTCTGATTTTGCAGTCAACATTTTTACATGCATTGGTGGGATTGTAAAATGTCAAAATTTTATTTCGCAATTTCTTTATTTTGCAAAATGGCAGAATTCGATAATATATTTATTATTTCTATTCCCCTCTTATCTTATTTATTATGTTTGCTTGTGAATCAATTGGAATATTTAAAATAATTTGGCCAAATATTGATACACAATATTAGTTGACGTTTAAATTTATCATATATGCGTTAGTAAGTTCTGATATTAAATCCAGAGGGAAAATTTTCCTTCTGAGAAGGCTAAAAACAGTGCCAAAGGAACATTTTCAAAAGGTTTTTGTTTACCGTGGAGTGGAAAAAGACGGCCTGTCATCCAATTTGCCTGTTCGCATTGGCGCGGGCATTAAGCTTGTTCGAAAGAGAGGGAACGCCTTTTATTGAAGTGGGAAGAAGAAGGGTTACTTCCACCGATAATCTATTTCTAAGGTGGATTCTCGGGTGCAACACATCGTTTTTTTCCATATCGTTCCATTTCTGACATATTTTTTAATTTTAGTTTTGATCGTTGATGAGAAAGGCAGTGTGAAGAATAGGAAAAAAGGTATGGTTCAGGCCAACTGCTCAAATTTAAAAATTAAAAATGCTCCGATTCAAATGCACTTGTCAAAAAGTCTTTCAACCCCATTATAATGTGAACACGGCGTTCATGGTGAGGACTTTCATCCCGTCGCTAATGTAAACAGCACAATAACTGACACCACGTTTACATGAAAAGACGTGGGCGAATGCAATTAGATTCATTAATATTACGAGTAATATGTATTTAAAAAAAATAAATAAATTCAAGTAAATATCTTGTTGTAGTTGTTATGATTTTTGTAAGTATTCACAAGCCTACCAAAATATTTCACATCATAACTACTATGCAGCCGATGCGAAACAAAATTTTTCCGTGATCTCCAAAACAACCGGGAAAATGACAGCAAAATGAGAGCGGAAAATTATTCAATGTGACAGGTATCAGTCTTATGACGTTTTCGACTGATTTCTCTCCAAAAGTTATACAATTTGAACACAAAAAACTTCTTTTAACTTTGATGTCAAACACAGTCGATTGCTGGGAAAAAAGATCTGAGTTAACAAACAAGACTATTTGACGTTTATATTTATATGTGTTAAAACATTTTGCTTCTGAAATGGAAACCAGGTAATAAAAAATGATAAAAGTAACTACAGGCCGATCCCGTTATTATCTTCGATCTCGAAAGTTTTTGAAAAAGCGGTTAAAAAACGAGTTGTGGACTACTTTGGGGAAATAAATTTTCTTAGTCCAATGCAGTTTAGATTTAGAACAGGCTTATCTACTGCGGATGATCATTTGGACATCTGCTCCTTCATGCAGAAATGATTGGATGGAGAAGATGCTGTGCTGATCTTTTTATTGATAAAACCAAAGCGTTTGATATGGTTAATCAGAGAATTCTTTTACATAAACCACATAATGCAAGCTTCCGCAGAGTTGTGAATAAATGGTTTGCTAAGTCTCCCAAGGACTTTTAATCTTGGTGTTCCTCCAGGAACTGCCCTTGGAACTATCCTGATTTTAATATATATATTTTAATGAAACTATTGTTATCGTTGTGGGCTTATTTTTTTTATAATATTTTATTATGGAGGATCAAATACGTTTCGCTCGCGTTTTCGTTCTAATTGGAATGACCAAATGGTGGGGTACCGGAAATCATCATTGCTCAAAAGTTCCAAGATGGAGGTTTTGACAGCTTCGCCTTAAGGGAATGTGGTGCGATACGTAATGTAAGGCCACGTTCATATCATTAGCGACTCTACAGCTTGGCCATTCTGACAATTGATCGACCACGATCACATGAAATGGCTAGTATAGATGCATAGTTCAAATTATATAATGTGTTTGTAAATACATGTTTATGAAGCTCAAGATACTTTATAACTTAAATATTTCTTGAAACTACTTGTGTTGTTTACTGTCTATGATTGGTCAGCAAATTTCAATCACTAGGCAATCTCGCCTTTCCAGGGTTTAATATGCCGTGATTCAATTACTCCGTCATATGGAAATTGCCTAACCTGGCAGTTCTCAATGTCTTTAATGACGTATCTGTCTTTTGGCAGTACTTTGTAGACAACGTAGGGACTTTTGAACTTTGGAATTAACTTTTTATTTGAACCGGTGGAACTGTCTACATTCCATATTACAACATAATCCGCCACATGAGAACTGTTTTGCATGTGTGTTATGACTCTGAAAATACCTCTCGTTACGGTGCTGAGATTCGAGTATCGCTAGCTGCGCTAGCTTCATCTTCGCTGGTCGCGAAGTTGGATTATATCAGGGTCTCTACTCTGTGTTGCGCACTTCTGAAACTCAATGTCATCTTTACCAATGCTGCAAATTACCTCGCAGCGACTCAGCGCGTCCACATGTCCCATATTGCTCCCACTCTTATTCTGAACTACATAGTCGTAATTTTGTAATTCAAGAGACCAGAGTGAGGGTAAATGAGTTACAGTCAGTGATTATCTTGAAAGGAATTCCTTCCAAATACACTCTGAAACGCCGGAGTGCATAAATTTGCATAAAGGCTTTTTGCGTTTGTAGCTCGCTTAGAGAACTAAAACACTGGGTGAAACCTTCCATCAGACGGTCGCTGTATCAGGACTGCACCATACCCAGAAGCACTGGCATCGCAATGCAGCTCAGTATCTTTCTTGGGGTCATATATAGACAATACCGGAGACTCAATCAATTTCCTCTTTAGCTCCTCAATGGCACCCAGATATTTCTCGTTCAATTTGACTTCACTATTCCCTTTTAACATATCATACAACGGCTTCGTAATGCGCTAAAATTGTGGAACAAATGTGCCAAAATAGACACATAAACCTAAGAAAGATTGTAACTGTTTATGGGTTTGGGGTATCGGGTACCTCGCTATGGCCTCCTTGTGGCGTTCGTTCGGTGCAATGCCTTTAGTACTGACACCGCAACATAGGTATTGGATTTCACTGTAGAAAAATGTACTCTTCTGAGTGGTTCAGCTCAAGTCCTTTCTTTTCTAAGGACTCTAAAACTGATTTTAGCAGCTGGAGATGTTCCAAAAGATTTGCCGATGCTAGCAATATGTCATCCATATAGACAATTATGTGACCTTAATCGATAAATTCTTTTAGAACAAATGTTATAAATCTTTGGAGCATTCTTAAGACCAAAGGGCATTTTTACATACTCGAACTGTCCATTAGGGGAGACAAAAGAGATGAATTTAATTGAGTCCTTCGCCATCACCACTTGGTGAAACCCACTCTTTAATTCCAGTAAGGTAAGATATTTCTCCCCTCCCAAATACTCTAAGCGGCAAGGGATAGTTATCTCTAACGGTGATCTTATTTAAGTTTCTGTAATCAATGCACATCCGAATATCTCCACTCTTTTTTTTTTACTAATACTATTGGCGATGCGTATAGAGAATTACTTGGTCTTATAACTCCTGCTCTTAACAATTCAGTAGTGATTCAATGCGTTTCTGCTTTGTCTTTATAAGATAGCCTACGAGGAGAGGAATATATACATTGGTCAATTTGATATTCATTTCGAAAGAGTTTTCATTTTCTTCCTCAGGAAAATTTAGGTAATGATCATGTATTATCCTATGAACCTCTGCTAAATCAGTTTTTGATAGTGAATGATTTATATCCCAATGGTCAATACCTTTGTTATAATGTCCAATGTCAATTTGAAATATTTCACAACTGTCGTGATTGAAAGTAATACCTTCCAATAGACGTTCGCTAAAATCTTCACTATCTTGACAATAGGAAATGCCTTCAATAGGAAATGACTCACTGAAAAATGCACTACTTTGGCAATTTATTTGACCATTTGGGGATGCTTTCACTGGAATTTTCACCATTTTGGAGATTTACCTGCTCGCCGCTAACTAAACACACGCACTCGGAAGGCACTTCAATATACAATGGCTCACTAGGCAAATCAATATTTTGACGATCAGAAAACAATGAGACCGGCAACACCCTTTCACCAACACCAGACTGAGAGTCTGAATCTAACTCATTTTTAGTAACGTCCCTACCACAACAATCGATACAGTTCCTTCCAATTTCAGTGTCCATATTAACAACAAATATTTATGTCCGATTCTTTTGTTTTATTGTTTAAATAAATGTCACAATAGCTCATATAAAATTTAGTTAAATATTTGAAGAAAATCCCGACCTAGAAGTAAGGTTCTCGGCAGAAGTTGGTTTTCGACAACAATAAGAGAAATATCCTTAGTCTTGTTAAATATTGTAATCTGGCATCTAATTTTTCCAAGTGTTTTGATTTGTTTACCGCTTAATCCAAAGTAGTTAGAATGGAATGTCAACTGGTACTTATATCGAAAAAAAAAATTTTACTGAATGGCTTGAACCTATTTATCTACATTCAACAAGACTTACTTTCTCCAATACTGTGAATAATCTTGACTACAAAATAAATAATACGCTTTCTACTTCAGACCACGTTAACTTCATTGTCTCCCGCATTTACTCAGGATTACGAAAACTCTGGATTTTTTCTTGCTTTACACCAAGAAGCACCAAGATAAGATTGATCAAGACTCTATTTATTTCGATTTTGAATACTACGCCATTCCTATTTTCTGTAAGCTTGATTCGATCTCTCAACACAAACTACTCGTTGCCTTCAACGATATGGTAAGATTATATATGGAATAAGATACGGACACATATCCCACCTTCATAAGCTTGTGCTGGGTTGCACATTTCAAAATTATTGGGAATTAAGGTGCTGTATCTTCGTGCACAAAATAATCCAAACCAAATCACCAGCATACTTATATCAAAAACTTCAGTTTGCTCAGTTGCAGAGAACTTTAAACTTGGTAACACCAACATCTAACTAACCTTAATACGTCGCGTCTCTTTCTCGTTTACACCAGCAGACTCTGGAACACTTCTCCTGCCATTTTTAAGCAAATAATAGTTGTGAAGAAATTGAACAGTGCACTGTTTAACTTATTAAAAAGAATTAACTATGAATCGGGTTTCTTTAACAAAATATTTATTTTGTCTTCAATTAAGCATTAGTCTAGCAAGTGTTATACCATTTTGGAATCCAGACTAAATACGCCATCTTTTAAAGTTACTTGCCAAAATGGCATAGTAAATTTTTTTGTCAGTACAGTCAGTTCAAATTGGGTGATTAATGATTTTCAGATACATGGATGGACATGAAAGGAATATTTTAGTTAAAACCGATATAGTGATGTTTCAATTTTGGATCGTAATTTACAGAAGAGTTACTCAGGGTTACGTGACAAAAAAAAATCGAAGAAAAGTAAAGATTTGCGGTCACAGCACTTGAAAGATCGTCACGGGGTGTTAGATTTCTCGATTTTTTTTTAGTGCCAATCATTTTAAAAGCACATGACTTAGATTTTTTTTATAATTTTGTGATAACCGACACCACTGGACCTATCACCCGTTTCCAGCTTGACGTTGATTTGGGACACCCTGTATATATATTTTTTTTTTATTTGCGCTTTATTATTGTTTTATTAATATTATTATACAATAACTAAATTAATTTCTCCTTATAATGCGATATTAATAATGTTAACTAATAATTCCTAAATTGAGCTACATATATATATTGTAAAAATGTATATACTAAAAAAGACTCAGTTCTTACTTGTACTCCCGAATAAATTGAATTCAATTGACTGGCTTATAAAGGCAATTATCGGACGGGATACAACCTTTTGCGACAAAGCTAACCGATACCACTATCAATTAAAGAGTTACACGTTATTACTTTGTTTCTCAAGCATCGACATAAAAAAACAACACTTACATTTTCATGTGAATCGATCTGCTGCAAACGGCTATCGTCTTCTTTGGCTTTTACCACATCCACCTGGTTAGACGGCTGCTTACAGTCCTTTATCTTGTGGTCTTTCCCGCCACATCGGAAACAGGATCCGATTGTTCGTTTAGCTTTTGAAAGTTCGTTTAGTTTTTGATTTGAAATGTGCCTATACAGCGAACAATGAAAGCATAGCACCAGGGAGGCGGAAGTAGATGCTGACACTTGGGCTGGTTGCCCATTGGTGCGGGCAGGAAGATTGTCCGAAAGAGATTGAACGCTTTTTATTGAAGTGGGAAGAAGAAGGGTTACTTCCACAGAGAATCCATTTCTAAAGTGGATTCTCGGGTGCAACACATCGCTTTTTCCCATATCGTTCCATTTCTGACATATTTTTTCATTTTAGTTTTGATCGTTGATGTTTCTCATCAAGTGTGAAGAATAGGAAAAAATGTATATTTCAGATCAACTGCTCAAATTTAGAAATTAAAAATGCTCCGATTCAAGTGTTCCACATTTCAAAAAGTCTTTCAACCCCATGACAATGTGAACACGACCTTCATGGTGAGGACTTTCATCCCGTCGCCAATGTAAACAGGCCCTTTAGTGTGATTTTTTTTATTACACACTTTATTTCAGTAAATCTAGATCATGAATTACCTCTAGGAATGCATTTAAAAAGCTTTTGTTTGAATATGCAGTTACTTTACCTTTAAATGGTTGAATGAACAAGGAGTTAATATAAATTAAGAACAAAATAGGACCTAGAACTGATCCTTGTGGAACACCGGTCGCGATCCTTTTTGGAGAGCTATAAATATTTTTGTACCTCACCATTTGCTGACGATTACTTAAATATGAAGCAAACCAGTCATATACATATATTACCTCTAAAACCGGAATGAAAAAGTTTGTCTAATAATATTGAGTGATTTACCATATCGAACGCTTTAGTAATATCTATAAAGAGAGAAGCCGGAATCTCAGAAGAATTAATACTTTGGCATAACTCTCCTGTTATATTATATATATATAAAGCAGCTTCAGTTGACAATCCACGTCTAAATCCGAATTGACATTCACTAAAAATGATAACATTCTTGACTTAATAATATTGAGTGATTTACCATATCGAACGCTTTAGTTATATCTATAAAGAGAGAAGCCGGAATCTCAGAAGAATTAATCTTTGGCATAACTCTCCTGTTATTTTTAATAAAGCAGCTTCAGTTGACAATCCACGTCTAAATCCGAATTGACATTCACTAAAAATGATAACATTCTTGACTTAATAACCCTCTCAAAATTTTTTGAAAAGACAGATAGCAAAGATATAGGTCGATAATTATTCAACATTGTCTTGTCGCTTTTTTTATGAAGTGGTAATAAATACTATTGCCATTTTTAAAGTTTGAGGGAAAATTCCCATTTGTATACGTTTATTAAAGATATAACATATGACGTCAGAGATGTGAAATTAAATTTTCTTTATCATAAAACTTGTGATCCTGTCAAAAGACGTGGTTTTAGAAGTTTTAAGAGAGCAAATTAATTTATGTATCTCAAAAGGATTGAATGGTTCACAGAAAAACCTCTCTGTTTGACGTTCTAGATCAAATAAGTCACTCCTGGGAAGGAAGTTATTATTGGTTGAGTTCTGAAAAGAACTAATATTACAAAAGAATTCATTAATTGAATTAGCGATTTCCAGAGGATTAGAGATAGTTGAGTTGATCACGTTCAAGACAATATCCGCTTCAGGAGTTTTTCTATTAAGTATTTCATCAACAACATGTCATTGTTTTTTGGGATTACCAAGACTTGCTATTATTTTGTTACGATAATAAGTATCTCTGTTAAGGGATATCAATCTCAAGCTCATTATTTAGTTTTTATAAAATTGTCTAAGTCTAGAATTATTCGGATGTTTTTTAACCAAAAAGCTAAGCTTATGCTTCCTTCTAATCTTTTTCAGAAGTGTGGAAGTTCACCAAGGTTTTATACATTGATTAATGCTATTTCTGCGCCTTGTGATCTGTTTGCTGTTCGCAATATGAGACTAGCTTTCTTAAGGCAGATAAAGGATCAGTTGTACAAAAAACTTCATCCCAAAATTCAAACGATTCTTAAGGACATTATAATTGATTTTGTCAAAAAAATTTAGTACGGTTGATTCAGTTCACAGAACATTATTATCTAAGAACTGAATACGTGTTAAGCAATGATCTGTTACTTGAAGGTCAACTGTCATAGTTTTAAAGATGGTTTTATTATTGCGGTGGACCCTAACAAATATGTGGTCTAAACACGAGCTAAAACGAGTAGATTGAGTCAGCAAAGAATCGAAACCGAATGCAAATAGCTTCGACAAGAAATGGTTAAAATCAGTTGAGTTAGACAATATATTAATATTAAAGTCACCGATTAGAATAATATTTTTACAATTTTGAAGCTTCAACAACTCATAAAATTCTTCCAAAAAAGATTTATCAGAACATCCGTGAAGACCGTAAACACAAATAAAACAATAGCAAAAACCAGAAAAGACACAATTTAAGGTGATTATGTCAGCACTTTGCAAATTATATTTTTTAATTTTTATGCCTGCTATCATTTTTGACGAGTACTCCAACACCGCCAGCTGCATACGAATCATTACATTTTGCGTCAAAAATAAAATTTAGAGTACTAAAATCAGAAATTTCATTCTCAAAAATCTAGATTTCAGAAACAAAAATTAAATCTGGTAAATGATCTAAAGATGAGAGATGGGTGAAAAATATGTCAAAATTCTTTCGCAAACTGCGAATGTTCTGGTAGATTACTGAGCAACCAGAAGAATGTTCATTTCTTGAATGATCTATACAGTAACAATTAAAATGTTCGGAATGAAAAGAAAGGTTTACATTAATATTATTTAAACTAGGAGAAGATATACAAGTGTTATTTAAATGAATATTAGTATCAGACATAATTATCAGATTAAAATTTAGGTTCTAACTTCCTCAACTTTTTGCAAATGAATATATTTTTCTAAAGTTATCCCTTTCCTTTATCCGAACGAAAACGGTGGAACCATTGTCACTGGAGCGCTGTCACTGTTTCTTATCTTATCGTAGATAAGAAGAAGTTCCTGAAGTTCCTCGACGCTTTTGACTATGTACAAAATTGACGTGTACGGTCACTCAAGGCTTAAATTATTGCGAGCTGGGATGTCTTGCATGGAGAGCTTATGATATTTTCTCCTCTGTTACGATGCCTCTTCTGCAGCTGCTTGTACACGACGTTTGTTGTGACCTGAAGTTGCAATTGTTTGTCAAGGTAGTCCTCAATTCTTCGAAATTATTGGCCGATGACGTTCGGAGAAAAATGGCTGCTGCTCGAGTTAGCAGGCGTCGTATTGCCATGTACTTAAACAATTGGCACAATTGACTCCACATAGGTGATAGAGAACCGCTGAAGTTCCGTCACAGAAGAGTCTTCCAGAGCCTTAAGCTCCTGGCGCAGCTGTAAGATTTTCTTCTTTTTCTCCAACTTTGAGATGATGTCGTCGAGATCCTCCTCACCTTCGTCATATGTTACAGTAGCACTACCGTCGTCGTTTAATGCCGTAGGAACACCAGCATTATTTAATGCAGCAGCGACACCAGCTTCAACTGTAGCGTTGACAGGTCCATTACCAGTGCCGGCGTCGTCTTCCACTTCTTAATCACACACAGCACGTGGACCACTGTCTTCCTCCACAGTAATTAATTGACGCAATTGAATCACTGTCGCTGTTGAAGAATATGGAAGTCCAGCTTCGTCTAAAGCGCGGATCAAATCTCCAAATCTCCATCCTCTAATAGAGTGGCGCATTATGAAGGGGTAATAATAGCCTTGCCTCGCTGGCAACCTCTGAGTCGGAAGACGAAGAGGATGAGCTGAATGCCATTAATAGCATCATCTTGCAACTAGAAAAAAATGTGCTCGATATTAAAGCTAAGCAAATCGCCCGAAGACAAAGGGAGCAAGAAGCTGTGGCGATCTCCCAACATCAACAGCAACAATAACTGCAGGGAAAAGTGTGCAGAAACAACAGCGAACACAAACACAACAAGTGCTAAAGCAGCAGAAAAAGCTAAAATCGCAGCAGGAAAAACACCACCAAAAGTAGCAAAAACAGCAGCAGCAGTAGAAAACGACATAAGAATAGGTGCCTCCAATCAACACCAGGTCCAGGACACCAAGGACTTGTGTAAGTCGGCCATAGGTAAAAATTTTAGCATTAAAAGATTACGTTTAGAAAGGCATGTCATCCGCTGCAATTCAGTGTATGGCTACAAAAAAAATCAAAACCTGTTGAAGGAAACAACGACGGAGTACTTCACGTATACACCGAAAGGTGACAAATTCAAAACCGTTCTGTTGAAAGTACGACTGGAACCGTCCACTGATCCCGAGGAGCTCTTAAAACTGCTTCAAGAGACAGAGTGTGACGGTCTCAAATTTGTAGGGGTTAAGCCTTTTACCACTGCAAGAGCAAAATGGGAGAAGCGGAAACTACCGTTCTTCCTAGTACAGCTCACTCCCAGCAGCAAACTGGATAGTCTAAAAAGTATCAAAGTCCTGGACTACCAGGTTGTTCATTGGGAGAAATTAAAAAGATAACATTATACAATGTGCTCGCTGCCAAAGGTTCGGCCACCCCGCATCGAACTGCCAAATGCAGCCTTGATGCGTTAAGTGTGGAGAGAACCACATTTCTCACGAATATGCATTGGGTCAGGGGAGGGATTCTGACTAAACTCAACTCTCATGTGCTTTATGCAGGAGCTCGGGACACACCGCTAACTATCGGGGTTGTCCCAAGTTCCATGATACAAAGAAAGTAAATATGGCCCATCAACTGAAAGCGGAGGTTAAGAGCTCATCCGCTCGGCTCCAAACTCCAGCCGTCACGCCTCGAATTTCCTTCTCCCAAATCGTGGCAGGTAGTGGTAGAATGGTACAAAAAGCCACGGTTGCTTCCTCGGCCCCAGCGCCAAGAGCACCGGAAGTTGCACCTGACATGCTATCTATCTTTCTCTCTATTCAAGGGCAAATGGCTCAGCTTCAACGTCAAGTACAGGAACAGGCTAAGCGGGTGGATTAAATCTACGCGCTGCTGACGGGTCTCACGCACCTCATGTCGTAATGGGTAAGCACATGATGGAGCGTCTTTGCAGTGAATGACGGTTCACTTATTAGGATCGAGCGAAGAGTTGCACTATTTGGGTTACAGGAAGACCAAGTTCCTGATGCTTTGGTGCTTTTCGCTTTTCGCTAGCGAAAGTAATCTTACCGATAAGCACAATCTGGAACACAGCAAATATAATAGTAGAAGAAGAAATCGACCCAACTCCACACAAGGAGGTGGTGTCGCGATCTTTATTAGAAAAAAGTTTCAATTTAGAAGAATGTACAAGGGTATTTTGCATGGTTTCCGGTTGCTGGAGACATGTGTCGTGCGCATCCTTCTCCGTAGCGGAAAGTGGCTGTTCACGGTCTCTGTCTCCGCGCCTGATAGACTCTTTCGACTCCTTCGACTGGAATCGGAGGAGAATTATTATATAATCGGCGGGGATTTTAATGCGAAACATAGAGATTGGGGATATCATGTACCAAATACTAGAGGGAATCTACTACTCAATTGGTGGGCCCAGCACAGTGTCATGTATAGACTTGGTTTGAAGGCGACCGACAGTCCGTCGTTTCCCTGATACGGCTCTTACTTGGACCTATTGCTGTACGACGTACGAATACAACTGACGAGGAGTAATCTATAAACATTAAACTGCATTCTTTTGTGCACATGTATGCTGTTGATGTACAATTACACCTAGCCAAACCATTTTGCAAGATCAACGAACTGACCCTACTGCTCAATGATGATTTGCAATACGTCTATACTTGGTCAGTTACAATTGGACTACAACTGAATCCGACTAAAAGTCAACTAATTCCAATATTCAAAATAAAGTTTAACCTAGATCTTCTGCCTGACGTACTTCTTAACAACTCGAAAGTTAAAGCCGTAGAGTCTGTTACTGTCTGTAACGTATCTGTAATGTATCTGTAACGAATCCAAAGCTCGTTATTAGTCGAGATTTGTCGGGTTATAATCATACCAAAATAGTCGTAGGTCGTATTTACGGATGCCTTCGTAAGCTTTGGGTTAGCGCTTTTTTTACTCCACTTGAGACGCAACACAGACTAGTTATTGCCTTAATTCTGCCTCTGGTTACATATGCCGAAGTACTCCATAGTAGTTTGGACTCATTGTCCCAGCGCAAATTACAAGTCGCTTTTAATGATTGTGTGCGATATGTCTATGGCATTCGTAGGCACGAACATATTTTCTTCTACACCAGAGAACTGCTTGCAACAATACCTCGATGCCAGGAACTGTGTTTTTTTACACAAAATTATTAATAAACACTGTCCGCCGTATTTATTTAACCGACTCAATTTCACTCGATCTTCTAAAACAACTAACCTAATCTCTCACCATTGGAATTTTCTTAATTCCTCTCGTTTATTTTTCATTTACACTGTCAGGTTGTGGAACTCATTACCATCATCTATCAGATCCATACGTAATAATTCTCTGTTTAAAAGTGCAGTCCTACGACATTTTGCCATACACCCGCAATAAACCTATACCATCCTTCCATCAATCCTTATCATTTAATTTTAAGTATTATATTATAATGTAGTACCCGTAGGACAACTTGAATTCCAATATTTAGTTACTAAGTACTAAAAAAGATTTCTATCTTAATGTACCATTAATGTATGAATAAATTGAATTGAAATTGAACTGTCTGCATACATTTGTGTACGACAGTGACCATTGCGGTTTTAGTACCGAAATAACAATTTCTAACGAAATTGCGGAGCTGGAGGAGTTTTTCCCTAAGCATTCTTACAATTACAGTAAGACTCGCTGGACACGCTTTTTCAAAACCTTGACAAGAGCACTCTGTCTAACGAGGAGCTTGACAGGTACCTAAGACAATTCGAACAAACAATTAAACAGACGATGGACATTATAATACTTCGGTATTAATACACACCTAACGAAGACTTATTCCGCAATGCTACCATTGACGCACTGCACCGACACAAAAGCAGACTGCTGTCAAACAGACTGACTCAAAACCTTGTACAGGTAGGTTACTGACAGACATAACATGGAGGTTAGGACACTGAATTCGGCAATTAAAAACCTCCAAATGTTGATAAGAGATAATTACAGAGCATCTGTGGGTTTGTACTGGAATAATAGAATTCGGTCTGTAAATTCCAGCAACCCGAATATGTTCCCGCAAATAATTAAAATATTTCGGAGAAAAAATCAAAACGACTTACAGTGTCTTAAGATTCCTCGAACGACGGACAACGAACGATCCTGAGGAGAAGGTTGAGACCATAGGAGCGACTTTTCAGACAGTGTATAAAATCAATAATGTCATCGGTTCTGCACAATTTCTACCTGCAAAATGACATACAGAACTGGCGATTCGAGAGCTCGGGTTTCACCCAGTTCAGTGACGAGAATATGGCAAATAATGTAATCGCCAATGAAGGGGACCTACCTCCGTTCATCTCAAAGGAAGAACTCCATGAGATCTTCGACACAATAAGAAGTAAACAATCAGTGGGAATCGATGGAATACCGAACACTGTTCTTCGATATCACTCTCTAGAAGTGGTAGACGTTTACACCACCCTGTTTAGCAATGCACTGAATAATGCATATTATCCAACCAACTGCGGTGGTTTATCCCATCCCTAAGAGGGGTTATGATACATCCAACCCGGCAAATCTTCGGTCGATTAGTCTTCTTCCGAATATCAGTAAGGTGTTCGAAAAGGTAATCAATTGGCTTTTGACTCAGTGGGTTGAGGAGAAAAATATATTTCCGGATAATCAATTCGGTTTTAAGGCGGGGCATGATGTCATACATGCCGCGTCTAAACTGGTGTCAGATATCCAATGGAATAAAAGTAAAACCAGTGTACTGGGCCCTGCCTGGTTGACTTGGAAAAGGCCTTCCACACCGTATGGTTAGAGGGTCTTTTCTACAGGCCGAACAAACTGGGCATCAGTAAACCAACAAACAGTTCATCGTGAAAAATGGCGATGCGACTTCTCTTGGAACATTTCACATTAAAAACGGTCTGCAACAAGGTGCGGTTAATTCGCTGATCTTATTCAACATTTACACATACATTAATGTGCTTTTGCAAAGTGATTTCGAAAAAATTAGGCGATTTTGCGAAGACTGGAAGTTGAAAATCAACTTTCAGAAGTTTAAAACCATACTGTTTAGAACGCCGTTGTCTACTGCCTTTAGGGACACCAGAAATAATTGACGAAAATTCTCCATCATTGGAGAACAAGGCCAGCCACTTGCTTGTCGAAATGTAGTCAGATACCTTGGGATCTGGCTAGACCAATATCTATATTTCAACTGCTCTGGTCAGGGCCAAAGGTGCTTTTGTCATCACAAAGAGACTGTTTTATAGCAGCCAACTCGATGCGAGGTGAAAGTTATCTGCTACATGGCCGTCATCCGGCCCATGCTGGTACATGGGTGTCCCGTGTGGTTGAACGTTAGAGCAAGCTTAATGGAAAAGATTCGTGTGTTTGAGAGGGCTTGCCTTAGGGTTTGTCTTCACCTTTGCAGAACACCAGAATCGGAGTACATAAAATTCGATCCCAATGAGGTTCTATACGATAGGGCGAATCTAATAAGAGGGGACAAATGCGCTATTAATTTGACTCGAAGGCATATTGCAAGAGCAATGACCTCATCGAACAACCTGATATCTGCGGCCTATTACCCCAATTACTTATATCATGAGAGTGTGCGCATGAAAGGCTTCGTCCCCCCTGAAGCGTTTCTCTATTTTGATATGAAAGGGCTGATTTAGGATAGGTTTGAGGTGCCGCTAATCTTCCACGTAGCTCGTACAGTTGGTGAGGGGCGACTCAACTACAACGGAGACGTCGCACACGGCAGTGTTGAACGTCTAAGGAAGATAAGGTAGGGCGGTATCAAAACGCATTAAAAAAAATCTGGTTTTGCAGCACCAAAATATTTGGTGGTTGAGTGAAGAAGACCCGATTCCTTTTCCGTTTTCGTTTTCTTCAAGTCCGAGTTAGCCTGGTCAGAGGGCAAAGCAGGCCATATTTTCCTTACTATTGTGATAACCACTTAAATGTGAGCAGCGACATCTAGCAGAAAATGTTGATACTGGAATAACAAAGTCTCGACTGGAGAGTGGAATCGAATTTTCTAGCAAATTGGAAATTGTATGGGACGCTGGATGGCGAGGATTGTTCTCGAAGTATGTCATTCGAGTATAAATACCAGCATCCCAAAGGTATGCAAGTCAGTTCTAAAGTGTAATTTGAAGTGTTAATTAGGAAAAGTGATTAAGTGGTTTAAGTAAAAGATAAGAAAAGTATAAGTGGTTGAGAAATTGAATTGTACTGAGAGAAAGAATTAAATAGTGAATTGTAACTGTACTGAATAAAGGGATTTGTATTGAAAAGAATAAGGTCTATCATTTGTACCCACACAAACATTTTACATTGGTGTCAGAAGTGACATAGGACTTATTGTGTGTAAAAAAAAAAAAAGTGTTTTCTGACTATTTGAAAAAGCTATAATGGGTCGAAAACTATTGCAGTTGACCCTCGTCCAACTCAAATCCGAGTTGAACAAGAGAAGCCTCAGCGCCAGTGGAGGAAAAAGTGACCTGGTGCTCCGACTTCAGGAGGCTTTGAACAACGAGGGACATGATCTTGATGCATACTCCTTTGATGTTGACGAGGATGAACAGACAAGTACCGGCAGTGATATGGCTGCGATGATGCAACTCCTCTTGTTAAAAATGGACGAACAGAAGAACAGTCTCGACCAACAAAAGAAAAATCTGGAAGAACAAAAGAATAGCCTCGAACAAAAGCTGGATGAACAAAAGAAAAATCTGGAAGAACAAAAGAATAGTCTCGAACAAAAGCTGGATGAACAAAAGAAAAATCTAGACGAGCAGAAGAGCAGCATTGAACAAAAAATCGACGAACAAAAGAATAGTCTAGAACAAAAACTGGAAGAACAAAATAACGTTCTACACCAAAAGTTCGAAGAAATCGGTAACAAATTTGAAAGAATAGAGAAGGATGTTGGCGAAAAATTCGAACAAATGGACAGCAAAGTTGAGCAACTGGCAAAAGAGCTCGACACAGTGCGAAAACAGAAACTGCGAGAATGTTCTTTAAGCGGTCCAAGGAGAAAAGAGTTGAAGCCTCCCTCATTCGATGGCCAGACTTCATGGTCTACTTATAAGAAGCAGTTTGAAATGGCTGCCTGTGCAAACGACTGGGATAATGAGGAAAAGTGCTTTGCCCTAACAATGGCCTTGCACGGTCGTGCAGCAGAATTGCTGCAAACAGTAGACATCGAAAAGCATAAAGATTACGTGACTTTAGTACAGGCTATCGAGAAACGGTTTGGGGATAGCCACATGCAGGAGGTCTACAAGGTCCAATTGCAAAGCCGAACGCAGCAACGAGGAGAAACACTGCAGCAGCTCCAAGCAGACGTGAGTAGACTGGCACATCTGTCATACCCCACCGCAGGCCAGGAAATTATCGACGAAATGGCAAAAGATGCATTTATCAGGGGAATTGCAGACTCGAAGCTACAGTCAGCAGTAAGGATGGCCGGGAGAAGAACCCTTGCTGAAGCACTTGCCTTCGCTCTGGCGATGGAAGCAGCCAATCAGGCTTCCAGGGGAACACATTTCGTCAGGGAAGTAGCATCTGTCGAATGTTCCTGCACAAGAATTAGTGCCGAGGAACGAGATACTCGACAGAATAGACGAATAATGCGCTGCTGGAATTGCAATAAAATAGGACACCTTCAAAGGCAGTGTAAAGAACCGGTGCGACGAAAAGACTGCCCTCACTGTGGTGACAAGCAAATAGAGGAAGAAACCCGCAGAAACAGCTATCAAGAAGCCGGCCAAACTTCCCGAAGCCATCAGTCGAGAAATGCTTAAGCACCAACTTCGCGGGGCAGAAGTTGGTAGCAGGAGTCGACGGCCCCAGGACCATCATCCAAGTCTCGCTGGCAAAACGACGCAGCGAAGCCTTCTAGTAGAAGTAGTCAGTGGAAAAGAAAAATGGATGGCAACAATAGACACCGGTGCCACGGCCTCAATCATCAGGAGGAATCTTGTGCAGAAGTCTTGGCTACATAACACTAGCAGTTGCAGCTTGCGAACAGCTACAGGAGCAACGATTAAGGTATATGGTGAAGTCCGCATAAAAATCCAACTGGCCGGAATAACATTTACTCACGCGTTTCTGGTAGCTTACATATGTGACGAGTGCATCATTGGTACAGACTTCATGAGAGAACATGGACTTGTAGTCGACTTGGGGGCACAAACCCTGAAATACGGAAACATGGAGATACCAATGATATACGGAAACGCCAATACCTCAGTCTCAAATGTCGTCATCTGCAGCAATCAGAGTCTAGAGCCTTCGTCAGAAGCAATTTTGTGGGCAAAAGTGGAAGGTGGTCCTGGTAGCCACCGATTCTATTTGATGGAGCCAGAAAAGAAAATAGACTTCATGGTGGGAAAGACCTTAGTGGAGCCAAGGAACAACATGGTCCCTGTAAGGATTCTAAATCCAAAGACATTCAGTGTAAAGGTGAAAAAGGGGGAGATAGTGGGAAAATGCGTACCTGTTGAGGCTATATCGACCACAACGGAAAAAAAGGGTGCAAAACCGGTCACAACAGTTCAGAGCATAAAAATCAAGAACAAAATTCTCAGCCTCTGTAATCTGGACGAAGATCAGCGAATCCTGGCAGAAAAACTAATCGGTGAGTACGCTGATATATTTGCTACACAAGACGGAGAATATGGACGTACGCATATTGTTCAACACCACATTGACACCGGAGACGCTCGACCAATCCGTCAACCTGCAAGGCGTCTTCCATTGGCAAAGCAAACAGAAGTTGCCGAAATGATGTCGAAGATGAAATCTGAGGGAGTGATTGAAGAATCGCAAAGTCCATGGGCATCTCCAGTGGTCCTGGTGAAGAAGAAAGATGGTAGCACGAGATTTTGTGTAGAGGGTGGCCGTGGTGTAGTGGTAATAGCAAACGCTTCTCACTCAGAGGGTCCAGGTTCGAATCCTGCCCATGGCAAAATCAGTTTTTCATTGTATAATTGGAACTCAGACAAAAAAATTCTGCGTGTGAAGGCATAACACTGACACGTAGATTTGGCTGTTATAAGAGTTTCAAGCAATGAAAAAAAAAAATACTGGGAATTATATCTCGAATCACTCTGAGTGAAGAAAAAACTCTCCGTCCTATTCGGACTCCCACCCCTGGAGAGCAAACATAGAAACCAAACACACCTGAGTTTCAAACCACTACAAAAACAATTTTCCTTTCTCCTTCTTCTAACTTTCCGCCCGCGCCCTGGCAACAGTAAAAGGGTATCAACCCCTTAGGCGCGCGTAAATTATAAAAAAAAAAAAAAAAAAAGACTACCGACGTCTCAATGATGTCACTAAAAATGACAGCTACCCACTTCCGAGAATCGATGACACTTTGGATATGCTTTCTGGAGCGAAATGGTTTTCTACACTTGATTTGAAGAGCGGTTACTGGCAGGTAGAGATAAATCGTACGGACCGTGAGAAAACTGCCTTCACTACAGGAAGCGGTCTTTGGCAGTTTGCAGTGATGCCGTTTGGACCGTGCAACGCTCCGGCCACCTTCGAGCGACTAATGGAGCGAACATTGCAAGGACTCACCTGGTAAACCTGCCTAGTATATTTGGACGACGTTATCGTCATAGGTAAGGCGTACGAGGAGCACCGCGAAAATCTAAAAGAAGTGTTTGAGAGGCTACGAAGTGCTCATTTAAAGCTCAACCCGGAAAAGTGCGCCTTGTTTCGTCCGGAAGTAAAATATCTGGGTCACATTATATCAGCGGAAGGAGTAAGAACGGATCCTGACAAAATCGAAGCCGTGAAAGGTTGGCCTTCTCCAAAAGATAAACACCAACTGAGAAGCTTCTTGGGACTCGCCACGTATTACAGAAGGTTCGTAAAGGATTTTGCTGGCCTTGCGAAGAGCCTGCATCAACTTACGGAAAAAGGCCGACAGTTCAGGTGGTCTGGAGAATGCGAAAAAGCATTTCAAGAACTGAAGCGACAGCTGTGCAAAGCCCCCATCTTGGGTTACCCCACGCCCGGAAAAATGTTCATCGTGGACGCAGACGCTAGCAATGTTGGGGTCGGAGCTGTGATCTCCCAAGTTCATGACGGTCAAGAGAAAGTGGTCGCATATTACAGCAAAGTACTCTCCAGACCTGAACGGAACTACTGTGTAACCCGGCGCGAGCTTCTGGCTTTAATTCTGGCTACGAAACATTTCCATAAGTACCTCTACGGACAAAAGTTCATTCTCCGGACAGACCACGCAGCTCTGAAATGGCTACTCCAATTTAAGAACCCTGAAGGCCAAGTTGCAAGATGGATCGACCAGTTGCAGGGCTACGACTTTGAAGTGCAACACCGCAAGGGAACACTCCACTCAAATGCTGATGCTCTCTCTCGTCGACCGTGCGGAGTAAAATGCGAACACTGCAATCGTAAAGAAGCAAAAGAACAGGCAACTATCCAAATGATCAGGACTGAGCCAATAGAGGGTTGGAGTATAGACGAAATCCGTTCCTCCCAACAGGCAGACAATGACATCGAACCAATATTGGCCTGGAAAGAACACGAGGAAAGACCAAGCTGGCAGCAGATATCAGATCGGAGCCAAACTCTGAAGGCATACTGGACACAGTGGGACTCGCTTTTTGTGCAAGATGGATTGCTGAAGAGAAAACGGGAAAGTACAGATGGGACAACATCTCGTATGCAGCTAATTGTGCCACGGTCCAGAGTCAACCAAGTGCTCCATGAAATACATGACGGAATCTCAGGAGGCCATTTGGGAATAAACAAGACGTTGGAAAAGGTAAGGGAACGTTTCTATTGGCTAAGCGCTAAACAAGATGTCGAGAATTGGTGCAAAAAGTGCATAAGATGTGCGGCTACCAAGGGTCCAAAAGTAAAGCCACATGGACAAATGCAACAATACAATGTCGGAGCACCTTTCGAACGAATAGCCATCGACATCGCTGGGCCGTTTCCCGAAACCTTTAATGGAAACCGATATACCCTCGTAGTCATGGATTACTTCAGTAAGTGGCCGGAAGTGTTTGCCATCCCAAATCAAGAGGCTAAGACCGTAGCCGAACAGATAGTCAACAACTGGGTAAGCAGATTTGGGGTCCCAATGGAGCTGCACTTTGATCAAGGGCGAAACTTTGAATCAAAAGTCTTCCAGGAAATATGCCAATATTTGGGAATAAGAAAGACAAGGACAACGCCACTACACCCTCAATCTGATGGAATGGTCGAGCGATTCAATCGGACCTTGAATGAGCATCTATCTAAGGTTGTCAGCAACTGCCAGCGGGATTGGGATCGACACATACCCCTCTTCTTAATGGCCTACCGAAACGCGGTCCATAGCTCAACAGGGCACACACCATCCGAGATCTTATTTGGTCAAACAATTCGGTTGCCAAGTGAAGCAAAATTCGGATCCCCACCGACAGAGCCCAAAGAGGTGAACAACTACGTGAATGACTTACGCAGCAGGATTCGTAAATTGCATGAAAACACCAGAGAAAAGATGAAGCTAGCAAGCAGCCGCATGAAAACTAGGTACGATATCAAGGCGAAATCTTCCGGTTTCAACGAAGGAGATCTGGTTTGGCTGTATAATCCTCAGCGTAAGAAAGGCAAATCACCAAAATTGCAACAGGACTGGGAAGGTCCATACAAGGTGATAACCCGCATTAATGACGTTGTCTACCGGATCCAGCGTGGGGATCGAGGAAAATTGAAAGTGGTCCATTCGGATAGAATGTGTCATTTCAACGGGATGCTGAATGACGAAGTTGTTCGGGACGAACAACTGTAGGGAGGGAGCAATGTGATAACCACTTAAATGTGAGCAGCGACATCTAGCAGAAAATGTTGATACTGGAATAACAAAGTCTCGACTGGAGAGTGGAATCGAATTTTCTAGCAAATTGGAAATTGTATGGGACGCTGGATGGCGAGGATTGTTCTCGAAGTATGTCATTCGAGTATAAATACCAGCATCCCCAAGGTATGCAAATCAGTTCTAAAGTGTAATTTGAAGTGTTAATAAGGAGAATTGATTAAGTGGTTTAAGTAAAAGATAAGAAAAGTATAAGTGGTTGAGAAATTGGATTGTATTGAGAGAAAGAATTAAATAGTGAATTTTAACTGTACTGAATAAAGGGATTTGTATTGAAAAGAATAAGTTCTATCATTTGTACCCACACAAACATATTACACTATGTTTCGCAAATGGCCGACTTACATAGGGTTGGGTAGTTGTAAGATATTTAAGGTAAGGAACCTTGGCTTAACTAACAATTAGATTAGCAACTTGAAGTTTGCTAACAACTGGGTTAGATTAGATTGTATAGTTAGGCTAAGTAGTTTAAGGTTTAGCACAGGTTTAAGTAGTTTAAGTTAGAGGTATAAGTTAAATGTAAATACAAAGAAAAAATGCTCATTTACTAAGTTTTTTCTTAAACATTAATTTTTTTCTTAGTTTCACTATAATAGATGTTAATGAATAAATATAATAGATTTAAGATGAATAAAATAAAATGCATTAAAAATTAAATGAAAATGAAGGCTAAAGCTAACTCTATGCTTGGTTTTCTTATTCGAAATTCTAAGAAGTTTGTTGATCCGTATACCCTCAAATCTCTGTATGTTTCTCTTGTTCGTTGGTTACTTGAATATTGTTCCATAGTTTGATATCCATATCATGTGAATAGTAGTTTAAGGTTAGAACGAATACATGCATGCACTTCGTAAAATATATGGTTTTTATAATGCTCCTGATTATAGTATTATATGTCAATTAATTGGCATATTACCTCCATTTAAATGAAGGTTTTATTTTTTCGTTATTTTTGCCTGTGACATTTTATGTAGTCGTATTGATTGTCCCGCCTTATTCTTTTTGTTAAATATTTATGCACATTCGCGCACTCTCAGACCTAGAGAAAATTTCTTCTTTCTAAGTTCTAGACATACGACTGTTTATGGTCAAAATAATCCCGGATCTAACGTTTCAAATTGTAGTCAATCTTAGAAAGCTGTGTACTTGATAGCTTAAATAAATAAATAAACATCAAAAATGGAAATCGAAGATCCCTCATCGAAAAACGCATAGGTGTTTAACGCTTTATACGGGCCGCAAAGAATTCTGGATTGGAACAGGGATTGCATTGTGGTGGAGTTTGGTAAGCTACATCATTACGCACGTAAATAGCGAGACCGCGGTGAGAAAAGAATAACGGCACTAGTTCGTAGCCAGGTATCTTCAGATCAGAGTGATCTGGAGGTGTAGGTGGGGATCTACCTGTATTTCACTAAGTGCCAATACAACTGGTCTGTATTTACAGACGTTGACGTACGCAGAAAAGTGATTACCTTTTAGCCTGCGAATATTGGCTATACCCACTCTAATTTCCGAGTCATTATAAGAAAACAATTGGTTCGCAATAAAAAACTACATTATAATTCACATATTAATAATAACATTACCAAAGGGACTAATGCCATGTGGACTTGCCGTCGTATATATAACAACACCTGGGAATTAAACCCAAAAGTCACCCATTGGATATATGCAATGATAATACGACCTACATTGCCAGGATCGTCAGGCTACTACCGACAGACGAGATTAATTACTCCGATCACATGAATCAAATGAATCTTCCTTTCGAATTCCCTGAGATCGACATCATCTGCGAACGTCTATTTAAGACTCTGTACTTCGGCATAAGTTTCAATATAGTGATCCTAAGCACGCAACTACAAAAAACCCACTTCAAACCTTAAAGTTATCAAGTGGTATGCGGGTGGATCAGAGATGGACACCGGGGAGGTATATATATATATATATTTATATTTGGTCCAAGCATCAGAATTTCAAGCGGAAATACTTGCCATTCAGGTGTGCACAAATCTCATCCTCGATAAGGGAATGAATGGCGTCCCCATCCATATACTAACGAACAGTCATGCAGCTGTCTGGTTATATAGGTATTTTCGGAAATGAAATAGTCGACCAACTAGCTAGAAATGGTTCGCTTTCGTTTGATCGATTTGAAATCTTTTATGATTACCATGGCCGTTTCAGAAGTCTTCAACCGTTCTGGCAGTCCACCTACATAAAAAGCGTACCGCTGCAAAGCTGGTGTCGACCGACTTAAAATTTCGACCAAAACATCCCAATAAACATGCTTTCAAAGGCTCTTTACATTTTTCTTCGGTGAATTGTTGGTAAAATACATTTTCAATGTTTTTGTGCCATTAATATCATTGCTAACACAAAATTTCCAAATTCATTGCTCAGTTTTTGCATCCACTTCAAAAATTGGCTAGAAAGAAAAAAGTCGATGTTAACCTTTATCATCATTGACATTTACCTTTAATATCATGCTATAATTTGGTGAGAATGTTAAGACTGTGAACGAAATTAAATCGGCCCAACGAAAGCGGCACATGTTTTCCATTGCGTGAAATATTTGAAGAAGGTAGTTTGTAATAATATATGAACGTCGCTGAAAGTGAAAAGTTGGTGGAAATTGGCTTGGTTCTTAAGTTATAATTGAAGCAGGATCAAGTGCAAGAAAGTAATTGCAACTAGCTCTCAGTATGTTTTCACTTCCACTAAACGAAATAGTCATTTTAAAATATTCTGCTAGGAGTATATGCATATACGTACATACACATGTGTAGTATTCCGACTATGCGGATTTTCAGCCGCATTTCACTATTTTATTGATTTCTTTGGCCACATATTTAAAAAAAAGACACTATATTTTACAGTAATCACTAAATAATTAAAATAATTAAATGTCTTTTCAATTGTCAACCTGTGCGGACGTGTTTTTCTTTTTCTCCCGTATACCGAGTTCAGTTAATATTTTCCACTTTTTTTTCAAAGTCCCGTAAACTGCCGACTCAGTATATCTACCGTTGTTCGTCGACCTAGTTTTGTCTGCCGATTCCACAAACTCAACTGTGCCAGTTTTGACCCCAAAAGAAAACAAAACCAAAACGAAAACAAAACAACAAAAAAAAAACAAAACAAAAAAAAAACAAATCCAAACAATAAACTAATAATGGAAAAGTGCTGTGCTAGTGTTTTGTGCTCAATTGTTGACCCCAACGCCGAATGGGTAGCATGCAATGGTCTCTGTGGAAAATCATTCCATGCCATATGCATCGGACTAACCCGGAGATCCATAACCTACCTCAAGGAGTATTGCAGTCTTTTCAATTTTTACTGCGACGAGTGCAAAGAGATCACCTTGGCTCACGTTATGTTGGCAATTAAATGCAACAACGAGTCTATCAATGCGATGCTAACCGAGAATGGTCATATTAGCAGAACTATTTTGGACAGAATAGAAAAGATTGAAGACTCAATAAACTGCATTGATAGTAATGTGGATGCTTACAAGTCCACAGGAAGAATGATCGAAAAGCAACTGGCAGCGATCCAAAACCTATCGAAAAGCAAATCCAACCACGACAACGAGAGCGAAGTGATCAAATATCACTTCGACGGAATTAAAGCTTTCCTCAAAACAAATTTTGCCAACCTCCTTAAGTCCAACGAACTCACACACATAAACGACTCTATCAACCTTCTTCGTACTGATCTCGACTTGCTTTTTCAATCCTCCTCCAAAACAACACATCACATCCCGCATCCATCAGATTCTACGCTCGATGACCTGACCCTAAAAATGATTGATGTCAGTGAGGAACTCATAGCAACTCGGTTGACCGTTGCCGAAATCGGTAAAGAAGTGAGATTGGCTTCCAACAAAATCGATGGAATACCCGATCAAATTCAGTTCCAGGCTAGTTCCCCGTACAATGTCTCAATTCATAATGAATTAGTAGACACGGAGTCTCATTTGCCATCATTCTCTAATACTCCACCCGCCACCCTAACAACAGAAACCGAAACCGTCTTGCCTTTACCAACTAAAATCCCGCCCGTCGCCGCTCCACGCAAACTGCTCAATCAATTTGGAACTTCATGGACCCCCTCCGAATGGAAAAATTGACTCGAAAAGCTGAAACAGGGAAACCATACGGCATTCTTCGTTGAAGGGGCCCCTCAACACGCTGATGTTTCTTGGGTGCGGAATTTCTTTCACCGAAGTTACGCTATCACCATTAGCGAGTGCCAGATGATTTCCCCCGCTGACTCCAACAGTTCCTGCAGCTTCAAAGTCAACATCCCAACCAAATATTCGTGGTTATTCCCTACTCCTCCTGGCAAGACAACTAAACCTGGGAAGATAAGAATTTCAAAATGCTCTGAAGAACGAGAAATCGCACATCTCGAGAGTAATGAAAGTGTTAAAAATAATCGTAGTGTTAACAATAAACTTAAAAAAAGACCCCTCTCCAACTCCCTTCCAAATAAAAAATATGCTTCCAAAAAACGAAGCTCTAATCTCGACCCCAACTGGAGCTTCAAAACAAACTTATTCCCCAATTTTAGTCCTCCCTCCTCACTTATCCGACACAAAGCCCTTACACACCAATCTTCTAATCCCCCAATTCCCCCCGTTCCACCGAAGTCCCCGCGCCAACGCGTCTCTTTCAACTTAACCCCAACCACCCATATTATTCCTTCTCAACCTTCTACGCCACCAAACCCAGCTAGCAACCCAATTCCCAACTTCGACCTTAAAACTGGAGCTAAGTACCCTAACTTCATTAACTCCCATACCTTAAACCCCACATCTCATCCCTCGTCCAACTCCATATCCAAGCATTTATCTCTATCTCCCTCCTCCAATGCTCCTATTCTTGATCCCCTTTTCCCCCCACTGTTAAACTAACACAGCAAACCAATGGCACTACAGAAAGTCGATATGCTCTCTCTAGGCTCAGAGAACGAAAGATATATGAAAACATTCGTCTCTTTCTTGCCTATTTACATGACAAATCTGACTCGGTCTGCTACGAAGGGAAAACCAAAACCAGCGTCATGGTTTCCATCCAGCAGGAAGGCCTACCTACCGACCCTATCAGTCTCCGGAACCTTTATGTCAGGTACCACGAGATTTTTAACATGTCCCCTCAGAAAGTACCTTGCTGCATTCGGCAACTATGTTCACTCTAAACGAGTATCACACCTACAGCGAAGCCGAGCCGATCACGACAAATTTTTTCGTCCATAACGTGCCTCCCTTGCCAGCGCTTAAACCATCCTGCCTCACACCTCCACCCCACATCATCCCTCTTACATTTTACTACCAGAATGTAAGCGGTCTTCGCATGCTCTTCCCTTTGATATTTACGCCTTGACCGAAACCAATTTGATTCCCGACATAAAGAACCAGGAATTGTTCCCTCCTACTTTTAATGTTTTCCGCGACGACGATCCTACCCGCACAAATAAAGATTCCCCCTGTCGAGGCGTCCTACTGGCTATGGACAACAGCCTTAACTCTTCTCCCATTACAATTTCTTCATCCTCTAAAGCCGACTTTGTCGCAATAAAAATATCACTGCCTCTCAAGTCCCTTTACGTTATATGTTGCTACATCCTACCAGCTCAACCTATCGAATCTTACCAATTTGTTATTGATGCGATCGATCATTTAATTGACCTGTCAGACCCTATTGATGATATCCTTATTTTTGGCGACTTTAATCTTCCTCAACTACAATGGACTCCATCACATGATCAATCGTTTTTCATCGCTTCAAATGCCAACTCAGCTAAGGAATGTCTCTTCTTAGATCGCTTAACAGACTCAAGTCTATGCCAAGTCAGTGGTATATCCAATTATATGGGCAGGCAATTACACCTTATTTTCACAGCAGATCCAATTAACTCCTCAGTCTCACTTTGTGCCCTATCTCTCTCAACAATCGATAACTACCATCCCCCCTTCTACTTTCATTTTTTCATTACTCTTCATTCCAGTCCACTCCCTCCACAACTCTCTCATCCCACGACTTTCATAAAGCAAACTTTCACAAAATCAGTGAATATCTCAGCAGATCCCTCTTTAACTTTCACAACTTAAGTATAAATGATGCCCTATCCATTTTTTATAAAGAAATATTTCATTCTTTTTCCCTTTACGTTCCGTTTGCCCGCCTTAGAACATCATCTACTAGTCCTCCCTGGTATAATCGCAAGCTTCGTTCTTACGAAATAAGAGAAATAAGTTATGGGCTGTTTTCCTGCGTACCAGATCCTTTACCGACTATTCCAACTATCTTGGTGCTTATCTTCATTTCACCGAACTTTACGATTCCCTTTACCAGCGCTACCTTAACAATGCACAAGTCAACCTTATAAACCACCCTAAGTCCTTTTTCCAATTTGTTAACTACAAAAGAAAGTCCGATGGTTACCCTCCTTCCCTCTCTTTCAACAACAGGTCATCAACCGATCCACTCACCATTGCCAACCTATTTGCCACATTTTTTAAACAATCCTTCACCAACGACTCCTTTGTACCAGATCCATCCTATTTTAGTTACCTACTGAACTTCTCTAATGGCCCACTTCTCTCTCATATTTTTGATCCGTCTCATATCGAACATAAATTACACCAACTCAATGACGAATTCACACCCGGCCCAGATGGCCTCCCTACCATATTTCTTAAAAAATGTTCTTCCTCTCTTTCCCTTGCCCTTTCTAATCTCTTCCGTCTATCCCTTTCACAAGGAGAATTTCCTCAGGTTTGGAAAACCTCCTTCATAACCCCGATCCACAAGAAAGGATCAAAGAATGAAATAACCAACTATCGTCCCATCGCTAAACTCTCCCATATACCCAAACTCTTCGAAAGTATTTTGTATGAAGCTCTAAGCTTCCAATGCAAATCACTTATTTCCCCTAGACAACATGGCTTCTTAAAGGGTAGGTCAACCACCACAAATCTCGTTGAATTCGTATCCTTTGCCCTCTCTGCCCTAGAGAATGGCAATGAAGTCGATGTAGTTGCAACCGATTTTAGCAAAGCCTTCGATAAAATCTCTCATCGGTTAATTATCTTTAAATTGTCTGCCCTCGGCTTTGAACCCATATTGTTAAAATGGATATCCTCTTACCTCGAAAACCGTTTTTACAGTGTTCGTTTTAGGTCAGCCCAGTCCGCTCCATTTTTGGCCACCTCTGGAGTTCCACAAGGCAGCCATCTCGGTCCCCTTCTTTTTATATTAACCATAAATGATCTCGATATGATCATCAAACACTCGTCTGTCTCCCTTTACGCCGACGATACCAAATTTTTCAAAACCATTTCCTCTCCCCATGACTCTTTCCTCCTTCAACAAGATCTTGATAGTTTCTCGATCTGGTGCCTCAAAAATTCTTTGGAACTTAACATCGCCAAATGCCAATCCATCACCTTCTCACATAAGCGGAACCAATCTCCTCCCCGACTCTATCTTCTCCATAACCAACCTATCTCCTCCGTACAGTCTCTTCGCGACCTTGGCATTTTGTGTGACAGCGAGCTCAACTTCCGTTTACATATGGATGAGATAATCCTCAAAGCCAACTCTGCACTAGGTTTTGTAAAACGGTGGTCCAAAGAATTCACCAACCCATACGTGACCAGGTCCCTCTATATTACCTTTGTTCGCCCCCTCCTAGAGTACGCCAGTCAAGTATGGTCCCCATATCATCGTGTTCATATCTCGAGAATTGAAAGCATTCAGCGTCGTTTTCTTCGATTTGCTCTTCGAGGTATGCCCTGGGACGATCCTTTTAATCTGCCCCCCTATCAAAATCGTCTCAACCTTATCAACTTAAACACCCTCGAAGATCGCAGAGATGCAGCAGACTTTCTCTTCATTCATCGACTCCTTTCAGGTCACGTTGAATGCGCGTCCCTTCACAACTCCATTTTCCTCAACACTAACCCTCGTAATCTACGTACCCCTCGACTCTTCTATCTACCAACCCACCACACCTCCTATGGCTCGAACGAACCAATCTCCCGTATGCTACGTCAAATCAACTCAAACCCTACCGTCTTTGACTTTCACCGCACCACTTCCTACCTCAAATCTGTTCTCCTTCACCACTCCAACCAACCTTAGTTTTAAGTTTTAGTTTAAGTTTATTTTTTAAGTTATAGCTTGTATTAAGCCGAATAAATGGGGGCATTCGCCCCCACCAAAATTAAATAATTACTGGAAAAGTAACAATACAATTTATTCGTGTTTCACAAGTGTTTTGTTTACATTTTATAAAACACGATTCTATTTAAATTAACCCATCTAAACACTTCACAAGCACTTGCTTCGAAACTCTCGTATTTTTTCTCGACATTTCAACTTTATTCTTAGCAGACAAAAATAAATTCTTTAACTAATTTATTTATTTTGTTCCACACCGAAATTAAACTTCACATATGAATTTGCTCCCGACAACGAGCTGTAAAAAATTAGTCTAGCCGTGTGAGTAAAAAAAATTGCCACCATGGTGCGCTAAAAGCACTTTACGGGGTGTCAATTATACATACCTAGTAAATGTTACCTACGTAGAATTTGCTGTCAACTTAGTATATACAATGGGCCAATAGGCCTAAGTGGGTTGGTATTTCCAACAGCCACTCTTACCTAGTATATATTTCTAGTGGCTTCCAGACTTGGACATGGATTAGTAAAAAAGAGGATTTGCGCAAATTCAAGGGTTTGCTAAGGTTTAGTAGAGTAGCCATCTATGTTAGTTCATCTATGATGTTAAGTCAGCGATTCCTAGGGATAGTTGCAATCAGTGGAAAGTTATTTGTGGAACGGGCAAAATCTGGAAAGTTTTTCATCTATGTAGTTCATATATGACAGATGTATTGTGTGTATATTTAAAATTAAAAGATCCGTGAAAGTTTCCAAAGGAGTGATTAAAACATTCAAACTTGTTTTTAAATATTGCTGAATACGGAGTTTACCCGATACGGCTATAAAAACCTACATATCGATATTTAAAAATTTGTAAATAATTTTGCGATTTGTGTGCAATAAATACCAATGCTGAGAAAGTTTGCTGATGGGTATACGTTTACTTGTTAAATTTAATTACTGTCTGTTTCCGCCCCTAAAATAAAAAAGTGAAATAATTTCCACAATGGTAAGTTACTTTTAAGTAAAAAACAAGATGAGGACAAAAGAAAACTTTACATTTGTTTTCTTTTGCAGTTGGTACTAGTTTTAGGTGATTTACATATTCCTCATCGTTGCAGTAGTCTCCCCGCAAAATTTAAAAAGCTCCTCGTTCCGGGAAGAATTCATCATATTTTGTGTACAGGTAATCTGTGCACTAAGGAATCGTTTGACTATTTAAAAACTTTAGCAAATGATGTGCACATTGTTCGAGGAGATTTTGACGAGGTACTTACATACATATAATATATTTTCCTTTATGTAGTTGTTAGTTTTACAATGGTTATTTTTAAAGAATCTTAACTATCCGGAGCAAAAAATAGTTACCGTTGGACAGTTTCGGATTGGATTGTCACATGGTCATCAGGTAGAAATTGGAAAATACGTAATTGTTTAAGCAATTAATCATTTATACGTTTTTTTTTTTTGAATAGGTAGTTCCACGAGGAGATCCTGAATCGTTGGCGTTGATACAGCGTCAATTGGATGTGGATATTCTGATATCGGGCCACACGCACAAATTCGAGGCATATGAACATGGTAATAAGTTTTACATCAATCCAGGTTCTGCCACCGGAGCATTTAATCCATTAGATACGTAAGTACATATGTATGAATGTACAATATGAACTCGTTTGTTAGAAATTTAGGTTATAAAATTTAGTGGTCACTTTGTTTTGGTAAGACAAAAAAAGTTAGATAGATCTGTACAGGGTGTCCCCTAATTCGTCAACGATAATTTGGGAAATGATTCCTGGGTATATTCTAAGAAAAAAAATCGTTCTACAGTAAGGGTCTATCTCCAATGCTGACATCACTTATCGAGGATTTAAGGAAAGGCTTACTTTGGTATACCCTGACGATGTTAACGGAAATTGCTCAGTTAATACTAATGGCAGAAACTTCGTTGATGACTCTGTTTTTAGAGGAAATACTACCCTTTTTAACTGCATTTAAATAAAGTTGGTATCTTGTTAGGGTCTTAAGATATCCAATTTCTAAGCCTGTTAAATTTTTCTTGCCCATGCAAATTTTTGACTCCAGAAACTGCGTAATAAACATAACGTTTAACTACTTTTTTCTTATGAACTTAACAATAATAATAAAAAAAATCATCAGCAAGTTTGCAGAAAAACCCATAGATTTTATAATATTTGAGGAAACCCGCAACAGGTAAAAAAAGGAATTTATGGTTTTTTACCTACGTTTCTAACAACAGTTGACAATAACAGTGGTTTTCCAAGAATTATTAATTTTCCAATATTTTTTTTTTAAAATTCCACTATTCAAAACCTTCATCTCCTTATCAGTTTAATTTATTTAGAAACGCTATTTGAAATGTCTGAACTTCCAAAACAAAATACGCAGACTTTATTGACGTTTATGGGCTGAGCACCGGAAGCTCAACTAGAGCGCGATGAAGATACCATGAACTATATCCTAACCGACGACTTCCTAGTGAAAGAGTATTTGAAAATACGTATCGAAGGCTTCGAGAAACGGAATCAGTTTCAAATATACGACCTAACGCGAATGTACTCCATGGAGAAAATCTTTATCCATACCACCATGCACCTGTACAACAACTGCTTCCCAATGATTTGGAAGGGAGATTTGAGTTTTCTAACTGGTTGCTAGAGCGGAGCTTGGATGACAACGAGTTTATTAGCAGAATTCTTTAGGCGGAGGAATCTCAATTTACAAGATATGGGATCACAAATTTTCATAATCTTCATACATGGGCTGCGGACAATTTACACACAAGGAGACATAAATCATTTCAACACAAATTTAGCGTCAATATTTGGGCAGGTGTACTTAGAAACAAGTTAATCGGCCACTTTAAACTTCCACCTAGGCTGAATTCTACAAACTATCTGGAGTTTTTGCTAAGTGATTTACCAGAACTATTGGGAACATTCCACTAATTCAACTAGCTTCATCATATTTCCAACAGGACGTGGCTTCAGCCCATTATGGTCTTAAGGTTACAAATTGGCTAGATGAAGAGTAGGAAGAACCAGACCAGTTCACTGGCCTGCAAGAACTCCTGACCTTATCGTATTGGATTTTTTTGTATGGGGAAGAAGGAAAGAACTTGTTTATTCAATCGAAATAGCAACTTTAAGTGAATTGGAAGAGCGTATTCTCGAAGCGTCAACAAAAGTGAGGCAACAGTTAGCATCAATAAACATTCGTAGTAAAATCCAAAAACGGGTTCTAGCATGCATGCAAAACCAAGGAGGACACTTTGGGCATCTGTTATAACTGTTTTAGAACACACATAAAATAAAAATTATCTAAAACCACACAAAATCATTTTTTATTCATAGCCTTTGGAGCTTAAAGCAAAAAACCCTTTTTTTATAAATTTTACCTGCTGCAGGTTTTTCCAAGTATAATAAAATCCGTGGGGTTGTCTGCAAACTTATTGATGGTTTTTTTTTTTTATTATTGTTACGTTCATAAGAAAAAAAATAGTAGACGGTATGTTAATTAGGCATTTTCTGGAGAAAAGTGACCGCAAAGTCAAAAATTAGCATGGGCAAGAAAAATGGAACAGGCTTAGAAATTGGAGATCTCAAGACCTTAACAAGAGATCAACTTTATTTTAATGCAGTTACAAAGGGTAGTATTTCTTCTAAAAACAAAGTCATCAACGAAGTTTCTGTCATTAGTATTAACTGAGCAATTTCCGCTAAAATGCGCCAGGGTATACAAAGTAAGCGCTTCCTTAAATCCTCGATAAGTGATGTCAGCATTGGAGATATACCCTTACTGTAGAACGCTTTTTGTCTTAGAATATACCCAGGAATCATTTCCGTAATTATCGTTGACGAATTAGGGGACACTCTGTATATATTTTCTTACGCAGTAAATCATATGGCAATCGTTAAACATTCCAGTTTCCAATAAAACTCGTTGCTTGAAATTTTACACTGCGACAGCACCAAGGCTTTTTTAATAAATTACCAATTGAAGTTTGATTTATAGTAGAACCCAAGTAAAAAAATTTCTGTTTAGTATGGATAGTTCTACAGTCAAACGATTTGTAAATACAGCCGCTTAGTTTGTTAACTAACGGGTTTTCCAACAGGGACTTGACAACTTTGAATTTAATTTGTGAACGCACTCTTTCACTAATCATCAAACTGTCACTGTCAATTTATTCAGTAAACTCAACATTTACATCATCGTAACGAGCAACGTCTGCAAATTATAAAAATTTTCTACCGAAATTCGGAGTCGGTGACTGCAACTTTAAGAGCGTTAACTTCAATTGTCGGTCGTAATTCTCGCCCTAGTAGACAGGCAATAACAAGTTTAGTGCGAAAATTTGAGTCTACATATTCGTTGTGTGATTTTGCAGTGTCAGTGAGACAATGGGTTGGTCGAAGTGTCGAAAATATCGCTGCCGTTCAGGCGTTCGTAGCAAACGATTCAAATCAGTCAATTCCACGGCGGTCTCAAGAATTGGGCATCGTTCAGACCACATTATGGTGTATTTTGCGTAATGATCTTGGTTTACACCCATACAAGATCAAGCTGACTCAAGAATTGAAGCCGATAGACCATTTGAAGCGACTTGCGTTCTCCGATTGGTTTCTGGAGAAGATGCGCCAAAATGATGAATTTCATCGCAAAATCATCTTCAGTGACTAAGCTAAACCATGGCAAAACCCATGGCAAGATATGCGTTAATGGTCGGGTGAAAATCCACATGTGCTTCATGGATCACCACTTCATCCACAAAAAATAACTGTTTGGTGCGGTTTGCATGCCGGCGGTGTTATTGGGCCATATTTTTTCGTCGACGATAACGATCGTCACGTTACTCTGAATGGTCAGCGTTATCGCGCCATGATCACCGATTATTTTTGGCCCGAATTGGAAGATATAGACTTGGACGACATGTGGTTTCAACAGGATGATATCACAAGCCACACAGCACACGCTACAATCGATTTATTGAAGAGTAAGTATGGTGAGCGTGTTATCTCAAGGAATGGGCCAGTCGATTAGCCGCTTCGTTCGTGCGATTTAACGCCGCTTGACTATTTTCTGTGGGGCTACGTTAAGTCATTGGTTTATTCCGACACGCCGACGACGTTGGAAGAGCTCGGAGCCAACATTGAACGCGAAATAGCGACTGGCTTCCTGGCATGTTTTCTGCTATGATTATACGTTTTTCTGTTTTCTTCGTTGATTTTCACGATTTCTTCACTAGCTTCGCGGCGCATTATGCATCAATTTTCGTCAGTCTTCTATAATCGCCTCCTAGATTGCCTTCACTAATTTTAAATCAGCTGGGAGTAGCATTTTAATTCAAAACATTAGTTCGAAAGGTGTCTTTCTCGTGCTCGATATAGTTGAATTGATGATTTTCTGCAGTCGAGGAACATGCTGATACCATTTTAAAGGATTGTTAATCGTCATCTTCGTAAGCACATTCACAGCTGTTCCATTTAGTCTTTCGATTTTACCGTTGCCTCGAGGACTTCCAGGTTTTTTTTTTTTTTTTAGTTATAAATGACTTTTATTTCATTTTAAGTAGTTTACAAAAACAGTAATTTCTAAGTCTCTTTTTTTGGCATGGCTGTTAGCCGTCTACCAGATTGACAATTATTTGTATATAAATAGACTGGATATATAAAATTAGTACAAAAATAAAAACATAAAGCAAAAATAAACTACATTATGTAAATATAATTTAAAAGTCCTCCTCGATAATACGTCTTCTATAGCGAAGGGTATTCAGTGCAAAATTGTACAATAAATCCCGTCCTTGCTGTCCATTCAAAATGCGGATTGCTTCTTCTTCATCTATGATGCTTGCACCAAAGAATTGTAAGCGGAATTCCCTTAAAATGGGGCAGATGGCAAGAAAATGAAAAATATCTTCTCTTACTTTTAGGTTGCACATATTACACAGATTGGTAGTTCTGGCCGGTGTGGTATAAAATTCAGACTTATCAGCTCTCCTCTCAATTTAAATATTGTGCTTATTTTATTTGCTGAGTAGGAATTTTAAAAATACGAGTATGTACTTTCTTACAGGCTGAGATGATTGGGCTTCATTCGCAAATATGTCATACAAGTATTTAGCATTTTCTTTAAGTAAGGATGAAAATTGAGTTCTTATTAAATTAGGCTCCATATTTTCTGTAATTTCAAGGCTAAGGCCACACTCTGACGCTAGACTCCGCCACTAATTCACGAAAATAGCTCCTGCTGCAATAATGTGTGTAAGGACGATTTTCGGCAACCTTTTTCCATCCATTGACATTACTTTGACTACATAGTCAAAGTGTAATTTAGTCTCATTTCCCAAATTATCGTTGACGAATTAGGGGACACCCTGTATATATTTTCTTACGCAGTAAATCATATGGCAATCGTTAAACATTCCAGTTTCCAATAAAACTCGTTGCTTGAAATTTTACACTGCGACAGCACCAAGGCTTTTTTAATAAATTACCAATTGAAGTTTGATTTATAGTAGAACCCAAGTAAAAAAATTTCTGTTTAGTATGGATAGTTCTACAGTCAAACGATTTGTAAATACAGCCGCTTAGTTTGTTAACTAACGGGTTTTCCAATAGGGACTTGACAACTTTGAATTTAATTTGTGAACGCACTCTTTCACTAATCATCAAACTGTCACTGTCAATTTATTCAGTAAACTCAACATTTACGTCATCGTAACGAGCAACGTCTGCAAATTATAAAAATTTTCTACCGAAATTCGGAGTCGGTGACTGCAACTTTAAGAGCGTTCACTTCAATTTTCGGTCGTAATTCTCGCCCTAGTAGACAGGCAATAACAAGTTTAGTGCGAAAATTTGAGTCTACATATTCGTTGTGTGATTTTGCAGTGTCAGTGAGACAATAGGTTTGTCGAAGTGTCGAAAATATCGCTGCCGTTCAGGCGTCCGTAGCAAACGATTCAAATCAGTCAATTCCACGGCGGTCTCAAGAATTGGGCATCGTTCAGACCACATTATGGCGTATTTTGCGTAATGATCTTGGTTTACACCCATACAAGATCAAGCTGACTTAAGAATTGAAGCCGATAGACCATTTGAAGCGACGTACGTTCTCCGATTGGTTTCTGGAGAAGATGCGCCAAAATGATGAATTTCATCGCAAAATCATCTTCAGTGACTAAGCTAAACCATGGCAAAACCATGGCAAGATATGCGTTAATGGTCGGGTGAAAATCCACATGTGCTTCATGGATCACCACTTCATCCACAAAAAATAACTGTTTGGTGCGGTTTGCATGCCGGCGGCGTTATTGGGCCATATTTTTTCGTCGACGATAACGATCGTCACGTTACTCTGAATGGTCAGCGTTATCGCGCCATGATCACAGATTATTTTTGGCCCGAATTGGAAGATATGGACTTGGACGACATGTGGTTTCAACAGGATGATATCACAAGCCACACATCACACGCTACAATCGATTTATTGATGAGTAAGTATGGTGAGCGTGTTATCTCAAGGAATAGGCCAGTCGATTAGCCGCTTCGTTCGTGCGATTTAACGCCGCTTGACTATTTTCTGTGGGGCTACGCTAAGTCATTGGTTTATTCCGACACGCCGACGACGTTGGAAGAGCTCGGAGCCAACATTGAACGCGAAATAGCGACTGGCTTCCTGGCATGTTTTCTGCTATGATTATACGTTTTTCTGTTTTCTTCGTTGATTTTCACGATTTCTTCACTAGCTTCGCGGCGCATTATGCATCAATTTTCGTCAGTCTTCTATAATCGCCTCCTAGATTGCCTTCACTAATTTTAAATCAGCTGGGAGTCGCATTTTAATTCAAAACATTAGTTCGAAAGGTGTCTTTCTCGTGCTCGATATAGTTGAATTGATGATTTTCTGCAGTCGAGGAACATGCTGATACCATTTTAAAGGATTGTTAATCGTCATCTTCGTAAGCACATTCACAGCTGTTCCATTTAGTCTTTCGATTTTACCGTTGCCTCGAGGGCTTCCAGGTTTTTTTTTTTAGTTATAAATGACTTTTATTTCATTTTAAGTAGTTTACAAAAACAGTAATTTCTAAGTCTCTTTTTTTGGCATGGCTGTTAGCCGTCTACCAGATTGACAATTATTTGTATATAAATAGACTGGATATATAAAATTAGTACAAAAATAAAAACATAAAGCAAAAATAAACTACATTATGTAAATATAATTTAAAAGTCCTCCTCGATAATACGTCTTCTATAGCGAAGGGTATTCAGTGCAAAATTGTACAATAAATCCCGTCCTTGCTGTCCATTCAAAATGCGGATTCCTTCTTCTTCATCTATGATGCTTGCACCAAAGAATTGTAAGCGGAATTCCCTTAAAATGGGGCAGATGGCAAGAAAATGAAAAATATCTTCTCTTACTTTTAGGTTGCACATATTACACAGATTGGTAGTTCTGGCCGGTGTGGTATAAAATTCAGACTTATCAGCTCTCCTCTCAATTTAAATATTGTGCTTATTTTATTTGCTGAGTAGGAATTTTAAAAATACGAGTATGTACTTTCTTACAGGCTGAGATGATTGGGCTTCATTCGCAAATATGTCATACAAGTATTTAGCATTTTCTTTAAGTAAGGATGAAAATTGAGTTCTTATTAAATTAGGCTCCATATTTTCTGTAATTTCAAGGCTAAGGCCACACTCTGACGCTAGACTCCGCCACTCATTCACGAAAATAGCTCCTGCTGCAATAATGTGTGTAAGGACGATTTTCGGCAACTTTTTTCCATCCATTGACATTACTTTGACTACATAGTCAAAGTGTAATTTAGTCTCATTTCCCAAATTATCGTTGACGGATTAGGGGACACCCTGTATATATATTTTTATTTGGCTGTACTGCCATTTCTTAACGTGTTTGCATATAATTGTTTTTTCAATTCTAAAAATATGAAGAGCATTAGGGTTACCAATTTATATTATATTATTATTTGTATATCGAGAAGCAGCTGTTTTGAAATTTGTTAAACTGGAGGTAGGCTATTGACCGGTTGAAGGGCCACATTCATTAGGCTAGTCTGTGTTGGACATATTCTCGTTCGCAGAATGTTAAAGTTTTCCCCGTTGCGTAGGTTGTATGGGACGATTCCTCTCTCAGGAACGCAGATTCGCATATATTGAGGGTACATCCCATGTTTGATTTTATATACATACATAAATCACTGTCATCATGAAAAGTCGCTGGTTAATATTTAGCCAATTTAGTTTATTTAACAAGTTTGCAGTTGAAGTGTATAGGTCACAATAGAGTTCGCATTGGTTTCTTTTGTAGTTTTTGGAATCTGATTTTCTGTGTAAGGTTACACAAAATAAAAGTCTGGCACAGCATTCAGAATGGGGTTTGACGATCACATTACGAGTATATAGTTAGTTTTATTGCACTTGATGTTGTTATATCTTTACGGACTTTTCTGAGACAGCTAGTTTATTTGGATAATTTTTACACGTATAGTCGATATGGTCATTAAAATTTAATTTGTTATTGAGTATTACTCCAAGGTATTTTATTGAAGACACTTCCTCGATATTATTGTTTATAGTTATGTTTTTATAAGTCCGCCCAATCGGACAATTTAGTAGCATGCATTTCGTATCGCAATGTTAAGTATTAAATTGTTCATTATAAGCCATTTATTTATTGCACTAAGATCTTCGTATATTTTTTGTATATTTGTTTGGGGGTTTTCTACGTACAGTAGCGTATCATCCGCGTAAAGCACCAATTTGCTGTGCTTTATTGCTTTTTCATGTCATTTATGTGAAGTAAGAAAAGGAGTACTCCGAAAACAGTTCATTGAGGTACTCCTATGTAAACATTTATTGCTGTGGAAACTTTGCCATCTATTGCTCTTCTTGGCGTTCTTCCACAAAGTTAGTTTTGCCATAAGGATTGTATGGTTTACCATTTGGTTGGGTGGCCGTGGCTCAATTGGTAGTGTATTGCCTTCCCATTCGGACGGTTCGGAGTTCAATACCAGCCGTGACCGAAAGACATTTTTTCAGGCAACTGAAATCTCGTTAGGTGAATGGTTGCCACAACATCAAGTCAATTTACACTAATAATTTAGTCTCCATTAAATGTTGGATGCCACCCATGGAGCAAAATAACCACTGAGCCCAAATATCTTTCTCTCTCTCTCTATCCAATTTTCCGAAAAACTTAACACGTGCTCCGGCATTTTAAGAGTAGTCATACCCCCTTGAGTGTTAAGATCTTAAAAATAAAAAATCAAATGCATGGTCATGAAATATAGCCAATGCAGATTTTTTTTGTATATTATGTTTTTCCAGTCACTCACAATATATTTCAATTCAATTTCAGTTTCAATAGGTATTTATTTTGCCAAATATAATACTTTATTCTACATAGACAGTCACCGTCTGACATCTGAGCCGACAACACCGTTCTTTCTCATAGTGTTCTCTCTCGGTATTTTTTCTAGTGACGTTATCTCTATCCGGTCATAGTACCCATTTAAATATATTATCCCCCTACTCCCCCTTAACGTAGCCTCTCTTTCTACCCATTAGTGAGAAAAAAATAAGAATCAAGCAATCTAACTGGCCATGGCATTGGGGCCACGTGTTCTTTCGGGAAATCGGTATAGCGGGCTCGACATACATCGGCTTACCGCGCCCAATAACAAAAAAAGAAAAAAAAAACTAACCTTTCTCCAATCGACTACAGCAGTGTATTAACAACAAATTCATCAACCACCAACCCCAAATTCATTACCATCTCCTCAACAAACGAAGAAAAAAACCCTCTACTCATTTAGTGTCTTCTTACTAAAAAAAAAGCTATTGATGGCATTACTAGTTCATACGAATACATCACTCAATTACGGGATGGTAACCTTTTAATTCTTACAAAATCTCAAAAAATTGCAGACATTTTCCTCACAAAAAAAAACATTATCCAATCTCTGCCCGATCTCGGTTACCCTCCACACCAAACTAAATTCATCCAAAGGCACAATGTATGCACCATATCTTATTAATGTTCCTGAAACGGAAATCATTCAGGAAATGAAACCGCAAGGAGTGACTGATGTGTTCAAATTTAAAAAGTTCGTGGACGGCAATCAACGCCCCACCTTCTCACTTTCGATCTTTTCCGCCCACCAAATACAGTGAATATTGGATGGTATAATGCAAAAGTTAAAGAATATTATCCAAACCCCATGCGTTGCCGCAACTGCCAACTGTTGGGACACACCACCAAGAGATGCAAGGGAAATGCTTCTTGTGAAATATGCAACCTCCCACCTCACTCACCCAATAAATGCACACGCACTTCATGCACAAATTATTCAGAAGAACACCCACCGTCCTCCAAAATGTGTAAAAGATACTTGCAAGCAAATGAAACCTTAAAAATTAAAACGATCAAAAAATGTAGTATGGCAGAAGCCAAACAAATATATAAGAAAAATAACCCAATTGCCATTCTTTCTGAAACTTACTCTGCAGTGGCAAAAAATGCTACACAATTAGGACCAACTGTACCAATCCGTAACAATATTATTAACAATAATACCCTCGAATTAACATCAACATCAACAGTCAAAGAAAACAATAAAGGAACACACGACATTCCCAAAAAAATTTATTACTACAAACAAAAATTTGTAAAAATCCTCCTCAACCAACTCAAACCCATCCAACAGTCAATCTATTACAACCAATAATAACTGCTCTCACTCACAAAATAATATAAACGCAAACAAATCGAATACCACCACACATATTCAACATTCACTCAACTCTCCAAAATCAAGCATTCACCATACCAATACATCACCAAACTCACCGCTATCAGCTGTCACTCAATCACTCTTAAAAAAAAATCAATACTACATAAGCCCCCACAATCTGGTTATGATGACAACAGCTAAGAACACAATTAATACTTACCCCCCTGACTCTGCGACTGGGGGATTGAACTATAATAACTTCTCACCAAGTTCTGGTGGTTCTGGCAGAGTCATAACTCTCCCAATACTTCCCACCACCTTTCGCAATCTAACTCAAATTATATTGTTCAAAGGCCTCTTTTACCAATAAAATCTTCACCTAAGGTTCTTCAGTGGAACCTTAAAGGTTATTTTAATAATTACCACGAGCTGCAATTACTTATTAATGACCTCCAACCGCCCATTGTCTCCCTACAGGAAACACACATCAAGCATAACACCCAACCGGTTTCACCTAGCAGTCGCTTCTCACTCGGAGGGTCCAGGTTCGAATCCTGACCATGGCAAGTCAGTGTCATTGGAACTCAGACAGAAAAATTCTGCGTGTGAAGTCATAACACTGACACGTAGATTTGGCTGTTGTAGAGTTTCATAACTCGAATCACTCTGAGTGAAGAAAAAACTCGCCGTCCTATTCGGACACCCACCCCCTGGAGAGCGAATATCGAAACCAAACACACCTGAGTTTCAAATCACTACTAAGCAATTTTCCTTTCTCCTCCTTCTACCTTTCCGCCCGCGCCATGGCAACAGTAAAAGGGTATCTAACCCCTTAGGCGCGCGTAAATTATAAAAAAAAAAGTACGAACCATATTTCCACAATTTACCCGCAAACAATGTTTCTAAACAAGGCACGTGGCTTCTCATTCACAAATCAATCCCGCAATATCCTCTAAACATCAACTCCAATATATCTGCCTTAATGTAAAAATGTAAATAACTGTAATCTCTCTATTATACATCCCACCAGATCATTTTAAGAATTTTCGAGTTGGCAACTCTGTCATCTTCAATATAATTGCATTACACCGCGTCTCCACGAGACATCACTGATGTTAAGAAAATTTTCATGAAATTAAAATGACCCGTAGAGACGGGTAGTTTGCAGACAAGAAATATTTCAAGAAATAAATGTCTGGTTGCAGACATCAACCCAGAAATTTTTTTTGACAGCGCTTGTCAGTTTGACTTCGGAATGTGAAAAAAAAACAAAGTGTGGCGCGCTTCCTACACCACAATGCCATCTGTTGGTAAAATAGAACAAAAAATCTACATCTGCTCCGCCATTTTGCTACTATTGACACCCGGTAAAGTGCTTTCAGCGTCCCTTGGTGGCATTTTTTTTACCTCCACGGCTAGACAGATTTTGGCCAGGAGCAAATTCATATGTAAAGTTTAATTTCGGTGTGGAACAAATTAAATAAATTAGTTAAAGAATTTATTTTTGTCTGATAAGAATAAAGTTGAGATGTCGAGAAAAAATACGCGAGTTTCGAAATACGAGGGGCGTTCAACATATTCTCGGTATCGGGGTGAAGCTGTAGTTTTATATATAAATTAACTTATTTATCAAGTAATACTATTATTTTAGTGCATTCATGTAAAATTTCATATAAATGTGATTATTAATTCGCGTTTTATCTCTAGTTAAACAGAATCATAATGGCAACTGAGACGATGATGGTGAAAATTGATCATCGCGCTGTAATTAAATTTCTCACTAAGCAAGGAAAAAGTCAAAAAACTATTCATGAAGAGAGGGTGGCGGTTTACCAGGGTTCCGCACCTTCATTATCAACTGTACAAAAGTGGTCAAGTGAGTTCAAGAGAGGCAGAGAGAGCATTGAAGACGACCCCCGCTCCGGCGCCCCGGCTACTGCTTGTACGGGAGAAAGCATCAAAGAAGTCGAAAAACTTGTTCTTGAGGATGCCCGAATAAAGGTGAAAATGATGGCAGAGATCACCAAGCTTTCAATTGGTACCATTCACACCATTCTTCATGACCATCTTAACCTTTCAACGGTCAGTGCAAGGTGGGTGCCACGAATGCTCACAGCGCCTCAGAAAAAAGTGAGAATCGCATGCTATAGAGAGCTTTTGGAGATGTGTAGTGAGAACGCGGACGGTGTTATGGATCGAATTGTTACTGGGGACGAAACATGGGTCCACCACTATGACCCTGAAAGCAAACAAGAGTCCATGCAGTGGCATAAAAAAGGAACAGACCCCCCGAAGAAGTTCAAAGTCACTCCGTCTGCCGGGAAGTTCATGGCCACAGTTTTTTGGGACTCAAAGGGAATCTTGCTCATTGAGTACAAAAAAAAAGGTGAAACCATCAACGCCACATCCTACGCTTCCACTTTGCATAATTTGCGGGAGGTAAAATGTGTGTTGCTTCTTCGTGACAACGCTCCTGTTCACACGGCGCGAGTTTCCAAGGCTGCTGCGCGAGATTGTGGTTTCGAAGAAATCCAACACCCACCCTATAGTCCAGACCTTGCCCCTAGTGATTATTTCCTGTTTCCGGATTTGAAAAAATGTCTTTATTTTTTTGAGGGTTTAAAAAAGCTTATCTCAAGATGTAACAAATGCATTGATGTTAGGGGAGATTATATTGAAAAAAAAAAACAATTCGCATTTTCCTTCATATCGATACCGAGAATATATTGAACGCCCCTCGTATATCTACCTTTAAAAGCTGGCTGTTGTGTCATGCACGAGTATAATATGACTTTTTATGATTCTCAAGCTATAAAGAAAATGATCTTAATTGGTGAAGTAATCCAAGTTGTTTTTTTTTTACTTTCATTCAAATAATTAATTTTTGAAAAATAAATGAATGAATGCATGAACTCTTCTTTTGTATTTGTTTACCTACATATCATTTATATGCACATAGATACGTAAAATACCGTATAACGAGCAAGGAGTTTTCTAAAAAAATAAAAAAAAAATTTGAATAAACACCACTTTAAATTGGCATTACAAATAAGACAGTGAAAAAAAATACTAAAACTTGTTGATGGGAATTTTGCCAATTCAAAAGCTTTTTTCCTTACCCTATATAATAAAATTAATTTTTTTAAAACAATTACTAGTAATATTTATTTTTATTTTTTATTTTCCTTAGATCAACTATACCATCATTTCTTTTAATGGACATACAGAGTACAACTGTTGTAACTTATGTTTACCAACTAATTGGGGACGAAGTTAAGGTGGAGCGAATAGAATATAAAAAAATTTAGAGTATCATTTATTATTGGTTGGATTCCAAAGCTTATTGTGAAACTGTGTACATGGCATACATACACTTTAATTATAATTTACACATGTGCATACAATATATATGAGTGTACACATTTTTAATGTTTTTGAAGTTTATATTCGAACCTATGTGTATCTGAATAGCAATTAATACCATACATAAAATGGTCTTAGAATCATAAATATTTCAAATAAATAACCACATTTGGAAAATGCTTTTTTAATAAAAATAAGTATGTATTTCAATAAGCATAAGTAATCACAGTATTGAATTTAATGTTGCATATTTGCGCCATGTTGTAATATAAGGTACCTTGTAGGATTATACAAGGTGTTCTGGATAATGAGTCTAAGACTTTAAGTGGAGATTCCTTGACATACTCGTATTTTGAGAAAAAAAAATCGTATGGGTGGGTGGAGGGTGGGGTCGGAAATGCATACCTACAGAGGCTTAAGCAAAGCTTTAAGCTACTCTGTTTTAACTCCTATTGAAAATAACATCTTTCAAATTTATGCGTGTATTAAAACAAATGGTATATGGTTGAAGTCGTAATTATGAGTACTTTAATTGTGTCAAAGTAAATGTTGCCCTTAAATTAATATGTCGAAAGTTTGTGAAGATTTGACTATGTCATAATTTTTTTCGGAAAAATATCTTATTAACCTACAATTTTTGCAAACAAACAAAAAACAAGGTCAGGTCATTTCATCTCAAGCCAGTAGTTTTCAAGATACAACACAACTTATTGAAACAGGTAAAATATTAAATTAAAAATTGTTAATAAATTTTAAACATTTTAGAAGAAAAATACATACATATATTGATTGCACAGTTTTTATTTTTTTTATTTTTTCATCAATCCATGTACCATATCAATTGTTCAAACCGCAAACGATTGCTTTGTATACACTCCAGATCTCGCCTTTGTAAGGCTCTAAGAATGTCCATTCTTTCCAATTCTTCTGAGACTTTCGCAGCCGCCTCATCAATCCTGTGGTTCAAGTCATCCAATTTTGTTATTTCTGTTGTGTAAACAATGTCTTTCATCCGTCCCCATAAATAAAAGTCCATTGGAGTCAAGTTCGGAGGTCGTGTGGGCAGAATGGGTCCATCCCGCCATATTCGCGAATGTTCGTACACGCGATCTAACCACTCTTTAACTGCATGGCCCCAGTGTGCTCTGTAGCGCCATCCTGCCGCCAACTCTTTGTTGCTATGGTATATCACCTAATACTTCTGGTAATTGTTTTCGCAAAAATTACAGGTAGAGCTTCGCACGAAGCCTTGGAGACCCGATATGTTTCGGTCAGATTGTTATTCAATATTCCTGCGCACTTTGATGTTGAACTTATGCTGAAAAACTCTGTGTTTAATGGAGTGGGGTTGCCTTCTGCCCAGGTATGGAAATTATGGAAATTAGTAATACTATCCCTGGCGCATTGGAACTCATCCGTCCATAGAATACCGCCAATAAAGTTGTCTTTCCAGAATTCAATTGCAGAATTCCAAACGCTTCTCTGAGTTCTCGGATTGTAGCTCCTATACTGGTATGTATATATATGATGGAATGCACGCATGCCTTCTGAATGTAGAATTCTCCAGATGTAGTAAGTTTACCTAGTTGCCTAAGACTGGGTGGTGTCTGACGTAATGTAAAACGTCTGCGAACGCCTTCTGCTAAAGTAGGATGTGAATCTCTCGACGATTTACGCGTTATTCCTGTTTCCCTCAACCTCGAAAATGCTCTTATGAATGTCCTGCCATTAGAGGCAGTTCTATCAGGGTATTATCTTAGATATTCCAAACAATTTCGCTCGTAGACCGTTACCGTGGCAGGTATAAACCATGTCTGCGTATTCTTGTGTTGAAAAGTCCATCATCGAGGACTTTCTTTTTGTATTTTACGAACACTTGATATTTACATTTACTCGTAATTTTATATAAAAGAAAAGTTTTCAGCAATCATTTTTTTATGGCGGCTTTTGCTGCTTTTTATATCAGGTGGAAAAAAAATGCATATTTCAAAAGTCGCGCCTACGGTGTTTTTATTTTTATAAAAGTATGGCTCTTAATAATTATGCGCGAAATATAACATCATTTAAATGTTCACCACGAGCCCGTCTACAGGCTCTCCTACGAACATTAAAATTTACAATTGTTATTGACTTATCCATATACACTTTACTTTTCAAAAGTCCATAAAAAAAATTATCTAATGGTGTTAAATCGCATGATCTACGTGGCCAGTTTATGTCACCATTACGTGAAATTAATCGACCTGGAAACTCAGACCGCTCAATGTTTGCACATGTTGGGCGACTCCCAGCTGAATTCTGTTGAAAATTCAGATCATCTGCGCCTATTTCTTCAATTTGAAGCCACAAAAAATCTTTAAATATGTGTCTATAGCGCTCTCCATTGACTGTAAGAGGTCTTTCATTTGCATCTTCGAAGAAAAATGTTCCACCAGCTCAAAAACCACACCAAACAGTACTATATACTGAATATAATGATTTTTCAATTTAAGAGATTTAAGACGAGAAGTGCTCAGGTTAAAATCAAAAAGGGGGAGGTTTGAGTTGACCTTACGGAGCATGCGGGAGATTGGTTCGTTAGAGCCATAAGAGGTGCGGTGGGTTGGGATATAGAAGCGACAAGGACAGCGTAAATTACGAGGGTTAGTGTTGAAGGAAATAGGATTGTAAAGGGAAGCGCAGTCCACAGAACCGGAGAGCAGTCGATGAATGAAGAGAATGTCAGCTATGTCGCTGCGTTTTTCGAGGGTATTCAGGTTAAGAAATTTGAGGCGGTTGCGATAGGGAGGTAAGATAAATGGTTCACTCCAGGGTATTCCCCGAAGAGCAAATCGAAGAAGACGACGTTGAATGTTCTCGATTCGGGATATATGAATTCGCTGAAAGGGGGACAATACTTGGCTGGCATATTCAAGGAAGGGCCGGTAAGGAAGGGTAATGTAAAGTGACCTTGTCACATAAGGGTTGCAAAATTCTTTAGACCAACGTTTGATAAAACCGAGCGATGAGGCTTAAGGAGGCTTTAAGCATTATCTCATCAATATGCGAGCGGAAGTTTAACTCTTTATCGTATAAAATAAGGTCGCGAAGGGATTGAACTAGGGGTAGAGGTTGGTTATGTAGAAAATAAAGTTGAGAATGGGATTGATTGGACTTACAAGACAAAGTCATAGATTGACATTTAGAGACATTAAGCTCAAAACTATTTTTAGACACCAAGTATATCGAGGTCTTCTTGAAGGAGAATAGTTTTGGAGAACTTAGTGTCACCGGCGTAAATGGAGTTTATAGTTAAAATGAAAAAGAGGGGACCTAGCCTGTGGGAAACCAGAAGTGGCTAGGAACGGGGTTGAGAAGAAAGCTCTATAGTAACTGTTCTCCAGATAAGAAGATATTCATTTTAACAATATGGGGTCAAAACCGAGGGAAGAAAATTTGAAAAGGATCAGTTGATGTGATATTTTATTGAAGGCCTTAACGAAATCTGTAGCAATAACCTCAATTTCGTTGCCATTTTCTAGGGCTGAAAGCGCAAAGGATACGAATTCAACTAAGTTTGTAGTAGTTGATCTACCTTTTACAAATCCGTGCTGACTAGGTGATACTTATAAGTGACTTGCACTGAAAGCTTAAAACTTCATATAAAAAACTTTCAAACATTTTAGGTATTTGAGAAAGCTTAGCAATGGGACGGTAGTTGGTTACTTCATTCTTTGATCCTTTTTCGTGAACCGGGCTTATGAAAGAGGTCTTCCAAACTTTGGGGGAATTCCCCTTGTGTGAGGGACAGATGAAAGAGGGAGGAAAGTGGGTGCGAAAGATTGGAGGCACACTTCTTGAGAAATATTGCTGGAACCCCATCTGGACCGGATACAAATTCATCATTGAGATTTTGTAATTTTTCTTCGATAAGGGTGGGATCAAAAGGTTGAGAGAGAGGGGCCAATCGAGAAATTCGGAAGGTACTTGAAATAGATGGAGTCGGGTACGAAGAGGTTGTCTGCAAATTAAAAAAGTTTGCAAAATAGTTGGCAATAATATGTGGGTCGGTCGATGATATATTAACGAACGATAGAGAGGGGGGATAACCGTCTGATTTTCTTTTGTAGTTGACGAATTGATAAAATGTCTCAGGATCGTTGATAAGGTTGGTCTGCGCTGAGTCGAGAAATCGCTGATAGAGACAGTTATAGAGCTGGGTGAATTGCAGGTAATTCCAAGTTAGAGTAGTCATAATAAGAATTGGTGCGAAGAAAAACTGCCCATAATTTGTTTCTAATGAGATTTTCTAAATCATTCAACACTGTTCTGTTCGTGGTGAGTTCATCATTAAGCTCACTGATTTTATCGAATATTATATCAAGCATGGGCCCGTAATGATTTGAGAGTTATTGATTGGATGTGGATGATGGGAGATGAATGTCGATGGCTTCCCGGACAGAGTTGATGGAATTACATGTTTTCGTGTTGGAGTCCATCATTGCGGATCCGATTGATATTGTAATAACCATTTAAATGTGAGCAGCGACATCTAGATTTACATAGCATTTACTTTCCATACTCGAAAAGCAGAAGATTTCGATACTTGAATAACAAAGTCTCGAACATTGATGACTGGAGAGAGGAATCGAATTTTCTAGCAAATTGGAAATTGTATGGGACGCTGGATGGCGAGGATTGTTCTCGAAGTATGTCATTCGAGTATAAATATCAGCATCCCCAAGGTAAGCAAGTTAGTTCATCAGTTGAATTTGAAGTGTTAATTAGGAGAAGTTATTAAGTGGTTTAAGTAAAAGATAAGAAAAGTATTAACGGTTAAGAAATTGGATTGTATTGAGAGAAACAATAAAATAGTGAATTGTAACTGTACTGAATAAAGCGATTTCTATTAAACAGAATAAGTTCTATCATTTGTACCCACACAAACATTTTACATTGGTGTCAGAAGTGGGATAGGACTTATTGTATGTGAAAAAAAAAGTGTGACTGTTTCAAAAAGCTAGAATGGGTCGAAAACTATTGCAGTTGACCCTCGTCCAACTCAAATCCGAGTTGAACAAGAGAAGCCTCAGCGCCAATGGAGGAAAAAGTGACTTGGTGCTCCGACTTCAGGAGGCGTTGAACAACGAGGGACATGATCCTGATACGCACTCCTTTGACGTTGACGAGGATGAACAGATAAGTACCGGCAGTGATATGTCTGCGATGATGCAAGTCCTGTTGTAAAAAATTGAATTAAAAATGCGCTGCTGGAACTGCAATAAAATAGGGCATCTTCAAAGGCAGTGTTAAGAACCGGTGCGACGAAAAGTCTGCCCTCACTGTGGTAACAAGCAAATAGAGGAAGAAACCGGCATAAACAGCTATCAAGAGGGCGGTCAAATTTCCCGAAGCCATCAATCGGGAAATGCTTAAGCACCAACTTCGCGGGGCAGAAGTTGGTAGCAGGCGTCGACGGCCCCAGGACCATCATCCAAGTCTCGCTGGCAAAACGATGCAATGAAAACCTTCTAGTAGAAGTAGTCAGTGGAAAAGAAAAATGGAAGGCAACAATAGACAGCGGTGCCACGGTCTCAATCATCAGGAGGGATCTGGTACAGAAATCCTGGTTGCATAACACCAGCAGTTGCAGCTTCAGAACAGCTACGGGAGAAACGGCTATGATATATGGTGAAGTCCGTATAAAAATTCACCTGGATGGAATAGTCTTCCCTCACGTTTTTCTGGTGGCTGACATATACGACGAGTGTATCATTGGTACAGATTTGAAAAAAGAACATGGACTAGTAGTGAACTTTGGGGCACACACCCTGAAATACGGAAAGATGGAGATACCAACGATATACGGAGACGCCTATACTTCCGTCTAAAACGTAGTCATCTGCAAAAATCAGATTCTAGAGCTTTCGTCGGAAGCAATTGTTTGGGCAAAAGTGGAAGTTGGTTCTGGTAGCCACCGATTCTATTTGATCCAGAAAATAGAAAAGACTTTATGATGGGAAAGACCTTAGTGAAGCCAAAGAACAACATGGTCCCAGTAAGGATACTAAATCCAAAGACATTCAGTGTAAAGGCGAAAAAGGGGGAGATAGTGGGCAAATGCGTACCTGTTGAGGCTACATCGACCACAACGGAAAAAAGGGTGCAACACCGGTCACAACAGTTCAGAGCATAAAAATCAAGAACAAAATTCTCAGTCTCTGTAATCTGGACGAAGATCAGGGAATCCTGGCAGAAAAACTAATCGGTGAGTATGCTGATATATTTGCTACACAAGACGGAGAATATAGACGTACGCATATTGTTCAATACCACATTGACACCGGAAACACTCGACCAATTCGTCAACCTGCAAGGCGTCTTCCATTGGCAAAGCAAACAGAGGTTGCCGAAATGGTGTGGAAGATGAAAGCTGAGGGAGTGATTGAAGAATCGCAAAGTCCGTGGGCATCTACACTGGTCCTGGTGAAGAAGAAAGATGGTAGCACGAGATTTTGTGTAGACTACCGACGTCTCAATGATGTCACTAAAAAGGACAGCTACCCACTTCCGAGAATCGATGACACTTTGGATATGCTTTCTGGAGCGAAATGGTTTTCTACACTTGATTTGAAGAGCGGTTACTGGCAGGTAGAGATAAATCGTACGGACCGTGAGAAAACTGCCTTCACTACAGGAAGCGGTCTTTGGCAGTTTGCAGTGATGCCGTTTGGACCGTGCAACGCTCCGGCCACCTTCGAGCGACTAATGGAGCGAACATTGCAAGGACTCACCTGGAAAACCTTCCTAGTACATTTGGACGACGTTATCGTCATAGGCAAGTCGTTCGAGGAGCACCGCGAGGATCTAAAAGAAGTTTGAGAGGCTGCGAAGTGCGCATTTAAAGCTCAACCCGGAAGTAAAATATCTGGGTCACATTATGTTAGCGGAAGGAGTAAGGATGGATCCTGACAAAATCGAAGCCGTTAAAAGTTGGCCTTCTCCAAAAGATAAACACCAACTGAGAAGCTTCTTGGGACTCGTAACGTATTACAGAAGGTTTTTGCTGGTATTGCAAAGAGCCTGCATCAACTTACGGAAAAAGGCCGACAGTTCGGGTGGTCTGGAGAATGTGAAAAAGCATTTCAAGAACTGAAGCAACAGCTATGCAATGCCCCCATCTTGGGTTACCCCACGCTCGGAAAAATGTTCATCGTGGACGCAGACGCTAACAATGTTGGGGTCGGAGCTGTGATCTCCCAAGTTCATAATGGTCAAGAGAAAATGGTCGCATGTTACAGCAAAGTACTCTCCAGACCTGAAAGGAACTACTGTGTAACTCGACTCGAGTTTCTGGCTTTATTTCTGGCTACGAAGCATTTCCATAAGAACCTCTGCGGACAACAGATCATTATTCGGACAGTCCACGCAGCTTTGAAATGGCTACTACAATTTAAGAACCCTGAAGGCCAAGTTGCAAGATGGATCGAGCAGTTGCAGGGCTATGACTTTGAAGTGTAACACCGCAATGGAGATCTCCACTCAAATGCTGATGCTCTCTCTCGTCGACCGTGCGGAGTAAAATGCGAACACTATAATCGTAAAGAAGCGAAAGAACAGGCCACTTTTTTGTCTAGCATGTAAGAGTAAATTAAGTAGTATAAATAAAAATGCATATAAACTGAAAAAAAAACTGAACTGTCTCGTCCATTAGACTTAGATACCTGTCAATCTCCTCGTTTGACAGATTTCTGTTGGACGGTGGGTAGAGCGAATTCGAGGAGAGTGCTCTAGTCAGTGTTCTGGTGAAGTGTGTCCAACGCACCCTACTATAATTATAGGAATGCCTTTGAACAAACTCATCCAATTCCGCAATTTCGTTTGGAACAGTTATTTCGGTGCTGAGACCGCAATAGTCACTGTCATACACGAAAGTGCGTAGACAGTTTGTAGTTTGTTGGTTAGTACATGTCAGTTGTATTCGTGAGTCGAACAGGAGAAAATCCAAATAGGACCCGTGTCTGGGAAACGACAGACTATCCGTCGCCTTAAGCCCGAGACGATACATTATTCTGTGCTGACCCCACTAATTGAATAGTAGGTTCCCTCTAGTTCCCCAATCACTATGTTTGGCGTTGAAATTTCCGCCGATAATAAATTAAAACTTATACTTTTTCTAATGAAAATCGCAACGCCTCCTCCCTGAATGGAGTTGGGTCGATTTCTCCATACTATTTTGTATCTTCTGTGCCTCATTTTGTGTCTCTTGGTAAGCTTAGTTTCGCTAACCAAAAGCACATCGGGGGCTTGGTCTTTAAGCAACTTAAATAGTGCAGTTCATCGTTCTAACCTAATCAGTGAATTCACATTCACAGCAAGGACCTTCAGGGTTTGCTCCGCCACGTACGTACCCATTACGACAAAAGGTGCGTTATGCCAGGCATCAGCTCAGGTGGCCATGGTGTAGTGGTAGTAGCAAACGCTTCTCACTCGGAGGGTCCAGGTTCGAATCCTGCCCATGGCAAAATCAGTTTTTCATTGTATAATTGGAACTCAGACAAAAAAATTCTGCGTGTGAAGGCATAACACTGACACGTAGATTTGGCTGTTATAAGAGTTTCAAGCAATGAAAAAAATACTGGGAATTATATCGCGAATCACTCTGAGTGAAGAAAAACTCTCCGTCCTATTCGGACTCCCACCCCTGGAGAGCAAACATAGAAACCAAACACACCTGAGTTTCAAACCACTACAAAAACAATTTTCCTTTCTCCTCCTTCTATCTTTCCGCCCGCGCCCTGGCAACAGTGAAAGGGTATCTAACCCCTTAGGCGCGCGTAAATTATAAACAAAAAAAATAAAAAATTGGTCCACCCGCGCGGTCTGTTCAGTTAAATGACGTTGGAGCTAAGCCATCTGCCCCTGGATAGAGAGCAAGATAGCTAGCATGTCAGGTACTGGTTCTGGTGCTCTGGGCGCTGTGGCCTGAGAAGTAAGCTTGTAAGCTTCGCTGGCTGTACCGTATTTCCCCTACCTGCCGCTATTTGGGCGTAGGTAACATAGGGAGTAACGGCTGGAGTCCGCAAATGCACGGGTGGACGTTTAACTTCCACTTTCTGCTGCCGGGCCAGATTTATTCTTTTGATGTACTGGAATTTGGGACAACCCCGATAATTTGCGGTGTGTCCCGCGTTACTACATAAGGCACAAGAGAGTTGGCTTTTTTCAGACGCTCCGTCCTTACCCAGAGCGCATTCCTCGGACTTGTGGTTCTTTCCGCACTTTACGCACCGAGGCTGCATTTCGCCTTAATGGCAAGCACCTTTGCCTGTAGCTGTCTGATGCTACTAGATATAGCTTCGATTTCATCCTCTTCGTCGTCCGACTATGAGACAGCTAGAGCTGTGAAGCTGTTGTCGCTTCCTGTGAAACGATCTTTGATGACATGTAGAGTTCGTTGCTGCCATTGTAGATGTTGATGTCGCCACCTCCCTTAATCCACCCGGCAGCTTTTCGATGGATTTCGTCAGAGAGGGGCGTTTAATCAGATTGGAGGTTGGCCGTAGCTTCCTCCTCCGCTTGGCTTCGCCTTCTCCTACCACAACTTTTAGGTTGCTTGACGATGAATTTTCATCCATTCTTTTTCTGCTACCACTAGCTTTTACCGCTAGTGGGAGAGCAGAACGCTCTCTATCACACATCACGTGATTTCTTCTTTTCTTTTTTCTCTTTATTTACACTGTCTCCTGTTACTGTTACAGAACAAAAAAAAAACAAAATTTGTATCAAACCGCACAGCTAAAATTTTACTTCACTTATCGCAAGAGCCGAAACACATCTGCACCCTATGAAAGTCCGTGAACGACTGTTGGGGATGCTGGTATTTATACTCGAATGCCATATTTCGAGAACAATCCTCGCCATCCATCGTCTCATACAATTTCCATTTTGCTAGAAAATTCCATTCCACTCTCCATTCATCAATGGTTGACTCTTTGCTATTCAAGTATCGAAATCTTCTGCTATATAAACCTAGATGACGCTGCTCATATTTAAATGGTTATCACAATATGCTTTTTGTATTTTCCTTATTGCTTATACATGGTAAACTTATTTAACACTGCGTGAAATTTTGCTAATAAATAATCTCATGCATAATCTTTGAGAAAATAAGATTCAGCTGCATTGAAATGTGTGCAAATTTGTCCAGCTACAGGATTGAAAGTAGCGCGGTGCGCTCGAATTCAAATGGCGCGCTCTAACTTCAGGCCACCAGCTGAAGCTTTTTCCACTTTTATTAAAACGGCTGAAGTGTATTTTCCGTTTTATTGAAGCTATTATTAACATATGCCTAAGTTTCACGCGGTTTAAAATAAGTTTAAAAAACATTAAGTTTGCGACTATTTCCTCGATAGGTTTTCTAATGTGTGCCCCAATAATTTTTAAGAGCCACTCGTACATGAGCCGTTCAGTTCACGAATCGATTAACTCCACTTTTTCAAAAATCTTAAATTTAAGTGTCAAAGCCCTTGGTATAGTCATAACTTTCTTGAATAATAAAGATTAACACCATTAAACGACAATTTTTTTTGGCCATTGATTATTAAGTAATTGATTTCAGAGGCCATTTTGATTAACTCTAATGTAAATCGTTTCAATAACGCAATTCAAAATATGCACTGGCGAGCGCTGAATGAGAACGATAAATATTTTTGTGCAATTAAAATACACTAGGATCAAGTACTTGTGAAGTCAAATTAATTATTATTATTAAGAATAAAGTGTAATTGGGTTTATTGGTTTATTGGTTGGAAGTTAATTCTACTGTATACTTTACCAATATTCTACGGACTATATATTTTTTCGGCCTTTTCAATATTACTCCGTTTGTCTGTGTGTTTTTAAAGAAATAAATATTATACCGTTATAATCAAGATGAGTGAGTCTAATAACAATGTGGATGTGGAAAATAGTGAATCATGTGATGGTTCTTTAATACGATTTATTAACAAAAAGTCTGGCTCAAGAAGACGTTTATGGTTTTTCTTGGATTCATCTGATTGAAACAATACAGATATTGCAACAAACACATTGGGTGGAAAAGAAGTCATAATCCTGATAATTGAGCACGAAACTTACAAAAGCATAAAAGAACAAAAGGTTTGGCATATAGGAATAGAGGGGGAAATTTAATACCTGCAAAAACATTTGTCGATATAAAATGTAAAATGTAAAATGTAAAATAAATGCCGTCAGAATTGTAACCAAAAAATTCTTTTGGATGAGAGAGAGGCTGCCATGAAGGCATTTTATAGTTTACATAGTCAACTAGACCAAAATATTTTCTTAAGGAGTTGTATTAAAGTTAAAAAAATAAAAATAAATAAATAAATAAAGAACGAAGATCGCATTCTTTTACATATTACTTTCGAGAAGTAATATTCCCGTTTGTAAAAAATTATTTAGGGACACTTATCAGATGAGTGACGGGCGGATACACAAATGTTGTTCTAAAGAACAAGTTACGACTTTGGGTGATCAGCGCAAAGGTCGAGTTCTAAGCAATAAAATAGACGACACTAATGTTATAAAACATATAAAGTCGTTTCCAGTTTACACTAGTCACTACACCAGAGCTCATAATCCAAGACGACAATATTTAAATCCTTTCTTAAATATTAAGAAAATGTATGAACTATTCGCGCCAAACTTGTGATTCTTTGCAAATAAAAATGCAATCTTCAGACGGTGTGGGAAACCCACTTAGAAGAGGCTGAACGGGCTAACAGTCAAATGGAAACATCAGAAATTTTTTTTTTCGTATTTTCTTTCGACTTAGAAAAAGATTTAGTTGAGTCGCCTGTCCGCAGCTGTTCGAGCGACGTGGAAGATTAGCGGCACCGCCAATCTGTCCTGGATCAGACCTTTGCTATCTAAATAGAGGAATGCTTCTAGAGGAGTAAAGCCATCAAAGCGAACTCTCTCGCGATACATATAATTGGGGTAATAAACCCCGGAGATCAAGTTGTTCGATGAGGTCCTTGCTCTTGCAACGTGCCTTCGAGTCAACTTAATGACGCAATTGTCCACTCTTATTAGGTTGGCCCTATTGTACAAGACCCCATTAGGATAGAATTTTATGTCAATAGGAATTTGTCAAACGAGGAGATCGATAATTACCTAAAACATCTGGACGAGACAATTAAACAAACTATGGACACTACAATACCGCGGTATCGACGTACGACTAACGAAGACCTGTTCCGCAATCCCACTATTGACGCACTGCACCGACAGAAGAGTAGACTTCTGACAAGACTCAAAAACTTGTACAGACAGTTAACTGACAGACAAGACCCGGAGATCATGACACTGAAGTCGTCGATTAAAAATATTCAAACGCTAATAAAAGAGAATTACAGAATTTCTGTAAGTTTGTATTGGAACAACAAAGTTCGGGTTATAAACACCAGCAACCCGAATATGTTTCCGCAAATAAATAAACTATTTCGGAGAAAAAATCAAAACGATCTTCAGTGTCTTAAAATAGCCCGGACAACAGACAACGAACGGTTACTGACAATAGCAGGTATTGATCCAAATGAAGCCGCTGACGATGACGACTTCTTTGTGATCGAGGATTCGCAGGAGAAGGTTGAGACCATAGGTGCGACTTTCAAGGAAGTATACAAGGCCATTGATATCATTGGCCCTAATTACGACCTGGACAATCGCGTCTTGGTGCATTCGAAATGAAATAGGGAACTGGCGATCCGAGGGCTCTGGTTTCACCCGGTTCAGCGACGAAAATATGGCCAATAATGTCATTGCCAGAGAGGGTGACCTACCCCCGTTCATTTCGAATGAAGAACTCCATGAGATCTTCCACACAATCAGGGCTAAGAAATCAGTGGGGACCGATGGTATTCCGAACATCGTGCTTCGACATCTTCCTCTAGAAGCGGTGGACATTTATACCACCCTGTTTAATAATGCAATGAATAATGCACATTATCCAGCGCATTGGAAAACGGCGGTGGTTCAACCTATCCCCAAAAAGGGGAAGGATATATCCAATCCGGCGAATCTCCGGTCGATAAGTCTCCTTCCGAATATCAGTAAGGTTTTTGAAAAGGTAATCAATAGAGCTCTGTCTAGGTGGGTTGAGGACAAACATATAGTTCCGGATAATCAATTCGGTTTTAAGGCGGGACATGATATCTCACATGCCGCGTCTAAACTGGTGTCCGATATCCAATGGAATAAAGGCAAAAAACAATGCACTGGTGCCTGCCTTGTTGACTTGGAGAAGGCCTTCGACATCGTATGGTTAGAGGGTCTTTTCTATAAGCTGACTAGGCTAGGGATCAGTAAACCACTCTTGTACATTCTTTATAATATGCTAACCAACAGACAGTTCATCGTGAAAAATGGTGATGTGACTTCTGTTGGAATATTTCAAATTAAAAATGGTCTTCAGCAAGGCGCGGTCAATTCGCCGATCCTATTCAACATTTATACAAGCGACTTGATAGGTTCACTTCCCCATACTATTGCGTACGCAGACGATTTGGTAGCGTACAGAACAGGTCCAAAAATCGAGGTCATTAACACTCTCTTGCAGCGTGACTTCGATAAGATAAGACGAATTTGCGATGACTGGAAGTTGAAAATCAACTTTCAGAAGTCGGAAACCATTCTCTTTAGGACGCCGTTGCCTGGAGCCTCTAGGGATACCAGAAAAAACTGGCGTAAGTTCTCGATCATTGGACAACACGGGCAGCCTCTTGCCTGTCGAAATGTAGTCAGATACCTTGGAATCTGGCTAGATCAGTTTCTGTATTTTGGCAAAAATGTAGATGCTGCTCTGGCCAGAGCTAAAGGCGCTTTTGCCCTTACAAAGAGACTGTTTTATAGCAGCCAACTCGATGCGAAGGTAAAGGTAATCTGCTACATGGCCCTTATCAGGCCCATGCTGGTATTTGGGTGTCCCGTGTGGTTCAATGTACGAGCAAGCTTAATGGAAAAGATTCGGGTGTTTGAGAGGGCTTGCCTTAGGGTTTGTCTTCGCTTGTACAGAACACCAGAATCGGAGTACAAGAAATTTTATCCTAATGAGGTCCTTTAGAACAAGGCGAACCTAATACGAGTGGACAACTTCGTAATTAAGCTGACTCGAAGGCACATTGCAAGAGCAATTACCTCGACGAATAACCTGATATCTGGGGCTTACTACCCCAATTACCTTTCCACCTGAAGCATTCCTCTACCTGGATCAGATAGGGTTGATCCAGGATAGATCAGCGGTCCCGTTAATCTTCCATGTCGCTCGGACAGCTGGGGACAGGCGACTCAACTACAACAGAGACATCGCACACGGCAGTGTGGATCGCCTCAGGTTCAGTAGGGCGGTGGGGAATCGCAATAAGAGGGATGTCGTTCGGCAGCACCAGCATTTCTGGTGGTTGAATGACGGAGAAGATGTTTCGTCGTCGTTTCCGTCAATTACGCCTCACTAATGAGGCAGAGCTGACCAATTTATTTGCTCAGTAAATAGCGATGGCCAGCTTACATAGGTTTAGGTTAGCATTTAAGAAACATATACATATATCAGTGTATACAAAGGTGTATACTGATATATATATATGATCGTGTATAATGTCTATGTATGTTTATGTGTGTATTGTGCATTTAGGTTAGGTAGGCTAAGGTTTATTTTAAGTTAGATATTAAGTTTTTATAAAAAATAAAAAATTACATCCATAGGCTAAGTTTTTTGTTATCAATTTTTTCTTAGCCCTAAGTACACAAAATAAACATGTATAAATAAAATGTAAATGAAGTCGAAAGACATAGATATAAGAATTTAGATTAGCTTAGAGTGCCTGTGTGGGGCCAGTAAGTTAGTATAAGATTGTTAAGTAATTGTAAGCTAGCATTTAAGCTTTTTTTTTTAGTATGTAAGAGTTAGTGATTAAGTAAATAAAATGCATTGAAAACTGAAAAAAAAATAGAATTTTATGTACTCAGACTCTGGTGTTCTGTATAAGCGAAGACAAGTTCCAAGACAAGCCCTCTCAAACACCCGAATCTTTTCCAATAAACTTACTCTTACGTTGAACCACACGAGACATCCAAATACTAGCAAAGACCTGATAAGGGTACCTTTACCCTCGCATCGGATTGGCTGTTATAAAACGGTCTCTTTGTAAGGGCAAAAACACCTTGGGATCTGGACAGAGCAACATCTATATGTTTGTCAAAATACAGATATTGAACTAGCCAGTTCCCAAGGTATCTGACTACATTTCGACAAGCAAGTGGCTGCTCCTGCTGCCCCACGATCGAGAACTCTCGGCAATTCTTTCTGGTATCCCTAGAGGCCCCAGACAAAGTCGTCCTAAACAGAATGGTTTCCGACTTCTGAAAGTTGATTTTCAACTTCCAATCATATCTATATCGTTTAGGCACCAGTGCACTGGTTCCTGCCTTTGTTCCATTGGATATCAGAAACCAGTTTAGACGCAGCATAATAACATTATGCCCCGCCTTGAAACCGAATTGATTATCAGGAACTATATGTTTGTCCCCAACCCACTTAGTCAGGACTCCATTGATCACCTTCTCGAAAACCTTATTGATATTTGGAATGAGCTTGATCGACCGGAGATTCACCGGATTGGATGTGTCTTTATCCCTTTTGGGGATGGAGTGTACCACCGCAGTTTTCCAAATCGCTGGATAATGTGCATTATTCATTGTATTATTAAACAGGGTGGTATAAATGTCCACCGCTTCTAGTGGGAAACGTCGCAGCACAATGTTCGGTATTTCATCAGTTCCCACTGATTGCTTACTTCTGAGCGATTCGAAGATCGTTTGCAGCTCTGCTTTCGAAATGAACGGTGGTAGTACCATTTCATTGGTGATGACATTATGATACCATTCGCCTTATATACTTCGTGGAAAGTTGCTCCTAGTTGCTCCTTCTCCTGCGGATCTGCGACCACAAAGAAATTGTCATCATCAAGGGCCTCATTTGGATCGATGCCTGCTGCTATAAGTATGTTCACGTTGTCCGTCGTTCGAGCAATTTTAAGACACGAAAGGTTGTTTTGATCTTTTCTCCGAAATATCTTATTTATTTGCGGGAACTTATTCGGGTTGCTGGTGTTTACAGCTCGAATTTTGTTATTCCAATACAAGTTTACAGATACTCTGTAATTTTCTTTTATTAATACTTTGAGGTTTTTGATCGACGATTTCAATGTCATAATCTCCGGGTTATGTCTGAAAGTAAACTGTCTGTACAAGGTTTTTAGCCTTGGCAGCAGTCTACTTTTATGTCGATGCAGTGCGTCAGTGTTTGTGTTGCGGAATAAATCTTCGTCGTCAGTGTGTTGATACCGAGGTATTGTTTTGTCCATTGTTCGTTTAATTGTCTTGTCCATTAGTTTTAGATACCCGTCAATCTCCTCATTTGACAGATTTCTCTCGGACGGTGGGTAAAACGAATTCGAGGAGAGTGCTATAGTCAGTGTTCTGGAGAAGTGTGTCCAACACACCCTACTATAGTTGTAGGAATGCCTTTGAATAAACTCGTCCAATTCCGTAGCTTCGTTCGGAGCAGTTATTTCGATACTGAGACCGCAATGGTCACTGTCATACGCAAAAGTGCGCAAAAGTTTGCGCTTCTCCCTTTTAGCTCTAGCCGTGACAAACGGCTTGACCCCACGAATTTGAGCACTTCGTAATTCTTCTCTTTCAGCAGTGTCGATTCCTTCAGTAAGTTTTTTATTTTATTATAGCGCTCCACTGTGTTACAGTGAATCGCATGCCTATTTAAACTAAAGGACTGACCAGAATGTGAATGTGAATCTGAAACTTGAATCTGTATCTGATATCGAACTGTCAAAAGTTGGATACATGTATAGCCGTAAGCGCCAATACAATTCGTATCTGTGTGAATCTGTATCTCGAAGTTGAAAAGCACCCAACTTCGAGATTGACGTGTATCTGTCAGCCTTTAAGTCTTTCAATGTAAAAATTATTGCCTATGGCCGACGAACATAGTTCTGTTGTTTCTTTCAACTCCATCTTAAATGTGTTGATTGGAGGTTACTTAGATGATTTATGTGGTTTAGGAGAAGAACTCCTTCGTCGATTCCATCAGTAAGTTTTTTATTTTACTATAGCGCTCCACTATGTTACAGTGGATCGCATGCCAATCTAAACTAAGTCTTTCAATGTAAAAATTATTGCCTATGGCCGACTTACATAGTTCGTTGTTTCTTTCAACTCCATTTTAAATGTATTGATTGGATGTTGCTTAGTTGATTTCTGTGGTTGTTGTTGTTGTTGCTATTGTCGTTGCTGTTGTTGTTGCTTTTGTTGTAGCTGTTGTTTATGCTTCTGCTGTTTTGCAGCTGTTGCTACTTATGTTGTTGTGGTTTTTGTTGTTGTTGCTGCTTTTGCTGTAATGTATTTTTTTTTGTTGTTATTGTGCTTGTTTCTTTTTCAACTCTTGTGTCGGTTTTACTATTTTTTGTTGTTGTTCCGAGCTTTTCTGTGTGTTTTGTTGCGGTATAGACTCGCTTATTTCTGACTGCTGCTGTGAGTCTTGCAGTTGCTGCTCCTTCTCCTCGCAACTTGCTTGGCTTTAATAGCCAGTATTTTTAGTTGCAGCTCTTTTATACTGCTATTCATTGCTCGCATCTCTTCCTCGTCGTCTGACTCCGAGGCGGCTATCGATGCAAAAGTGTTACCACCTCTCATGTAGTGTCCTTCTCCACAGTCAGATACATATGGGAAATCGTCTTTGTCAATTTTTTGCCTATTTCGTTGTTGTGCTGCTGCCCTTGACAATGTTGTTGGCGCCTCTTCCCTCAGTCTACCAGGCAGCTTTCCAGTAAACGCTGAAAGGGAAGGGCGTTTCACAAGATTAGGAGTCGGTCTCAGCTTCCTCCTCCTCTTAGAGTTAATTTCTGGTTTCCCAGAATGAGAATGGGCCGACATAACGGCCTGGTCATCTGATGACATCAAGCCATCTGCTGGACCCGCTATTTGAATAGCGGACCGCTCACTTTCACTCATTTATTAACTATTAACTTTTTTATTATATTTATTTGCTTTTAAAAATTAAAATAAAAAGCCCGATATGTTTTGGGGATCGAACCCACGACCTCTGCTTTATCGGCAGACACCACTACCACTGGGCCACCGAAACACTTGGCCAAAATATTCTAATTGTGATTTTATGAAGTTCACTTTGAAATATCTCACTTTAGTAGAAGCCGAAACACGTTTTGTTCTCCATGGAGATCTATGAACGACTGAGTGGGAACCGATGCTTTCAATGTGGCGAGGCTGTTGACAACCTTGAAGATAGAAATAGTCTTCTCATTAGAAAGATTGACATCCTGGAATTTAAGCTCAACCTGTTGGAACAAAGGGAAAAAACGAAGTTCAGTTGACATTGTTGGTATTCCTGGTGTGTCTGCTAGTAATGCAAAAGACAAAGTAATCGAGTTATTAAATACTGGTTCTGGTGAAAGCATCAAAGAAAACGATATTGCGAACTGCTATGTTAAAAATGTCAAAACGAAAAAAAAAAAAACAAAAGCAATGCAGTCTCTAGCGTCGTGTGTGAAATTTTTCTCACTAAAAATAAGGAGAATTTAATGAAAAGTCTACGAATTAATAAGAGAAAACTTAATTCCAATATCTTTGGTGGCAGCAGCAGAAACAAAAACAACAGTATCACATGCACCCACATTAATGATTGCCTTATTTCATACATGTTTAATTCAAGCCTTTTCAGAAGAGTTTTGTGTTTATTTGGAAAAAATAAATGCAAGAATATTTTCTTCTAGGTGATATAAATGTAAACCTTTTGTCTGATTCAAATGATGTAGACTCTTACTTGACAAAGTTATTCTCTTTTGGTTTTGACTCATAACTGTGGCAGCCCATACGTATTGGAGAAACGTTTAGCTCTTGTCTCGACCATGTTTTCATAAGACTTCAAAAAAAATCTTGTCTGTTATCGAACTCAAACTTACGATCTAAAGTTAACTAATCACTGTTTAGCAGCCATAGAACTCAATTGTAATGTGTTCAGAACTATTGAGAGGGAACAAAATGTATATCAAAAAACTGATTTTGTTGCCCTAAGTCGTAGGTTAGCCTTTGAATTCTGGGATGAAGTTTATCAAGAAAATGACCCAACGATTTGTCTTTACGCAAACTGCGAACATATATATCAGAAAACCGTATTGATGTTAACATGAAAGCCTTGGATGACTATCTCACCCTTAAAAAAAATAAAAAAGAAACAAAAGCTCTGTAGAAAAATTCTGAAGCATCCTAATAACATGAGACTTAAAAAATACTATTATTATTATTTCGAGGGATCTTTGCAAATGAATTTGTAAAGTCCGGGATTTTCACGCCGGGGTACTATGCCCACGTGGCGCTAGTCAACAGCACGCGGTGTACCGAGTTCCCATGTGGTACGTACCATCTAGGTACTTACCGCGCCCACACTGCTTGATTTCGGTGATCTAGTGGGAACCGATGCTTTCAATGTGGCGAGGCCGTTGACAAAAAATACTATAACAAACATGCTTAGAACTGAAATATGAAATTCCTCTTTGCAGAGATACCTATTTCAAAACTAAATGAAATGAAAATGCTGGGAACACAAGAAAAGATTGGGAGTTTGCTGACGATATTTTAAATAGAAAAAAAACCCAAAATTTATATAGTTCTAATTAACAATAATATTCCTGTTTCTGAGCCCTTCCTCTTTATTTAACAACTTCTTTTCAAATACAAGGTTCACGAGCATTTCGGTTCCTAATTTGTAGTTATACGGTTATTCGGAGGGAAGAATTAATAAGGATGTCCGACAAAACAAAAGCTTTTTCTTTAAGCACTTTACTTCATTGGAAGTCCAAAAAACCATATTTTCTCTCAAAAACTCAAATTCTCCATGCTTTGATATGGTTTCTAATATACTGCTGAAGAATATTTCCTTCAACGTATCGGATGTTCTATGTTTTATTTTTAATTTAAGCATTCCTGAAGCCCTAAAAACGGAAATAGTATTGTAATACCACTGCACAAAATGGGTGATACAACAGTTTTGAATAATTACAGTCCCATCTTACTTCTATCCAGCTTTTCTAATATATTTGAAAAAAGGATGAAATCAGGAATATTGAGATTTCTAAACCACACCGATTTCTTTAGTAACTCTCAATTTGTATTTAGAAAAGGGAATTCTCCGGAAGATGCCTTACTAAAACTCTGTGGGGATATTTATAATAGTTTTAATGATTCAGAAAGGTAGACATGGTAGATCATGAACTGTTGCTTGTAAAATTGTTCAGTGCTAGTTTCTCAAAATCAAAAACTGTATGAGCTTTGACAAACATATTAGTCTTGGTGTACCAAAAGGCTCGGTATTGGGCCCAATTTTGTTCCTTATTTATATAAACTCACTATTCCCTTAAACATTCGACGGCAAAACAACAGCGTTCGCAGACGGTACAGATCTTTTCGCACTCAAATAAAAGTTATTTTAATTTGTATGCAGACTTCAATAATGACTTAGAACCAGTGTACTACGTAGGTGGTATGTCGTGCGTAAACTTTTAATAAGCAACAAAACCAAATTAATGTTATTTTACTTAACCGGTTGTGTTTGTGAAGATATGCAACTCCAATATCACTCACTGGGATGTCCTAGATTTAGTTTTGAGAATCCACATACTGCTGACTTGCAAACTTTTTACGATCAAACAAACTTTTCCGATAGCTGTTTCAATATTGACCGAGTTGACAATTTTAAGTCATGGATAAAAAACTTTGTTGGAATGACCATAAAGCATACTTAGAACAATACCTCAATAAAGTTCTGAGACAACTAAACCAACTTAGTTTATATTCCAATAAAACGATTTTAAAGTTAGTGTTTAACGGTTTAGTAAAATTTAAAATGTGGTTTGGGCTATCATGCTGGGGTGGAACATATAATAAGAGAATAAGCCATTACTTATTAAACGAAAGCACGTCATGCGTCTAATTCTAAGGGTTAACCGTGGAACTCCTAGCTTTGACTTATTCCAAAAATTAAAAATTCTTCCCCTAAGGCATTTTTATATTTATAAAGTTTTAAATATTTATTTTTACAAATCGGGGTACTGCCAGATTTCATGAAAACCGCAACTTACTTATAAACAAGATTTCTATTGCAAGAAACACGCATTTCTCCATTTTTTCCATTCCACTGCTTCCTGCCTGTTTAATTGTCTAACAGATGATCTCAGTTGCGAGAGAGTAAAATCGTTATTGTTAAAAAAATGTCAGATATTGGCTTTTCCAACATGACCAGTTATTAATAACTTACTTACTCGTTGAACTTAATTCTGTCTCGGAACTTGTAAAATATACAATACACATATGTATACCTATCATTTGCCTGATTTCATATTTGTCTCTGAAATTTGGATTTATGAAAACGAAGTCTCTACTTTTCCTATTCCCAACTTTTTATTCACTGCAAATTGGTATTATTCTTATGCCTGAAACGCATGTGCGGTGTCATTGGTTTATGACAGTTCATCGAAGATTTTTTTGACAGTGACAGTCGTTTTGTTAGAATTTCACATTGTGGTTATGTTTCCTTTACAATGAAAATAGATAAATGTTTTGTCCCTGAAAAATATATTTTTGTAATTTTTGTGTTTCTTATCAAACAAGAAACTGTGTTCACTCACAAATTCTATTAATTTTTCTTCTATTGTTTCACCAATTTATATTATATATATGTATTTTCAAAATTGAGACTCCAACTGTCAAATTACCAAAAATGTACCAAATGTACTAGAGTATAAATCTATTACACGTACCGGATGCATCCAATTTAGAATCAAGCCCCATTTACAATACTGCGAGATGCGATACGAGAGGCGCATTCGAATTCGAATACGAGAGCTCTCGCATTCAGACATCGGACGTCTGTTTACAATGATGCGTCAAAACACCACGACAAATAACAAGCCCAAAATCAAAAGAACAACAATTTAGCTGCCACGCATTGCGAGATGCGAGAGTTTTCCAGATTTTCGAAATTGATTGCGATGCTCGCTGCGAGACTTGCATTATTGTAAACGAACACATTGAATTACATCTTACGGATTATTTTTGACAGTTCATGCGCTCTCGTTTTCGAACAACGTATCGCATCTCGCAGTATTGTAAATGGGACTTTAGAGACATCTTGCATCGACGCAAGATGTGCCGCTGGCACATGTGTTCGCTCGTATAAGAAACAATGTTCTCTAAATTTGAGGCACAGTATTTTCTGCACATGTGTTTCAGGCATTATGCAGCTGGTGGAGTGGCGATCTTTTATTGAGTGTCAAGTATTAAAACCTGTACTTAAAAGCGCAGATATAATTTGTTTAAATTTTAAATTTTCTGGAATTCAAAACAGTTTTGTTAGAGCTTAAAGATTGCATTTATTTACTGTCAACTCCTTTTTGGTGGAAGTTTCGAAGCTTTTGGACTCCTTAAGTTGTAAAAACCAAATTATCTTAGGGGATTTTAATATAGATATTTTGTCAAATTCACGTGATGCTAATGATTTTCTGCCGATTTTATCTTCTTTTGGTTTCAGCTCCCTGGTAAACGCTCCTACTAGAATGTCCTCCTGCTTAGATCATATTTTTGTTAAATTGCATAGGAATAATGGTGTCAACTATGAAATAGAAGTATATGATCTTAAGATACCTGATCGTAGATTAACCACAATTCAGTTAGAGTGTTGTGTTGAAAGGAATAAGCCCTTTTATGCAAATTCATTTAAAAAGATAGATTTTTCAGCACTTAATACCGCTCTGGCATTTGAATTTTGGGAAGAAGTATACAGAGAAAATAATCCATCTATTATCAGTCAATGCAGTCAATGTTTCAATAATAATAATAAAAAGTTAATACCATTAAAAAAATTAATTTAAAGAACAAGCTCCATTTTAAAGCATCCCAACAATATTAGGTTAAAAACGTGTTACGATAAGCTTTGTAAAGAGCTAAAAACTGAAATACCACGTTGCAGAGATAATTACTTCAGTAATAAACTCGCTGATAGTTTAGGTAATTCTAAAAAGGAATGGCAAGTTGTTAACCAGATCTTAAGAAGAACAAAGCCAAAAGCTGATATTTCTATATTGGATGGTAGTTCTTTATTTAATGATCCTTTTGTATGGGCCAATTTGTTCAATAATTATTTTTCTAATATAAGTCTTAACACTGATAATGCTCCACCTTCAAGTTTTTGTCAATGTTCGGATAGTATTATTAAAGATTCTCTTAACGTCTACAGCTGTTTCTTTGAAACATTTTCGTCACTGAAAACTTATATCTCTTAAAATGTCTAATTCAACCTCAAATGATATGATTTCCAGTCAAATTTTAAAGAATATTTCGTACAACCTTTCTGATTTATTAATGCATATCTTTAATATAAGTATACGATAAGCAGTATTTATTCCACTGTTTAGGATAGGTTTCCGAGGGACTATTTATGACTGATTTTCGTCTTATCTAAGAGATTGTAAACAAAAATTAAAATTCGTGATTATTTAGGTTCGGGATAAACATTAAACTTAGGCGTTCCTCAAGGCTCAGTTCTGGGACCGATTCTGTTCTTAATTTTTGTAAATTTACTTTTCGTTCAACCTTTTAAGAGTCAAATTACAGCGTGTAATTTGAGTACCTCATTATCTTATTCCGAAAAAAAATATTTTGACTTATTATATGTCTGTGAATAATGATTTAGAAATTTTACGCAAATGATATTTTTCTCACAAACTGATTATAAGTGAAAAAACCAAATTTATGACTTTTAACATTTCTGGTTCTCCAGAGTTAAGTTATCAATTATCTAGTTGTTCGAAATATAATTTAAATATGAATTCTCTTCTACTTGGTAAGTAATGCTAAACTGTTTATTATTATTATTATAATAATAGTAATAAAAATATTTATATTTTTATAAAGTTTTGAAAACAGTTTTTGATTGCAACGGTCACTACTCCCCAAGATTGCATGAGTCTCATAAACTACGGGTCAATAGCCAGGATTGGAGAGGTGTGAATCAGTTTTTTTGAATAAATTAAAATGTTTTCTCTTCTCCTTTAATCTTCGGGAAATTGATTCGTTAGTAAATGTTGTAGTCTAATTTGTAATTTTTTGCACAATACCGAATTTAAAAATTATATTAAGAAAAACTGAAAGTATAAGCTTCACATATTGATCCCCACCAATATTTATTTAAGATGATTAAAAATGTAAGGGTTCATTCATCTCTTGTCTTTGACAATTGAATGATCCTACCTATTTCATTGAAATTTTAAGCTCCTTCTTCACATATAATGTTTAGTTGATTTGTTAAATAAATTGTGTGAGCTTTAAGTTTTTACATGAAATAAAGTATGAAAAAAAAATAAAAAATTATATTGCATGCACATGTATTTTTTATTTTTTTTAATGTTATTGTTATTTTTGTTCAACTTATAATTATATAATTTTTGGATTATTCTCTCTGTTATTCCCCCACTAGCAGATGTATGTATACATATATTTTTGAATGTAATCTTATTTAGTAGTATGTTCATTACATGTCCCTTTGGCATTCGAATATTCTTATCTATTTCATTGTAACAGCTTTTTATTTTAACTGAATTGTTTCTAAAAGTCTATGCTTAGTCTTAAGTTTTCTTTGGAATAAAAATCTTATATTATTATTATATTATTATATAATATCTTTTTCTGTATTAAAAAAACGAAAAATATAAACACTGAATTGAACTTTATTACTTTTTTCAGTTGCCAAATCAATTAACTCCACCACTCACATAAAACTTGTAACATTACTCCCGATTATTTGTTTGCTATTCTTTCTTATTAATTTTATTTACCGTTAGATGAGAGCTATATCTGTATGTATGCATTTTACAATATACTCGTATGTTTGAATTTATATATGGGTGGCCGCGGCTCAAGTGGTAGTGGACTGGCTTCCCAATCGGAAGGTTCGGTGTTCGAATCCCAGCCTCGCCAGAAATACGTATTCATTTTTTCAGTTAACGAAAATCTAATTAGATTAGTAGTTGACTAGAAATCAAAAACAAGCCAACTCCCACTAAGAATTTAGTCTCCCCATTAAATGTTGGATGGCACCCATGCATGAGCGAAATCACCACTAAGCCCTAACATCTTTCTTTCTCTCTCTATCCCATTTTCCAAAAAACTTAACACGTGCTCAGGCACTTTAAGTGTATTCATAGTGTGTAAAGTTCTTTAAAAAACAAAAAAAAAGGAATTTTACATTATTTAATTGCATTTCTCAACTTTTTGTTTTATGGAGTTAATCGTCATTGCAACCAGTCTACTCCCCGACCTCATCTTCTCCACAATCAACCTGTATCCCTAGTGCAATTCCTCCGCGATCTTGTCATATTGTATTACACTGAGCTAGGATTTCGTTCAAATATTAAAAAGATAATGCTTAAAACCGACTCCTCTCTAAGGTTTATTAAACGGTGGTTGATCAAATAACCACCGTGTGACGATCCCATTTGATTTGAGTTCTGTTTTTTTTTGTTAAGTTAATAAATCTGTTGTTGACATTTCTTCTAAATTTTAGCGACATAGCTTGACATTTGCAAAAGTTACGTAGCCTATTACATCTATTTCTGTGTGTGTTGGCGATTTTTTACAATTTTAGAAATGGATTTAAATTTGCAACAACGAATTTGTATTAAATTTTGCGTCAAAAACGAATTTAATGGTGCGCGAACGTTGGAAATGTTGGAAAAGTGTTTCGGCACGAACGGTTCAAAAATTGTCGTGAGTCAATCGAAGATGATGAACGCAGTGGCAGACCATCGACATCGAAATCCGACGAAAACATTGATGGAGTAAAAGTTGACCAATGTTGGTCAATACACACAAATTAACCATCAGAGAGATAGCGGAGGACTTAAACATTGCCTATGGATCCGTCCAAGACATTTTGGTTAATGATTTCGGTTTCCGTTGTGTAGCAGCAAAGTTGGTGTCAAAAGACCTCAATTTCATGCAAAAAAGAGACCGTGTTGACGTCGCGAAAGATATGATTTGCGATTCTGAATCCGATCCCACATTCATCAAAAGGATCATTACTGAAGATGAGACGTGGGCTTATGAGGACAATACGCAATACAGACATCAGGCAAGTGAATGGCGTTCACCAAATGAGCCGAGACCAAAAAAACCACCTCGTTTTCAGTCAAAAAAGAAGGAAATGCTCACGGTTTTCTTGGATTACAACGGTGTAGTGCGTTATGAGACGTTACGTGAAGCAGTTCGCCGAAAGAGACCAGAGTTGTGGGCAGAAAACTCGTGGGTTTTGCACCATGATAAAACACCGTCGCACAGTGCCATTATTATTCGTAATTTTTTGACGAAAAATGCAACAAATATCATCCAACCTGAATGGTTGGCTTCCTGTGACTTCGTTCTGTTCAATTGAGTTAAAAAACCATTACGGGGAACGCGTTTCAGCAGCCGAGAGGAAGTAATAGAAAAATCGCAGGAAGCACTAATGGACATACCGAAAACCGAATATAAAAAATGTTTCGAGGATTGGATCAAGCGCTGGCATAAGTGTGTTGCAGTCGATGGGGATACTTTGAAGGGGGCAATATATTTTTTTCACCCACTGCTTGGGTACGTCAGCCAAAAGTGATCTCCATGTCAGCATGTTCATCGAAAATTGAGAATATTGAATGTCTTCGTTGTCCCACGGGGTAATAGTTTTGTCTTGCCATTTATATTATTAGTGGTTCTTATCTTCTCTGCATTTGACTTCAGTCCTTGTAAAAGTATTTTGAGACAAAACAGTGTCATCTTCAATATATTTGAATAATAGAAGACTCATCCATTGGAGGAATAATGGAAAATCTTTGACAACGGATAGCGATTAGTTTGGCAATATGGAAAGTTGTATGGGTCGCTGTATACATAGTGCAGAACGTTCTCGAAAAATGGCAGGGGAGTTTAAGTAAAAGATAAAGTAAAGTAAAAGTGGCCAATAAAAGTGAGTGAATTATAAATTGTTATTGTATTTTGATTTTGAATAAAAAAAAAATTTGAACCCACACAAGTACTTTACAACACTTCATAAAAATCCATCCTCATACTCCCTACTTTAATGTGGAAAATAGTTAAAGAATTGCAATAAGAACAACAATTTTTACCTACAGTGACAAGCAAATCTTTTATTTTATATGATAAATTTTAGTCAATAAAACAAATTTCTCCAATCGGATTTCAATGAAATTGTCAGAATAGCTTACTCGATAAATATAATGACATACTTGTAAAAACCAAACAACTCAAGCAACAACGCAATTACCCAAAAACCTCTACTACCGCCAAGGATAATTTTTGCACACATTTTTTTGTACATATGTTTTCGTCCCGAATTTACTCGTACTATAAAAGTGATTTTTTCTTGTCGCATTTTGTGACTTTCGTACCACTTTTATGTCCACACCTCGTCTACTTGGAAGTATGCGATTTTTAGCTTATTATATTTATAAAAAAAACATTCAAATTCGAAAAATATACGACCAAATTTCCGCTGATGTTGAAAACAGCATTAGTTCGATGTCTGTAAGTGGTCACTTTGCTCGAGAAATAGCTAAAAAATTAAATGTTTGCCGTAGTACTATTCTCATAGAGGAGAAAAAAAAATATTTGTATAGCACGCAATGTTGGAGGTTGACCAGAACTTTTAGAGGATGGAGATGCTCGCCTAATTCAGCGACTTGTGAAGACTAAATACGCCAAATCGCCTGAAGTGAAGCAGAAAAAAAACGTTCCGAAGAATTTGGAGGAGTTATGGGTTAGAGTGGAGGCGAATATGTTAACCTCCTCCATTGGAGGTTGGCCTTCTGCAGTACGTGTAAGTGGATTTATTCTTTAACTGATGTTAGCGGAATTTAGACTGTCTGGGCAGTTCATCTGCATGCTCGTTTCCCTTTATGTCAGTGTGACCCTGCCCGATGGATTGCCCGCCGTACGTCTAAAAAACTCTGCAGTTTACTTAGCTCAACCTCTTACTGCTCTCTTTCAGCTTTCGATATCCCTGGGAACTTTTCCCATAATCTGGAAAAATTCTTACTTACTTCCTCTTCATAAAAAAGGTCGCAAAGGCGAAATTTCTAACTATCGACCCGTTGCTAAGCATTCATGTATTCCTAAGCCATTTGAGAGGATTATTTATGACTCAATATTTTTCCATTGCAAGTCTATTTTTTCCCCAAACCAGCATGGATTTCTGAACGGTCGGCTTACAACCACAAACCTTACTAAATTGGTCTCAAGTACCTTGTGCGCACTAGAATGTGTAATTGATGTTGACATAATCGCCATTAATTCCGGCAAATCTCTTACAAAATTATTTTGCACAAAGCCTCTTAGCTTTCAGTCGAGCTTTATTAAATTATTATTATAATTTGTTAATTAGGTCCTGGATTTCTAACCCCATTAAAGCCTCATCCGGAGTACCTCAAGGTAGCCACATTGATCCTTTGCTGTTCATATTAACTATCAATGATATTAATGATCGTATATGATACTCATTGATCGTATCATTGAAAGCTTATGTATATTTATAACTGTTTACGCTAATGACATGAAAATCTTCAAACATTTCTCAACCTTCTCCGATTGTCTTTTACTACAGAATTCGATAGATTTTCTACTTGTTTCATAGAGAATTTTCTTGAGCTCAATGTTAGTAAGTGCCAAGCAATAACCTACTCTCTTCCCATTTTCTCTTCGTACGTATTTCATTTTTACTCAGCCTTTCCCAAGCCAAATCTGCACTCGTTTATATCAAGCGCTGGTCTAAGGAATTCGCCAACCCCTAGATAAGTGAATCACTTCTTATAATCTTTGGTCTCTCTCTTCTTGAATACGCTAGCCTAGTTTGGCGACCTTACTACTCCCCTTCAAGTCCCTTTACGTTATATGTTATATGTTGCTACATCCTACCAGCTCAACCTATCGAATCGTAAAAAATTGTTATCGATGCGATCGACCATTTAATTTACCTTTCTGATTCTATTGACGATATCTTTATTTTCGGTAACTTTAATCTTCCTCAGCTACAGTGGACTCCATCAGATGATCAATCGTTTTTCATCGCTTCAATTGCCAACTCAGCTAAGGAGTGTCTCTTCTTAGATCGCTTAACAGACTCAAGTCTACGCCAAGTCAGTGGTATATCCAACTATATGGGCAGGCAATTAGACCTTATTTTCATAACAGTTTCAACTAATTCCTGTCTAAACCTTCTACTCTTATTTTATGGATATCCTCTTACCTCGGAAACAAGTTGCCGACATTCTCGTTGTCCATTAGATACTAGCCGGCAACAACAATACGCCCTCTTTACTTCGTCTTATCTCTCTTAACATCAACCCACGTAATCTAAGATCTGTACCACACTTTCAACTCAATCCTCACTGAGCAAATTACGGATACCTACTTAGAACTAATATCTAGGATGCTACGATAAAACTAACAGTGCCCCTTTCGATGTTCTCCTCAACAAAGTATTCCTAAGGAACTTCCTTTACTCTACCTTTGCCTCTCTCGACCCTAACTCCCAACCCTTAGTTTTAAGTATAACTTAAGTTGATTTTGTTAGTTTTAAGTTTATTTGCTAAGTGTGTGCTTGTATTGTAATAAGCCACAATAAATCCGTTCGCGTTGATCCGGGTCTGAGATTTAAAGCATTCGCCCAGACTTGGCTATCTGTGAGGATACCAATGTTCTGTTTGTGCGTTGTGTCACAATAGAGTTGCGTTCAAGCTTCACGGATTGCTAGTTGTTCCGCCTGGAATCTCCGCTCGAGCAGCAACTTAATTGGCGCAGTCGGTAAACGCGAGAAAAGTTCGATTCAAGAACCAATATTCGCGAGTGTTCGATAAAGAACAAGAAAAATAATCAAGTTCGTCTAAGAACAATAAACGCGAGAAAAGTTCGTTTCAAGAACCAATACTCTCGAGCGTTCGATAAAGAAAAGAAAAATAAAAATTCTTTAAAGAATCTACCAGAGAAAAGTGCGTAGTTACATAATCAAGAACAATAAAAATTCGTCAAAGAATCTACAGGAGAAAAGTGCGTAGTTACATAACCAAGAAAAATAAAAAATTCGTTAACGAATCTACACGAGGAAAGTGCGTAGTTACATAACCAATTGGAAAATATAGTGTCAAGTAGACAAGAAAAAAAAATAACATTAATAAAAACGCAAGTGCAGTGCTCCAAAAAAAAAAATATAAAAGAGCAAGTCACCAAAAAGTGGCGAACGAACAGGAAAGAGGAAATTCGAGGAACCAACGGGAAGGTCTCAGAAGAAACCTTTTCGACGCTCGAAGAACAATGGCAATAGATCCTGTTAAAACTTTAGTAAGTCTAGTTTTAGATCCTATAAAATATCTCAAGTCTCTGCCCACATACGATGGCAGAGACGACTTATGTAATTTCATAGATTTGGTAGATAGAATCTATCCAACACTGGGAAAATATGACCAGGCCAGCCAAAAATTATTTTTTGATGTGTTAAAAAATAGATTAGTTGAAAAAGCCCGAGAGGCTATAGAAATTAATGTCGTGAAAAATTGGGATGGAGTGAAAAGAATTTTTTTTTTTTATACTTTGGTGACTCTAAATCCGTAGAATAAATATATGACGACCTTAGAGGTCTGCAGTACAAAAGTACCTGTCAGATAGTACAAAGCGCATACTTAGGAGATTAAACAACAAAACTAGGATAGAAAAAGACAGTGATTCATTAGAACTAGAACAAAATTGCAAAACGGCTTTAAGACTATTTATAAGAAAAATTCCGGAACCGATTGCAGAAACCCCGAAAACCTAGAACAAGCTATCCAAATATTGCACGAGACAGGATATGCTTATAAAAAGTCTTACCAAAATCGAGTTTAGTTTAGTTTTATATCCATTTTATTTTCTTAATCACTAACTCTTACATACTAACAAAAAATGCTTAAATGCTAGCTTACAATTACTTAATAATCTTATACTAACTTACTGGCCCCACACAGGCACTCTAAGCTAATCTGAATTCTTATAACTATGTCTTTCGACTTCATTTACATTTTCTTAGAACTATTTACGAGTATTTTGTATACTTAAAGCTAAGAAAAAAATTTGTTAACAAAACTTAGCATATGGACATAATTTTTTATTTTTAATAAAAACTTAGTATCTAACTTAAAATAAACCTTAGCCTACCTAAACTAAATGTACAATACACACATAAACACCCATAGACGTTATACACAATCATATACATATATCAGTATACACCTTTGTATACACTGATATATGTATATGTTTCTTAAATGCTAACCTAAACCTATGCAAGCCGGCCATCGCTATTCACAGAGAAAACGGATTGGTCAACTCTGCCTCATTAGTGAGGCTGGTCGGTAATTGACGAAAACGACCCCGAAACATGTTCCCCATCATTCAACCACCAGAAATGCTGGTGCTGCCGAACGGCATCCCTCTTATCGCGATTCCCCACCGCCCTACTGAACCTGAGGCGATCCACACTGCCGTGTGCGACGTCTCTGTCGTAGTTGAGTCGCCTGTCCCCAGCTGTCCGAGCGACATGGAAGATTAACGGCACCGCTGATCTACCCTGGATCAACCCTATCTGATCTAGGTAGAGGAATGCTTCCGGTGGAACGAAGCCGTCAGAGCGCACACTCTCGTGGTAAAGGTAATTGGGGTAGTAAGCCCCACATATCAGGTTATTCGTCGAGGTCATTGCTCTTGCAATGTGCCTTCGAGTCAGCTTAATTACGAAGTTGTCCACTCGTATTAGGTTCGCCCTATTATAAAGGACCTCATTAGGATAAAATTTCTTGTACTCCGACTCTGGTGTTCTGTACAAGCGAAGACAAGCCCTCTCAAACACCCGAATCTTTTCCATTAAGCTTGCTCGTACATTGAACCACACGGGACAACCAAATACCAGCATGGGCCTGATAAGGGCCATGTAGCAGATTACCTTTACCCTCGCATCGAGTTGGCTGCTATAAAACAGTCTCTTTGTAAGGGCAAAAGCACCTCTAGCTCTGGTCAGAGCAGCATCTACATTTTTGCCAAAATACAGAAACTGATCTAGCCAGATTCCAAGGTATCTGACTACATTTCGACAGGCAAGAGGTTGTCCGTGTTGTCCAATGATCGAGAACTTTCGCCAATTTTTTCTGGTATCCCTAGAGGCTCCAGACAACGGCGTCCTAAAGAGAATGGTTTCCGACTTCTGAAAGTTGATTTTCAACTTCCAGTCATCGCAAAATCGTCTTATCTTATCGAAGTCACGCTGCAAGAGAGTATTAATGACCTCGATTTTTGGACCTGTTCTGTACGCTACCAAATCGTCTGCGTACGCAATAGTATGGGAAAGTGAACCTATCAAGTCGCTTGTATAAATGTTAAAAAGGATCGGCGAATTGACCGCGCCTTGCTGAAGACCATTTTTAATTTGAAATATTCCAACAGAAGTCACGTCACCATTTTTCACGATGAACTGTCTGTTGGTTAGCATATTCTAAAGAATGTACAAGAGTGGTTTACTGATCCCCAACCGAGTCAGCTTATAGAAAAGACCCTCTAACCATACGGTGTCGAAGGCCTTCTCCAAGTCAACAAGGCAGGCACCAGTGCATTGTTTTTTGCCTTTATTCCATTGGATATCGGATACCAGTTTAGACGCGGCATGTGAGATATCATGTCCCGTCTTAAAACCGAATTGATTATCCGGAATTATATGTTTGTCCTCAACCCACCTAGACAGAGCTCTATTGATTACCTTTTCAAAAACCTTACTGATATTCGGAAGGAGACTTATCGATCGGAGATTCGCCGGATTGGATATATCCTTCCCCTTTTTGGGGATAGGTTGAACCACCGCCGTTTTCCAATGCGCTGGATAATGTGCATTATTCATTGCATTATTAAACAGGGTGGTGTAAATGTCCACCGCTTCTAGAGGAAGATGTCGAAGCACGATGTTCGGAATACCATCGGTCCCCACTGATTTCTTAGCCCTGATTGTATCGAAGATCTCATGGAGTTCTTCCTTCGAAATGAATGGGGGTAGGTCACCCTCTCTGGCAATGACATTATTGGCCATATTTTCGTCGTTGAACTGGGTGAAACCAGAGCCTTCGGATCGCCAGTTCCCTATTTCATTTCGAATGCAGAAGTCGTGCACCAAGACGCGATTGTCAAGGTCATAATTAGGGCCAATGATATCAATGGCCTTGTATACTTCCTGAAAAGTCGCCCCTATGGTCTCAACTTTCTCCTGTGGATCCTCGATCACAAAGAAGTCGTCATCATCAGCGGCCTCATTTGGATCAATACCTGCTATTGTCAGTAACCGTTCGTTGTCTGTTGTCCGGGCTATTTTAAGACACTGAAGGTCGTTTTGATTTTTTCTCCGAAATAGTTTATTTATTTGCGGAAACATATTCGGGTTGCTGGTGTTTACAACCCGAACCTTGTTGTTCCAATACAATCTTACAGAAATTCTGTAATTTTCCTTTATTAGCGTTTGAATATTTTTAATCGACGACTTCAGTGTCCTAATCTCCGGGTCTTGTCGGTCAGTTAACTGTCTGTACAAGTTTTTGAGTCTTGTCAGAAGTCTACTTTTCTGTCGGTGCAGTGCGTCAATAGTAGGATTGCGGAACAGGTCTTCGTTAGTCGTACGTTGATACCGCGGTATTGTAGTGTACATAGTTTGTTTAATTGTCTCTTCCATTTGTTTTAGGTACTTGTCGATCTCCTCGTTTGACAAATTCCTATTGGACGGTGGGTGGAGCGTGTTCGAGGAGAGTGCTCTTTTCAAGGTTGTGGAGAAGCGTGTCCATCGAGTCCTGCTGTATTTGTAAGAATATCTTTGGACATACTCCTCCAATTCCGCAATTTCGTTGGGAACTTACCAAAATCGAAATAGCAACCATTTTAACCAATCAGATGTTAACTCACATAGGCCGGAACCAGGTAAAAGTAACCACAACAATAATGCTAGTAATTTTGAAGCTAGCTCTTCTAAAAACAATAGATCAGGTACAATTAGAAAAAAGAATTCAGGAAATAATTCAGGGAAATTCTGAAATAATAGTGATAGATCAGGAACATTTACCAATAATTCAAATAGAAATGATAATAATTCAGGAAATTTTAGGTCTAATGACAATAACCAAATCGAACCAATGGACACATTGTCCGCCTCTTACCAAAGAGAAGTAAACACTATAGGGAGCAACCCGGATTTTTGCGAGGGAAGCCATCCGGCAGGCTTCCCTATATAGTCATTAAAACAAAAAATGACAAATATAGATTAAGAATACTCGTTGACACCGGGTCAGAAACGAGCTTTCTCAATCCCGGTATATGCCATCCAAAATGGCAAATCACCTATAGAAGTTAAGACTACAAGTTCTATTATTTACGCATATACAAAAGTAAGAATCCCATTGTTCAAAGAATTCGGTCAGCTTAACAAAACTGCTGAATTCCTTGAATACAAATTTCACAACACTTTCGATGGACTAATTGGCAATAATGTTCTTCTACCAGTGAACGCCATAATCAATTACAAGGAAAACCTATTGATAGTAGAAGAAACGAAAATTCGGATCTTTTTCAATGAAGATGAAGAAGAAACTATCACGATGGAAAACTACAAGAAAGTGGTTCCACAATTGGAAATTTCCCATACGGAAATCAATACAGATCCCATCCTCGATCAAGTAAGACTCGACCACTTAAACGACGAGGAAAAAGAATAAAATAGTGGAATTAATTTCCCAATACTCTTCAATATTCTACCAAGAAGAAAGTGATCTATCGTTCACAAATGCGATTAAGCATGGAATAAGGACGGTAAACGACATCCCAATACACACCAAAAACTATAGATATCCCGAAGTGCATAAGGCCGAGGTGAAAAAACAAACAGACGAAATGCTGAAACAAGGCATAATTCGCCCCAGTAATTCACCATATTCAGCACCTATTTGGATCGTCCCAAAAAAGAGGGATGCTTCTGGAACACAGAAATGGAGAATGGTTATCGACTATCGGAACTTAAATCAAGTTTCGATCGATGAAAAATTTCCCATTGCGAACATAGCGATGTACTTCACAACGTTAGATCTTGCAAAAGGTTTTCATCAGATCGAGGTCGCTGAGGAAGATATTATGAAAACCGCTTTTTCAACAAATGGGCATTACGAATTACGAATTTGTTCGTATGCCATTTGGTTTAAAGAACGCCCCTTCAACGTTTCAGCGATTGATGAACTCTGTTTTAGGCGAATTCATAGGAAAAATATGTCTCGTCTATATGGACGGCATAATTGTATTTTCGACTAGTTTGCCAGAACATTTAGTATCTTTAGGAAAAATCTTCAAGAAACTTAAAGAAGTGAACTTAAAAATTCAGCTTGACAAAAGCGAATTTCTGAACAAAGAAACAGAATTTCTAGGTCACATCGTAATAAAAACAGGTATTAAACCTAACCCAAACAAAGTATCGGCTATTAATAATTACAAATTACCAAAGACATCAAAACAAATCAAGGCATTTCTAGGTGTCACAGGATACTATAGAAAGTTCATCAAGGACCATCCTAAGGCAGCAAAACCTATGACTATGTTTCTTAAGAAAAACGCCAAAAGTGATCAAAAAATACCGATTACATCGAAAGCTTCGAAACTTTGAAAAAATTAATAACTTCAGAACCAATCCTTAAGTACCCTGTTTTCCAAAAAAATTACTCTTACAACGGATGTTTCTAATTACGCATTAGGTGCGGTATTATCACAGACAACCATCCGATATGCTATGCTGGTCGTACCCTTAACAACTACGAAACTCGTTACTTTACTATTGAGAAAGAGTTATTGACCATTATGAGGGCGACAAAGTATTATAGACCCTATTTGTATGGAAGGAAATTTATAATAAGGACTGACCATGGGCCTTTAATTTGGTTAAGCTCGCTAAAAGAACCGAATGCCAAACTCCAAAGGTGGAAAATTAAGCTCGAGGAGTACAACTTTGACATAGAATATGTTAAAAGAAAAGATAACCAGGTAGCAGACGGTTTATCCAGAATGAAAATTCACTACAGCGAAGATGTAAATGAAAATACCATGGACAACAACGATACGGAAATGGATGCACAATCTATGATAGCTACTGTTCACAGCGCAAAGGAAGACAGCAGTTACCATATCCCTATTGTTAACTCTCCTGTTAACTTATACAAAACACAAATCATTTTAAATTCCACAAACGCTATAAGCAATCACAAAGTATATTACGAATTTGGTAAAAGAAGAATTGTTATCGAATTGAAAGAGTTTAAAGAAGAATTTATTTTAGACTTGCTGATGCTTGCACAATTCCAAGATGTTTACATTAAATACTTTTGTAGAAATAAACTTTTAAGAGTAGTTAAGTGTAGTAAAATGTAAATCTTAATCCAGAAACACTAGAACTGGTGGAAGAAACTAGTAATATACGAAGACTCTGCCGAACTTAAAGATTAAAGTCCCATGACTAAATATGTATCTTGTACATAGTCAACTATAGGTAGTACCTACTTAAAAAAACGTTAAACATAGTGGTGCCTTCTTGCACTTTACTTTACTTTACTTGCACTCTACTTCTTTATTTAAGCAAAAAATGTATCTGGATGAAAGAAAAAGTATTTACACACTTCAACATTAGCCAATGGATGATGCCTTAAATCCACTATACTGATAAACCGAAATTCATTTGTAAAATTCGAATGGCTAGATAAGGCCTATGTATGTACATACTTGATCGTAATGATAAAGAGGGATTTCCAGAAGGTTCTGACCACTTTGCTTGAAAACCTACTTGGTGTTGGATGCAGATTTGATTATATGTACATATGTAATTCGTTTTGAATTCTCCCACACCGAGATTTGATCCTTCACACCTTCCATTAAAAAAAAAATCAAACTTACGAATATTCAGGTATGTATATAATTACATACGTGCAAATACAAATATTTATTAAAATACCTACGTACATATGCGCACATGATAATGTGTTTTTTTGTATTTTTTTTACTAACACCGAATTTTTGAAATTGTATTTCTTCTGACTGGTTATGTTAGTTAGATTTGCAGAGAACAATACTGCTATACATACGCATGTATCCGCACTTGTATCTACATTTACTGTGGATTTTTCTAATTAAAGTATAATACATACATATATGTACATATGTATGTACCTACGAGAAGGTAAAAATTTATTACCAAAACCAAATTGTTGTTAATAAATATGACGTAGTACGTATACACAAACATGCATATAAGCATGCATGTATTTAGATACACAATCAATTGTTCGAAAACCGCAAAACCGGTTAACAAAAGAAGATTTACAATAACAATGTTTTACCACATTCCACTTTTTACGTATAGATGTATGTACATTGCATATATATATATATATATATATATATATATTTTGTTAGCAAAGAATACAAAATGCAAATTAGCACTAATTTCGCAATTAAATAGTAGGATTAGGCATATAAATATAATTTAAAAAAAATCGGAAGTAGAAAACTAACATTTCCCTGAAACAAGCAATGACTGCTACTATATGTATAAAACGTATAATTAACTTGAATATTTATTTTGAGCCACATGAAATATGTATGCACGTATGCATGTATGTATGTATGTACGTGCACAATGCTTCGTTGAAACCACGTTGTAGCAGATATGCCGTGTGCATACATACATACGCTTGTACATGCATATACGCATATACACTCCACCATTGCGATATCAAAATACGTTATTTCCACAATTCCACAGGAGAAAACTTTAAGTGATCTGCTATCTTGCTCAGATATTGCTTGCCGCTGCTATGCTCTCCAATACGTTATTTTGTGGCTATGATATTATATTTCGTCTATTGATGTTCGTGATGTAGTTAAGTAGAGAATCCACCGTAGGAATGTAAGTTACTGATTCTCTTTTCCTCAACAAAAAACACCTGTCACATATCAAATTCAGTGTTTAGGTTAATTCGTTTGGGTGCGGACACGGTTTCCCTCTACGTGCTAAAAAAAACTATAGAAACTTCAAGTTCTGTTTAAAATACCGCGATTGTTTTAAGCTACCGCTTTTAAATGTGTAAATAACAATTTCTTCAACTGATTTATAAACGAGGTAAAATAAAAAAAGGCTGAGCAACCAATATAAGTATGTTTTCTGAACCTCATTTTATGATTTCCTTGTTTAACTAAATACAACTTTTTTTGAAAATAAGTCACAATTGTTAACGAAAAAAAAAACACAAAAGGTAGGTATGCAGGAGTTTAACTTTAGTGTTATCACGAAAAATAGTTTAATTTTATTTATATATATATGAATAAATGTGCCTCATAATAATAAAACAAATATATTCTATTTAAAAATAAATGTTTGGATGTTAAATTTTAAACCGCGCCTTTACTGTGGTAGTATTGTATACTTAATGTACCTAGATCTGAACAGAAGAAAAGCCAATGCGGAGGCTGTTCAAGTGCTCCTCATTGGAATGTTTGTTTATTTTTTTTTTTCTAAGATCTGATCATGCGAATCATCGATAAAAATGTATAAATGTGTACAAGTAATTCAACCTATACCTACATATTGAAATAAAGTTTCTACCGCTTTAAGTCACGAGTTCGTAAATTATTTTGACTGATGTGTTATTTTCATAAACAACTCCAACTGTTTAAACTTTACTGGTGTCGAACATTAGATATAATATCAACCTTGATGAATCAGCATCATTCAAATTGAGATAAGCTTACCAGCTTAAAAGCACGCATTCTGTTTAAACATCCACATTTTGCTAAATAAAAAATTTTATAATTGTTTGTAAGTTTGTAATATGTGCGTTCTTATTAAAATTAATATATACCAACATGTGTACGTAATGACAATTTGTAAGTGAAAGTATTAACTTATTTAATTTTTTAAAACTGCTTATAGCTTACATACTATGATGGTTTGAAACTAGCTGATAAGTATTTATATGGCATGGTGACATATAGGTATTATCGCAGTCTCTGTGCGACTTTTTTAAGGATTCAAAATAATTTTTAAAATTATCTCAGAACGGAATACCTCAAATTTTGTAATGACTTCATTTTTTAGGAATTTCCACATCAGCTGATTCCTTATGAGTATTGTTTTTTTTTGTAACAATATTTTATGAACCTGTATGGATTAACGTACATACATAGTTCAATTTATGTATAAAGAAAGCAATTTTTTTCTATAGGATATGATCATTTCTTAATATTAAGTTTATGTATACATAGTTCATAATACTCATTTATTTGTTTAGTACCATAATTCATATTATATACATATATGCATATGTATAAAAGTATTATTTCAAATTCAAACATTTACACAACCACTGAAATAAGTTATTAAAGAACAGTGATTCGTATTTAGTGAAACATACTGAAAATTATGAAAAGAATCGTTGAAGACAGTTATAGAACAAGGAAGTCAAAGTTTTTAGACATTTGTTGCTTTGTTTTTTTAGCAAACTACCCCTTGATCCACAATTATGCCATACCGTTTCGATAAATAAATACTTTTGTACTCGTATGTGCGTATCTATTATATTTACGTATTAAACTGCTTTTAATTGATGGCGTAAAGTTAGTCTTGATTCTTTATTTTTAAGGGCTTTTGCTATAAATACGTACATATATACAAAATTATAATCAATTACAACCATAACACGTTCTGGCATGCATTCCAGATATATACATTGTACCTAAATCTTTATTTTTTTATTTTTACTGAATTACAATACAAATGGTGTTAGATATGACACTTAAATTATTATTATGATATTATCTTATTATTGTTACGAATACAAATATAAATATTTTATTTACATTCTAATTAAAATAGATACATTACATGTATGCGCAGCTACGTTGGTCAAAATAGCAGTGCAAACACAAGTTAGGAGCATACGAATATCAAAATGTGAACTTTTTTATTAATGGAATATTTGGGATATGAAACGTATATAAAAACTTTTAGTGTATATACCTGCGTTGTACAGTTATTAAATTAGCACCAATTGGTATAATTTTAGAGGGCACTTCATATTGAATAACCTTGTTATTGGCGCTGATCTCTCAGTTGGCTGATGTTTTTATGTATTTGTGTAATGTATTTATTTTTCTCTCGGTCCTGATCTTCAACTTCGAAAAAACTTTGATCCCCTAATATCTTTTGGGATTGATTTTACGACGACCTACCTTGAACATAGCAATACCAACTGATTCAGTCACCTTGAAGGTTTTTCAATATCGGAGATTGGAGGCATGACCGTCGTGTTTAGCAAAACATTAAGTTTAAGCAGGATTTTTTGTTTATAAAAGGCTGCGGTCTATTCGAGTTATTGAAAATACCCCACAGTAACGTGCTTCCTTTATGGTTTGAGAAAAACTGTAATGTAAATATTAAGAAATCCTTTTGGCTCATTTATGCTATCATTAAGTATTGCCTTAAGGGCTGATTGTTGTGCCATCTTCGAAAAAAATAAAATAACGTTCCCGGATCCTCGATGTGCTGCTTCAATTGAAAATCTGCATGTGACCGTGGCTCAAGTGGTAGTGTACTGGCTCCCCAATTGGAAGGTTCAGCGTTCAATAAAAAACCGCACCCGACCGCATTCTTTTTCCAGGCAACTAAAATCATGTAAGATGAGTGGTTGCCTAGAATACAACAACAAGTCCAATTACACTAATAATTTAGTCTCCCCATTAAATGTTGGATGCCACCCATGGAGCGAAATAGCCACTGTGCCCAAACATCTTTCCTTCTCTTTCTGTCCTATTTTCCGAAAAACTTAACACATGTTTTGGCATCAGAAGTGTATTCATACCCACTTGAGTGTTAAGTTCTTAAAAAAAAAAAACTACTTTGGGTTACTTCAAATTTATCTTTGAATTTACTGGTTATTCTAACTATGGATTTAACTTCCGTTTTAAAGTCAACGTACATATAAGTTTTCTAGGATCTCTATCGAACGTTTTTTCCAAACCGATAAAGGTGATATGAGGGGCGTTCAATATATTTTCGGTATCGATATGAAGGAAAATGCGAATTCAATTTAAATTGTTTTTATTTTTCAATATAATCTCCCCTAACATCAATGCATTTGTTACATCTTGAGATAAGCTTTTTTAAACCCTCAAAAAAATAAATTTCCTCTTTCTCTGCAAAATACCCATTTATTGCCGACTTGAGTTCTTCATCATCCGAAAATCTTTTTCCACGATGATATTTTTTCAAATCCGGAAACAGGAAATAATCACTAGGGGCAAGGTCTGGACTATAGGGTGGGTGTTGGATTTCTTCGAAACCACAATCTCGCGCAGCAGCCTTGGAAACTCGCGCCGTGTGAACATTAGCGTTGTCATGAAGAAGCAACACACCCGCTGCGAGTTTACCCCGTCTTTTCTTTTTAATTTCCTCCCGCAAATTATGCAAAGTGGAAGCGTAGGATGTGGCGTCACCTTTTCTTTTGTACTCAATGAGCAAGATTCCCTTTGAGTCCCAAAAAACTGTGGCCATGAGCTTCCCGGCAGACGGAGTGACTTTGAACTTCTTCGGGGGGTCTGTTCCTTTTTGTGCCACTGCATGGACTCTTGTTTGCTTTCAGGGTCATAGTGGTGGACCCATGTTTCGTCCCCAGTAACAATTCGATCCATAACACCATCTCACTACACATCTCCAAAAGCTCTCTACAGCATGCGATTCTCACTTTTTTCTGAGGCGCTGTGAGCATTCGTGGCACCCACCTTGCACTGACCTTTGAAAGGTTAAGATGGTCATGAAGAATGGTGTGAATGGTACCAATTGAAAGCTTGGTGATCTCTGCCATCATTTTCACCGTTATTCGGGCATCCTCAAGAACAAGTTTTTCGACTTCTTTGATGCTTTCTCCGTACAAGCAGTAACCGGGGCACCGGAGCGGGGATCGTCTTCAATGCTCTCTCTTCCTCTCTTGAACTCACTTGACCACTTTTGCACAGTTGATAATGAAGGTGCGGAACCCTGGTAAACAGCCACCATCTCCTCATGAATAGTTTTTTGACTTTTTCCTTGCTTAGTGAGAAATTTAATTACAGCGCGATGCTCAATTTTCACCATCATCGTCTCAGTTGCCATTATGATTCTGTTTAACTAGAGATAAAACTCGAATTAATAATCACATTTATATGAAATTTTACATGAATGCACTAAAATAATAGTATTACTTGATAAATAAGTCAATTTATATATACAACCACAGCTTCAGCCCGATACCGAGAATATGTTGAACGCCCCTCGTATGTTGATCTTTTGAAGCATCTCTTTGTTTCTCTACAATTAACCGTAAACTGAATCTCGTTTTTGAGATTTAATAATATTGCACCGTCTAGAACTCGTTCCTATATTTTATGGTATGTTTCTTCTGAATCTTAGGTCAAATGTTACTAATACATATAAAGTTAAACGTCAAATAGTAGTGTGTGTCAACTAGATTTTTGTTTTCGAAAGATCGACTTCGTTGTTGGAATCTTTCACAATTTTATAGTTTTTTAACTCAATAAATCGGTCTTCTGCCATTTCGCTAAACAAAGAAATTACGGAATAAAAATTTGACATTTAACCAATACATGTGACAATTTTGACAGCAAGGCCAGAAGAAGTTTTTAGTGTTTCATTGGAATCCGAATCGCCTTACTTCCGGCGAAAAACCAATGGTAACGCCATTACCCTTTACGGGTAATACCTGTATCACCATTTAGGTATTTCAGTTGAGTCACCAAAAAAAGTTAGACAATTTTAAAGTTAAAAGATTTTAGTGCGGAATACTTTTGTGTTTTTTTGAAGAGGAAAGGTGTAAGAAATATTGAAGTGATATGTAATCAAAATAAATAACATTTTTCTTTTGGCAAGAGCAAATCTAAGATTGCACTGACATACGTTTTTGAACCCAGAATTAGAAAATCAGACGAGGATAGATCTACGATTATACAAAGGCACAAGTGCTGACGTTTACGAACTCACCCGACCTCTAATCATTTTATTAACCAAAATAATATTACAAACCTTAGAATGTATGTGATCTGGACAGTGTAGTTGTTTTCCATAAGTAAATATCCCTGCTCGTCTTTTGTGGGATGAAATTTCTTGCCTCCGTTGAGCAGCAATTATTAAAATATTAGCCTGGTTACTTATGACGTGACGTTTTACGTTAAAACTTGTTCTTTTTTCATTGATTGCAAAGCAAAATTTTCTAAGTCCTAACATAAAGGCTGCGAATTTATCCGCTTTATTTGATTGTTTTACACATCATATGTATTTTTACTCAAGATAGATTATATCGATATCACTACTTCCGTTGACCTTTAGTCCTTTTTGGTGTTTCACATAACTTTTTCACTTAGATCCCTACGTTATGGAGCTGGCCTCGCAAATTTGCCGCGCATAACTGGCCTCTGCTTTTGTAAGGGTCTTACCAATCTATCTCACCGGTCTTTTTCAACGAAAATTATAATATATTAGCAAATGTTAGCACTGAGTCGGAATTGGTTCCTGGAAGATCAGTTTAGAATACTTTTTCACATTATTCCAGCGCAGATGGTAATCAGCTTGGGGATGTGTCCCCAATGCGCTCGGCAAATTAAGTGAAGTTCCTTGCCTAGTGAGCAACGTATTTAATATGGTTTAACCATATTATTTTCTCTCGCTGACTATATCCTCCTTAAACCTTGCCCTCAAACACAGTAATCCGATTCCTTGTGTTCTAACGGACACATCGTGAAAATCCCAACCGACGAAAATAATTTCCTTCCTTAAAGCTACAATAGATTAAAAACGCATTGAAATCGCACAAAAATGTTTATTTACACTTTGCAATTAAAAATATTTATTTTTTGGTTTAACTTTTTAACTAAGAGTACTATTAGAAAAATTCGGTGTATATATTTCATTTATAAAAATCAATTCATATGGAAAATACAATTAAATTCTGTTCGAAGGAAGATAATTTCTAAAAAAAAATATAATGTTTTCATAAGCCATCGGAAGATGAAAACAAATAATTTGTTTGTGTTGCAATCTTTTGTAAGACAACTGCATAGACAACGTTTTGTTGAGGAGCTCCTGATTTTAACTTTTCCCCGAATTTTTTTTTTTGAATTTGCTACAATCCAGAGTGTGGATTTTTATATCACTTATAAAAAAATTAACGAATTCGTTCTTCTCTAAAGTGCTGTAGTTCATAACAAGTCTTCCATGTCTGTTTTATAACCACCTGAAAAAAGATAGTTAGAGCAGAAAAGTTATGAATTTTATAAATCAGTCAATGACTATGGCGCCAATATGTACAATGGACATATATATGCAGTTTGATTGCAATAATTTGCAATTTTTTGTATGAAATTACTCTCACAAATCATCCTGACTTCAGTTGTAACGACATTTCGGTTATAACGACGAAGTTAGAAGTTAAATGACTAAATATAATATTTTGGTTAGAACGACTTAGGTTAACACGGTTTTTACGTCGTGGTTGTTCGGTATGAAATTCGGATATAACGACCGAAAACAAAATAAAACGGAAGAATTTTCGTAATTTTTACCGTATTCTTGTGTTGAGTGTCTATAGACATGATACAGTTATGTTTAAATGCATCTGGAGTTTATTTTCTTTTATTTTTGTACCGATTGTGCTAATTTGTCATTCAGAAGCACTCCATCCATCAAAAGCGATAGTTTCGTGTGACTACTTAGTTTACAAAACATAAGAAAACGATTTATTGCTTAAATATTAGAAAAAAAAGTGTATTTTATGTTGTACAATAGAACTTAAAAAAACTAAAAACCTTTACAATAGAAGAAAATTTGGGGGCCAGGGTCAGGGAAATCTAACTCAAATCTGGCAAAAACATTTAATGTTTCTGATTTAACAATCAGTGGAATGTGGAAAAGCAAAGAAGCTGTTCAGATAAGTTTTGAATCGAAGTCAATAAAGGTAAAAAAAACGTTTTTCGAAAATGCTGACATTGGAAAATCACTACTGAAATGGTTTAAAACTCAGAGGAACAATAATGCGCCTATAACAGGGCCATTATTGCAAATGAAAGCCAATAAAATTGGACGACTTCTTGAAAAGGATTTTAGATGTACTGAATGTTGGATTTAACCTTTTCGAATGCAAAACCACAAAAAATTCCGGGAGGGCGTTGGTTACAAAAAGGTTGACTAATAGTTCGAGGAGAGTATCAACCCTGTGAAATATTTAATATGAACGAAGCCTGACTAATTTACAAACTAAAACCTGACAAAACATTTAAATATAGATGAGAGAAGTGCACTGGTGGCAAAATGTCAAAGCAAATAATAATTGTGCTCGTTCGTGCAAATATGGTTGGATTAGAGAATAGAAAACTGATGGGATTTGGTAAATCAAGAAATCCAAGCTGATTCAAGGGTACCAAGTCCAAATAAAATAAACAAATAAAATTGGTCAATTTCTGGTGTTTACGCGCAAAAATAGTAATTTTATAAGTTATTTTCGATCGGGTACATTTCATCTTTTTTGTTACTTTAGTTACTTTGGACGCGTCTGGCAAGAACTTGGCCGCACGCAAAACGTCTGGCGTTCATATTTTTGTAATCTGGAAGAGTTGAACTATCTTTTGAGAGAAAAGAAAATTGGTTATATTAGTTATGCAAAAATGTAATATTTGCTTATTTTAACGGTGTCTGGCACTGCCTTCAACGCACCATAAACGTCTTGGAACCATATATTCATAATAATATAACTCTGTTCTATGTTTTATGTAAAATTGACATGGTTACCTTAATTATGCAAAATTGGGCATAATTCAAACACTTTGATGGCGTCTGGCGTGGCCTTCGCCGCATCCTAAACGTCTGGGATGTTTTGACAGGTGTACCACAAGGATCAATAATTGGCCCAATACTGTTTTCACTTTATATCAATGAGCTTCCGCTATTTGTAATACACTATCTAATTCATCTATACGCTGATGATGTACAACTTTTAATCAGTCGACCCTTCTCTGAAAAAAGTAAGGCAGTTGATTTAACGAACGAGGACTTGTTTCTTATACGAGTATCAAGCTGGGCAAAAAGAAATAACCTCTACCTAAATCCTGCCAAGCCGAAAGCTCTGCCCATCTATCTTAAAGCGTTAGGTGTATCAGTTTTAAACTCATTGAAGCTAGAGGAGGAAACCACTGACTATGTCAGCTCCGCCCGAAAGCTAGAAATGATTTTCAATATTCCCCTCACTTGGTACGACCACTTAAACAGTGCTATCGGAAAAATTTATGGAAGCCTTCGTCTTCTTCGGGTAACTCAATCGTTCATTCCCAAGAAACCTAAACTATTACTGGCAAAAACTCTTATACTTCCCGTTTTACTGTATGGATGCGAAATTTTTTGTGATTTGGACTATGCGACCAGCCGTAAACTAAATGTTGTATATAACAAAAGCGCCCGCTTTGTATTCAACTTACGCCGATATGACCATACAAGAATAATAAAGTTTGTTTAATTGCAATGTTGTTCTGTTACATAGAATTTTTTTTGTTAACAGGAACATTATCTATGTAAGTGTATATTTGTAAACTCGTTTGTATATTTTTGTAAAATAGTTTAAAATATTTCGAAGCTACTAAGCCTCAATAAAATAAAGAAATTATGATACGAGTAATATCATTATGTTTAATTTCGTTACATACGCATACAAATAATTTTGGATTTGGTTTCTGTCATGAATTAACACACTAAAAAAAATGAGGTAGACAAAATCATTGAAAACATAGATAACCTGAACTGAATTGTACATTGGAAGGAAAAGTCAACATAAAACTTATTACATTTTATCTGATTTTGTTTTAACGCATGAACTCTTGAATTTTTGACATTTAAATTTTTGAGTTTTAATTTTTTTACAAATGCATATATGAGTATGTATCTATTTAATTTTCTTTTCTTGTATCATTATTTTTACCCTTTCTCTTTAGTTTATTTAATTCTTTTTTAAATTGTAAATATTTTGCTCTGAATAATAGCCAAAATTATAGGTGATGATACATGATCTCTTGAAGCTATGTGTGTACTCTGTTCTTCTAGAGACAAAATATGTTCCTTTAGTATTTAACACAAATGGTACTGGAGGAGTCACGTGATCAGGCCACAAACACGGATAGGGATGAAATTCTGCGATCAATGATAAGAGTATTAAGTGAGCCAAAAATAGGGCTAGAGGTGTGCCACCTAAATGCACAGAGCTTACTTCCGAAAATTGATGAGTTTAGGCATTTTTTGAAGGATCAAGAGTCGATGTAATCTGTGTATCTGAAACTTGGCTTTCTAGTCAAATTGATGATACCTTATGTCTTCTGAATGGATATAAAAGACCTTTTCGTGCCAATAGACATGATCGGAGAGAAGGTGGTGCTGTTATATACGTGCACGTAGGTATTAGTCTGATGTGCATTTAGAAGGCTGGTAGTAACATTGAATATGTGTTTGTTGATATACAATAGTATGCGACGAAGACAAACTTATCGTGGGAAATGTGTACAGACCGAATAAAAACAACTCATGGAAGAATTTTCTGTCAGTGCACCCAAACTTATAATCGTCGGGGACTTTATTAGTAACCTCCTTGAGCACAATTTTCTGATTGATAACATAAGAGTATTTAATATGTTTCCAGTTAATACTGTTAATCCAACCCATTTCTCCGTAAGTTTTAGTACGCTTTTGGATGTATTTTTTGTTAATGATGTGAGCCGTATATTGTTCAATTAACAGCTCGCAGCACCAGACTGCACGACCTGATTTACCTGTCTGATTGATTTGATCTGCAATGCATAGACATATCGCACACCTACCGAGATTTTAAAAGAATTTAATACACCCTTTTGGAACAAAATGTTCGAAGTGTTATTGGGAACGTATTTATTTCATAATATCTTCAAATGTTCAAATAGAATTCCTGAATGAGAATATACGATATCTCTTCAACGCTCATGCTGCGATTGTTAGCAAGACTTTAAAATTGGGTCAAAAGCCCTGAATACAGCCGAAATTAGGCAACTCTTACGGCTTCGTACTCAAGCTTACAATCGTTGGAAACACACTAGGTTGGGTGTGCATCGCCGAAGCTACTGCAGTCTCCCGTAATCAAGGCGTTTGTAAGATAAATGCGGAAAAAATGTTGTCTACGCAAACCATGAGTCTACGGCATTTGTGGGAAAATTTACGATAACTGGTATAGAGAAAAAAACAGACTTGAAAACGTTGAACGCACTTAACCAATGCTTTGTAAGCTTACCATTCCCAGTTCTTGGAGGAGCATCCACTATGCACGTAAATATAGATAGATACTTGGAATCGAACCCTATGAACTCTACGAGAACAGCTTTTGATTTCTCCAAAATAGATAACATTGACATAGTTGAAAGTGTTATATTTATAAAATCGAATGCTGTCGAAATCAATTAAATATATCCTAACTTCTTTAAAAATATCCCACCAATCACATTGCGCTATATCACACATATCTTTAATACAACTTTGACAACTAGTTCTTACCCAGCCAATGGAAAATGTCTAAACTGATACGGATTTTAAAAGATCAAACTTTATAAATTATAAACTTTATAATTATATTTTATTTATAAATTATTCCCTTAGTATCAAAAGTATTATAATATTTCAAAGAATTATGCAAAAACCTATAAATTGTTATTCTCGTGCTTCAAATATCCTTTCATCCAAATACTTCGATTTTCGACGAAAACATTGAATATATTAGGAGTGCTTTAGATATGGGTAAAATCACTTTTTAAGACTTTTGGATTTTCAAAAGCTTTTGGCACAGTAGATCGCGGTAATTTGTGCGGGAAGCTCACAAGGCTGTACAATTTTTCATCCGCCTGCGTTAATGTTAATGACTGCATTTCAGAATTCCTTCCCACATTCAAAGCTGTTCCACAGGTATCAATTCTCGGTCCACTTTTCTTCTCATTGTTCATAAATGAACTTCCTTAGACAATAACATATAGATAGATTGATTTATTTTTTTCTTTTAAGAACACCCAAAATTGTTTTAATCACATACGTCAAATAACAAATAAGTTAAGTTTAATTTTATTTAAATCAAATATAAATAGTAAACTTTGGTACAGTAGTAGAGACGATAAATTTAAAACGCTTGGTTTATAATTCTGTTTCGATAAGCCATTGCAATTTGGTAATAATGGTAAAGTTGGTATTTATCGTCTTCGCAGTTCAGCACCTAATGTATGCGGACGATGTGCAATTATAAAAAGGAGACTTACGGAAAATATCACAGTGGTCAGAAGAAAACGGGCTCTTCTTAAACCCTTTAAGTCAAAATGTATAGTAATATCACATTTAGAAATCTCATTTTTTTCTGCAACTTCTACTTTAAGGCTCCCCAATAGAATATGTTGAGTCTGCAAAAAATCTGGGAATACTGTTTGATAAGACTTTAAGTTGAGCAAGCATAATAACAATATTATTGGTAAGGCGTACGGTGTATTTCGAACCTTGTTGCACAACACAACTTTATACGTGCTTAAAACAACGTTTAATGTTAACTAAAACACTTATTACCTCAGCCTTAACATACAGTTGTGAAGTGTTCGGGAATAGTATTTTTTATACTCGTAGTTACACATGATAAAGGGTCCGCCATCTAACGTTTTTCAACTAGTGCTTATTTCGTGAATGGTAACACTTAGCTCATGTCTGATTTGACAGATAATTAGTTTTATCCTTCCGCTGAACGAATATGGTTGTGTATACGCTTGAACAACGCTGGGAAATATTGCGACATTACTTTGAAAATCATGGTATTGTTGCAGAATGTGTGCGAAAATTGCGTACGGATTTTGGAAGAAGAGGAGCACCGTCAGCTCCGTATGTTCGTTATCTTGTGAAAAAAGTGAAAGAAACTGGCATCCTCATCGATAAACCAAAGCGTGAAAAGCCAAAAACAGTGCGTACACCCGAGAATATTGCTGCTGTGGCAGAAAGTGTACGTGAAGCGCCATCAACATCAATTCACCGTCGTTCTCAACAATTGAACATTTCGGAGACATCATTGAGACGAATTTTGCATAAAGACCTTGGTATGACGCCATACAAAGTCCAATTGGTTCAGGAGTTGAAGCCAACTGACCATCCAACGCGTTTTCGCTTCGCTATGTGGGCCTGCGATCGACTTAGAGAAGATGCCGATTTTGCCAAAAAAATCATCTTTTCAAATGAAGCTCATTTTGATCTTGGCGGGTATGTAAACAAGCAAAATTGTCGCATTTGGTGCACAGAAACCCGCACGCATACATTGAAAAGCCGATACACCCAAACGAGCAAGGAGTGACCGTTACAGTCAATGGCGATCGTTATCGGGCCATGTTGAACGAATTTTTGTTCACAAAAGTTGAAGAGGAGAATATTGGCAACATTTGGTTTCAACAGGACGGCGCTACGTGCCACACAGCCGAAGCTACACTCGATGTTTTGCGCCTTGTTTTTGAAGATCGCATTATAAGCCGCAGAGCTGATGTCGTTTGGCCACCTCGGAGCTGCGATTTGACACCGTTGGACTATTATTTGTAAAAGATAAGTGTTACGCCGACAAGCCAGAGACAATTGACGCTTTAAAGGACAATATTCGTGTAGCCATTGGTGAAATACAGCTGAACACAATCGATAATGTTCTTAAAAATTGGACCGATCGTGTAGGCTACTGCATGGCCAGCCGAGGTAGCCATTTGAATGAAATTATTTTCCATTATTAACCGGAAGGATAAAACTAATTATCTGTCAAATCAGACATGAGCTAAGTGTTATCATTCACGAAATAAGCACTAGTTGAAAAAAAAAACGTTAGATGGCGAACCCTTTATATGTATGGCCTGCGGAGACATAACCGGACATCTACCTTTTCCAGACAAATTCTCAATTTATCTTTCGAAAATCTCATGCAATATCGCACATTAATAATCCTCTTCAACATCATGCAGACACATGGACCTAGTTGTCTTTTTGATAAATTACACCTTTTGCATACGAAATATTTTTGGCGTACATTTTTTTATCAATGTTGTCCGGTTGTGGAACTCCTTACTAAGTCATATTAGAATAATAGGAGATAAACTATGTTACTAGAGAGAATTGAGGACTCACCGGTCTGTCTAGAACATCAAAATATTGGCTTACACTTTAAACTTTTGTTTTTACTTTATTAATGTAAATATAATAATGAAATAAACAAATCATTATCTAAAATCTGTGTATGTAAAATATGTCTAATATTGTATCTTAATATATTTGCAATCATTTAAATAAATAAAAAATAATATAAATTTAATACGCAATATTCTTGTCACAATTAAATAAAATATTCTCTTGTGCTTATAGAAATATTTGATTGATATCAAGTAATAATTTTCTCTGCAAGGCAGCAAAGTTACTTAATAGGTTCAATCATCTGTAGTTAGAGGGGAATTCCTTGTGGTACGGCACTGAATTATTGATTACGTCGTCAATTTGTGCCAATGCCCATTTTTCTGTGTGGAATTATTAACTTAAAAAGTCGTAATTTCACATGTTGTAAGTCTTAATAATTCCATGTTTACTAATTATTTGCATTAGTCGATCATAACTTCGATGATAAACTGTGATCTTATGAACATACATATATGTCATATATTAGATAGTATGATTAATATTTGTTACATACAAACATTTGTATTGTGACTGAATAAAATTAAAGACAGCCATTCTTATTATTCGTTACACCCTATCGCATATACGCATATTTAGATGTAACATATGTAAGAATCTGTTATACGCGTATACAGCTAACGTCAGGACTACTTTGAACGTTGTTTGGAGAACAGTCTTATTATTGGTAAAATGTAATATGGCCCCTTTCAATCAGAGAAACCCAAAACATTATTCCTAGAAACAAATCGAATTTCGGATTAACTTTCGCTTGCTCGTTTCGTTTAATAGACGCAATTGGAATTTGACTACGAAACATGAACTGTCCGCTAATCAATGCTGTTCGAAATCGATAGCCCATAAGTAGTTTCCTTGGTGTTTTGGCTGTTGTGGTATTAGACATGATGTGTTGTTCAAGTAAAAGGCGTCGTAAGCTATGTAGTTTACATTAGTAAATAAATTGTAAGGCGTTGTCACATAATATTTAATTCCATAAAATAATGTAAAATTGCTGAATTTTTGTTGAAACAAAAGCCGTTCCCTTAACGGAAATGATCCCTCTTTTGCTAACTCTGGAAAATTTTACAAAGTTCATTACCTCAGCAACAAAGTTTTAGTTTAAAGTTCCCGGGGAAGGAAATTTAGTGCAATTGAACTTGTTGTTGTATTCTATGCTACCACTTTTAGTTGCCTGAAAAAAAGAATGTCTTTCGGGCGCGGTTAACGCCAAGCCGTCCGATTTAGATGTAAATATATTATACTAACACTTGAAACACGGCCACGGTATTCTGAAATGACTGAGCTCCACATCAAGTTATGCATGCCACCCGAAGTGAGTTCTGCCTCAAACGCGTGTTTTTGGAAAATTTAATACAGTTAGAGAGAAAGAGATATTTGGGCTCAGTGATTATTTCGCTCCATGGCTGGCATCCAACATTTAATGGGAAGACTAATTTATTATCGTATTTTGACTAATTGTTGTATTTATTATTATTTTTTTATTCTCAAAAAACAATGTACAACTCTCTTGGTAATGTTATTATAATCCTAATACTTACAATTAATTTTGAGAATAGTTAGAGTCATTTAGTATTCAGTTAAAAATAGTAATAAATGACGCATCATTTTAAGTATTTTACTGTGGGGTGAAAAACATTGTACATATGTACATATAAATTTAAAAAAGTTAATTATAAGCTTCAACAAGGAGGAAATAAAATTAATAATAATGAAAAGCAAAAAGTAATGAGAAAATTTTTTTTTTAAATTAATAGCAATTTTTTACATTTACGAGTAGATGGTGAAACGAAACTTCTATTTCTTGATGATTTCAATTTCAAAGTCACAATTTTACTTTAAGTAAAGATTTCTTTAAAATCCTGAGGGTGCGTATATCTTTGGGAAGTTTATTGAAAAGTTTGCAAGATAAAACAAAGAAAAGTTTTTTAAGATCGAAGTGCGAAAAGGTGGAATGCTACTTGTGCTGCTTCGAAGGTTATGGGTGTCACTGATGGAATTGTTCTGGTAGCCACCTCAAATGAAGAAGATTTTTAGGACTTTGTAATATACAAGAGCTTACAGGCAGAATTTTTAGTTTATTAAATAGCCTTAAAGTGTTGGTTACACAAGAAGAATAGCGTATTTTTCTTCTAATGGACTTTTGTGATATAGTTAGTTGGTGTATTTTATTAAGGTAAGCACCACCCCAGCAATTAATATCATATTTTAATCTGTAATGGAAGATCCCAAAATTGAATATTTTTTAAGATATAACACTTTCGAAGCTGATAGAAATTTCGTAGAGCCGATAATAAATATTGCTTGAAAATAGTGGTATGTTCGCCCCAATTTAGATTTTGGTTTATTACAACACTTAAGTACTTCTAAGAATTAATTAATTCAATCTCGAACCAATTAATATTACAGCCAACATTTTCAGTATTTAAGGTGTTACAAGCGCATTGGGGTATACTAAATTTGCGGCAGCACGCTGCATGTATCACGTTGATAATTACTGCTAATTATCAACTCGTGTTTCGCAAGTCAGAGTCTTAAGAAGTGAAGATCTTGGATGATTTCAGCAGTGAGGTTGAAGTGATTGTTTGGGCATACGCAAATGCAAAGTCATCTGCAAAAGCTTTAAGTTTACCGATAAATGGAAAAGTGCCATAAACATGGAGTTAAAGTGTATTACAAATAGTAAGGGATCTAGGGCAGAACCTTGTGGAACATAATTTTTACTTATCGTATTCTGTTTTTAAGATAAGATGCGAACTATTCTATAATAAAGCCTCGAAGTCTTATGCGATACAATTTACTCGAAAGAATTCTATGATCTACCATATCGATGCCTTTGACTATTTCTACAAAAAGTCCATCGCGGCATTTATTGCCATCAAATCCCTTGTACAATAAATATACTCCTTGATAAATGCGCTGTGAGATTGTAGACGTTTAAAAGGATCTAATTTCACTTTTTGGATGAATAATTACATTTTGCAGGTCGAAACATAAAACGGAAATAATATTGTCCTTATCACATTTTCTTTGATTACAGCACCCTACTTTTTCCTCATTATGTTTTTGAAATTTGGCCTCTTCATATAAATTTGGTTGAATGTTCCTCGAGTTTTCAAGTATTTTGAACTCTTCGCAAATATCGTACCTATCCTTTTTAGGGGTATAAAACGAAATGTTAAATTCGAAATTGAATATTTTCCTGTATAGACTTTCTTTTACATAACATTCCCCATTCTCTTCACACTGAGCCTTATACTGTCTATACATTTCTGCAATAGAAAGTCCGGCCTTAAGAAATTTTTTTGTAGTGCTTTGACTACAGTAGTGTGACTCTACTAATGGAAAGGAGATTATATGCTGCCTTACCTTGTCGTTCAAGTTTGGTGATATAATTTTTTTTTGCATGCAATCCGCTTTGAGATGGTCTTGGTACTCCTGTAACTTGATCTTTGTGAAGATGATATTTCGAATGGGTTTATCGCTTATGTTCCCAAATACAATTTCTTACACACTTGAATTGTGTTACTAGAAACATTGAAGAAATATTTAAACATATATTTTCTTCTCCCATCCGTTGTTTTTCCAGTTCTACCTCCAACACATTCAAATTTCTCAGTTGTTGATGAAATAAATATTTTATTTCCTGCGGCGCTCAAAGAATAGTATGCCTTGAATAACTGAAGTCTTTCGTTTTCCGTTATATACCTGGACTGTAATTTGCATGTAACTGCGCAATTTTTGGTTGTTTTGATGTATTTATCTTCAACATATTTTTTCTTCCCGAAACATAGGCTTGACCAGCTATACGTATGTTCGCCTTCCACTTGGTAGAGTCTCGATTTCTTTTTGTTGTTGTATTCCTGGAGTTGTCAATAACATCTATTATAATGCCATCAGCGGTTATTTGGGAACCCGGTAGAAGACTGTCAAAATTCATGTCAATTTCAACTTCTGTCTGAGATTCCATTTTTGGTAAGTTACTACACCAACGAAATTTATGTTAAACCCCTTTAAAAACTAAATTAAGTACTGTCTTACTTACGGGCTTTTAAATTAATTAATTTTGCAATAAATAACTTAAAATTTGTTTGTTGAAGTTCTGACTGTTCTTTATTTATAAAAATACATTCAACGCCTGCAACTGCTTAAACCGACTGAAAGAATTACGTTCAGTACCGGCTGTCAACAATGAAATAACATAAATCAGAGCAACCATTTATGAGTAACATGGGCGTATGTAGGTAACATACGACTTTGTTACATTGTTTTTGTTTGAAATCTAAAATCACACAGTTGCATGTAAACATACGACTTTGATCTAAACATTCGGTTAATATTTTTTTAACATCCATGATTTTATGGCATTTTCTCTCCTATTATATGTGCTGCTCTCTCGTAGAAAGTAGGAAAAGCTTCTTAAATGAATTTTGAACGTTTCTGCATCAAAATGTCAAATTTGAAGTTTTGCAACATACGACCTTGTTATTCTCGAACGACGACATCTGAAGTTGCTCCACTGTCTAAAAACCAATTTAATCTTTCTACGCTACCGTCTACCAAGAAAACTTTGTGTGAAACATTTTTGGATATTTTACTATGTACTAATTCTGTCGTATTACAACCTTCTTCATGTGAAACATATTCAACAAATCGTGGCTTTCCTTTTTATTGAATATTTACTTGACAATCGCGCTTCATATGCCCCTTGCGTCCGCATCGATGACAGTTGTAATTAAAACTAGGTTTTGATGTACCTGGTTCCTTTTCGTAATTGCAATTATATGTATGTTTTGAAATACCTGATTCCTTCTTTGAGCTTTGGCTGTAAGCGCATCATCCTTACGTTCAGTTCTTGATTTTCTTTTATCGTTCACCTCTAAGAATCTACAACGCACAACATCCATTCCCGGAAATTGATGACACGCATAGAAAGCAGCTTGTATCGAGCAGCAGCATCACCAGCAGCTCATTGTCCAGCTTGGTATCCATCTCCCGCAGCCGATTTACAATTGAATTGAAGTGAATAAGATATTGTTCCATATTTTCGTCATCATGCATTTTAAAATTTATTAATTTACGGAATTCCTGAACCTTTTGCCGAGTACCCTTGCGATCAAAGCTGACCTTTAAAAACTTCGAAAGTGCTTTCGACGTGCAGAATGCTCTCACAAGGGAGACTTGAGCTGGTTCCATAGCTATAATTAGCTCGCACCTGGCAGCCATGTCCTTGATTTTTCATTCCTCGATTTTGTTAACATCTGAAGTGGGCTTTACCTCCTTGCACAATTTTAAGAAGACGGTTCTTGTGCAGAACAGCCTCCATTTATAGCGTGCGCGTGTAATAATTTTCCCCTTTGAATGATGGAATTTTTCCAGTGAACGTAGTCATTTCGACTTAAAATATTTACACTACTTTATTTTTGTATTTTTCAAAGCGATCTGGGCCCATAACCTATCTGTTTTCATGGATGGATGTAGGAAAAGGTTTTGGGTAAAAAAAAAAACGTTTACTTGTCTTCAGGTCCTTTTATTAACAAAATTCATAAGAGGAAGTAAGAGTTTGACAAATTAATTATAGTAAAGTAATAGATTAACGTAGTAGTTCATAACATAGTTTAAGCTAAAGTTAAAGTAGCAGTTTATATTAAGGTGGGTGTTTAAGTAGAAATTTATAAAAGTTAAAGTCATTATAATGTATTATTTCAAATGTTGTTAATTTCATCAATATTTGACAGATTTCTCAAAGATTCTAAATATTACAGACAGCAACGGAATTGGTCTGTAATTCGCTTTTCCTTTTCTGCTCCCCTTTTTGAAAATTGGAATTACATTTGCCTGTTTTAACAATTCTGAGAAGGTTCCAGAGAAAATGCTTGCATTGAAAAGAATTAATTATTTTAAGCAGTTCAAATCCCGAAATGTTCATTAAAACCAAGCCGTTACTATAAATTCTACGGTCAAAAAGTTGTGTAGTTGAACTACCGCTACTCGACATTGAAAAGTCAAGCCAGGGCGTACATATGTATGTGCCACTGAGACAAAATATTTTATTATCTGTATATATATATGAATCTGTAAATTTAACGTTATGAATTTTTAGCGTAATAGTTTTAAAGTGACTATTAGTTTTAAGGTTAATTTAGCATAATTTCTTTTTTAAGTTTCCCTGGCGCACTTCTTAATTTGTTTTGAAAGTTTCTATTATAACAAGATCTGATTTCTGTTTTAATTTGTTGACATACAGGTGTGTAGCGTTTTTTAAAGTTCGATTACGTGGATGTTTCCATGTCTGGCTACGCAGCTTATACTTCTCAAAGCGAAGCATTCATCTAAGGCTTAAGATTGACCCGAGAACAAAGTACAGTTCTATGGACACACTTGACGTATCTATGAGGTTTTTTTTAAGGTTTTTGAAAACAATTCATAGGCTATAGAAGCATTTTCTTCAGTATACACATAATATACGTACCAGTTTTCCCTCAGGTGTTTTTTATTTAATATTAATAGTTTTGGAAATAGATTTGTTCTATCAGCAATTAATGGCTAAATCTGTCACACACTGATCGGTAATTTGTTGGTCGAAGTTAAAACCAGTGCATGGATCATTTTCTACCTTAAGGAAGCGACCTAATACATCGTCAGACATTTGTTTGACTATGCTCTAGTTGGTTCGTTAATAAATGACATTAAGCCACGTTTAACCAATAAGGATTCATACATATTTACAGCAACACTTGGTCTTAGAATATCTATTTAAAATCTCCAATAATAACACGATTATTCCATTTGTAAATACAAGACCTCTCTTTCAAAAGAATATCAACAAATATCATTTCAGTTACTAGTAAATTAATAAAATCTTCGAGAATGCATACGAAAAAGAATCAAAATTTTGTCGCAAGCTTCCCATCTTCTGATGAACTATGGAAATAGGCTTCGTATCGTTACGATTAGAAAAAAAAAGATTATCATGTCAGTTTTTTATGGTTTTAGTGGTAAAGTCTTTGATTAGGCTTATATTTTTAAACATGGAAATTAATCTACAGCTTGTTTTAGATCATCAAATGATCTGACAACAATAACATTACCATTATCAACCTTTCTCAACAAAATGTTAAAATTATTAAACCGCAAGTATTTATGTTTTATTCCAATTAAAATTTTTTTTGCTTCCACCACCATACAGCGAATAGAGTTTTTTTTCCTCTTCGTTTTTTTTTCTAATAATTCCCTGCTTTGATTGATAGAGGCCAGATGAATTCATAAAGCATTTAGAGCGATATTTTATGCACAATCTCTGCAGGGTTAAGGGTATTTACCTCGGTCACACCCACTATCTCATTCCAGTTTAGTTTAATCTTTAGGGAAGTGATTCTCGATCGCAGTGATGAATTTTCTTCTTTCAACTGCTGTACCATATGGAGAAATTCGGTGTTTATATTTTTAAGGCTCAAAATCTCTTCTAATAGCATTTGAAGGATTACTAAAGCGACGTCGTTACTCACTGCGAATGCACTTTCCTCCACAGACAGTTTGCTAGTTGAGACCATTGAATTTCTTGTTATTTTTGCTGACTGCATTTGCACAAGTTTTCCTTACTGCTTCGATGATTCCACCACTATGTGTTGTTGCTTAAGTTGTAATGAGACTACTGGTGCATTTGCCTTAGCTATGGGTACTTGTTGTAATGATTTCCGTCTAAAAGCCCGTGCACTTGACCCAACGATATTTGTTGTTTGGAAAATCTATAAAGTCAATATCGGATTATTAACACAAGTACTATGGAAGAGGTATCTACTACATTCAAAGCAATCTATTTCTTATGAATCGCTTTGGTATATTTTGTCCTTGCAACTTTTATAGTGGTACCTACTTTTAATAATCATTTTCCGACGCGCTTCCTTTCTCTTCATTTAAAAAACGGCAACGTATTTTAAGCTCATTAAATTCCTATATTAATATGAGAGATAATTACTATAAACTACAAACCCAGTGGAATTTAATGCCGCCAAAAAGGAACGCCGTATTCTGTCGTTAAAGCAAAATTTAGACACCCAACCCTTATCCGTGAATGGCTTTGGCCATACTGAATTCGCAAACGGACCCGGCATGTGTGTCAATAGAAACCTACGTTGGTCTAAATCTTCACGCTTTCCCCAAGTAATGTAAGAAATACTTAACTGGAATAGTCAGGCTTCAATATACAAGTACAAAGCTTTTATTCACCCAAAATTAGAGTGCTCACACCTACGTCTGCTAAATAATAAACGAAACCATGTGATTTTACTTATACATACGTCACACTTGTATGTCACAGTCAGACGAAAATACTACACCACCGTAATGTTACTTGCCTTAGCATTTCGTCTATTCAAACTCTCAACCCCAATACACTTCTCCCTATTAATTTATCCGTTGAGCGCGCTAATTATAAAACAAAAATAATAATAAGGCATGCGCCTAGATTCTAAAAGTGGAAACCTAGCTGTCATCTGCGAGAACAAAAATAGCGACCTGTACATAAGAGTTAGATCTGCCTTTCTTAGTCAAAGCTCTGGCCTTAGATTTACCATATAGCAATTCCTGTCTTAATTTCCTATGGCTATTGATTTTATCAAGGCGTAAATACTAAATAAAATTGCACACTAGAATCTTAAGACTGTTTAGCAAACGTGCACCACGGAAACCTCAGTCCAAAATACAATTGAAATTGGCTTATTGTTTTGACTTTGCTTGACCGTTAACAAGTCAAAACATTGAATGGAATTAAGTTCTCAAAATCGTTTCGTGTTAGTCAATGCATTTTCGAATCTGTTACATTGTTAGGGGCAGATATTTTTATATTTTGCGTAAATTTGTGAACATATAGGGCTTAAGCTGAATTAAGGTGATTAATTTCTTATACATACGAGTATGTACGCACAGGAAGATTCACGTCAGGGAAACAGACACAAGTTGTACAACAATAATTGACTCCAGATTGTCTGTCATTATAAGATTCGTTTTAAGTTTAACGAAACTCAGGAAAGATTTATGTATTTTTTTAAATTATTATTTAAACGTCGGTACATAAAAGTACTACGGTTGTAAAAAATCAAAAAAAAAAAAATTATGAGTATAAATTTATGGCACTAACATCCAAAGTGATAGCATTAAAAACTTATTCGACTCATTTCTGAACTCAAAAAATTGCGACATTCTTACAATACAAACAAAAATGCCAATATTTTTAGAGGACTGCCAAAAAAATGGTGGGAAAAAGATTATTTAAACATTGCACCTCTTACGTAATAGCTAACCGACATAAAAATAATTCTAAGGAAGATAAGAGTATTACCGAATTTAAAAAAAATTATTGGTGAACTGTTATGCAAGTTTTATTTTCTTAAACCAAAAATCTAAAATGCTTCAAATTCGAAAACTGGGGACGGAAATCAAAATCTATACATTCATATTTTGGTGACGTTACTCTAAATTGTTTCAAAGTGGCGGATGCAATGCTTAGTTGACTTTATCTACACGCTGTTATCAATTAGTGCTTTCATTTTCTTAAGTCATATACAGTGAAAGTGTCAAAACTCCGGGTGGGGGTTATCTCACACCAAAAATAAAACAAATTAATTTGACCATGGACCTTTCAAAGTGGAATTTTGTTTATTTTTCTTATGAAAATAAAGGTTTTCTTATACAATAAAAAGTTCAGTTAGGGTATTTTTTTGAAGTCTTATATTGGTAAATGGCGAATTAAAAAAAAATTAATAAATGAAAAAAATTTCATTATATAATAATAATAATAATTATAATAATAATAATAATAATAATAATAATAATAATAATAATAATAATAATAATAATAATAATAATAATAATAATAATAATAATAATAATAATAATAATAATAATAATAATAATAATAATAATAATAATAATAATAATAATAATAATAATAATAATAATAATAATAATAATAATAATAATAATAATAATAATAATAATAATAATAATAATAATAATAATAATAATAATAATAATAATAATAATAATAATAATAATAATAATAATAATAATAATAATAATAATAATAATAATAATAATAATAATAATAATAATAATAATAATAATAATAATAATAATAATAATAATAATAATAATAATAATAATAATTATAATAATAATAAACATTATCTATTATATTAAACATTATTTTTTATAAAATATAACGCTGCCTTATAGAATATTTTCGGTATTTTTTCCCCTGCTTGTCGTAATAAGAGACTAAGTAGAGAAAACACATGATCAGCTACTTTATTACTTGAGATGAGTCGCCCGTTGATACGTATCTAATTACTACCAGTAATCTATATTCTTTTTTTTAAAGAACTTAACACTCAAGTGGATACGAACGCACTTAAAGTGCCTGAACACGTGTTAAGTTTTTTGGAAAATGGGATAGAGAGAGAAAGAAATATGTTTGGGCATCCAACATTTAATCGGGAGACTAAATTCTTAGTGGATATTGGCTTGTTGTTGATTTCTAGTCAACTACTCATCATACTTGATTTTCGTTAACTGAAAAAATGAATATGTGATTCGGGCGAGGCTGGGATTCGAACACCGAACCTTCCGATTTGGAAGCCAGTCTACTACCACTTGAGCCACAGCCACGTGATCGTTTAGGTATTACCGATGATGCAAAATAAAGGTCGATATTCTTGAAATTATCTGCGTCCAACGATGAATTCGGCGATGAACAATAACACCTTCACTCTTCTGAAAATGTTTTTAATGGAAAAAGAAAATGATGTATTTTTGAGAGAAGATAAAGTACTAAATTAATTCATATAAGGGTTTGATAAGAATTCGTTTTGTTGCATTTAATTCTCAACATACCCCCTTAGATGCAACCCCATTCCGGTAGCACAGTGCTCATGTTTTGTTTTGGTAACAGCTTTGGTGAGGATGTCTGTTGTCGTTTAGTTTGTGTCTGTGAAAAATACGACAAGTCTGGAGAGACGACCTCGAATGAATTGATGACGGAAATCTATGTGTTTACTGCGTGCGCTGTTTCCCTGTAGATTCGTTAACTTAATAGCACCCGGATTGGGTGTTATGTTTATGTTTTAAATATAATGTCTCTTGAGCTGCAGATGAGATGGACATATAGTCTTCTGCGGTTGACAATAAAACCACTGTGGGTTGTCTCATTGAGTTCCTTGATATAACCCGTGCAGGATTTGCGATATTCCGAGTCAAATGCCCAGTCAGCGTCACAGTAGCCAATGATACAATAGCTTCACCTGACGACTTACATCTTCATATGCTTGATGCACTGCAAGTACCTCCTCAAACTTTTGACTGCTATACATTGTAGAGAATTAGGATTTGTATTAAAACAACTAAGATAATTAACCGTATAGCATATATCGTTGCGTGTACTTTGAGATATGTACATATACATAACTGGCAATAGCCTCTTTGTAAGGAATATTGCTTAAAACGTTTTCTTTTCGGCTAAGAAGTTTAATATTTGAATCCATAGGGGTGCACTTTAAGCTTCTTCAATACTTGTTTGTGTTTTTCAATTTATATACCTAGCCACCATTTTCGTAATACAGTGATGGAGCCATGTATAGTTCCACCTCGATGTCTCCTTGTACACAGGCTGTCACTGCGTGCAAGTGTTCGTTTTTTAAATTGTGTTTACTAGCCAGAGTAATAAGATATCTGATGAATGTTTGACGGACGACAGATGCGAACATGCCCTCATAGTCTATCCCGTGTTGTTGTTCGTAGCCTTTAAGAGCCTTGTGAGCAATTGCGTTTCCAGCTGCATTCAGCTTGGTTTTAAAAATCCATTTGCATGGCAAGATATTTTCATCGCACGGTATTTAAGGTCCAGGTCATGTTCTCAATGAGCGAATGAAATTGGCTACCCATGGCCTCTATCTTTTGCTTGCTGCTTCTGCTTGTTAAGGTGTCTCAGACGTTTTCAAGATCCATTTCTAAATTATTGATATCAGCTCTGGTTTGATGTACATAAGTGGGGCTTTCGTGGTCTTAAATTGAAGCTCGGTGGCTTTATTTATTTTATTTATTGGCCCGGGTCTACCCCGGACAACTTTATTAAGCTTATTAACAAGCCAAACTTAAAACTAGACTTAAAAACTAACAAAGATATACTTAACCTAATGGGGCGAGGAGAAATGGTGGACGGGGGAGATGTTAAGGGAGTTTTTATTTCTTGTTTGCTGCTATTTAGGTCAAAGACTTCGGCGTAGTTGTTCGTTATACGCAACATTCTGGATATGGGTTCAAAGTGACCGTAGTTGGTGCGGTGAGTTCGGATCAGGAAGAGTGGGACAGATCTTAGATTACGGGGATTGGGAGTGAATGCAATATTTTGCGTTATTGTCGAGCAGTCGATATTTCCAGTCAGTAACTGGTGGATAAAAATCATCACATCAGCGACTTCACGACGTTTTTTTAGGGTATGCATGCTAATTAGTTTTAGCCTATTTTCATAGGGGGGTAATCCATATGGATCGGGCCAAGGTAGACCACGAAGTGCAAAACGGATAAACATGCGTTGGACTGCTTCTATTCTTTGAATGTGTTTATAGGGTGACCAAACTTGGCTGCAATATTCGAGAAGAGGCCTTACAAAAGTAATGTACAGGGACTTTGTAACGTAAGGGTTGGAAAATTCTGTTGACCAGCGTTTGATAAAGCCGAGTGAAGACTTAGCTTTATTTATAATGCTGTAAATATGTGAGTCGAAATTCAATTCTCTATCACAAATTATACCTAGATCCCGTACTTGGGTAGTGGAAGGAATAGGCTCATCGCAGATGAAGTAGTTTCTTGGAGGGGGAGGTAGACGTTTAGGGGAATAGGTTATCGCTTGGCATTTTCTGACATTAAGCTCCAAAAAGTTTTGCTTGCACCATACCGAAAACTTATTCAAGTCATCATGCAGGCAATGGGAGTCAGAAGGCAATGAGATGACTTTGGAAATTCTCATGTCATCAGCGAAAATAGAAAGATTAGAGTTAGTTAAAATTAAATTTATATCATTAATTGTGAGGATAAAGATGATTGGACCAAGGTGACTACCCTGAGGGACACCAGATGTTGCTTTAATGGGTTCGGATATTGAAGATCTGAAGATGACCCTGTATTCTCGGTCTTCTAAATAGGATTTGGTCCATGCCACAAAATGAGGGGAAAAGCCAAGTTTTTTTAGTTTAAAGATGATAAGTTGGTGAGAAATTTTATCGAATGCCTTGCTGAAATCTGTGGAAATTGAATCGACTTCATCACCGTCTTCTAAAGCATGAAGAGTCCTAGAGACGAACTCTGTTAGGTTAGTGGTCGTTGATTTACCTTTCATGAAGCCGTGCTGATTTGTGCAGATAGTTGGCCCATAGTACGGAAGCAGTTGTTGATAGACTATACTTTCAAAAAGTTTGGGTATGCAAGAGAGTTTCGCTATGGGCCTATAATTATCGACTTTGGCTTTACTTCCTTTTTTATGAATAGGGATAATGTAAGATTCCTTCCATAGGAAAGGGAAAGTACCTGTTGAGACAGACAAGTTAAATAGAGCAGCAAGAGGAGGACCGAGATGGGTAACACACTCTTTTATTACAATAGCCGGAATTCCATCAGGGCCAGACGAGAAATCATCTTTAAGTTTGGTAATGTTTTCAGATACCAAAGTTGTTGTTATATTTAGTGAAATGGCTGACGTCTCAGGATAGTTTCTCATATAGCTAAAGTAGCTAGGATCGGGTTCAGCTGTTTTCTTAGAAAAGGATTTGTTAAAATGAGAGGCAAAGAAATTTGCAATGGTTTTTGGGTCGGCAGAAGATTCACTAAGAAATTTAAGAGTAGATGGGTAGCCGTCTGCCTTTCTTTTGGTATTAATAAACTGGTAGAAGCGTTTAGGGTCCGAGACTAAGCTAAATTGCATGCGGTAGAGGTACTCAAGGTAAAGAGACTCACAAAGTTCAGAAAAACGATTATATACCGATCGATAATTACTGTAGTCGGAATCAGATCGAGTTCTTAAGAATTTGTGCCACAACTTGTTTCTGTTATTACGGAGAGAGCGCAGCTCATTGTTGTACCAGGGAGGAGCAGATATGCAGTCCTTTCGGAAGGTATACGGAACGTTCTTTGATCTTAGTATTTGGTCTGTATCCTTACTCTTGATCGTCGGGGCTATTGATAATTTCTGATGTATTCGTTGTGGTGGTTGTATTCATATCACATTCATCGTTCTCGTAACCAGGAGTAGGATCCTTCCTTTTTTGGCAGATCGGTCATTGGCATCTTTACATAGTCCTTCTCTAAAACCAATGCATCTCTGCCTTTGATAATTTGTTTCTTACCTTCACCATAAATCTTTAGCATTTTGTCTCATCACCGTATCCGACGTAGATTAACTTTCTTGACCTCCGATCCCATTTCAGCCTTTTCTCATGGGGAACATGTACTCATTCCATAGCTTCACAAACCAAACACTCACAATTTCTCACACATTACTTCTGGTGTTTTGTATTTAAGAGCTTTCGTAGGCGAGTGATTAAGAGTGTAAGATGCTGAAAAGATTGCTTCAGCCCCATAATTTTTTTCCAATTTTGCATTAAATAGCATATACTTTGCGCGTTCTTTAAGTTTTCGATTCATGTGCTCCGCAATGCCATTTTCCTCAGATGTGTATGGATTTGTTGTTTGATGTGTAATTCCATGTACCTTTAAGAATGGTTATCAACAAGACTTTATACTCTTTAAATTTTGAAAAGACTTCAGCTTTAGAATGAATGAAATACACATTTACTTTGCGGTATTTGTTACCAATAGTTAAGAAATATTTTGCGCCACCAAGCTACTTATGCTCCATGAGTCCACACACATCAGTGTGAATCAAGTACAGCGGGTATGACGACGTTAGACCAGTATTCTTAAACGCGAGCTTGATTGCTTGCCTTCCAAGCAAACGGTCTCATCTTTTGGTTTCAAACTCATATGAGCTCCTTTTGTGTTTTCGTTTAGCTTGGACAAATCGAAGAAGTTGAGGTATCCTTTTCTTAGATGCCATAAGATATAGTGACTCAACTTTTTGATCACATGATCAGAAGAAAATACAAATTTTTGCTGTAATTTTTCCAATTTTACTGTTAGTATAACTAAATTTTCACTCAAAACAGATAGAGTGATTAAGAATCAGCATAGCAAAAGCGAACAGAAATGCACCGTTATTTCGTTAGTACTGTTAAAAGTTCTTAAACAATGCATGTGATCAATTTGTTGAGACTGGTGCAGTATGCAGTATGCAAAGCTTGGTTTTTTTTAAGTGTTTTCTCTCGAAATTAAACAAATTTGATTATTAAAAAAAAATTAATATTGGAATCCAACATAAGGAAAGTTTAAATTTTAGTTTAAGAAAGCCTTTTTAACTGTCTTGAATTTGATAGAAGATGAAAAAACTTGATAAAGCTAAAAAAAAGAAGTGGGGAGGTTAATTGTTTCCAAAATGAGCCTTAGAAAAATTTCTCGAAAAATTCGAATGTCTTTGGGATTCATATCTACAATACGCAAGAATTTGGGCACTGAAATCGAAAAAAAATAGCGCTGGAAGGAAGCCAATTTTGAATTCTACATTGCAATGGCTTATTGTGCGACAAATAAAGTACATGACAATGCGGGCCAGATCAATAACATTTTTTTACAAAGCGATAAAATTACTGTAACAATTGAGGCTGTTGGGAAAATTTTGCGCAAGAATCCCCTTCTGACTGATCGCCATAAAAAATTAAGGCTGGAATTCACTAAAAAGTATAAAAACTATAGTGTTAGTGCCAGTCACAATTAGGTGATTTGGTCGGACAAAAGAAAAATTAATCGTTTTGGGTCCGATGGTCGTCAGTGGACGTGGAGAAAGTGAGTGAGCCAATAAGCAATCGCCACATCAAGCCAACATTAAAGTTTAGAGGTGGAAATCATATGATCTGGGGATGCATGTGCATGGATGGGGTTGGTCAATGTGTTATCTGCAAAGTAATCATTTTGAAGTACTTGATTGGCCACCACAATCGCCAGAGCTCAATCCGATTGAACACTTTTGGGTTGCAGTCAAACGTGCAATTACAGATTTGCCAGAAGATTGTGCATATTTACTAACATTATGGCACCACACTCAAACTGCTTGGCAAAATGTTAATCCAAATCGATGCAAAACATTAATAGAATTCATGCCCAGAAGAATACAAGCAATTCTCAAAGCAAAAGGAGGCCATACGAAATACTGAACAAGATTAGTTTAGTAAAGTCAACTAATTGACCAAGTGCCCCATTTTTCTTTTGTTAAATAAGTTACCAAATGAATTTCAATCTCTATTGTTTTTTAATGAATTATGATATTCTTTTATAATGATGTCAAAAATTTCGTTAAATTATCTTTTTAAATAAAAAAGTTGTAATCAAAAGTCCGATTATTTGGTATGCATGTGATCAAATAGTTGAGTCACTGTAATTTAAGTCCCAAGCGTATTTAGCATATACATATTATTGACGCGAAGAGGTCTCAGAATTTGACTACCGTTTTGGTATACTGTGCCCCCGTTGAAAATCGAACGAAAGCCAAAATTTTCAAGATTCGTATGAATTAATTCTCGGAACAGACCCCTTTTTCTGTATAGAAATGCCTCAAATGCCTTTCCAAAATTTCCCCAAACTTCTTATTGTATCGATTAACAATAATAATAAGAGTAACAACTTATAATAAGCTTCCTTAACGAAAATTAATCTTTAACATTTTACAACAGTTCCTATGTTTTTCTGAATTCAAACATTTTGTTAATATATTGAGAGTATGTTCGTGTACCGCCGAGTTCTTTACTACGAATTGAACATCTTGAGTAGGTTTTCTTATGCAATACTCCAGCCTCATATCCATAAAACAGCTTTCTGTACGTCATGACACATTGCAAAGCATTCCGCTTCCATTGAATTTAATGAAGCAGCATGTTGTTTTTTCGAACACTTGACAGGTTTTTTAGAATGACAGGTCCCCACTTCGAAATATAAGATTTACGATCAATTATATCCGATCCTCAATTGGCATTTGTAGGATTAAAAGTGCACATAGCCCTTAAGTTAGGGGCTGCCTTACATTCTAACATTTTCCCTCATTCGAGTAAATCGTCCTTTCGAAGCCCACTCCGCTCTACATTAATTACTAAATAACACCGTATTGATCAACGATCAATTGCATCCACTTGAGCGTTAAAGTTCTAACCAATATTTTTCATAGATGACTTCAAGTTCCATGTCAAAATGATACCGTCGACATATAACGCGATTATATTTACTTCATCCTGTTTATTCATGAGGTATACTCGTACATAATTGTCGGGCTTGCAACGTATAAAGCCCATGTTTATAAAAGCAGAATTAATAGAATTAATATACATATACAGATATGGGAGCGAACGATTTCGCAATCTTTTGTATATATATTTATTTATTCAAATCTAATGTGATCTAAATAGGTAAATATATGCTATCTATTCAGATTCATATAACCACAGTCAACTGCATGATCAGTCCATTATTTTGAGACCATTCCACTATTAAATACAGACCTGAATTGGATGTAGTCATAATTGACTATACAATACATCTGTGCGTCGTCAGCATATAACGGTATAGATTCGTTGTCACGTACTTGTGTCAAGTCATTAATCTAAAAACAGAACACAATTCGGCAGAGAGCTTGGCATAGGATAAAAATGTGCTTGACAGCAACAATTTGAGAAGTAGTTCCTGGAGTACACAACTCAACACAAAGCTGATATTTAATTTCGTACACAAAATGCTATGTCTTATTGTTTTAGAGCTTTTGAAAAACATTAGGTAGGATGTAGGCACGGTTAAGTCCTTATAGGACGGACATTGGAAATCGATGCGCTGCAATGATCTTAGCTTTTTTCATCAATCAGCGAATGTGGAGGACTTAATACAAAAATCAACGAATGTGTTGTATCACAATACCATATGAAGAAGTAAACGTTTTACGAAGCGCCAAGAGCTTATAATTTAAGGTGAAATCCTTATCCAAGATTGGATTAAAATAAATACTAAATCCAGAGGGCTCAGCAGATGGCCGAGCATTTGATTAAAATTATGGTGGGCAGCAAGATAAAGAATGCATTTTACATTGTTGTTCGATTTGGGTAAGTTGAAATTCAATGCCGTTACTTATTGATTTTCGTAACATTTTACAGTTTTTTTTATGAATTTCAATGCCTTCATCGACAGCGTTTGTAATTTTATTATGTGAAACTAGATAACGTTGGAAGGTTACAACCCAAAATTCCATTAATATAAACTTCTCGCGGAGGAAAAATATATTTCTACCATAGTCTAAGGTAATTGGTAATCTGTGAAACCTTTATAAGCATTGAATAAAGTCTCAACGAATTACAAATACTTTTTTTCTGCTTGTCAAAAACAATGTGTTCATAACCGAAGTTTTATATGTACTCCGAGAGCCACTACAATTACCTTTATTTCCTGTCCTCCCATTGCATAATATTTTAAAAGTTAGCTTTTGATATTTTATATTTAAATAAACGGATTCCGAAATATTTAGTTACAGCTAAATATATAAATAAAAGTATGTATATAAATTAAAGTATATATATATAAAGAAATAAAAGTCTTACGCAATATACATATAAAATCGAATACACATTTGTTTTGCTCTAATAAAAATTTGTCAGCACAATATTTGAATGACGTACGAGAACATACTCATATGCTTGCACTGCTTATGTAAGCCAAAAATTCTTTTTTTAAATAATCTAATATAAATTTGAGAAGGTGAAAGGTAAAGGTTAATTAGAGAGAATTAAAATCGTGTATAATTTAATTAAAATTTAATCAGCTTATTTTTATCATTTGTACACACCATTAAGATGCTTCGCTCGTACAATTTTTCTATACTCGTGCAGCCGTTTTTATTTATTTAAATTGATAAGAGAACATGATGCTGAATTTTCTTTTTAAAATGTAAGGCCGGAAAAAATCGTTTGTTTATGTACTACTTGTTTTTATTAAATTTAATCGAGGCATTAAAAGTTTAATATACAGTATATTTATATAGTTAGTTTGGTAAAAAGTGACAGAATCTAATATAAGTAAAAGGAGTCACAGCTGACAGAACCTATTCGTTATATTATGTATCTATGACACCAAAAATTCGTTCGATATAATATTGTACTCGTATGTGCTTGAAAGATTAGGAAAGCTTGGTAAGTACAATACGTATTTTCTATATCATAGCGTTTCATCTACGGTTTATCCGATACAGTTGTGAGAGTGCAAATTGTACCGACTTTAGTTAGATTTTTCACTACTCCTCGTACAAAACATCTTTGTTATTATTTTTTGACTGTTTCATAGCTTGACATCATGTGGATGTGAATAACATACACTAAAAATGTTTTGGCATGTGTATTGTATTTATTACAGTTAATTAAAAACACATGAATTGGTGCAGCTTCTATGGAGTTTGACTTTTCATTCTCTCGCGATACAAGCTGCTAAAAGTTGCAGTCTGATCAGCCGGTTTTTTTGAGTGTAAGCATTATAGGCTGAGTCTCTTTTCCTACCTCTGCGTCGTGACCAGCACAAAATGTAAAAAAAACTTCAGGAGTCAACAAAATACAATATATAGCAGCTCGAATGTCAGCGCCTAAGTTAGTTGGTGTCGTTCAGAATTCGTACCATGGCCAGAGTCGAAAAGAGGATGGGTTGATTTCCGGTATTGTGTGTACCGGTTTGAATACGCTACAGTGAAATAACAATAATTTTGCTAAAATGAAAAATACCAAAATATCAGGTTTGACAAATAAAACTAAATTGGCTTCATTAAATTTCCCGAAAAAGAAAAAAGGGCTAACTTTAATAATTCACAATTAATTTGTTTAATTTATGTACAATATGTATGTATACACGAACGATTTTTGTCAAGAAAAACATAAACTAGAGGAACTTAATTTTCGTTGCTTTTAATTATTTGAATGTTAGATCGGTAAGAAAAAATTGGAATGCCTTTTGTGCTTGTGTTTGCCCGATCCTATATTGAAATCATCATTTTAGTAGAAATTAAAATTATATTTTCACAATCAAAATTAATTCGTTGATGGTTTTACAAACCAATCTAAAAAGAGCAGACAACGCTACCTGGTAGTTCTGGGCGATATAAACAAAAATATAAATGATAACCTAAATATTAGCATCCTCAGTCAGTGAGCAATGCTCGCTTCACATAGGCTGCATAACGTCATCAAACCAACTAGGACCCATTTGAATAGAGGTAACTGCGCACGAATCGATCACATTTTCGTTAATTTGCCTCACACAAATACGTTTTCGGCGGCAGTAGAAAATGACGTATCTGATCATAACAGCACTTTATACGGAGTTTACAATCAAGAACAGTACCCAGTCGATAATGATAGGCCGTTTCGCGTTGTCATAAAGACGAATAAAGCAAATCAAATGATAAGAGTTCCGAATTGGGACCCAGTGCTTAAAAAACGGAAGCAGATATATACACTATTTAACAATTTGTGAACAAAATGGATGAAATACAATGTATTGTACTTCAGCTCAAAAATTGTATATAATGATAAAAATTTAGAGGAAAAGTACTATATGGGTCAGAAGTAAATAGCTAAAAGCCGCATTCCCGATTTCTTCCATAAGCATGACTTAGTATGTGAATAACAATAGGGCTTCCAAAAGGGTAGAAGAAAACGACACCATGTGTTAGATTTATTCATTAACTTCAGCAATACTTTTGATGCACTGGACCAAAACAGACTGATTGAGGCTATCCAATAAGGTGGAATAAGGAGATTAGCCCACAGGTTAACCAGTTACCTAGAACGAAGAACCATTCTTCTGTAGCAGAAATGCAGAATGGCTATCCACAATGTTCAGAACTTGGTCCACTTCTTTTCATACTGCATATGAAAGAAATGCATCGGTGTTTGAAGAAGTGCACTCCATTCACCTATGCAGATGATCGTTATTAGTCATCAGTCAGTGGGAGCAGCGGCGAGGCTGATGTAAGACTAGTTTTACGAATTCGGCAAATGGTGCAATTATCGAAAATAAAACTTATGTACATCGGAAATCAACAGTACCCAGAGTCACCAAACGTACTAAAGACTTTTGGATGTGCCAACATATCTGATAATGAAGATATTGAACGTGTTGATACGTACAAATATCAATACATCATTGTTGACTTCCTATTGGATGCTCACATAAATAATCCACGGGATAAGCTACTATACAAATGTACGGTTTATTTTCCTACATAAGGTGTATGGGTAGAATGCCATAATGTGGGGGCGAAAACATATATTGAGGAGCTGCTTCTTTCAAGATAGAGCGATTAAGTTACCATCTAGAAGAGACGTCATAATCCATTTCTCATACTATTTCTGAAAGTTAAGCAAATATTCGAAATGACAGCAGCGCTAGGATCCGAACTTTTGAAAACAAATCAGCCATCAGTTTGATGCCAGACAAAGAGCGGATGGACTGTATCAGCTTCCTTCATTTATAAACGAATACAGCAAGAAATCACTGGTGTACACCGTTTCCAAAATAAAAATTTCTAATTTCTAATGCACATCAAATGTTAATATTGAAGGCAGATGGTCCGTTTTGTATTTTTTTTTATAAACTTATAAACTTTTCATCTCCCATAACCAAGTGCCTAGAGGTATGTATGGAAAATCGGCCCATACAATTTCTTAGCTCAATTCCTGTTAGCCATATAGCAAGTTTTGACATAAACAACGCCTTTTGATGCGTAATTTTTTGATGTAACGGAGTTGTCAGATGGACTCTAAGCTTGTGGCCTTCAAATTTATGTAAAATTTCTCTGGAGTTTTCCTTATATTGCGAATTACTTCATTTAGCATCTGATAGTATTCCTGTTCAGCGCTAACACCTTGAATAAATGTCTCCCCGATTGAAAAACTCAGAGAGTGTATAAAGCCTCATGTGACGGTTCAAAAGCTTAACGATTCTTCTTCGTTTTCTTTTATTCACCGTTGTAACATTATAGGCGTTACAATTAATGTCACACCATATTTTGGAGTACCTCGTTAGTGAGGCCAAGAGTTTGCTAATGTTGCCGCATTTGAATGTCCTAGTTTTTTTGTTCGTCTTTTTATTATATCCCGATTTGGACTTGGGCCTCTATTGCCCTTTGGAGCGGATTTTCCGACGACATTCTTTGAAAATAGCAAAACGAGTTGATTTCCCTAGCCTGAAGTTTCTCTTCTATCGGTTTCTTAATATGGATGCTTCCGCGGATGCAGGTTCTTATAAGTTTATTTTTCCTTACAACCGCTGACATTCACAACATTTTCATTTCCGTCGCTGTCATCTTTCCTTTATATATTTTCCGTACATAGTCACCCATTGTGATTCATATATAGTTGAAGGGACAATTTCTCTGTCACAAAATACAGCCGAGTTTTGTCGCCATTGGTGGTTAACGACAGATCCCAAGTATTTAAATTGTTCGTACTTTGGATGACAGGAGTTGTGTTTGCTACTTCGTGAAAACGTCAATACAGATGCAGTTTTAGTACGACAGGTACATAACCCATTATCGTCTAGTATCTTTCTCTATTTATTAAATATTGCTTGAAAGGCTGTCACGTCGTTGCCTATAATACCGCTATCATCGGCTAAAAGAAGAGAAGTTCCAATTGATTTGTTGCATCAATAGAAAATTTTGCACTACATTAAAAAGCAACGGGCTTCGTACAATGCCTTGGTGTAGTCATACTCTAACTTCAAATTCTTGGGTTATTACTGCCGTGCATTTAACCATCATTTTAAAGTCATCATACATATCGCTTATTACTATGTATGATACACGTCTCGGGTTCATTTTGGGATCTAAGCACCGTCCAAATAAAATCTCTTAGAATTCTATCTGACGCTCATCTGAAGTACAATAGATAAAAATTATATGCAGATCCTTCAAAGCTTCGCGATGTTTTAGGATATAATTTATGAGCTTTGAGCTTTGATATGTCGACCTGCTTCCCACAAAGCCGCATTGATTGCCATTGAGTTTTCATAGTATGCGACTTTCGTTGCACAGACCGATTCAATTTCAAGTGTCTCCGTTGTCTTTATATAGTGGAACCAGCAATTTATCCCTCCACTGGCTAGGCATTCCATCGCCTAACATCGCGAACCATTTAAACCCAAGATTTTTTATTGTTACCTTCAATTGGAGGGTATGCTATCCAGTCAAACAGCACGTCTCCGGTTCCTTCTTTTTAAAGCCTCGAAAAAGGCGGCTTCCGTAAAACCCACCGTTTATTATGCGTGGGCGACAGCCGAGGGAATGTAGGGCTGTTTCCATCTATTACAAATCTCGTTGTTTCCCGTTATTAGGTTTCTCTACTCACATCCAATATATTTCGGCGATTAAATCTCTTGCAAGTTTTTACTTCGTTGTGTCGCAATCTTTTCTTTTTTATAATTTGCGAGCGCTCAAGAAATTCGAGTGCCCTTAAAATGCTTGCACACAGCGCGGGCGAAGGGAAATCAGAGAGGAAAGAAAGAGGGAGCCGATGAACCTTGGTTTTAAATGTTTGAATGTTGTAATGACTAGAGCGGTATTTTAAAGAACGTCCGAAAGTGGGCTTGAGGGTGTACTGATGAGCATTCATAGCGTAAATGGGTGGTACCTACGGTTGAAAATTTGAAGGGGCGAAATTCTACTGGCAAGAGACAACATCTTAAAAATGTTAAGTCTGTTAAGAATGAACCTCTTTTAATTCCCGATAAAATGCTGCTGATTTTTCGCAACGTTCGTAGTCTAGTTCAAAAGGCCCTTTATTGGTTACGTTAATTACATTGTACTTAGTCATTACTTTAAGGCCCGAATTTTGTCCTCTGCCACCATTTTCATTTCATGGTTCCACCACCACGTTTATTTTGAAATTCCGAACAAGGTTTCCGCACTACTCTTATATTGTTGTTTGAAATTATTCCACTTAGCTTATCCCCGTAGTTCTTCTTCTTGGTATATGGCACTTTGAAGTCATTCTCGCAAATTTAGCGCCGAAAACTGGCCACTTTCCTTGTTTTAATTGTGCCAGATTTTTTTCTGCAGATGCCGGTTTTCGTTGGTTGGTTTCTGGTTTTTTCACTAAAAAAGCAAAAGCCGGTTCTGACTTACTAGTGGTTCAGCCAGTCAGCCCAAACATCTTTCTTTCTCTCTCTACCCCATTTTTAAAACAACTTAACACATGCTTAGGCATTATAAGTGGATTCATACCCCCTTGAGTGTTAAGTAATTTTGTTTAAAGAAAAAAGGACGCAAGAAACTAAAAAGGATTTTTTTTGTTATTGAAAAAAAATTAAAACTCAATTTTAATTTAATTTTTTTAAATTGTTTATACAATAAATAAATAAAAATAATGAATTCAATGAACAGAAATACCGGTATCTTGGAAAGTAACTAAGGAGATTGGAGCCAAAGGGATCCGTGGCCTGCGAGGTAGTACGGCGCAGCGCGTCGTTCGTGGTCTCATTGTTCCCCCACTTTCACTCAAATTTGAAACCACTTCTAGAGGTCGTTCTATATTGAGTCTATGTTAATAAAGTAAAAAAAAAAGAAAAAGAAACGATTTGTGGGTCAATTCTGAGGTCCTTAACCCTTTAAGTAAACATTCATAGATACTCGCAGCGAGTTTGAATCTGCACATGTCGAATGGCAGGGAAAGCAATCCATTAATTATATGATGGGATGCAGGCCTGATTATAACTTCTACAATACATACGTGAATTGTCCCGGAAGTGTATACGATTTAAGATTTTTGCGAAGCGAAAAAGTCCCCTTTTTTCTTAATTTGAAATGGACTTTCGACCCTATCATTATGCTGTTTTACTTCAAGATACGGGATATCCGTAAATCTTATAATTTGAATGGCTAGCATTTTATTATCATTTTTTCTTTTTAATAAAATTTTCTATTTTTTTTATAATAATAACTAAACTCATCCGTTCTTTCGTTTAGCCATTCTGAGTATATGTAAATAAAAGATATCCGTTGCCGCCAAGAGGCGACCTGTTGGGCATCCTAAATCCTTCTCCTTTTTCCACGAATCCAATTGCAAACTATAAATTACTAGAAACAACTATAGCTAAAGGCTAAAATCGTTTTTTAGTATGTAATACATACATACATAGGTGCTTATCGGGGTTATTTGCTTAAAATTTTGCTATGCATCGTCTCGAAGATATTTTCAGTCTTTTGATATTTAAAATGCCTTCAGACATTAGGGGGCTAACATATTTTTCCACTAGTTAATTTTTATCTCATGGGTTAAATAATCTGAAAACTTTCCAAACAAAATGACATTTTTATCTGAAATTAGAGACACAACAAATACCTTATTTTGTTAGTTCACAACACTTGTGATAAAACATTGTTTTTCCAGATTTTGTTTTGCATTCTAATCATAAATTTGTGGATTATATATTTGTACTATATGAAACGAAAAACTAGATTACAAATTTATAGTTGCTATTCTACTTGTGAAAAATTGTGGTTGTAATTTGTAGTTTGGTGAAACAGGCCACTGGAGTACATGCATGCATATCTAACAGTAGATAGTTAACATTCACGTACTGTTACCATTATTCTATTCTGTTTATGACTGCAGCGGAAAATAAATTGTCTACATTCAAAATATATTAACTGCCCTGTTTTATAGCTTTTACCCTTTAGGTAGTTTATATATTGTAGTTAATCTGCGAAAATATCTGATCTCATCCAAGCATGGTGAGGATTAAAGATTTTTGAAATAACAGAAGGACTTAGGTCAGCAAATAACAGTTTTCTTCTTATAGAACACACGAGCATAGCTGTTGCGGAAGACAAGCTTATAGAACAGTGTAGTCTCATCGGCGGTGAAGAGGTCATCTGAATAATCCTATTCCAAATTTGGGTCAAGTTCTTAAAATCATTTGCCCCATAGCAGCGTATCGACGTCAGAAACTTCGCCTCAATCCTTTTCAAAAACGTTATCCTTCGTCTGTAGACCTTAGAAAATGTTTAGTTCTGTTTTCCACATAATTCTTTAAAATTGTTAGCTTAAGTCTAATTATTTAGACCTTTTGTCTTCTCCATTTATTTAACCAATTCAATAACGCTTGCTGTTTTCATTGTCTCTCAACTCGTCGTTTTAACCGCCGACAACTATTATGTATATCTTTTCAAAAATTGGTTTATATCCGAAGCATCTCTATTTAGACGACGATGTTTACTCGCATTTACATATATTCGACGATAAAATAGCGTGTAATATAAAGAACCCAATCAAATGAAAGGGAAATCATCATCCCAAACGACTTCCACTGTGTATGCTTAGGCAAACATACCTATTATACATGGGTGTGTACAGAATTCTACATATAACATACTCGTACATATGAAGTACGTGCACATGGTTTGTATATGCAGTACATTTATATCGTTTAAAGTGTTTTAAGACTCAATGAAGTAAACATGATAAGACTCAATGTATTTATACAATATTTGGTAAGTCAGAAGTCTACATCGTATGATAACTATGTTATGTACATATAAATTCATCACTACAATAAAAGAACAGAAACCCTTTCGTAACTAAAACATTTAAAAATAATCTGGAATCTTACAAGCAATTGGAAAAATTTCAATCTCTCTCTTATCAACAGTTACAAATTATATACGTATGTATATGTATACGATCTCAATGCAATGCATCGTATGCGATAACGTACTGAAAGCCGGATACCAAATCATGTAAATAAACACGTCCTAGTATTTTTAAATTTTTTGTTCTTTTGTAGAAAAAAAATAATCGAAATACTTTACAGACAATAAAATATTTTCATATTCAATATTTTTTTTAGAATAATTTTACGTTAAATCATATCATATGTGAATTCAGATTTTTGTGAAAAGAATATTGTTCTCAGTTCAATGATTTCCTTCACAGAACTTTATTTGATCTATATACACATATGTACATATACATATACAATATGTAAGTATCATATACAAATAAGTCCTTCACCTATAAAATAAGTTTGTCTATAACCTGCCGGATCATATTTGACAGTAATAAAGAGTTGTTGATTCCCAACATTTTATTTTAAAACTTCACAATTCAATAATTATTTAAGTAAAATGTTTTAATGACTTCAATATGTTGTTGCGGTGACAGATAATCCATTTTGAATTGTTATCGATCACTTTTTGCTATTGCCAGATGAAAGAAAATCCAAAATAACGCAAGAAAAAATCGATATGAAACATATGTACATATTATACGAGTATAACCTATTATAATATCACGGGGTAAAAAAATAGATACATAAGCATTTCTATCTATTGCATTGGCGAAAGTAATTTCGCTTTTTTAGTGTAATACTCGTAGAATGAAACTTTTTTTTATACAAAGAATAAACTTTAACCAATAATGTATTTTCTATTTTCTATTACTTTCTGCCATCTTTACCATTCTAAAAGTTTCGCAAACTTCGAAACATATAAAAATCGGATTTTATTGGATTCAATAATTTTTAACGAGATGCCAAATATGTCTTTGGTCTCGCGGTGTCATGCTGGGACTCGATTTCCTCACATGCTGTCTCCACAGGGCATGAATGATGCTGGGATTATAATCATACCATGAACATGTCTAGTGGAGACGCAAAAATGCATGCCCAAACACTAATATCAGGGCATAGATGTTAACTTTCATGTCAAGATATACATTGCGTGTACATGGGAGTTGTTTCTTTGAATGTAGTGGTAAACGTATTTTTTTTCTAGAATGTTGAGCAAAGACGAGGAAATAATTGCTCCTGTTGTCGCCTGAACATCTGCTCGCAAAATGAAATGTTTTGACATAATTTGCCTAGCCAAAACTGAAAAAATTATGGCAGACTAGATGTCAGATGTTATGTCTGCCTGTGGAGACGGCTGTCTCATTAGTTGTTGATAGTAAACATCTGAATTGATCGTTTGGTTCTTTGGAAGCAACTCAAAATACAATACACAACACTTTCATAATCCCACTAAATTGATAACATAACCGTTTCCTAATGCAATTCAGCGTTCGATGTGTTTTGTACTGGTTCATCACGCTTAGACCATGATTGTTTTCGATTAATGTTGTTGTAAACGATCCATTTTTCATCAATTTAATGGCGTTTGATATATTGTACACGTCGCAAATATTGATTTGTTGTGTTAAGCGAATCTCTCTTAATTCATGTGAAACTCAAGTATCGAGCTTTTTAACGAATGCAAGACGTTTGATGTGATTTTTAATTGTTGTGTTTACCCACTCTGCAATATCTCGCACAGTCGTATGATGATCTGATTCGTTCATGACTTTAATTCGTCATCCTCAACTTCAGTTGGTCTCCTACATGGAACGTTGGCCACTTTTGAGTGAAAAATTTACAGAACGAACATTTTTAAACCAATTCTAATATACGCGTTCTAAGAAGCAGTCAACACTTCACATATGTGTCTCTTTGTGAGCTACAGCAGCATTCTTGCCTTTGCGGAAATAAACAAGAAAAATATATCGAAAATGTTCGCTTTTGCATGTTGCCATGTTAAAATTGACACTGTAAACATTGACAAAAGCGAGAATCAACAAAGATAACGCAACCGACTTGTTAAACACCCCAAATACTTTCTTGCCAATTTGAGATTTTAATTAAAATATTTATTTGGGTGACGAAGAGTTAAGAAAAACCTGGCTGTGTAGATACGAGTAAATTCTCCTTCTGCTTCTGAGTCAATAAGTCCATATTGTATACATAGGTGTATCGTATTCAAATTGTAACACGTTTTAGGTACAGGCTAGTAATATGATAGTGGTACTTTTAATTAATTCTTAGTACTATCATTACTTTTTACCTAGAATTGACTTGTTGTATAATACATAAGTTTAAGCAGTCATATCTCTTTCAAGAATTGTTTGCTTAGATCAATTTCAATTTTTATTTCTATGAATTTCTGTATACATACAAATATACATACGTATGTATTGTACATATTTCTACTTCCCTAATGGAATAGTTTTTTTTCAAAATCGTTTTCGTTTCCTTGTTCATTTAAACTTTTTTCTTGGAAGCAATTTTTAAAAAAAATACTCGTAAGTATAATGCATTTCAAAGTAACTTTGTTTGCTTTTTCATAACAAACTGTTTGTTACAGTCATTGAATTATACAAACTAAAAGCACGAAAATATACTCGTATTGTATTAAGTTAGATCTTGAATATGAGTATACAAAACAAATTTATCGAGTATTTGTGAGGTATCGTAAGAGTTACATATTGTTAGCATAAAAAATACATTTTCTTACATTCATTTCTGATTAAATGAGGCGAGGAAAAATGGTTATTTCATAAAGCAAAAGTGAAGAAGTTGTTAAATTCAAATTAGTATACTATTCTATATATTAAGGTATTTTGATGTTTCTTATCTCTTTTGTCGTCGTGATCGGACGTAATTAGTTAAAGCGGCGATAGGTTTATTCGGCACGCTGCCCTTATCATGTATAAATATCACACACATACACTCCGCTTTAACTGCAAAGGTACAACATTTTTCAAAAGTTTGTGTTTCATTATTTTCAAAAAATGTGCATGAATTTAATACTTCATGCTGGTAACGGTTTGTTTATGATGTTGGGAAACAAATTTAGAAAAAAACAATTTAAAAAGCACCGTTATTTTTTCTCTGGCTCTCTTGCAAGCTATTTCATATGGAAAAATTCATTTTTTTTTGCGTCAACTGATTAGATACACGGCAAAGTGTGCCAAACTTCATACACCACAATGCTACCTGTTCGTAAAAAAGAACAAGAAATCTACATCTGCGCCGCCATTTTGCTACTATAATGTAGTTGCTTACCAACCTACACTAACAGAATAAAATGTCATGAAATAATTTTCCCACCTAAGTTAAAAGAAAAAATGTGAGACGAAATGTCTGAAATTTAGTCTGACATATTTTTGTCTCGTGGAGACGCGGTGTAAAGAAAGAAATGTGAGTGGTTAAAATCAGAGTGGAGCGAGTTAGAAAAACTAATATAGTACCTACTGTCGGGCATAGATCTTGGTACGAGCAACCTCAACGAACTGAAAAACGCTGTACAAAACCTGTTCCAAAAAGATATGAACATGCAATGTTATATATATGTACATAGAAGAAATGTTATCAGAATAGGCCCAAAAAAAAAACAAGTAGAACTGGAAAATTACAGTGAGAGACAACGAATTATGGAAAATTAACATAAATTAAAAAATTGCCGAGAAAGAATTTACATAAATAGAGAATCACAATAACTATGGGTGTATAGCGCAAAAAGTTTAAAAAAAGTGGTAAAACCCCGAGACCAAGTCTATGCCACCAGCATCAAGTATCGAAGAGCAGTGGCAACATTGCCAAAAAGTCATCAGAGATGCAGCCTCTGATGTACTGCATTTCACGCGGTCACCACAAAGAAACCCCCGGTGTAATGTCGAATGCAGCCAAGCACATGCATCTAAGTAAGATGCATACAAAGCAGCGCTACATAGAGTTGTTCACGAGCTCTACGAGGAGGTACGGGCTTCTCAGAAGGAAAAAGAATGAACACGAGAAGCGTGCGGCCGAGCAAACTGAAATATGCTGCTCCAGAGAGTTTTACCAAAAGGTGAAAAGCATGCCACGGGCACAATCCCTGAACCGAAGCCTGTAGAGACGAACAAGAGGACATAGTATTAGAGTCGCAGTCGATACTGATGATTTTAAAACAGCATTTCTGTGGAATGGACCAAATACCGTGGTCAAGTAGAATGAATCTTTCAACCTGGATGATGGTAACCAAAAATTCCGTCCATCTGACCTAGACGAAGTGAATATAGCCATATCTTCTAGCCATATCTCTTCAGTAAACTGTTAGAATCGCGATTTGATTTGGAATGAAACAACCACTTAGTTTGGGCGTTGTGAATCGGGTGCCTCAAACTCTACTCATCATCTTCCACGCTACCTATCCTCTTGCCTAGATCGTCACTAGTTCTAGGTCAACCACGCATTCTATTTTCATATCCTGACACAGTTTTATTGTTCAACACAATATATGCAGCCTAGGTTAGGTTAGGTAAGAGTGGCTGTTGGAAATACCAACCCACTTAGGCCTATAGGCCCATTGTGATACCACGTGCATCTATGATCTTCTTACTACTGGAACCAGTTTGAGCTTATAATAAAGCGTAGGAGATTGTTAACGTCTAATTTTTCTAGATCGTTTAGGTCGTTGTAGAAGAAAGCTCCTAGATGAAGCTTCCTTCTCTGGGAGAGCTGGGCATGTGCAGAGTAGGTGGAGGATTGTCTCCTCCTCTCCTCCTCTTCCTCGTCCATTCAGCTTCTGCAGAAATCATTAGTAAAAGCGCCAAGCCTTCTTGCGTGCTTGCCTATGAGGCAGTGCCCAGTAATGGCACCTAGTATGCAGCCTATGTAGCACTTGACATAGTTGTCCTACAATGGGTCAGTATTGCTTATGTTTGCAATATGATCCCACATCGTATTGTTTTGCTGCTTTGGTTGACATAGTTCGATTGACTTTCCTATGACTGTGACAAATAGTTGGTTGCATTTGCATAATCGAACTATGTCGTGTGTCTTACAGGCAGTTCGTTGGAATTGTGTGGTCTCTAGGTTTTGGGCACAACAAAACTTATACCCGCCAGGCCTCCAAGGACAGGTTCTCTTTTTATCAAACTCAAGATGTTCCTTTCAGAGCACCATTCCACTGTGGGTGGTATGGACTAGTTTGAATCTTTGCTATTACATTACCATAGGGATCTTGTTACATGTGTACTTTTTATCCTTTTGGCACATTTCGCAGGACATTATGTAAGATTTTACATCATCATACATGTTTTTCCGTTTATATGATTTTCGAATACGCTTCAGGGTACGTTTTATTCCTTGATGACCTCCCAGTGGTGTGTCGTGGAATTCTTATTGTTGATCGCTGCGATCTTATCTGGATCTTGTTTTACACCGTGTGCTGTAATAACGTGTCCTAAATACATAACTTCTGTTTGAAGGACTTTGCATTTAGATAATTTGATTTTTAGATTATATTTGTCTAAGGCCTTGAGAACTTCAATTAACTTCTTGTTATGGTCTTGCAAATTTTTTCCGTAGATCACTATGTCGTCGAGGTAAACCAAACACATTATCCCCTGTAATCCAGAGAGTACGACGTTCATAAGTCTCTGCTGGAATGTAGGTGGAGCATTTCGTAAGCCGAATGGGATTCTGTTGAACTCGAAATGGCCGTTGGTAGTACTAAATGCCGTTTTTTCTTTATCGTCTTCGGTAATCTAGATTTGGTGGAAACCATTTGCCAGGTTTAGTGTGGTGAAATACTTTGAATCTCCAAGTTGCCCGAGAATGTCCTCGATATTGGGAATTGGGTATGCATCCGGAATAGTTGTCTCGTTTAATTTTCAATAGTCTATTACGACTCTCCATTTTTGATCTCCCTTTTTGGGAACTACGAGGAGTGGCGCATTCCATGGACTAGTGCTTGGTCTAATAACTTCGTCTATGCTACAAGATCGACCTGTTTTTTTATTTCTTGCTTGTGGATTTCTGCTAGGCGATATGGGCGTATATTTGCAGGGACTGTGTTTTCAGTTGTTTTAATGGAATGTGTTATTCCTGACGTAGAAGATAGTTTATCACCTTCAATAAAGAACAAGTGATTAAAATTTCTACAGATATCTTTTATCGACTGCCTTTCTTCTGGATTAAGATGGTCAAGTTTCTAGTTTCTCGTTTTCTGTTTCTAGTTTTCCTAATCTTTCTTCAACTATTTGATGGGTATATCTAGAGTTAAGGTTATATACTGCGTAGTGATCCATGTTTTCAGGCTTCAGGTTCAAGTTTTCTATAATGACGTCTTCGTTGTTGGCGTTCACAACTGATATGAATACATAGCCGTCTTTAAGTGTCGCTATCATTGATGCCGAATAAACTTTTCAAGTGTCGCTATCATTGATGCCGAATAAACTTGTGGGGCTATTTCCTGAGATATTTAATAATTTTTTCAGATCTAGCAGGTATTGTAATGGATTTTCGTTTGTTTATGAAGTCTGTTGTGTATCTTTTATCTTTATGGTGGTATGTGGCCGTGGTGTAGTGGTATTAGCAATCGCTTCTCACTGGGAGGGTCCAGGTTGACTTGCCCATGACAAGTCAGTTTTTCATTTTGTGTAATTGGAACTCAGACAGAAAAATTCTGCGTATGAAGGCATAACACTGACACGTAGATTTGGCTGTTGTAGAGTTTAAACCACAAAAAACTAGTGCGATAACCTTCGAATCACTCTGAGTGAAGAAAAAACTTTCCGTCCTATTCAGACTCCCACCCCTGGAGAGCGAATATCGAAACCAAATACACCTGAAACCATTATAAAAGCAATTTTCCTTTCTCCTCCTTCTACCTTTCTGCCCGCGCCCTGGCAACAGTAAAAGGGTATCTAACCCCTTAGGCGCGCGTAAATTATAAAAAACAAAAACTGTTAGGGTGTTGTCTTTATAATTGAGTATAGTATTAAAATTTCTTCACCCAAAATTCCATCTGTGTTATAGGAAAATTTTCTGACACTACATGAAGTAGGTGTTCTAGATTTACTCCTGGTGTTATGCCTGGTGTATTATTATGCCTTTTAATTCGGTGATATTGTCAGTGTGTACAAAAAAAGCTCTTTATATAATTTGCTTATTTTTATCAAGCTCAGGCTTGCGCCAGTATCTAAAAGCCTAATATTACATTTGGAGATAGTATCTTTGGACATTACTTTAATTTCGCTTTTGAAGCTGGAGGCATTATTTAGGCAACCTATTAAAGCAAAGCGTTTTGATTTTGCGTGTTGAGTTTGCATATTTTTGGGGTTGTGAGAATTAGAGTTAGAAGAATGGCTTAGATCAGAGCTTAAAGATTTATTTAAAAAATCTTGTAAGTTATTTATTTGTTTATGGCTTCGGTTTTGGAAATAATTTTGATTTAATGAAGTATTTGTACTCATTATTTCATTTTCGAGTTTCATTGGTATGTAGAGATAGTGGATTTTGATTTAAAGGTTTTGGTTTTTTCGTGAGATTCAGAGAATTTGGATTTTGGAGTTCGCCGCCGTTTAAGCACGGGGATTTATGTCTTTCACCTGACTCCGCATGCCGGACGGGCCAGGTCGCTCGTAGTTTCGCTGATTAGAATTAGAACTATTACCTGGATTCCTGTTATTATTGTACGCGGCACTCCTCTATAGAGTGACCTGGCTTTTTACAGAACCTACACATAATTTCATCACTTGCTGTGTTAATATTAGTTCTTTCTGAAAAAGAGTTGTGGTTAGGAGTAGTTCGACTTGAAAATGACTGATTGTTATCGGAAGCTGATCTGTAGTTTGTTAATTTTGTAAACCTGCCTCCGTTGTTGTTTTGTTGTTGTGTCTCATTTTATCAAACTCAAGATGTTGAATGATGTAGAGTTGAACTTATTTAAATTTTTTTATTTAATTTTTTATAATTGGCGCGCTCACAAGGGACTTATGTACCCATAAGATGTTTGCACATACCGTGGGCGAAAGGAAGTTAGAAAGGGGAAAAAGCGAGATACCGATGAGCATTGGTTTTAAATGTTTGCAAGTTATACTGGCAAGGAAATAAAGAGCTCGGCAGGGCATTCCATAAACGAGTTGTACGGCTTAGGAAAAAGTCACGATATTTCAGAGTACGTCCGAAGATGGGCTTGAGGGTGAACTGATGAGCATTCATAGCGATACGGGTGTTACGGTTCTGAACATGAAGGGGCGGAATGCTACTGTCAATTTCACTGGAGCATTGGTGGTGAAAATAGCGATACAACAAGGTGAGACAGGAGACATTATGCCGGTGTTCGAGGGTGTCGAATGCCTGTGTAATACTGGCATCACCTATGAGTTTCATCGCACGATATTGGATCCTATCTAGCAAGTGCAAAAAAGTCTTCGGGGCATCTGACCAGATGTGGGCGTTGTACTTCAGTGTTGGGTGGAAAAACGCCTTATATATTGAACCTAGGTTAGAGGGGGTGAACTATTTCTTACATCGCTTGAGGAAACCTAGACATTTCGCAGCATTTTTGGCGACATCGAATATTTGGTCATTCCAACGCAATTTATCATTGATACACATACCGAGGATGGAAAGTTTCGGTTTCGACGATGCAAGTGCCACTCATGGATAATGGCTGGGTGTTTAGATTTCGCTTTAATGACAGCAGGCTGCGGTGTTTTGGAAGCATTAAATTCCACTGTTGATAGTTCCCCAATTGGTTATGCTGTCAATATCGGAATTTAATGAGCTTAACATACGCTGCAGTTCCCGTTCTACATCTGAAGCGCAGGCATGTGAGTGCAGAAACGAATGTGAAAAGCAGAGAGTACTGTCGTCAGCAAAGGAATATATTAGGTTAAAAGTGGCAGACAAGAGATCATTGATAAAAATTAAAAAGAGTGTCGGAGACAGAACGGAGCCTTGGAGCACATCAGCATTTATTTTGTGAATATCAGGCTTGAAACCATCCAAGATAACTTGAATTGATCGCTCCGAAATGTAGTTTCTAATCCAATGAAGAAGAGAGTCGTCGAACCCAAATGCACACATTTTCGACAAAAGAGCCTGATGCCAAACTCTGTCAAATGCCTTAGAAATATCGAAAGTGCAACTATCTAGCTTTCGCCAGATTGATGTATACTTTTGTTTCAATTTTCTCTGAGACATGCCATCAAATAACCAGCGGACCTGTTGCTACGAAAACCGTACTGCCGGTCATTGAGAAGTCTTCGTGTTTCGAGATATTAATGAGCCGAAAATTTATCAGCGTTTCCATGACCTTGGAAAGAAGGGGCGTAAGTGCAATGGGCCTGTAGGAGGAGAGAGAGAAGAAGATTTCGGCTTTTTTAGGGACGGGCTGGACAAATGCTGTTTTCCATCTGCTCGTAAAGAGTCCTAAAGAGTAGGTTTGATGAAAAAGCTTACGCAGTAGTTTTGCCAGCGTGGAAGAACACCTCTCCAGAAGAAGGGGAGATATACTATCTGGACCAGCGGATTTATGTATGTTGAGATTTTAAGTACTCTTGCTACTACACACGTGCGAAAGTGGATTCGTCCTATTGAAGATTCGACGCACTCAAGAGTAGGCGGAGACAGAGCACAATCTGAAAGTGTTGAGCTGGCCGCAAAGTGTGCAGCTAGTAGATTGGCTCTGTCTAAAGAGTGGACAGCTGGAATGTCATTGTAGATGAGGATGAGGCAGAATTTTTGATGTTTTTGACAGACGACCAAAAGCTTTTACTACCTTTGGGACATTGTTCTATTTTTTCCTCAACTTTTGATCGTATTGAAATTTAACACGCTTAAGAAAGACTTTGCAGTCATTCCTGGCTTGTTTAAACTTTCGGGTTTCCTTTGTTGGGTTTATCTAACCCTGACCCTCTTTACAGCTCGATTCATACCATGCCTTTTCTTTTGGTTTGGTAATCTTCATCCGATGAGGGATAAGGGATTTCATTCCAAAGAGAATAGTGTCTGTGATCATATCAGCAGCATCATTCACGTCGTTATCGAGGAAACATATCGACCAGTTAAAATTCCTAAAGAAGCTCTTAAGTTCGCCCCAATTGGCTTTCTCGTATTAACATACGGCTCTTTTAGGCCTCTTCTCTCTAACTGTCTGCTCGGTACACGAGAAATTAGTTGATATAACACAGTGGTCCGATGAGCCTAGAGGGGAAAACACTTCACCAGTGTACTTATCAGGGTAGTTAAAAACAAGCCCAGGGTGTTGGCGGTATGACTATCAACGTCTGGTATTCGCGTGGGCTCATTTACAAGCTGGGCTAGGTTATTTTCCGCAGCGGAGGTCTCAACACGCCGTCCTTCGGATGTTGTCTGTCCAGTATGTCGAAGCCACCCAGAATTGTGTGTATTGAATTCGCCCGCAATAATGATTTCAGTATGAGGATACAGGGATACAATTCTTTGTGTGGAGTCAGACAGCGCATCGAACTCGTTATAGGTCGAATAGCAATTCAGTTTGAGACTTCTATAAATAAAGCAATAATGAATAATTTGCTTACGGAGATGGAATTTTAACAACATGAAGTTGAATTCCGGATTGGAATATGGATTACATTGTGGTGGAAAAGGCGAGACCGCGCTGAGAAAATAATAATGGCACTAGTGTGGGCGGGGATCTACCTTTTTTTTTTTAAAGAACTTAACACTCAAGTGGGTATGAATATATTTGAAGTGCTTGAGCACGTGTTAAGTTTTATGGAAAATGGGATAGAGAGAGAAAGAAAGATGTTTGGGGTCAGTGGTTATTTCGCTGCATGGGTGGTATCCAACATTTAATGGGGAGACTACATTCTTATTGCAGGTTGGCTTGTTGTTAATTTCTAGTCACAAAGTGCTAAAACAACTGGTCTGTATTTACAGATGTAGATGTGATTACTTTCTAGCCCACGTATATTTGCTGTGTCTACTCTAAATTCGCTCGTCATTACAAAAAAAACAAACAAACACCAAAAACACAGACAGCGAAGATGCTATTCAAGGCTGTGAATTTCAAACGTTGATTTACGGAATCAAATTGTTGTAGGTGTTATGCCTTTACAACAATAAGAAACTGTGCCCCAACCAAATTCACACCCACAACCCGCTATCCATCAGTTGCTACATGCACTCAGTCATTGTTTTTGCCATACGATGAAGTTATACGGCAACTGCAGTGACTGAGTGCAAAGAACAACACTATGACCAGGCGCAGGAGATGTGGAATGCCCGCACTATGATTTTATTTATTAATTTTTTTTCTCTGCACTTCACTATTTTAAAATTTTTTTTTTCACTTTTTTCACAGATATTATTCTTTTGTATTCTGTGTTGCGGCTGCGCAAGAAGTGTTCTGGCCCTCTGAGACTGATGAATGAACGTACCCCTTTTATTCGTTTGGTGACGTTTATTTTCTATAATTCAATATACATATATACACATTATAATTCATGGGGTTTACATATATTTCATAGGTACTTACAATTTTTGGCAGACTCGTGGCGGAACCGTGGGCTCAGAACAAAGAAAGACCGAAATTTCGAAAAACGATTCAAATGGCGATTTAAAATGGCGTATCCTCGCTCAATGTGACAGCTTGGTTAGGTTTGTTTCATTTAACGGTTTATGACCATTCCATCATTTAACGACGGACCATTCAGTCACTTTATGTCAGCTTCAAATCTTGGGGGTGTGGCTTCATCTGCTGAGTTAGACTTCGATGATATCCAGTGTCATTGGTCCATATGACAGCTCTCGAGGACTTCGGCGACCCGAAACGCCACGAATTGCTTATACATCGTGGTTCCGAACGGATCCAATTGATAACCGTCTTCGAGTCGCTCCAGAAGACACGGTTGTCTACGAATTAGCCAGCTTGACACCGAGGACTACTGCTGACAATTCGAGGCGTGGAATCGACATAAGTTTCTGTGGGGCGCATTTTGTCTTCCCACATGTGAAGGATACAGACACTGGATCGGTTGACTCGACGCGGAAATACCCGACTGCGCTGAAGGCCTGTTCACTGGCGTCGACGAAAACGTGAAGAACAGTTTTGTCCGCAACCCACAAGCGACGATAACATCTGGGTACATTCAGCTGCAGCAAGGTTGGAAAATTTGACTTCCACTGGCGCTAACAAAGAAAGATCTCGTCGGGAACACTTCCATCCCATGTAATGGCACTCTTCCAAACTGATCGCAGCAATAGTTTGGCATATATGGTGAAATTTGAGATCATGCCAAACGGGTCGAAGATAGACATTACTATGCACAGTAGCTCTCGCTTCGTAGGGCACTTATCGCCCTCCATGATGTCGCTGCTGACTCTCGGGAATTTAAGCTTGAGTACGAAGACATCTTTCTCTTCCAGCGTGTGCTGGAAATGCCCAGAACTTTCTCCAGTGTTGTGTCGATGTCCAAGTTGACGACTTCGTCCTGTTGGCTAAGGTTAAGATCTGCTATGGAGTCCAGCTCTTCTTTGGAGTTTGATTTGAGCCCTCGCAAGTTGAAACCTCCCTCAGCATGAATGGGAACCACGGCTTTTGTGACTTCGCTTCTTCCCCATTGTTGAAACTGTCAACTTGTTGTAGATCAACCTCGCTCAGCGTCTGCACTGGTAAATTCAGGTCATCGACGGTCCTCCTTCCCTTCAGGTAGTACCGTACTGCATTCTGCTTGTCCGCACTGATTTGGACGTCAACCACGTAAGACTTACTTGCCGAAGTCTCTTTTCCGAACCACTGCAACGTGAGATCCTTTGCTTGCCCCTTTAATCCCAGCCGATTTGCTTGACTTGAGCTCATTATTGTTACCGACGACCCTTCATCCAGTAACGCGTACTCCTGTAGTGTAACATCCTTGCCGTATAGTCTGATGGGCACCACTCGGGACAAGATTTTTTCGTTCTTCGTGACACAACAGCTGAGCATGAGCGTCTTCGGTTCCACTGTGCTGGCGGGTGCTGGTATTACCGTCGTATGGCTTCCGTGGAGAGATACATGATGACTCTTAGTACACCCATTGGTTTCACATTTCCTCGATGATTTGCAGGATCTGGAACGATGTCCGTATTTAAGACAGGAGAAACACAACTTGTTTTTCTTATCGAACTTCCACTTGGCTGGAACGTCCAAGTTTTTGAAGATGTGATAGTCGGCCGGATGTGGATCCTTTCCGCAATATCGGCATTTGCTACCTGGTATACGTTGTTCTACGGCGTGTAAAACATTCTTCAGTGCTGACCGTCGACAGTAGAACACTCGGGGCGACGAGACTAACTAACCTCGCTACTCCGTTTAACCACTCGTCGAAATGTTTGATTGTCGGGTAAGGTTGAATCATGATGCTGTGCTGCGCCCACTCCAACCTTTTGCTCATCGGCAGCTTGCTGATTAGCTCATCCAGCAGGCAATATTGCGTTGGGACTCTAGGAACTGGTGGTGCAGCTGACTGCTCCATGTTCGCTGCCACCGTAGCCTGTGGTTGTTGTGACAGGAACATAGGTCTGGATGCTGGCATGCGCTGTGTTGATTCAGCTCCGGTGCACATGACTGTTCCCGTTGCAGGTGTACTTATGCTCGCATTAGAGAGCGACTTTGAGACGGTTTCCGCAGAGTAGGCATTCTCTCTCGAACGTGTGGCTGTGAATCTTGTCGGAGATGTTGTGTTGACATTAGAAGGGTTGTCAGCTTGTCTTTGGTTTAACAGCTCCTACAATCGTTGACATTCTGCCTTTTCTCTTGGCGCATTGGATTCGGCAGTCTCGATCTGTTTGCATAGTTCCCTCAATTGCCTGTTGACTTTCTCACTGTTGCTGTCTTCTTCACTGACTTCTGGAGCGTAAGACATGCGAGCTTCCGGTTGTGATGTGCCTTTGGCGAGTCTTGAGCTTCTTCGTACTTGCTCGTTTAACATTGACTTTCCTCTTTCTACTGGTGTTCTCAGTTTGGGACATAAATGGATTTGTGGTATTTTCCACAGCTTTGTTGCAGGCGGCGACTCTCTCCATAGATGGGTGCCTTCGCTATCCCCAACCGAAATGAAAATTTCGTTTTTCGTTGATCCACTCATTCGTCACGGGCAGTGACATTCTGTACCACTGAACTGTTCAATGCAGATTCGTTGTCGCAGGCGGCGACTGGTGCTCGCCAGCAGATGTGTCGATGGCGGCGTGTATCTCCTTTTCGTCTCCAACGCGGCGATTCGTTGGGATCTCGTTGTCAACGGACAATAATTAGAATAAAGATTTTGTTGCGACTGCGCAAGAAGTGTTCTAGCCCTCTGAGACTGATGAATGAACGTGCCCCTTTTATTCGTTCGGTGACGTTTATTCTCTATAATTCACTTTATAATTCATGGGGTTTACATATATTTCATAGGTACTTACAATGTTTGGCAGACTCGTCCGTGGGCTCAGAACAATCAGAACAAAGAAAGACCGAAATTTCGAAAAATGATTCAAATGGCGTAACCTCGCTCAATGTGACTGCTTGGTTAGGTTTGTTTCATTTGAGGTTTCATGAGCCACACGCTGCCGCTAGGGCTGTTACAATTTTAAGAAATTTTGTGCAATATTTTCTCAACATTCTGCAAGACAATATTGTTATTATGTTGTTGATCTTTCTTACTTCAAATAAAATAATTGATTAAAAAAATTAATTTTAATTTGTTGTTTTTATTTCCAGAAAAAAAAACTCTTTCAAATACCTCGAAGTAAAAAAAGGGATAATGGGCAAAAGTGAACGAATCTCATCCAGCAGCAGCGGAAATGCTATGTCTATCAAATCAGGTCATGGTCGATATTGCCATATCGTAAAACGGCCTGATTTTGATGGATATGGATTTAACTTACATTCAGAGAAAGTTAAACCAGGTCAATATATTGGAAAAGTCGACCCGAATTCACCTGCGGAAGCAGCTGGTCTTCATGAAGGTGATCAAATAATTGAAGTTAATGGTGTTAATATCAAAAACGAAACACACAAGCAAGTTGTGCAAAGAATTAAAGCCATCTCTAATGAAGTCCGCTTACTACTAACCGATGTTTGTATTGAAGATGACCCAACAAATTCTGCAGAGAATAATCTTGCAAGCAGCAAACAAATTTCTAATATCACAGCTAATCAGAAGTCTACAAGTACAACGTTAATAGCACAGGAAAGCTCAACTTCGTTAGTTTCAGCTATGCCGTCAACGCAAAATGAAGAGCCTGATCATCAGGATATGGTAACCACCATAAGCATGACCAGCACAAAATTGAAATCAACTAATAGCAACGATTCACAATCTGATAATGCCTCAAATTCTACTAATGGATTTCATAACAAATCTAATGGAGAGATTGCAGAAAATAATGCAACACCGACTAGAAAATCAATTGATTCAGCCGCGCCATCTTTAGAGCAGTTAAGTGTCAGCAGTTTTCAAGATACTGATATAAGTAATAAAATTGGTTTAAATTTAAGTTTAACAGCGGCTGAAATGAGAGCAAAATTACAAGCAAAAAAAAAATTTGACCCAAAAAATGAAAGCGTGGATCTTAAGAAAAAGTTTGATATAATTCAAAAATTATAAAACAAAATATGCAGAAAAATTTTAATTTGCATTCAAAATAAAACCTAAGCTAAGATAAAGAAAATATGTATGTTTGCACCATTGGAATACTTGATGAAATTTTTATATGAAGCATTTTCTAAACGAAAAATATAAGAAATTTGTTATAAATCCCTTCAGAACTCAGAAGCTTTGTTTGAAACGTCGAAGTAGTCTTATCACAAAATAAAAAAGACAAAACATTCATTGTGATTTTGGTATTTCCTTATGTTATCAAAAGTTTAAATTATGGATAAGAAGAGCTTGGAAGCACTTTTCCAATTTTACACATGGTGTTATAATATAAGGTTTTTTCAACCAAATAATATGTATGTATGTAATAATAAATAATTGATAAATAAAACTGACTTTTAAGCAAAATTAAAAATGTATATGTACAATATTTATGTAAATGCGTTGAGTTATACAGAAATTAAATAACTGAGAAAAAAAAAATTGATTTTTAATGTTGTTGCGAATGGGACGACGTTCTCAGTGTTCTAGATACATTACTCTGGCATCTACGATCGATTGCTCCTTAAAACAGAGGTCTTCCTTGTTCTCTTGAATAGGGGGACTGGATTTCGAAAGTCTTCGCTGTTGAAGAATTATTGCCCATGCCTCTCTGAGCAAAGTTGACGTATTTTGGTTTTTGAGCTACGTCCACATCTTCCTTCATTTATTATTCTCGCTATTAGATCATAGATATATATACATAAATTTATAAAACTTTTATACCCGCACAATTGTAAGCTGTGGAATATTTATAATTATAACACTTTATAAAAAACATAGAAATTTTGAATTTATATGCGATGTTTTAAATTATGTAGAGAAGACCACTTACCTTGCCGCTTTTCGTAATAAAGTTAGTTGCTTAAAGAACTCATTATCAAATAGATCAAAGATAGAAATCTCGAGTTGACGTTGTGAAAACCTTCGCAATGTGCATTTTGGCGCCCAAACGTAACAAAAAAAAAAACACACCCAAACTATAAAAAAAAAACAATTTTGCAATTTTCAAAGACATTAAAGTATCACATAAAGACAATTAAAAAGTGCATACATAAAACATCATAGTGAATGGCGGTTCGGTAATCGGTTTCACGTGGACAAGTGCATAGGTACCATATAACCCACTAGAGAAATCCGGAGAACCGGACAAACTTCAAACGAACCGGATTAAACAAAAAAATAACCATCCGCAAGCGAAAGGAACCACATGCGGGTAGATAAGTATCATCTCCCATTCAGGTACGTGATAAATCGGTTTTCAATCGAACGTGCACTTACAAGAGTCATAGACCAAAACTCAAAAAAAAAAGTTAAGAGTATTTAATCCAGACAACTTATGAATAAACGCACTTTTGACGGAAAAGCGATATGCATGCAAGCAACATAATCATCTATATATGTTATGTACTCGTATAATATATACCTAAGGAAAATATTGCTGCAGCCACCCACATATTTTTTTTTTCGAGTGTTGTGAGTTAACACATTCGATGCGACCGCAGTTAACATAAAATTTTCTAATAAATCGCTTATGTACCACAATTCTGCACGTGCAAATTCACTCACGATCTTAGTCATTGGCAAAAGCTTTTATTAGAGCAAATCAAGCCTCTTGCATTTGTCTAGTCTTCGTCGCTCGTTCGATCTCTTAGTCCGCTTTCATACGTCGCAAGTGTGTAATGCGCATGTTCTGGTTATTTTCTTTTGAATTGTCATTCAGTGATGCGAGCAACTCTACATGAAGACTTTCCCCTTCTTTGAGTTTGCATGTTATTTGACAGTTCTCTTTCATTTCATCTTTGGCGCTAAGTCTTTCATAATTGAAAATGAGCCCCCTTGTTAATTCTTTGGTCCATTTCAGTTCATCCGCCATACTGAAATGTTGTGCTCGTAACACAGCGAAAGAAGTAATGAAGCAAATGCGAAAAAGAAAGAAGAAGGAGAAAAAGAAATGTCAAAAACTTGCAATGAAATTGCTACCCACATGCAGTGGGAATTTGGTTAGTTGGGTATTTTTTGTTTCATTATATCTCTCTTTTGCACTCATTTGAATCTTTCGAAACTTGCGACGTATGAAAGCGGACTTAGTTCCTCACTGAAGAAAAGCTTTACAGTGGAATCCTACGTGCACAGTTGCATACCTTCATTGCATAGATCCTCATTTCGCCCACACTCACAGAGCTTTTTGTAGTTTTGTTTTCTTGTCGTCGCCGGAGAGGATGCTTCATTGATCTTGCATTGAAGGAAAACTTTCGCTGATTGTCTTCGTCGCTGGAGTTCGTCTACTGAGTAGAGTAGGAGTGGATCCATATTTTCGCTTTTGGATAGACATAAGTGTCATTTCGCCTCGCAACATATGCAAACAGCTTGACAGTTGGGTTCGTCTTTGAAACTTAAATTGAGTAGATTTCATCGTTTCGCCGTTTGATACATATTAATGTCGTAACACATTTTCTTCGCAACATACAATATTCATAGATTCGAATTTTAATTCAACGAATACATTTAAATATATTGAGCTGGACATTTTCATTATCTCTAAATACGACTGATACGTTTAGCTAGATCTCTTTGGCAAGTCGTATTTTTTCTTCAATTTGAAGTAAATCTCCAGGACATACAACATTTAGATTCGTTTTTGCTTTCGGCTAATTTTGTTGGTAGTTGTTTGTAAAACATCAATATGTCAACTACTACCAAGGCTACCATTGAGGAACTGAAGCAGATGCGTTCATCCACAAAGGACAGTATTACTCGTATTAAGAACCTCGTAGAGACAAAGGCAGGCTCTTTATCAGCAACAGAATTGGAGTGCCGATTGGGAATACTCGAGTCGTACTTTAAGCAGGTTCTTGCTTACTAGACTCAAATCGAACGGATAACACCTTCTGACACCAGTCGTGGAGAGTTAGAAGATTTATATATTGCGGCAAAAACAAAAATCCAATCGCTTTTAGGAACTACAAGAAGTATTGGTATGGAAACAAGTTTTGTAGTACCACCGCCACAATATAATACTCGTAACTTACCAAATCTCAAGCTTCCGAAGTTCAGCGGGAAATACTCCCATTACAAGAACTTTATCCGTTCACAAGCTGGCGGATGATGAGATAAATTTGACTAAAATTCAAAAGTTCAACCATTTGCTATCTTGTGAGTGAACAGGCTCTCACCACGGTTAAGGCCTTTCAAGTTTCGGACGAAAATTATCTAAAGGCACTTGCCAGGCTCAGAGAATGCTACGATAATGATTCTCTTATTCTTGCACAGTACATTTCGGAGTTGTTTGAGCTGCCGATCATGACGAAGGCTTCGGCTGTAGTCTTACGAGCCTTGATAGATAATGTGTCTGCAATATTTAATTCGCTTCAGTCCATTGGATCGTTTGAAAATATTTGCAATGCAATGATTATTCACATCGCAATGTCGAAGTAGATCCAGAAACCCGTGTCAAAATGGGACGAACACCAGGATTACAAGAAACTTCCGAGTTGGATAGTTGGATAGACTGTTCAGCTGTTCTAAGTAAACGATATCAATATCTCGAAACTCGTGAAACTAACCAATTGAGAGCCAACTGTGCACGAAGGACACTGAATAAGGCCAAGCCATCGGGTTCTGCTCATCGCTCTCAGACTTCACTTGCAGTTGCAAAGTGAGCTTGTTTTTTTTGTGGAGATACTAGCCATTCGATTTTAAATTGTCATAATTTTGGTAAATTAGGAGTTATGCAACGATTCTCAAATGTGAAAAAGCTTGGGCCTTTCGAAGTGTCCATCGCCTTTCAGATGCAAAGTTTGCAAGCAATCTCATCACAGCCTTTTATATCGATCACAACAAGAAGAAAATGTTTCTACAAGTGGAGAACTACCAAGACTGCTTTAGAGAAGGGAACTTAAGCCGAAGCTCAAGTGATCTTAGCGACAGCAGTGATTCTCGTAATGGATTCTAGTGGAAGTTTTCAGATGGGAAGGCGATGGCGCTGATAGATTCTGACTCACAAGGGCAAAGGGAATGTGAGGCACACTTCAACGAAAACCTGGAAATTTCTTCTAATGGTCGATTGATGGTCAAACTGCCATTCAAACAGGAACCGAGTTGTTTAGGAGCCTCATACAATATAGCGTTTCGTCGTTTTCTAGCACTTGAGCATAGGTTAGCTAAAAATAAGACTATAAAACAACAGTAAGCATCGTTTCTAGAGGAATACAAGGAATTAGAATATATGTCGCTTGTCAAGTTAAACGGACCACACTACTACTTGTCACATCACTGTATTCTTAGGCCAGGAAGCTTATCCACGAAACTAAGGGTAGTGTTTAATGCGTCTTGCTATACCTCCCCACAAATTTCGCTAAACGATATTCTCATGGTAGGCCCAACAATCCAGCCTGAGCTATTTACTATTCTCCTTCGGTTTCGTTTGCATAGGTTTGTTCTGACAGCCGATATGAGAAAATGTATAGACAGTTCCTGGTTCACCTTGCTCATCGCAAATTTCAATACATCTTGTGGAGGACGAAGGAAACAGAACCAATACAAACATACGAGCTGAATACTATCACATATGGAACTACTTCAGCCATCCGTTGTCTTAAATATTTGGCAGGTAAACATCGATCATCATCGCCGTTAGGATCCTTTGCATTAGGACAATCTTGACAAATTAGTTCAAAAACTCGAGGAAGTCAAATCAATTTTGAAGTCAGCAGGGTTAGAGTTATCAAAATGGAACAGAAACCACCCCAACATCGACAAAGCTGTACCTGATACAAAGATTAAGTTGAGAAAGTCAGGTTTAACCAGCACTTTGGGAATTTCGTGGAACTTCGTTTGTGACCATTTTATCTTTTCCTACGCACATACCAAAACATTTTCTAAGCAGACAAAAAAAACGGTTTTATCAATTTTGTCGTCACTCTTCGACCCATTAGGCCTGCTCAGTCCGATCATTATTAAGGGCAAGATAATCCTTCAACAATTATGGATCGAAAGGGTTGAATAGGATGCATCACTGCCACAAGGCATCGAAGCAGAATGGGAACGGTTCGTAACGGAGTTGCACTCTGTACCAAAGGTATCGGTTCCTAGATTTGTTTTGATGGGAAACCGGCGCAGCTATCAGATACATGGGTTTGCTGATGCATTTATGCACGTATATTGTTGCTGCATATATCTTAGATCGGTGGATGAATTTGGATCCACTCAGGTTAGGCCCTTGATATCAAAATCCCGAGTGGCACTTATAAATAGAAAATCACTACCTCGCTTGGAGCTGTGTGCAGCTCATCTGTTGTCCAAATTGTGGGAAAAGATTGAGACCATTTTCAAGGATCATCAGTCAGAAGTTTACTTCTGGACGGATTCCGCTATTGTTCTATATTGGATTGCTATCCATTCCTCGAAGTTGACCACGTTCGTCGGCAATCGAATTGCTGAAATTCAGACGAAAACGTGGAGAGTCTTATGGCGCAATTTTCCTACACAAGAGCATTCAGCTGACATCGTGTCGAGGGGCTGCGATATTCACAAGTTGAAGGGATCAATCTGGTTCAATGGACCACGATTTTTGATGGAGAGTGATGAAAATTGGCCCTCAAGGATAGGGATTCCGCTTTCATCAGCGGAAATTGCACTGGAAAAACGGAAAACAGTCCTCATCTACAAAGGAACAATACCCAATTTAATACACGAGCGTTTTAGTCCCTATTCCAAGATAATTCGAATAATAGCGTACGTAATACGATTTTGTCGTCGATTTGAGGCGAAGTGGTCTGGAAGCATGAAAAACCTATCCAACATGAAAGATTTGCAAGAGGACCCCGAACCAATTCTAACTCCCGCGGAATTAGACCAAGGATTCGTTTGCTGAGGAAATTGATACAATGAAAACCAATCGACCTCTAAAAGGCTCAATCAAGTGGTTGAATTCTTTCCTGCAAGAAACAAGTGGTCTCTCGTTGTTAAAAGTAGGAGGACGGCTGAAGCATGCGGATATTTCTGAGGCGTGCAAATATCCATTGTTGTCACCAAAAAAACATATTTTTGCAAAAATATTAGTTCGTCATATACACCTCTCCAATTACCATGCTGGTCCTAAGGCTTTGGTGGCCCTGATTATACAACGGTTTTGGATAATAAACACTCGAGAGTTGGCAAGGCAGATTGTAAGGCATCTGCGTTAGGTACCGGCCCAAGCTATTGGAGCAAATCATGGGTGACCTGCCTCAACAGAGAGTCACTCCCTCGCGTCCGTTTCTTTGTTGTGGCGTAGACTTCTGCGGCCCCATGTTAACGTACCTTAAGATTAGAGGCAAGGTGCCTTATAAAAATTATGTAGCAGTCTTTACATGCTTTTCGTCAAAGGCTGTTCACTTAGAAGCAGTGTCTGACTTGTCAGCCGAAGCATTCATTGCAGCTTTGAAACGGATGATTGGTCGCAGAGGTCTGCCAAGTTCCATCTACTCAGACAATGCAACCAATTTTGTTGGATCACAGCCAAAACTCAAACAGCTACGCAATATGTTCTTTAAAAAGTGTTCGCAAGAAGTCTTGCAAAATTTCTGTATTAATCTTGATATCAATTTTAATTTTATACCCCCCAGGGCACCTCACTTTGGCGGAACCTGAGAGGCGGCTGTGAAAGTCAAGAATGGTCACTTATATCGAAGCTTAGAAAGAGCAAAGTTGACATTCGAGGAGCTCTCTACAGCACTGGTTGAGATAGAAGCGGTGATGAATTTTCGACCCATTACATCGATGTCGTCTGACCCCAATGACCTGGGCATTCATCACGTATGACGACAATCGTCTGACGATAGCGTTTCGACGATAGTTTTACTTCATGTAAACATCAAATATTTAGTACTATCGACTGAACGATACCGATTTGACGTTTTATTGTTTGCTTCATGTAACACAAAAACTGTCAATCACTTTCGTCCCGTCGATAGTGTTTGAACGATACTTATTTCACTATCGTCCTTAAATACGAGTATGTATATTTGGATGTTTTGTAAGTTTTTTGAAAAAATAATTAGTAAAATAATTCCAGAAAAATAATGTTTCGTCGCAATGTGTTTTTTTTTTATTGATCACGAAAGTGAAAATGCAGAAAAATTAAAAGTGCTACGAAGGCGAAGAACACTAAGAGATGCATCTGATCCCTTATCACTTCCAACAAACAAGTAGGCGCATTGTGAAAAAAATAATAATCCATACTTCATTTATTATTCTAATAATTTGTTTAGCTTCATTAAACGCTTCCGTCTTTCGAAAGAAGCATTTGTTTTGGTATTGGACATAATCAATCTGGAAAGCGGATCTCGGTCTACTTATATTCCTCCAATATTAAGACTTGGTGCTACTCGTACCTTGGAAGTTCTGGGTGGATGTGGTTACCAATGGCTTACAGGGAATGATTTTGGTGTCTCTGTTGGTCAAAGTACATTATCTGCAATAATTTCGCAGACCACAGCCGTGATGGAAGAAAAACTATGTCCATTGTGGATTAAATGGGAGATAATAAGTGAGACCATTGTAGAAGATACAAAACAATGGTTCTACAGAAAATTTGGAATGCCTGGGGGTAAGATACATAAAAGTATGTTTTCTATCAAATTTATTTAAATGCTGTTCATTTTTAGTTGTGGGATGTATAGACGGTAAACACTTGTACATACAGGCCACAAGAAAATGAAGAGGCTTATTTTAACAGGAAGGGTAAGCACAGCTTAAACGCTATGATCGTAAGTACTACGGAGTTATTGAACAAATAACTTTGAAAGCGCTTTGTAGATCTGCGACTACAGGGTGAGAATAATCGGAATAAACCCAAAATATTTTGGATCTGCTCATGATTCTCTTGTTTGGAAGCATTCAAATGAAAGAGCTTTCTTTGAACGAATTTTTAGTAAGAGAGACCACAACTGCTGGATTTTGGGTAATGACAAAATTTTATAGAAATTCGAAGAATAATCTTAATTGAGAAATTTTAAATATACATGTTCTAGGTGACAGTGGATATCCGTTGGAGCCTTGGTTGCTAACACCATATCGGAGTTCTAATGATGTCCAAAAAAATTATTTCAACGAGGTTCATGCAAAAGCAAGGAATATAATCGAAAGATGCATTGGTGTATATAAAGGTACATTCCTATTCTAATTTTTGTTTCATTTTCAATTTTAACGAGAATCATAATGGAAGAAAGAAAAAGTAAATACGACCCGAGCAAGATTGCTGTTTTCGCTAAGGTTTGTGCTGCGTTGCATAACATTTGTATACACCACAACATGGACAACATTTTTACAGTGGAAGCAGATGAAATCCATATCATGGAAAGCTTCAATCGCACTTCCGCCATTTCCAATGGTCGTTTAAAGCAGCAGGCCGAAAGGAGAAGAAATCAAATAAAAGAATCGTTGTTCACTCAAAACCGTTGATTATTAAAAAAATTCCCAGAATGTTTTTTCGTAATATTTATTTTTCACAGAATTATTATTCAAAAATTATTCATTCTAATACATATTTATACAGCTAAAAAAAACCAAACCAATTCACTCTAATACATATATTTATATACAGTCAAAACGAAAACAAAACAATTCACTCTAGTATGTATGTATATATACAGTTAAAATAAAAAAAAAATTTAACTTAATTTAATTTAATTAAAAAAAAATCAGACTTCAATTCAGTATTTGTACATCAGTTATTTACAAAGCAATACAATTAAAGTATTAGACTTCAGTTGTTATTTTGCACTGTGTTGCAGTTGTTTTTCGGCAATCTCATTCCTTCTCTCTAGCAATTTTAGGACCTGACAATGGAAAACTGCTTCTTGCCGATTCCTCTCCGTTAATATATTTATCACTTCCATCTAGAACTTTTTGTCCGTGTCCACTTGAGCTTTTAGAATTTTCAATTTTTCGTTTTCCTTACTGAGCCTTATTCGTTTTGGAGTGCTGGCAACAAAATACGATGAATTTTACATTTTATGAATTCGTTTAATATTGCATTTACATATTTGAATATAATGATACAGCTTACCTCTTAGTGAGTTCTGCAGCTTCAATTTCTTTGGGAGCTTCCACAGGACTTTCTGTTAGAGCACGTAATGTGCTTTCGAGGTCATCTGTTTCTGTTTCTGCGTGAGGCGCCCCAAAACATTTTGCACTGCTACCAGAAACTGCAGATGGAAGCGACGACATTCGGATCGCCTTTTCTTCAAGTTCCGTTATAGGAACTTCTTCAAATGGACCGCCACCCGTCTTCTTAATAGAAAGCAAATTATGGCTGCATTTTTTTTTTGCTCTGTATTTAAAATTAGTCCATACCTTAAAAAAAATTAAGAATAAGTTTCTAGGAAATTGTATGAAATATGCATATAGTAATACTATACCTTTCTCCACGAACATATAGATTTGTTCGGCAACCCAGTGGCATTTAATGTATTTGCAAGATCACTCCACAGTTTATTTATATGCGACCTACCCTGAAGCGTTTTCGGAACATAATTTTTGGCCATTTCAGGGTGCTCCTCCATGAAACTAAGCAAGAGTTCCATTTGTTTTGGTGTTGCTGACCTAGAATAAATATTATTAAACTTCTTTATGCAATATATGATTAAGTTATTGATAATTACTTACATTTCATGAATTTGCATAAACTTGTAAACACAACAAAACAGTGGAGAATGACAGCACAGATGTCACTTTTGACTCAGGGATGTTGCTCTCAGTAGCACTCAAACTTTAGAAAAAATAAACGATAGACGAGACGATAGTAATGGAGTTACAAAAGCAAACTACCGACGATATCGTTCAGTTGGATCCACTAGACGATGATCGTTTGAAAAGTTACGTGATGAATGCCCTGGAAGCCCTAACGCCCGCACGTCTATTGATTGGTTCGTCGCTGAAAACCATCATAGAACCAGCAATCGAAGTTCCCGAAATAAGTTATATCGAGAGATGGCAGCGAATCAACGCAGTGAAGACTTACGAGTATTTCTGGCGCGGATGGTCCCTGGAATATCTTCACGAGTTACAGGGGAAAGTGGAAAAAAGAGGAAAGTGATCATCGCATAGCAACAACCTCAAGATTGGCGACTTAGATCTCATCCACGAAGACAACGTCCCACCGCAAAGATGGCTAATGGGAAGAGTAGCAGCAGTCATCAAAGGTGCTGATGGTCAAGTTAGAGTGGCATATGTTAAAACGGCAAAGGCAGTCATAAGGCGTGCTATTCGCAAGCTTGCACCATTACCCTCTTAGTCTCTTGAAAGACGTAGCTTCCAATGGGCGCGGAATCTTAGATCATGGATATATATATATACATTTATAAAACTTTAAGCTGTGGAATATTTATAATTATAACACTTTATAAAAAACATAGAAATTTTGAATTTACCACCAATCGCGGTGACCACCTTATTTGTTATATGCGATGTTTTAAATTATGTAGAGAAGACCACTCACTTATCATGCTACTTTTCGTAATAAAGTTAGTTGCCTGAAGAACTAATTATCAAATAGATCGCCTTTTCTTTTGCTCGTTTCGCTCGCTCTTTTCGCTCCACTCGCTGTAGTAATTCTTCCTTAGTAAAGGATATATTCGATTGTCTAACAGTCTAACTTATAATCAACTAAGATTAATCTATCAATCAAAGATAGAAATCTCGAGTTGACGTTGTGAAAACCCTCGTAGCGTACACTCGCATAAAGGACAAAATATATCATGAAAACCGAATTTGAAAACGTCATTTTCTTAACGATATTCAATGATCAAAAATTCGAAAACTCTTTGACGCATACGTCAAGAATTCAAAAACGCGATGACTAGCAGATGAACGCAAGATTATGTGGAACAACAAATAATACCAAAGAAAAGAACAGTTGATGAAATGTTGTATTTCTTTAAAGAAGAGGCGCAGGATGCTGAAAGGAGATACCAGGAGAGTATGGAGATAGAAAAGCAGAGAACTGATGTTCTTAAGGATATAAGACACCTGAAAAGATTCTTTTCCTACTCAAATAAAACACTACTTTTCTACGTTATAATAATTGTTTTTAGGGTACTTTTTTTAAGACGAATGCTCCGTACGCTTTGAAGTAACACAATCCATTCTGAATTGTAAATTCATTTAAAGGAAATATTTCTTTTGGGTGTGGTGAGTTTGGGGAAGGTTAAAAAATAAGTGGGACAGTCGGACATCTTTATTATTTGGGATATGCAAATTTTGGCACCGACATTCCGGCCACGTTGATGCGTTGCAAACCGTCAATCATCTTCATTGGGTAAAGGTGCTATCTTGGTGATGGGGCGTCGGTAGCTTCCGGAACTAGTCTTCAGCTGGACTACACGAACCCTTCCGTCATCACCCTTGCTAGCACCCATTTGTAGGGCGGAACGTTGTCTTCATGGAAGATTACCAGACTTCCTTCCTTGATGTTGGGTTGGGCCGTATGCCACTTGGATCGCGCCTGAAGATTTTCGAGGTATTCTTTCAGCCATCTCCTTCAAAAATGCTGCTTGATTGCGGATATTCGTTGCCATCTGTTAAGATAAGAAAATTTATCATTTATTAAATTTGGTTTCTGGTTCGCATTGATCGCCGATCCGATGAGGAAGTGTCCCGGAGTCAGAGCGCTAACATCGCTGGGGTTTGACGACACTTTAGTTATAGGCCTCGAATTCAGGATTCCTTCGATTTCAGCTACCGCCGTCGCCAGTTCCTAAAACGTTAATAATGCGCTTCCTTCTGCAAATGCGTCTTTGCGGACTTTACTGCGGCTTCCCAAAGTGCCCGAAGTGTGGCGCGCGGGGAGGTATAAACTGAAACTCAATCAATTTTTCTGAAGCGAAATTAAAAATATTGTTTCGATTAAGGGTTTTATAAAACTTGTTGCGAAATTCCACTAGCTTTGTCTTAGTGCCCACAAAATTTGTTGTATTGTCACAATAGATTTTAGTTGGACAACCTCTTCGCCCTATCAAACGCTTTAGCGCTGCTATAAATGCGTCCGAAGTGAGATCGGAAACGACCTCTAAGTGCACTGCCTTTGAAGCAAAATAGACAAAAACAGAAATGTAAGGCTGTTTCCCACGAATTTTCCATGAAGTCAGGATTGGCCCACAGAAATCTACCCCACAAATTGAAAAGGGTCGATTGGGAGTTAACCGATCCGTAGGTAAATTTCCCATGATTTGCTCCAGTAGCTTCGGCTTATATCTTCTACAACGGATACAATTATTTACAACCTGTCTTACTAGTTTTCTGCCTCCAATGATCCAGAACCGATCTCTCACGAAGTTGAGTAAAGCTTGTGGCCCGGCTTGAAAGTTGATGAGGTGCAAATGCCGAACACAATTCATCACGAAGGCATCATCTTTGGGTAGCAGCATTGCAAACTTCCTATCATATTCGATGTCTGCATTGAAAATTCGACCACCAACTCTTAGGATGCTCCAACCTGAACCCTCCTCGATGAATGGACACAAATTGCGAAGCTTTGCATTTGAAGTAGTTCCTCGCGCCTTTAATTCTGAAATCTCCACTGAAAAGGATGCTTGTTATATGCAACGTACACTCGCAATTAACGCCTGGTTGAGATTTTCGGCTAAAAGGTCCATGTTTGGCTTCCGATTTTTGAAAATGAGCAGACACTTTAAGACATACGCTACTTTTAATTTAGGCCCGGGTCAACCCCGGACAGCTTTATTGTGCTTAATACAAGCATTGAACTTAAATACTATACTTATAAAACTAAAAATTTAATTGTTAGACCTGTGGAGTGGGGGTAGAGAGCGAAGGGAATAAAGGGCAATCTTAAGGGAGTGTTTGCTCAGGTGATAGTCAAAGATTGACTGGAATTTGTTCGCTTCGCGAAGGATTCGAGATAATGGTTCATGGTATCCGTAATTAGTTCGGTGGGAATTAACTCGGAAGAGAGGTACAGTTCTTAGATTACGTGGATTAACATTTAAGGAGATGTGTTCGTGGAGAGCCTCAGAGTCAATGTTACCATTTAAGAGCTGATGGACAAAAACTATATCACAAACTTCTCGTCGCGTAATGAGGGGTTGTAAGTTAATAAGTTTCAGTCGATTATGATAGGGGGGTAAATTGAATGGGTCAGACCAAGGAAGTCCCCGTAATGCGAACCGCTGTACCGATTCAATACGTGCAATTTGCGCAGAATAATATGGTGACCAGACTGGACTTGCATACTCGAGGAGGGGCCGAACAAATGTGGTGTAGAGTGCTTTGGCCACATATGGGTCGTCAAATTCCTTAGACCAGCGCTTAATGAAGCCAAGAGTCGAATTGGCATTACTAATAATGCTATCTATGTGAGAGCGAAAGTTCAGTTCTCTATCATAGATAATGCCTAAATCGCGCATTTCGGTCACATTAGGAACAAGCTCGTTATTGATGAAATATGCACGAGAAAGAGTTGTATGACGTCTTCTAGTGAAAGTTAAAGCTTGACATTTGTTAACATTTAACTCAAGAAAATTATGAAGACACCAAGTAGAAAATCGATTGAGATCATCTTGCAACAGAGAACAGTCAGAGGGAGACAATATGTGACGGAAGATTTTGATGTCGTCAGCATAGATGGAGATAAAAGAATTGTTAACGATGGTATCAACATCATTAATTGTTAATATAAATAACAAGGGACCAAGATGACTTCCTTGGGGAACACCCGAGGTGGCTTTGAAAGGTTTAGATAATGTAGACCTAAACAGGACACTGTAGTGTCTATCATCTAAGTATGAGGAAATCCACGTAACGAAATCTGATCGAAATCCAAGGGCGCAAAGTTTTAAAAGAATTACTTTATGCGAGACTTTATCGAAAGCTTTGCTGAAGTCGGTGGTTATTACATCTACTTCTTTGCCATCTTCTAATGCACATAGAGTACTTGATACAAATTCAATGAGATTAGTGGTAGTGGACCTGCCCTTAACAAATCCATGTTGGTTTCTTGAAATCACTGGTTTACAATAAAAAGACATAGCATCATAAATAATGCTCTCAAAGAGCTTGGGTATTGTGGAGAGCTTCGCAATAGGTCTGTAATTTAAGATTTCATCTTTATAGCCTTTTTTATGCAGAGGGATTATATATGAATTTTTCCAGGAATGGGGAAAGGCGCATTGAGATAAGGAAAGTCTGAACAAGGCAGTGAGAGGTTTTACCAAGTAGGCGGCGCACTTTTTTAGAACTATGGGGGGTACACCATCAGGTCCAGCGGAATATTCACTTTTTAGATTACCTATCTTTTCATCTACTAATGCCATTGAGATATCCACCGAAGTAAAGGATGTTTGTGGGCAGCTGTTCAAGTATGAGAAATAAGATAGATCAGGGTTTTGGATGTGGCAAGCAAACGATTGGCTAAAGAATTCGGCAAAGAAGTTTGCTATTCTTTGCGGATCATCAGACGATGAATTGTTGAACTTCATGGTGGAGGCATAACAGTCCGACTTTTTTTTAGAGTTGATAAACTGGAAAAAGCGTTTGGGATCAGAAATAAGACTATTATGCATGCGGCTTAAATAATTGGAATATAGTGATTCACATAGATCTGAAAATTGGGTATAAGCAAGGTGGTATTTATTATAATCCGCTTCAGAACGTGTACGAAGATAGGTGTGCCAAAGTTTATTTCTCTTATTTCGTATTGACCGGAGTTCCTTGTTATACCAAGGTGGGGATAACGATGGATTTTTTTGCGGTACAAAAGGAACAGACTGGGAAAAACAATCGAAGATGATATTGTAAAAAGAGGTAAGTGCATCATCAACGGGAATGCTAGAGTTGAAGAGAAAATTAAAATTAGCTTTAGAAAGAAGATTGTTTAATTTAGAAAAGTTGGCTCTTCGAAAATTAAAGTTGTACACGTGTTCAAAGCAAAAAGGTTTTGAAACGTTGGAGGAAAACGTCATAGAAAGAGGCGGGTGGTGAGAATCTAGAGTGGTAAGAAGGTGCTTGCTGGCTGTGACTATGCTGTTATCTACGTCAGTGGAGAAGATAAGATCGAGTTGTCTACCAAGATAGTTGGTTATGCCACTTAACTGAAAAAGTCCGGAGTCCACGAGACAGTCAATAAAAAGAATTTCTTTCTCCGAACTTGCATTGCTGGCGGTGTAGTATGAATCATCAGTGCATATCCATTTGAGTCGTGGTAAGTTAAAGTCACCCATAACGACAACAGTGTCATTTGCGTCAGCTTTGGCAAACAGGGCATCGAATTCGTCAATAGCTAGTTGGTAGCTGCTGGTTGGTTGCGATGGGCGAATGTAGCAACAGCAAATAAAGAGATTGCGCTTAGAAATAGGAATTCTTACGCAGACAAATTCAAAGCAAACTGTAGATAGTTGCTTAAATAATTTAGAATTAAGGCGAGTAGGTACGGCCAAAAGTACTCCGCGGCCAGTTGATTCGTCGTTATTCATAAGGCCATCGTTTCGGTGGACATCATAATCATGGGTAAATAACTCGCTATTCTTAAAATTAGAGGAAAGGTTGGTCTCAGTAAGAGCGAAGATATCATACGGCAGTTTTTGCGAAGTAATATAGACTTCAGATGTTTTTGTGCGAAGTCCTCTAACATTTTGATAGTAAATGCTGAGGAAATCAGGGAGTGCAAATAGAGGTAGAGGTTGGTTAGGAGCGAAAATAGTTCTTAAAACTAGAACGCGTTCTTTGAAGGTGCCAGAGTCGCTTTGAGCTGACATGGGTGGCATAAGAGGAGAGGTCGTTTGCAACGTCGGTAGGCGTGATATTAAAGGCTTCGTGAAATCGTATGAAAATCTGACGTAGGTCTTTTGGGTTTGTAGGAAGTCCTTCTTGCTGAATGGAAACCATAACATTTGTTTTGGTTGTGCCATCAATGCAAATGGAATCAGGCTTATCGTGTAGATAAGCTAGATAAAGGCGAACGTTTTCGTAAATTCTACGATCTCTAAGCCGGGATTGAATGTAACGGCCATCATCACCCGAAGCGGCGAGTTGCTTGGTTATCTTGATCTTCGGTGGGAGCATAGGATCTATAAAAGTTGTAGGGTTTGTATCTGATTTAGACGGAGGGGATGGATTGAGGGTGTGGGAGTAAACGAAAGTAGGGTAGGTGGACTTATTAGAAGCCGAGTTAGTAGAGTCAGTTTTGCTTTCTTTGGCACCGGGCTTGGATGGAAGAACAAAAGATACCCGTTTGTGCGATGAATTATTTAGCTTAGAATTATTGGAGGAAGGGAAAGGAGATGTGGAACGAATCGCTTGGGAAAAGGAGGGGAATGTTCCTACTTTAAGACTCCAATTTGGGTCAGAATTATGTATGCTGGTTTGTTTGTGAGGCTTGGGTGTTGGCTTAACACTAGGCTTAGATTTAGTCTTAAAATTAATCTCCTTTGCGTTCATCTTGTCCGTTGTAGGCTTTCGGTAGATTACTTTTTTACGGTTGATTTTCCTCATTGTTAATTTCTCTAGCTTAAATGATTCGGATGTGGAGTTCTGGAAAAGCCATTCATATTTTGAAGGAATATCAACATTGAATAGCTTAAACTTTGAGAGTTTACCGGCCGACTTTTGTTTGCAGTTTCTGACATTAATTTTAAAATGCTGCTTAAAGTAATTGATCAGCCAAGTCGGGTTTGCATGTGCGGATGCAACTTTAATAGAGAAAGTGGTTGTTTCCTCCGTATTGGACTCATTTAGCTTTTTAACTCGACTATTCCATTCAGATACGGTCCAGGAAACTCCAAAGCGGGTAATTGAAGGTTCAGGAGATGCTGGAAGTGCGGGAGATGCTGGAGGTGCTTGAGATGCTGGAAGTGCTTGAGATGCAGGAAGTGCTTGAGACGCTGGAGGTGTTTGAGATGCTGGAGGTGCATGAGATGCTGGTAGTGCGTGATATGCAGTAAGAATCGGAGGTATGGGTGTAACTTCAAGTTCAGGAGCCGAATGCAATGGAGATGAAGGTGTTAGGACGGCGTTTTCAAGCATCTCAGCAAGTAGCGAAGTGTTATAGGCCATGCTTGATTGAGGCTGGATGTGTGAAGTAAATTCCTCAATCTTACCGAAAGTGATCCTGATTTCATCAACAATGCTGCTTAGTAATAAACGAGACTGTAATGAATCGTTACTTATTTCGTCGATTTTACACATCATTGTTGTAAGCCGTGGATCATTTCTGTTAGGAGAAGGTGTTGTTCTTATGGACGGAGCTTGGAAAAAAATATCAAGGTCAGAGCGTAGGGAGCAAAGAGATGCCTTTAATTCATTTAGGGTTGATAAATGTGAATTAGAAGCCGCTTGAATAGCACTTTTCAACTCGATACTCGTTTTATGTTCACTATCACATTTAGAAAGTTCTGCATTTTTGGCCCACTGCTTGTCGTACTGCATAAATTTAGATCTGAATTGACTAGAAGATTGGTCAACTATGCAATACAGATCTTCAACACTCTTTTGAATTTGATCAAGTTTTTCAAATTCAAGTTGAACTTTCTTAAAAAACAGTTTATGTTCGACATCAAGAACATTTATGGAATCGCTTAAGCATTTGATGGCCAGCATAATATGGGAGGGTGAAACATCCTTACATTCATCACAGTAAAAAAAAAAATTGTTTTTATAATCTCTGAGACAGAGGATAGATCTTCTGCTCAGGCCTACACAGAGAGCGTGAAAAGATCTTGCACATAACCCTCTGCAAATCACCAAGTCAGCATTTACATCATTCGTGAAAGCACATTGGGGGTTTCCGCACTGATTTGACATGTTTATGTTGAGGTAGGACAGAGTAGATGAGTATGAATATTTTTTTTTTTTTTTTTTTTTTTTTTTTTTTTTTTTTTTTTGCGACGTTGACCAAGTTTATTGGGGGTAACGCACGGTTTTTGCAAGGGTTTAGTCCACGATATGATTGTTGGGATTGGGGTCGGTCACTGGGTTTGTTATTTGTTTTTTTTTTTTATGTTTATGCTTTATTTATTTATTTACAACAGTATTGGCAGAAAAAAAAAATGAAATAAAATTCAATTTAATTACGGGAGCGAAAACAAAATGCGACCGAACAGCACGAGTGAAGAAAGCACATCGTATAGTTTTTGTAAATGAGGTATGCCTGTAGAATATTTATAAGAAGTTATTTTCTACCCTTTCGCATATGAATACACTTTTTTTCTTCTTTCGTTCCAATAACGGATCTCCGGAGTCGATTTCTTCCAGTTGTACGTTAGTTGTCCAATAGATGCACCTCTTCCGTAGGAAATCAGGCCCTGCAAACCAAGATGAGTGTTGTAAATCCTCGACGTTGCATCCTCTCGAAATAAGATCTGCAGGATTGTTCTCGAACCTCACGTGTCTCCAACACCTGCACTTAACGATTGTATGTCGCTTACTCGGTTTGCGACGAAAGTTTCCCCAGCACAGAACTATCGTAGAATCTACCAAAAATAAATTTGATCGAAGGTAAATTCAAACGTCCCCTTTATCTTATTCCAAAGCTTAGCTAACATATGAGCTGCACATAGCTCTAACCTTGGCAGTGATTGGTTTTTTGCAGGTGCTACCTTTGATTTTGCAGCAATTAGATTCACCGAAACAACGCCGAATTCATCTTCGCACCTTGTGTACAGGCAGCATCCGTAGGCCTTGTTCGACGCGTCGGAAAGCTCTCCTACAATTAGCCAGAAATATAAATCTGGGAACCGATATACAGTTGAGCTTTTGCAAATCCGTAGTATACTCCTTCCAACAGGATTCGGATTTGCTTGGTAAAGGATCGCCCCAATCTAGCTTTTCTATCCACACGATTTCAAAGATATTTTTGCCCTGACAATAACTGGACAAATTAAACCGAAGGGATCAAACAACCTACTCGCAGAGGACAATATGGTGCGTTCAGTAAGCTTAGGCGATGAAAACGAGTCCTTATATGAGTACTGAAAAATATCCAGTTTAGGATTCCACGAGATTCCAAGCGTCTTTGTGGTTTCCAGATCATCAATGTTTAAGTCCACATTGGTTAATTTGATGAACAAATTACCCGGTGCATTAGAATGCCATTTATGGAGTTTGAAATTACATTTTTCAAGGATTGCAGTAACTTCTCGTTGAATCTGATTTAATCCATCAACCGAACTAGCTCCCGTCAACAGATCGTCGACATAAAAATCCTTCAGAACAACCTTTGTTCCTAGTGGAAACTCCTTCTCGCACCTTAGTCCAATCTCCTTGAGACACCGCGCTTCGAGAAATGATGCTGAGGAGGTACCGTATGTGACGGTATTCAGCCAAAATGTTTGGATCAGTTCCTTCGGGTCGTCTCGCCGCCAGAGAACCAACTGAAACCGTCTATTATCGGCATCGATTTCGATCTGACGGTACATCTTTTTTATATCTGCAGTGAATGGTTGGTCCTACCATCAAAATGTTGTTAAGGGGCAGATTAGATGTAGTCTGACACGATTCGTCGAATACTACTCTAAGTTTTGTAGACGAACTTTCGGGTCGGAGGACGCACTGATGTGGCATGAAATAGTGGGGCTTTCTGAAATCGAAGTTGTTTACATGTGCCCCAAGTCCAAATACCCCTGAATGAATTTGGAATATTCAATTTTCAGCTCCTCGTTCTTACTTAATCTTCTTTCTAGAGAGAGAAATCTTTTTCTGGCTATTTCCAGAGAGCTCACAAGTTGAGCCGGGCTATCTTTGAACGGAAGTTTTACCCTAAACTTTCCGCTTTCAAGCAACCTTGTGTTTTCTATAAAATGCTGTTCGCAAATGGTTTGCTCGGGAGTGCGAATGAATTTGTTTTCGATCTCTTCTATTTGCCAAAACTTTTCAATCAATCTTTTCAATTCCGGAGATGTGGATTTTCGTCTCGAAGAAATTACACGTTGGCTTACGTGCACTAGCTGTGCAGTAAGCTCCCGATACTATCCATCCAAATACTGTGTTTTGAAGAATTGGCAGATTTTAACCCAGCTTGATATGGCCCTTTTGCATGATATTGAAGAATACAACTGTTCCCAATATCAATGCCTTGAGGCTTATGGAATAATGGATCTGCTAAATTAATATCGAGGGGAATTTTCCAATCCTTTATCCGTAGCCGATGTTGCGGTTGAAACTCCGTAATTGAGCGCGGTATCCAAAACTCGATACTTCTAGTGAAGCCTTCAAACCTCGACTCTACTGTCGTTCTAGTTTTGGCATGGACCTTTGCGTTGATGTCTCCTACCCCAATTATATCGATCGGACCGTTAATAGAATGGAGACAAAGGCTCCTCGACAATGACTCAGTCAATAAATTTATTTGAGAACCTGAATCAAGTAAAGCTCTAGCCGAAACGAAGCCTCCTGCTTGATTCCTAACATTCAACACTACTGTCGCTAAGATGACTTGTGGATCAGCAAAATTACTGACAGCGCTATGTAGAGCCGTTCTAGGATTCCTTGCTTGCTGCGATGTAGATGGTTCATCTGGTTCTTTGGGCGCATTGTACCTATGCAGTAATAAATGATGAGGATCCATGCAGACGTTACACCTCTTTGATAATTAATCCACAATGACAAACGTTTAGCATTCTTAAACCGATCATAAACATTTAAGTGCTTAAATTTGTTGCAATCTGCAATCTCGTGATGTGGTAATCTACAGAAATAATACGCAGAGTTCGTAATAGGCAAGGAAGTATGCGATGGTCTTCGATGATTTTGCCTTGACTTCTGCTCAAATTTCCCATTTTCAGTAAATAAACATTTGGATTCCCTGCTCTCTAAGAACTGGCAACGCCTACTCAATACTACGGCACATTCCGACCACTTCGGTAAATTCGCATAATCTAACGATTCATCCCATTTAATTTGGGTCTCACTATCGACCTTCGACATCACTAAATATATTATAATTGCATTAGAAATGTCTTCGTGATTGCCTAAGGACGTTAAGGAATCAAAAAATGCTGACACATTGTCGACGAGGCCCCTAAGTTGAACCGGCGACGCACTCTTCATCTTCGGAAGGTCAAAAAGTTGCGAAATATACCCTAAGAATATTAGGCATTTATTGTCATAACGCTCTTCGAGTCTCTTAAGCGCTTTCGGGTAATTTTCTTCCGAAATTTGAAACGCCTTTACGAAACCAAATGATTAAATTTTTCAATGCCTGTGAGCGACGAATCATTATGAACTAGGGTTGTAAATGTCCCAATAAAATTTTTATAATCGCTATATGTATTTGCCCGAAAATTTGGACAACCTAAGTTGAAGAAGCCGCGAAATCGGCTGCTGAGGAATAGCAAACGAAGTTTCTGCCACACTAACTTTCCCCTGCTTTCCCATCAACGATACTATTTTTGTTTTTGTTGCGCAATATAGCTCTTCAATCTCACCATGGCAATTATCCGCTGATGTTAACTCTTCTATTCGAGTTTGATAGCTAAGCGCTTGCTTAGAAAGAGATTCTACGATCCCTAACCGACATTGTAAATCTGCATACTCCATAGCAGCTTCTTTCGAATCTATTATGTTTTTAATCCTAGATATATTACCCTTTGAAGAAGCCCTACTGGTTTTCAACGCATTCAATGCGTCCAACGATCTTTCTGCTTCCACTGACATAGTGGCTGCGTTGGTTACCCTTTTAACGAACAGCTGATTGTCGATACAACGGTTTGGCGATTTGTCCAAACGGAGTGCTTTTATTTTTTAAAGCGAAATAAAACGAATATTTTGTGTGGGAAAATTATGCGAATTGCGACGAGTTGCAACAAAAATGAAAAGAATCCAAATTTCCCTTTGGTGTGGCGAATGATTTAATACGAGTATGAGCGAATTTATTTGCAAGTACCTCTGTGCATTTAATGTAACTTGTGGGTGTTTTATATAGTTTTAAATTTTGAAATAATATTAGTTGCAATTAACGTAGCAAATGTCTTTGGTACTCAATTTCCACGAATATAGGAAATGATACGGATAATTGTATGAGTTTGACGAATAACGACAAAGCTGTGGTGGATTTTCCTTCAAACAATATTTGTAGCGTATTTAATTTTACGAGCATATGTTCGATCTTAACGAATGACGATCGACTCGAAAAAATTTTAATGTGACGATAGTGTGTGGTTTGATAAACCTAAGGAACGATACAGACTCACCAATATGATTGATGCCTTTTATAAACCGTGCGCGATCGCGAAAACATAGTCGAACACTTTAAATTTGTTGAATTTGAATTCTTAGAACTTTGTCCGTTTGTCAATTTTCCCGAATTGTCACTGTCCATGAAGGAATTAACTAGCCACTTTGTCACTCAATGTTAAATGTTTATTGTTCAACGAAAAGTCCTGTCACAGTCGCCATGAAAAGATTATTTTCCTACTCAAATAAAACACTACTTTTCTACGTTATAATAATTGTTTTTAGGGTACTTTATTTAAGACGAATGCTCCGTACGCTTTGGAGTAACACAATCGAATCCATTCTGGATTGTAAATTCATTTAAAGGAAATATTACTTTTGGGTGTGGTGAGTTTGGGGAAGGTTAACAAATTAATTGGACAGTCGGACATCTTTATTATTTGGGACTAGAGACCTGCATGAATGCATTCATTTGCTTTCTCAAAACTTGTGCAGTGCTTCAGTGTATTCATATTCATTGCAATTATCAATAAAGTGTACAGTGAAATAGAATACCACATCACAGACAGTTACTGTACAATGATCGATCACCTGATGGCAAAATGAGTGCACTGTTTTCTTTCTCTCCCACTCTTGGGTGCTTGAAATGGCTTGATGTGAGCAAATCGTGTACAATGTTAACTGTTGAAAATACACTGAGTACACTGAGTATACTGAGTGGACCAAATAATACGATTAAAAAGTTTAGTTGGTTTCTAGCTTTAGTTTGGTTATGTAGGTAAAGTTACAGAAAAATAATGAAATGGAAACTACTGATGTAAGTTAATGTTTGTCTTTTATAGAAAGGTTTTGTTTGTATTAAAGTTTAATATTTAACTAGGATTTAACAAGCGACTCCGATGTCTCAATGGTCAGTGTTAGTGGTTTGTTGAACAATTCCGTTATCAAGTCAAAAACTATCAATGGCGAATTTAATATTAATAATAAAAGAGGCCGCAGTAATGTATGGAATGTATTCGGAACAATAAAAAATGAAAATGGCGTTGACATTGAAAACTTAGTGGTGTGTAAAAATTGTTTTTCGGTACACAAATTTAATTCTAAAAGTACATCCAACTTAGTAAAACACAAATGTTACATTTTGAAAAAAATAAAAACTGATAACAAAACAGAAAAAACACAAGTAGACTTTGAAGATAAGAAAAAAAGTTGTTGAAAACGGAATGGACAATAGAAAACTGCCGACCGTTTAATATTGTAACGGATTGTGGTTTAAGAAATTTCGCTGAGTTTTTAATTTCCATTGATGCAAAATATGGACAAAATGTTGACATCGGCAAATTATTACCACACCCTACAACAGTTTCACGTAATATTCAAAATGTATACAATAAATACTTAAAAGTTGTAAGGTCTGATATAATGAGTGTTAAAAATATTAGATATGGACTTATGTCAGACGTTTGGACAGATAATTACTTAAGAACTGCATACTTATCATTGACAATTCATTACGTCAATGAAGGGAAATTGATTTCCAGACTGTTGGGTTTAAAATCTATGAAGGGCGTATCATGTACAGGTGATTATTTCTAAAATTGTCTAAAGTGCAACCTAACATTCCATTGAAATTTCAGGTCAAAACATTTATTCGAAAACCACAACACTTTTAAGTGAATTTGAATGTGATTTAACTGACTGACTGACAGGGGGTCAAATATGATTGCTGCATTCCGCTCATTTGATCATAATTTTTGCATTAATTATTTACTACACAATATTATAGAAAAAAGTGTAAAAGAAATCCCTGAAATAGCTGAGATATGTAATATTTGCACTAAACTTGTAAAATATTTTAAAAAATCGGTGAGTAATGACCTCAAAGATCTTTTTCAAGAAATTGAATAAAAAATGAAGTTTATTTTTTTTGTCTCACTCATAAATTGCTAATATTATACATTCTGTCTTAATCCGTTGCCTTTCTTAACAGCCATTTCTCACAAATCTATCATTTAAGAAACTTGACTTTCACTTGAAACAAAAGTAAGTAAACGAATATTTGGTGTACTCAGTGTACTCAGAGTAGTGTATACTTTTTTTTATGAATACCTATTTGTGAATACCCGTTCTCTATGGGTACACTGCATTAAGTGTTTGGTTTAGCATGGGTGCAAAATTCATATAGTAATCACAGTCTTTCGCAGATCTCCGCGGAGAATACATGTGGCTTGACTTCGCTAAGTGGAAAAGTGAAAAAGTGAAAAACTTTTTTCATAAATACAATTAATCGGAATTTTATTGATTGACTCGGTAGCCAAAAGGTTAGCGGCGTAGGTCAACAAAGCGTGAGACGCGAGTTCAATTCCAGGCGAAACTTGGAACTTTTTTTTTGTTTGGCTGAAATTGTGTTAAATAACATATAGTGTTTCAAAACAAAACCAAAAAATCACGTGATGGATGGTGGAGAGCGTTCCGCTCTTCCCATAACGGGAAATACTAAAGGCAACAACTCGGTTGCCGTTGCCGTGGCGAAAGGGCTTAAGAGGAGGAGTAGGTTGACAACCCCTCCTAATCTAAGGAAAAAAAAAATTAGTGCCGTGGTAAAAGATAAAGGAGATAAAGTGGTGGTCCAGTATGAGGGGGGCAAGCACAACAACAATTACCAGCAGCATATTAAAGCTAGAAGAAAAAGTGTTTGCTTTTAAGCGAACGCAAACTGAGCGCACGCAGAGGGCGCAATCAAAAGTAGAGAGCTCCCAACAACAAAACTTACAAGAGCAGAAACAACAACTGCAGCAACAACAAAACCAGCAGCAGCAGAAACAAACACTGCAGCAAACAATACAGCAGTAGCAGAAACAGCAACAGCTGCAAAAACAACAACAGCTGAAACCACAGCAGCAGAAAAAACAGCAGCAGCAGCAACAACAACAACAATAGCAGCAGCAGCAACAGAAACAACAGCAGCAGAAGAAGAAGGTGCCTCCGATAAACACCTATAAACTAGAGGTAAATGCAACCAAGGACCTGTGTAAGTGGTCATTGGTAATAATTTTAACATAAAGAGATTGGGGAACGATCGCCATGCCATCCACTGTAACACAGTGGAGAGCTACGCGAAAGTGAAAGAGCTCCTAAAGGAAACGACGACGGAGCACTACTCATTCACACGGAAGTGTGAAAAGCGGCAATCGATGCTGCTAAAGGTGTTGGAACCGTCTTCTGATCCTGAGGGGATCTTGGCACTGCTCAAAGAGAAGGAGTGCGAAGGATTCAAGTTTGTGGGGGTAAAGCCGTTTACCACAGCTAGAGCCAGGCGGGAGAAACGGAGTCTGCCATTCTTCCTGGTGCAGCTCAGTCCCGAAAGCCGTCTGGATAGTCTAAGGAGTATCAATGTCCTAGACTACCAGGTGGTTCACTGGGAAAAACTAAAAAGGAGCGAAGGCGTTATACAATGCGTTCGCTACCAGAGGTTCGGGCACGCCGCGTCGAACTGCCAAATGCAGCCAGAGTGTGCTCTGGGTAGGGACGGAGCATCTGATAGGACGCAGCTCTCGTGCGTGTTATGTGGGAACGTGGGACACACCGCAAACTATCGTGGTTGTCCTAAGTTCGTCGACATTAAAAAAGCAAAACTGGCTCGGCAGCAGAAGGTGGAAGTCAAACGTTTACCTGTTAGGTTGCAAACACCAGCCGTCACGTCCCAAATTTCCTACGCCCAAATGGCGTCAGGTAGGGGGGCTACGGTACAACAAGCGGCTGTTGCTTCTCCGGCGCCAATGCCGAGAACAACGGAAGCTGTTGTGCTTTTCGCTAGCGAAACTAAGCTAACCGATAAGCATAAACTGGAGTACAATAATTATATTGTTAGAAGAAGAAATCGGCCCAGATCCAAACGTGGAGGCGGTGTCGCGATCTTCATTAAAGAAGGTATAAAATTTCACAGAGTGTACAAGGGAGTGTTGCGCAGGTTCCGGGTGTTGGAGGCAGTCGTCATTTACATACCGCTCGGCAGTGGAAAGCGGCTGTACTTGGCCTCTGTTTATGCACCTGAGGCTTCACAATCCACTATATTCATTACAGAGCTCGACACGCTTTTTCGACTTCTGAGGCTGGAATCGGGGGAGAATTATTTTATAATCGGCGGGGATTTCAACGCTAGACACAGAGATTGGGGAAATAATTTGCCAAATACTAGAGGGAACCTACTACTCGATTGGTGGGGTCAGCACGATGTCATGTACAGACTCGGTCTTAAAGCGACGGATAAGCCGTCGTTTCCCAGAGGCGGGTCTAATTTGGATCTACTGCTACACGACGAACGCATACGACTGACAGGTACGAATTTACAAACGCTAAACTGTCTGCGCACATTCGTGTATAACAGTGATCATTGCGGTTTTAGCACCGAAATTACAGTTCCCAACGAAATTGTGGAATTGGAGGAGATATTCTTACAACTACAGTAAGACTCGATGGACACGCTTCTCCACAACCTTGACAAGAGCGCTCTCCTTGAACACGCTCCACCCACCGTCCAATAGGAATTTGTCAAACGAGGAGATCGACAATTACCTAAAACAAATGGACGAGACAATTAAACAAACTATGGACACTACAATATCGCGGTATCGACGTACAACTAACGAAGACCTGTTCCGCAATCCTACTATTGACGCACTGCACCGACAGAAAAGTAGACTTCTTACAAGACTTAAAAACTTGTACAGACAGTTAACTGACCGACAAGACCCGGAGATTAGGACACTGAAGTCGTCGATTAAAAATATTCAAACGCTAATAAAAGAGAATTACAGAATTCCTGTAAGTTTGTATTGGAACAACAAGGTTCGGGCTATAAACACAAAAAAATCAAAACGACCTTCAGTGTCTTAAAATAGCCCGGACAACAGACTACGAACGGTTACTGACAATAGCAGGTATTGATCCAAATGAGGCCGCTGATGATGACGACTTTTTTGTGATCGAGGATCCACAGGAGAAGGTTGAGTCCATAGGGGCGACTTTCCAGGAAGTATACAATGCCACTGATACCATTGGCCCTAAATACGACCTGGACAATGGCGTCTTTGTGCACGACTTCTGCATTCGAAATGAAATAGGGAACTGCCGATCCGAGGGCTCTGGTTTCACCCGGTTTTGCGACGAAAATATGGCAAATAATGTCATTGCCAGAGAGGGTGGCCTACCCCCGTTCATTTCGAAGGAAGGGCTCTATGAGATCTTCGACACAATCAGAGTTAAGAAATCAGTGGGGACCGATGGTATTCCGAATACACCACCCTGTTTAATAATGCAATGAATAATGCACATTATCCAGCGCATTGGAAAACGGCGGTGGTTCAACCTGTCCCCAAATAGGGGAAGGATATATCCAATCCGGCGAATCTCCGGTCGATAAGTCTCCTTCCGAATATCAGTAAGGTTTTTGAAAAAGTAATCAATAGAGCTCTGTCTAGGTGGGTTGACGACAAACATATAGTTCCGGATAATCAATTCGGTTTTAAGGCGGGACATGATATCTCACATTCCGCGTCTAAACTGGTGCCCGATATCCAATGGAATAAAGGCAAAAAACAATGTACTGGTGCCTGCCTTGTTGACTTGGAGAAGGCCTTCGACACCGTATGATTAGAGGGTCTTTTCTATAAGCTCACTAGGCTGGGGATCAGTAAACCATTCTTGTACATTCTTTATAATATGCTAATCAACAGACAGTTCATCGTGAAAAATGGTGATGTGACTTCTGTTGGAATATTTCAAATTAAAAATGGTTTTCAGCAAAGCGCGGTCAATTCGCCGATCCTATTCAACATTCATAGAAGCGACTTGATAGGTTCACAACAGAGAGAACCTAATACGAGTGGACAACTTCGTAATTAAGCTGACTCGAAGGCACATTGCAAGAGCAATGACCTCGACGAATAACCTGATATCTGGGGCTTACTACCCCAATTACCTTTACCACGAGAGTGTGCGCTCTGACGGCTTCGTTCCGCCGGAAGCATTCCTCTACCTAGATCAGATAGGGTTGATCCAGGATAGATCAGCGGTGCCGTTAATCTTCCATGTCGCTCGGACAGCTGGAGACAGGCGACTCAACTACAACAGAGACGTCGCACACGGCAGTGTGGATCGCCACAGGTTCAGTAGGGCGGTGGGGAATCGCGATAAGAGGGATGTCGTTCGGCAGCACCAGCATTTCTGGAACATGTTTCGGGGTCGTTTTCGTCAATTACCGACCAGCCTCACTAATGAGGCAGAGTTGACCAATCCGTTTTCTCTGTGAATAGCGATGGCCAGCTTGCATAGGTTTAGGTTAGCATTTAAGAAATATATACATACATTAGTATATACAAAGGTAAATACTAATATATGTATATAATTGTGTATAATGTCTATGTGTGTGTATGCGTGTATTGTGTATAGAGGTTAGGTAGGCTAAGGTTTATTTTAAGTTAGATATTAAGTTTTTATAAAAAATAAAAAATTATGTCCATATGCTAAGTTTTTCTTAACAAATATTTTTTCTTAGCCGTAAGTATAGAAAATAAGCATTCCTAAATAAAATGTAAATAAAGTCGAAAGACATAGACATAAGAATTTAGAGTAGCTTAGAGTGCCTGTGTGGGGTCAGTAAGTTAGTATAATATTGTCAAGTAATTTTAAGCTAGCATTTAAGCATTTTTTGTTAGAATGTAAGAGTTAGTGTTAAGAAAAAAAAATGGTTTTCACGGATTTGGCAGTAGCCGTTCTCACGTGTTAACTGCCGCCCTTTCAAATATCTGCGTCTTGCAGATCTACACATGAACATGTTGAGCAGCGTAGGTTTCCATCGGGTTATTGAACTTCCTTGGTAACGCGCTGCGCTGGGCAAGGGACTTGTTTGTGACGAAAGGACGCACGAAGTTCTGGAATGTTAGCTCTTCCGTAGATCTTTCCACACAGCAAACAGATTGAAATGAAGATTACTATGATGATACAAATTTCTGTAATTATAGAAGAAGTAAGACTTTCTTTTAGGGATTTAATGTGTTCTATGTTTTTAACACTAATGTCATGTAAATAATATAGATCAAGTTTCACCGTTTTGCTAGTTACGTTGACCAGGACAGGAGGGAGTGCTTGTAGACCCTTAGAAGTTGTACTGGAGTATGTCCGATCCTTGATGCTGATTGTTTCGTTGTCCAGCTGGATCAAGTATGTGCCTTCTAAAGGAATTGAGGAGTTTCTATCTAAAAGAGAGACATTACACTTAGTAACAAAAATAGTGTTTTCTCCGATCAATTCAATGATCTCTGCATTAGTCTTTCTGAAGTCGCATGCTGCAGTACCACCTTTGAGGATTCTTGGTAGACAAGTATCTTCTGCTTATTTTTTTACTGCACTTTCCTCACATACCGAAGTATTCCCTATATGAAGGCAGTCATCCTCTAATCCTTACGTTTCGTCGTAGTTGATAAGTAGTTTCGTAAAATTTAAGTCAAGTTGTTGTCCGTCATTAATTGCAGTTCGAGCGTTCACTACATGGAAAATTGTAGGCCAAACCTTCGGAATTGATAAGACTTAAAGCAGTAAAGTTCCATTTGTGCACACAGACGGTCGCCCGTACTCTACGGTTTCCACGAACTTTTGATAAGGTAGGGTTTCTAGCTCGTTTATGATGGTATTGACCTCTTCAGAGTCTAATATGTTGCTATTTACTATCCCTGTCTTATCCATCTGACAGGCCCTAATAACTTCATTTACACCCTCCTTTAGTATAAGTATCTTGTCAAGTAAGTCATGTCTTAGTTTCTCAGATTCTCCCTTCTGTAAGGCGTTATTTTAGCGGTCGATTATTTTGTTCATAACCTCATGCGTTGCGTCAAACAACTTCTCGTTAATTTTGTATTGGTGGTCATTGTTTGTAAAAGTTCGTCCCAGCCAGTTGCATCATGGGAACCCGCCAGACATTTCCAGGCGGTTTCAATCCAATTAATGGATCTAACTCTTACCGCCCGTGGGTCACGAAGTTGTCTTAAGCGATCCTTAATCTGGTGTAGGCGATAGTTTAAAACCAGACGTGTTTCTTCATCCCATACCCGCTTCGTAACAAGTTGTTCAGTTTGTTGTATAAGTCCGTCATAAAGTTTTAAACCAATAACGTGTATAAGTTTGAAGTACCCATTCGTCATCCAGGCATCACCTTCCCTAACTGTCACAATTGGCGATTTATATGAAAAAATATGCAAGGCTTCCGAGGGAACCAACAAAACTAAACTGTAATACAAATTCGTTATATTATTTAGGGATTAGATCATTATTATTATTACTACAAAAATAAAAGCTTAACGTTAATTACTTATATGTGTTACATATGTAGAAATTGTTGTAGGTTACCTACAATTTTTTATGGTATAGGAAACATTCCCTTTTTTTTTGTTGTGTCTCAGTTCTTTTTTAATTGTTCTTTTGGATATTAATATTTTTTAAATGAGCTTTGTGAATTTTCCTACCACTATCTGTCGTTATGGTAACACGATTATTCTTTGCAACGATCTCTTTTTTAAACAAGGGCTTATTTTTTTCTTTGATGCGTCCCCCTCGTGATACTCCCTGGGTTTACCTCTCTTTAAATTTAACCTTACATTTCTGGCCTCCATGTTTCGCTTAATAATGCCCCCGAGATCTTTATTGATTATTTATTGACCTATTAAAGAATATGTCAGTTGGTTTCAGTTTGATGACTGAATGTATAGTGTTGTTATAGCGATCTACGGCTACGTGGACAAGATCCTTGACCTTTAAATGTTGATTCCCGGCTTTAAGTCACCGATAGAACTCCAGTACAGTGGAATGTACCCTCTCTATTTGTCCATTCACCTCGCTTCTGTGGGTTGGGGTTAGGTATAGTTTGTTTCCGATTTAATAAAGTTTAGGACAATTGGGCTGAGGAAGCCTCTTTCATTGTCCGTGACTAAAATTTTTGGGATTGTAAAGTAATGTAAAATTTTAATCAATTTTAATCTGATGTAAATGACAGATTTATCTTTAATATGGAAAAATTTAGAAAACTTAGAAAACTGGTTAACAATTTCTCGTTTTGAAGCTCCATGATATCCATATGAAGAATTTCGCATGGATACTTGGTAATGGGTGTTTCCTGCAAAGTGGGAGTTATGGGGTGTCGATCATACTTGTTGGTATTACAGATTTCGCATGACGAAGTTAATTTTTTTACCCTAGACATCATATGTGGGAAATAAAATTGCTCGAGGATTTGCTCTTTGTTTTCCCTTGCCGACCGATGTGCTCTTTTGTGTTCTTTCTCTATAATTAGGAATTGGCGGTCTTCATTAGCAACGTCCTCGACAACTCTTTGCGTCACGCGAATCTTGTATTTTTCGAAGTTTTCCAGATAGACCTTTTGAAGCAATCCCAGATAGTTCTCCGGAATTTTGATTCCGTTTACTACATTTGGGTTCAAGTTTTCCCTAAGCATTTCTATGAGATTAGCCTGACAAAAGGTTCTTGCGGAAATATAATGGCGATGATAGCCCTGATGCGGTTCTTCGTGAGCACAAAGATCGATGCCAATTCTGAAAATAAGCTGGTTTCTAAAAACATTAATTGGAGCTTCTACATGTGGTATTAGGTCGGAATTATCCTGATCAGCACCGTGCGCAGTGCAAGAATCTGTATCGCTGTTGGAGAGCTCACAAAGCCCCTCCTCAGCCGTAACAGTCAATGAGTCTGCCCCTGAAGCTTGTCCTTCACCTGCAGTATCCGTGGCTGATTCCGAGAGTACTTCTTGCAGCTCTCTTGCAGTTTCAGTCCTTGTGTCTTTTTCGCCAGCTATTCCAGCTGCGTTAGGTAGACCAGGCAGATGGTTAACTTCCGTCTTCAGGCGTGAGAGAGCATTAGCCACGAAATTCAATTTTCCTGGTGTGTAAATCAATTCGTAGTTATACTCCTCAATCCTTGCTTTCCAGCGTTTGAGTTTCGCATTGTGGTTTCTATTACTCAGTGCGAATGTCAGGGGCTGGTGGTCGGTGTAAATCTTAATCTTCTTATCCAGAGCCCAGACTACTGCAAGCATCTCCTTCTCATTGGTTGCGTAATTTTCCTCTGTTCGATTCAGAGAGCGAGATATATACGCGACTGGCCTCTCCTTCCCATGCTTACCTTGAGACAGCACAGCACCGATTGCAAAATTTGAAGCACCTGTGGTCAAATTGAAGCTTTTCTCGGAGTCCGGAAATGCCAGCACTTCTGCAGAAGTGAGTAACTCCTTCAAGGTTTCGAAAGCCTTAATTGCATCTTCATTGAGAGAGATTGGGACATTTTTGGATTGGCTAGCTCGAACTTGTGCAAATTCCCCTCGAGTTATATTCGTCAATGGTTTGGCTAATCTAGCATAATCACGGATAAATTTCCTGTAGTAGGAAGTTAACCCGAGGAAGCTTTTCAGTTCTTTTAAGTTTGTCGGTGGAAGGATTTTTTTCGATAGCCTTAACCTTTTTAGGTTGTGGGAGGATACCATCAGGAGTAACAAGATAGCCAAGAAATTCGACGTTAGTGGCCAAGAAGTTAGTTTGTTCCAGGTTGATTTTCGCTAATTTTGTAGAAGACGATCTCGATGTCTCTTAGATGATCTTCTTCTGATTTACTAAAAATAATTATGTCATCTATATAGACATAGCAAATCTTACCTATCAACTCCTTAAGCACATCATCTATCATGCGCTGAAAGATTGCTGGAACATTCTTGAGGCCGAACGGAAGTCTTAGATATTCATACTTCCCATTCATTGTTAAGAAGGCCGTTTTGGGAATGTCTTTTTCTTTCATGAGGATTTGATGGAACCCTGAGGTCAGGTCAAGCGTTGTGAAGAATCGAGCATCACCTAGACTGGCAAGTGTGCTGTTAATATCAGGGATAGGGTGTGTATCAGGAATTGTTACAGCGTTTAGACGTTTGTAATCGATGACCATTCTGTACTGCTTTTCTCCGTTTGGCTTCGGCTTTTTAGGAACAACCCATATAGGTGAATTATATGGACTGTTAGATGGACGGATGATGTTCTCTGACAGAAGTTCATTTACCTGTCTTTCGACCTCTTCCTTCATACAAGCGGGTTAAGGATAACTTTTGGAGTAGATTGGTTCGTTGGTGGTTGTACGAATTTCCGCTCGTTTGTTGGTTTTTACTTTCTCGTTCCCTACTGGACCGAAAAGACTTTCGAACTTCATGTAAAGATCTCCTAATCTAGACCTTACTAGCATAGAAACATTTCCGCCAAAGGTAAGCATTTGACTAATTAATTCAGCAGAAGCATGGATTTTGAGAGGGATGATTTTATTCGATTCAATGGTAAGCATATTTTTTTCTCTGTCTATAACAGCCTTCAGTTGCTTCAGAGTATCGTCTCCTATTATACCATCGAACGAATTCAAATTTGGGAGGAAGAAAAATGTTATCTCGAGATCGAAGCCTAAGTACTTAAAGAACTTCCCACAGATTTTGTTTTTAACTAGTATATTTCCGGCAGGACTATTGACTTGAAATGGGATTTTGACGGGTTTGGGACATGGAACTAAATTTTGTTTGATGAAGTTCTTATTCGCCCCAGTGTCTATAAGGAAATTTAGTATATCCCCGTCCCGCGTTACATATTCTATATATGGTACGCCTGAAACGAGGCGCCTTCCATAAAATTTTCTTCCCTAGGTTCTTCATTGGGAAGTTTAACGGATTCTATTTCTGAGTTTTCCGCACCCGTGGTGTTCTCTGGATCTGTGGATACCACGTGGTTTAGACACTGCTGCTTTTGAGGGTAGATATCGGATCTCGATTCCCTCTTAACTGTTTTCGGCAAATTCATGTAGTTTACCCTCCTAGATTGGGTTGAATTGTCCACTTCCATTTTTACCGGAGGTTTTGGCCCTGTCGGCCTTTGGGGTAGATGCTGTTGCTGAAAACTTGACCTCCGTGGATGATGTGAATTGTAAGCAGGGTTATCTCTTGGAGGGAATGACTTGTTGTGTTTCCAGGATTGTGATGAGATCCCGAGCTACCTCTAAAATCGTAGTTCACAGGGGAAGATATCATATTGGGTGCCTTGACGTGTAGAGAATTATTTCTAAAGTTAAGCTTTTGCATCTCCAAGCAGGCGGAATATGCTTCAGGCAAGGTTCTTGGCTTCTGAACAATGAGAAGCCCATTAAGCCCACGAATGAATACGTCCAGTGCACGGTTTTTGTAGGTTTCCACCAAAGATCTCAGCCCTGATCTTATTGATGATCAAGGAGAATTGATGGTTCACTGTGGCGTAGAAGTCATCAACTCTTGAACCACCCTGTGTGAGCTGATTAAGTTGGTGTTCGAGGGTATGGATATCACTCTTGTCGGCGTAGTGGAGCGAGAGAATTCTTTTAATTTCATTCCACTCGTTATCGAATATATTGTATGAGACCAGAGCAGAATCTGCCCTGCTTCTTATTTTTTGACGTATGTGTTGTAAAATCGCACGGTAGATGGGTTTATTCCGGACTATTTCATAGTCCTTTAGAATCGTCTCCACGCTGTAGACCCAGGAGACATATTGGACGGGATTGCCGTCAAAGACTTGTAATTCCTTCACTAAACAGGCAGTTTAGAAATATCCTTCAAGTCTTGCTCCCATGTCAGCCCACATAATAGTACCGCATCGTCCACTCGTGAGACGGAATTGTCTCCCTGCTCCACAACCTGGAGCCGATTTCCGATAACCGCCAAGCGTTCATTAACATTTTTAATGGACTATTGTGGATTAAATTATTCTATTCTATTAATTCGGCCTTCTATTACCCTGAGTTTTTCTATTAACGAATTTATGGCTCCCGTGAGCTGAGTGACTGAGTTCTGAATCTCATCCATTCTAAACAGTATAACCTAGGAAGTATTCGGGGGTACGCAGTAAGAAATTAGAGGTAAAGAAAATACAACGACAAAAACACAATAACGACAGAAGTGGCAAATGGTTTTCTTTTAAATTAAAAATTAAAAGTAGATTTTTTTATGTTTTCTTAACTATATATTTCTCAATTAACTTTCGGGGTAGCCACTTTGGTTCGGAAGGCTCATATGAATCCTCTTTAGTCGTTAATGCGTTAAAAATCGCAGCGACCTACTAGGGTATGAGGAACTTCACCACCAGCGATTAAAATTAATTAATTCCGCAGTAAGCCCCTTTTTTCATGATAGTTGGCCCCTAGGCATATTTTTAAGCTATGAAATTAAATTAGTACGAAAGTAACTCTACTTGGGTTTTTCTTATTTTTTCGTTAGTTTAAGAGACTATGTACTAGTCTTGTGAGAATTCAATATATGGTATATGTTTTACTGCTATTTTCTTAAAGTTATCTTACTAAAATCCTAGGAATATAGGACAGTCCCTCATCGTTTGAATCCTTAGTCGTCTTCCTTGGGAAATTATTTTAATTTTCTAGTTTTTGGTTTTTCTATCTTCAGGTTCCTCCTTCACTCCACTTTTCAAGTTTTTTTTTTTAATTTTTTCGTTCACTTCATTTATCAGATTTAATTATGATATATAAAAACTTTTTCCGATTTTGGATAAAAGATTAACGGTTAACGATTAAGGACACACGAGTTTCGGGCTGTCCCTGCTCGGGCGCCAATAAAAGTCATTTCGAAGGACTTTGCTTAAAAAAATTCAAATGAAACACGATTTTTGGGATACGTTATAAGATGTTGTGTATTTGGCCAGGTACTTGATAAGACTGCCTAACAATGAATATAATACTTAAAATCTAACCTCGGCACAATTGACTCCAATGGCCTTGGTTCCCACGGGAAATCTCATGCAGATTCGCGCATGCAGGTGAAAAATGCATACGATGCGTCTGACTGGATACTGGAGCCTTATCGTATTTCAGTCTGATAGGTGGCTGCTTACGCGTGTTAACTTCTACAATAATGTCTAAATTTTTTAATGAATGCATCACTTCCGTTGACGTATCTAATAGAGATTTAATGGCATTGGAACTCTCAGATTGAATAAAGGGTTAATGGAAGAAGATCTTAAATTGAGCATTAACTAAAATACGCTTGTGATCATACCGCGAAGTCAGAATGGACCAAGCTTATACATAAATTTCAGTATCGATACTTAAATGCTGCGGCAATCGTTCTGCTTCACCTGTTATGCTAGATTTAAGGTAATGCATCTTTTGATCTCAGAATGGGAAGGATTGGAATGCACCAATGGTACGAAAAGATCGTGAAAGGAACGCCATGCTTGAGCGATGTATTCATGGAATCATTGGATTCTAAAGTGGTATTTGTTAGTGGAGGAAGCTGTGAATGCCTTTCTTACAAGCTCCGCCTTGTAACCTATTTAAACTTCCTTTGTCTTACCAAATAAGATTTCACACTCACTTTCCACTTTCTTGTCCTTTTCTTTGTATTTTTGTATTTCTTTGTACTTTTCTTGATATTTCCCACCAACGAGCTTAAAATTATCGTCTAGCACACCAAGTCGTGTGGATATATAATTGTTTGTTCTTCGTAGGGGATCCTTAGTTTTATTAAAATTTTCACGATCTTTATGTATTTGACCACAAGAATTCTTAAATAATTTAATTGAAGCTGCACTCATTTTTGTAAATAGATGTGTATTATATGTATGTACATAAATGTATAATTGTACTCACATTGCGTCTTTTTGCAGATTCCTTTTAAATAAATCCTTTTGGTTCCTTCCTTCTGAGATAAAATATGTTCTTTGATGTATCGTTACTGCTGCTCAATGATGTTTGCGGCTCTTCGTTTTATCCTTTATCCTGTTTCTTTCGTTTTAAAATGTGCCGTCAGATTATGTATTGAATTATTTGCCACACAACAAAAAAAAAAACCGAACAAATTAAAATACTTTTAAACTATATAGTATGACTCAAATAGGACCAACGTTAGGTCGCTGGTTCATCCGGCTAGAAGGACCAATGTTTTCCCCACCACTGCGTGGACCGCAAATTCTGTATTTTAATGCTTATAGTAAGAAAAAACTTAATAAAAATCAACTGTCTTTGTTAAACGTTATAAAACCAATTCTTTTTTTTTCTTAAACTGTTCATATCTCATAAATGTATACATGTCATCTTATTCGTTGATATTTAATTAAAATCTATTAATATGTTTGATTTGTCAATTTCAACGTTTACATAACGTGTACATGGATTCATTTAATTCATTCATTCATTCATTTAATTCATTCAATTAATAAAAAAGATTTTAATGTAACTGCAACAACGACTATTTGCCACAACGTTCTTCTTTTCCTTTTACTAGCCCGTTTCTCGCTACACGAACTTATGCATAACGAGTTTCCCATTTTTACTGCATCGCTACTGCTCCGCTTATGGGGTTGGCTAATGTCGCAGATCACAGATCGCAGAACGCGTCTGCATACAGGTCGGTCCTGTATCGCTTCGGCGATTAGCCCCAGGCGTTTTTGTGCATTTGCCATCTGAGCAATCCAGGAATTCTTTTTCCTACCTACTTTTCTTTTAGTAGGAGCGACCGTAGTTAATATTGCCTTCTTAACGGGATTTTCCGGAGATCTTCTTTGAACGTGGCAATACCAGCTAATTCTATCCGACTCAAGTTGTTCGATTACCGAATTCTTTATGTGTAGACTTCCTCTAATGTGCGTAGATCTAATGCAGTCGCGTTTCGTAACTCCAGTCGACATCCTTAACATTTTCATCTCTGCTGCCGTTATTTTATTTGTAAACGCTTCGTATATTGTCCAGCACTGCGAACCATACGTAAGAGCTGGCTGAACCACCGTGGTGTAAAGTTTTCCCTTCAATTTAAGTGGAAATTTTCGGTCACAGAAGATTCCCGAATTTTCTCGCCATTTCATCCACCCCACGCTTACTCTGTACCTTACGTCGTCGTCACATTTCGCTTCTACGTTAACGAGTGATCCTAAGTACTTGAACCTAGTGGTTTTCGGAAGAACTATTCCGTCCAACATTATATCTGGAATAGGTCGCAGTGGATCCGAAAATGGGCAGGTCAAATGTTCCGTCTTTGAGCGACTTATTTTAAACCCGTTTTTCTCTAGCGCGTCTTTCCATTTACTTAGGACGTTTTGTAAATCTACGACATTATCGCTAAGAATAACTGCGGCGTCGGCTCGATGTTACATTTGCTTCGTGCAAGCAATCTTTCAAAAGATAGTCTAGAACCACGTTAAGGAGGAAAGGGCTAATAACGCTTCCTTGATGCACTCCGACATTTACCGGAAATTCAATCGTAAGTCCGGCGGTACATTTAACAGCAGTTTTGACGTTTCCATACATGTCTTGTATCATTCGTATATACGTTTCCGGTACCTTTTGATACCTCAACGCGGTCCATATGAGATCTCTAGGCACACGATCGAATGCTTTTTCTAGATCAATAAATACCATGTGCAGATCTTTTGACGAATCCCGATGTTTTTCCATTAATATTCGCAAGCTTTGGATTGCGTCCACCGTCGATCTTCCTTCCACGAATCCACACTGGCTATCGTCGAGCTTTATGATTTTGCGAAGACGTTCGTTTAAAACTCTTTCAGCGATTTTCATCGTGTGTTACATCAGCTTGATTGAGCGGTAGTTGTTGCATTCTCGCGTGTCGCCTTTGCCTTTGTATAACGGAACCAAAAAGCTACTTCTCCATTGATTTGGCATAGTTTGTCCGCATTTTATTTTATTCACAGACATTCACTGCCGATACATTCCATCTTCGACCAAAACTCTGATGGGATGTTGTCTGGTCCAGCCGCTTTCCCGCGTTTCATTTTTCCGATAGCTATACGTATTTCTTCTGTTGAAAAGTCAGCAACTTCTTCTTCGAATGGATCAGCTGCAGGGACGCGATCACGTGGAAACTGTTTGTTAAGTTGGTCCTTACAATATTCAAGCCACCTATCACAGATGTCCTTTTCGTTTGTTAGTAAGTGCCCGTAGGAGTCTTTAATGTATTTTGGCGACGTTATTTGCATCGCATTTTTTCGCCTTTGCGCAGCGAGTTTAAAAATATTTGGCACTTTACTATTGTACGACGTTTGAACTTCTTGAATAGCTTGTCTTCTATCTGCCGATCGTGAGGATATTTGTTCCAAGTCCTGGTAAAGGTTTTCCGCTGCTGCTGCTCGGGTTTGGGCCAGGACTCTCTTTGTAACGTTCAAGTGCAAGTCGAGACTTTTCGATATCGTTGCTCCGGTCACATTTTGTCCACGCTTGAAATGCTTGCTTCTTGTCGGTCACAACTCGTTTGGTTTCGTCATTTCACCACCATGTTTCTTTCTCGATGTGATGATGTCCTGATATCGTTCCTAGAAGGGGCTTTGCGTGTGTCATGCATGCCTCGTGCATGCTGTTCCACATTTCTTGAGGGCTAAGTGAGTCTGCGATAACGTTTATATTAAGAAGTACTTCTTTAGCGCGTGCAATAAATCTTGTGCCTCGTTCTTTCGATAAGTTATACCACCGGATTTTAGGCTTTCTAACAGGCTCTCGTGTTTTTGGTGGTTCCGCTGTGAAGAATTCTGTAATGAGCAGCCGGTGTTATGTAACTAGCGATTCCAAGGATTACCTTGCAGTCCTTGACACTGTTTCTCATCGATCTTTTGCAAAAGTGATAGTCTATTTGTGTTTCGTGGCCTCCGCTGCTATAGGTGATAAGATGTCGTTGATGTTTTATTAACGTCGCATTTAAAACAGTGAGACCGTGGACTTTACATGCTGCAAGGATGTCTTCACCAACAGAATTTCTGGTTCCAAAGCCCTTACCGCCGTGGCAGTCCTCATAATCTACCATTAATTCTCCAACGTGGCCGTTTAAATCTTCGCCTACGAAAAGCATCTCCTCAATGGGTATATTTCTGAGTAAATTACCGAAATCTGACCAAAATTTATCCTTTTCCGATTGATTGCAACCGTTTTGTGGGGCGTACGCGCTAACAATGTTCCACATTTCATTGTTTATAATGAGTTTTACACTCATCAAGCGGTCGCTTATTTTTGAAATACCAACGATATTATTAAGAACATTTGCCGCGACAATAACACCGACACCGTTTCGTCCATTGACAGTTCCATGGTAAAACATCTTAAATGACTTAGTTTTTAAATCAAGAAAACGCGCTTTATTTCCGGTATTACACCACTTCGTTTCCTGAACGCACATGACATGTAGAATTCTGCAACGCATTATTGCTTCCATCTCCAAGCTTTTTGAGGTCATCGATCCGACGTTCCAACTTGCAAACCGAAGTTTGGTAAAATTTAGAAACTTCATTTTGCCCGCCCCCGGAATCCGTCGGGCTCTGACACAATCATTTCTGCTTGCCCTGGGATCACCCGAATGCGTGGCAAGCGTGGTGCCCAGCAGGGTAGAGCTACAATTTACGATCATTTAGATGAAGTTTTTTTTTTGTACTTTCGTACGAGATTGATTTGACACACGTATGCTCAATTGAAGTTAGTTGACTTTGCTTTTATCCCACCAGTAGTCGCCAGACGTGGGAACCCACTGATTGCATACGAACTTGTGGGAAAGTTTTAAAGGTGTTAAAGTGTCACAGGCTCATTTTTGGTGTTATAGTTGCCTGTATATGACTGATTCCTCATTTTTAGTCGCCTTTTACGACAAGCAGGGAAGAACTGCAGCACTATTCTTTATCCGGTGCTGCACGGATAACTATTTGCCACAACGTTATAATTCTTTTTTCTTTAATTCAAATCAAATTAAAAAACTTAAACACTAACTTACAAATAGGTCTCAACTAAACAATTCTACTCCTTAAAATTATATTAAATACAAAATCTTAAAGAAGGAAAAAAAAAAATACAAAACTCGTATTTGAACCGTTTTCCGCGGCAAGCGTAGCTTTTATCAAATCGAATTAACCCGCCCGCGAATCAACGACCTTTCAATTTAATTCCAATATTAACAGTGTCTACGTAAGCGAAATACTATAGGTATAACTACATAGGTGGATATATTTATATATTACTTGTAGTTACATATAGGCACCGATAATAAATCTATACAGATGTCTTATTCCGGTAGAAAAAAATGGTTCACTTTTGGTCGGCTAGCCGACGCTCGTCCAGCCGACACGAGCTTTTGGAGTAATATAAAGCTTTTTTATTTTCTCTCACCAGAAGTTGTGGGCAGTAGCACAAGGAATATGAAAAATATATGCAAGGGGCTTGCGGGAAGGGGTATGAAGACTTGGCTGTTTGCTTTCATTCGACTGCAACAGGAAATTATATAATTTTTCATGAATTGGTATTTCGTTTGAGCGTATGGGTATGTATGTAAGAAAGAACAATTAAAAGGCGGGAAAAGTGGAATATTTCGTTGCATTTTGTAAATGAAGTTCGACAAGCAAAATATTATTCGTGTTATTAATCTGCAATGCATATACACCTGTGTGGAAAATAAGTATTAGTATTAGTATTAGATACTTAACATTTTATTTTACAATAAAACCAATTTTATAGCAGCTGTATTTTAATTATTTATTTTTTCTTTCGCTACAGACTTAGTATTGTATTAGTATTATTAAGTAATTGCCTACTCTTATAGAAAAAAATAGCAGTATTATTAAGAAAGGCTTACATTTTTGACTTGAGTTCATTTAAAAAAAATGAAAATTGAATATGTTGCACTTGCTTAATATTTCGTTGAATGGCCTTTGTTTGCCAGAACTGCAGTACAATGAAGTGATATAGAGTCGACTAAGCGCATGCACCTCTCTCTCAAAACACCTGCCACCGCAGATTGCACTGTAGTCCACAATTCACCAACGTTTTTTGGTTTTGCCTTAAAAACCTCTTGTTTAACATCAGTCAATAAGTTTTCAATGGGATTGAGATCTGGTGACTGAGCAGGTCACTCCGTGACATTAATAGAAACGAATATTAGAATTTTAATAAATAAAAATAAAACACTAATATAACTTTATTTTACATCAGTCACCGTGACCGCTATATTTTGAATCTATCTTAAAACTACTTTACAATTGATTTCCTTACGTTTATAAATTCGTCGTGGAATAGAGTAACGAACCCACTTACAATATCATAATTTAAGTTGACATAGGATTGGGGTTCAGGGCTTGTTGTCATATTTATGTGACAGTAAATTTAAAGTAGATTATGCGCGTTCGATGCACTTAGTATCGGCGCACTTGAATTTTCCTAAACATCTTTTGCTTATGCGACAATTCATTGGGGTTCAGGGTTTGTTGTCATATTTATGTGACAACAAATTTAAAGTAGGTTATGCGCGTTCGATGCACTTAGTATCGGCGCACTTGAATTTTCCTAAACATCTTTTGCTTATGCGACAATTCAAGTGCATGTCGATAAGGCGCTATAGCTTCACTTTTGGTACGCGATCGATACACTCAAATATCGTTATTTACTCGTATGTGACAACTGAAGTGTATTCTCATGCATTTAATTGTTGTATCTTTCTGTTATTTATGTATTAAATAGACGCCTCAAGTACATGGGTTTGATTGCATTGAGTCTCTTATAGTTTCTTAAATGATGTGAATTTGGTCAATGTTGCGATTACGATCTGTAACTCCACCCCGCTTTGTTTGAGGCTCCGACGAAATATTTACATTGTTTTTATTTTTTGATCTCTTAATAACGAATATAATTACTAGAGTAATAAGAACAATAACAAAGTTTAGGAATAACAATGATATATGCATGTATTTGATTGAGATTTCTTTTATCATCTCTCTATTATCAACATGGTTTATATGTATATAAATCTTCTAGTTTAATTTTAGGTATAACATTAGTTTCATTAATTTTTGTAATACAGTTTGCCAATATAATATTTTCATAGATTTTTCTTTCAAAATTTTCAAAAGTTTTAAATATTATTAATAAGGAGTTTAAAATTTTTGAATTTAATAATATAATTTCCTTTTATAATGATAACAGTTTTGTCACAATTATAGCTTATAGTGGTTTCTTTTAAATTCTTTAGGATAATAATTCCTTTTACAATTTCTGTTATTTCTGTGGCATCATTTTCAATTTTAGTACAATATGCCATTATATTTTTAATACAATTGTCTGTTACGGTAATAAGGTTATGTTTTAAATTATCCTTAACTGGAAATTGGTAAATGTTGTTGTCTTGGTCAGTCAAAATGTTTTTAGTATCAGTCAGAAGTGATCTATTGTTACAGACAAGGGTTCTATTAAGATTTTTGTGTAAGTATGATTAGAAATGTGTGGTATGAAAACAATTATAACAATTTGGTCCCTGTAAGCTGTCACTGTGATCTTGATTTCATTTTAGATTGTTACGTCAACATACAGATTGTATGTCTAATTCTTGTTTACCTAAAATATTTCTGGTTAATATTCCTTACTTGCTAGAGAAAAGAATCTGTTCTATATCATCTATGTGGTTTCTGAGAAGTACTATATCGTGGTTTATTTGAGAAATGTATTGCATGATTTTTACTTCTTCTTCTAAGGTTTTTAGTTTACTTATTAAGTTCTGATTATAAGGATATGTTTCTGTTGGCGTCTGGTGCCAGTAAATATACCGGAATCTTGGCCTCTGTTGCCAGTAAAATTAACCGGGGGGTTTTCTAATACCGTGATATCTAAATCACTCCCGTTGGCGTCTTGTGCCACTAGTTTAAACTGCAAAAACGGACTTATTAATACGGATTTTAATAAAAAGACCGGTATGAACTGTGGTTCAAACGTTATAATAATAATATATTTTTCATGACGTTTATATATACATGAAATCGTATTGACATTTCTTTCTCTTCCTTTTGTGGCTTCTTTCGTGGGGGGCATTGTTGTAGACCAATGATGCCAACATTCTCCCCCCCGCTGAACGACTGGTCTTCAGTAAAAGTTTCTCCTGTCTATCTTCTTGGCTCTGCGTATGTCACTTTCTTCATTATTCACATGCAAAGAGAATCTCATTAGTGGATATATATACGTACAGATTTGACAAAACAAGAACAAGAGCAAAAGGAGACAAAACGTAAACAAAGTGATCATGTTGTACTTTGGCAATTCCCACATGACCTATTTTCCTATATTTCCCTTTCGTGTACGTTTCTGTTGTTACCCGTTTCCATCACGTTCTCCACATTGGAAATAGGTGTCTGGTCATTGACCTGGTGCAATCAGCTGTTCTATTATTTTCGTGATACCTATGCACAATGCACATAAAGTTCGATACATTGGAATGATATGTCGATTGATTGGATTAATGTAATTATGTGGTGCTTGTAATGAATCTTCCGAGGTAAATTGGATAGAATGTGTGAATGTTTGTTTGATTACTGTAGATATATATGTACATATGTAGTGTGTGTGTTTAAAATAATAGGCGGTTTGGCAAAATGAGTAACTGCCGTCTACGCTTTTATTTTTTATTTTATTTATTTATTTTTATTTTTTTTTTTTTTTTTTTTTTTTTTGATAGATTGGTTAGTGGACTGTAATTGAGGATGAAGCTTATGTGTTGACAAAGTGAGTGTGTTCTATGGTGATTGAATTACTTAATTTTCGGTTTCACTGTTGGATACGGGAAGGGGACATAGTTTGGTGATTGGCCTTTTGAATTCTCCTTGCTGCGTCTTGACCTTGACTACTCGGACTAGCTTGTCGGTTCCAGGGTAGGTTTCTTGTATTCGACCAAGACTCCATTTTGCTGGTGGAAGTCGTTCATCACGCAAAAGGACCAAATCACCGACCTTGAATTGTTGTTGAGGCTTAAGCCATTTCGGACGTTGTTGTAAGCGAGCCAGATACTCCTGTTGCCATTGGCGCCAGAATCCTTGTAAGTGCATTTGCACAGTTTTCCATCGATCGACGCCTCCTTTTTTTTCCCATTGTTCGATCTGGCTCCGGAACGGTATTTATTGCCTCACCTATGAGAAAGTGACCGGGAGTTAGCACTTGAAAGTCATCAGGGTCTTCAGTCAATGGACAAAGGGGCCTTGAATTTAGGCACGCTTCGATTTGTGATAGCAGGGTGGCGAGCTCTTCGTAGGTCAGTGTTCCGTTGCCGACTATCCGCCTGAAGTGATGTTTCACGCTTTTCACCCCGGCTTCCCACAGACCTCCGAAGTGGGGAGACGCAGGAGGAATAAACTTCCACTGTGTCCCGTGCGTTGCTAACACATCCGCGATCTCCTTCCAGTCGTGGGCAGCCTCCTTCATGAGACGGCGCAATTCTACCTCAGCTCCCACGAAGTTGGTACCACAATCGCTAAAAACCTTACTGCAGATTCCACGCCGTGCCGTGAATCGCCTGAAAGCTGCTAGAAAGGCTTGTGTCGTCAAGTCACTTACTGCTTCCAAGTGAATGGCTTTAGTGGCCAAACATACAAAAATAGCCAAGTATGCCTTGTAGCACTTGGCTCCGCGACCTTTCCATGATCGTACGCTGATTGGCCCCGCGTAGTCGATACCCGTGTGGGAAAAGGGTCGGGATCTTTGAACTCTAGACGCCGGAAGTTCTCCCATCAGTTGCTGAGCCCTCTTGTGACGGAAGCGGAAACAAATGACACATTGGTGAACAAACCGTTTGACTGCTCTCTTTGTTCCGAGTATCCAGAACTTGGTGCGCAGGTAACTCACCATTTGCTGAATTCCTCCATGCAGTGTTCTTTGGTGAGCATCTCTGATGATCAGGTTGGTTAAATGATGTGATGGCTCCAGTATGATGGGATGTTGCTGGTCATACGGGAGATCAGATTTTTGGAGCCTTCCTCCCACTCTAAGAATTCCTGCACTGTCTTGAAACGGGTTCAAGGGTACCATACCTCTGGACTTAGGGATCCCTCCTGGAAACATCTCTTCCTGGGCAGATCGAATCACCAGTTTCGCCGCTGACTCCAATTCTGATGGACGGAGGGAGCCAAAAGCCCTTTTAGAGCGTTGGTCCCTTGAGTTGCATGCAAATCGCCTGCAATAGCTGATGACCCTTACGAGTCGTTTGTAGTCTGACGACCGTTGAATGAGTTCGTTGATCAGGTTTGGCGTTATGGTTGCGAGATGAAGTGTCTTGATTTTCCTGCATCGTTCCGTGGCCAAGTCATTCGGTTGAGCTGGCATTTGAAAGTTCCATCCCTCTTGTAAAAAGTGGGGTCCGTTCCACCATAATGTTGACTTGATCAACGCAGATGGAAGCATGCCTCTAGACGCTAAATATGCCGGGTTTTCTTGAGTCGGTACGTGTCTCCAATTGCTGGACTCCACTAAACGCTGGATTTCTGCCACCCTGTTACGCACAAATGTTTCCCATTTTGACGGAGAGCCGTTTATCCAAGCTAGCGTGATAGTTGAGTCAGTCCAAGCGTAGGTTTTCCATTCGGGTCTTTCGAGAACGGTAGTTGTATGGTGGATTAGCCTTGCCAGCATAACCGCACCGCAGAGTTCCAGACGTGGAAGACTTATGGATGCCACTGGTGCTACCTTTGACTTCGCAATTAGTAAGTTCGTGTGAACCTGTCCCTCTTCGTCTTCGACTCTCAGGTATATGGCGGCGCCATATGCCTTTTCCGACGCGTCACAGAACCCGTGTAATTCAACGCGGTTTGAGCTGCCGATAGTACGCACCCACCTGGGAAGACGGACTTCGTTTATTACCTTCAACTCTTCGTAAAATTGGTTCCAGTCTGCCTGCATTTCGGTGTCAATTTGTTGGTCCCATGATGTTTTGCGGACCCATAGTTGCTGCATGATTGATTTTGCAATCAGGATGCAGGGTGTGATCCATCCCAGAGGATCGAACAACCGTGCTATCGTGGACAGAACAAACCTTTTTGTAGGTTGTGACATAACCGGTGGCGCGCAGCTAAAGGAAAACTCATCGCTTCCAGGGAGCCAGTGAATGCCTAGTGTCTTAACCTTGTCTCCGTTCTCAGATGGCAATAAAAAGCTTATTTCCCGATCTTCCTCCCTTACGTCTTTAAGAAGAAACTTTGAGTTGGAGGTCCATTTCCTGAGATTAAACCCGCTTGGTTCTAACGCTGCCCTAATCTCCTGCATTTTTTTGTTCGCCTCCTCCAGAGTATCAGCTCCCGAGATTAGATCGTCGACATACATCTCGTCTCGTATCATTCTCGCTGCCAATGGATATTGATTCTCCGTGTCGTCTGCCAATTTTTTGAGAGTCCGGATCGCTAAATACGGAGCAGAGGCGGTTCCAAATGTTACCGTTTTTAGGCGATACATATTCAGTAGTTCCTTGGATGTTTTACGCCAAAAGATGAGTTGGTACCTTGAGTCCTGTTCCGACACCCAAATCTGACGGTACATCTTCTCAAGATCTGCTGTGAAAGTAAATCGGTAGGTTCGCCACCGTAAAATTATGTTCGTAACATTGACCTGCAATTTGGGGCCTGTCATAAGCTGATCGTTTAGCGATAATCCGTCAGCTGTACGGAACGACGCATCAAAGACCACTCTGAGTTTGGTAGTTGAGCTGCTCTCCTTCAATACAGCATGATGTGGCAGGAAATAGTGTCCAGGGTTACTAAGTTCGTTTTCTTCAATGACTTACATGTGGCCGAGTGTTTTGTATTCTTCCATACAAGTTACGTACTGGTCACGTAGAAGAGTATTGGCTGCCAGACGTTTTTCCAGGCTTAAAAATCGTTGAAGGGCTCCTTCCTGTGATCTCCCAAGTACTGGACGCGTGTTACCTTTGAACGGTAATGACACTTGGTAACGTCCATCGTCCATTTTTCGGACGTTGCGAACAAAGTGTTCCTCACACTCGGCATCTTCAGCGGTTGCCGAAGATATCACGGGTATCTCCTCCAGTTCCCAAAACCTCCTAAGTTGGTCGGCGCCTTCACCTGTCTGAAAAAAAGCTCTAATGGGCTGTGAATCTATGGGTACTCTTCCAAATAGGATCCAACCCAACTTGGTCTTTTGGAGCACGGGCAAATTCTCTTCCTCGGATCTTATTATCTCAGGCAACAATATCTCGGCATACACACCGCCACCTATGAGTAAATCTATTTTAGCTGGACAAAAAAAATTAGGATCTGCTAGTACCAGGCCATCCAGATACTTTCTATCAACAGATGGAGTTCGGGCCGGGAGAAGGCCAGACAGTGACTTGAAAACACAGGCTTGCGTTGTTGTTGCGAAGGCTGCATGCTGAGATGACAAGGTGACTTCGACAACCTTCGTACATGTGCCGCTGCTGACCGACCCTAACCCGGAAACTTCAATGTGCGTAGATCTGGACTTTAAGCGAAGCAATTGAACAGCTGACTCGGTAATAAATGTAGCTTCAGAACCTGAATCCAGTAGAGCTCGAAGTGAAATAAATTCCCCGGAAGCAGTCCTGACGTTCACCATCGCTGTAGCTAACAGTACCTGTGTATTGACCTGTGATGTGGAATGAAAGGTGTTTACCGTTGACCGTTGACTTGGAACGAAGGACTGACCTGGAACAAAAGACGGAGCCTGAGGGTTTGCGTTAAAGTGAAGAAGAGAATGGTGCGGCTGCTGGCAGTAATAACACCTACGAGTGCTTGGGCATTCCCCTGAACTGTGGCTATAACTTAGGCAATTTTTGCAAATACCTAATCCTTCTACTCTTTGACACCGGTCTGAGATACTCATCTTAAGGAACTTGCTACATTTCCTGATCGCATGCTGCCCTTTGCTGCACACCTTGCAGGCAAACTTATCTACTTTGGTTTGCTGATGGAACGAGTTTCGATGAGATGATGGTTTTGGCGTTTCTGTAAATCCTCGTGCTGGTTGCTGCACGACTGCTTCAAGTGTTCGGAACCTGTTCTCTAAGAACTGCTGGAACTCCTGTAAAGTCGGAAGTTCTTTGCTGTCTGCCTTCATTCCGAGCCTTTCCTCCCACAACTGTTGAGTTTTGATTGGCAGCTTCTGCAGGAGCACGTAGATTAATATTACATCCCAACTGACGACCTTGAGATTTTCCAGACTGTGTATCACCTCTGTGGACGTGTCCAGTAATTGCTTAATCGCCTCCGCTCGTTCATGAGAAACCACTGGCTGGTTGAAAAAACATTTCAATTGGGACGTCACTAAATAACGCGTATGATCGTACCTATCGATGAGTATTCTCCACGCCTTGTCGTAGTTTCCTATTTCTAACCCAAGATGAACAAGAAGCTTGTCTGCTTCACCTGCAATGCTCGATTTGAGGTAGTGCATTTTTTGCACCTCCGACAACGATTCATTTGAATGAATAAGCGAAATGAAAAGATCACGAAATGCTCGCCACGACTCGTAGCTCCCGGAGAAAACTGGCAAATTGATTTTAGGTAGCCGTAATTCAGACTGCTTTCCTGTGTTGCCCTCTGCTACCGATGAGTTTAGCTGTTTTATGTTTCCCGTAGCTGATGGTTGGGCTTTGTCCATTGCAGCCAGAAGATCACTGCGATAGCTGAAGTACAGCTCGCGGATTTGGTCATGCACTAGTTCTGCCTGCTCCTCCATCTTCGAATCTCCATCCCCTAACTCTGAAACAAAGGCTTCAAACTGCTTCGCCGCCGTTTGCGTTACCTTTTCAACTTCCTGTAAACGCCCTGCCAAATAATTTGCCGTTCTCCTAACAGAACCTGTTTTCGAAAAGTTCGAGACATCCCTTTCCAACTGCTTAAATGTCCTAATAAGCGCGTCGGGCTTCATTTTTCTTATTTATAAGTATTATAATTTATAAGTAAGTAGATAAGTAAAATTCACTTACTGCGTAAGTATGTTTGTGTCCCTCGTTGCACACTCCCGTCAGCTTGATTCTAGGCTTGAGTTGTTCCGTTGAAACGTCCCACGTTGCACACTCAAATAAAACAGTCCTGGCGAAAGGGCTCCTTTATCACCACAGAATAATCTTCCACACAAGTCAAGAAATTAGCCGGTTGAATTCTTGAATTTTAAATGGCTTTGAAGGACCAAATGTTGGCGTCTGGTGCCAGTAAATATACCGGAATCTTGGCCTCTGTTGCCAGTAAAATTAACCGGGGGGTTTTCTAATACCGTGATATCTAAATCACTCCCGTTGGCGTCTTGTGCCACTAGTTTAAACTGCAAAAACGGACTTATTAATACGGATTTTAATAAAAAGACCGGTATGAACTGTGGTTCAAACGTTATAATAATAATATATTTTTCATGACGTTTATATATACATGAAATCGTATTGACATTTCTTTCTCTTCCTTTTGTGGCTTCTTTCGTGGGGGGCATTGTTGTAGACCAATGATGCCAACAGTTTCAATAACCTTTGGCTGAGTCCTAACGTGTTTTGTGATGTTTTGGATTTTTTGTAATATTTGTTCGTTGATAAATATTTGTTTATTTTCTTGGCTGAGGAGTTTATCTAGTTTGCTTTTTATTTCCATTTCGTCTTCGTGATCTATTGTGCCAGCGATGAGTTTTAGGCTTGTTCTTAATATGTTTACTAATGCTCTTTTAGATTTTGAATGGGGATTATTTAATTTAGCTTCCTGTCACCCCTTTAAATGCACTTCTTACAGAAGACGACGTAAAATTTCATGTCGATAATTTAAATATAAGAAAGTCTGGCGGGTTTGATCTTATCAAAAATTTGTATCTCAAGAATTTGCCCAAAGTTGGAGTGAAATTTTTAACAGACATTCTAAATGCATGTCTGAAAATTCAATACTTCCCCAATACTTGGAAAATAGCCAAGGTGGTTCCAATTCTGAAAGCTGGAAAACCCCCTGTGAACCTCGAAAGTTATAGGCCGATAAGTTTGCTTAGCAGTGTAAGTAAAATATATGAAAAAATTCTCAAAGAGAAAATATCAAATATAGTTACAGAATGTAACATATATCCTGACGTGCAATTCGGTTTTAGACCTCAGCATAGTACCTCCCACCAGGCTCTTCGAATTTGTAATTTTGTCAAAAAAAAACCACCAAGAAGGAAAATCAACCGGGATGATGCTTTTGGACATCGAAAAAGCATTCGATTCTGTTTGGCATGATGGTCTTTTATATAAAATGATTATGTACAACTTTCCTCCGTTTCTGTGTAAGATAGTCTTGTCAGGTCGTTCTTTTAAAGTCCAAATCAATGGTAGCGTCTCAAGTCTGATATGTTTCGAGTCAGGTGTTCTGCAAGGTTCTGTTCTTGGTCCAATTTTGTACAATTTGTTTACGTCTGATTTTCCCAATTTGACCGATTGTGAAGTTGCAATGTTTGCAAATGATACTGCATTACTCTCATCAGACGAATTTGCTCTCACTATTGAGACTAATCTTTGCGATGGTAGTAATAGAACACTATTACAATAGGTGGAAAATTAAGCTGAACGGTGAAAAAATGCAAGCTATCTTTTTTACCCGAAAAAGAAAACCTTGTTACCTTCCGTACAGCCAACTGCAATTACATGGATCGACCATAATCTGGTCCAATTATGTAAAATACTTAGGTATATATCTTGACAGCAAACTTACATTTCATGAGCATATTTCGAGAACCCTACAAAAGGTCAATATAGCAATAAGGATATTATATCCTTTTATAAACAGAAAATCAGCTCTGTCTAAGGAAAACAAAGTGATCATACACAAAGTAATTTTCTAATCGATACTTCTTTATGGGTCTCCGGTTTGGGGAAGTTGTGCGCAGTGCCACATTAAAAAGCTGCAAGTGGCACAAAATAAGATACTCAAGATGATGCTTAACCTTCCATGGCACCATTCTACTTCAAAGCTACATAGAAGAGCGAATGTTGAATTGTTATCGGAAAGAATTAAAAAGCTTACGTGCAATTTTAAAAACAAAAGTGCTTACGCTAAAAATCAGCTACTTAAAGACCTATTGTAGTTTATACATACTCGTATATCTATTCATATAGTCAGTTTATATGTTGTTTACATGTATATTTAAATTTATTTATTTATTGTTTTATATATGCACATATATTTTTCTAATTACCTATTTATTAATTCATTCTTTATGTTATTTATTTATTTATTTTTATTTGTTTAATTTATTTACTTATTTACTATTTACTCATTTGTTGAGTCAATATTTATTATTGTTAACATATTTTTATTTTTATTTACTTATGTACCTGTATACTTATTTATTTATTTATATACTAATATACTTATTTATTTATTTATTTATTATTATTATTTTTTTTTTTTTGTACTTAGATTGAAGGTTTTTATCGTATTTTCCTCCAAATTTAATTTAACTTTACAAAACAAAAAAAGAACAATGTTTCAGCAGAAAGATATAAGCAATATCATATCTCTGTAATGTAAAATGTGTGGTAACTATCCTTTGTAAAAATTTGTATACGAAATAAAGATCTATCTATCTATCTATTAGATTTTGATTTACCGTGCGTTACATAGGTTCTATAAGTTCAGGTTTGTTCTCAAATGCGAACAAGTTATTATTGATTTGATTTTTTGTTATTTCTAAATCGGTTGTATTAATTATGTGCAGCACTTTGGTGTAACTTTTTGTAATGTTAATTTTGTCTAATTTAGGCGTCACGTACCCGTTGTTGTTGTTGTTTAAGTCATGGGGGAATATTTCTTGTGTTCTTGTAAATAGTCTTGTCATTGCCAGAAATATTGCGAGTATAAGTGTTGTCATGTTTGATTTTTCTGCTTCTGAAAAATAGAGCCTAATTATTTTTTTGCCGTGTGTTTACCTCTTAGTTTTATTGTGGGTGAATTCAGGGTCTTGGCATTTTTTTATTTTCTTTAACATGGGCTTTATAGTACTTGTTACCATTTTTCACGTCAATTAAATGGTCTTCGCCGATCTTTTTTGTTTCTAATTTTCTGAACTTAGAGTGATTTTTCCCTCCTCTGGTTTCTTTTATGAAATTCTGTCCATCTGAAATTGTAAAGTCTTTACGGTTATTATTAACTTTATTTTTTGGTTTTTCTTTTTATTTCTATAAGAAATTTGCGAATTTCTTCATATTGAGTTTCGTGTTTCTTTCATGTTACGAATGCTATGGGTTTCAAATTTGTGGTTGAATGTATAGTATTATTATAGAATGTCATAATTCTTAACAGTTTATCTTCTACAGTTCGATCGTTATTTTCTTCATCGTGCTTTAGGAGTCGTATATGTCCACTAATGGTGTTATGTAATCTTTCAACATCGGAATTACGAGGGGCGTTCAACATATTCTCCGTATCAGGGTGAAGCTGTGGTTGTATATATAAATTGACTTATTTATCAAGTAATACTATTATTTTAGTGCATTCATGTAAAATTTCATATAAATGTGATTATTAATTCGCGTTTTATCTCTAGTTAAACAGAATCATAATGGTAACTGAGACGATGATGGTGAAAATTGAGCATCGCGCTGTAATTAAATTTCTCACTAAGCAAGGAAAAAGTCAAAAAACTATTCATGAAGAGATGGTGGCTGTTTACCAGGGTTCCGCACCTTCATTATCAACTGTGCAAAAGTGGTCAAGTGAGTTCAAGAGAGGCAGAGAGAGCATTGAAGACGACCCCCGCTCCGGCGCCCCGGCTACTGCTTGTACGGGAGAAAGCATCAAAGAAGTCGAAAAACTTGTTCTTGAGGATGCCCGAATAAAGGTGAAAATGATGGCAGAGATCACCAAGCTTTCAATTGGTACCATTCACACCATTCTTCATGACCATCTTAACCTTTCAAAGGTCAGTGCAAGGTGGGTGCCACGAATGCTCACAGCGCCTCAGAAAAAAGTGAGAATCGCATGCTGTAGAGAGCTTTTGGAGATGTGTAGTGAGAACGCGGACGGTGTTATGGATCGAATTGTTACTGGGGACGAAACATGGGTCCACCACTATGACCCTGAAAGCAAACAAGAGTCCATGCAGTGGCATAAAAAAGTAACAGACCCCCCGAAGAAGTTCAAAGTCACTCCGTCTGCCGGGGAGCTCATGGCCAAAGGTGAAACCATCAACGCCACATCCACTTTGCATAATTTGCGGGAGGAAATTAAAAAGAAAAGACGGGGTAAACTCGCAGCGGGTGTGTTGCTTCTTCATGACAACGCTCCTGTTCACACGGCGCGAGTTTCCAAGGCTGCTGTGCGAGATTGTGGTTTCGAAGAAATCCAACACCCACACTATAGTCCAGACCTTGCCCCTAGTGATTATTTTCTGTTTCCGGATTTGAAAAACTGTCTTCGTGGAAAAAGATTTTCGGATGATGAAGAACTCAAGTCGGCAATAAATGGGTATTTTGCAGAGAAAGAGGAAATTTATTTTTTTTGAGGGTTTAAAAAAGCTTATCTCAAGATGTAACAAATGCATTGATGTTAGGGGAGATTATATTGAAAAATAAAAACAATTTAAATTGAATTCGCATTTTCCGTCATATCGATACCGAGAATATATTGAACGCCCCTCGTAGATGTATGGTTGCTGTTCGACATATAATGGACTTTGACGTTAAAATTCATAAGGAATTGTTTTAAGGGCAGTGCTTTAAAGTCAACAGCGATTTTTCGAACTGCTCCAAACTGACTAAAATAGAAGGATATTTCTCTTTTAAATTCTATCCATGTTCTACTTTTTAGTTTTATTGCATACGCATGTTTGGAGAATTTATCTATTATGATTAGGAAAAGTGTACTTTGTAAAGAATAAAAAACATCGACATGAATAATTTCATGGGATTTAGATGGAGTTTCTGTTAGTTTAAGTAGTGGTTTGCGAAGGTTCCCCACATATTTTTATGTATTACATATATCTCAATTATTAATAAACTGTGTTATTCTTATTTTAAGTTTGGAATGGTAATAGAGTTGTATTAGCTCTTGGAAGACTTCCGCTGTACCTCTATGGTTATTCTTTTTATGTTCTTTCTCGATAATTTCAGCAAGTTTTACTTCATCGGTCACGTCCTCAAGTACCTTTGTTCATCGAATTAGTTTAAATTTACTGTTGTTAGAGAAATATTTTCTGCAAATATTTCGTACAATACAGAAGAAATCTTTTTCTTCTATTAGTATTGCATTTAGAGCATTAGGATTGCAGTGATTTTTGAATATGGATATTGCAGTTGGTTCGTCTAGAGTTTTGACATTAACTACCGTCCTAGATCAAATATATTTTTTCAATCGTAAAGAACCTGAATGTGATTTTGTAACGACAATTTGGTTTTTAATGATATTTAGACTAGATTTACTTGTTGGGATATCTTCATCTTCGATTAAATTCACTTCTGCACTTGGAATTCTACTGTTACTGTTAGTTGCGCCCTCTTTGCATTTACTCGTAATTTCTAAGTCAAATTCTGATAATTTGAGTTTCCATCTTACAAGCTTTGAGTTGGGTTCTTTTAAAGAGGACAACCAAGTCAGTGGCTTGTGATCAGTTTCAATAAGAAACTTTCTGCCAAATAAGTATGGACCGTAATATTTAGTTGCCCATACTATTGCTAATAATTCTTTTTCAATAGTGCTATAATTAATTTCGTGTTCATTTAAAGTGCGACTAGCGAATGATATTGGGTGGTTTTCTTGAGAAAGTACAGCGCCAAGAGCATACTGACTAGCGTCTGTCGTAAGGGTAAATGTTTTCCCAAAGTTCGGATATACGAGTATGGGATCATTTATTAATAAGGTTTTGAGATTTTGGAAGGCTTCTAAATATTCTTGATCAGTGGTATTAATCTTTGCATCCTTTTTTTTAGGTATTTTGTCATTCGTTTTGCTAATTTCGAATAGTCCTTCATGAACTTCCTGTAATATCCCGTAAGACCTAAGAATTGCTTGATTTCTTTGTTTGTTTTGGGAAGAGGATAGTTTTTAACACATTCGATTTCTTGGGGTTTGGTTTGATACCATCAGGTGTCACAATATGACCAAGAAATTCAGTTTCCTTTTCCAGGAATTCTGATTTGTCCATCTGTACTTTAAGATTGACGGTTTTTAAACGTTCGAACACTTTGTTTAAGGAAGTTATATGTTCTTCTAAGGATGTAGAAAATACAATAATGTCGTCTATGTACAGGGTGACTGACTCGTACTCCAACTTTTTAAAATGCTATATTTTTTTTTATTTTTTGATAAATTTTATTGTGCCAAAGCAAAAAATGTTGGAAAATACATCAATTTTCAAATTGTATCAGTAGTTTTCAATATGTCCGCCTTGAGACGGCCGAAGAAAGCATCGTACGCTGCACACAAGTGGCTCTGCGGTATTTTGGCCCATTCCCGGCGAAGTGCTTGTTTGAGGTGGTCCAAACCTTGGTATTTTGTAGTGCCAACCTTCGCCTTCAAAATACCCTAGACGGAGAAATCCAACGGATTTGCATCCGGAGAATTCGCAATACATTGTGTCAAAGAAATGAAGTGTGGAGCATTGTTTTTTAAACAAATTTGGGTGACGCGCGCTTTGTGAGACGATGCCGAGCCTTGTTGAAATGTCCACGGTCTCCGACCGAAATGATTGCTTGCCCAAGGCTTCAATACTGCCTCTAAGATAGTTTCACGGTATTATATCATACGATCGCATTAATTTTGACGACACGGTGCAAAAATACGAGCGGAGAGCGACCACCGGCGGTTATGGTGGCCCAATCCATCACCATCGGTGCTGTCTGCTTTCTGGTGGCCGAAGGTGTAAATTTTCGAACGACCTCTCTGGCAAGTAAACTCGGTCATTTTGTTTGTTGACATATTGACATATTGGCGACTTATCGGAAAAAACGAAATTCGGCAACCCACCACTTTCGTGCAAGCGTAGCAACTCCTTCGCTCTTTCGACTCTAACTTTTTTCTGTTGCGGTGTAAGATCGTGTGCTTCTTGGAACTTCAATGGATTGAGCCCAAGCTTATTTTTTAGTATGTGTTGCATCCGTTCCAATGATATGTTGAGCTCACGAGCCATTTTTCTTCCACTTCGACGCAGATTTCGCTCAGTTCGAGCCTTTACTTTCCGAACCATTTCTGTCGATGTGGCTGTTTATTTTATGACCATCTCCATGGCGTTCTTCAACGCTGCCCGTATCACGGTAACGAGCTATGGTTCGAGACACAAATGATTTATATATGTTGAGATGCTGGAGGGCTCTAACGATAGCTACTTGTAGTTTTCCAGCCAAATATAAAGCAATCACACTATCACGTTTGAATTCCATCGCGGATAAAATATTTTCAACACAACTGAGACGCAAATCGTTTAAAACGCTTGTAAACAATAAAATTATGTGTCATGTGTCAAAAATTGAGCTCACTGTCATGAACGGTTTGGAAATTATAGCAGTCTGAGTTAGTTGCAGTTCGAGTCAGTCAGGGTGTATACTAAACAGATTTTGTTAATGTAATCGACAAGCACATGATTCATAAGTCGCTGAAAAGTATTGTAGCTGGAGCTGTTTTTAACCCAAAGAAATTCGTAGTGCCCATTTTCTATGCTAAATGAAGTTTTGTGGATATCATCTTCGTGAATTTCAATCTGATGAAATCCTTTGGCTAAATCCAATGTAGTAAAGTATTGGCATCTACCTAACCTATCCAGTAGGGTAGGTATATTGGGTATGGGGTACTTGTCATCCGCGGTCACTTTGTTAAGTTTCCTATAATCGATCACCAATCCCCATTTGGTTTTTCCGCTGGCATCTTCCTTCTTAGGAACGATCCATATAGGAGCTGAATAAGGGGAACTGCTATGTCGAATTATTTTATTTTCCAACATCTCCTGAATTTGTTTTTCGACTTCTTGCTTGTGAATGTATGGATATCTATAGCTCTTGCTTTATATGGTGATATCGTTTGTTGTTCTAATTCTATGTTTGATTGCGTTAGTAAACGAGAGATTTTTATCCTCTCGGTAAAAAATTGTTTCGTATTTCTTCACCAGGTTCAATATTCTTTGTCTTTCTTCAGAATTGAAATGACTGGTTCTAATTTGTTCCGAAAAAGATTTAGTGTAATAGTTGGGAGATTCAATTATACCGAAATTTTCATCGGTAACTGGACACAAGTTATTGTCATTGAGTCGAATTTTACCTTTGAAATTAAATTTATTTTCTATTTGTATATTATAATTATTAACGTCGTAAATTCCTTCTTTAATCAAAGTTTCTCCCGCACTACTTTTATGTTCTTCTAAGTGTACTAACCCTTTTTGTTGTTTTACAGAAAGATGTAGTTGTCCTACTCCTTGATAAATGAGTGGTATAACTTTATTATTTATAAGTAGAGTGTCATCTTTGTAATTTATAATTGCATGGTATTTTCGAAGGATGTCGTTTCCGATAATTCCGCCATAGGAATCATGAAATTCGCATTCTAAAAACTCTACCATGTCTTTAGTGTTTCCGAATTCCGCAAAAAGTGGGATTTTGACTGATTTTTATATAGTTAACTTATTTTTAAGAGTTTTGACTGTAACTGGGGTTTTGGATGTATTCCATTTGAAATCGCACAATCCGAGGTTTATAATGGAGTGCGTTGCTCCGGTGTCTATAATGAATCTTAAAGGAAATAATTTGGTTTGGATTATTATATAGGGAAAGTTTCCCTTGAGGCATAATTTTCATAATTTTCTCTTGTTTGGTTGTAGTTTGTTGATGCCTTTGATGTACTTGGAGTGTCACTTAGATATGTTTTTGATGGCGTGGGAACATTTGTAAGTGCACTTACATCCATTGGTTCTGGTACAGAGAATTGATTTTGGTTAAAGTGAGTTGGGATAATATTCTGGTAAGGATTACTTTGTGGATTTGGTTTGCTAAAATTCGTATTGTTGTTTCGATTGTTATAACGATTACGATTCTCGTTAGAAGGGTTTTTGTTACTTTGTCTTTCTTTCTGTTATTTCTGTTACTCGAGACATTTTTTATCTGGGATTTGGAGAGAGATCTAAATAAGCGTAACCTGATTCGTACAAAATGTTTATAGCTTCTTCAAGACTGTTGTATACTATTGTATAGCTTATTTCGAAAAATAACTAAAGCAGACATTTTATTTTGTTTAATATTGGCTTCGATGGCTGCAGCGTTATCACTAAGCATTTGTTTTTGTTTGAGGTTGAGTCTTCTCAAAATTCTTTTTATGTGGTTATAGAATTCAACAGCGTTTGATTTAAATTGTGCGAAACTTAATTCGTCAAATAATTCTTCAGGTGTTTGGCGGTCACCGAAGTTATCGAAAAAAAAATTGTTCATTTCTGTCCAACTTGTTACATGGTTATTAATTTCTATAATTTCCCTTGCTTTGCCTTTTAGTTTGGATTTCAAAATATGTGAGAAGATACTTTGAGCTAAAGCATCGTACCGAGTCATGAGAGGATGCAGTTTGTCAACTAAGTCGACGAAATTTTGCAGTTCCTTAAAGTCGCCATTGAAGTCTGATAACTTTGTTAAATACTTGATAGGATCTGTGTTCAAAGTTAATGGTGTGTCGTTCATAATGCGATTTTTTGGATAAAAATTAGCAAAAATGTCCGATAATTGCTTTGACTGTTCACGGATCGTCTGTATCTGTTGAGTCAAGTCTGTCATGTGATGGGACAACTTAAAACGTAACGCGGGTATAATTATATTTGATACAAATTTCACAAACAATTTTTTCTTTTTAAATAGTCTTGAACTTACATATATGTGTGTATATATAAAACTAAAAAAAATATATTGTCTTACATTATTTCTTGCTTTCTTGCTTCGGGATACTCGGCTTGTTGTTGCTGGGTTTTTTTTTTCTTTCACAAACAATTGTTTTTTTTTTGTACAATGATTTTATTGTGGTACTCAGCTGGGTTTTTTTTTCTTCTTCACAAACTATTCAAATTAATTTTTTGCAAAGTATTTATTTATATTTTTTTTCGTTCTTGTACTCGCGAACCTTCTTAGTATCGCACTTTAGTTAAAAAAAAAAAAAAATCGGATTTCTCTTCTTAGAGAATATGTACTTTTCATACGCGACTAAGTGTTAAAACACAAGATTACTTCGCGTAGCCTAGCGACTGCGCCAGAAACGACTATTAGAATTTTAATAAATAAAAATAAAACACTAATAGATCTTTATTTTACATCAGTCACCATGACCGCTATATTTTGAATCTATCTTAAGACTACTTTACAATTGATTTTCTTACGTTTATATATTCGTCGTGGAATAGAGTAACGAACCCACTTACAATATTATAATTTATGTTGACATAGGATTGGGGTTCAAGGTTTGTTGTCATATTTATGTGACAACAAATTTAAAGTAGGTTATGCGCGTTCGATGCACTTAGTATCGGCGCACTAGAATTTTCCTAAACATCTTTTGCTTATGCGACAATTCATAGGGGTTCAGGGTTTGTTGTCATATTTATGTGACAAACAATTTAAAGTAGGTTATGCGCATTCTATGCACTTAGTATCGGCGCCCTTGAATTTTCCTGAAAATCTTTTGCTTATGCGACAATTCAAGTGCATGTCGATAAGTCGCTATCGCTTCACTTTTAGTACGCGATCCATACATTTTTTATTTATGTGACAACTGAAGTGTATGAGTTCTCATGCATTCAATTGTCGTATCTTTCTGTTATTTATGTATTAAATAGACGCCTCAAGTGCATGGGTTTGATTGCATTGAGTCGTCATAGTTTCTTAAATGATGTGAATTTGGTCAATGTTGCGATTACGATCTGTAACTATTAATCCCATTGATTCCAAACCAATTTTTAGCCAATTTACTGGTGTGTTTGGGGTCATTATCTTGGTGATATAAGTTTTGAGTTTGGGGAATAAAAAAAAGTCGCACGGGGCCCAGTCCGGACTCATTTGAAAAAACCACTGATAAAAACATGTTTCTTCTGGGATTGATTTGATTGAAGCCATCGTAAACAACCTGATTGGACCCTATCAGTGCGGTTTCACGCCAGAAAAGTCCACAATCGATTAGATTTCCACACTCCTGCAGATTCTGAAGAAAACCCAAGAAGTCCAGATCGATACCCATCACCTGCTTATCGATTTTAAGGCTGCTTATGACAGCATTTATAGAAACAAGCTATATAGAGTGATATCTAGTCTTGACATCCCTGCCCAACTCGTCCGTCTGTGCAGGATGCCGATGGATAAGGCCCTCTTCTGAGGGTTATGTTTGCCTAAAGTCGGCTATATGATTCTATTCAGTGTACTATGCTTATGACAGCATCCTTTGTACTAGGCTTTATAATGCGATGGCCTAATTCGGGGTCCCAAGAAAACTTATTCGGTTGTGTCGCATCATATTAGAAAATGTGCGATGCGCCTTGTAGCTTGGAAACAAAACCTCAGAACTTTTGCAAACCTCCACCGGATTCCGGCAAATAGATACGCTCTCATAATATGGTTTTTGCAATCTCATATTAAAATACTCCTATTATGTACATATGTATATCTTCAACCCAATAACATGTATTAGCCCCTAACACCTCGTCAGTTCAGTTCAGTTTATATGCATTTGTATTTATACACCTTAAATTACTCTTACATGCTAGGCAAAAAAATGCTTAAAAATTAGCTTAATTAACTTAAAATTATCTTATACTAACTTACTGGCCCCATGCGGGCGCCATAAGCTAAACCTAACACTTAAACTATGTCTTTCGACGAATCTTGCATTATATTTTTATTTTAACATTACTTAATACTAGAACTAAGTAAATAAATTATAAGTAAAATTTTATAATTTTTTATAAAACTTAAAACTAAAAGACTACAAAGACAAATCTCGTCAAATGAATGGTTGCCTAGAATACAACAATAAGTCCAATTACACTAATGATTTAGTCTCCCCATTAAATGTTGGATGCCACCCATGGAGCGAAATAACCACTGAGCCCAAAAATCTTTCTCTCTCTCTGTCCCATTTTCTTAAAAACTTAACAGGTTCTCAGACATTTTTAGTTTATTAATACCCAATTGAGTGTTAAGTTCTTTAAAAAAAAGTAAATAAATATATAAGTTTAGTTAAACCCACTTGAGTGTTAAGTTCTTTTTCAAAAAGAAAAAAAAAACAGGCTGCCTGCTCTTTGGATAAGGCCAATCTGCCTCCTGCACACTTTGTGGCCAATTCAACACTTCTAGATTGAGCTTTGTCTCCGTCTTAACATGAGTGAGTCGAATCGTCAATGGGACAAATCCACTTTCTCTCTCGGGTAGTAGCAAGAGTACTTAAAGATCTTAACACACACAAATCCACTGGTCCAAATGGTATATTTCCCCTTGTTCTAAAGAGATGTCCTTCGCTGACAAAACCAATGCGTAAGCTTTTTCATTAATCCTACTCGTTAGGACTCTTTTCAAGCAGATGGTAAACACTATTTGTCCAGCCCGTCCCTAAAAAAGTTGAATCTTCTTCTCCCTCTTCCTATAGACCCATTGCACTTCTTTCCAAGGTAATGGAAACGCGAAAACTTCTCAATGATTAGCAGTATGGTTTTTGTAGCAACAGGTCCACTGGTGATTTGATGACATGTCTTACCGAAAAGTGGAACCAAAATCTAGACCAATCTGGCGAAACAAGATAGTTGCACTTGATATTTCTAAGGCAATTTACAGAGTTTGGTATCAGGATCTTTTCGCGAAAATGCGTGCTTTTGGGATCGACGACTTTCTTCCCCATTGGATTAGAAATTACCTTTTGGAACGTTCAATTCCAGTTGTCTTGGATAGTTTCAGGTCTGATATTCACAAAAATTAATGCTGGTGTGCGGCTCCGTTCTGTCTCCGACACTCTCCTTAATTTTCATAAATGATCTCTGACGACAGTACTCTCTGCTTTTCATATTCGTTCCCAACTCACGTCCCTACTCTTCGACTGTAGGATGGGAACGGCAGCGTATTCTAAGATTATTAAATTCCGGTATTAACAGCACAAGCAATTGAGGAACTATCAATAGAGTAGAATTGAATGCTTCCAAAACACAATGCTGTCTACTGTCATTAAAGCGGAATCGAAACACCCAGCCGTTATCCACTTACATCGTTGAAACTGAAAAACTTTCCATACTCGGTATGTATGTCAATAACAACTTACAATGGAATGATGGTATATTTGATGTCGCCAAAAATGCTGCGAAATGTGTAGGTTTCCTCGAACGGTGTAAGAAATACTTTCCCCACTCTGATCAGGCCTTAATATATAAGGCACTCATCCGACTAAAATTGAGGTACAATGCAACTCATAGGTGACACTAATATTAATCAGTCTATTCACACCCTCGAACACCGACGTAATGTCTCATGTCTTACTTTGTATTATCGCTATTTCCACCATGATTTCCATTGATATCGCCAGTAGCATTCTTCCCCTTCAATCCTTCAACCGTAACACCCGTTTCGCTATGAATGCTTATCAGTATACCCTCAAGCCCACATTCGGACGTACTCCGAAATATCGTGATTCGTTCCTAAGCCGTAAAACTCACTTATGGAATGCCCTGCCGAGCTCTCTATTTCCTATTCATTATTACTTGCAAACATTTTAAGGGTACTCAAATGCCTTGAGTGTGCGCTAATCATAAAAAAAATAATTCAAAAATCAACGTTTCAACAAACACTCTACAATATCAATTGCTTAATATCATCAAAATGAAAAATATAAAAAGTACAATCAAATTTTAGTGCCTGCGAAGAAATAGATCGCATTCCTGTATTCGGCTGGTTCGAAACTCGGCTAGGTTGAGAATAGAACAAAAACAATTTTGGAGATATTACAGTTCATGCAAGAGTACCAGTTTAATGATACCGCAAATATCTATTCTTGGTCCTCACTTTCTCCTTATTTGAATTAAACTCCACCGCATGTTGGAAAAGTTATGAAAAGATGATTTAGGCATAGCATATAATTCTGTTAAACCTTCTTAATTACTGAAATAAAAAATGATTTTGATGTGCTCTACGAAACGCAAAGACATTTTCAGGCAACTTAATTAACGTAAGATGAATGGTTGCCTATAATACAACAACAAGTCCAATTGCACTAATAATTTAGTCTCCCCATTAAATGTTGGATGCCACTCATGGAGCGAAGTAGCCACTGAATCCAAAAATCTTTCTTTCTCTCTCTGTCCCATTTTCCTAAAAACTTAACACGTGTTCAGACATTTTAAGTGTAATAATACCCAATTGAGTGTTAAGTTCTTAAAAAAAAAGACAGTAATAAAACAAAACCGATTTGCTTTAATCTGACTCGCTGAAGAATCTTTGAAAAAGATTTTTCTGTTCCTTATGTTTTTCCACATTTTGACACAAATTGTGCAGGCAATCAAAATATAATGCAAATATAATGCAAATTGCGATGAAACTTGTTTCAAGATTGGCAAAAATATGAATTGGTATTCTCGTCTCAAGCTTTAAACAATATTCGCTTTCTCATATTTATAGCTCTTCAATAGAAAATGCAACCAATTACAGTCTAGCAAAAAAGTTCTGTGCGAAAAGTATCCAGCATAAATCGATTTGCTCGGTCAATGGAATTAGTAAGGGTCTTAAAGATTCTCCGAGTAACGCAACTACTTGATTTAAATTTAATGTATTTAATAAAGGAATACATATACATTAATTAAAAAAATATATATATTATATTAAACTATATTGTGGTTTATTAAAACTTCATAAAACTTAACACTCATACCCACGAATACACTATAATGCATCAGCATGTGTTAAGTTTTTTTGGAAAATGGGATAGAGGGAGAAAGAAAGATGTTTGGGTTCAGTGGTTATTTCGCTGCATGGGTGGTATGGTCGCATCGGTCTCGTATTATCGTGGTGAAACATTACACCCTTACGACTCATCAGCTCCAGACGTTTCTGTGCGATGCCATCACTGAATTTCTGTAACATCGAAATTAATCGTTTTGTTCTTTGGAATGAGCTCATAGAAGACTGGTCGCTTTCAATATCACCAGATTGACAGCATCACCTTCTTTTTGTGATGTCCGACTTTATTTGATTTTCCGATGCTTCATTTCGCCTACTCTAGTTGTTTTTTTTTTCTGACATTGTTGTAGACAACCCATTTTTTGTGGCTCTGAAGAATGCACTTCATGAGATGAATTTCTTTCAACCCATGCTATAAAAATATTGAGCTTATTTACAATGCCAAGCGTTATCAAATAGTCATTAACGCTTCAAATGGACACTTTTAGAGCGATAGCAAGCTCCCGAACCGTTGAATGCTTATTTCCTTACACACGTGGTGTAGCGGTACTAGCAATCGCTTCTCACTCGGAGGGTCCAGGTTCGAATCCTGCCCATGTCAAGTCAGTTTTTCATTTGTGTAATTGGAACTCAGACAGAAAAATTCTGCATGTGAAGGCATAACACTGACACGTAGATTTGGCTGTTGTAGAGTTTCAAGCACAGAAAAAAATACTGTGAATTATACATCGAATCACTCTGAGTGAAGGAAAAACTCTCCGTCCTATTCGGACGGAAAAGCGAATATCGAAACCAAACACACCTGAGTTTCAAACCACTACAAAACAATTTTCCTTTCTCCTCCTTCTACCTTTCCGCTCGCGCCCTGGCAACAGTAAAAGGGTATCTAACCCCTTAGGCGCGCGTAAATTATAAAAAAAAAACAAAAACAATGCTTTGATTTTAATGTCGTCAGTCTTGGAAGACATACCAAACCGATGAATGCCTTCAACTGAAATATTACCACCACGAAATCGAGTGAACCAGTACCAAACAGGTACTGGTGTTTTTCGATGTCATTTCTGCCGTATACTTTACGCAACTTCCCCCTTACCTCAGTTACTTTCTTCCCTTTTTTTGAAGTATTGTATTAAGGTGAAATATGGCGAATATGCTCTTCAAAATTACCCACGAAATTGCCGGCCGGATTACCCAAACTTTTGTTATTTTTAAGTTAAATGCCAACCAACAAAACGCGCGCAAACATTCAATATACATACATATATGTCAGGCTCGGATACAAATAAATGCGAGCAAAGCCATCTATTTCAGAAAAACCCAATAGCTTTTTAAACAACCCACTATAAAACATGGATGGCATGGAAAATTTGCAATGTTCAAAAAGTGATTCTCAATATTTAGCGTTTACCATATATTATGAATTTACGATATTATATAACTTATGTCTGGTGTCCAAACTACATACAAAAATGTGAATCTGTTTTTAAGGAATTTAAGTTTGAAGATTCGTGGTTTCGAGTTTTCGGATTCGGAGATTTTAAGGTTTTTAATTTCGAAAACTACAATACTTAGTTAATTAATGTCATATCTTAGTTTTCAGGCAAAGTGCTTACATTTAATTTGTGTCCATTTGTTCAGACTTGTTGATTTAAAATTGTAAGCATTTCAGATTTGGTAACGTTTTCAAGGATGTCTCCAATACCAATCAATTATATACTGTAATTTTAAACTTGGGCTTATGGCTTGATATGTTATGGGCCGTAAATCGGATCATAAAATGCGATTACCCATTTACTTAACAGAAGCTCATTGTAAGCATGATGAGTAGCAACTATGTAATTACATTGGATTATTTGTCAGCTTAAAAGATATTTAAATAGCATTTCAAACTCTATTGGAAGTTTGATTTCTAATGTGGAGGCAATTTAACCTAAAACTTGTCTGATCTCACAATTAGTATCTTACATTTTATTACAATACAATGTCTAAGAGAAATTCTAAAAATCTATGAGTAATGCATGAACATCGATCTCGATAGCAATTAAATCAATCATTGTTGCTATATACGAGTGTGATATATTTTTAAAGAGTATGGTTTTCCTATAACTAAACCCAATCTCGGGTAAATTATGATGCCTGCAGGAAAGTTAAAAAGTGCTCGCTGCACAATGTATTGAATATATGTACAAATAATTATTTTAAGATGTACATAAGTACGACTGTATTAAAAACAACACACTATACAGGATTAATGTTTATCAAAAACGTGAAGCTATAGTTATAAATTTGTATGTGTCAATATACAATACATATGTATATATATACGAAATAAGTAAATTCGAAATGTTATCAAAACATGCACATCAGCCTCTGATATATGTACGTATATTCTGTTTCTTTATCAGCAGTTCATTTTTCATTTGCCATAGTTATATGTTTATGTATTTTTCTATAATATATGTACATATATGTATATATATGCATGCATGCATACGGTCATATGTATTCATATACATTTGATTGCAAATATTTATATGTACATATATTCAAACCTACTTTAAAATATGCATATTTTTAAAATGAAAATTAAAAATGTAATGCACTTTAAGTCTATACAAATAACTAGAAAATAAGGAATCAATTGCTGTGTTTGCTTGTTGCTGTGTGCGCATCAGTTAAGTGGGGATCAGCAACATTGCGGCAGTCGATAAGAAAAAAGAGAGATACAATATATATATATGGATCTCTTTGCAACAATGTGTCTTCAACAATCTATTCAACTACATTCGTTTGGATATTTTTAGAATTTTTGATTGTGACTTTGTGGCTCAGTGTATTCAAAATCTATATAAGCCTCCGTTCTGATCGCACTCCAACGACTAACTTTCCAAGTACCGCTGCTCGTTAAATGACCACCGGATCAGACTTAGGCTTTGCGCGGAAATTCGTTATTAGTTTTTTCAACCATTCTCTCTTGTGTTGATCCTGTCCAATACAAAAGGCAAGTGATTAAGTATATTTTCTTAGTGTTAAATACAAAAAAAATTTTGACTCAAACAAAATCAATTTAAATACGTATGTTGTGAAAAAATAACAATTATTGAATGTTCTTTCATTTTAGAAGGATGCGGTCACTAGACACCTTCTCTCGGATATGTACTCGTAAATTCCTCACCTGGGGGCTTATTGTTTGTTTGATTTCTATTACTGAATTAAATGCAGGTAAGTCTTTCTTTATAAAAACAGTTTTTTTGTGTTGCTGCTGAATAACCAGTAATATAAAGAATATATGTACTCATTTAAATGCATTTTAACTCAATTATAAACTGAACGAAATGCGATCCTTAAATATATACATATATAATGCTTTATTTATGCATTAAACATTACCTGAAAATATAACAGTTTTAAAATGTATAACCACACATAAACAATTTTGTATGTATGTCTACATAAATATAGCTACATATAGTCAAATTGTCCATCGCAATAAACAAAACAAAAACAAATCAATTCACTTATTTTATTTACTCAACTAAATTTTTTAAAGAGTAAAACGAGCACAGGCAATTGAACGTTTGAATGTCATTACATCCGGCATGAGATGTTTATCTGTTGTATGAAAGTCACCCTCGAGTATTTACTGTCTATATAACTAACACATCACTAAATCTCTTCAACAAATAACTATAAGCATAATGTTGAGCACATACTATTGTGGTGTTTGATTGACAAGCTTTTTGTTCATAATTCTGAAACATTCAAAGAAACAAATATTTTAAAATATGCTTTGTCTGAGCCTTGAAGAGGTAAACCTGCATTATTTAGATACATATTAATACTGCACATCTAAAGCATGACAGTGGATTTTTCTCGAGGTTTTCTTTTTTTAAGTTATTATCGCACAAATATCGATACAACCGTAATACTGTCTTTCTACAGTGCGATTTTAAACCTTTCTACTTACGAACTTTGAACTTGCTTACATCAAATTTAAAGAAAACCATTTTGTTTTCTTAAGAAAACGATAGTTTGCATTTTGTCAGCAAGAAAAGGCGCTAGAAATTATATTATCAGAAAAATTATCGCCCTTTTCCGAGGGGTCAACTCTATATATGTACTATATATGTATGTATATATTTATAAAGTGAAAGCAATAAACTTGGACTTGACTTTTATTATGAGATGAAATTCTTATAACGAATAGTTGTGCATACATATAGCTTATCATATTTACTGTCGATTCGGTTATCTTTTGAATGACATTGACTAAAAATTATTCCATGACTTTACGTTTGAAATTCATTTAATCCACAATCAGAAAGTAAGTTTCCACCACCTACATGCATAGTGCAATGATGCTAATTAAAAACGCATACATAAATATGTGTAATATAAAAATAAACAAAATATTTGTACTAGTATAAAATTCTTGATTGTCCTTACAAAATATAAATTGAAAATGTGAAAGTAAAATGAAAGTTTTTTTCATCCATTGGCCACGTTTTCATTAAAATATGAAAAATTTTATATAAAAAAATATGCATATTAATAAACATATCTTACTTTTTTAAACAAATGATTAACAACACTCACTAAGGCATCGTCTTTTAAGCTGGGTAAATTTGTAGCATATAAAAAGATTCTCACCCTCTGCTTAAATTCTTGTTTTATAAGATATTTAAATTTGTGGCTAAATACGATTAGTGTATGCAATAATTGCAAAATATTGAGAAATAGGTATGGTTGAGGTTTTAGGGGGATATGCTAATAAGGCAACAGCTCCCGGCTCTCACTCCAATAAGTTCATTACTCTAAGAAAGTCATCCCATTTAATAGTACATGCCTACTGTGACGAAATACAATTCAGGCATACTGAGAATTATTCGACACCTCTGAATTAGACAATTTAAGATTAGAAATGTTTTTGTATACTTTTACTGTTATTTTAAAGAGCTAGCTTAAAAATGAACTATTGAAGTTTCACCTTTATTTCTTTTGACTTATGTGAAGTAAAATTTTAACAAACGGTGAGCCACTTATGAATTGAAGGGTCAAATGGAAGAATAACTTTTGTTACATTAGCTTTGTTACGATTTGAGTTTTCCTCCTGCACTGCTGTGCACAGGATGAATGTCGATAGTCGATATCTCAGAGTAACGATCCTTTGCACCGTAATCTAATTTCTTTGGATTTTATGTATCGTTTGTTCGAAGTGTGATATGGGACATTATCCGGTTCAAATATTATTGTAATTAGTTTCTTAGCCCCATATTTCTCATATACAGCCTCATTGCTTTACGCTCCATCCGCATATAACATAAGTTTTGAATTTCATTCGCCTTCAGCAAATAAATTTATATTTCCGACGAACTCTAGTGCACATGTTCTTAGACAGAGGATTCGAGGTCTGAATTGAAAAGATAACCATATGAAGGCTTAGGAAGAGTGTTATGTTGTAGTTATACAGATATGTGTAAGAAATATGTGATGTTAGATGTATTATAGTTAGATGCATTACATCAACGGTTAATAAAAGAAGAAGAAGTAGGGTGGATATTATAATACATTGTCCACGAAAAGAACGAACTGATTTTTTTTCAATAACACTTTTATCAGAATATAAAGCATTTTCGCAACCAGACACTAACCAACCCTTACACTTTTTTCCAAATAAATCGATTTCTTCTATAATCTACTGAAAGCAAAAGTTTATGCCAATTTTTTTTCAATTAGGCCATGACTTCTAAGATGAACCGCTAAGCCAGAAGCTTTCTGCCGTCGATTTTCAAAACTGTCATTTTTCTTCTTTTTGGCAAGCGCCAAAAGTGACAGGTATCAATTAAGCTTGAATTGAATTAGATTCTAAAGTGAAAAGTCGGTTTTCTGATTTTTTTTATTTATTACATTGATTATATCAATCAATGTTAACTGATATGCGTTTATAATAAAGAAATGGCAAACCTTTCGATTTTGAAGCCAATACACTATCGCTTGAGCCACTGTCACCCATAATAAACTTGTATCGTCACCAATAAATGCTGGCTCACAGGATGGGAGCTTAGAGAAATCGAAAGTTATTTACTAATATACACAAAAAAAGTTTGTTTGACAAACAATTTACAAGATACGATAGGAAACCAAAAGGTATGATATGACCATCTTGTATTGTAATATACATAATATCAAAAGCATTATCAATATCAAGGAGTGCGAAGACAGTTGATGCCTTGTGCACACGATGAATATGGTCGACTCTAAACTTGAATTGCTTTTTGGGAAACAATTTATTGTTCTCAATTACCGTTCATATCATTTTCTTCAAAACCCGTTCAAAAATTTTATTGAGATTTAATATTAGCTGTCTTCCAGCGATCAGGGCAGTATTGACTGAACTGTTTTTCCTATGTTAACAAATAGAGATTCTTGATTCCATCTAAGGCTTCCGTTTTCTTTAATTGTGAAGTTCTTATTGTCTGTTATACTTCTAATTCAGATATATATTCTCCCATTGGCATCAAAGTCTCTTCATTAACTAGCCTTGAGGTTAAGTGACTCACTTAGGAATCATTAATCGTGTCAACTTAGTTTTAAAAACATCGTTTATTTTTTACTAATGGTAAGGCAAATATGTTAACTCTTTTATTTTCAGTGTGGATAATTATGCCAAGAAAGCGATACCTTGGAATTTGTCGACTTTTAATTTTGCATTTTTATCCAGTGCATTCACTGTTTTATTGTGCTCTCTGTTGCGATGGTATTGAATAGAATCTAAATGGATGATGTAATAAATGCGTTATTATCTCTCTTTGTTCTTCTGAGTGGACTTGTGAATTTCTCTAGATAACAAGAAACATTTAATATTTCATTTGATTCTGGTTTAAAATGACTCCATTAGCTTTCAAAAAACTCAGGAAAATCTTTCATTCATTATGAGGCAAGATTTCACATCAAAAAAGGTTATTAACTAAGTTGAGTTCTTAACCAGATGCTTTCGCACTTTAGCTTGGTTTGTTATATATAAATCTAAAAACAAAGGACTTAGCTCTATTCCACCCCTAAATCCTTTGATTACAGTAAATATGACCAACAAAAATGTAAACCTCATTTTTCGATTTTTTTTTATATTCCACTAAGCAAATTTTTTTTCTGGTTTAAAATGGCCTAAAAAACATAAATATAATATTTTTTTCTTGAGGAAATGAAAAGTTTTTTTTAGTTTTAATTTTGTTGCATTATTAAATTTTAGTTTATATTTTTTGTAAAAATTTTAATGTTTTTTTTTAATCCACCCATGTTAATGTGACTCATACACCCGGGTTTTAAACCTGTTTTCTGAAATCTCCATATGGCAATACTCATAATATTTATTTTTCAACACCTACTGCACCCACCACCCCACTCATCCCCCTCTTTGGCGACAGAAATCACTTAGCACCAGTGTCTATTTGTACAGTGTACAGTGAGTAATTAGAAATTTATGGACTTTTCTAGTGAAAATTAAAAACTTTAAAAATAAAAAAAAAATAGAAAGAATAGTTTTCTCACCAAATTTATTTTAGAGAACATCTTAGAATAATCCATATTAAATAAAAAAAATAAAAAAATAAATTAACCTGAGCCGTGTTTCACCGTAAACGAATTCTTACCAGGAAAATATATGACACATAACAAACACTAATCGTTCTTTGATTGCTCAAATTAATCTCTATTAATCTCTATTTAATCTCTACTGAAACATTTTCTATAAGAGTACTATGAAATGCCGGCAAGATCTTATCCTGAATTGATTTCTTTTTCGTAATCCCAGTTCTTTCTACACGAAAGCACTTCTACTTATTTTTTAATCAAGTTACGGTTTCAATATAACATTAAGTTGTTTGTAAAAAAAACAACAATTTCTATGTCCATATTTATTTTGATTATCCCTGGCATTCGAAGTGACAATATTTATTGAACTATCTACCTTAATATTTTTCCTCAAAAACTTGCTAGCTTATTGGATGATAATATTAAAATGTTAAAATTTTGTTTCACAAATACTTAGCATAACACTTATATCCATCACCAGCTATTACAATAATTTATCCCTTTGTGATTACGTTCCGCACTTCATTTGCTTGTGGATAATTGAGTGAATTTTTTTTTCAAACCAGTTACCAAGTATGTATCCGCGTATTGTTTTTGTGCCTGTTCACATTGGCGACGTTCCTCATGGTGAGGACTTGCATCCCGTCGCCAATGTAACCAGGCACTAACGGCTCTTTCATTTACATCTTCGAATAAAAATGGACCAATGACTCCACCAATTGGAAAAACCAAACCAAACAGTACTCGTACATTTTTTAGGATGTAATGTTTTTTTCTGAAATCATTCGAAAATTTTCTTCTCTCCAGATGCGACAAATTTGTTTTTTGAGGAATCCATCCAATGTGAAATGAGCTTTTACGATATGTATTTATTATAGCTCGACCATTTTCATAATAAGTTTGAATAAGTTTAATGCGTTGTACTAGCGTGTTAAAATTGTTAAAATTGTACATGTGTCTGCTTCACAAATGTCAGAGATAACATTAAAAAAAGGTAGTTTTCAGAAATTATTCACTAATGACATTTAGGCGCGACTTTTGAAAGACCCTTTAGGTATAAATACTCACACACAATTTGTATGCCTATAGAAATTGTATTTATTAAATAATCGGAAATATTTACTTCCTTTACCAAATTGCAAACATATTCGCAAGATTTTCACAAAACTTTTAATTATATTTTTTAATTAAGGGCATCCAATTGCTTGTTTGTGTTTTAGGTGAATAAATGGTTGTCCCGATTAATAAATAAGCTATGGTGTATATTTGTTTAACAATTTAAACCTGAAAGGTGAAGGTAGTCCAATCAGAATAGTCTTGTAATTTTGACGTCACTGTCACACGTATACAGTTTCCTTATGATATTGTCCGATCAATTTATAAGGAAGTGGTTGTTACTGCTTGCAAGCACATTAAAGGATCAGCATACATTCACCGTTCAATGCGGTTATTAAACCAATTTGAATATTTTACAGTCTAAGTTGTTGAACGCTTCTTCTATATCTTGCAAGATCATTTAATCACATTCGCCAAAGTGTAGATTAGGTCTATATCCATGATGTGGCTTATTCGAACAGTTATTACTGCATTTCCTGATAAGAACCTCAGATAGCCCTTCTATGGTTTTAAACATAAAATATGAAAGACTGACCGACTTGAAATGTTTCTTGTTCCTTGTCAATTAGGGATACGAAAACCACCTGAAATTATTTCTTATCTGTTGGTATAAACTCAATTTTATGACTAAGTCGAAGAATTCCCATGACTTTTTCTATAATGCTTATAGATACATATATATAGCTTTTACGACTGCATAGTCCATAATAATTTTTTGTCGTTGATGAGCACAAGTATTTCTTCCACGCCGAGAGATATCTGATTCCCTTAAAATATCGTAGCTAGTTTCTCCAATTCTTCATGGAATTTTTTTTTACTCTTAAAACGGGAGCAAAAATATATCATTATTAATATACCTACCACTATTAAGACATTGTTATTTTCCCCTCCTATTTACATTCTTACATTACTACTGTTAATTAGATGCTTGTTATAAATCACTAATATCATACGTTTTTGTTTTTTCAGAATCATGCAAATTAGGATGTCCACGCTGTAAGTACAATATATCTTTAAGTAATACATTTATTTCAGGTAGAAATTAAGTAGTTTAAGTTTAGCACGCTGTAAACTAGATAGAAAACTTTTCAGAATCTCAATTTTAATGTATGGATTTGACATTGCTAACAATTCATGTGTTTGTCTCAAATTGAGTCGTCCTCCTATATCGTTATCGAAGCTCGTAGTCTCTTGTTTTATGTAGGGCAGTCGATACATGTTGATCCTTTGCGAAACAATGTATGTGCAATTTTATTGATAAGTGGACTGTATATACTTTTTTACTTGGTTTGTAAAACCGTTTTTAAAATAAAAAAATAACGCTAGAGCGGAAAAAGAAAACGCACGGTTTTGTATTCTGAAACGTTATCAAAAATGTTTTATTCGGTTAATGTAATTATACATTGTAGGCGGTTATGTTTTTGTTTGTTTGTTGTTGAACTATTTGACGTTTGCAGTGTAGATAGAGCTTTGTGAATTTTATTTTTGTTATGTTTGTTTGATGTCATCTGTTTTCTGCGTAATGATTTTATTCTGTTTTTATGCTTCAACATATGCATTCAATAGACCACTGCAAGTATCATTACGTTTCTAAGAGACTTCCCTGAACGAAGGGTGTTGAATTTTTCCCCGAATAAGAGTATATTTTGGAACTACAAACTCACAAAAAATTTATGAACAATTTGTGTTTGTTGAAAACAGTCACGTATCCTGCAAAAATATGCATATTAAATGCTATTTACTTCCGTGCATGCACAGCATTTATCTACTGATACTCGTATGTACCTGTATGATATTATGCAATTGAATAGTTATTTATCTATTTTTGTTTTCGACAGGAAAAAAAATCTACAGATATACATATATCTTGATCCCTCCATGTATTACTTTTTGTATACCTACATGGTACTTATCCGTTTACTGGTTGTTTAAAATATAAAACATATAAATTAAATAAATTTATTTATTTAATTATTATACATTACAACCTATTGTAAAAGAAAAATATATAGTTTTATATTATTCGTTTGGTTTTGATATTAATATTTTATATTTATTAGTATTCATATATATCACTCGTTTTGTTTTTGTTTAGCTATTATTTTTTTGACAAGTATGCACTGTTTTTTATGTATTTAAGTATTTTTATATTCATTCATATGTGATAGCTCGTCTTGTTTTTGTTTTATTATTGTTTTTTTTGAAAACTACGCTCTTTGACTGAAGATTTTATAGTAGTTTTTTCCTGACTTATTTATTGTTTCTTGCTTTAAATGAAAAAATAACAAAATAATGTTCCAGTAAACAAAACTCTAAATAAGGATTGCGTGTAAAATCAGAATATTTTCGAAAATCCACCAAAATATTTATTTTTCTTTTTGATGGTAACTGTCTACTTCCAGTACATATGTGCTGGCATTATTTTTAGTTTCATTTGAATTACACCTACTACGGTGTGCTCTTTACCCGGAATAAAAAAACAAAAAACAAATTCCTTAACACCAACAGGCAGGCAATTACAAATCTTGAGGAGTGATTTCTCCCAAAAAATGATCTATAGTATTTAAATTTTTCTTATAATGTGCCAGGTGTTTATCAATTAACAAATTTGAACTTTTTGATTAGAGATACATATATAAATAGAAGAGGGGAAAAAAATATCCATAAGGATTTTAATGATAAAATTAATAATAATAATTGCTAACGCAATAAAACACAATTGTTTGTACTTATTTTGGTATGAATACATATCAGTACTAGAAAAAAAAAAGTGGTCAGCACTTGATATACAGAGAACTTTTCTTTTTTTTTTTGTGAATGTAACGATATCATTATATGTAATTATTTTCAGTAATTTAACACATGGTAATAACTCTAATTAAAACTCTTTAGCCGATTCCGGAATTTTGAAGTACATACCAGGTAACGTATATGAATACAGCATTGATAGTTTACTGACCGTTGCCATAAGTGGAAATGAAGTCGATGAAACAGCCTTAAAGATCACTGGTCACGCTAAACTCTTTGCTGAAGGAAATTGCGGCTACACTTTACAACTCGACAAAATATCTATAAGTGCAGTCAAGGAAAATTTAGAGAAACAAATCTCTCAAAATCTTAACAAGGCAATTAAATTCACTTTGGTTGGCGGAGAACTGCAGCCACAGATTTGCGCAGATCCCAGCGATACGGTTAATTCTTTAAATATTAAACGTGCTATCATCTCGCTGCTACAAGCCTCAGACAAAAATTATGAAACAGACGTGTTTGGGGTTTGCCCAACCCATACATCAAGCTCAAAATCCGGACCATCGGAAATAATAACCAAAGTTCGTAACTTAAATGCTTGCAGTTATCGCGAACAGATTTCTAATGGCTTAATTACTGGTGTGGTTAATAGCAAAGCTGGTATTAAATCAAGTGCCTTATTGAATGCAGATTACTCAAAAGACCTTACGCTCACACAAGGAATCGTGGAAAATGTACAATTAGTTGAAGAATACACATTTTCAGCATTGGCAGATGGAGGTGGTTCCGTTAAAGCAAAGGCAAGAACTATTCTCAAATTGGGCAAAGTATCCAAAGGAAATCCTCCAGAAGGCACTAGTGAACCAACGTCTATTATTTTTGAACAATCAACTGCACCATCTACCAAAAATATTTTGGTTTTGAAAAAAGTTTTTACAAATACCGTAAATTTGGTTAACAATCATGTACAAGGTGACGCTGCTCAATACTTCACCGAACTCATTCGGTTAATGCGCTCTTCAGATACCGACACGTTAATAGAATTATCTGTGGTACCCCACGTTAACAAAGTATTAGCACGAAAGGTATATTTAGATGCACTTTTCCGCGTGGGCACTTCAAATTCTGTAAAAGCTATTGTTCGACAAATTTCTAAGATGACAGAACAAGAAAAAACATTAGCCTTTTTGTCTCTGAATCTAGTACAATCCGTTGAAAGAGATGCACTCAACCAAGCAGCTGTAAGTGCTTTGAAATTCAAAATTAACTGAAATTATTAATTCTTTGTTGTTTTTTTGCAGGCCCTATTAAACCCTAATTCTCCGAAGGAAGCCTATTTAGCTATTGGAAATCTTGTGAATAAGTATTGCAAGCAGGGTACTTGTGATCAGAGTGAGGTAAATATTGTATCAAAGAAGTTCACTGATGGCTTAAAACATTGCAAAGCAAATACTAAGAAGGACGAAGACCGTTTCGTGAACATTTTAAAAGGAATACGAAATACTCATAAGATCGCAGACGCATCAGTTCAGGTTTTAATCGAATGCGCATCAGCTGATAGATCGGCTCGCCTTCGTGTTGCTGCCCTTCAAGCATTTACTGCATCTGCCTGTGATTCTGGCCTGCAAGCTAAAGCTCTAAATATTCTTAAAGACCACAATGAGGATTCAGAAATACGTATTGAAGCCTATTTAGCAGCTATCGCTTGTCCTAATGCACAGCTTGCTAATGAAATTGCTGATATAGTTAATAATGAGCCTGTTAACCAGGTTGGAGGTTTCATAGTTTCAAGTTTAAAAGCAATAAGGGACTCAACTGATATGACACGAGAAGCAAGTCGTCATTACCTTGGTAATATTCGAGTAACGAAGAAGTTCCCGATCGATCCCCGTCGTTTTTCATTCAACAGCGAGTCTTCCTATGCTGTCGAATCATTAGGCATCGGTGCAAGTGCAGACTATAATGTGATTTATTCTCAAAATGGCTTTCTTCCAAGAAGCCTTCGTCTTAATTTGACTTCGCAAATCTTTGGAACTGATTTTAATATTTTTGAAATCAACGCTCGACAAGAAAATCTTGAGGAAATTGTGGAATATTATTTTGGACCGAACGGTTACATTGACAGGGAAGGGAAAAACCTTATTGGTAATATTGCAAGCAAGACACGTTCAAAACGATCAATCGCAGATGATACTAACAAATTCGCTAAGAAATATAAATCATATGGTAGCAAATCAACTGCGGATATTAACTTAGATCTTGCCATTCGTATATTTGGATCCGAATTGCTTTTCCTTAGTTTAGGTGATGAGGTTCCGCAGAACGTTGATGAAATTTTACGACAGATCTCAGAAACTGGTGGAAATATAAAAAACAAGCTAAAAAACTTTGAACATGAATATGCTTGCCATTCACTGTTTCTTGATACGGAATTCGCGTACCCAACAGGTGTCGGGCTACCTCTGGAACTAATAGCTCAAGGAACTACAACCTCAAAACTAGATCTGGCTACGGAAGTGGATGTAGATTACATTGTGGATAATCCATTTAGAACGAAATATCGCATCAAAGCTGTTCCCAGTATAGATGTAAACATAAACGGACAGATACGTTTTAATGCGTTGGTCTTAACAGCTGGCCTTCGTGCATCAAACAGTTTACATTCATCAAGTGGCAGCGATGTTCGTTTTGAATTAATAAACAGTGCTGCAGGCTTCACCCTGGATGTTAATTTCCCGAATTCAAATCTTGAATTGATAGAATTTAAGCATAATGTAGAATTCATTATTTCCGAACAAGATAAAGAATCCAAAATTGTGCCATTTAAACTGAAGAAGAAGAAGAACACTCCTCAAGAAAGTTGCTTCGATCAACTTCATTACATTGGAATGACAATGTGTTTTACTTCTGTGATTCCAGAGACCAATGGAGTTGATAGTATTAGTTTTCCATTTTCTGGACCCATACATATAGCACTTAGGTTGCAGACTGAAAAAAATATCAAATTACTTGGAACATATGAAAATAAACCTGAGTCAAGTACTTGGAAATTAAAGTACTCAACACCTGGATCACAAGTACCTCATGATACTGAAATTAACGTCGAAATCGGAATTCAACGGAAAATATTTGCTCGAGCGTCGCTTCAACACCCAGAGGTTAGGTTAAGCTGTGAAGCAGGAATTCTAGATGATGACAGAGAAATTGCTTTTTACGGTCAATATGATGTGAACGGAGAAGTTGCATTGCATAAAATTGGTTTATCGAAAAATGGAAATGAATTTCGACCACTAATTGAAGTCAAGAGCAATAAGGGTGTCAGCAACGAAATTAATGGATATCGTGCTGAAGGCCGAATTCTTAAATCTGAAAATGGAAATAATGTCCGTTACACTTACGAGAACTTTCAAATAATAGGCAAGGACGGTGACAACTTGCTTGTAAACGGATGGTTTGATGTTAAACCATTTAGAAGTGAGTTGAAAATTCAACGTGGAAAAGACGTTTATGAAATTGAATCTCACTTTTCACTTGAGGACCGATACGCAGCCGGTTTGTTCGTTCGAAATCAAAATTCTCCGCAAAAAAATGGTGCCAGCATTGATTTGCAAGTATCACAAAATTCTGTAAAGAATGCTCTTATCATAGCAATTACAGATATTATGTTTGAAATGAATAACAATTTTGACTTTGTTCGTGACGAAAAGAATGCTATTCAAGAATCTAAATTTGCTAATGAGCTCAGCTTTAAAGAAAAAAATACAGTTGTCCTGCAAGGCAAACTGAATGGTGAAGCTGGATTAAAACAAATTAAATTTAATGCCGAAGTTGAAAGAAATTCGAAGAAGGCCTCAATTGACTTTAATTTAGCTAAGGATATTAGATCGCCCGGAGATTACACATTGGGTGTAAGCGCTAAGTTAAACAAGCATTTTGTGGACATTAAGGCAAAAGTCGACATTAAGGGTGTACGATATTTAACGGAAAACAGTTTAAGTACAAGTTGGGGTACCCAATTGACTGCTAAAGGTGAAATCGGTCAACGATATACTCCCCAAGACATTTACATTGATCTGCAAGGAACATTCCTTCTCACGCCTAAAGACAAACAAGGAAACTGGCTGCTGAAAAGCATAGGTTCTCCCGATAAAACCAACTCTGAATTCAAACTTAACCGGGACAATGCGGATTTAATTACACTTAGTGCTGAAACTACACACCCACAAGATAAAATTGCAACTTGTAAGCTAAATTTACAAATCAAAGATCTTCTTGGTGCTAAAGGTGAATTTAAAATCAACAAAGGTGGCAAGGGTGACCTAACAGCATTATTTAATTTCAAAAAGGCTCAACGTAAAATAAATTTCGATTCGAAATTTACACTTCTTGCTCCTAAATATGACATAGAAACTACAATATTGTATGACAATGATAAAAAATTATATTTAAAAACTGAAAATATTGTTGACAAAAACAAGCTTTCAACAAAGAATCTTTTAGACATAAATGGCGACAAAGTATTACTTGATGGAAATAGTGCTGTTAAAGGCGAATGGCGTCTTAATGGAGAAATAGAAGGGAAGTTAAGCTTAAAAATTCCCAATGGCCGTCTATTCGAGGGAAAACTTAACCGTAAAATGACAACGGCGAAAAATGGTCTTGCTCAGGGGGTAGCAAATGCAGTTATCTCTGACACTTTGCCAAGCAACGAACGTCGTACACTTGAAATTAGTGGAAATCTTGAAAAACTCAATGTGAAAACCAATGAATTTAGTGCAACAAACAATTTCGTATACACGAGTTTTGAAGGGAAAAAGCTTGATATTTCACAGAAAATAAAACACTTGCCCAAAGGTAGCATCACATCAATCGCTTATAATACAGAAGTTCGTGGTGATATCATTAACACGCCTATTGATATAGGTTTGAATATAGATGAATATTCAGAAAATCATGCCATTTTCCACTTTTCTGGCAGATATGGTGAGCATCTCAATGCTAATATTGAGGGTGACTATAGTCTAGGAAGCCGAGCTGAACCAACTATTTACAATTTAAAAGCCAATGTAGCAGCTCCAAAATCTGTTATTAAAACATACAGCCTGATTTCTAATGGAAAGTATCTACGCTCAGAAACAAAAGATGGGGTACGATCAATTGAATTTCATTTAGACGAACAGGCCGGAGAAAATACAATCAAACTCAACGCTTTCGCTAAAGGAAATAGTAATCATGGCAGCTATACTTTTGATCTCAAAAGCAGTCATTTACAAAATGCACTTAAATTAGATGGTGGATTTATTGAAGAAAAAACAGACGAAAGTTCTGGTAAAAAGAAGTATAACTTTAACTACGTTTACGGGGAACAATTTGTTAAAACTGGCTTGGATCTACGTTATGTTGAATCTAAGTCTGGAGTATTACATTATACTCTAAGCTCATCATTTGATTCAATTAAAAATCTTGATTTAACAATAAGCACTAACAAAATTGACGATATAATTCAACTCAACAGTGAATTGCAAATAAATGGGCAAAAATTTGTTCAAGAGAGCTCTATATATACCAATGAGCATAAACAAGGTGCTGTAATAAAATTAATTTTGCCACAAAAAACTACAACAATATCAGGAATTGTAGAAACTCTTGGAGAAAGAAAGGGCAGATTGACTTTAAGCATTGAGAATCTTGGTGACTTAGACCTTGAGCATGTAGGGGAGGCTAGTTTGAAATCATTTGATGAATTTTATCTAACTTCACATACCAACTCACAAAAGCTAAAGATTCATAACTTGGATTTCGATGTAAGATCAAAAATTAGTGCAGAAGGCAAAGGTGTTGACTTAAACCTAACGAATGCAAAAGGCGTAATCATCTCTGGCTTTGTTACATATATAGTCAAAAAAGAGAAGAGCAAAACAACAATTGAAGGTCAGGGACAAGTTCAATACTATCAGAAGACAAATAATGCTAACTTTAAAATGATTCACCAGTCATACGATGTAGCATCTGACCACGAAGTTGGTTATTCTTTTACTTTTAATGGTAACTTCGGCCCCAAAAATGCTGTATCTACACTTAAACTAACAAATAAAAATTTCCAAGCTAAGATATCTGTCTGCGAAGAAAAAAAACAATGTACCAATATCGAAGTTAGATCAATAGTTACCATTGATCCTCACGACGTAACTTCTATTCAACATGATCTCATGGTATTAGTTGATCTCCGCGAGCTTGGATACCCACACGAATTCGAGTTACAATCAAAAAGTAGTCGGAAAGGTCTTAAATTCCATCATGAAATTGAAAGTAATATCATTTCTAACAGCAATACTAAATACCAGCTAATAGCTAGCATTTCACATCTAACAAATAAGGTTCAAATAAAATTACCAAACCGTGAAATATACGTTGAGACGGAAGACGTTTTACCAAAGACATTATTTGGACATTATAGAAGATCTATTACGTTCTACTTTGATCGTTTGAATAAGCCAAATGACGTTACAAAATTAATTGCTAGTGCTGATATTAACGGTATTGAAAAAGTAGCTGTAAATGCAAAGGGTGAAATTCGATTTGAACATCCTAAAATACGAGCTTTGTCGATTTCTGGTCGCTTTGACAGCAACCGTGACAAGCGAGTTGTGGATACTGAAGTTATTTTTGACGTATTTAAAACCCCAGAGCAAAAAATTATTGCCGCAAGTTCAATGAGAGATACTTTGACCGAAAATGGCCATGGATTTAACATAACAACGGAAAATATAGTTAAAAGCGCTGGCCTTGGCTTCCAATATGAAGCAAATGGTCATTCTGCTCTATCTTTCGAAAAACAGGAATTCAGTGCAGGATATAGTGTGCAAAGTGGTTCAACAGACTTACAACTAAGTGGACTAATTTTTGGCAGTAAGGATCGCATGGAGGTTATAATAAACAGTTTGAATGAGCAACTTCTGAAACTCGTAGCTGAGTATAACCGCAATAAACTTTCAACTAAAATAACTTCGAATATTCACTTATTTTCATCAAAACCTCTTACCGGAGGTATTGAAATTGATCAAAATACTGCTAAGCTAATAGTTAAAAGAGAGGGACTTTTCGATGCTGTAGCCGAGATTAAGCTTGGCAAAGAAGCTAAATTCTACGTTAAAGATGGAAGTAAAAAGATTTTCAGTGGACGAATTGCATTGGATGCTCCACACTTCTTAACTACATCATTTGAAAATAACGAAGCTGATACAAAATCATTTTTGGTAAGTTAACAAATGAATGTAAAATTATTATTACTATAAGATAAAGACTATTATTAGATTGCACTACTTCAAATGCAAGTATATTGTTCATTGTACAACTTTATATCTTTCATTGCAGAAATCAATCGAACAAAATTTCGATGAGGACGTTAAATTAGCTAAAGAGCAACTTGAAAAACGATTCAAAAAATTACGCGAAGTAATTGAACGTCAAGCGGATTTGGCCAAAAATAGTGCTCCAGATCTTACAGCACTTCAGATTAGTGTTAAGGAAAATGTTAAGGAAATCTTGCAAGAACTAGAGAATGACCCTGCAATAAAAGAGTTCCTGGAAAATTACAATAAGTACTACGAGACGATATCCAAATTCTATAAGGAATTATCAGAGGTTACTGCTGACGCTTGCGAGCAAATTGCTGCCTCTATAAATGAGATTTCTGTTCAGTTACAGAACCTTGTCAAAAAAAGTCTTCTTCCTGCTTTAGAAGAGTTTACGAAAAAAATTACAGCGCTTTACAGTGAACTACAAGTAGAAATCCTTAAACTTCTTACCAGTCTTTTTGAACAAGTTCTGAAGAACTTAAAGTCGTTTGAAACTGATTTGAAATCACTAGGAAAGCCTGTTTACGAAGTCCTGAAACCTATTTCAGACAGTTTGCAAGATCTTCTTAAAATACTTGTTCAGGACTTTGAAGAACTTCTTAAGGACCTAAAAGAATTTTGGAGTAAACTCCCAACGTTTGAAGCTATAAGAGATGAAGTTAAGGAAAAGCTTAAAAACCTAAAAACTCTCGACGAAATTCTGTTATTCGTTCGCAACATTATAGAACAATTAAACAACCTCTCAGCTACAAATGAATCTTCAGAGTTAGGAAAAAAATTGTACGATTACCTTGAGGCAAAATTAAAAGATAAACCTATTGATGATATAAAAGCCTTAGAAGATATATATAATGCTTTAATTAACGCGCTTAATTCACTTTGGAAACGTTGGAATGAGTTTAAGCCATCGAAATCAAATTATCTTACTCCACTTCCAGACTCGATAGATATATTTAGTAGCTTACCAATATGGAATTCTGTTCGTGTCAGTTTGTTAAACTTCCTATTAAACGAAAAAATTGATGAAATCAGCGACCTTGCTGAGTTACTAAAACCACCTTTCGACATTTTGCCACCGTATAAATTAGTTGGTCATATTGCTGATGGGAAAAATATATTCTCTTTCGATGGACGTCTGCTTACATTCAAGGGCTCTTGTAAATACATCTTAGCTCAGGATTCCAGAGGAAATAAATTCAGTGTAGTTGGAACGATTAAGGATGGAAAGCTCAAGAGCATGACACTGATAGACGCTAAGAACTTTGTTGAAGTTTCTGATAATGGAGCACTTAAATTAAATGGAAAACCAGCTGAATATCCAACACATCTCGAAGATATACATGCCTGGAGACGATTCCATACGTTACGCCTAAGAACAGAATATGGAGTTGAAGTAACATGTACTTCTGACTTAAAGGTGTGTCACGTAGCGATAAGTGGATTCTATACCAGTAAAATTCGCGGTTTGTTTGGTAATGGTAATGCTGAACCGTTTGATGACTACACAACTGTTGATGGTAATATCGCCACAAATATTGCCGAATTTGTCAATGACTATGGATTAGGAAATTGCCCTGCTATAGCCGCAAGAGAAACATCACCAGTTGAGCATGACTCATTATGTTCCGAGCTGTTTTCACTTGATTCCAGCTTGGTACTAGGCTATCTTTTTAGTGATCAAAAACTGTATCGTGAAGCTTGTGATTTATCTGTACTTGATAATGCAGATAATAAGGAAGAAACTGCATGTAACATCGCCTTAACATATGCATCTGGTGCAATTTTGGAAAATATTCCTTTAACCTTACCAGATCGCTGCTTAAAATGTGTTGGCGCAGCTGGACAGCGAGAAATCGGTGATGAATTTACAGTTAAGATTCCAACTAATAAAGCCGATGTTATTTTTGTTGTTGATCTTGGCTCTAGTAAAAATATTATCAATGATTTGGTAACCCCCGCTATCGGTGATTTGCGTAATCAGCTTAAAACTCGAGGCCTCACCGATACCCAGATAATAGTTATTGCTTTCAGTGATGATCAGTTATATCCCGCTATTTTAACAAGCAATGGAGGAAAACTTAACTTCAATGGAAAACTAAGTAATGTTGAATTAAATGGACCGCGTCGTCCTGAAGTTCTAGATGTCGGAATACCTGTCGTTAATGGAATTTTAAAATGGCTGAACGAGTTAGAATACCTACTTGGGCCCCAGGCTGATGAAATGGCATTCCGCTTAGCACTCCAATATTCCTTCCGTGCTGGTGCAGCCAAATCTATTGTAGCGGTCCGCAGTGATAGATTGGATTACTCAAACATTGTAAGTTGCATGTCTTTAACCATATATAGAAAATATATTTTACAATCATATGTTTTTTAGTTCAAATTTATCAGAGCACAGCTTATGAGTGCTATAACAGAATTTGAAGGTGCATCACTGCACATGATCGCTCCTGTCCAGGATCTTGCTCTTGAGGGCGTTCCTGTCGAAAAACTTGTTGGTAAATGAAATTCAAATGAAATTAAAAAGTAAAAAATAAAAGGTAACGACATATTTATGATTTTAGGGTTCAATTCGCGTGTTGTTGCAACAGTAGAGGGTAAAGACGCGAAGAAGCGGCAAAAACTTAAGTTCAAAAACGATATGGGAATCGACTTTATTCTTGAAAATAATGGATGGGTCTTCGCCGCGCAAAACTTTGATGCATTGCAATCCGATGATCAGAAACGATCTTATGTTAACCAAGTCACCAGTTCAATTGCTGATACTCTTTTCAAGACAGACATTGTGAGCGAATGCAAGTGCGAAATTTCATTTGGGCTTCATGCTGAGCACAAGTGTTCTATTAAATCCTCAAATTTTGTACTCAACAAACGACCTAAAGGAGCGTGAAACAATAAGCAACAGATCAGATAACAACTACCATGCTTACAACATCCTTAAAAATGGACCCCGTTAGTTTTCGGGTTTTAATGTGGAAAAATATGTACATCCTATTGAAATGCTCATAATGTAAAAAATAACCTAAATACCTTTTTATATTTTAACAAAAAATAAATACCTGAAAAAGTACCATATAAATTAGAATTTTTGACCTATATTCCTAGGCAACTGTTAAAAATTTTTCTTTTATAAGTAAACATACTGACGTTGACATTTTTTAAAAAAAGTTATGCATTAGTTTCCTTCCAAATACATTCACCTAGACAAATAAAATTGGCCCGTTTATCAGCATTAACTGCGATATGATACGTTGCACGTGTCTACAATCATACTGCTGTATTTGTGAGCTGAGTCTTTAAACAACAACAGGTTGTTTTTTTTAGTGATCCGACAATTTTAAATGCTTACACATCAGCGCAACTGTGAGTAATCTAGGCATCATTTCCTCAGGGGACAAAACTACACGGCATGGATCGACCCTTTTGATCGCCTTTCGCCTTCAACAGTTAAATTAACATAGGAAGCCACTGGAACCATCTCTACGGTTACAAATAAAAAGATATACGAGATTTTTTTTATTAAAGAACTTAATGCTCAAGTGGGTATGAATACACTTAAAGTGCCTGAACACTTGTTAAGTTTTTTTGGAAAATGGGATAGCGAGAGAAAGAAAGATGTTTGGGCTCAGTGGTTATTTCGCTCCATGGGTGGCATCCAATTGTTGATTTCTAGTCAACTATTCATCATACTTGATTTTGGTTAATTGAAAAAATAAATATGTCTCTCGGGCTAGGCTGGGATTCGAACACCGAACCTTCCGATTTGGAAGCCAGTCCACTACTAATTGAGCCACAGTCACCCATATAAATCTTCTGTCTTGTTCGGTTTGTTTCGAGCGTAAAACTGAACCAAGCATCATCAGTTTCCATCCAGGAGAAAGACTTTTTCATCGGAGTTATTATTTTCAGATACTACGAGAGTTGTTGCTCTCTTTAATTACGAGAGAGCCAAGAGTTTTATAACTCCAGCGTAGCCGAGTTGAAATGCTCTCCCTTTCGATATCTATTTTCTGACTGAAACCAATTACATTCCGAACATAAAAAATCTGGAGTTTCTCTCCCCTTTATACGATGGTTTTCAACACTACGATCCGGCCCCCTAAAGTTGACTCTCTGTGTCGAGGCCGATGGCTATCGAAAATAATCTTGACTCACATTGCTATTTCTTCTTCTTGAAACTCGATTTTTTCACAACAAAATCAACACTCCCTCGTAAGTCAGTATACGTTATGTCTTGGTACATTCTTCAGGTCCAGCCTATCGAATTGTATCTATGATATACGAGTATATAATCGACACAATTTATCTATTTATTGACATCTCTTTGCTCCCCTTAACGATATCACCTTCTTCGGTGACATTAATCTGGCTCAGCTGAAATGGAATCGGTCAGATGATCAATCCTCCTTCATCGCTTCAAGTACCAACTCAAGCAAATCTTTCATCTTCCATTTTTCCAGAAGTGGATTGAAGTAGACAGTTATACTTCAATCCACTTCTGTAGTGTTGAAGTAGACAGTTATACTTCAATCCACTTCTGCCAACAACATTCAAAACGCAAATCTTCTCAAAATTCTATATTAGAAGGTTTTCATTTGGACATACCAATACATTTTTGGAATAATGGAAGACATAGCGAAAAAATTTTATGAAACAAAAAACCAAATAGTTATGGGCAGTTTCTATCCCACCAACTGTCTTTTTGACCACTGCAACCATCTCGAAACTCACTCTAGCTTGCAGAAAATCTGTGGTCAATTGTTCATTGCAATTGATACTTTGTCTTGAAATATTTGCTGGATGGGTTGCGGTCGGGTCGATTCTGAATTGTATTTCCCCTCATTGAAGTACTCTTTGATAAACGATATCTTTCGTTTTGTTGTCAGGTCGAAAACGTCCAAAGCGGATGGTTTTCCGACACGGGAACATGCGACATACAGTTGACGATGTGAAAAACATTCATTTTCCAGATTCAGGCCAAAAACAATCAATGTGATTTATTGATTGTCATGGCGAATGCGAGACGAAATGGAAATTGGATTCGCTTAAACTCGACTGGCATATCGGTTGGGATCATTGGAACTCTCGGAATGAGAACTTCCTCAGCTTTGAACTTTCCTTTTAGTACTTTCGCGTGAATCACATTGCTCATGAATGTTGTGACCGCTAAACGCGATCCGTTGCATAATTTTGGTCGATTGAGATTGCGAAGCATGATGACAACTGAACCAACCTTCAATTGTAAATTGTGCGGTAGCAAGCCAGGCACATCCAATGAATTCAAAAACTCAATTGGATAGTTGGTTGCTTCGTCTTCGTTTGTTACACAGTCGATAGATTTGAAGGAATGCAGGGAATCAACGATTTGATTCTTTCTTTCACTCAACAAATCGTAGTTTTTGTGGTTAGCAATGATTTTCGGAAACACTTTGTTAATGAGCTCCTCTTTCGTTGAGACGAAATTGCAAAAATTCGGCGGGAATGAAATCAATCCATTCGATGCGTCGACAGGAACACGACCATTATCGATAGTTAGCAGTTGATTGGAGAACACTTCGGCAGATGGATCGTATAGCAATGCAACTCGGATGTTTGTCGTCAGCTGAAGTTTTTTCACATAACGCCACAATGTCGACGATATCAGGCAACCATTGATCTCATCGGCAGCGGTCGATCGTGGTATTACTGGTAGTATTTGCCGGAAATCGCCTGAGAGTAAAATCAATGCACCCCCAAAACGTCTTGCGGCATTACGCAGATCTTTCATAGTGTGATTCAGAGCTTCTAACGCACGTTTATGCGACATTGTGCATTCGTCCCAGATAATGATTTTGCTTGCTACCAAAACTCTGGCCATTGCTGAATCTTTCGCTATATTACATGTTGGTTCTTCAACCGCTTGAAGGTTTAATGGGAATTTCAATGCCGAATGAGCGGTTCGGCAACCTTCCAGCAGCTTAGCCGCTATTCCAGAAGACGCAACTGCTACAGTAATTTCTGATCTTGCACGAACTGTAGCCAAAATCGATGATATGAGGAATGTCTTGCCAGTGCCACCAGGCGCATCAAGGACAAACATGCCAACATTTCCATCATCAATTGCCTTCATCACCGTATCTTACACTTGTTTTTGTTGGGGATTCAACAAAGGTACATTCGTTCGAACCAATTAGCTTAATGCATTTGTTTCGTATTCACGTTCACGCTGCAATTCTCTTTCGAAAGCGTCGTTTATTCCACGATCTGACGATGGCATTCCTAATCTGACTAACAAACTCCCGCACATGAGGTAACACATGTCTTCTATCAAAACCAAAGCCTGGTTGTGCATCTCTTCATTCATCTCAAGACGAGATTCTCTGAATGGAAACGAACTCGATGCAAAATGTCTTCTGACATGTCATCCTTGTTCTTGTCCCACAATTCACGTGGATTCGATGGAAAACAAGTGGAAATAATGATCGCAAATAATATTGTTGTGTCCCAATGCGTATCGTTTTCAAGCTCCTGACATGCAGGACGAAATGTTGGCAACACTACACCATTGACAGTTCGAAGTGATTCAAATGATGTCGGCCCACGAACATTCACCAACAATAGTCGCAAGTAAATGCATTCATCATTCTTCGGATGAACTGTATAAATACGGCCAAGAGCTTCAGTAGAACACACATCCGGATGACCAGGAACTACATCGCTTTGCTTTGGACATTGAAATTTTTTCGATGAAGCATTCCAAGTGTAATAAGGCGGCATCTCTAAGTAAAGTAACGTACGTGCAAACGGATCAATTTGGCAAATCGAGAAGAAACTGGTCAATGCTGACGCTGGTGGGTTTTGAGCACGTTGAGCGGCATTTGCTGCAGTGAAATAAACTCGTTGACCGTTCTCTAGATGCACTGCCAAATGTGTAACAGTCGGATAGCGTTCGTGAATGGGAAATGAGAATATACGCCAAATCACTTCATTGCAGCTTACGTGTCGACCAACTTGATAGCGCGTAATTTCATCATTGGGCTCAGGAGCTTGAAGTCCAAAAGCCGCCATGTCACTGCCTTTCTTGATATATTTGCAGATGTACTTGTTGGACTTCACAGAATTGCAATACTCCACGTTACAATGCGCCTTGAATGTTTTGGAAACAAGTGGCGAATACGGCAGAACCCAAGAGTTGTCGACCACGAAATCATTTTCTTTCACTTTGACTGTGATTTTTCGTCGCCGATACGGTGGATAATCATCGTTGCCAGTGATGGTCTCATCAGTCAAATTTCGTGGATAACGCTTGGAAAACTTGTCGTCGACCATGCACGGTAATTTTGGGTTTATGGCGCCACACGGTCCATGAATCATGTTTGTAATTACGACATCATGCCGATCTGGATTGGTTTCGGCACATATGATGTCATCAATTTGGTCTGGTTGCATTCTTTCGACTAACCAAATGCGAATGTGCGCATGCGGCAAGTCTTTTTTTGCCATTCAATAGAATACATCCAACATCGAGTATCCCCAAAGACACGATGCTTAAGAATATAGTCCTGAATACACGTGCGGTGATATCGTGCTGATAACTTGATGTTTGGCCAGGAAGCAGCAGTTGAACAATTTCTATCCACTTTGGATTACACGTGAAGGTGATGAATAGGTCTGGACGGCCGTAATGACGTACATATGTCATTGCATCTTGCGCATATTCATGCATATGACGTGGGCTGTCAGCGAACGTCGCTGGTAAAATGATCAACCGACCAATATCAGCTGCATTTCCTTCGGTGCAAATTGCATCGCGTAAATGAATGTACTCCTCCGTACGTATTTTGGTTTGATTTAAACTGATAAAAAAGAGACGCGTCGCTTCTATTTTGGCATACATATCGACGCAAAATTGCTGAAACAATCGGCGAAATCGAAGCAAATAGTTATCGACATTTTGGCGAATCATCCAACGGTACGCGTAAAAATTCATCGCACTGACCGTTTTGGTGGTTTCCTCACCTAAAATGATATCAGTGACATTAGTGTTATATTGAAAGAAAATTATTACGATATCTATACTCACGGGTTAATGAATTTATCATCTTGATTTTGATATAATATCCATTGTTTCCTTGCCAAAACATCAGTAAGTATAGCAATGCATCGTATGAACGATGTGTTTCGGATATTCGTTGCAATTATCCAGAGTCCTGACGTGTGAGCACAATATCGCGTTATTCCAGATTTTCGCCAACAACCACAACTGCAACCTTATCTATTGTTGGAGCGTTAAATTGGCGTTCGTGAGTTCCAGCAGGTCGTTTATCCGCTCTGATCACGATTTTATAGTCATCACTTGGCAAGCGATCCTACGCAGTTTTGAATAACAGAACCAATGCATGATGTTCATGCAGTAGCTGCTGCAGATCTCGAAGAATTCCTCTTCTCATTGTCGAATTGATTGTTTGACGCTGATTAAGTTGATTTTTCACATTGCCCATGAAGTAGGTTTGGAGGAGTTAATATTGTGCGTCTTTAAGCGGTAGCAATGATCCAATTCGATGGTAAATTTGGCTTTGGATCTGTAGAGTCGATGATGAAGTTAGAGTCAATGGTTTCCTTTAATTTATTTAATCTTAATTTCTTTAACTAAATTTAATTTCTTTAGTCCTTTATTACCTGAATCCGCGTTCTTCAATAATATCTGCTCCAAAGGAAGTCATTTGAAAGCATCCGTTATATTTCTGAGTGTTCGATAGAAAATGACGTGATTCTGGGGTTTCACCACGAGGCAAAGAATGCAAGGTCTCTGGTGGCAATGGCAATGGTGGTAATTTAACCTTGCCACTGAGAAAGCACAATCCAGGCATTTCTCCAGCAAACTTCAATGCACCGCAATGGATGCACACAACCTCCAATGGGCCAATTTGAACGGAAGGATGCGAGCTGTAGTCAATTGTGCAATCGTAATGAAATGCTACTCGATTGAAATCAACACTTCTTATTACGCGTTTATTTCGATTTTCACGTTGTTAAGTTGTTTGATTTGCTCCACGATTTCTCATTTGCCACCTGTCTTTCTTCTTGCGTTTGTGATGCACGAAGTCGGGCCATACTAACACGGCGCTATTCTCGTTCGATTTCTTGTTCATCCGTATTGAATTCTGGCTCGCGGCATTGTGAATAACACTGAGAATTATCAGTGATAATTCCACCGACATCGTAGGTCTCACTATTAAAGGTGATGCCCATAGCCTGCAAGTTCCTTATGTCAGCGTAATTGGGACACTCACATAGGACATGAAGCCAGTTATCATAGGTAGCTCCACATGAGCAGCTCGCAACCTCGCTAAGCCCCCTCTTATGCAAGAATGTATTAAGAGAGCCATGCCCGGACAACAAAAAGCCCAGGCTGAGGTCAAAATTCCGTTCAGGAAAGATTCGCATGGTTAGCACATCCCTTAAGAAGCCGTAAGTAACCCTGACATTTTCGCTAGCATCCCATCTAGATTGCCATCTAGATAGAACACATGCGTGTAGCAAGGTTTTACGCTGTTTCAGGGATTGACCATCCACTTCTTCCGGGGAAACCCAATCGCGCTCATTTAGAGGGAGACCTTTTCTGATCTTGAAAGCAATAGCACGACGCATCACTTCCAGATCAAGAGGTGGCACTCCAAGCAACACCTGCATTGCTTCTGTGGAGACAGTGTGGCACACCGGTAAACAGCCAAGCAAGGCGACTCTTTGACAAGCCAAGATCCGCCTTCGACCATCAACAGTCATAACCCTGTCGTACCATACCGATGCTCCATATGTTGCACAGGCAACAAAAAGGCCATCGTATATGATACGAACAGAACGCCTGTTGAGTCCCCAGTCAGATCGCAAAATGCGCCTTACCTGGCCTACAGAACACAGCATGCGTAGTCTGGTTCGAACCAGGTGAGGCATGAAGTTCATACTCACACCCATCGTTATGCCCAGATATGTGGCCTCAGTCACACATCTAATGCCAACGCCGTTCAAACTTATCGCAGGAGCCCGACGTCTGACATTCAATTTGCCCTTGAGCTTCATTGAAACGGTCTTATCCTGCGCTCTTACCCCCACGCTCTCTCCCCATTCAGCAACGACTGCTAGAGCTCTTTCTCCTAATTCCTCGATTTTGGCCCTAGATTGACCTTCAAGGATGAGGAGAAGGTCATCTGCGTAGGCGCAGCACCCACAGAGCTCGTTTAGTCGCCGCAAGAGTGGATCCATCATCAGGTTCCAAATAAAAGGACCGCTGTCGTGCGTATTTACCACACTCGCTTTTCTGTGGGAAAAATAGCTTCGCCAAAGCCCAGTTTCCCGACAGCCCACTTTTTGGTGACATCGTTAAAACGTCGGTAATCTGCAAAAATCCCCGTGCTTCGTCTTTCTTCTTCACGAGGATCACTGGAGTGCCCACGGACACAGCAATTCTTCAATCAGCCAATAAACTTTCATCTTCGACACCATTCCGGCAACTTCTGTTTCCTTTGCCAATGTCAACCCCTTGCAGGTTGATAGATTGATCGAGCATCTCCGGCGTTAATATGGTGTTGAATAAGTTGGGTACGTCCATATTCTCCGTCTTGTGTAGCAAAGTTTTTCTGCTAGAGTATGCTGCTCTTGATTCAGATTACGGAGGCTGAGGATCTTATTCTTAATTTTCATACTCTGGTAGTTGAGCGGCGTTGAATAACTCTTTTCCATTGTGGTCGAGCCTCAATAGGTGCACATTTTCCTACCATCTTCCTTTTTTTACTTTTACACAGAAGATCTTCGGATCCAGAATTCGTACAGGAAACATGTTGTTCTTTGGCTGCACTAAGGTCTTTCCAATCATAAATATTTTCCTATATTCTGGACCCATCAAATAGAATAGGTGGCTACCACGAACACCTTTCAGTTTTTCCTACACAATAGCTTCCTACGAAGGGTCTAGGCTCTGATTTCTGCAGACAACGAGATTTAAGACATTTCCGTATATCATTGGTATTTCCATGTTTCCGTATTTCAGGGTTTGTCCCCCCAAGTCGACAACCAGTCCATGTTCTCTCATGAAGTCTGTACCAATAACATCATTGTTCAAACGTCATATATATCAGTCACAAGAAGCACGGTGGGTGGCCGTGGTTTAAGTGGTAGTAGTGTATTCGGACGGTTCGAGGTTCAATACCAGCCGTGACCGAAATACATTTTTTCAGGCATTAAGTGTTGGATGCCACCCATGGAGAAAAATAGCCACTGAGCCCAAATATCTTTCTCTCTCCCTCTATCCAATTTTCCGAAAAACTTAACACGTGCTCCGGCATTTTAACATCAGTCATACCTTCTTGAGTGGCATTTAAAAAAAAATTATTCCGGCCAGCTGGATTTTTATGCAGGCTTCACCATATACCTTAACCGTTGCTCCCATAGCTGTTCGCAAGCTGCTACTTCTGGTGTTATGCAAACAAGACTTTTGCACAAAATTCCTCCTAATGATTGAGACCGTGGCACCGGTGACCATTGTTGCCATCCATTTCTCTTTACCGCTGACTACCTCTACCAGAAGTTTTTTATAGCATCGTTTTGCCAGTGAGACTTGACATTGGAAAATAAATATTTACATGCAAGCTGTGCGATTACATTAAATTACTCAAATTTAGATTAGCATTCTCCAAATTTAGAGATCATTTCCATTGTAAAAGATGAAAGTTCCTCTTGGGAGAACAGGAAGTTTTCCGCAGATGAAGAGCTTTGTGGGATGAACATATGGCTAGATTGCACTTCACGTTGTGGAACTTGTGGATGCTGAGATGGTGCTTGTTGATGACGTGTCTTTGGCAGCGATAGAAAGTCATTGATACTGATGAGGTTGAAGTTTTTGGTAGGTGAATTTGGCTGCGAGTGAGTGCGAGTAGAAACACGAAAAATAGTGGATTTTGCTGTGACCGAGGGCTCAAATCTTTTTGTACTCAGTTAGACTACGCACAAGACTTTAAATGACTGTCCTCTCGTCTGCCCCACAATTCAACTTGATATATTTTCCATATGTTTACGATTTCGGGGAACATCGAGAAGATATATAGACAGATTTGGATTTCTCCAAAACACGCGGATTATCAAAGGATAGTCTGGCGAGAAGGTCCGACAGATCCCCTGAAACATTATCAACTTTTGACGGTCACCTACAGTACCGCGTTAGAATCATTGTTACCAGTTCGTGCATTAAAACAATCTAGATTCCATCGAAACTCATCCCGTAGCATCATCAGTTGTCCTCAATGATTTTTACGTCGACGACTTAATAACTGGAGCAGACACAATCGACGAGGTCAGTGCACTTAGAACGGAATTTTTAGATTAGCTGAAATCTGCTGGTTTTTATTTGAGAAAATGGACCACCAACTGCTGGCCCCTGCTATTGCCGTTACCAGAGGCACAGCGACAAATTTTCCCAATTGAGTTCCTGGAATCCTATGCAGTCAAAGGGCTTGGGTTACTATGGTGCCCATCGAAAGGTTGCTTCTCATTCAGTGTTCGTTTGGATCCACCTGGTGTTATCACTAAACGTCGAATTCTATCCGAAGCATCACGGATATTGGACCCTATCGGCTTTTTAGCCGATTCTTTCTACATTCTTTCTACAAGATCTTTGGAAAGAAAAACTGAATTGGGACGAACAACTCCCGAAGGACCTCGCATATCGTTGGAGCTCAATACATCAGGAACTTCCCTGCCTCGAATCCCTTCTCATCACCAGACTAATGTGGTCCAATAACAAAAGCTGTGAGTTACATGTATTTTGCGATGCATCAACTCAGACAATTCAGTATCGGTAACATTGGTAGCAGCCCAAAGTAAGTTGCTCCAATTAAAATTCTATCCCTTCCCCGTTTGGAACTCTGTGGAGTTCTACTATTAACTAGTCTAGGACACAAAATCAAGGTTTCTATAAAATTATGTTCAACTTTAGGCCTGGACAGGCTCATACATTGTACTCCACTGGCTGTCAGCAACAGGACATTGGAAATATTTTCATCGCTACCGCGTAAGTTGTGGAACCATGTGCGATCACCCAGTAATCCAGCCGATGTTACTTCTCACGATATTGCTCCATCACAATTACGAGTACCATCACATCAAATGTGGTGCAGGGGACCACACTGGCTTTGGTTTGAGAGGGATCAATGGCCTGCATCAATTTTTGTTGCTGAAAACATCTCTGAGGAACAATTGGAAGAGACAAGTACAACTAAGCCGAAGGTATTTTTTTCTAACATTAAATATATAAGCATATTAGACACGCTTCTGTACAATGTCTCTAGGTCTAGGTATATTCGAATCGTTGCTTATATCTTCGTTTTATAGCAAAATGTCGTCGGTCGGTATATTGTACTCGAAGTTTACAAGCATTGACTACGCAAGAGCTTTCAAATTCAAGGACTTGTTTGCCACTGACATCGAGTGTCTCCAAAAAGGAAAAACTTTGTCTAAAAGAAATGAACGTGTCTCTAAGCGCATTTCTTGATGCTTTCGGTGTACTTCGCGTCGGTGGTCGGTTACAGGAATTCGAATTGAGTTATAACGAAAAGCATCGCATCATTTTGTGCAAATCACATCCGATATCTAATCTCGTAGGGCTATTATCTACATGCTGGTGTGACACTAATGTATTTGCTTATAAAACAAAATTTTACATTCTCGGTTCGCGAAATCTTATGATTGTGTTCTGTGCTTTCGGCAACGTATGACAACCTCCACGCAGTTAGTGGGCAACTTGCCAACCGAACAAATTAGATTTTCCAGACCCTATAGTAAGGTCGGTTGCGACTATGCCGGTCCTATAACATTCAAATTTTTCAATTACAACTAATTGCTATGCATTACAGATACTTCTTGAAGGCTTCTGGAAACGGTGGAATCAGGAGTACTTAACATCCCTCCAGCAGGGGTGGCGTGGCTCAAGTGGTAGTGTATTGGCTTCCAAATCGGAAGGTTCAGTGTTCGATTTCCAGCCTCGTCCGAAACACATTATTTTTTCAGGCAATTTAATTCTCGTATGACGAATGGTTGCCTCTAATACAACAACAAGTCCAATTGCCGTAATAATTTAGGGCACATTAAGTGTTGGATGCCACCCATAGAGCGAAATAACCACTGAGCCCGAAAATCTTTCTTTCACTCTCTCTGTCCCATTTTCCTAAAAAACTTAACACGTGCTCAGGTATTTTAAGTGTATTAATACCCACTTGAGTGTTAAGTTCTTTTAAAAAAAAAAACATCGACCTAAGTGACAGAACTCTCAACCCAATCTGAAGAGCATCGGCAAAACGCCAAGCAAGTGCTGTGGGAAAAAATAATTGTTCCTTCTTTCTCTTTGCTGTTGATCGTGAGCCCGAACGTCTTCCAAGCTGAGCTGAATTATTTTTGAAAGTTTTAACATTTTGTTTTGCGCAATAAAATTTATTTTATAACGTGGTATGTCATTTGTGTTCTTTATTAAAACAATTCAGACGTATCGTATCAAAAACATCCACTTTAGAAGTAACTTGCTTAACTTGGGAGATGCTGATATTTATACTCTCCTGATGTCTCTCGAGAATATTCTGTACCATCCAGCTTTCCATACAAATTTCCAGTTTGTTAGAAAATTCGATAAGCGTTTCCATTTTCCAATGGTTATGTCTTCTGCTATTCAAATATAGATGACGCTGTTCACATTCAAACGGATCATCTCCATCAATCCTTTGTTCCTACTCGTATCGAAAATTGATATCCCAAATCGTTTCGGCGGCATATGCCTTCAGAAGTATCCCTCCAATCTTGCTCTCCTCCTTTCCTACCTAACACAATGTAAACTTCCTCAGATTTGGAGACCTTTTTCATAATCTTGAGTTGATGGTGGCCGTGGCTTAAGTGGTAGTGGACTGGCTTCCAAATCGGAAGGTTCGGTGTTCGAATCCCAGCCTCGCCCGAAAGACATATTCATTTTTCTCATTTAACGAAAATCAAGTAAGATGAGTAGTTGACTAGAAATCAACAATAAGCCAACCTCCACTAAGAATTTAGTCTCCCTATTAAATGTTTGATGCCACCCATCCATGCAGCGAAATAACCACTGAGCCCAAACATCTTTCTTTTCCCCTCTATCCCATTTTCCAAAACACTTTAAGTGTATTCATACCCACTTGATTGTTAAGTTCTTTAAAAAAAACAAAAGGAGAAGACTTTTACTATGTGTATACTTCCTCTTAATCTCACACAAGGAGAATTTCCTCAGATTTTGAAAAACTTTTTCCATAATCCCGATAGGCAAAAGAGTATTAAGGAACAACTTTTCCAAACATCATCCCATTGCTAAAATTGCTCATCCCGGAGATGATCTCATGTATTTTATTCGAATTGATTTTACTAATGCTCTTGAAAAGATACTTTATCAATTGATTTTTTTAAATTGTATGACCTCGAGTTCTTCTTCCTTTATAAGCCGTCGAAATATGAGACGCAGATAATTATGTTAAATTTAGTGTTATAAATTTCTCAGTAGTATCTGCATTTGCAGATCATAGAGAACCATTCGACAGACCACTCTATTTCGGTTCACCTCGTTAGTAAAGACAGGATTTTTCTGATATTTCCGCATCTGCGTGCTCCAATTCTTTTTCTTTCTGTCTCCTCTTTGAACCTTGGATGGAACTTAAGCCTCTATTACTTTCTGGACCAGATGTTCGAACGACCTTCGTTGAACATGGCAAAATTTGCCTACTTTCTCAGTCTGAAGTTTCTCTACTATCGGTTTCCTGGGATTGCGTGTACTTCTTAAAAGATGTTGCATGACACCCGTTGACATTTGTAACACTGTCATTTCCATCGCTGTCATTTCTCCTTTACATTTTTCGTACATCATCCATGCGTATGTTAGGCTGGACGAACAATTGTCAGATATAACAAACCCTTATGTGGCATTTATTTGTCACGAAATACAGCAGAGTTTTCGTTCCTCATCAATGTGCGATATTGTCAGCGCAATATAACTGTAATACTAATAAAGTACGTATACCTATAGACGCGTTTCTAATCTGATATGGTATTACTATAGTAAGGGAACAGAGTGTATAAACTCGGTAAATAAACATTAATTTGTACATTTGTGATAGACCTGAACTTTTCGGCGGTTTTTGTTTTCTGTTTGACATACAACTAGTGCCAAAAATCTTACAAAGTATTCTATTTAACAAAATTCCTTGTGTAAAAAAGCTTTACCGTTGCCATACCCCCACTTACATACATAGGTACATAAGTCTTTACACTATCATGTTTGCTCCGAATCATAGTCCAAGAGCGTCTCCTCAGAAGGCCTGCCAACAACGTCCTCACTGTCATGCTCTCCTTTAAACAAAACATCGCAATAGCGAAAACACTGCCTGTCCTCACTGTCAAAATATTGGAAGAGCACCTCAATAAGCAAACTGAAACAATGGGGGTTGGCTTTTTAGAGGAGTTGCAGAATGATTTTCTCCAGAAAATCGAGGAAATTAAAGCAAATTGAGTTCGTGGGATATAAATAAAACCATAACCGGCATAGTTTAACACATCGACCAAATCGAAGAAAAACCCAGCGCTGATATGTAACTGCATAATGCCGAAGTCAAAGCTCTTCGACAACGATGTCACACTCTGGAGAGAAAGGAAGCGACATATGATACTGTCCTCTCTAACGAGAATCTTAAAAGTTTACTTAATCGAAAAATAAAAAATAAATTTAATTAAACACTATCGGATGTAAGCCGCCTCTCTTAACAAATATTTTCCGTCCTAGCACACGTGCAAACAAAACCAATAATACTGCAAATACAACATCTCCCATCATTTTGAACTTCACCAACTCCGAAGAGAGAACCACTGTTTGAATGTCAGCAGCGACTTACCGGCAAAATGAAACTGAGCTATGATACGAGTAAGTTTATGCGATCTTGAGTAAGACAACAGCTGTTATCTCAATGAGAGCCTCACAAAGCAAACGCATTATCTCCTAGCAGTTCTCTTAGACTTAGGCGGAAGAAACAGCCGTTTGCTGCTTAGACGGCTTTTACACAGCGCATGAGTGTGATGCGCACATATTTACACGAAGCCTTTTTCTCATTCTTTGGTTTTTCATGTTATTTGACAGCTCTCTTTCATTTCATCTTTCATGCTGTTGCGTTGAAAGTGTGAAAATTTATAGTGAGATTAATTGTAAAAATAAAAATGGCATTTCAAGACCTAAACAATTTATTGGACTCTGCGGAAATGATTATTGATTGCATGGATATAAAATCGGGTACATTTCATAATTCAAAATAAGCTCGGCTATTAGTTCTTTGGTCCATTTAAATTCATCCGCCATACTGAAATGTTGCACTCACAACAACAGACGAATTAGTAATGAAGCAAATTCGAAAAACAAAGAAGAAAGAGAAAAACAAATATCAAAAAGATGCAATGAAAATCTTACCCACATGACGGCTTTTACATGGCGCATGAGTTTGATGCGCATGTTTTGGTTATTCTCTTTTGATCTGTCCTTCTGTGATGCGCGCAGTTTTACACGAAGCCTTTTTCCCATTATTTGGTTTTTCATGTTATTCGACAGCTCTCTTTCATTTCATCTTTGGCGCTCATTGTTTCATAATAGAAAATGAGCCCGGCTGTTAATTATTTGGTCCATTTAAGTTCATCCGCCATACTGAAATGTTGTGCTCGTAACAACAGCCAAAGAAAAAATGAAGCAAATGCGAAAAAGAAAGAAGAAGGAGAAAAAGAAATGTCAAAAAGATGCAACGAAAATCTTACCCACTTGCAGTGGGAATTTGGTTAATTGGGTATTTTTTGTTTCATTATCACTGCGGTCCATGTAGTAGGAATTTTTTTAATTGGGTATTTTTTGTTTCATTATCCCTCTGTTTTTAACTTATTTAAATGTCTCAAAACATGCGCCGCGCAAAAGCGGTTTTACACAAATCATAATTTTGTTTATGTTAAGAAGATGGCGATTGGGAAAAGCTTTCTGGTCGAAAGTTCTGAAGATTTGCTTGCTGCTAGGATCAACTCTAATCACAGATAATAAATCTATACAGATGTCTCATCGCTGTAGAAAAAAATAGTTCACATTTGGTCGGCTAGCCGACACTCGTCCAGCCGACGCGAGCTTTCGGAGTAATATAAAGCTTTTTTATTTTCTCTTTTTCTTGCTTTGTTTACTGAAAGATTTATTTTTCTCTCACCACAAGTTGTGGGCGGTGGCACAAGGAATATGAAAAACGTATGCAAGGGGCTTGCGGGAAGGGGTATGAATACTTGGTTTTTTGTTTTCATTCGACTGCAACAGGAAATTATATAATTTTTCATGAATTGGTATTTTATTTGAGCGTATGGGTATTTATGTAAGAAAGAACAATTAAAAGGTGGGGAAAATGGAATATTTCGTTACATTTTGTAATTGAAGTTTAACTGCAGTACAATGAAATGGCATAGACTCGACTAAGCGCATGCACCTCTCTCTCGAAATACCTGCCCATGCAGATTGCACTGAAGTCCACAATTCACCAATGTTTTTTGGTTTTGCCTTAAAAACCTCTTGTTTAACATCAGCCCATAAGCTTTCAATGGAATTAATATCTGGAGACTAAGCAGGCCACTCCATGACATTAATCCCATTGATTCCAAACAAATTGTTAACCAATTTACTGGTGTGCTTGGGGCCATTATCTTGGTGATACACCCATTTAGGCGGCATATTCCATTCAGCATATGGCATAACATTCTGCAAGATATTGACGTACAGCTTTGCATCCATTGTATTTTTAATCCAATACAAAGGACCTGGACCATAGTAGAAAAACGAACCCCATACATAAATTTTTGCCCGTCCATGCGTTACTGTACGTGTCACAAACCCATTGCATTGCACACCCTGATCTAAAGAAAATATGCACAATTACACAACCCATAAAACCTCCATCACTTAGCCTAAACCATATTCATAATCCTAATTCCTATAAATTTTCTTTCAAAGTCATCGTTGAGAAACAAAAAAAAATCGCACGAAATCTCGCTGTGCACGTGTTCCGTTGATTTTATCGAATAAGTTCATCCAACTCCAAAGTACAAACTATATATGTATATGTACGAGTATGTACCTAAGAGATTTTCGTAGTCCATCCCCATCGTCATTCGTCACCTGCACGTCATACCTACATAAAATCTTTATTATGATGAATTTGTAGTGAATTCGTGCGACAGTTTTCTGTGCACGGGCTGTATTCCTATTTTCTTTTCTTGTGTATCTGTTCTTTTGCTTTGTTTCCGTAAAGCGCCTTAGCTCATTGGTCAAATATGCAATGCATTACATCGAACTCGTGCGAAAAAAAGCAATTCACGAGAGTCTGCGATGTTATTTTGTTTCCTGTTGTAGGTACAGTACACCAACTCCAAGTTTTATACGAAAAATGTGTTTAGTTTAGTTTAGTTTTATATGCATTTTATTTTCTTAATCACTAACTCTTACATACTAACAAAAAAATGCTTAAATGCTAGCTTACAATTACTTAATAATCTTATACTAACTTACTGGCCCCACACAGGCACTCTAAGCTAATCTGAATTCTTATAACTATGTCTTTCGACTTCATTTACATTTTCTTAGAACTATTTATTTTGTATAAGCGAAAAATGTGAATTATGAATGAATGAACACTGCTTTTCGTTTACGTATTATTAGTAGTTACAGCTTCGTACGGTGCTTTTGCTTTTTTATGCGAAGTTTGTTTTTCTAAATCGAATTTTGAAGAAAATAAGATATTTATAAGATCAGAACAATGAGTGAAAGTGAAACTGAAGATCGTGTGAATAATTTATTAGAAAAAACGTTTATGTCTCATACGTATTATAAACTGAATAATAAAGAACAAAATAAATACCTTATCGTCGAAGGTGAACTTGGACATATGTCTATCGTTGGCGCGTGTAGGGATTGAACTGAACAATTCCTTTCACACACTCATATGCCCGAGCTACCATACTATATAAGATTATAGTAGTTAATACTTTTTGTTTTCGTATCATGTGTTAACATTCGGCCATCCGACATTACACTGTCCTCAGTGTAGCCTCGTAACATCTTCTCAATGTATGTATTTCATCTTCTTTCGAAGGTACCAGTTTCATCCTTTTTCGAAAATACCCGTTTCATCTTCTTTCGAAGGTATCCTTTTCATCTTCTTACGAAGGTAACCGTTTCATCTTCTTCCGAAGGTACCAGTTCATCCTCTTTCGAAGATACCCGTTTCATCTTCTTTCGAAGGTATCCTTTTCATCTTCTTACGAAGGCAACCGTTTCATCTTCTTTCGAAGGTAACCGTTTCATCCTTAACATCATCCGACTCATCATTTAATTTTTTTTTTTTTTTTTTATTATTATTATTTTTTTTTTTTTTTTTATGATCATTTTAACAACCTTATAATCCCGTAAGTCACACCATACTACGCTTTGACGGCAGAACCTACTTTAGACATTCCCGAAGTAATGTTATAGTCGTGTCACATTCACATTACAAGTCATTAGAGCACCACGTCTGATGTGCTTCATTTTAACGAATCCACCCTCGCAAAACCGGTCTAGAAAAGTGGAGCTCTGTATTCCAAACCAGAACGCCAATATAGAACTAAATCAGAAATAAAAACAGCACTGTCCAAGACTTCCAGTAAATTCCACCATCACTTTTGAGGAACAAGTGATAATCAAAAGTTTCGTCACACGAATCCTCAGAGTGTAAGCAATTCTCAAACAGCTCAGTATATCTAAAGAAAACCCTTTAATTCGCCGTTCAAAGCACATCAAAACACGAAAACTCGTGAAAATGCGAATCCCCTCGCAAAATACCCCCTCATCTATAAAAACACCTACAACGGTTATTGTTGAATATTCCATCCTTATTATGGCATCATCCACTTAATACCCTCAACAGAATTACGCGTACAGTCCATTCACTCAAAACTGTGTGTATTACAACCATTTAATTTTCTATTCGTTCCTCAATTTGTTGGGTTATACAAACCTCGGGTAACTACTAACTTACAGTTGAAAACAAAACAAGTCCTCACTCCTCACCCGTTAATATCTATATCGTATAGAAGCCGTCAGTCATTACGGCTACTATCGACCTGACAACGATTCAAATAAGTTATTGCAAATTCTTCCTTTTCATTAATTCAACTTTATTAACAAAATAGCCAAAGAAAACCAAACAAACAAAAATAGAATTCAAATACATGTTAGTAGGCTATGCAAAACAATTCATTTGTAAATCAAAAATAAATCCAATTGATGTTATTTTCGTATTTCAATTGTCATCGTCAAGGCGTCAAGAGAAGAAGACTTTGAAAAGTATTGTTGTTATTATTATTTTATTTTTCTTAATTTGTCTTCATGTAATTTCTAGATGATATTCGTCGGATGTTTCTGGATCGTCGGAAGTCTCTTCGTACAGACTGAAGTCTTGAAGTCTTCCCCAAGGCTTCATGTGATTTGCAGAATGGATGGATTCATATCGTCTTGAAGAAACGCTGGTTGTTGCTGTATCACTTATGACGTATCGGTCGTTTGGAAGGATCTTTTTAATCTCGTATGGACCTTTGAATCTGGGAAGCAATTTTCGTGAATGTCCCGTAGCAGGATGTTCGGCTTGTATGAGGACTAAATCTCCAAGCTCATAATTTTGAGGACTTCGATGAGAATTATTAAATTTTTTGGCTTGCGTCGTTTGCAACTGTTCCATCCGCTGCAATGCTTTTTCACGGATCTCGGAAAGAGGAATGTTTTCATCGCTATCTCCATCGGAGTCATCTTCTTGTAAAGCTATATTAAGATGGTTTGCCAAACCATTTCTGGATTTGAAATCAAACATCAATTCCTGTGGAGTACGATTTGTTACTCGATGTTTTAATGAGTTTAGTCCCCATTGGACAGCTGACAGATGGTCTTGCCAGTCTTTGCCATCATTTCGTTTAGTCATTGCTGAGATTGATGAGTTTATAGTTCTAAAATATCTTTCAATTTGCCCATTCGCTCTTGGAGTTCGTACAGCATTTAAAATATGACGAATGTTGTTTTGTTCACAATAACTTTTGAACATTTTAGATGTAAAGGCGGTGCCTCTATCGCTTATGATTTGCGCGGGACTTCCGAAAAATTGTGATAGTTCTTCCAGTGTTCGCACAACAGCGTTAGACGACGTATTTTTTACAGCTCGTAATATCAAGAATTTAGTGAAGGCGTCAATAATTCCCAATATGTAAACATTACCTTTATTGCTTTTGGGTAGTGGTCCTAAGTGGTCTATATGGATAGTGTGAAATGGAGTGGGATGTTTTCTAATAGGGTGGATGTGATAACGAGTTTCATCCTTTGATCTTTTGTTGTATAAACAAGGAACGCAACTGTTTAAGTATTTCAATACAGTTTGTCTCATTCTGGGAAACCAATACATTTTTCTTATTTCTTCTATCGATCTATCTAGACCACAATGACCAATGTCGTCGTGAGCAGACTTGATAATACGCCAACGTACCCCTTGTGGTACCGCGAAGCGGGGACCAGCTGCAGTTTTTTTGAAGACACGTCCGGATTTTAGTACATAGTTAGGTTAGGTTAGGTTAGGTAAGAGTGGCTGTTGGAAATACCAACCCACTTAGGCCTATTGGCCCATTGTGATGCCACGTGGATCTATGATCTTCTTACTACTGGAACCAGTTTGAGCTTTTAATAAAGCGTAGGAGACTGTTAACGTCTATTTTTTCTAGATCGTTTAGGTCGTTGTAGAAGAAAGCTCCTAGGTGAAGCTTCCTTCTCTGAGAGAGAGCTGGGCATGTGCAGAGAAGGTGGGGGATTGTCTCCTCCTCTTCCTCGTCCATGCAGCTTCTACAAAAATCGTTGGTAAAAGCGCCAAGCCTTCTTGCGTGCTTGCCTATGAGGCAGTGTCCGGTAATGACACCTATTATGGCGCTGAGATGTTTCCTTTCTAAGAGGATCAGACACTTAGATCGACTCAGATCCAGCTTTGGCCAGATCTGTTTTGTCGCTAGACATGTTTGTCCAGCAGTCCACCTAAGGTCCGTTCTTTTATTGGCATCTAGCTTTAGTGTTAGTTTGCACGTAGCGATTGGTATACCTATACTACCTTTGTCTGGTAGGATAGGTAGAGTGGTTCCAATTTTGGCGAGTTCATCGGCTCTGCAGTTCCCTGGAATGTCTCTGTGGCCCGGCACCCAACAAAGGTGAATGTTGAATTGCTCTGCCATCTCCATGAGAGATGATCGGCATTCAAGGGCAGTTTTAGAACACAATGAGACCGAGTCCAGGGATTTGATGGCGGCCTGACTATCCGAAAATATGCGGATATCCTTTGCAGATATCACGTTTTTCTTCAGCCAGGACAGAGCTTCTTTAATCGCCAAAATTTCCGCCTGGAACACGCTACAGTGATTTGGAAGGCGGAAAGAGAGGCTTAGGTTAAGCTTATCTGAGAAAACACCGCCACCAACTCCGCTGTCGGTTTTAGATCCATCTGTGTAGAGATGGATTGACTTGTCCTCCATGAAAGCATCCTCCTCCCAGAATGATCTAGAGGGGAAGCTTACATGGAAATTTTTGTCAAACCAAAGTTCAGGTATGGTGTAATCGGTGTTCTCTGTGAGGATTCCTAATGTATTAAGAATGTTGGCGTGGCCAAATGAATTATTTGTCCACTGTTTAGTCGCTTTAAGGCGAATAGCTGCAGTCGCAGCTACTTGCTTGCTAAAAATGTCGAGGGGTGTCAAGTGAAGCAGAATATCTAATGCCGCAGAGGGGGTAGACCGCAAGGCTCCGCTTGTGCATAGACATGCTGTTCTTTGGACTCTGCTTAGTTTAGTGCAGTTGACTGCATTTTCCAAGGCCGTCCACCAGACAACCACCCCGTAAGTGAGTATCGGTCTTATGACCGAGATGTATAGCCAGTGGGTTATGCGAGGTTGAAGGCCCCATTTGTTCCCAATGGCTTTCTTGCAGGAGAATAAAGCTATTGTAGCTTTATTGACTCTTTCTTGAATGTTAGGTTTCCAGTTTAGTTTCCTGTCAAAAATCAGACCCAGATATTTTGCTGTATCGGAGAAAGCTAAACTGGTACCGTTTATTGAAGGAGGGTCTATGATTGGAATTTTATATTTCCTAGAAAAGAGGACAAGATCAGTTTTATGGGGGTTTATTCCCAATCCACAGCGATCTGCCCAGCAGGTTAATCTGTTAAGATTTACTTGGAGGAGTTCTTTAATGGTATTTAAATGTTTTCCTGAGACGGCTATGGCAACGTCATCCGCATAGGCAATCACTCTGCTACCCCCCGCTTCCAGGTATATCAGTAGTTCGTTAACCACTAAGTTCCAAAGAAGGGGGGAGAGGACACCGCCTTGCGGCGTACCCCTACTGACATATCTTTTAGCAGAAGTCTCACCCAGTTTGGAGTTGATTATCCTGCTTGTCAGCATTAGATTAATCAGCTCCCCAAGTGAGTCGTCTACCTGCAGAGTTGACAACGCAGTCGTGATTGCGGATGTGTTGACGTTGTTAAAGGCGCCCTCTATGTCCAGGAAAGCAACCATTGTGTACTCCTTATATTGTAGGGATCGTTCGATGTGGCTAGTCAGAGAGTGCAAAGCCGTTTCCACCGACTTTCCTTTACAGTAGGCATGTTGAGCCGTAGACAGAAGTCTTGGATCAACTTTAGCTCGAATATGGATATCAATCAGTCGTTCTAAAGTTTTCAGAAGGAATGACGATAGACTTATGGGTCTGAGGTCCTTTGGGACCACATGAGAACATTTTCCAGCTTTGGGAATGAATACTACATTGACTTCTCTCCATAACAGTGGAATGTGGATAAGTTCTACACAGCTCCTCATAATATTTTCCAACACTGGTAGAATAATATCTGAGGATCTCTGTAGCTCGGCAGGTATAATACCGTCCGGACCAGCAGACTTGTATGGTTTGAAGCTATGTAGTGCCCAGAGCAGTTTGTCTCTCGTAATCAGACTATGAATTTTGGTCACGGTTGCAGTAGGCTTGTTTGGGCTGCTACTGGCCGCGAGTTGGGAGCTACCTGGAAAGTGGGTGTCCAGAAGCAGGTTGAGTGATTCATCACTTGAGGTTGTCCAAGAGCCATCGGTTTTTTTCAAACAGCTGGGCATCATAGGATTTGTGGAGAGGATTTTTCTTAGCCGCGAAGCCTCAGAGGTTTCTGTGATTTTGTCACAGAATGACCTCCAGGATTGTCGCTTTGCCTTCCTCAGTTCTTTTTTGTATAATTTGAGGGATTCTTTATATGAGTCCCAGTCGGTCACTTTTCTTGTGCTTTTTGCTGCGTTGAAAAGTTTTCTGCATGTGTTTCTGAGCAGTCCTAGTGCCGATGTCCACCAGTGTGGCTTTTTCTTGCCTCTTGGTTGAATAAGAGGGCAGGAAGCGGCCATAGCCTTATTGAGAGTCAGAGTAAATTCCCTGACTTTCATGTCGAGCTCATTGGTGTCACGCGGGGGACTTGATAGTTTGGAGGATATCGTTTCCGATAGGATTCCTCTATATTTTGTCCAATCAGTTTTCCGGTAGTTCCGGAAAGTTGGTTGGAGAGGGGGAGCATCACTCAGACTGAATTGGATGTACCTATGGTCCGAAAAGGAGTGTTCAGACGATACCATCCAGTTTGTTAGCCTTTGGGTGATGCTGTCGGAGACAAGAGTAATGTCTAAAACTTCTTGTCGGTTTTTTGTTATGAAAGTGGGCTCATTGCCAATATTGCAAATTAAGAGGTTAGTACTTAAAATATAGTCTAAAAGTGACTCACCTCTATCATTGATGTCGGTACTGCCCCATACCGTATGATGTGCGTTGGCGTCGCATCCGATTATGAGGCCAGTTTTTTGCCTTCCCGCTTCCAGTACCACCCTTTCTAGGTTATCACCAGGGAGAGGGCCCACTTGGTCGTGGCCAAGGTAAGCCGATGCCAGCCAGTATGAGCCTTTGGCAGTTTCTAATCTGGCAACGGTTAGGTCGGGGTCACTGAGGTTGGGAAGTAGAAATACATTAAGGCTACGTTTCACTAATATACAAGTTCTAATCTTACCTTTGTCTCTTGTATAGAGCGGAACGTATGAGGGTGTCCTAAGTCCACGAACCACGCCTTCTGCAATCCATGGTTCCTGGATTAGAATAATGTCTTCTGCGCTTTTGGAAAGACGCAGAATGAGTGTGGCCGAAGCCTTTTTTGAGTGGTGGAGATTAATCTGGAGAAACCGTATCATTGCTACAGTCTTCCAGAGTCGCCTCCACCACGGTGTTGTTGAGGTCCTCCGATTCTGAAGATGTGCCCAAGAGCTCATCTTCAATCTCTGATCGTGTAGAACCTCTATTTGCTTCGCCATCGGTTTCCATTTCCGACAATGTGTCAGAATCGGAGACCGACGGCTTTGTAGTCACCTCGGACAGATTGGAGTCATCGCTATCCAATTCTGGAAAGGATATCGATGCTCCAAGATCCACGGTTGTGATGTCAGGTGTTAAAGGAGGAGGAGGTTGCTTATCAGCATCCAACTCATCCTTTTTGTACACCCTTAAATGAATGGACTCGAATCCAAACCGAATCATGCCTTTCGTCTGCGCCAGAGGATTAAGGGATTCCTTATTGATCACAATTAACGCGCATCTATAAGAACCCCTTAGTTCCTCCAGTTTCGCGACTTTCCAGTCATGAGTCGGAAGAGTCGGGTTGCTGAGCCGGATGATTTCCAGGATATTTTCTGGAGAGGAGGGTTTGGCTGGAATCCAGGTACGAGTTCGAGGTCTACTAGGAATGTCTTCCTTAGATACGACCTCGAGTTTTGCACCTGGCCAAACCTCTCCTAAACCATCGATGGCCTTGGTGAAGAGATCGAGAGATCTCTGGTCGGAGCAAGCGATGAGCTTGACATGGCCTTGGTGCCAGCCAGCGTCGCTTGTGATAGGAGGTGGTCCTGGGTTCTCCCGCATGATGGCCAAGAAGTTGCTGGAGAGCTTCAACTTGACCAATTGCCACCGTTCCGGTGTAATGGAACCGTCGGTATCGCTTCTATCGATCACCGCGATCACCAATGCGTCCTTTAGGACTTCGTTATAAGACTTCAGAGATCTGCTGTTGGATGGCCCAGGGGTTGTGGAACTGTGAATTTTGGGCCTCTTGGAAACCGATACGGTTTCCTCCAACGATCTCTGACGCTTAGAGGAGTCTTTTGACATTTTGTGAGCAATGGAAGCAGTGGGAAATCCGTCTTTTAGGATGTTTTTAGCCCACTCAACCTTGCTCTTTATTTCCGCACTTCTCTCCACCTCCGGAATGGATCCGAAGGTTTTGATAATGCGTGAAGCATTTCGGCGTCTTATGTATAGCGCCTTAGACGGAGCTTGCCGATGCGGCTGAGCTCCAGATTCCTCTTTGGAGGGAGGAGTTTTGGTAGCAGCAACAAGTCCGTGGCCTGCCACAAACTTGCTGCTGCTGGGGGCGGGGGAAGTGATAGGACCATGGCTTGCCACAGTCTTAACACTCCCCGAAGGAGTTTTGGTAGCAGCGACAAGTCCGTGGCCTGCCACAAACTTGCTGCTGCTAGGGGCGGAGGAAGTGATAGGACCGTGGCTTGCCACAGTCTTAACACTCCCTGAAGGAGTTTTGGTAGCCGCGACAAGTCCGTGGCCTGCCACAAACTTGCTGCTGCTAGGGGTGGAGGAGGTGATAGGACCATGGCCTGCCACAGTCTTAACACTTCCTGAATTCTTTTTAATTGGCTTGTTCCTTTTGCCTTTAGAGGATGGCGCACCATGGCCTGCCACAGTTTTGCCTCCTCTCGGCAATGTAGGAGCCTTGCCGGTAGTCGGTGTAGTCACCGTTCCACCGCCCGGTAATTGAGGAGTACCGGCCTCGGTTTTTGTTGTCAGGTTGTTGTCCATAATAGTCCCACGAGTAGCGGAGAAAGGGATGTCCATCTGTACAGAGATCCGCCATATACAGATAAGGCTAGCTAATCCGGAGGTCGCCAGGTATCCGGATACTCCGTTTGCGACTGAGCTATTTTTGGAGATACTGGGCCCTCAGCCAGGTTGATCTTCGGCACGGGTCGTATAACACCTTGATCCAGCCCAGGGGAATGATGGAGTGCTTTGGGAGTTGGGGAGGGGGGGGGGGGGAGCATCCTTTGGTTTCAGGACTCGTCTGGAGAATTTCTTCTCGAGAGTCATTGACCCTACTCAGCCTCTACAACTCGACAAGTTCGATGCTCACGGTAGAAGTAGTACATAGTTACTTTCGATATCTTTTCTTTTAGGATCTTTGTCAACATCATTATTAAGAACTTGAAATATTTCTTTTAATTGGTTATCTTGCCGCTGCATGGCTGAAATCCAATCATCTTCCTGCATGCCAATTATGTTCATGCTTAAACCCACTTCTTCTACGTCCACGGGTTTTTCAGCAGGATTACGACTCAGTGCGTCAGCGTGCAACATTTGAGATGCTGGCCTATACTCGAGATCGAAATCAAAATCTTGTATTTTTAGCCACCATCTAGCTATTCTAGGTATTAAATCTCTTTTGTTTTGCGTCAGTTTAAGTGAGTTACAATCCGTGTATATAGTGAACTTCTTACCTAACAAGTAGTATCGAAATCTTTGGAGGCTCTCAACGACTGCAAGGGCTTCCAGCTCGTAACTGTGGTACTTCTTTTCCAATTCGGTTGTTGCTCTACTGAAGAAAGATACTGCTTTTTTTGTATCACCATCCTCAAGTTGCATCAGTACTCCAGCAAGACCCGAAGAACAAGCATCTGTGTGAAGCTGATGGTTTCTTGAAGGATTATATATTGTAAGAATTGGAGAAGTGGATAGTTTTTCTTTTAAATTTTCAAAAGAAGCCTGCTCAACTGGTGTCCACATAAAAGTGGCATCCTTCCTCAAAAGCGCATTTTGAGGTGCAGCTATTGTGGCGAAATTGGGAACAAAACGTCGAAAGTATCCGGCTAAACCGAGAAATTGTTTGATGTGCTTAGGTTCACAGGGAACTGGAAATGCTTTAATGGCTTCCGCTTTACAATTTCCTGGTTTTATCCCATCAGCACTAATTTCGTGGCCCAGATATGTTATTGTTTCCGAAAAGAAGTTGCACTTTTTTAGATTAAGAGTTAGTTTTGTTTCTCTTAGTACTTCCAAAAGGTTTTTGAATGTTTGTAAAATTGTGTTGGTGTTTTCTCCAAATATAACGATGTCGTCCATGTATATACATATGTTGCCATGCGGTAATTTTCGTGTTAGTGAATTCATTAGTCGAAGGAAAATTGATGGGGCGTTGGTTAAACCAAATGGGACTCTTTTATACTGATACTGACCTTGGGGAGTTACGAATGCTGTTAGGTGTCTTGAACTTACATCCACTGGAATTTGATGATAGCCGCTCATTAGGTCTAATATTATGAACACGCGGGCATTTACCATTGAATTTATTAGTTCCTCGATGTTGGGTGTCGGAAAGTTTTCTCGTATTGTTATCGAGTTAAGTTGTCTATAGTCGATGACCATTCTGTAAGTTCCATTTTTCTTTTTTACTAGCAGAGCTGGACTAGCATATTCTGAATTGGACTCTTCAATAATATCTTTTTTTAATAGTTCATCGACTATAGTATTCAGGTGCGCAACTTCATTATAAGCTACTCGATAAGGCTTGTAGCGAATAATTTTGTTTTCCTTAAGTTTGATTGTCATTGTTACGAGACTTGTTTTACCGAGCTCATTAAGGTTGATTGCTATGCAATCTCGATATTGATTAAGTAGGCCAATTAAATTATCCTTGTCAGATTCGCTGTATTGAAAGTTGCCGATGTTGATATCGTTTGGGTTTATTGGAGAATAACAGGCATTGATGTTTGTATCCGAGGGTTTTGGATAATTTTTCAGTCAAGAATTCTGAGTAACGACGTCATCATTTGCATTTTTTATTAGTAGGCTACCGTATTTTTTTATTAAGCATACGTTAGGAGAGTCAAGAAAATTTCGCCCAAGAATCATAGATACGTCTTGTGCGGAATCATCGACGACAAGTATTTCTGTTGCCATTGAAACTTCGCCTGCACATATGTTTTTGGTAATTTTACCTATGGCTTTAGCAGAACCTTTTCCGAACCCGTTGAGTCTAATTTGGCATGGCTTCATTTCCCAGTCATTTTTGACTACTTCAGCCATCGTCAACGTTGTACAATCACTTCCGAGGTCAACAAAGGCTTTAACAGGCTGGTTGTCTACAGTAACCGTTTTAAGAAGTCCACTATCGTCGCCGGATTTGAGTAAGCGACGCATTTTGCGAGCAGGTTCATACGGTTGTCGACGACGTCGTTCAACAGTGCAGTTATATGATATGTGCCCATATTTGTTGCAGTTATAGCATTTTGTGTTGGAAAGGTCATTGTTTTGGAGACGATAGTTGGTTGATCTTATCAAACTTGAAGGAGTAGATCGTCTTTGGTCGGGGCTAGATTGTCGTATATTAGATCGATGTGTAACGTTATGCCTCTGCTCGAATTTACTACGAACTTCATGCTGTATTTCAACTATGTTGTATGTTTTGATTTTTGAAAGAAGGTCTGTAATATTTGTGCAATTACTAGCAGTCAAGTAAGTGCGTAGGTCACGGTTCATTAACCCTGAGATAATATATTTTATTACTGTGTCTTTACCGAAGTGTGCTCTTTTCGCTGTCTCTTCAATGTCGTATGCGTAATTTTCATAGCTTTCGTGTGGTTCCTTACGACGAACCATTAATTTTGATATAATTTCGGACTCATCAACTAAGCTTGGAAAGTCTTCCATTATTTTGGTCTTGAATTCACCCCACCCAGTAAGATTATGCTGTTTGTTAGAAAACCACTTACGTGCTCCTTCTTCAAGCCTCAAGGATGCATATATGCATGTTGAACGATCATCCCAATTGTAAAGATGGCTGATATTGTCAATGGTTTCAACCCACTGAGAAGCACTCAAACCAGAGCTGCATGCTGGGTTAAAAGGAGGGATTACATTTTTTACTTCTTCTGGTCCTAACCTGCTAGCTTGCTGTGTTAGGCCCGTTGATATTGCTGAACACTCAGTTGGGTTACTATTAGAACGGTTGTTGACTGCAATTTCTCTTCCCAACTCTACATTTTGAGCTTTAAGCGTATTTATTTCCTGTCTTAGCTGTTCAATAAGTTCGTTTCTGCTTTTTATTGTCACTCGTTTTTTTTCATCTCTCCTTTCCATTTTGTCGTGTAAGTGGTGAGCAATTTGGTGAAAAGATAAGAATTATTACTGATGTACCGCGTGCTACCGATGGAAATGTTCAACTGTTGAAATATGTTTTGAAGTTTCTCTATACAGAGAGAGAGAGAGACAAATCTCTGTCTGTACAAGATTATGTATCCATAACTTTATGCGAAGGAGAAATCACGTTGAGTTGAAAGAGGCAAACCAATGTTTTTATAAGGTTAAGTATTCATTTCACAGTAAAGATACGAAAACCACGCGGATTGTGAGAGCGAACAAACTATACAGTGTACTGCACGATATGTGTGGGTAATTGGAATTGCGTTGCGATAAATACATATATGTATGTACTTATTCAAGTGAAAACTTTTAATAAGGTAGATATATAAGTACTTTTGCGATAATAATAAATAAGAAAACTAGCATTATACGGCCAGGGTTATCCCACTTCTGAGTTATAAACTGAATAATAAAGAACAAAATAAATACCTTATCGTCGAAGGTGAACTTGGACATATGTCTATCGTTGGCGCGTGTAGGGATTGAACTGAACAATTCCTTTCACACACTCATATGCCCGAGCTACCATACTATATAAGATTATAGTAGTTAATACTTTTTGTTTTCGTATCATGTGTTAACAGTATGGAGAAAAAAAAAACAATCATTGATGCCGGTAGGCCTACACCAAATTTAAAAAACCTAAAATCAACGTACAAAAGAAGTGGAAAGGAGTACACGCGAAAATTTAATTTCGATTTATATAAACAACATGATCGGTTGACGGGGTCGGTTAAGAGAAATAAACTATTTTGTTGGCCGTGTTTAATTTTCCAAACTAATGAAAAAGAAAAAGTACTATTGGTTATACTGATTTGAACCATTTGCATGAGAAGATTCCAAGGCACGAACTTTCCATTTCACACATAACAAATGCTCTGCCGTTGAACACTTTTGGAAAAACTAGAATAAAATATTTATTTGATCATCAAAAAAAAAATTTCTGCACAATGTTTTAATGAAAATGTGTCAAAAAATAGAAGGGCTTTTAAAGTCTTAATTGATGCAACTATTTTTTTGGCTGTTCATGAGTTGCCATTCAGGGGTCACGATGAATCCAATCAATCGTTAAACAATGGCAATTTTAAAGACTTATGTGACTATACAGCTAAATACAGTGAAGCATTTAAACAATTCTTGGAAACCTCCACAGTTTTTAAGGGAACTTCTGCAACTATTCAAAATGAATTAATTGAACCAGTAAGTCATGTATTGATAAGGGAGATTAAACGAGAGATTCAGGAAACCGAGTTTGTCGCAGTGCAATTTGACGAAACTACAGACATCAGCTTTCGTCAATAGTTCGTTACGTTAAGGAAAACGGAGAGTGTAAAGAACGTTTTTATAAATTTTTTGATATATGTAAGTAATGACCAAAGTACTGATGCAATTACGAAAGTGGTCTTACATGTTATTGAAGAACTTGATATTGGTGCAAAACTTGCTGGTGCACCTGTAATATCTGCTCCAATCAATGGAGTGCAGGCTCAGATAAAGAAAGTATATAGTCATGCTTTACTTATCCACTGTAATGCTCATGTGTTAAATTTAGTGCTTTCTAAATCAGTTCAAAGTGTTAAAGAAACCAAGCAGTTTTTTGCAACTTTAAGTAGTTTAGCATCATTTTTTTCAACATTTGCAAAGAGAGATACTTTATTAAAAGAAACTCTTAACAAAAGAATTCCATCAGTTTGTAATGTGAAGTGGTCCTTTAACTCGCGGTTACTCAATTTAGCTGAAAAAGAAAGATTGAACTTAATTGCTGTGTTCGAATACATAATTGATGATACAGTGCACAGTTGCTGAGAAAATACATCTGTTACTGCTCGCGAGTTTAAAACTATTTTCTTTTTAAATTTATTTTCATCTACATATATTCGCACAAACTGACGTGTTATATAATTTGCTTCAACAGAAATCCTTGTATATTGAGAAGTGTATAAAAGAAATTGCGATGATCCGAATTCATAAAAAAAAATCAATGGAAATGAGGACTTCGAAATTAATTTTCAGAAAACTGTCGATTTATTTGGAAGTTTGCCAATCAAGCGTTCTGAAAACAATGACTTTTTCAAGCAAATCTATAATAATATATTCGAAAAAGTTTTATTTGAAATAAATGCGCCGTACAAAGATGTGAGAAACATAAACATTTTGTACAATTTTCAGCCTACGATGCTAAGTTCCCTATCGAACTCTTACGTTCTCTTAAGGAAAGCTATGCAAATTTTTTAAAAATTAATTATTTAAAGTTGGAAAATGAACTAAAAGTTTTTTATCGTTCAGAATGCTGTAAGCACAAAAATGTAACGGAAATTTCCAACCTCATTATATCTACTAATTTAAAGCAAATATTTTCGGAATGCTTAAAGCTTTACCATTTAATCATGACAATTCCGTCAACAACAGCAACAACAGAAAGAAGTTTTTCGACTTTAAAAAGAACAAAAACATCGAATAGAAGCACTATGGGGGAATACCGGCTTTCTGCGTTGTCTTCCATTACAATTGAAAAAGAATTCCTGACATCTTTGCGGAATTGCCAAAGTTTTGCTTTTGTTCAGAAGGTAATCGAAGAATTTACCATACAAAATCGAAGAATCGATTTAACTTATAAAAAATTTTAATTTATTATGTTTATATTAAGTTTTTATGGAGTATAATTTATTAAGTTTTTGCTACGGGTTTTATTTATAATAAGAAAAAAAATTCATGAAATTTCTCCTTTTTTTTAAATTTTGATTGAGAAAACAATAAATAGGAAGTGTTTCCGAGCAATGTATTGCCACAATCGCAATTTGTTGATATTTGTAAAAAATATATAATTTTTACGAATTGCACACCCATCTAAATAATACACGCGATGCCACTGATACGAGTATATAGCTAATACTATGTACATATATTGGAATACATACGTAGTATGGCCCAAAAGTAATGAGAATGATTTTTTAAAAAAATATATCAAACATACAATGAATTACAAGTTGTCACCTATAAAGTAGAGCCCACAGCGATTCCAACGATGCGGCCACTCTTCGTAGCAATGCGGAAGCCAATTTCTAACATCGCCTTCAAAGCCTTGGTCATTGACATTTTCTACCGTGCCGAACTCTTACTTTTAAGGTAAGTTTTGAGTTTGGGGAATAAAAAAAAGTCGCACGGGGCCCAGTCCGGACTCATTTGACAAAACCACTGATAAAAACATGTTTCTTCTGGGATTGAATTGATTGAAGCCATCGTAAACAACCTGATTGGACCCTATCAGTGCGGTTTCACGCCAGAAAAGTCCACAATCGATTAGATTTCCACATTCCGGGAGATCCTGGAGAAAACCCAAGAAGTCCAGATCGATACCCACTACCTGCTTATCGATTTTAAGGCTGCCTATGAGAGCATTTATAGAGACGAGCTATATAGAGCAATGTCTAGTCTTGACATCTCTGCCAAACTCGTCCGTCTGTGCAGGATGACGATGGATAACTCCCGCTTCTGAGTTATATGTTTGCCTAAAGTCGACTATATGATTCTATTCTATTCATTCAGCTTTATAATTCGGTGTCCCAAGAAAACTTATCCGGTTGTGTCGCATCACAATAGAAAATTTGCGATGCGCCTTACAGCTTGGAAACAAAACCTCAGAATTTTTAAAAACCTCCACCGGATTCCGGCAAATAGATACGCTCTAATAATATGGTTTTTTCAATCTCATATTAAAATACTCGTATTATGTAACCGCAGACAGGTAAAGGGTTTTCCAATAGGCACTTGACAACTTTGAATTTAATTTGTGAACGCACCCTTTCACTAATCATCAAACTGTCACTGTCAATTTATTCAGTACATTATAAAAATTTTCTACCGAAATTCGGAGTCGGTGACTGCAACTTTAAGAGCGTTAACTCCAATTTTCGGTCGTAATTCTCGCCCTAGTAGACAGGCAATAACAAGTTTAGTGCAAAAATTGAGTCTACATATTCGTTCTGTGATGCTGGCATGTGAGACAACGGGTTGGTCGAAGTGTCGAAAATATCGCTGCCGTACAGGCGTCCGTAGCAAACGATCCAAATCAGTCAATTCCACGGCGTTCTCAAGAATTGGGCATCGCTCAGACCACATTATGGCGTATTTTGCGTAAGGATCTTGGCTTACACCCATACAAGATCAAGCTGACTCAAGAATTGAAGCCGATGGTCCGTTTTCCGTTTCTTTCTTGACGTTCTCCGATTGGGTTCTGGAGAAGATGCGCCAAGATGATGAATTTCACCGCAAAATCATCTTCAGTGACGAGGCTCATTTTTGGCTCAATGGGTTCGTCAATAAGCAAAATATGCGTTATTAGTCGGGTGAAAATCCACATATGCTTCATGAATCACCACTTCATCCACAAAAAATAACTATTTGATGCGATTTGTATGCCGGCGGCGTTATTGGGCCATATTTTTTCGTCGACGATAACGATCGTCACGTTACTGTGAGTGGTCAGCGTTATCGCCCCATGATCACCGATTATTTTTGGCCCGAATTGGAAGATATGGACTTGGATGACATGTGGTTTCAACAGGATGATGCCACAAGCCACACAGCACACGCTACAATCGATTTATTGAAGAGTAAGTATGGTGAGCGTGTTACCTCAAGAAATGGGCCAGTCGATTGGCCGCCTCGTTCGTGCGATTTAACGCCACTTGACTATTTTCTGTGGGGTTACGTTATGCCAATACGCCGACGACGTTGGAAGAGCTCTGAGCCAACATTGAACGCGAAAAGCGGCCGTTTCGGCCGAAATGTGTGGCCGAGTCATTGAAAATTGGGTCCAAAGAATCGACCGCTGCAAACGTGCCCGCGGTGGCCATATGAACGGAGTCGAGTTCCATTCATAAATGTTTTGATTGTACTTCAAGCCGATAATAAAGTCTTTCAAATATCTCAAATGGTTTGCGCTTTATTTTAAAATAAAGTTGTCAGGTCCTTATTGAAAAACCCTATATAAGCACAATAAGGATCTGCCCAGCTGTTGGGACACGTCATTGATATAGACACTTCAGGGTGGCCAATTACAATTTGTCACTGTCAACACTCATTACTTTAGAGGAGTTCCTCTTCCTCTGGGTTAATGCAAACTGAACAAATGACACCTTGTCGAAGATTACCACCAGAATAAGCCTAGGCAACCGGTGCTAATTCAGTCTGCTTTCAAAAATTGGATCCAAAGTCCTTACTCCAAGGAACAAAATCATACTCTATATAGTAATGATTTTGCTAGTTAAAATATGGTTCATTCATGGCTGTCGGAAAAATATTTCCAATATACTTACTTACTTAGGTGGCGCTACAGTCCGGGGTGGACCAGGACCTCGACCTACAAGCCTTTCTACCTGGCGCGATTTTCCGCTAGCTGTTTCCACTGGAAGTTGGTTGAGATCCCATTCCACTTGTTCGCACTAATATGTATTCGGCCATCCCTTACACCGTTGTCCCCGAGTCGCGGAATTGAAGGTTTTCGATCTTTATATACAAATATTTTGCGTATAGTTTTAAAAAGTCCCTTTTACATAACTTGAAAGAATAGGGAGCAAATATGTAATCGTCAATATACATTTTCCGAATAAGTTCGATGTTGCTCAATGCTTGGAAATTTATCAAATATTGTAGGTATTTAATGTCCTGAGCACAAAATTTGACAAAAATCCAAATCGGGAAATTGCTCTTGCGCTTATGTACATATGTATATCTTTAACCCCATAACATATATTAGCCCTTAACAGCTCGTGCTTCAAATGCCAATCACTTTTATAGTGTGGTGCAACGTCATACCAACCTCCTCTAGCACTTCCAACTTCATGGACCGGCGATCTCAGCGTCTTAAAAATTATATTCCTACCCCCATTTAAATTACATTGCATAACAAGTTACCAACAAAATAACAAGCACACTTTCATAAACTCAAGAAAACCGGTTATACTGCGCAACATCAACGTATAATGCCTTTGCAAATCGCAGTCGATTAAAGTTGAGATGGGCGAATTTTTTTTTTATTTATTTCTTTCGTTCACGTATTGTTTTTTCATAGGAGTGTGATAGGAGATAAACGACTTTGTATGTGTGAGTGATAAGTGGCAAGAGCAAAAAGCGAAAAGAAATAAAATGATTTTTCTGCCCTTTGCAAGAACTTGCAGCTTTTTAAAAGCTCTTTTTTAGCTCGATTTCGTTTTCATAGGACACAACTTCCCATATGAATGAGACATCTGTATAGATTTATTATCTGTGCCACAAGACTTGTAGACAGGACAGAAAACTGACCCGACAGTAGCTCGTATGTGTCACGTATATTGAATCCAGTGGCAATGGCATTGAATACATCATTGTAGAAATACATGACTCAAATACAAAATGTTTTATTTCTTGTGCTTATAGCAATAATTATAGCAGCTCTCCAGCTCCGTTCTTTTCTGCTTTTTCTGACCTATGTACTACTTACGAACATATAATAATATAATAATGCAGATTTGCTAATTCTCGCGTCTTTCAGATGAAAAATCAAGTTTGCTCAGTAAGACTTAATATTGTTAATACCACAAGCCCAACAAGATTCGCTCACAATCGACTACTTAGTTTGCTTGATCATATAATTGTTATTGATCCATCGTTAGTCCTAATATTTGATCAAATATCATCTGACGATCTTCTTTTTTATACGTATAACATCATTCTATACAGGTCTACAAAAACTGACTCCTTTATTTTTAAAAATTTTAACTTTTATTTTTAAGATTTTAACGGGCTTCGTACTGCCATAACAATTTCCTCTTTGGAACAATGTCAATTAATTTCTTGCCCAAAAGCAAAAGGGAATTGCTTCCAATCAATTCTTCATTATATGATCAATGTGTACCGACTAAAACATTCGAATACAAAATACGGCTTGCCCACGGTTCACCTCTGATGTTGTTAGTCTCATCAAAGGTAGTCGGTGGAAGCGCCGACCAACAGTTTCAAACTAGACTACATACAAGGCTGCTCCAAATTTTGCAACCTAATTTTCCACCAAAAATTTAACCTCTCTCTATGAATGCTCGTCAGTTTACCCTGAAGCCCACTTTCGGACGTACTCTGAAATATCGTGATTCGCTCCTAAACCGTACAGTTAGCTTATGGAGTGCCCTGCCCGCTCTTTATTTCCTAGTCACTATCACTTGCAAACATTTAAAACTAACGCACATCGGTATCTCTCTTTTTCCCTCCCTACCTTCCTTTCGAACGCGCTATGTGCAAACATCTTAAGGGTAAATAAAATCGCTTTGTGCGCGAATGAAAACCTCCAAGCAAATTGCTATGCCTCTAAGGTTAATACACCCACCAAAAAGCTGCGTAAATTTGGTGTTTCGAACAACAATAGTGAATTTAGTCGTAATTAAAATTCAGATTATCTGAATAACTTTTTACTGGAAGATGTCTCTCGTGTTTGAGAAATTGATATCAGCCTGTCAAGTTTAGAAGATTTTAAGGTAGTCACTGAAAACGAGGTTTTCGACCATATAAGCGACATGAAGACCAATTGCTTAGGAGAGGACGATGTACCAATACACTTTGTTAAACTTATTGTACTGGGACGTGGCTCCAGTGGTAGTGAACTGGCTTCCAAATCGGAAGGTTCGGTGTTCGAATCCAAACCCAACATTAATATTTTCAGTTAACTGAAATCAAGTAAAATTAGTAGATGACTAGAAAACAATAACAGACCAATAACCACTCAGCCCAAACATCTTTCTTTCTCTCTCTATCCCATTTTCTAAATATAATGCAAATAAAATCTGCCACATATTACCACCTACCTCACCCATGTGATAAACTGGTGCATCACAAATCAACTTTGGTACAGTCCTGGAAGATCGAAAAAGGTTTGCTCATTCGAAAAAAAAAAACAATAGAACTTGCATTGGTGTGTTTATCCTATTAGCATACTTCCTCGTCTGTCTAACGAAATAATAATAATCATCTAAATTTTCGGCAGTCTGGCTTTATACCAAACCATAACTGTTCCAAGCCTCTGGTCATTTTACTAGAAGAAATAAAACAAGACTTTCATAGGAGTTTTTTTGCTCATTTATTCATTCATTCTGATACATAATTAAGATTATACCGGATTACAATTTAACAAACTGGCAAATGATGAATAAATTTAGTTGTCGTTATGTAATTTAATGAACAAGTAGTTCTAAACTAGTGTTAAACGACACTTCAACTATATTTTATACATTTTAAAGTTTTCTGATGTGGGGTGACACTCAGTGACTAAGATTAAAACATCTAAAATAAAATAAATTTAATTCAAAAGTTATACATTCCAAATTTTATGAAGAAAGAGTTCAAAGATATTTCTGCTACGCAACCTTTAGATATACATATCTCTTTACAATGATTCAATGCTAGCATTATCAATAGTAAATAACCATGCTTTAATTTTTTTGTTGTATACATTAAAGAAATTAGTTTTTCGGATGAAATATGGAAGTTTGTTAAAATAAGTTGGGGCAGTAAACGTGTAAAAATTTGTAAAATGAGTTGTACGTGCAACTGGTATGTTGACAAGAGCCATGCTATTTATTCGTAAGTTATAAATTTGATTGTTTCTACTTAGGATGTTACCACTTACCTTGAAAAATTCTTTAAGTACCTTGAAAATTTACTCTGTTTGTTAGAATTTTGGAAGGCATTCGATACGGTAAACCGCAACATTCTCTGCTGGAAACTAAAAACCTTCTTCGAACTTAGTGACAGACCGGTCAAACCAATTAATAGTTTCCTCTGTGGTAGGTTGCAAAAGGTCATTCCAAATGGAGTCAATCTTGGGCCCATTATTATTTTGTATTTTGATAATTTATAAATGACCTCCCGACTGTGTGTAAGCATACTTCATCTATACAAATGATTTAATTTCATTTCATTTCATTTACTTTGACAGGTAAGGGTCAACCCTGGAGTTTAGTACAAATTGCTCTTATAACTAAAACTAGAACTAAAGGACAGGGAAGTTCAGGATCGGAAAAGATAATTTTTTGCTTCTTTTTTTTTGCTGCAATGGAAATCAAACATATGGGAAATTGTATTAGCTTCACATATAGACGAAGAGCGGGCTGTCACATTACTTACGTCATGGGGTACTTAAAAAAAATGATTATCAACGTGAAGTAGATGGTGAGAGACCGATCAGTCGGTCTGCCTAACTTTTTCCTGCCGCAAGTGACCCTAATAACGTAATTTCCGGTAAAAATTTTGAACGAATACTTACCTCATAAGGTGTCTAAAAATTGAAAAAGATATTAGATCCAGATTAATGAATAGTTTTTTTTTTTTTTGTTTATAATTTACGCGCGCCTAAGGGGTTGATACCCTTTTACTGTTGCCAGGACGCGGGCGGAAAGATAGAAGGAGGAGAAAGGAAAATTGTTTTTGTAGTGGTTTGAAACTCAGGTGTGTTTGCTTTCTATGTTTGCTCTAAAGGGGTGGGAGTCCGAATAGGACGGAGAGCTTTTCTTCACTCAGAGTGATTCGAGATATAATTCCCAGTATTTTTTTCATTGCTTGAAACTCTTATAACAGCCAAATCTACGTGTCAGTGTTATGCCTTCACACGCAGAAATTTTTTGTCTGAGTTCCAATTATACAATGAAAAACTGATTTTGCCATGGGCAGGATTCGAACCTGGACCCTCCGAGTGAGAAGCGTTTGCTACTACCACTACACCACGGCCACCCTTAGTGGTGGCGGTCTGCTTTGCCCCAACCTGCCGCAATCTTGCGGCAGACCAGCCGAAAGTAACTGTTTTTGAACGATTTCTTACGTCATCGAGTACTTAAAAATTTTGAAAGCAAGATTAATCCTCACCCTTTGCTCTTCTAAAAAAACCGGGTCTGCCTAGGATTACCTTGCCGCAAGTTTTTGACAGACCATAAATTGTTCTACATACATTTAATAGCACATATTTTTTTCGATTTGTTTGTTTACTTATAGTACAACACTTAATTTAATATATAAATTATAATGAACTTATTGTATCCAATGAAAATAATATAAACGTTTTACTTTACTCAGAATCGCCTCAGACTCGCCAAAAAACTCGTGTTCTACTTCATCACTAAAATTGTCCTTATGTATTATGTCATCAACATTAAAGAGCGCCGGGTTTCCTTCAAACCAAAGAGGTTCAAGCTTTTCGTCCTTGAGAATCCAGCCACAGTTTTCGAAACTATATTTTGAATGATCAACTTCTGTAGCATTTTGCCACATTGAATTTATATATGTACTCGTAAATAGTTCTTAAAATCTTTAGTTGTAACGAATTCCAGCACGGTGGAATAACATTAGAATCAAAGTTCCTTTTTTTTTTTGAAACTCTTAGAATTCTAATCTTGCTGAATTTACATGTTTGCAGTTTTTTATGCCATATAATTTGCATGTAAATTCCTGAAAAACCCGCATTTTCTGTTCATTTAGATTGTTCAGAGATTTAAAACTTTCTTGAAAATTTTTGTTTTTATGTAGCAGTTCAAAGTTCAAATTTTTGCCCTTCCTATAGAAACAAGCTGTGTAATCAGTCATTGTAAAAGCATGGAAGCCGGGCAAAGCAAGACATAAATATTGGCCAAGATTTTTATATAAAGAGGCACAGTTTATGCAACTAACATTTCTTAAATTCAACTGTTTGTTTCAACTTGTGTATGTTACGCAATAAAATTATTAATACATCTGTATCGGATGCCTTAACAACTATTTTTGAGTTAGTTTACTCATATGAAATATTAGTCTTGTATCGTCTTCCTCGTGATTTCATTCGAACTCTGTTTCTTCAATTTTAAAAACTCTATCTCTCACAGAGGTAAATGAGAAACATCGTTCTTCCACGGTCAGATAGACTTTTTTGTTAGGCAATTCTTTTGCCGCAGAGTCTCTCGTTCAATCCTCACCCGCAAACTTGACTAAAGCTTCTTCGAATTTAATATTTTTCAAGCTCTTTAAGAAGTCATTAGGACGGATTTGTGGTGGGCCCAAGATGTTGTAGGGAACATCGTGCTCCTGACGGCTATGGAGTTCGATGCCTTTAACGATGGTTGGAAATACCTATTAAATATTAAATGCACTTCTGGAACATCCGTATTATAAATTTTTCTCAAAATCATTTCTGATACTTTTTCAAAAGTATCAAGGGGCAAGCTTAAGCCCAAATGTTACAAAAAATTAAATCCATCTATGAGGTCAATATCAATGCTATTGGGTTCACCAGGCTCGGAAAAAGATGAAATTTTTTTCTCCAGAGCTTACTTATTAGTTTTGAACATTTCACCAGAATGATCACAGAGTGCTGGTGGAGCAGGTGACAAGAGATATGACAAACATATTTCCATATCAATTTTCTTTTCCACAGATATTGCCAGTAACCTACCAAATATATCACGTAAATACATATATATATAAATATATCGTAAAAATATATCATTAAGATAGAATCAATTTTTCTTTTCTATTATTTCATAAAGCATAAAAGCAGAAAGAGCTTCAAAGGCTGGCTTATGAATTTTTCTTAATTCGTGCCACTTTCCTTCAGAATTTTCCTGGCTTACATTGCGATCAAATTTCTTGCACTAATATGTTCTACAAATTCGTTTTTATATTACGCACTCAAAATCATAACACGACGACAACATTTCATATGATATCCCCTATCATTAATCGAGTCCCGCAAAAGTTCGATTTCTCCATACTTAAATTTTTACTTTTTCGATATGCTATCTTTGCGCAACACTTTTCAAACGTTTTATTTGTAAACTCAATTAAATTACTGATTTGGAACAAACAAAGCAGTTCTTCATGATCGCGAATTATGAATATTAATATTAATATTATATTAATACAGGCACTGTTCACAAAAATTTACCACAAATCGACGTTTAAACCAGATTTTTGTCTGATTTTGCGATAAAATTAGATGTACATAAGCTTCGTTACACTGTGCTATGCTGCGTGCCTTTTGTTTAATGCAAAATAGTTGTACTGTTGTAAACAAAATGATATTACTAACTGTTTCTGGCGTAAAAAAAATGTTGGTTTACTGGGGAAAATTCTTTAAGAAGCTGCCAAAGTTAACGTATTTTAATACGGAGAACTAAAAAAAAAAATATTTTTCAGGCAACTGATGTTGCTTTATTCACTACAGTTTTAATTCTAAAATACAATCTTTTAATTCAGTTCTATTTATAATGAGTGAAAAACAAAAGTGTTATATTACTTAAGAATAAAGGAATAATTTGCAATATAATAATAAAAACTCGTTCCCACGAACGTTTGCTGATTATGCAGCGCGTGTTGAAATTTTATACTGTAGTTGATAAGTGCTGTCTGGCGATTTCCGTCGATGCAGTTCATTTCAGGTGTGGTTAACTCCAATCGGGAAGAATTCTGTATTTATATTGATTTCCTTATGAAAAATGTATAATTTTGGATTGGGAAAAACAAGGAATCATAATTTAGCAACTTTGTATTTAAAATAAACAATCTTATCGAAAAAATTAAAACGCACTTCGGTATTTTAAGCTGAAAAAAGGGGGTCAAAGCGGACATGTTCAAGGAAAAATCCTGGTTTGCGACATATTTGCTACCTTGGCGTTGAAATTTTTTAAGTTCTCGATGACGTAACATAAGTACTCGGGCGGAAAACAATTACTTTGGGTTGGTCTGACAGTGGCTTGCGGCAGGGTGAGGCAAGGCAGACCAAGTTTTTCTTGAAGTATTCTTCGCCTTATACCTAAAACACATTTTCGTCTATAGGTGTCTTATGACGTAAGTACTCCTCAACAAATTCGACCGGAAGTGACTTCAAAAATAACTTCGCGGCAGAATAAAGTAAGGCAGACCGAGTGATTTGATATCTTCTCGCCAAATACTCTACATACAATATGCTACTTTTTTGTACCCAATGACTTAAGTGATTTGACGGTTGCCGCTTGGACTAGTAGCATTCGAGGCAGTTGCAGTGGTTCGTTAAAACTATATGCCGTTCGGTGGTAATTTGGAGGAAAAAGAGGAACAGACCCTAAATTGCGAGGGTTGGTATTAAAAAAAAATCATCTAGCAATGAGGGACAATCGATGCAACCGGTTAGGAGTTGGTGTATAAACAGAATATCGGAGGATTTGCGACGTTTTTCCAGTAAGAGTAGACCCAGCAATTTGAGTCGGTCATTATTGGGCGGAAGGATGTAGTCATCAGCCCATGAGAGACTGCGTAGAACAAAACGTGGGATGATATAAAACTCCATGTTGCTAGGCCTTTCCAAAATTTACATGAACTTGCGCTTGTTGTCAATAGGATTTCAAGTACATACAAAAACGGTCAGTTGCAAACCTAAGAAGGCACAGGTAATTCCTATATCCCACAAAGGATCTGACTTGAACATCTTACCCGACATATAGCTTACAGACAAATAAAATAGAATTTGCAGAACATGCTACTAGTCTCGGGTTTGTATCAGATCATTACTTCTCTAGCTGCAATAACACTAACGCATTCATTGGACAGATTTACGTATTTCTTCGGAAACTGTGGCCAACTTTACACCAATTGGAACGCGGCCAAAGTTGGTAATAACTTTAATTCTACCTCTCATTAAATATGCATATGTCATCTACTGTACTCTCGACTCCTTATCTCAACGTACGTGTACTCGTATGGTCTCCGTATATCTGACAACATTTCTTTATATCACAAAAGTCTTCTAGATTGTACTCTACAGGGCTATATCAATATAAAATATTTCAATATAAAACTACAATTAAATAGTATCCGTCGTATCTATTTAATAAATTAAGTTTTACTCGTTCATCCAGAATTTTGAATATTATTTCATCCCAGTTCGATACCATAATTCTCCACGCTGTTAGACTATGGAGTTCTCTTCGCCCGCGTATTAAGTCAATTTCCCGTAGCTTTTAAAAATGCAATACACATAAAATTAATTTTCTCACTTTTCTTATCACGCTATTTAGTTTTAAGTAAAATAGATATTTTCAGTTACATTTAAGAACTAAATGAATCACTAAGCTAAGTGCTATAAAGATTAGATTAGATTAGATTTATTCCATTTCAATACAAATACATTTTTTTTACAATATTAATTGGTGGGTATTAAAGATATACAATTCAGTAGTTGGAAAAGTTTCAGTTCTACTAGTTTACATGGTTTTTACAAACTTTATTTATTACAGTTATACATATGCTTTGTCATTTGAGAAACTTTAAGACGCAAGAATTCTAGACCCATGAATTAAGTAATTATACTAAGTTGGAATGGTTGTTCTTACACACTTTGTAGTAAAAGAAATACCAGTAACAAGTGCGTTGATTATATAATTGTTTAAAGGTTTTGAAAGCCGCGCTGAGAAAAGAAGTCATGATTTGTGATGCAAACGAGAAAAGCATTATATTTAATATTTAAAATAGTAAACGGGTAAAGAGGAGGAAGTAAATGGATAAATATGGAGTACATAGATGGGAAACTACATTTAAAGATGACAAGCAAGAATAGGCAAAGAGCTTATTAGATTAAGACCTGCATTAAATCCTCTACACTCGATCTGGATAGTAAGAAGATTCTTAAGTTATTTATGAATCTGGATTTGGATTGAACATGGCTTAATACATCAGGGGGCAGTTTGTTATAAATAAAGGGAGCTATATTCGTAGCAAAGCGTCTGCAGTGTTCCTTACATACTCGCGGAACTACTACCGTGGACGTTGGTCTCAGTGAATAGGCTGTATTTCTACTTTGAGTAGTGTAACCGCTTCGCAAGTAGAATAGCCTTAATACTTTAAAAACGTATAGATGTCTGAGTGGTAAGGCATTGAGATATTGGAATAAGGGGAATGAATGTTCCAATCTTGGCTTAAAAAGAGTAGCCCTGATTATCTTTTTCTGAGCTGTTATAAGGGGCTGGAGGTTATTCTTGAAAGCACTACCCCAACAGCAAATCCCATATTCTAGCCGAGAATTAACCAGTGCGTAATATATAGTAGACATTAAGCTAAGAGGTACCAAGTTTTTTTAGATGAGATATTTTATTTAAAGCTATATATACACATTTTCTAATGTTTGTTATATGTGCTTTCCAGTTTAACTTGCTGTCTAAGGTTACACCTAGATATTTAAATTCGAAGATAGATTCTAATTTTATGCAAGTATCACTGCAGTTAGCATGTGTACAATTTAAGACATGAAGACCTACTCCATCAATGCAGTATTTATTTGCGAGGGAGAAAGGCATGACTTTCGATTTGTTACTTAGCACCATTTGATGAAAAATAAACCAATTATTAAGTATATCTAGGTCATCATTCATTTGACGTCGTATAGTGTGAACACAAGACGCTTTATATGAGATCGCCAGATCATCAGCAAAAGCACGAATTTTACCCTTTAAAGGCAATTTAAAAATTGAATTTATATAAATAAGGAACAGCAAAGGTCCAAGGACTGATCCTTGGGGGACGCCAGCATTTGGACTTAGTAACGGTTCACTCAAAGTTTCATTTATACGAACGTGTTGCCTTCGATGTTTTAGATATGACATGAACCAGTTATGGGTATTACCCCTAAATCCAAGTCTTTCAAGGATCTTGAGTAATAATTTATGATTAACTAAGTCAAATGCCTTAGTCAGATCTAAAAAGAGACCAGCACATTTGTTGTTTTTATCCAACGCGTCATGAATATCCTCCAAGAATGAAACAAGAGCATCTTCGGTGGATTTACCTTTCATAAAAGATCTCATCTTAACCTTCCGTGAACAAAATAATGCCGTGGGCCTGGTGGGGTCCAAAAGACCCCACCCCGGGAAGCAATATTTAATGGCCTTTGAGAAAAATGATTCTCGTCTTATTTATATATGTATGAAGTTAAACTACAAACGTATAATTAAAATAAAAAAATTATTAATTTCCGTAATAAACTTTTTTTGGTTTTTATTTGAAAATTGGTCGGGCCTCTGAGACCCCACCAGTCTCACCAAAGGTTAATGTACATACAAACCGTTTATAATAATACACGGGTTGATGTCCAAGTTTCGCACTTTAGGTACTCGTAGTTTGTCTGCTTCTAAATATATACATGTCAGCAATTGGGTTTGACACTTCGGAAGAACGGCAATGCATATATTATACATATAGTCTTGGCACGACTGTTTCGTACCCTGTTACCACAGATAATAAACTTATCAAAATGTTGAACTTTTTGCGATAAGCAAACAACGATGGGCAAACAAAAAACTTTTCTGCTTCGCAAAGAAAAAAAAAAAACCAAAAATAAATTTTTTGTGCGGAAAGCTTTTTGTTTTGCTACTCTTTGTACCGTCTACGACCTGCGATTATGAGACACAATTTCATTTATACGAGTGCATATACATCTATGTATGTACATATATTCATATGTAGGTAAGTATTTTCCCTTTTCATTTTGCCATATTGACCGAAGTTTCGATCTGTGTAGATCTGTGGTGTGGTAAAAACTATTTAAATTGTACTTTTTCGAAGTGAAAAGTGATATTTTACTGAAAGGTAAAATATATTATTTAAGTTTATTTCAGGTTGATTAGGTACCTTGGTAATTACAAATACAAAAAAGTTGCGAAAAAAAATCGACTTAGAGGAAATGTCGTGGCGAATAAAGTGCGCTTTGTATGCTGCAATTCAACAACTGCCCAATTTCCAGAAAGGAAAATGCTTAGATTTCCTAAAATGGGAACTAAGAAATATAATGACTGGCTAGCACAGGCAGAAGAATTCCGTGATAATGTTGAAAATCATAAACGGCCATACATTTGTAGTAAACATTTCGATTTGAAATTTTCTGGAAAAAAAATTAAAACACGACGCTGTTTCTACACTTTTTATGAAAAGAAGTGAAATGTTTTTGGAATCTAATGACAATGAACTTGCTTTTGATCCTAAGAAAGCCAAAATAAACTACTCTAATCGCAAAAGATTAAAAGTGCAAACGAGTATCGATATATCCATTGATGAACTAAATCAAGTTTCAGCACTTATAGACTGCAACAGATCTATAGATTCCATAGAATCTGTATGTAAGAAATGCAAAGCGAACACGAAAAAGCAATTTTTTTATATTCAACAAATGAATAGAGTCCGACCGAAGGTGAATTTTTTGGCCGAAGCCGAGCTTCAGCTTCTTCATCACCTTCGGCCGAAGCTGAAGCCGAATCTAATGGAGATTGTATTTCATAATGCTAAAGAGCCTAAAATATAGTGATCAGTTTGATAAAATTGATCGGTAGATATTTTCCGTTTTATTAATTTATTTTACAAAGACACAAACATTTTCCTGTAAATTATTGCAGTAGACTCTTTTAAATAACACGTAAACGGAACAATAAAAATGAATGCTTAGCAAAGAAATAAAAACAAAAAATAACCAGTAAAAAAGTTCCAAAACCCTAGGTACATTCGATAACACGTAAATACAACAAACAAAGTTAATATGAGAAGACAAACGATGAAGTAGAATTAATAATCAAAATTAAATAACTTAATATTATATGCAAGAAACAAAAGTTTTTTTACTTTTACTCTCTGCAAATTAGCCCCGATCAGCATAAATTTGTCCAGCAGCACTGAATAATTGCTCACTCGCTACACTAGTAGGAGGAGCTGATAAATATTTGTTAGCTATTTCTTTCAAGTAGGTATAAGGACTTGAAGCCCAATAATTAAAAATATCAGCATTCCTTGTAGCTACCTGCTACAGAAACGAAACAAACATGAAACGAATTGCTCGAAATCTCCTCCAAAACACAGTGCGTATGATAGTTTAATTTTTGCGGAAATATGGTTCGGCTTCGGCAAAATCTTCGGCCTTTTCTTGCCGAAGCCGAATGTTTTGCCGAATGTGGCCGAAGTCGAAGTAGAAGCCGAATTTTCGGTCGGACTCTACAAATAAGTAGACTGAAAAAATTAAAAAAATCCTCAAAGAGAGAGCTAAAAAAGTCTAAAATTCAGAAATTTCCTGGCAATTAAAGTCCGCGGGCTAAAAAAAGATAAAGCACAACTTAGAGAATATCAAAAGCAAACAATAGAAGAAAAAATAGATTTCTTACATAATATAAATAAAAATTCAAAAACATTTTGCAAACACATTTTATCACAAGGCAAACGACAATTTACCCAAGAAGAAAGGTGGATTTGCCAATGTATTGTGATAACCACTTAAATGTGAGCAGCGACATCTAGCAGAAAATGTCGAAGACCAGAAAGTTTCGATATTGGAATAACAAAGTCTGGAGACTGGAGAGTGGAATCGAATTTTCTAGCAAATAGGAAATTGTATGGGACGCTGGATGGCGAGGATTGTTCTCGAAGTATGTCATTCGAGTATAAATACCAGCATCCCAAAGGTATGCAAATCAGTTCTAAAGTATAATTTGAAGTGTTAATTAGGAGAAGTGATTAAGTGGTTTAAGTAAAAGATAAGAAAAGTATAAGTGGTTGAGAAATTGAATTGTACTGAGAGAAAGAATTAAAAAGTGAATTGTAACTGTACTGAATAAAGGGATTTGTATTGAAAAGAATAAGTTCTATCATTTGTACCCACACAAACATTTTACATTGGTGTCAGAAGTGGGATAGGACTTATTTGTGTGTAAAAAAAAAAAAACAAAAAAGGGTTTTCTGACTATTTGAAAAAGCTAGAATGGGTCGAAAACTCAAATCCGAGTTGAACAAGAGAAGCCTCAGCGCCAGTGGAGGAAAAAGTGACCTGGTGCTCCGACTTCAGGAGGCTTTGAACAACGAGGGACATGACCCTGATGCATATTCCTTTGATGTTGACGAGGATGAACAGACAAGTACCGGCAATGACATGGCTGCGATGATGCAACTCCTCTTACAAAAAATGGACGAACAGAAGAACAGTCTCGACCAACAAAAGAAAAATCTGGAAGAACAGAAGAACAGTCTGGAACAAAAAATGGACGAGCAGAAGAAAAATTTGGACGGTCTTCAACAGAAAATGGATGAACAAAAGAATAGTCTCGAGCAAAAGTTGGATGAACAAAAGAAAAATCTAAACGAGCAGAAGAGCAGCATTGAACAAAAATTCAACGAACAAAAGAATAGTCTAGAACAAAAACTGGAAGAACAAAAGAACATTCTTCAGCAAAAATTCGAAGAAATCGATGACAAATTTGAAAGCATAGAGAAGAACGTTGATGACAAATTTGATAGAATTGAGAAGAACGTTGATGACAAATTTGATACAATAGAGAAGAATGTTGGCGAAAAATTCGAAGAAATGGACAGCAAAGTTCAGCAACTAGCAAAAGAGCTCGACACAGTGCGAAAACAGAAACTGCGAGAATGTTCTTTAAGCGGTCCAAGGAGAAAAGATTTGAAGCCTCCCTCATTCGATGGCCAGACCTCATGGTCTACTTATAAGAAGCAGTTTGAAATGGCTGCCTGTGCAAACGACTGGGACAATAAGGAGAAGTGCTTTGCCCTAGCGATGGCCTTACGTGGTCCTGCGGCAGAATTGTTACAAACAATCGATATCGAAAAGAATAGAGACTATATGGTTTTAGTGCAGGCTATCGAGAAACGGTTTGGGGATAGCCACATACGGGAAGTTTACAAGGTTCAATTGCAAGGCCGTATGCAGCAACGAGGAGAAACACTGCAACAGCTCCAAGCAGACGTGAGTAGACTGGCACATTTGTCATATCCCACCGCAGGCCAAGAAATAATCGACGAAATGGCAAAGGACGCATTCATCAGGGGAATTGCAGATTTGAAGCTACAATCAGCAGTAAGGATGGCCGGGAAAAGAACCCTTGCTGAAGCACTTGCCTTCGCTCTGGCGATGGAAGCATCCAATCAGGCTTCCAAAGGAATGCATTTCGTAAGGGAAATAGTATCTGGTGAATGCTCCTGCTCAAGACCAACTACTATGCAACGAAATATCCCGCGGGAGAGCCGAAGAATGCGCTGCTGGAACTGCGATAAAGTAGGACATTTGCAAGGGCATTGTAAAGAACCGGTACGACGAGAAGGCTGTCTGCACTGGGGTTACAGGCAAATAGAAAGAAAAACCGGCAGAAACGGCTACCAAGAAACCGGTCAAATTTCCAGAAGCCATCAGTTAGGAAATGTTTACTTCGCGGGGCAGAAGTCTGTAGCAGAAGTTGACTCCAGGGTAATTATCCCAGTCTCACAGGTAAAACAATGCAACGAAAGCCTCCCAGCAGAAGTAGTCAGTGGTAAAGAAGCGAAACAACAGGCAACTATCCAAACGATCAGGACTGAGCCAATAGAGGGTTGGAGTATAGACGAAATCCGTTCCTCCCAACAGGCAGACAATGACATCGAACCAATATTGGCCTGGAAGGAACACGAGGAAAGACCAAGCTGGCAGCAGATATCAGATCGGAGCCAAACTCTGAAGGCATACTGGGCACAATGGGACTCGCTTTTTGTGCAAGATGGATTGCTGAAGAGAAAACGGGAAAGTGCAGATGGGACAACATCTCGTATGCAGCTAATTGTGCCACGGTCCAGAGTCAACCAAGTACTCCATGAAATACATGACGGAATCTCAGGAGGCCATTTGGGAATAAACAAGACGTTGGAAAAGGTAAGGGAACGTTTCTATTGGCTAAGCGCTAAACAAGATGTCGAGAATTGGTGCAAAAAGTGCATAAGATGTGCAGCTACCAAGGGTCCAAAAGTAAAGCCACATGGACAAATGCAACAATACAATGTCGGAGCACCTTTCGAACGAATAGCCATCGACATCGCTGGGCCGTTTCCCGAAACCTTTAATGGAAACCGATATACTCTCGTAGTCATGGATTACTTCAGTAAGTGGCCGGAAGTGTTTGCCATCCCAAATCAAGAGGCTAAGACCGTAGCCGAACAGATAGTCAACAACTGGGTGAGCAGATTTGGGGTCCCAATGGAGCTGCACTCTGATCAAGGGCGCAACTTTGAATCAAAAGTCTTCCAGGAAATATGCCAATATTTGGGAATAAGAAAGACAAGGACAACGCCACTACACCCTCAATCTGATGGAATGGTCGAGCGATTCAATCGGACCTTGAATGAGCATCTACCTAAGGTTGTCAGCAACTGCCAGCGGGATTGGGATCGACACATACCCCTCTTCTTAATGGCCTACCGAAAGGCGGTCCATAGCTCAACAGGGCACACACCATCCGAGATCTTATTTGGTCAAACGATTCGGTTGCCAAGTGAAGCAAAATTCGGATCCCTACCGACGGAGCCCAAAGAGGTGAACGAGTACGTGAATGACTTACGCAGCAGGATTCGTAAATTGCATGAAGACACCAGAGAAAAGATGAAGCTAGCAAGCAGCCGCATGAAATCTAGGTACGATATCAAGGCGAAATCTTCCGGTTTCAACGAAGGAGATCTGGTTTGGCTGTATAATCCTCAGCGTAAGAAAGGCAAATCACCAAAATTGCAACAGGACTGGGAAGGTCCATACAAGGTGATAACCCGCATTAATGACATTGTCTACCGGATCCAGCGTGGGAATCGAGGAAAATTGAAAGTGGTTCATTTGGATAGAATGTGTCATTTCAACGGGATGCTGAATGACGAAGTTGTTCGGGACGAACAACTGTAGGGAGGGAGCAATGTGATAACCACTTAAATGTGAGCAGCGACATCTAGCAGAAAATGTCGAAGACCAGAAAGTTTCGATATTGGAATAACAAAGTCTGGAGACTGGAGAGTGGAATCGAATTTTCTAGCAAATTGGAAATTTTATGGGACGCTGGATGGCGTGGATTGTTCTCGAAGTATGTCATTCGAGTATAAATACCAGCATCCCAAAGGTATGCAAATCAGTTCTAAAGTGTAATTTGAAGTGTTAATTAGGAGAAGTGATTAAGTGGTAAAAGATAAGAAAAGTATAAGTGGTTGAGAAATTGAATTGTACTGAGAGAAAGAATTAAAAAGTGAATTGTAACTGTACTGAATAAAGGGATTTGTATTGAAAAGAATAAGTTCTATCATTTGTACCCACACAAACATTTTACAGTATATTATTTTTCCGCTCGTCGTCTGGATATAATTTTCTTCGCGATCAGCTGCAATTGCACTTGCCACACCCAGCTTCATTGCATAGATGGATACAACTTAAAAGTTTATGTCCTGGTCTAAAAAGAAAATGTTTTTGAGGAAATACAAAAACCAAAAGAACCAAAAGACAAAGAAGTTATTTTATTATTCGATGAGATGAGTATCCAGCCGAATTTAAAATACAGCAGATATAAAGACATAATCGAGGGCTTCGTTGATTATGGAGAAAATCATAGATTAGATTTGTTGTGCGAAATGAGTTTGCGCGTTCATGACTCGTGGTAAATATAAACAAGTGCTTTATCATGTGGTCTGTCCAAGCAATATACAAACAAAGCAGCTCGAAATTGAAGTACATATACAACTGTATTGACATAAGTATGTAGAAATCTGGGACTAAAGGTAAGGGGCATTTGCTGTGACCAAGGCCCTACGAATCGAAGCCTTTTCAATATATTAAAGCTGGATGAGGACAAGAGTTCCTTTCTTTATAATGAAAATAAGTGTATGGAATGAATGATGTGCCATATTTAATCAAAAGTGTAAGAAACAATCTTTTAAGATCAGACTCACAAACTCTGGATATAGTTGTAAGCTGTAAAATACTTGAGTATATCTATAATACAAAAAGAAATAATACGACAAATAATGTGTCCAAAACTAAAATATACTCATATAGATCCCACAGAATTTCAAAAAATGAATGTGAAACTAGAGGCACAAGTACTTAGCCGATCCGTGGCTTATGCTAAGAGCGCATTACAGCGCTTGAATAAATTTCCAGAGAAAATTGCATGGTTTGCGCAACCAACAGCAGAATTCATAAATAAAATCAATAAAATATTTGGTGTATTGAATGGAAGACCTGCACTTATTCGAAATAATTCAAATATTGGATTTTCAAAAGAAATGCAATCATATTTAAAACAAATTCAGCAAATCAATGCAAAATGTAAATCCTTCTGCTTTAAGGGCCTGATTATGACAATTGAAAGTATTTTAATGATAAAAAAAGAATTATTCAATGAGATTACTGTGAGTTACAATATATATATGTTAACAAGTTCAATCAAGACCCACTTGAAAACCTTTTTGGAAAAATAAGAGCAAGAAATTTTAATAAAAATAATCCAAACGCGTCTGAATTTGACCCATTACTGGCTCTAAAATTTTTGTTTAAGTCAAAATTTTCTATTTTTGAAGAAGATTCTGAACATTTAAGTTAGATTTAGTTGCTGTGTTGGATACTGAAAATAAAACAAATGTTCGGGACTTACTAAGTGTTTACATTGGACAAACATACATAACTTATTTTATTGTTTATTTTTGTATTCTATCTATTAAAATCAATCATTATTAGCTGCATATTAACATACACTCGTATTAACTTAACATTGGACTCATTTTAAATATCGTATAAGAGTTTGTATTAACTGCGGTATCATTTATTGATTCGGTCGCATATCGACAAGCGCATATCATTTCCTTATTCTAATACTCCTCTTTTTACATTGCGCTCTTACATTACTCTCTAATATTCGTATCGTTCTAATTGTTGTTATGCTTTGTGCGATCATTCGCTATGGTAAATAATCTATTTTGCATATAACTCAGTCTTTTCATACTTCAACCATCGGCTAGTACGCAAGTACAATCAAAGGTATTATCATCTGTATACAAAATTGACTTTTTTGTAAAACAGTAAACGAACAAAAAATATTTGTAATTTGATATATGTGTATCGATTTTCATTCCATTCAATTATAATCTTAAAGTTCAAGTCATTTTTTGGTCCTTCGAGCCGGATTTAATTTCATACAGACTTTTTTTGTGAATAAAGACTTTCAGATTCGCTTTTTCTTGTTAAACACGTGTCTTTAAATTTGAACAATTGCATGAACAGTACATCGTATAAATTCATTTTCAAAGTTTGTGTAAATCTCGTGTGCGATCGGTTACGAACTTTTACCATTTATAGACATAAGTGCGCGTAAATACATTTTTGTAAATTTTTCCTCTGGTAGATATAATGAATTTTATCAAGGTTAAACATGGACGTGCAAAAGGCATGATTTCTCGTATTGCTACGTTTGCAAAATCGGTGGACATTAATACCACGCTATCATTGCTTGAGGTTAGGTTAGCTAAATTAAATGAAACGTGGGATGAATTCATAGAGCTTCAAAATGCTCTTTACGAATTTTCTGCAGAAGCGGATTTCGTAGATCATGAGCCTGAATTCGAGGAGTATGAAGCGAAGTTCTTTTTAGGTCACTCAGTTCTAGCAAATTTTATTCAACTTAAAAAACTGTCGAATCCGCAACAACTTCCAAACGAATCGGTCGTAGAAAAGTTAGCTAGTCAACAAGCATCACTCTTGCAAAATTTAAAAAGTGAATCTTTCGATACCAACATTTTCGGGCGATTATAAAGATTGGCCGGAGTTTCGCGATTCATTCATGGCCTCAATTGATTGCAACTCGTCGCTTTCTCCAACACAGAAACTTCAATATTTAAAGTCATTTTTAAGTGGAAAAGCAAGCGATCTTCTGAAACACGTTAAAAATATTGATAGCAACTACCTGGAATCATGGGATCGCCTAGAGGGCCGTTATGATTTAATTGTTCCGTCATTTGTGGAATTTTTGAATTTTTTGGGAAGTAACAACCTACAACAAATAATTCAAATGTAGTTGTGTTACGTAAAATCACTGACGGCGCTGACGAGGTAATTCGTGGCCCATCTTCATCTTAGTTCAGAAACTTGATCCAGAAAAAAAGCTGGCATGGACTGAGCTTATGGGCTCAAGGTCGGATGCAACTATTTATGAGCTCTTAGAGTTGCTTCAAAATCGCTGCGTTTGTCTCGAATCCTGTTTTAATACCACCCGGTCAGTGCAACCTCGAAGCAAGACGCAGGGATCAATTCGTTCGCATCTAGTGAAAACAAATTATGGTTGTCCCAAGTGTAATACAGAGCATAGTCTTTTTCATTGCAATTTTTTCCTCTCGCTTTCGATCGATAATAGGCGGAGCTTCGTAAAGGAACATTCGTTATGTTTTGACTGCCTTCGTCAAGGACATTCATCTAACAAGTGCCGGTCGAACAATCGTTGTAAAATGTGTAATACGCGTCATCATACTCTTGTTCATCTTCCAAACTCGCAATCAAATACCTCATCGTCAAACACCTCGCGCTCAAACGTTTCGTCCACAAACAACTCCTCGTCACTCGCGTCGAATGTTCTCGCTCCTACAACTTCCTCGGACTTGACATCACAGTTAAATTCACCTTCAGCAGCAAACTCTTCGATATCTAATCATATTTGCTCATCGCTCAACGCATTAGATAACTCATCGCTAAAATCCACTCGTTTTACTCATACATTGCTGCCTACTGCCATTGCTCGTGTACAAGATCAACAAGATCATTTCCAAAACGTTCGATTGCTGCTGGATTCGGGTTCACAAGTATCATTTGTCACCGAACAAACGGTTCAGAGATTAGGTCTCATTCGTAAAGCCGCTCGAATTCCGGTGCTAGGTGTTGGATCTACATCAGCTGTTTTCACAAACGGAGTTGTAACCTTTAATCTCTTTTCGTGCCATATCCAACAGTCGATTGAGATACAGCGCTATGTAATCTCGAAACTTACCTCGCTAATACCTACTAAACATAATTCAACATCGGTTAAGAAAACCCTCTCATCATATACATTAGCGGATCCCAAGTTCAATGTGCCGAGCAGCATCGACATTCTCGTTGGAGCTGATAAGGTGTTCAGCGTTTTTGATGGATCTACTATTCGTGGTCAGCATGGTCAGCCTGACCTTATACCAACAATATTCGGTTGGCTTATGAGCGGAAGCACGACAGCGTCAACATTATCAAACAATTAAAGAATTGATACATATTGCACTCAAATTGATAAGTCAGAGTCATTTGAGCATGAGTGCTTTTGGCGCCTTGAGGAAGTTCCTCATGAACCTACTCTTTCTGCCGACGATCAGCGCACTGAAAACATTTTTAAAAATTTTCATTGTCGATTGCCTAATGGTCGGTACGAGGTGCCTTTTAAGACCAACAGCAAAACTGATTTCGGAAATACCTTAAATGTTGCCTTACAGCGGTTTCAACATACTGAACGTAAATTAGCTTCCAGTCAGTATTTAAAGGAAAAATGCATTAGCTTTATGAACGAATATTTCGACTTGGGGCATATGGAAGAGATTCCTGAAAGCGAAATTCAAATGCCCACAGATAAGTGCTATTATCTGCCACATCATTATGTTCTAAAGGACGATAGCAGCACAACTAAAGTCAGGGTGGTTTTTGACGTATCGGCTAGATGCGGTAATAAAAAATCTTTAAATGAATCGCTGGTAGTGGGACAAACTTACCAACGCGATCTTTTCTCTATTTGCCTTCGATTTAACCGCCATCTCTATACCTTATCTGGTGATATAGAGAAAATGTTTCGTCAGATATGAGTGTCTAATTGCCACAGAGACTTTCAGCGAATTCTTTGGAGAAAATCCGCTAATCAACCACTAAAACATTTTGGTCTTACGACTGTTACCTACAGCACAGCATGTGCACATTTTTTAGCCGTCCGTACTTTATAGCCATTATTGACTCCAAAGATAGATATCCACGTGCGGCTGAAATATTACTCAATGATTTCTACGTTGATGATGTCATGACCGGAACAGATTCAGTCGATGATGTGATTTCGCTTCGCCTAGAGCTGATAGAATTGCTTCACTTTCTTCGCAAGTGGACCACTAATTGCTGGCCTCTGCTGCTCAGTCTACAAGAAGATAAGCCAGAATTATGACCCAAGGACTTCGAAGAGCATAACTCAATAAAATTACTCGGCCTGCAATGGTCACCAGCCAAGAATTCCTTTTCGTTCAAGCTTCAAGGATATTCGACCCAAAAGGATTTCTAGCGCCCGTAGTTATAGCTGTAAAAATCTCTTTTCAAGAGCTCTGGCGCAAGAAGTATTCGTGGGACAATCCTATTTCACTTGATCTATCGAAACACTGGTGTTCAATACGCGACGAGCTTCCTAAACTAGTATCATGTGAACTTCAAAGAAAAAACGAAGTTTCCATGGATTTTGCGATGCATCTTTAGAAGCTTATGCAGCTGTTGTGTACTGCACAAGTACAGACCCAGCTGGTAACGTTACTAGCAGACTTGTGGCCGCAAAATCTAAGGTAGCACCGATTAAGGTAGTTTCACTTCCGCAACTCGAACTTTGTGGAGCCGTTCTTCTCACGCGTTTAATTCAAAAACTTAAAACTTCTTTGCAATGCCAACAAATTGAAGTTTTCGCCTGGACTGATTCTTCAATTGTCCTTCATTGTCTTTCAGACGTGCCAAAAAGGTGGTCAGATTTTGTATCCAATCGTACGTCAGAAACACTATCGTCTATCGTGGTATCACGTACGGTCTCAGGAAAATCCAGCTGACTGTGCATCCCGTGGTATTTCACCCTCTCATTTATTACAAAGGTCTGGGCCATCGTGGATCAAGGACGATCAAAATCAGTGGGCTTATAATGTGAATCTAACATCAAACTTTCCATAGAACGCAAAAATCCTCTTGTCAACGTGCATTTATCGCTTGGATACGACGCTACCATTTTTGAAACTTTGTTCAACAAGTCTTCTACCTTCCTCAACTGTATACGTGTACTTGCCTATATTCGGCGATTTATTGATAACTCTCGTGTTAGCCCAAACTATCGTTAAAAACAATCCTTAACTGCCAGGGAACTCTCAAATTCAAAAACTGTTTTAATTAAGTGGCACCAATCTCTTTCTTTTTCGACTGAAATCAATATAATTTCCAAAGGTGAAGTGTTGAAAAAGGGAAATAAGCTGTCATCCCTAAATCCCTTTCTGGATGCAGACCGAATCCTTCGTGTCGGTGGTCGTATCCAAGAGTCTAACGCAATATTTGCTACCAAACATCCTATTATACTTGATAAAAACACTCGGTTCGCGAAACTTATCGTAGAACATATTCACAAACCTTATTTACATGTTGGTGTTACCCAAATCATTGCCATTCTAAGACAAGAATACTTTATCGTCGGTTGTCGTAACCTCCTGCGCAAGGTTGTCCATCAATGTGTTAAGTGATTTTGACATCGTAAAACAACATCCACTCAGATTATGGGTAATTTACCCGCCGAACGCGTTAGTTATTCGCGACCCTTCAACATCGTCGGAGTTGATTACGCGGGACTTATATTTGGGAGCGGTACCCAAATTAAAAAAACAACTTCTTCTTTTAAACCTTGAAACTTTATTGACAAAAAAGGAACTCGTGTGTCTGAATTATATTGGTATTTATACACATTTTATGCTGACTGTTCTTACAAAAACGTGTGAAAGAAAATGAATTTTGATACTAGATACATTATTGTGAGACAAAATGCAATGTGAGCCAAACAAAAATTAGATAAGCAAAATAAGTATTATGCGAGCAGTTTGTTGATATGTGACTCTTGGTTGGGTTGTACGAGTATGTAACTCGGGCCCCATAACCTTACGTTTATACAGAGGCAGTAACCCAAAATTTATTAAGGCATATATCGCAGTCTTTGTGTGTTTTACTACAAATGCAATTCATCTTGAACTAATTGGTGAACTCTCTTCTCGATCGTTTCGCGTCGCGCAAGTTACACAAATGCAAGTCAGCAAAATTGCTGACGGCAAATTTATGTTGCTTCGCAACGAATAACAAAAGTATCAATTACGTTCCGGTGTCAATGGTGCTGTCTGAAGGCCATCGGAAACGGAATGCGTTGACCATATTTATGTTTATGATATGACATGAAGTAATATATTCAAATAAAGAAAATAGTCAGTCGAAAATAGTCGAGACGACACCAAAAGCTGTAGTTTTCATTTTCCATTTTCATTTTGTGTAGTTTCATTTTCCATTCGTTAACAAATGCAATTGGCGCAGTCGGTGTGTGGAAAACCTGAAAAAGTAATCACGACGGTATTCACACTAAAAATCAGTGCTTAATACGGAGTTACTAACCGGTTGTGTAAAAGTGATCGCACATAAAGTCAACTTTTCGTTTAGATCCATGAACCACTCGAAAATATATCCAGTGAACTCAGTTTTTGTCCAAAATTGCGTCGAGTCGAGATAAGCGATTGTCACTGTTCACTGTTAACCGAGGAATATTTATAAATAACAACATGGAACAGATGATGCAAAGCATGGTGGAAGCACTTAACAACATAGCCGCTGTTCAAAAGCAACAACAGGACTTCCAGCAACAACTTAATCAGAGGAGACCAGAACCCACAGAGAAAACTATTTCTTACATAAAGGAGTTTTCCGGCGAGAAAGACGAGCTGACCCAATTCCTTACTTGTGTGGACACCCATCTAACAGCCGTTCCTGATAACCGAAAGGCGGAGGTGTTTAGGGCGATATACAACATCAAGAACGTGGGGACAGCAAAGAGTATTTTGTATAAGATGCCGATAACAACGTGGGAAGACACCAAGGGTCATCTAATACAGCATTTTCGCCCCATCGTGGATTTAAACGGCATATTACTTAAAATTAGTAACCTGAAGGTAAATAGTATCTTAGAACTATGTAATAAGTTAGATTTACTGTTAAAAGAAGCCCATGAGTATGCGTTATATGAAACTAATAGTGCCGAGATTGTTAATTCTGTAAAGCACTTAATGGTAGCAAAAATAAAAGAATTAACAATCGGTCAGCTATCGAGAGAAATTAGGAATGAATTTGATTTGAATGCAATATTGTCCATCTTGCGTTCATACATTCCAGATATTGCCTGGAATTTAAGGAAACTTAACAAAAATAATTCAAATAATTTCCAAGTTGGCAAGCATTCGAGAAATGCCGACTCAGAGAGAGAAGCAGGACATTGTTAGGAAGTCGAATAGTAGATATTCTTCCCCAATAGTAATTGTTGCAAAAAAGTTAAGTAAAACAGGAGAACAAAAATTCAGACTTTGTGTAGACTATAGAAGATTGAATGACATAACGTTCGACGACAAGTACCCTCTACCTAATATCGACAGTATATTAGATAAGCTAGGGAGAGCCTAGTATTTCAGTATTTTGGATTTAGCCAAAGGATACTATCAGATCAAGATACATCCAAAGGATATTCATAAAACTGCATTTGTAACTCCAAATGGTTTATATGAATTTACTCGAATGCCTTGTGGCCTCAAGAACGCTCCAGCGACGTTCCAGAGGCTGATGAACGAAATACTAAGGGAATATACGAGTATAAACAAGATCTGTGTCGTCTATCTCTACGATATTCTAATATTTTCCACAAGTTTCGAAAAACATCTCCAAGCCATTACTACGATTTTCAATGTCCTTGCTAAACATAACCTGAAGGTGCAGTTTGATAAATGTTCTTTCCTTCAGAAGGACACGGAATTTTTAGGCCATATATTAACAAAAGAAGGCATGAAACCGAATCCAGAAAAGGTCAAATGTATAGCAAATTACAAATTGCCATCGTCGGAAAAAGAGCTAAAAGCGTTCCTTGGAGTCACTGGATTTTATCGAAAATTTGTAAAAAAAATTACTCGAAAATAGCGTATCCAATGACTAGGTTTTTGAAAACAGGTGCAAAGATAAAAATTAGCGATCCCGAATACATCCAGGCCTTTGAAACGTTAAAAAAAACATCATCAACTACCCCATACTCAGGTTTCCAAATTTCGGAAAACCATTTACGTTGTTCACAGATGCCTCGAACTTTGCAATGGGTGCTGTGCTTACCCAAGAGGATCAGCCAATGTGCTATGCATCTAGGTCGTTAAATGATCGTGAACAGAACTACTCGCCTACCGATAAGGAATTCTTAGCCATTGTTTGGTCTGTAACATATTTTAGGCCATATTTATGGGTAAATAAATTTAAAATCGTTACTGACCATCAACCCATAAAGTATTTGAACAAAAAATACAACGGAAAAGAGTTCTCCGCTAGAAATCAGCGGTGGCTTCATAAGTTGTCTGAGTTCAATTACGATATCGAATATCTCAGGGGAAAGGGTAGCGGATTTTTTAAGCCGTATGAAAGATGTCAACTAAATAGATGAGGAAACCGAATCGAACTAGACAACAGTTCATTCTGCCACTGAACAACAAGTAGATCATTTTCCTATAAAGCAAGATATTGTCAATAAATGCAAAACCCAATTAATTCTAACAAATTCTGTTTCGGCACAGGAGGAGGTAATCCATGGTATAAAAATTATTCAATTAGATATGACTAAAAATAATTCATATTGGGAAGACCTCTTCAAGAGAGTGTTACAAAAGGTAATTGTAGGTATTTATACCGAACTGCCATACACCGAGTACAATAAAGTTCAACCATGTCTGATAAGTCTTTTTGGAGGAAATCAAAATATCTCGTTTATTAAGTACACGTTAAGAGATCAAGAAATCAGAACTGAGTCAGAAATTTGCAAGCAGATTTCACTTTATCATGTAAGAGAAAGTAATCACTCAGAGATTTCGGAAACTTATAACACACTTAAAAACAGATTGTATTACCCAGGACTTATGAGAGAAATTTCGAAAGTTATTGGAAACTGCCAAACATGTCAGGAAGGGAAGTACGATAGAAAACCTCTCAAACCAAAATTTAAAAGATCAGAAACTCATTCTAAAGCCAATGAAATTCTGCATATGCACATCTGAAAATATTAAAGAATTTTTCAAGGAAAATGACATCAAAGTTAATTTTACCATACCGAATTCTCACACTGGAAACTCTAATATTAAACGCTTCCATTCCAGTGTACTAGAAATTCTACTAACAATTAAAGAGCAAGAACTTACAACTGTCTGGAAAGTGCATAAAGCCGTTTTAGTTTACAATAACCGCCACCATTCTATTTACAATTGGAATGAGTCCGAATCAAGCTAGGAACGTAGACCTCGAAGTATTAGTTACTAAAATTTCAAAACAGAAAGATACAATTTTAAATAAGAGGAATGTAACTTGGGAAGATTATGAAGAAAATAGGCATGAAGGTTTTATTAGAAATTACAAACATTTAAGGCACAAGAATGAACCTTATTATAGGAAAAATAAATTAGTAAATGTTCATCCCACCACAGTTAAAAGACCAAATAAATTTACAGGTACAGAATTGGCTTGTGATACTACTAACCATGTTGATAACCGTGACAGCAGCACAATCATCCCTCCTAATAACACCGATCCAGAGTGAGCAAGGTTACGTTACCCTATACCGAGGATCTGTCGCATTAATAAACAATTCCCAAACGATTATACATATAATAGATACTTTGGAAATTGTAGCTGTATTAGAGTCTGCTGAAATGAATCTTCAAAAACTTAATTTAATGAAGAATGGTCCGTTGCTTAGGGAAATTTTAAATATTAAGGCAAAAGTCAAGGCGTTAACACTCCCAATTCGGAAAAAAAGAGGTCTTATGAACTTCATTGGAACTGGTCAGAAATGGCTATTCGGAACAATGGATGACCAATATCTATCCTATATTGCTGAACATCTTAAAATAGTCGAAACAAATGGAAATGCTGCTATAGAAAATTTAAACAAACAAATAGGTATAAATCAAAAATTCATGGATAATATAAATAACATCAAGACAATGGCATTAGTAGATAGGCAACAAATAAGGGATGCTTATAATGTCGTCATAGATAGCAAAGAAATATTACATTGAAGTTACTACAAACGGACCAGCTTTTGAAGTTAAAGATTCTCGAAGAAAAAATTTCTAATATTTTAGGCAATGTAGCATCTGCCAAACAAGGATTATTACACCCAAGTATTTTAACAAACGAACTATTAGACATTGTAGAATTAGACTACTTTAAGCTAAAGCATGCCAAAATTGGAGCTATTCGATTAAACAATAAGAAACTTGTCTTAGCAATTAAGTTACCTAAAGATTACATTCAGATAACATTAAAAATGATAATTCCTATTGCTAATAAAAATTTTAAGGAAATTGACATTAAGCCAATAAATTATTGTGATAACCACTCAAATGTGAGCAGCGACATCTAGCAGAAAATGTCGAAGACCAGAAGGTTTCGATATTGGAATAACAAAGTCTGAAGACTTCGAGTGGAATCGAATTTTCTAGCAAATAGGAAATTGTATGGGACGCTGGATGGCGAGGATTGTTCTCGAAGTATGTCATTCGAGTATAAATACCAGCATCCCAAAGGTATGCAAATCAGTTCTAAAGTATAATTTGAAGTGTTAATTAGGAGAAGTGATTAAGTGGTTTAAGTAAAAGATAAGAAAAGTATAAGTGGTTGAGAAATTGGATTGTACTGAGAGAAAGAATTAAATAGTGAATTGAAACTGTACTGAATAAAGGGATTTGTATTGAAAAGAATAAGTTCTATCATTTGTACCCACACAAACATTTTACATTGGTGTCAGAATTGGGATAGAACTTATTGTGTGTAAAAAAAAAAAAAAAAAAAACCTGTGTTTTCTGACTATTTGAAAAAGCTAGAATGGGTCGAAAACTATTGCAGTTGACCCTCGTCCAACTCAAATCCGAGTTGAACAAGAGAAGCCTCAGCGCCAGTGGAGGAAAAAGTGACCTGGTGCTCCGACTTCAGGAGGCTTTGAACAACGAGGGACATGATCCTGATGCATATTCCTTTGATGTTGACGAGGATGAACAGACAAGTACCGGCAATGACATGGCTGCAATGATGCAACTCCTCTTATTAAAAATGGACGAACAAAACAAAAAAATGGACGAACAGAAGAACAGTCTCGACCAACAAAAGAAAAATCTGGAAGAACAGAAGAACAGTCTGGAACAAAAAATGGACGAGCAGAAGAGCAGCATTGAACAAAAATTCAACGAACAAACCAACAATCTGCACGGTCTTCAACAGAAAATGGATGAACAAAAGAATAATCTGGAAGAACAAAAGAACATTCTCCAGCAAAAATTCGAAGAAATCGATGACAAATTTGAAAGAATAGAGAAGAACGTTGATGAAAAATCTGATAGAATAGAGAAGAACTTTGATGACAAATTTAATACAATAGAGAAGAATGTTGGCGAAAAATTCGAGGAAATGGACAGCAAAGTTCAGCAACTGGCAAAAGAGCTCGACACAGTGCGAAAACAGAAACTGCGAGAATGTTCTTTAAGCGGTCCAAGGAGAAAAGAGTTGAAGCCTCCCTCATTCGATGGCCAGACCTCATGGCCTACTTATAAGAAGCAGTTTGAAATGGCTGCCTGTGCAAACGAATGGGACAATAAGGAGAAGTGCTTTGCCCTAGCGATGGCCTTACGTGGTCCTGCGGCAGAATTGTTACAAACAATCGATATCGAAAAGAATAGAGACTATATGGTTTTAGTGCAGGCTATCGAGAAACAGTTTGGGGATAGCCACATGCGGGAAGTTTACAAGGTTCAATTGCAAGGCCGTATGCAGCAACGAGGAGAAACACTGCAACAGCTCCAAGCAGACGTGAGTAGACTGGCACATTTGTCATATCCCACCGCAGGCCAAGAAATAATCGACGAAATGGCAAAGGACGCATTCATTGGGGGAATTGCAGATTTGAAGCTACAATCAGCAGTAAGGATGGCCGGGAAAAGAACCCTTGCTGAAGCACTTGCCTTCGCTCTGGCGATGGAAGCATCCAATCAGGCTTCCAAAGGAATGCATTTCGTAAGGGAAATAGTATCTGGTGAATGCTCCTGCTCAAGACCAACTACCATGCAACGAAATATCCCACGGGAGAGACGAAGGATGCGCTGCTGGAACTGCGATAAAGTAGGACATTTGCAAGGGCATTGTAAAGAACCGGTACGACGAGAAGGCTGCCTGCACTGGGGCTACAGGCAAATAGAAAGAAAAACCGGCAGGAACGGCTACCAAGAAACCGGTCAAATTTCCAGAAGCCATCAGTTAGGAAATGCTTACTTCGCGGGGCAGAAGTCTGTAGCAGGAGTCGACGACTCCAGGGTAATTATCCCAGTCTCACAGGTAAAACAATGCAACCAAAGCCTCCCAGCAGAAGTAGTCAGTGGTAAAGAAGCGAAACAACAGGCAACTATCCAAACGATCAGGACTGAGCCAATAGAGGGTTGGAGTATAGACGAAATCCGTTCCTCCCAACAGGCAGACAATGACATCGAACCAATATTGGCCTGGAAGGAACACGAGGAAAGACCAAGCTGGCAGCAGATATCAGATCGGAGCCAAACTCTGAAGGCATACTGGGCACAGTGGGACTCGCTTTTTGTGCAAGATGGATTGCTGAAGAGAAAATGGGAAAGTGCAGATGGGACAACATCTCGTATGCAGCTAATTGTGCCACGGTCCAGAGTCAACCAAGTGCTCCATGAAATACATGACGGAATCTCAGGAGGCCATTTGGGAATAAACAAGACGTTGGAAAAGGTAAGGGAACGTTTCTATTGGCTAAGCGCTAAACAAGATGTCGAGAATTGGTGCAAAAAGTGCATAAGGTGTGCGGCTACCAAGGGTCCAAAAGTAAAGCCACATGGACAAATGCAACAATACAATGTCGGAGCACCTTTCGAACGAATAGCCATCGACATCGCTGGGCCGTTTCCCGAAACCTTTAATGGAAACCGATATACCCTCGTAGTCATGGATTACAGTAAGTGGCCGGAAGTGTTTGCCATCCCAAATCAAGAGGCTAAGACCGTAGCCGAACAGATAGTCAACAACTGGGTGAGCAGATTTGGAGTCCCAATGGAGCTGCACTCTGATCAAGGGCGAAACTTTGAATCAAAAGTCTTCCAGGAAATATGCCAATATTTGGGAATAAGAAAGACAAGGACAACGCCACTACACCCTCAATCTGATGGAATGGTCGAGCGATTCAATCGGACCTTGAATGAGCATCTATCTAAGGTTGTCAGCAACTGCCAGCGGGATTGGGATCGACACATACTCCTCTTCTTAATGGCCTACCGAAACGCGGTCCATAGCTCAACAGGGTACACACCATCCGAGATCTTATTTGGTCAAACGATTCGGTTGCCAAGTGAAGCAAAATTCGGATCCCCACCGACGGAGCCCAAAGAGGTGAACGAGTACGTGAATGACTTACGCAGCAGGATTCGTAAATTGCATGAAGACACCAGAGAAAAGATGAAGCTAGCAAGCAGCCGCATGAAAACTAGGTACGATATCAAGGCGAAATCTTCGGGTTTCAACGAAGGAGATCTGGTTTAGCTGTATAATCCTCAGCGTAAGAAAGGCAAATCACCAAAATTGCAACAGGGCTGGGAAGGTCCATACAAGGTGATAACCCGCATTAATGACGTTGTCTACCGGATCCAGCGTGGGAATCGAGGAAAATTGAAAGTGGTCCATTTGGATAGAATGTGTCATTTCAACGGGATGCTGAATGACGAAGTTGTTCGGGACGAACAACTGTAGGGAGGGAGCAATGTGATAACCACTCAAATGTGAGCAGCGACATCTAGCAGAAAATGTCGAAGACCAGAAGGTTTCGATATTGGAATAACAAAGTCTGAAGACTTCGAGTGGAATCGAATTTTCTAGCAAATTGGAAATTGTATGGGACGCTGGATGGCGAGGATTGTTCTCGAAGTATGTCATTCGAGTATAAATACCAGCATCCCAAAGGTATGCAAATCAGTTCTAAAGTATAATTTGAAGTGTTAATTAGGAGAAGTGATTAAGTGGTTTAAGTAAAAGATAAGAAAAGTATAAGTGGTTGAGAAATTGGATTGTACTGAGAGAAAGAATTAAATAGTGAATTGAAACTGTACTGAATAAAGGGATTTGTATTGAAAAGAATAAGTTCTATCATTTGTACCCACACAAACATTTTACATTATGTTGAAATAAATGGCAACAGATATGACTACAATCCCGATAACATATACAGAGTCTAAAGAAAATTAATAACTGTATCATTGAGCGAGAATGTAATTTCCGCAATAATAATAAAACCGAAATTGTGACTATAGATGAACATTTGTATATTGTATATTTGTAAGAACTTAGTTAAGGAACATATTGTTAACGAATGTGATGATAGAAATATTACTTTAAGTGGAAACTTTATGGTAAATGTTAATAATTGTTCTATTGAAGTCCTAAATACCATAATATCTAATTATAATATAGAGTGTGGCAATATATATGTTTGCCTCTAGGGCAATTAGCAAAAAATTAAAAGGCTCGAATTGTATCCTCCGCAGTCAAAGGTTGCGGAGTCGAATTACAAAATTTTACGGAGTATGCAAAGAAATCAACAAAAGAATTGCTTCGACAACAACTAAATTATTTTGAGATCGTATTTAATAAAAATAAACTATGTACTCTTCTAAAATTTGGATTTATTTAACATCTAATTGACACGGCTATCGAATTGGGAATGATCTGTCAGCATCCTCATCGTCTCCAAGAAATCTCTGGGTCATCTGATTGCTCCGATGGTCCAGCTATAGGTCATTGAACCATCGCGGGATTCCTCGTCTATGCCAATCTGTCGACAGGTTTTTTTTATCATTGGCAATTGCATACATTCACAAAAAATAAAAAACATCGCATTGTGGGAGGGGCCAAAAGTTTAACTATTGAAAACCAATTTTCAGAGTTACTTTCCACGAATTGACAATGGGATTTGTGTCATCATTCATGGAGAGCATGAATTTTTTGGCTAAATGATAGGTAAGCCAACTGATCCATAAGATGATAATAAGAAGAGGACATGTCTGATAAGTCGTCGGCTTTTGTGCTATGCCGTCGGCGTTTCATATGTGTGGATCTTTCAAGTTATCTGTTACTCGTATCTCACGAATGACGCATGTTGCGTTGCAACAATATGAAAGAATGAACCTTGCGAATAAATTAAATATTTTTCAAATTCAAAATTTAAAACAATTCGAACAACTGAAGTATCATAGGAATAACCACTATATAATAAGTTCTACTCTTTTAATTTTCATACTTGAGGTAGTAACTATAGTTGTAATAATATGTAAAAATAATAAGAAACTTAAGGTAGAAATAAAAACAATTAAAGATGGAATTCAGGAGAATTCTTTGTCAAAAGGGAGTGAAGTTACACAAATGCAAGTCAGCAAACTTGCTGACGGCACATTTATGTTGCTTCGCAACGAATAACAGAAGTGTCAATTACGTTCCGATGTCAGTGGTGCTGCCTGAAGGTCATCGGAAACGGAATGCGTTGACCATATCTATGTTTGTGATATGACATGAAGTAATATGTTCAAATAAAGAAAATAGTCAATCTTAATCGAGACGACACCACAAGCAGTGTAGTTTCATTTTCCATTCGTTAATAAATGTAATTCGCAGAGGCAAACCCTCAGAAATATGGAGCGATAATGCAACAAATTTTCGTGGCAGTAAGCGACACTTGGATGAATTATTCCAGCATCTCATCAGTCAGCAGCACAACAATATCGTCAGCGACCATCTTTCCAAGGATCAAATCTCATGGAAGTTCATTCGCCCTACCTCACCACACTTTGGTGGCTTGTGGGAGGCGGGGGTCAAGTCCGTAAAGTTTCATCTCAAGCGCGTCATAGGAGATCATGAGCTCACATATGAAGAGATGAATACTTTGCTTTCTCAAGTGGAAGCCCTGCTTAATTCTCGACCTATGTGGCCTACATCTGATATGGATCCCATCGCTCTGAGTCTGGTTCACTTTTTGATTGGTGAACCCCTTTTATCTGTTCCAGTTCAGTTTCAGTTTTAATGCATTTTATTATCTTAACACTAACTCTTACATTCTAACAAAAAATGCTTAAATGCTAGCTTACAATTACTTAACAATCTTATGCTAACTTACTGGCCCCACACAGGCACTCTAAGCTAATCTAAATTCTTATATCTATGTCTTTCGACTTCATTTACATTTTATTTATAAATTTTTATTTTGTGTACTTAGGGCTAAGAAAAAATTGATAACAAAAAACTTAGCCTATGGATGCAATTTTTTATTTTTTATAAAAACTTAATATCTAACTTAAAAATAAACCTTAGCCTACCTAACCTAAATGCACAATACACACATAGACATTATACACAATTATATACATATATTAGTATATAACTTTGTATATACTAACATATGTATATATTACTTAAATGCTAACCTAAACCTATGTAAGCTGGCCATCGCTATTAACAAAGCAATATATTGGTCAGCTCTGCCTCATTAGTGAGGCTGGCCCGAAATTGACGGAAACGATGACAAAACATCTTCTCCATCATTCCTCGTCCTGATTTATGTGCTCAAAATTTTTGCCCTTACTCTAACTGGTCTCTTTTACAGAATTTAAAGCAACGCTTCTGGAAACGCTGGCACTTAGAATATCTGACCTCACTCCAGCAGTGCCCGAAATGGCAAACAGTAAAGGAGGACCTTAATAAAGGAGACGTAGTAGTACTGAAAGAACCGCACTTACCAACTTTAAAATGGATTGTGGGTCGAGTTAAGGAGATACATCCTGGAACAGACAATCGCACTCGAATTGCAACAATAACAACACAAACGGGCGTTTATGTCCGTCCCATTGTAAAACTAGCTCCATTACCTTTTTCTGGAAGAACTGGTTCCTTCAGGGGGGGCTGAATGTTCGGGACTTACTAAGTGTTTACATTGTACAAACATACATAACATAACTTATCCTATTGTTTATTTTTGTATTCTATCTAAATATTAAAATCAATCATTATTTGCTGCATATTAACATATACTCGTATTAACTTAACATTGTACTCATTTTAAATATCGTATAAGAGTTTGTATTAACTGCGGTATCATTTATTGATTTGGTCGCATATCGACAAGCGCATATCATTTCCTTATTCTTATACTCCTCTTTTTACATTGCGCTCTTACATTACTCTCTAATATTCGTATCGCTCTAATTGCTGTCATGCTTTGTGCGATCACAATGCTATGCTATGGTACTCGTAAATAATCTATTTTGCATTTAACTCAGTCTTTTTCATACTTCAACCATCGGCTAGTACGCAAGTACAATCAAAAGTATTATCATCTGTATATAAAATTGACTTTTTTGTAAAACAATAAACGAACAAAAAATATTTGTAATTTGATATATGTGTATCGATTTTCACTCCATTCAATTATAATCTTAAAGTTCAAATCAACAAAGATTGTCCTAACAGAGGAGCAAGAGAAAAATGAAAACATATTCGATCTAGCCAAATATTGTGAATCCGAACATTGGCGAGGGGATGAAAGTTCTCACCATGAACGTCGTGTGCACATTGTCATGGTTTTGAAAGACTTTTTGATAAGAGTAAGATGGTTCCGAATCAAAATCTCGTTAAACGTATCGCCCTATCTGCTTCGCCCACGAAGATACAGGTTGGTATGAGGAAAGAAGAAAAGGTTAAAAAACACGGCAGTGACTCCGATGGTGGGGAAAGGCACCTCTTCGGGTCAAACAATAGCTTCGCCTCTCTGATGGCTTCGGAATCAGAGGACGAAGAAGAAGAAGTAAATTCCCTTAAAAGCAGCATTAAGCAAATGCAACAACGTGTTTTGGCAATTAAAGCCAAACAAATAGCGAGAAGTACGAGAGAACTGCAAGAGACCCAAAATTTACAACAACAACAACAGCAGTCAAATGGAAAACAATCTCAAACCCAGCAACAACAAAAACAAACACTGAGACAACTGAATGCATCTCAGCCAGAAAAACAACCTACTGCAGAACAAAAGCAGAAGAAACAGAAATTGCAACCACAAAAAACCCAACAAAAACAGCAGTAGCAACAACAACAACAGCAACAACAGGCAGCACAACAGCAAAAAAAACAGCAAAATCAGCAGCAGAAAGCAATTACGCAAAGGGTGCCTCCAATTAACACTTATAAAATGGAATTAAAGGATACTATAGAGTTATGTAAGTCGGCCATAGGCAACAATTTCTTTATTAAAAAACTAAGTTTAGATAGGCACGCGATCCACTGCAATACGGTGGAGCGCTACCACAAAATTAAAAGTTTACTGAAGGATACGACGACGGAGTTCTTCTCCTACACCACGAAGGGTGAGAAGTTGCAAACAATGTTGCTGAGGGGATTAGAACCGTCGACTGATCCGGAGGAGCTCCTTGCACTGCTGAGCTTTCCGCAAAGCAAAAGAAAGGGCTTTTGCACAGCAAATTTATTTTTCGTCTTTTTTTTCTTTGCGAAGCAGAAAAGCTTTTTGTTTGCTCATCGCAAAAAGATCAAAATTTTTTTGTAGAAGGATGTGACATCTTGGTAAGTTTATTATCTGTGCTGTTACCTTCCAGCGCCTTTCTCCAATTATTAAGGTTTGCTTGAAGGGCCGTCACATTGTTGCCTATAATAGTAATATCATCAGCGAAAAGAAAAGACGTTGACTCTCTTTGATGTTCAGCTAATAAAAAAAATTGCAGGATATAAAAAAGCAACGGACTTTGTACACTTCCTGGAGTACTCTGAGTCCAGTTTCATAGTGATCAACAAACCGTTTTTGTTGTTTCACATAATATTATTTCAGCTCCTTGACCGCCTTGGATAAAATTGTTGTGGAGGGTTTCGTTGCAAAATTCTCGATGGATAAATACTCTGCTACCTGTGTATGCAAATTGGTCAACAGTTCTTTCTGTTCGACATAGTTGACAATTGCTTCCGAACAATCATTTTCATTACACCCAAAGAGTAACCATCCTAATTTAGTATTGTGCACCGAAAAACTGTCACCAAAATTAATAACTCTCAACGGACGAACTGAATTTATATGTGGTTTGGGCAGGCAGTAATAACTCTCTTGTAGTACGCATATTTTTTATTTGGTATTTAGATGTACCTTTGCCAACCCCTGATACCTCTAAATCAATGTGTTGTGACAATTCACTAGTAGTTTGATTCCAATCCAGTTTAGTGATACTAATTCTGAGTCACCTGCTAATGGCATCCGTTACAGCTTCTTCAATTAGTGTGATCTTTGCACTATCGTCAATAACGACGATAACAGGGCAAGTTCCTTTGGCCCCCACAAGCACACTGGAATGAACTTGAATAGTGTCTGTCTATAAGGGTTTTTATCAACAATAGTGTTATAAAATGTTTGTGTGGGTACAAATGACAGAACTTATACTTTTCAATACAAATCGCTTTATTCAATACAGTTGCAATTCACAATTTAATTGTTTATCTTAATACAATCCAATTTATCAACCGCTTAAGCTTTTCTTATCTTTCCCTTAAACCACTTAATCACTTCTCCTAATTAACACTTCAAATTCAACTGATGAACTCCTCGCATACCTTGGGAATATTGATATTTAAACTCGAATGACATACTTCAAGAACAATCCTCGCCATCCAACGTCCTATACAATTTCTAGAAAATTCGATCCCATTCTCCATTCCTGAACAACTTCGTCATTCATCGTTGCGTTGAAATGACACATTCCATCCAAATGGATCACCTTCAATTTTCCTCGATCCCAACGCTGGATCCGGTAGACAACGTCATTAATGCGGGTTATCACCTTGTATGGACTTCTCCAACCCTGTTGCAATTTTGGTGACTTGCCGTTCTTATGCTGAGGATTATACAACCAGACCAAACCTCCTTCGTTGCAGCCAGAAGATTTCGCTACTTTTTATACTCTCCAGACGACTTGAACTGTGGAACTTTTTCTGTAAGTTGGTGCAAGCTCTTTGCAATGCCAGCAAAATCCTTTATGAACCATCGGTAGCACGTAGCGAGTCGCAAGAAGCTCCTCAGTTGGTGTTTATCTTTTGGGGCAGGCCAACTCTTCACGGCTTTGATTTTTTCAGGATCCGTCTTTACACTTTCCGCTGATATAATGGACCCAGATATTTTACTTCCCGGCGGACAAGGCGCACTTTTAGCTTTAAATTAGCACTTTGCAGCCTCTCAAACAGTCAGAAAATCGGAGAGACTTCATGTTGGGAAAGACCTTAGTGGACCCAAAGAACAACATGGTTCCTGTAAGGATTCTAGATAGATAGATAGATAGATATTTTTATTTTTGCATAATATAACTTACATTTGGTATTGCACATTTTACATTTAGAGATTTGGTACATTTGTTACCTTACTACTAAAAAAAAGGATACAGTTTTTGATACAGAAGGAAAAGAATAAGCATAAAGAGTACAAGCGGAGGAAACTTGCTACTAAAACCTCCATGCAAAAAAAAAATAAAATATATATATACGAGTATATACAATATATTTATTGGTACATAGCATATATTTATGTATATATATTATTATATACGAGTACTAAGAAATTTTTGAAAAAGTGTGCATAGATGCATAATCACAGAAACGTACATAATTATATTAATATTCACAATAGAAAGTAGAGAAATAAATAAATTAACAAATAAATTAATAACAAAAAATTGTTAAGTAGATATATACATGTATAAATGTATAAATAAATAAATAAATAAATAAATAAATAAAGAAAGAAACAAACAAACAAACAAAAAGACATGTATAAAAATAAGTAAGTAAACAAATAAATACAACAGTTATATTACCTTTATTTTTAAGTATAAAGACTGTTTACAAGAGGATTGTCAGCAAAAGAACAACGAGTGATAAATTTTTCGTTTAACTTGTAAATACGTTCGCATATCAATTCAACATCCGCCCTTAAGTGCAGATCTCTAGTTGAAAAACGCCAGGGTAAGTTAAGAATCATTTTCAAAGTTTTGTTTTGTGACACTTGCAGCCTTTTTAGGTGACATTTGGCTGCGCCACCCCAGATAGGACAACCATAGGTCAATATCGCTTGGAAAATAACTTTAAAAATAATTATTTTATTAACGTTAGATAGCTGTGATTTCCTGTTAATAAATGGGTATAATAAGGCAGTCGCAATGTTTATCTTTCTCAAAGTCTGTGTGATGTGTTCACTAAATGTCAGTTTTGAGTCTAAGTGTATGCCAAGATATTTCACTGAAGGGTCCCAACTTATTTCATTTCCATAAATAAGAATCGGATGTTGTGGAAGGAAGCAAGTTTTTCTTTTTCTACTGAAAAAGATGGCTTGGGTTTTCTCACTATTAATTTTTATTTTCCATTTACTGCAAAACATTCCTACTATCTCACTAGCATCTATAAGTGTCCTCTCGATGTTAAGAGCGAACGTATGCGATGTGTAAATTGCAGTATCGTCAGCGAAGATTGCAGCTTGACAATCTGGCAGACTAGGAAAGTCAGATGTAAATATATTATATATTGTAAGGATTCTAAGTCCAAAGACATTCAGTGTAAAGTGGGAAAATGTGTACCTGTTGAGGCTATATCGACCACAATGGAAACAAATGGTGCAACACCGGTCGCAACAGTTCATAGCATAAAAATCAAGAACAAAATTGTCAGCCTCTGTAACCTGGACGAAGATCAGCGAATCTTGGCAGTAAAACTAATCGGTGAGTGCACTGATATATTTGTTACACAAGACGGAGAATATGGACGTACGCATATTGTTCAACACCACATTGACACCGGAAACGCTCGACCAATCCGTCAACCTGCAAGGCGTCTTCCATTGGCAAAGCCAACAGAAGTTGCCGAAATGGTGTCGAAGATGAAAGCTGAGGGACTGATTGAAGAACCGCAAAGCCCGTGGGCATCTCCAGTGGTCCTCGTGAAGAAGAAAAATGGCAGCACGAGGTTTTGTGTAGACTACCGACGTCTCAACGATGTCACTAAAAAGGACAGCTACCCACTTCACAGAATCGATGACACTTTGGATATGCTTTCTGGAGCAAAATGATTTTCAACTCCTGATTTGAAGAGTGGTTACTGGCAGACAGAAATAATTCGTACGGATCATGAAAAAACTGCCTTCACTACAGGAAGCGGTCTTTGGCAGTTTGCAGTCATGCCGTTTCGACTGTACAACGCTCCGGCCACCTTCAAGCGAGTAATGGAACGAACATTGCAAGGACTCACCTGCAAAATCTGTCTAGTGTATTTGGACGACGTTATCGTCATAGGCAAGACGTTCGAGGAGCACCGCGAAAATCTAAAAGAAGTGTTTAAGAGGCTACGAAGTGCTCATTTAAAGCTCAACCCAGAAAAGTGCGCTGTGTCCGCCGGGAAGTAAAATATCTGGGTCACATTATATAAGCGGAAGAAGTAAAGACGGATCCTGACAAAATCAAAGCCGTGAAGAGTTGGCCTGCCGCAAAAGAGGTAAGAGAACGTTTCTATTGACTAAGCGCTAAACAAGATGTTGAGAATTGGTGCAAAAAGTGCATAAGGTGTGCGGCTACCAAGGGTCCAAAAGTAAAGCCACATGGACAAATGCAACAATATAATGAGAGAGCGCCATTCGAACGAATAGCCATCGACATCGCTGGGCCGTTTCCCGAAACCTTTAATGGAAACCGATATACTCTCGTAGTCATGGATTACTTCAGTAAGTGGCCGGAAGTGTTTGCCATCCCAAGTCAAGAGGCTAAGACCGTAGCCGAACAGATAGTCAACAACTGGGTGAGCAGATTTGTTGTCCCAATGGAGCTACACTCTGATCAAGGGCGAAACTTTGAATCAAAAGTCGTCCAGGAAGTGTGTCATTCACTCACTCTTATTGGTAGAATTTGTCAATTGAAATCGAATTTGGTATTGTGAAAATGATTTGATAAAGTATTGTGCTATTATGAATACCTTCAAAATATTTCCATTATTGTGAATGTGGTTGTGCGTTTGACAGAATTTTGTTGTTTTTTTTTTGAAGAAAGTGCAAAGAAAATAATAATTAAAATATAAACAAAAGACAAAATATGACTTCCCATGAACTTTTTTTTTGGATGAAGATGAGGAGTTAAATGATTCTGATTTCGTTGCGATAGCTAAAAGAAGTTTGAGGGATACATCTAATCCTTTGGAATTGGAAAGTCCAATGTAAGTACAAAATTTTTTATTTTTAGATAGCAAATAAGTAATATTTACTATCTCAGCTCCATTTCTAGTTTTTTAAAAAACTTCCGGTTATCGAAGGATGCATTTTTTAATCTTTTGCAAGAAATAGAGGACAAATTGAAGCCCTGCAAAAGCATTCGAGCTACGCCGAACATTTTAAAACTAGCGACAGTTCTAAGATTCTGTGCACATGGGAACTACCAGTTCAGCTTGGGAAATGATTTCAATCTTGGTCTTGCACAATCAAATTCATCGCTTTTCCTTAAAGAAGTCTTTGATGTTCTAGAAAATCATTTGTGCCCAAAATGGATAAAGTTTCAATACACAGAGGAGGAAGAACGGAGAGCAAAATTCTATTTTTTTGAGAAAAGTGGCATTCCAAATGTAGTAGGATGGTACAGAAGCTTCGCGCAGAGGCGCAGAGGTTTTACCGAGGTGCGATTATTGCTAGTTGAAAAAGGAAGGTACACATATTAAGATCATAGGCCCAGGAAAAAATATACGGCATTTATATTACAACCGTAAAGGATTCCATATCCTTAACGCTTTGATCGTAAACATTTTTGAAATAGCATTTTAGTTGAAAAACAAAGTGTATTTCATTTTCAAAGGTATGTGATCATTTAATGTGTATAAAATATATTGATTCTAAACATCCTGGAGCTTCTCATGTTTCAAACATATGGAATTTGTCCGCACTAAAAGCAAAAATGGAAGTCGATTACAGAAATGGACGCAACGACTTTCGGTTTCTTAGTATGTTCTCTGCTTATTATATTATATCTACATTGTACACATAAGTATGTATGTATTTATATGTTTTTTTTCTTATTTTTAGGAGACGGTGGTTATCCCTTAGCACCGTATCCTCTGACTCCATATAGAAATTAGAGCCGGGTAACGCGGGTACCCATATTTTCCTGTATTACCCGGGTACTAAAGTATCGGGTACTCATAAAGTTTTGGATGCCCATTATATTTCGGGTACCCGCGTTATTTCTCATGTTTCTCATATATCAAGACCAGACAAACTATTATATTACAGAGTAAGTAAACTTTTCTATTTAGAAAACATCTGTATTTTGTCTATAAATTATTTGAAACAATGAATTTTATTACATTTCTTTTATATATTTAGTGGTCGGAACTGAGGATTAATGTATGGGGTCTAACATTGTAATGCAACAGGATCGGACCATGCCATTTGCCAACGCAGGCATCAGCCAATTTCGTATGCATTATGTCGATTTCCTCACAATATTTGGCTGCATTTATCGTTTCCCATGGTTGAAGAAATGAAAAGTGGATTGGTCCTTTCGAGGTCTACCAGATTGTCGCCTTTTTTGGGTGAAGATCGAGCTTGGGGTGTATTTTGGTTTTTTCATCTGAATCCAAACACTGCCCAGATCTTTTACGATTATCATACAGTATCCACTTTTCATCACAGGTGTCTATCCGGTGCAAAAACGGTTCAGTTTGGTTTCTTAATGTAAGCGATGCGCAGACTTTCAGGCGCCGTAGTTTTTGTGATTCGTTCAGTTCATGGGCTACCCACTCATCGAGTTTCTTTATTTCCTATGAGAGAATAGTGTCGACTTATTGTCATTGGTGATATTCCCATGCTTTGTGCAATCTCCCGCACCGATTTCGTTGGGTCCGCATACACCGTTGCTCTTAAAACATTGTCGTCAACTAACGTTTCCGGCTTCCCCGTGGTTCACTTTTGGAGTCTGCCATCTCCCGAACGGAACTTTCCAAACCAACGTCTTATAGTGCGTTTTTTTACCGCTACTTCCTCAAATGCGTCATTAATGTTTTTCATTGCCAATGACGCATTGTGTCCTATTTAAATTCGTAAAGGGCTCGAATTTCAACTGCCGACAGCATGATAAATAATTCCTAGAAAAAAAAATAACGGTACTTGTAACGAACCCTAAAATTCTCACACGGCAAGCAAACGTACCATTTTTTTTAAATTAAAACGAAAATTTAACATCTGGCAAAAATGTTTACTCGAGAACTTCATATATCCGACTGAGCGAAAATCGGATATTTCATGTACATTGTACAGACCAATGCAATGTTTTCTGCAGTAGAAAAACCACGTTCTGACGACACCTATGTCGCTGGAATTATTTTTCCACCATTTTAATGGCGGAACTACATTTTTAACTCAAAACTTTTCTAATCTCGATGGATAAAGAGTTTTCTACAAAGTTCTGCACATGTTTTCTAAAAAGTACTCTCACTTCTGAAACCTCAACTTCCAAGTTTTTATGTCTTGGTCCCAAAAAAAGGGAAACTTGTACTGTGAGAACTTCTTCGAATTCCTGCCTATCCATTTTGAACCTGCTCTGCAAGCTTCCTTTTATGATTCCCATGAAGCTGACAATATTTTCATTATCTCATGTTTGTTTTTACGTGTTTATTAATTAGTCCACATATAATCGGCCGTAGAATGGAAATTGTTATATTTTCTTCGCAAAGTAATGTTGTCGCAACTTGGAATGACTTCAAGATTTTAACTATCGCTTCTGTTTGTGACCATTCCCTTTCGCTTACTTCAGGTTTCAGAGCCAATGTTGGAGATGTAATACCTTTATGTGCCAAAACCGCAATAACAGCACTTCGATTTGCTAAGAGCCTTTCACATATTAAATAAGATGTATTTCATCTCGCAGGGCAACTTTGAATTAATTTTAGCTCATGCAAGCCAAATTGTCTCTGTGGAATATGTTCCCCATCCTCACCACAGGCGAACATTACCAACTTTAATAAATTAGCGCATTAGCTGGGTACCCGGGCAATTGTTGAAATGGGTATTACCCGCGTAAAATCAAGAGCACTAATAGAAATGCTGAAGGAGGTTCATTGCAAGCAAGATTCAATGAAAAGCATTCTCGCGGAAGAAATATAATAGAAAGAACTATCGGGGTCTCGAAAGGCAGATTCAGATGCTTACTACTGGCAAGGGAGCTTCATTACAAACTTGAAAAGGCAACACAAATCATAAATGCTTGTGTAGCACTGCATAACATATGCAATAAACATCGTGTTGAAGTTCCAGAATTAAATATTGAATATGCACAGAATGATAATTTTCCCAATAGTAATCAAGACATTGAATCTTTCAACGACGATTTCAATGAAGGCAGCCGAATAAGAGACACCATTTTAAGTTCCATGTGAACAAAACCATATTTTTTTTTAACAAATAAAAGAAAAAAATGTGACTAACTTCAAATAAAAACTAAAAAAAAAATTAAAAATTATTTATTTGAAGCTTTCGTTGTTCCAGCTCCAACATTTCAAGTTTCAACTTCAGTTTGGATTTCCTATCCCTTTCTTTGTTTTCCTTGTAGAGCTTTAATTTTTGCCTTTTAACTTTTAGAATTTCTTCCTTTTCTTCTTTGGCTATTTGAAGCTTCTTTTTTTGAATATTATTCAATATTGCTCATACTTTTTTTAATATCACCCAAAATATTGAGCATATTTTCGTGATAATTTACTTGGTCAGTAGTTTGAATTTCTAATAACGACATACGATCGTTTTGTAGTTTTCCCTTCCGAGCAGTTTTTTTCTTCTGTTGCTCAACATATTCAACCGGAACTGAGTCAACCTGATCTGCAGATTGCTCATGGTCCACATCTTCAGTTCTAGTTTCACTTACATTGGAAGTATTAAAATTTTCCAATCCAAAATGTCTTCCAGGTGGATTAATGCATGTATCCAGTTTTAGCAATCCTGTAACAGCTTCTTCCAAATCGCTTTGGTTCCAATCGATTTGGACCTCCACCAGTGGCTATATTTCAATTTTTTTTTTTTTTTTAATTTTACATTTTAGGTCGATATACGTTCTGGAGGCCCTAAGCTATTCTACTCTACAGCGATTTTTGACCACTTTTCACGTGCTCCAACCTTAGAACAAAATCGCTTCGCGAGATCAACATCTTCCATCAACTGGACCAAACTACGCAGCTGTTTTTTATTACTAATTACTTTTTGGAACCTCTAAAAAAAAATTATATTTATTCATTTATATACTTCAAAACACACATTTTTTTAAATTTTTGTAGGAAACACCAACTCATCGACAGCAAAAATACGATTAATAGAAAAATTGACAAATGACAAGAAAGTCGATAAAAATTGTAATTCACAATACCGATTTTTGCTATCAATTGATGACTGATACAACGGATCAACAATCCTTTGACAGTTGACAGTCACAATACCAATTAGGTGGTCTGGAGAATGTGAAAAAGCATTTCAAGAACTGAAGCGACAGCTGTGCAATGCCCCCATCTTGGGTTACCCCACGCCCGGAAAAATGCTATCAATGTTGGGGACAGAGCTGTTATCTCCCAAGTTCATGATGGTCAAGAGAAAGTGGTCGCATATTACAGCAAAGTACTCTCCAGACCTGAAAGAAACTACTGCGTGACTCGGCGCGAGCTTTTGGATTTAATTCTGACTTTAAAGCATCTCTACGGACAAAAGCTCATTCTTTGGCTCTGAAATGGCTACTCCAATTTAAGAATCCTGAAGACCAAGTTGCAAGATGGATAGAGCAGTTACAAGGTTACGATTTTGAAGTGCTACAGCGCAAGGGAAATCTCCACTCAAATGCCAATGCTCTCTCTCGTCGACCGTGCGGAAAAAAATGTGAACACTGCAACCGTAAATAAGCGAAAGAACAGGCCACTATTCAAATGATCAGGACTGAGCCAATAGATGGTTGGAGTATAGACGAAATCCGTTCCTCCCAACAGGCAGACAATGACATCGAGCCAATATTGGCCTGGAGAGAAACCGAGGAAAAACCAAGCTGGCAGCAGATATCAGACCGGAGCCAAACTCTGAAGGCATACTGGGCACTTGCTTTGTGTACAAGATGGTTTTCTAAAAAGGAAATGGGAAAGTGTAGATGGGACAACATGACCGAATCTCAGGAGGCCATTTGGGAATAAACAAGACGTTGGAAAAGGTAAGAGAACGTTTCTATTGACTAAGCGCTAAACAAGATGTTGAGAATTGGTGCAAAAAGTGCATAAGGTGTGCGGCTACCAAGGGTCCAAAAGTAAAGCCACATGGACAAATGCAACAATATAATGAGAGAGCGCCATTCGAACGAATAGCCATCGACATCGCTGGGCCGTTTCCCGAAACCTTTAATGGAAACCGATATACTCTCGTAGTCATGGATTACTTCAGTAAGTGGCCGGAAGTGTTTGCCATCCCAAGTCAAGAGGCTAAGACCGTAGCCGAACAGATAGTCAACAACTGGGTGAGCAGATTTGTTGTCCCAATGGAGCTACACTCTGATCAAGGGCGAAACTTTGAATCAAAAGTCGTCCAGGAAGTGTGTCATTCACTCACTCTTATTGGTAGAATTTGTCAATTGAAATCGAATTTGGTATTGTGAAAATGATTTGATAAAGTATTGTGCTATTATGAATACCTTCAAAATATTTCCATTATTGTGAATGTGGTTGTGCGTTTGACAGAATTTTGTTGTTTTTTTTTTGAAGAAAGTGCAAAGAAAATAATAATTAAAATATAAACAAAAGACAAAATATGACTTCCCATGAACTTTTTTTTTGGATGAAGATGAGGAGTTAAATGATTCTGATTTCGTTGCGATAGCTAAAAGAAGTTTGAGGGATACATCTAATCCTTTGGAATTGGAAAGTCCAATGTAAGTACAAAATTTTTTATTTTTAGATAGCAAATAAGTAATATTTACTATCTCAGCTCCATTTCTAGTTTTTTAAAAAACTTCCGGTTATCGAAGGATGCATTTTTTAATCTTTTGCAAGAAATAGAGGACAAATTGAAGCCCTGCAAAAGCATTCGAGCTACGCCGAACATTTTAAAACTAGCGACAGTTCTAAGATTCTGTGCACATGGGAACTACCAGTTCAGCTTGGGAAATGATTTCAATCTTGGTCTTGCACAATCAAATTCATCGCTTTTCCTTAAAGAAGTCTTTGATGTTCTAGAAAATCATTTGTGCCCAAAATGGATAAAGTTTCAATACACAGAGGAGGAAGAACGGAGAGCAAAATTCTATTTTTTTGAGAAAAGTGGCATTCCAAATGTAGTAGGATGGTACAGAAGCTTCGCGCAGAGGCGCAGAGGTTTTACCGAGGTGCGATTATTGCTAGTTGAAAAAGGATGGTACACATATTAAGATCATAGGCCCAGGAAAAAATATACGGCATTTATATTACAACCGTAAAGGATTCCATATCCTTAACGCTTTGATCGTAAACATTTTTGAAATAGCATTTTAGTTGAAAAACAAAGTGTATTTCATTTTCAAAGGTATGTGATCATTTAATGTGTATAAAATATATTGATTCTAAACATCCTGGAGCTTCTCATGTTTCAAACATATGGAATTTGTCCGCACTAAAAGCAAAAATGGAAGTCGATTACAGAAATGGACGCAACGACTTTCGGTTTCTTAGTATGTTCTCTGCTTATTATATTATATCTACATTGTACACATAAGTATGTATGTATTTATATGTTTTTTTTCTTATTTTTAGGAGACGATGGTTATCCCTTAGCACCGTATCCTCTGACTCCATATAGAAATTAGAGCCGGGTAACGCGGGTACCCATATTTTCCTGTATTACCCGGGTACTAAAGTATCGGGTACTCATAAAGTTTTGGATGCCCATTATATTTCGGGTACCCGCGTTATTTCTCATGTTTCTCATATATCAAGACCAGACAAACTATTATATTACAGAGTAAGTAAACTTTTCTATTTAGAAAACATCTGTATTTTGTCTATAAATTATTTGAAACAATGAATTTTATTACATTTCTTTTATATATTTAGTGGTCGGAACTGAGGATTAATGTATGGGGTCTAACATTGTAATGCAACAGGATCGGACCATGCCATTTGCCAACGCAGGCATCAGCCAATTTCGTATGCATTATGTCGATTTCCTCACAATATTTGGCTGCATTTATCGTTTCCCATGGTTGAAGAAATGAAAAGTGGATTGGTCCTTTCGAGGTCTACCAGATTGTCGCCTTTTTTGGGTGAAGATCGAGCTTGGGGTGTATTTTGGTTTTTTCATCTGAATCCAAACACTGCCCAGATCTTTTACGATTATCATACAGTATCCACTTTTCATCACAGGTGTCTATCCGGTGCAAAAACGGTTCAGTTTGGTTTCTTAATGTAAGCGATGCGCAGACTTTCAGGCGCCGTAGTTTTTGTGATTCGTTCAGTTCATGGGCTACCCACTCATCGAGTTTCTTTATTTCCTATGAGAGAATAGTGTCGACTTATTGTCATTGGTGATATTCCCATGCTTTGTGCAATCTCCCGCACCGATTTCGTTGGGTCCGCATACACCGTTGCTCTTAAAACATTGTCGTCAACTAACGTTTCCGGCTTCCCCGTGGTTCACTTTTGGAGTCTGCCATCTCCCGAACGGAACTTTCCAAACCAACGTCTTATAGTGCGTTTTTTTACCGCTACTTCCTCAAATGCGTCATTAATGTTTTTCATTGCCAATGACGCATTGTGTCCTATTTAAATTCGTAAAGGGCTCGAATTTCAACTGCCGACAGCATGATAAATAATTCCTAGAAAAAAAAATAACGGTACTTGTAACGAACCCTAAAATTCTCACACGGCAAGCAAACGTACCATTTTTTTTTAAATTAAAACGAAAATTTAACATCTGGCAAAAATGTTTACTCGAGAACTTCATATATCCGACTGAGCGAAAATCGGATATTTCATGTACATTGTACAGACCAATGCAATGTTTTCTGCAGTAGAAAAACCACGTTCTGACGACACCTATGTCGCTGGAATTATTTTTCCACCATTTTAATGGCGGAACTACATTTTTAACTCAAAACTTTTCTAATCTCGATGGATAAAGAGTTTTCTACAAAGTTCTGCACATGTTTTCTAAAAAGTACTCTCACTTCTGAAACCTCAACTTCCAAGTTTTTATGTCTTGGTCCCAAAAAAAGGGAAACTTGTACTGTGAGAACTTCTTCGAATTCCTGCCTATCCATTTTGAACCTGCTCTGCAAGCTTCCTTTTATGATTCCCATGAAGCTGACAATATTTTCATTATCTCATGTTTGTTTTTACGTGTTTATTAATTAGTCCACATATAATCGGCCGTAGAATGGAAATTGTTATATTTTCTTCGCAAAGTAATGTTGTCGCAACTTGGAATGACTTCAAGATTTTAACTATCGCTTCTGTTTGTGACCATTCCCTTTCGCTTACTTCAGGTTTCAGAGCCAATGTTGGAGATGTAATACCTTTATGTGCCAAAACCGCAATAACAGCACTTCGATTTGCTAAGAGCCTTTCACATATTAAATAAGATGTATTCCATCTCGCAGGGCAACTTTGAATTAATTTTAGCTCATGCAAGCCAAATTGTCTCTGTGGAATATGTTCCCCATCCTCACCACAGGCGAACATTACCAACTTTAATAAATTAGCGCATTAGCTGGGTACCCGGGCAATTGTTGAAATGGGTATTACCCGCGTAAAATCAAGAGCACTAATAGAAATGCTGAAGGAGGTTCATTGCAAGCAAGATTCAATGAAAAGCATTCTCGCGGAAGAAATATAATAGAAAGAACTATCGGGGTCTCGAAAGGCAGATTCAGATGCTTACTACTGGCAAGGGAGCTTCATTACAAACTTGAAAAGGCAACACAAATCATAAATGCTTGTGTAGCACTGCATAACATATGCAATAAACATCGTGTTGAAGTTCCAGAATTAAATATTGAATATGCACAGAATGATAATTTTCCCAATAGTAATCAAGACATTGAATCTTTCAACGACGATTTCAATGAAGGCAGCCGAATAAGAGACACCATTTTAAGTTCCATGTGAACAAAACCATATTTTTTTTTAACAAATAAAAGAAAAAAATGTGACTAACTTCAAATAAAAACTAAAAAAAAAATTAAAAATTATTTATTTGAAGCTTTCGTTGTTCCAGCTCCAACATTTCAAGTTTCAACTTCAGTTTGGATTTCCTATCCCTTTCTTTGTTTTCCTTGTAGAGCTTTAATTTTTGCCTTTTAACTTTTAGAATTTCTTCCTTTTCTTCTTTGGCTATTTGAAGCTTCTTTTTTTGAATATTATTCAATATTGCTCATACTTTTTTTAATATCACCCAAAATATTGAGCATATTTTCGTGATAATTTACTTGGTCAGTAGTTTGAATTTCTAATAACGACATACGATCGTTTTGTAGTTTTCCCTTCCGAGCAGTTTTTTTCTTCTGTTGCTCAACATTTTCAACCGGAACTGAGTCAACCTGATCTGCAGATTGCTCATGGTCCACATCTTCAGTTCTAGTTTCACTTACATTGGAAGTATTAAAATTTTCCAATCCAAAATGTCTTCCAGGTGGATTAATGCATGTATCCAGTTTTAGCAATCCTGTAACAGCTTCTTCCAAATCGCTTTGGTTCCAATCGATTTGGACCTCCACCAGTGGCTATATTTCAATTTTTTTTTTTTTTTTAATTTTACATTTTAGGTCGATATACGTTCTGGAGGCCCTAAGCTATTCTACTCTACAGCGATTTTTGACCACTTTTCACGTGCTCCAACCTTAGAACAAAATCGCTTCGCGAGATCAACATCTTCCATCAACTGGACCAAACTACGCAGCTGTTTTTTATTACTAATTACTTTTTGGAACCTCTAAAAAAAAATTATATTTATTCATTTATATACTTCAAAACACACATTTTTTTAAATTTTTGTAGGAAACACCAACTCATCGACAGCAAAAATACGATTAATAGAAAAATTGACAAATGACAAGAAAGTCGATAAAAATTGTAATTCACAATACCGATTTTTGCTATCAATTGATGACTGATACAACGGATCAACAATCCTTTGACAGTTGACAGTCACAATACCAATTAGGTGGTCTGGAGAATGTGAAAAAGCATTTCAAGAACTGAAGCGACAGCTGTGCAATGCCCCCATCTTGGGTTACCCCACGCCCGGAAAAATGCTATCAATGTTGGGGACAGAGCTGTTATCTCCCAAGTTCATGATGGTCAAGAGAAAGTGGTCGCATATTACAGCAAAGTACTCTCCAGACCTGAAAGAAACTACTGCGTGACTCGGCGCGAGCTTTTGGATTTAATTCTGACTTTAAAGCATCTCTACGGACAAAAGCTCATTCTTTGGCTCTGAAATGGCTACTCCAATTTAAGAATCCTGAAGACCAAGTTGCAAGATGGATAGAGCAGTTACAAGGTTACGATTTTGAAGTGCTACAGCGCAAGGGAAATCTCCACTCAAATGCCAATGCTCTCTCTCGTCGACCGTGCGGAAAAAAATGTGAACACTGCAACCGTAAATAAGCGAAAGAACAGGCCACTATTCAAATGATCAGGACTGAGCCAATAGATGGTTGGAGTATAGACGAAATCCGTTCCTCCCAACAGGCAGACAATGACATCGAGCCAATATTGGCCTGGAGAGAAACCGAGGAAAAACCAAGCTGGCAGCAGATATCAGACCGGAGCCAAACTCTGAAGGCATACTGGGCACTTGCTTTGTGTACAAGATGGTTTTCTAAAAAGGAAATGGGAAAGTGTAGATGGGACAACATGACCGAATCTCAGGAGGCCATTTGGGAATAAACAAGACGTTGGAAAAGGTAAGAGAACGTTTCTATTGACTAAGCGCTAAACAAGATGTTGAGAATTGGTGCAAAAAGTGCATAAGGTGTGCGGCTACCAAGGGTCCAAAAGTAAAGCCACATGGACAAATGCAACAATATAATGAGAGAGCGCCATTCGAACGAATAGCCATCGACATCGCTGGGCCGTTTCCCGAAACCTTTAATGGAAACCGATATACTCTCGTAGTCATGGATTACTTCAGTAAGTGGCCGGAAGTGTTTGCCATCCCAAGTCAAGAGGCTAAGACCGTAGCCGAACAGATAGTCAACAACTGGGTGAGCAGATTTGTTGTCCCAATGGAGCTACACTCTGATCAAGGGCGAAACTTTGAATCAAAAGTCGTCCAGGAAGTGTGTCATTCACTCACTCTTATTGGTAGAATTTGTCAATTGAAATCGAATTTGGTATTGTGAAAATGATTTGATAAAGTATTGTGCTATTATGAATACCTTCAAAATATTTCCATTATTGTGAATGTGGTTGTGCGTTTGACAGAATTTTGTTGTTTTTTTTTTGAAGAAAGTGCAAAGAAAATAATAATTAAAATATAAACAAAAGACAAAATATGACTTCCCATGAACTTTTTTTTTGGATGAAGATGAGGAGTTAAATGATTCTGATTTCGTTGCGATAGCTAAAAGAAGTTTGAGGGATACATCTAATCCTTTGGAATTGGAAAGTCCAATGTAAGTACAAAATTTTTTATTTTTAGATAGCAAATAAGTAATATTTACTATCTCAGCTCCATTTCTAGTTTTTTAAAAAACTTCCGGTTATCGAAGGATGCATTTTTTAATCTTTTGCAAGAAATAGAGGACAAATTGAAGCCCTGCAAAAGCATTCGAGCTACGCCGAACATTTTAAAACTAGCGACAGTTCTAAGATTCTGTGCACATGGGAACTACCAGTTCAGCTTGGGAAATGATTTCAATCTTGGTCTTGCACAATCAAATTCATCGCTTTTCCTTAAAGAAGTCTTTGATGTTCTAGAAAATCATTTGTGCCCAAAATGGATAAAGTTTCAATACACAGAGGAGGAAGAACGGAGAGCAAAATTCTATTTTTTTGAGAAAAGTGGCATTCCAAATGTAGTAGGATGGTACAGAAGCTTCGCGCAGAGGCGCAGAGGTTTTACCGAGGTGCGATTATTGCTAGTTGAAAAAGGATAGTACACATATTAAGATCATAGGCCCAGGAAAAAATATACGGCATTTATATTACAACCGTAAAGGATTCCATATCCTTAACGCTTTGATCGTACATTTGAACATTTGAACATTTTTGAAATAGCATTTTAGTTGAAAAACAAAGTGTATTTCATTTTCAAAGGTATGTGATCATTTAATGTGTATAAAATATATTGATTCTAAACATCCTGGAGCTTCTCATGTTTCAAACATATGGAATTTGTCCGCACTAAAAGCAAAAATGGAAGTCGATTACAGAAATGGACGCAACGACTTTCGGTTTCTTAGTATGTTCTCTGCTTATTATATTATATCTACATTGTACACATAAGTATGTATGTATTTATATGTTTTTTTCTTATTTTTAGGAGACGGTGGTTATCCCTTAGCACCGTATCCTCTGACTCCATATAGAAATTAGAGCCGGGTAACGCGGGTACCCATATTTTCCTGTATTACCCGGGTACTAAAGTATCGGGTACTCATAAAGTTTTGGATGCCCATTATATTTCGGGTACCCGCGTTATTTCTCATGTTTCTCATATATCAAGACCAGACAAACTATTATATTACAGAGTAAGTAAACTTTTCTATTTAGAAAACATCTGTATTTTGTCTATAAATTATTTGAAACAATGAATTTTATTACATTTCTTTTATATATTTAGTGGTCGGAACTGAGGATTAATGTATGGGGTCTAACATTGTAATGCAACAGGATCGGACCATGCCATTTGCCAACGCAGGCATCAGCCAATTTCGTATGCATTATGTCGATTTCCTCACAATATTTGGCTGCATTTATCGTTTCCCATGGTTGAAGAAATGAAAAGTGGATTGGTCCTTTCGAGGTCTACCAGATTGTCGCCTTTTTTGGGTGAAGATCGAGCTTGGGGTGTATTTTGGTTTTTTCATCTGAATCCAAACACTGCCCAGATCTTTTACGATTATCATACAGTATCCACTTTTCATCACAGGTGTCTATCCGGTGCAAAAACGGTTCAGTTTGGTTTCTTAATGTAAGCGATGCGCAGACTTTCAGGCGCCGTAGTTTTTGTGATTCGTTCAGTTCATGGGCTACCCACTCATCGAGTTTCTTTATTTCCTATGAGAGAATAGTGTCGACTTATTGTCATTGGTGATATTCCCATGCTTTGTGCAATCTCCCGCACCGATTTCGTTGGGTCCGCATACACCGTTGCTCTTAAAACATTGTCGTCAACTAACGTTTCCGGCTTCCCCGTGGTTCACTTTTGGAGTCTGCCATCTCCCGAACGGAACTTTCCAAACCAACGTCTTATAGTGCGTTTTTTTACCGCTACTTCCTCAAATGCGTCATTAATGTTTTTCATTGCCAATGACGCATTGTGTCCTATTTTAAATTCGTAAAGGGCTCGAATTTCAACTGCCGACAGCATGATAAATAATTCCTAGAAAAAAAAATAACGGTACTTGTAACGAACCCTAAAATTCTCACACGGCAAGCAAACGTACCATTTTTTTTAAATTAAAACGAAAATTTAACATCTGGCAAAAATGTTTACTCGAGAACTTCATATATCCGACTGAGCGAAAATCGGATATTTCATGTACATTGTACAGACCAATGCAATGTTTTCTGCAGTAGAAAAACCACGTTCTGACGACACCTATGTCGCTGGAATTATTTTTCCACCATTTTAATGGCGGAACTACATTTTTAACTCAAAACTTTTCTAATCTCGATGGATAAAGAGTTTTCTACAAAGTTCTGCACATGTTTTCTAAAAAGTACTCTCACTTCTGAAACCTCAACTTCCAAGTTTTTATGTCTTGGTCCCAAAAAAAGGGAAACTTGTACTGTGAGAACTTCTTCGAATTCCTGCCTATCCATTTTGAACCTGCTCTGCAAGCTTCCTTTTATGATTCCCATGAAGCTGACAATATTTTCATTATCTCATGTTTGTTTTTACGTGTTTATTAATTAGTCCACATATAATCGGCCGTAGAATGGAAATTGTTATATTTTCTTCGCAAAGTAATGTTGTTGCAACTTGGAATGACTTCAAGATTTTAACTATCGCTTCTGTTTGTGACCATTCCCTTTCGCTTACTTCAGGTTTCAGAGCCAATGTTGGAGATGTAATACCTTTATGTGCCAAAACCGCAATAACAGCACTTCGATTTGCTAAGAGCCTTTCACATATTAAATAAGATGTATTCCATCTCGCAGGGCAACTTTGAATTAATTTTAGCTCATGCAAGCCAAATTGTCTCTGTGGAATATGTTCCCCATCCTCACCACAGGCGAACATTACCAACTTTAATAAATTAGCGCATTAGCTGGGTACCCGGGCAATTGTTGAAATGGGTATTACCCGCGTAAAATCAAGAGCACTAATAGAAATGCTGAAGGAGGTTCATTGCAAGCAAGATTCAATGAAAAGCATTCTCGCGGAAGAAATATAATAGAAAGAACTATCGGGGTCTCGAAAGGCAGATTCAGATGCTTACTACTGGCAAGGGAGCTTCATTACAAACTTGAAAAGGCAACACAAATCATAAATGCTTGTGTAGCACTGCATAACATATGCAATAAACATCGTGTTGAAGTTCCAGAATTAAATATTGAATATGCACAGAATGATAATTTTCCCAATAGTAATCAAGACATTGAATCTTTCAACGACGATTTCAATGAAGGCAGCCGAATAAGAGACACCATTTTAAGTTCCATGTGAACAAAACCATATTTTTTTTTAACAAATAAAAGAAAAAAATGTGACTAACTTCAAATAAAAACTAAAAAAAAAATTAAAAATTATTTATTTGAAGCTTTCGTTGTTCCAGCTCCAACATTTCAAGTTTCAACTTCAGTTTGGATTTCCTATCCCTTTCTTTGTTTTCCTTGTAGAGCTTTAATTTTTGCCTTTTAACTTTTAGAATTTCTTCCTTTTCTTCTTTGGCTATTTGAAGCTTCTTTTTTTGAATATTATTCAATATTGCTCATACTTTTTTTAATATCACCCAAAATATTGAGCATATTTTCGTGATAATTTACTTGGTCAGTAGTTTGAATTTCTAATAACGACATACGATCGTTTTGTAGTTTTCCCTTCCGAGCAGTTTTTTTCTTCTGTTGCTCAACATTTTCAACCGGAACTGAGTCAACCTGATCTGCAGATTGCTCATGGTCCACATCTTCAGTTCTAGTTTCACTTACATTGGAAGTATTAAAATTTTCCAATCCAAAATGTCTTCCAGGTGGATTAATGCATGTATCCAGTTTTAGCAATCCTGTAACAGCTTCTTCCAAATCGCTTTGGTTCCAATCGATTTGGACCTCCACCAGTGGCTATATTTCAATTTTTTTTTTTTTTTTAATTTTACATTTTAGGTCGATATACGTTCTGGAGGCCCTAAGCTATTCTACTCTACAGCGATTTTTGACCACTTTTCACGTGCTCCAACCTTAGAACAAAATCGCTTCGCGAGATCAACATCTTCCATCAACTGGACCAAACTACGCAGCTGTTTTTTATTACTAATTACTTTTTGGAACCTCTAAAAAAAAATTATATTTATTCATTTATATACTTCAAAACACACATTTTTTTAAATTTTTGTAGGAAACACCAACTCATCGACAGCAAAAATACGATTAATAGAAAAATTGACAAATGACAAGAAAGTCGATAAAAATTGTAATTCACAATACCGATTTTTGCTATCAATTGATGACTGATACAACGGATCAACAATCCTTTGACAGTTGACAGTCACAATACCAATTAATAAAATTAATTGGAAAATGGCAATTATTAGTTGATAGTTGGTCTTCGCAATAATACTGAATATTTAGGAATAAGAAAGACAAGAACAACGCCACTACACCTTCAATCTGATGGAATGGTCGAGCGAGTAAATCGGACCTTGAATGAGCATCTATCTACGGTCGCCAGCCACTGCCAGCAGGATTGGGATAAACACATTCCCCTCTTCTTAATGGCCTACCGAAACGCAATCAATAGTTCAACAGGACACACACCATCCGAGATCTTCAGCCCTATTTTGCTGTACGCCGGGGGGAATGTTTATTTCAAATACGAGTTTTCCGATTTTGCTATCCGTTGGAAGTGAAACACTCACTTGTCGGTAACGCAGGTCTGTATTCCACTATACGCACGAATCGATTATAGCGGTTGAGAAATTGCATTATATTGAGATAAACGATTAAATTGTGAATTCTAACTGTATTGAATAAAGCGATTTGTATTAAAAAGTTCTCTCATTTGTACCCACATAAACAGAATTACCCTTTGATCTTTTCTTTTGTGGTTGCGAAAGTTGTGAATTACTTGTAACTAAGTTATCTGATTTTATATCAATGGCTATTGAGACGTAGGTGGCAACTTGCTTCAACCAATCACTGAATTCATGTATACTTGGATAAACAGATGATGTTGCGATCGTATGTCTAGCCCATTCCTCTCTTTTGCTTATGGGCAACTTACTCACAAGCTCATCCAGTAAAGTTGGATTCAGCTAATGAGGCCCTGCAGATGCACTTTCTAGGAAAACTGTCAGATTCGATACCACTGTACTAAAATTTATTATTTCACTGATCCGCGTTTCTTTTATAGGGGGATAGGCTTTTATTGTGGCCAGTTGGCTTCTAATCAATATCTCAGGGCGTCCATAGTGAAATTTTAATATGCTCGTTACATTTTTGAAGCTGTTTGGATGTATAAGCAAGGCTTCTACTTGGTGTTTAGCAGCACCTTTGAGAGCCTTTTGCAGACGGGAGAGGTTTCCCAGATCGGTGTGTCCATACGCATTTGTTGTTTCCTTGAATGCCACTGAGAACATAGGCCATTATTCTGGTAACCCTGAGAATTCTGGCAGATCATATAATTTGCGATTGGATGAGGCTGCTGCTGTGTTAGGCAAGTTGGTGTAAAATTACTTATCAGTGGTAAGATTGGAGTGGCGCATTTGTGAGGACGCATGATGTAGATATGGTTGACGTATGGCTAGTAGTATAATACCTATTAGATTATTGTGGCACATACATGAGAATATTGGGACCCGTCCTGAGATGGAAAGCTGGCTGACACGACATACGGGGATTGAAGCGAGGAAGTAAAAGGCTGTCTGTGTAGTTGAGGAACTCTGGTCATTTTTCGGCATTTTGTGTAGCTGTTCGCAACGCAAGAAGTTCCCTTTGCAGACTGCATTTGTTCGACTCTATTTGGGCAAATGAAGTCTTGAGTTGCTTGATTTCCTCCCGCAATGCGGAGAGGGTTGCATCAGCGATTTGGTGATTCCCGACTTTAGTGGGATCACTTTTCTCCATTTCGGCGGCAATAGTTTTCCTCTGTGGCTTTTTGGCTTCGTGTTTGGGGACGTGTCATTAATTTTACCTTTAACTTCGGTTTGGAAACCAAAAAATGTTGTTGCTCGGGAAAATAAATACAACTCGTTCAATGGTAGTTTTGTTATCTATTAAATAATTATTAATTTGTAACATTGTTAGATAAATGTATATACATACTTACTTGTGTCATTACCTTTCGGGGGATATTTCTCAAATAATCACTCATCGAATCCGCCTCGTGGGCGCAAGTGAATTTTCGTTAAATCGACAAATTCGATAAGCGGAAATTCCAGTAATGACACAAGCAAGCATGGTCGCTATATACAGCGCTTATATTTGTTCAATCATTTATTCATATTGTAAAATATTTGTGTGGGTACAAATAATAGAACTTATTCTTTTCAATACAAATCCCTTTATTCAGTACAGTTACAATTCACTATTTAATTCTTTCTCTCAGTACAATTCAATTTCTCAACCACTTGTACTTTTCTTATCTTTTACTTAAACCACTTAATCACTAATCACTTCTCCTAATTAACACTTCAAATTACACTTTAGAACTGATTTGCATACCTTTGGGATGCTGGTATTTATACTCGAATGACATACTTCGAGAACAATCCTCGCCATCCAGCGTCCCATACAATTTCCAATTTGCTAGAAAATTCGATTCCACTCTCCAGTCGAGACTTTGTTATTCCAGTATCAAAATCTTCTGGTCTTCGACATTTTCTGCTAGATGTCGCTGCTCACATTTAAGTGGTTATCACAATATTATAATTATTTCATCCAATGACAGGTGGTGTGTAGAGTTGTGCTAAATCGTTCCTTTGTCGGAACGAACATGGAACGGTTCCTTTCTTAAAAGGAACTAGTTCCAACGATGTATCACAATTAAGAGATTCATGTCCGCGGATTTAAGTTGTTCCACAGACATGTTCGGGTAGATGGAATGATAGATGTCCATAGAACTACGTAGTTGAAGTTGAACACACAGTTGAATGACAAATACATGTGTGTGGAAATGTGTGAGTCAGAACAAAATAATGATTTTGCGAAGTGAACTTCTTGTGTGTGAACTATCGAACATGTTTAGGTGGAGTATGTGGAACGATTGAAACTAGTTCCGACAGCGGACATAGTTCCAGCAACTATGTGGGTCCGAAAGGACTCAACTCTAGTGGTGTGTATCGACGTGAGTTTTTCCAAAAACTGTCGTAATGTGAAAATTTAACATATGGTGGATTTTTCTTGTTTAAACTACACTGATAGGTCAGACTACTTACGAAGGGTCTTAGTCGTCCACATAATATGACAAACAAGATTTATATATACTCTTCTCCAGATTTTGGAGAAGTTGATTTATACACCGTGTCCAATCATCAGCTTCTGATTCGAACAGCTTGGCAGTTGAGCCCTCGGGTCTAGTAGCTTTCATGAACTTAAAACTTTAATCGGTGGACGGAAATATCGTCTGTTTTCGCCCAGATTGAGTTGGATGGCGATGATGGGCAACCTGATAACAGTCTAGACGATGCGATAGTCATTGGGCCACACGTCGCGCATTTATTTTACGACAGCTTCCGTCCTTATAACAGGCTATTAGTAGTTTCGTAACAGTATGGTTTTCACGTGGGTGGATAGTAAACCCCACGCATAACACATGCTGCACGGACCTTATCTTAACATTACCTCCGTATGTGTAAAATAAATGTATGCGCCGCGTTTTTTAATATTTCTTTTATTAATTTATTTGTGTTATATTGGTCTTCTCTGTTTGAGTGTTCTATCTCTACTACCACACAGTCGTTCATACCACCGTAAATGATGAAGCGGTATTGCCTGACTATGTCACACAGTTTAATTACATATTCATACATACATAGATAGCTGAATTACATTCGCACGTTTTTTTTTTTTAATATATGGTATTTCGGTTTATGAGGTTCTTAGAGCTTACTAACAATTACAATAATATTGTGATAACCACTTAAATGTGAGCAGCGACATCTAGTAGAAAATGCTGAAGACCAGAAGATTTCGATATTGGAATAACAAAGTCTCGACTGGAGAGTGGAATCGAATTTTCTAGCAGATTGGAAATTGTATGGGACGCTGGATGGCGAGGATTGTTCTCGAAGTATGTCATTCGAGTATAAATACCAGCATCCCAAAGGTATGCAAGTCAGTTCTAAAGTGTAATTTGAAGTGTTAATTAGGAGAAGTGATTAAGTGGTTTAAGTAAAAGATAAAAAAAGTATAAGTGGTTGAGAAATTGAATTGTACTGAGAGAAAGAATTAAATAGTGAATTGTAACTGTACTGAATAAAGGGATTTGTATTGAGAATAATAAGTTCTATTATTTGTACCCACACAAACATTTTACATTGGTGTCAGAAGTGGGATAGGACTTATTGTGTGTAAAAAAAAAAAACAAAAAAAGTGTTTTCTGACTATTTGAAAAAGCTAGAATGGGTCGAAAACTATTGCAGTTGACCCTCGTCCAACTCAAATCCGAGTTGAACAAGAGAAGCCTCAGCGCCAGTGGAGGAAAAAGTGACCTGGTGCTCAGACTTCAGGAGGCTTTGAACAACGAGGGTCATGATCCTGATGCATATTCCTTTGATGTTGACGAGGATGAACAGACAAGTACCGGAAGTGACATGTCTGCGATGATGCAACTCCTCTTGTTAAAAATGGGCGAACAGAAGAACAGTCTCGAACAAAAAATGGACGAACAGAAGAAAAATTTGGACGGTCTTCAACAGAAAATGGATGAACAAAAGAATAATCTGGAAAAACAAAAGAATAGTCTCGAGCAAAAGCTGGATGAACAAAAGAATAGTCTCTAACAAAAGTTGGATGAACAAAAGAATAGTCTAGAACAAAAACTGGAAGAACAAAATAACACTCTCCAGCAAAAAATTCGAAGAAATCGATGACAAATTTGAAAGAATAGAGAAGAACGTTGATGACAAATTTGATAGAATAGAGAAGAACGTTGATGACAAATTTGATACAATAGAGAAGAATGTTGGCGAAAAATTCGAAGAAATGGACAGCAAAGTTTAGAAACTGGCAAAAGAGCTCGACACAGTGCGAAAACAGAAACTGCGAGAATGTTCTTTAAGCGGTCCAAGGAGAAAAGATTTGAAGCCTCCCTCATTCGATGGCCAGACCTCATGGTCTCCCTATAAGAAGCAGTTTGAAATGGCTGCCTGTGCAAACGACTGGGACAATGAGGAAAAGTGCTTTGCCCTAACAATGGCCTTGCACGGTCCTGCAGCAGAATTGTTGCAAGCAGTAGACATCGAAAAGCATAAAGATTATGTGACTTTAGTGCAGGCTATCGAGAAACGGTTTGGGGACAGCCACATGCAGGAGGTCTACAAGGTCCAATTGCAAAGCCGAACGCAGCAAAGAGGAGAAACACTGCAGCAGCTCCAAGCAGACGTGAGTAGACTTGCACATCTGTCATACCCCACCGCAGGCCAGGAAATTATCGACGAAATGGCAAAAGATGCATTTATCAGGGGAATTGCAGATTCGAAGCTACAATCAGCAGTAAGGATGGCCGGGAAAAGAACCCTTGCTGAAGCACTTGCCTTCGCTCTGGCGATGGAAGCAGCCAATCAGGCTTCCAGGGGAACACATTTCGTCAGGGAAGTAGCATCTGTCGAATGTTCCTGCACAAGAATTAGTGCCGAGGAACGAGATACTCGACGGGATAGACGAATAATGCGCTGCTGGAATTGCAATAAAATAGGACACCTTCAAAGGCAGTGTAAAGAATCGTTGCGACGAAAAGACTGCCCTCACTGTGGTGACAAGCAAATAGAGGAAGAAACCCGCAGAAACAGCTATCAAGAAGCCGGTCAACCTTCCCGAAGCCATCAGTCGGGAAATGCTTAAGCACCAACTTCGCGGGGCAGAAGTTGGTAGCAGGAGTCGACGGCCCCAGGACCATCATCCAAGTCTCGCTGGCAAAACGACGCAGCGAAAGCCTTCTAGTAGAAGTAGTCAGTGGAAAAGAAAAATGGATGGCAACAATAGACACCGGTGCCACGGCCTCAATCATCAGGAGGAATCTTGTGCAGAAGTCTTGGCTGCATAACACTAGCAGCTGCAGCTTGCGAACAGCTACAGGAGCAACGATTAAGGTATATGGTGAAGTCCGCATAAAAATCCAACTGGCCGGAATAACATTCACTCACGCGTTTCTGGTAGCTGACATATGTGACGAGTGCATCATTGGTACAGACTTCATGAGAGAACATGGACTTGTAGTCGACTTGGGGGCACAAACCCTGAAATACGGAAACATGGAGATACCAATGATATACGGAAACGCCAATACCACAGTCTCAAATGTCGTCATCTGCAGCAATCAGAGTCTAGAGCCTTCGTCAGAAGCAATTTTGTGGGCAAAAGTGGAAGGTGGTCCTGGTAGCCACCGATTCTATTTGATGGAGCCAGAAAAGAAAAGAGACTTCATGGTGGGAAAGACCTTAGTGGAGCCAAAGAACAACATGGTCCCTGTAAGGATTCTAAATCCAAAGACATTCAGTGTAAAGGTGAAAAAGGGGGAGATAGTGGGAAAATGCGTACCTGTTGAGGCTATATCGACCACAACGGAAAAAAAGTGTGCAAAACCGGTCACAACAGTTCAGAGCATAAAAATCAAGAACAAAATTCTCAGCCTCTGTAATCTGGACGAAGATCAGCGAATCCTGGCAGAAAAACTAATCGGTGAGTACGCTGATATATTTGCTACACAAGACGGAGAATATGGACGTACGCATATTGTTCAACACCACATTGACACCGGAGACGCTCGACCAATCCGTCAACCTGCAAGGCGTCTTCCATTGGCAAAGCAAACAGAAGTTGCCGAAATGATGTCGAAGATGAAAGCTGAGGGAGTGATTGAAGAATCGCAAAGTCCGTGGGCATCTCCAGTGGTCCTCGTGAAGAAGAAAGATGGCAGCACGAGATTTTGTGTAGACTACCGACGTCTGAATGATGTCACTAAAAAGGACAGCTACCCACTTCCGAGAATCGATGACACTTTGGATATGCTTTCTGGAGCGAAATGGTTTTCAACGCTTGACTTGAAGAGCGGTTACTGGCAGGTAGAGATAAATCGTACGGACCGTGAGAAAACTGCCTTCACTACGGGAAGCGGTCTTTGGCAGTTTGCAGTGATGCCGTTTGGACTGTGCAACGCTCCGGCCACCTTCGAGCGACTAATGGAACGAACATTGCAAGGACTCACCTGGAAAACCTGCCTAGTATATTTGGACGCCGTTATCGTCATAGGTAAGACGTACGAGGAGCACCGCGAAAATCTAAAAGAAGTGTTTGAGAGGCTACGAAGTGCTCATTTAAAGCTCAACCCGGAAAAGTGCGCCTTGTTTCGTTACACTTACAGAAAAAGGCCGACAGTTCAGGTGGTCTGGAGAATGCGAAAAACATTTCAAGAACTGAAGCGACAGCTGTGCAATGCCCCCATCTTGGGTTACCCGACGCCCGGAAAAATGTTCATCGTGGACGCAGACGCTAGCAATGTTGGGGTCGGAGCTGTGATTTCCCAGGTTCATGATGGTCAAGAGAAAGTGGTCGCATATTACAGTAAAGTACTCTCCAGACCTGAAAGGAACTACTGTGTAGTTCTTCTGGCTTTAATTCTGGCTACGAAGCATTTCCATAAGTACCTCTACGGACAAAAGTTCATTCTCCGGACAGACCACGCAGCTCTGAAATGGCTACTCCAATTTAAGAACCCTGAAGGCCAAGTTGCAAGATGGATCGAGCAGTTGCAGGGCTACGACTTTGAAGTGCAACACCGCAAGGGAACACTCCACTCAAATGCTGATGCTCTCTCTCGTCGACCGTGCGGGGTAAAATGCGAACACTGCAACCGTAAAGAAGCGAAAGAACAGGCAACTATCCAAATGATCAGGACTGAACCAATAGAGGGTTGGAGTATAGACGAAATCCGTTATTCCCAACAGGCAGACAATGACATCGAACCAATATTGGCCTGGAAGGAACACGAGGAAAGACCAAGCTGGCAGCAGATATCAGATCGGAGCCAAACTCTGAAGGCATACTGGGCACAGTGGGACTCGCTTTTTGTGCAAGATGGATTGCTGAAGAGAAAATGGGAAAGTGCAGATGGGACAACATCTCGTATGCAGCTAATTGTGCCACGGTCCAGAGTCAACCAAGTACTCCATGAAATACATGACGGAATCTCAGGAGGCCATTTGGGAATAAACAAGACGTTGGAAAAGGTAAGGGAACGTTTCTATTGGCTAAGCGCTAAACAAAATGTCGAGAATTGGTGCAAAAAGTGCATAAGGTGTGCGGCTACCAAGGGTCCAAAAGTAAAGCCACATGGACAAATGCAACAATACAATGTCGGAGCACCTTTCGAACGAATAGCCATCGACATCGCTGGGCCGTTTCCCGAAACCTCTAATGGAAACCGATATACTCTCGTAGTCATGGATTACTTCAGTAAGTGGCCGGAAGTATTTGCCATCCCAAATCAAGAGGCTAAGACCGTAGCCGAACAGATAGTCAACAACTGGGTGAGCAGATTTGGGGTCCCAATGGATCTGCACTCTTTGAATCAAAAGTCTTCCAGGAAATATGCCAATATTTGGGAATAAGAAAGACAAGGACAACGCCACTACACCCTCAATCTGATGGAATGGTCGAACGATTCAATCGGACCTTGAATGAGCATCTATCTAAGGTTGTCAGCAACTGCCAGCGGGATTGGGATCAACACATACCCCTCTTCTTAATGGCCTACCGAAACGCGGTCCATAGCTCAACAGGGCACACACCATCCGAGATCTTATTTGGTCAAACAATTCGGTTGCCAAGTGAAGCAAAAGTCGGATCCGCACCGACGGAGCCCAAAGAGGTGAACGAGTACGTGAATGACTTACGCAGCAGGATTCGTAAATTGCATGAAGACACCAGAGAAAAGATGAAGCTAGCAAGCAGCCGCATGAAAACTAGGTACGATATCAAGGCGAAATCTTCCGGTTTCAACGAAGGAGATCTGGTTTGGCTGTATAATCCTCAGCGTAAGAAAGGCAAATCACCAAAATTGCAACAGGACTGGGAAGGTCCATACAAGGTGATAACCCGCATTAATGACGTTGTCTACCGGATCCAGCGTGGGAATCGAGGAAAATTGAAAGTGGTCCATTTGGATAGAATGTGTCATTTCAACGGGATGCTGAATGACGAAGTTGTTCGGGACGAACAACTGTAGGGAGGGAGCAATGTGATAACCACTTAAATGTGAGCAGCGACATCTAGCAGAAAATGTCGAAGACCAGAAGATTTCGATATTGGAATAACAAAGTCTCGACTGGAGAGTGGAATCGAATTTTCTAGCAAATTGGAAATTGTATGGGACGCTGGATGGCGAGGATTGTTCTCGAAGTATGTCATTCGAGTATAAATACCAGCATCCCAAAGGTATGCAAGTCAGTTCTAAAGTGTAATTTGAAGTGTTAATTAGGAGAAGTGATTAAGTGGTTTAAGTAAAAGATAAGAAAAGTATAAGTGGTTGAGAAATTGAATTGTACTGAGAGAAAGAATTAAATAGTGAATTGTAACTGTACTGAATAAAGGGATTTGTATTGAGAATAATAAGTTCTATTATTTGTACCCACACAAACATTTTACAATATCTTGAGCTTATGTTCTATATTTCAACACTTTAATGCTTTACCGGGTTGCCGTAACGCTCCGGCGCCATGACTACTCTACCTGACCTAGTTACAATGTTTGGCTGATCATTAATGTTAATTTCGCAGCTATCAATAATGCCGTCCTCGGAATTTCCATGCGCACTATTATCTTCTGACGCGTTACATGATTCTTCAACACTAGAATTCTAATTATTTATTTGCGGATTATCAATGCTTGCGAAGGCTTCATCATTTACTACATTTCTTGGTGAACTATTAAGATACCTTCTTATATATTGTCTATTTCGTCTAAATTTGTTCCCCTCGGTATCTTCTACAATATAAGATCTATCATTAAAATTTTTTACAACGGTACCATACGACCAATCTTTTTTTTGTTTTCCAAAACATTACATTATCGCTCGATTTCAAACTGGATAGGGGATTGGATGCTCTATTATAATAGTTCGCTTGTATTTTTTTTTCGCCATCTATTCTTTTCACGATTTCCTTCGCACTAACATCGTGTGGCTTTAAATTGCTTGTGGTCGTAGGTATTTTTGTTTTGACCTCCCGTCCCATGAAGAGTTGGGCAGGTGACAGCAACATATTTGCTAACGGTGTAGCGTTATACTCTAAAATTCGACACCTAAATTCTTTTTCACGACCCTCATAATAAAATTTTCTTAATATTCGTTTTCCTATCGCCACACCCTTCTCAGCCAAACCGTTACTCCGTGGATAGCGCGGGCTAGAAAATGCAAGTCTTACGTTAAAATCTTATACAAACTCTTTAAATTTACGACAATTAAATGGATTGTTATCTGACCGAATCTCAAGAGGAAAACCAAACTTTGTAAAGAATTGATCCATTAATATGTTTATTAAGTGACCTATCGCTTTGTCTTTGAGCCGTTCAATACATAACCAATTTGAATATGCGCCAATTACTGCCAAATATAGCACCCCGGCATGCTCAAAAATATCTACAGCAATTTTTTCCCATGCAAACTCAGGTGATTCATGCTGTTTTAATGGTTCTTTTGCATTGTTATACCGGTGCTTTTCACATACTCGACATCGTTGAACGTTTTACTCTGTCTTTGGACATTCCTGGCCAATAAAATAATTTCCTTGCACGCAATCGAGTTTTTTCAACACCCAAGTGAGGAGCATGCAACATATTAATGATCTGACTTCTCAATACTTCGGGCACAATCAACTTGTCACCGAAGAACAAAATCCCCTCATTGACACTAATCTCACTTTTAATTTTGTAAAATTGCTTGCATTCTGAACTCAATATCTTGTAATGTGGCCATTCACCAGCATGAAACTTCAAAATCTGCCCTAAACATTCATCATTGAGAGTAACCTAATGATAATATATTTTGTTTCTTTCGGACAAGTCGGTTAACAAGACTATGGACGACATAATTCAGTTCTGGTTTCTCTACATCTGACGCACTTACATGGGCCCTTGATAAACAGTCGACCAACAATAATTGCTTCCCGGGCACATATTTTAATTTTAGACCTGGGTACTTTAATATTAACATAAACATCCGTTGGAGCCTGACTGTTACCTTGTTTAGCTCCCTCTTCATCAACGCTTCGAGTGGTTTGTGGTCGGTATGAACTTCTACCTCCCGACCATAAATGTAAAAATGAAATTTCTCACATGCAACCACAATGGCGAGTAACTCCTTTTCAATTTGGGCCCATCTTTGCTCACTTGACAATAGGTTTCTTGAAGCGAACGCTACTGGTTGACCTGCTTGTAGAAGAACGCAACCCACACCGTCCTTAGAAGCATCAGCCTGAATTACTAGCGCCTGCTTGGGGTCAAACATACGTAAAACCGGTGCCTTACTTATTATATTTTTTATATTTCAAACTCTTTTTGATGCTCCACTTGCCACTCCCACTTCTTTCCTATTCTTGTAAGGTCTCTAAATCTTGTTGTTATGATCGACAAGTTAGGTATAGGCCGTTTACGAAAACGTCATTTGATCGTCAAATTGATCGTCATTTGCAATACTTAAGGGTTGCAAACATCAAACTGCAAACGTCATTTGGTATCGTTGATCTGTGTCATCTACATGATTTTTTTCTTGCAAGAGCATTTGACGTTTTCGAACGGAGCAAAATGGAACCCTTGACAAAATTTATTGAGAAATTGGAAAAATTAGCCGATTTTATGTTCACGAGACTGAGATTCCCCTTAATATTCGGATTCACTCATTTTTTTCCAATTTTTTTAATGCACAGCGCAGATTTGTGGCTGCTTTTCTGCAGCGCAGTTGACGTTTATAAACATCTGCCCTGCAAACAGTGCATTATCGAACATGCTGCAAATGTAGTGATTTATGATGTTGTTTTCGAACAAATGACTTTCGCAGCTTGCATTTAAGAACATTTTGCAAAAGCAATTTGATGCAGATGACGTTTTCGAAAACGACCATATATTTTGCTAAATATTTACACAAACCCAATAGTCTCATCACACCTGCCCTGTCTTGGGGAGGTGGTAATTCAACTATGGCCCTAAGATATTTGTCGTCTGGTTTCATTCTTCCCGCTGATATTGACTGGCCCATGAATTTTACCTGTGTCTGTCTGTACTGTAATTTATCTCTATTAAATTTGATATTATTTGCCCTCGCTCTTTGTATGACCTTTGTAAGTGCTCGATCGTGATCTTCGTAATCTACGCCTGAAATAATTAAATCATCAAAATAGATCTCAACGCCTGGTATATCCCCAAATAATTGAACCATTTTTCTCATGAATTGCTCAGGCGCACTACTGATACCAAACGGCACCCGATGCCATCTAAATCGACCAAACGGAGTGATAAAAGTCGTCATATCTGAGCTCACGTCATCCAGTTTCCACTGCCAGAATCCATTTTTGAGATCCTTCACGGTGAACTGATTTATTTGCAAGTCGACTAGTAATGGATTCAGCTGTCGGAATTGAAAAATGCTCCCTGCGAATGCATTCGAATGGTTTCGGATCCAAGCACAGGCGTAGCGACTCATCAGATTTCTCTACGATCTGTAAATTGTTCACCCATTCAGTTGGGTGCTCTACTAGACTAATAACACCGTCATCAACCATAACCTTCCACTGGGCCTTAAGCCTATCGTGCAAACTAAACGGAATTTTCTTTTTGTAGGCGAGTACAGGTTTGGACCCGTCTTTTAATTGGATGTTGATTTTACCGGGGATGCGACCTAGACCCTCAAAAATATCGTTAAACTGACTACAAAAAATCTCTTTAGAATTAGGCATTCTACTATCTTTGATAGCGTGAATCCGCTTTATAAGGTTCAGAATTTCACAATCAACACGACCCAAAATGGGTTGAAATTTACTACGAGTATCAACTACTTCGAAGTCAATTGGCACCGTTTCTTTTTTTAATTCACAACAATGTTATCTTTACAAAAGAACTGATTTTATTATTATTATATGCAAACAAATAACTTAGATTTTTGTAATGAATCCAAATAATTCATTTTTTTTTTATATATTTCCAAGGTATGCAACTAACATCTGCACCCGTATCCAATTTGAAATCGATCTTGACATTATTGAACTTCATTTGTTTATACCAACCAACATGTTTTTTGAAATAACATTTTTTTTACTTGATATAAATTACCTTCATCAAAATATCTAAAATTAATGGAATGACTTCCGCCCCTCACTGCTGTTTGAAATGATTCAGGAGTTTTCCTACCCTCCGTTTCTTTATTATCGTTCGACTAGTATTCAATAACATTTACTGATTTCTGTTGCTTGACTTTCGACGAAATTTGCTTTTACACACTACTGCGAAATGACCACCTTTACCGCAAACTCTGCACTTGCGCCCATCCACCAATGCCAGACAGTACTTTTCATGTTGTTCCGTTGCTGCCATTCCACAGCGTTCACCTGCTGACGTATTCCTAGATCGATTATCGTATGACTGGTTAACTGTTCTCTTTGCCAATGTGTTGATTACGAGGGGCGTTCAATATATTCTCGGTATCGATATGAAGGAAAATGCGAATTCAATTTAAATTGTTTTTATTTTTCAATATAATCTCCCCTAACATCAATGCATTTGTTACATCTTGAGATAAGCTTTTTTAAACCCTCAAAAAAATAAACTTCCTCTTTCTCTGCAAAATACCCATTTATTGCCGACTTGAGTTCTTCATCATCCGAAAATCTTTTTCCACGAAGACATTTTTTCAAATCCGGAAACAGAAAATAATCACTAGGGGCAAGGTCTGGACTATAGTGTGGGTGTTGGATTTCTTCGAAACCACAATCTCGCACAGCAGCCTTGGAAACTCGCGCCGTGTGAACAGGAGCGTTGTCATGAAGAAGCAACACACCCGCTGCGAGTTTACCCCGTCTTTTATTTTTAATTTCCTCCCGCAAATTATGCAAAGTGGAAGCGTAAGATGTGGCGTTGATGGTTTCACCTTTTTTTTTGTACTCAATGAGCAAGATTCCCTTTGAGTCCCAAAAAACTGTGGCCATGAGCTCCCCGGCAGACGGAGTGACTTTGAACTTCTTCGGGGGGTCTGTTACTTTTTTATGCCACTGCATGGACTCTTGTTTGCTTTCAGGGTCATAGTGGTGGACCCATGTTTCGTCCCCAGTAACAATTCGATCCATAACACCGTCCGCGTTCTCACTACACATCTCCAAAAGCTCTCTACAGCATGCGATTCTCACTTTTTTCTGAGGCGCTGTGAGCATTCGTGGCACCCACCTTGCACTGACCTTTAAAAGGTTAAGATGGTCATGAAGAATGGTGTGAATGGTACCAATTGAAAGCTTGGTGATCTCTGCCATCATTTTCACCTTTATTCGGGCATCCTCAAGAACAAGTTTTTCGACTTCTTTGATGCTTTCTCCCGTACAAGCAGTAGCCGGGGCGCCGGAGCGGGGGTCGTCTTCAATGCTCTCTCTGCCTCTCTTGAACTCACTTGACCACTTTTGCACAGTTGATAATGAAGGTGCGGAACCCTGGTAAACAGCCACCATCTCTTCATGAATAGTTTTTTCACTTTTTCCTTGCTTAGTGAGAAATTTAATTACAGCGCGATGCTCAATTTTCACCATCATCGTCTCAGTTGCCATTATGATTCTGTTTAACTAGAGATAAAACGCGAATTAATAATCACATTTATATGAAATTTTACATGAATGCACTAAAATAATAGTATTACTTGATAAATAAGCCAATTTATATATACAACCACAGCTTCACCCCGATATCGAGAATATGTTGAACGCCCCTCGTACCTCCACCTTCGGCTCGTGTTCTTCCGCAGATAGCAGCTTGATGTTTTACGCAGACAATTCAGCGATTTTACATTTTGAGATCACTTGATCGAGCGTGTCCTCACTTTATTCTAGCAGTTTCGGCTGTAATTTCTTGTTATCCAACCCAAGAAGTATTTTGTCCCTAATCACACGATTGCCCGCAACCACTGGCTGTGCATTGAAACTCACAGAACTTGGCTTGGGTTCGTATCTCAGTTTCGAATTCGATAAACGGTTGGTCTTTTTTCTGTGCTATGCACACAAACTTATATGTTTCCATTACCACGTTGCGACGCTGGATACAGTATTCTTCAAACCGCGTCATAACTACCGCTAAGGTTCTCTGAGCTTCTGGGAGTGCGAGGGCATTGAATATTTCAATGCCCCTCTCTCCAATATGGTGCAGAAACAAGGCCACCTTCACTGATTCCTGCAACTTGTCTCCTGCTTGTCTCCATGCTTGTCTCCTGCAACCAAGTTCATTTCACTTGGCCCTTTTATACCTTGTTCCGCCATTTTGCACTACACTCTTAAAGTTTTCTTTATTTTTTTATACACCTGACACCATGTAAAATAAATGTATGTGCAGCGTTTTTTAATATTTTTTTTATTAAATTATTTGTGTTACATTTGAGTCATAGACAAACTAACCTAGATGGCAAACTTTCCAGATATTGGAAAATCAAAACCGGTTTTCTACTGCACGCCCCTAACCGTGTGACTCTGCCTGTGAATACATGTGAATTGTGATCAATAGCAATTCCCCTCCTTTTTTATACAAACCACGCCCATTTTAACCAAAAAACGTCATCCATATTACACACACTCGTGCAAATCACTCTCATTCTAGCAATTTTACTTGTAAATTGCTCTCATTCTAGCAAATTTTGACTTTTTTGTGTGTCGTCTGTGCGAAAGTTAAGGGTTTGCAAACGGATTAGTAGAGTTTGACATCTAGGTTAGTTTATCTATGGTTTGAGTGTTCTATCTCTACTACCGCATAGAAGTTTATACCACCGTAAATGATGAAGCGGTATTGCCTGACTATGTCACAAAGTTTAATTACACATACATACACACATAGATAGCTGAATTACTTTTACAGTATGCGTTAAACTCAGCTGGTAAGCAATCCACATCCGATGTCCTCCCGTCCCCAACACTTCGTTGACTGAGTAGATCACAAATCCATTCTCTCAACATTATTTCCATTCAACAGCGACTAAAAATATTGTTAAAATACATCTTAAATACCCTGTGCATCGGTGAATAAATTTTCTTCACTGCTTCTTTAAAAAGCGCATGTTTACACCTTACAGCCTGCTGTTTAGTCTTCCCATAAGGCTTCTGGATGTTGTTCCTATCCCGATTCTTTAGGCTAGCAGACTGCATATGTTATTTGGCTTCAGCGGAATGTGTGTATATCTGCTCTTTGTAGTCTTTAGTTATTGCGGCCCTGTTAAAGCGGTGAATTTTAAGCTCTCCTTTACTGTGTCCGACTCCGAATTTACCTGCGATGTGAAAACAGTCAGAGTAAACGTATTGCTGCCTTGAAAGTGTACATTAGAAACGCGATTATGCGATTAAGATATAACCAAACTGCTTTGTAGATCCGTAGTTTTGGGAATCGAATGCTACTTATCACCGTATTACTAGCCAACCACCAATAATACACTTTAATGCAGTTCTAAGTTTTGCGACTGACGCCTTGTTTAAATATTTTCTTTTTATTTTATCATGAAGAGGCATTACAATTTTTATTCCTAAAACAATGATTTATTATAAGACGAAAATATGCATGTGCTTGTACTGAATTAATACACATACCGACAAATTTACTTCGAAAATGCCTATGTAAACACTTTTCATTTTCTATACATATGTATTTACATACATACATATATATATATTAATTATTAAATGTGTGTACATATAAATGTATATATGTTTGCAAATATATATACATATCAATATATGTATACACCTGTGTAAACATGTGGGTAGATTTGCAAATTATAAATGCGCATAATATGCACATATATATATATATTTATATAGCCATATACATATATATATGTTTTAAGTTTGAACTGTTTTTTTTTAGCGGTAATTTAAAACGTAGAAAAATCAATAATCAAGTAAATCAAACCCGTTAGCTACAAATTCATGACGTACTTCATATCGATTTTTTTTTTGTGATTTAATGATTTAAGCAAAATTTTTAAAAATCTTTACAATTGTGTTATACTTCATTTGTAAGTAAATAAATCTCTCTTCCACAGTTACTCGTACGTTACTTTTGCAAATAAAATTGTTTTTAATTGTTAATTTCGTACCCCAGCTTTTCAGTATTTTTTGTTTGCATTTTTTTTTATTTAGTTTTAAGTGTGCGTGTGCATGTTTTTTCTGTGTAAGGAACGAATTTTACGTTGGGTAAATATTACAATTAATGTTTGTTTCGTTGTGTTTCGGTTTGACACAAGATTCGATACGACACACTTTGAAGTGCAGTTTTTTAAGGACTTGAGAGTATATACATACAATAGACATACATATGTATGTATATGCACATATTTTTGAATATACATATGTGCATATACTGTATGCTCATATAAACGCAAACAAATGTATATGCTGCAGAAATACGTTGGTACACATAGATTCTATGTACAAAAACATTTTACTTTTAAAAGCAGTGTTCATAACTGTGTCTATTCCGTACAACATACATATGTCAACACTATCTGCATATGCGTGACGTAGTATATATATATATACCTATATGCATATAAGATGATAGTATATGATAAGATATGTATAAAATAAACAATAAAGACTTAACATAATAAAAAAAAAAAAAAAAAAAAAACAATAAAACGAGCATTGCATTGGCTTTCTACTTTTTTCTGTTGAAGGTGTTAAAATTATTGTTACTGCTCTTTTCTGGTTGGGCTTTATTTATTTTGATGCAGGTTTTGTATAATTATATATGTAGGTTTTTAGCTTAGAGTAGGAAACTGGCGCTCGTCATCAACCTTTGGTGCATGCTGACCACCCCGTTGTTGTCTTTCCCCACCAGTGTCCTGATATAAACATAAATTATGTATTTGTATATTATATAAATTTCAGTTTATAATTACCCTTCTTGTATTCTCATTTCTTGGTCTGCCCACATTAACACGGGCGCCTTCCGAACGACCAACATTAGCACCACTAGTGTGGCCTACACCACTAGCTGGACGATCAGTGGTACCAAGTGGTCGTACACCGCGTCCGCGTCCACGACCCATACCACCGCCACCACGGCGGCCATCATTAAAATGAAATTGAATGTCTAAAACACGTTGCAGACGTCCGACACGTTGAGGATACATTGATGGGTCATATTCTAATTCCTCTTCGCTATCGCCTTCCTGTAAAGACAATTTATACAAAAAGAAAAAACAATATATATAAAAATCAAAATTAACTAATACAAAATTTATAAAAGAAAATAAAACAATGATTTGTGAATACGATATTCAAAAAATCTTTAAAATCCGCAGCTCCAAGAAATTTGTTTGTTACTTGAATATGTTTAATGTTGTTAATGAGTTGTTTCCCAACCTTCTTTAAAAAAAACACAGCAAAGGACCAAGAACAAAAAACTTAACCAAGAACTTCAATAAGAGCGCATTTAAAATTAATCAGAAAATCTCTTTTCTTAAAACAACTAAAATTGAAATTTGTAATACTATTGTATAAATTGAATAATATTAGAAGTCAATAATCGATGTCCCTGCGTCTTTATTCCTCTGTCTGCCAACCAGCAAACAGCGCAACGAATGCAGAAATTAAATAGAACCAAGCGATTTAAGAAATATTTGACACCCTCTGATCTGGCCTCAATATATAAGGCATTCATCCGCCCAAAATTGGAGTACAACTCCCACATCTGGTCAGGTGCTCCTAAAACATCTCTGCACCTGCTAGATAGGATTCAAAACCGTGCGATAAAACTTATTGATGATACTAATATCAGTCAATCAATGGACACCCTCGAACACCGACGAAATGTCTCGTGTCTCACTTTGTTTTATCGCTATTTCCACCACCAGTGCTCCACTGAAATCGCCAGTAGCATTCCACCCATTCAAACTTTCAACCGTAACACCCGTCTCGCTATGAATGCTCATTAGTATACCATCAAGCTCATTTTCGGGCGTACTCTTAAATATCGTGATTCGTTCCTAAGCCGTACAACTCGCTTATGGAATGCCCTGCCGACATCTGTATTTCCTGGTCGATATAACTTGCAAACATTTAAAAAAAAAATGTACATCGGTACCTCTCTTTTCTTCCTCCCTAAATTTCCTTTGCCCGCGATCACCTTAAGGGTACACAAACCCCTTGAGCGCGCGCTCATTATTTAAAAAAAAAACACCCATATGTCGATTATACTCTTTTATTATAAATGGACAGTCAACTTCTATTTGTTGATGTTTTTTCCTGTCCCATCGTGAAGATTTAGAGGGTGACGGAACAAGCTCTCGAGACAGAAATGGTTTGAAACCAACATAAGTCGAAAGTAGTCGAACACTTTTGTTCTCCATCCACAAAACGCTGCTTATATTTATTGAGTTAGCGTTAGCGACATATTCCTCGGAATATTCTCGCTCAACTTTTCGCTTCATCAGCTCAGCATCGCTCGACAATTTTATTTTTGGCACTCGATTTGAGCGCACGGTTCCCAAACTATATATACCACGGCTTCTTAGGTATGTTAGCAGTCCCAATGATGTGTAAAAATTATCAAAATATAGAATATGGTTCACGTTGTCTGGAATTTTGTTGGACAAACGTACCATGATGTTTGATGAAGCTCCGAGATCTGGTGCATTTTCTGGTACCACGTTGTCTCCTGGACCAGAATTGCCGAGTAGGGCAACATTTTTGTAGCACACATCTGTTCGTCTACACAAAGACGATGAAGCATCGGAACAGATCCAAAGCGCTCGTTGAAGTGGGTTATAAGTGGTCGAATTCGATGCAACTTGTAGTATCCAGGCTGGCCGTTCGGGATCATAGTCGAGTTGTTATTGAAATGCAAGAACTGGCGCATTTGTTCGAATCTCATCCGTGTCATTGTGGTCCGAATTGCTTCCAGCGAATGTTTTCCCCAGTAGGAACGAACATTTGGACCTTGTTTATTGGTAATAAATCGAGTTTCGATGTTCTGCTGGAACGCATACAAATTCATTTCATCAACCATATATTGCATAAATTCATCAGTCACAAAGTAATGGAAGAAATGAAATCAAATTGTGTTTTCATCACTTCATCTGGCAGCTCTTTTACCCGCGAAAAACGACTTCGTTTACATGCAGCTGCATATATTTTTTCTCCACAACATGGATTTGAATTCCTAAGCATCTAGAAATAATCACCAAACTCAACGTAAAATTATTCTTCGAATCAGGGTCAGTTATTGACAGGGATACTTGCAGAGCACTTACCCACACTCGCAGCAGAAGAACCCCATCCGCTATACATCCCATCCTCGAGGCACGAAATAAACTGGACTTTCCCCTAACCAAAACAGCCAAATTTACTCCAACGCTTCCTCCTTGGTCTCTTCACAAAGATTCAGTTATCCTTGATATACAAGAAATTCGGAAGGACAGCACCAGCAACGCCATTTTTAAAGCGCGATTTTCCGAAATCTGTTGTTCTTTGAAAAACATAGAATGGAACTTCATATATACAGGTTTCAAAAACAGATTTCAACACCGCTTTTGCAGTAGTAGCCCAGGACGGTTCTGTTCTTACACAAGGTAATGTACCTAATATTACTTCCATCTACACAACCGGGGCATTAGCCATACTGGAGGCCATTAAGATCAGTGTATTAAGAAAAGGAAAATGGGCAATCTGCTCTGATAGCTTATCAGTATTACGAGCCGTTGTCAACCCAAGAAACGACGCAGATGTAATAGCCAAAATCCACAATATTCTTTACAAAGCCAATACAAAGTTAAAGCTTATCTGGACTCCGGACCCTGTAGGAATAAAAGGTAATGGATTAGCAGACGCCGCAGCTAACATGGCACTTAACAGTCCAACTTTCACATTTAAAAGCCTTTCTCGGCTTGATTTAAAAAGGCACATTAAACAAATATGCCATAGCCAAATAGTAATGGACTGGGAAGACTACACCTTATCAATCCAACCAAAGTTAGGACTATCTTCCCTTTGGGCTTAAACCCGACCTTAAGACTTTCATCCGACTACGCCTTGGTCACACGGCCTATACTCACCAACACCTACTCAAGAACGAACCCCCACCTATCTGCCCCAACTGCTTTAACACATTAAACATCGCTCAAATATTAAGTATTTGCTTCCAATTAGGACACCCAAATCTCTACAACATCAATTGCGACCCCAACCTCATAGACATATTAAAGAACCAAACAAGTGCAATATTTTAAAAATAAAAGAATTTGTTAGCCGTTTCAATATTATTATATGAAAATGTATTTATTTCTTAGAGCCGAAAGCTGTTGCTGCTAATTGCTCTTATCCTTAGTATTATTAACAATTTAATAAATAAATAAAAAAAATAAATTGTGATCGAATACCATCGAGCTTGCCGGTATCATCTGGGGTGCCTCAAAGATCTCTCCTTGGCCCTCATTTGTTCACGATGTTCATAAATGATATATATACGAGGGGCGTTCAACATATTCTCAGTATCGGGGTGAAGCTGTGGTTGTACTCGTATATTTAAATTGACTTATTTATCAAGTAATACTATTATTTTAGTGCATTCATGTAAAATTTCATATAAATGTGATTATTAATTCGCGTTTTATCTCTAGTTAAACAGAATCATAATGGCAACCGAGACGATGATGGTGAAAATTGAGCATCGCGCTGTAATTAAATCTCTCACTAAGCAAGGAAAAAGTCAAAAAACTATTCATGAAGAGATGGTGGCTGTTTACCAGGGTTCCGCACCTTCATTATCAACTGTACAAAAGTGGTCAAGTGAGTTCAAGAGAGGCAGAGAGAGCATTGAAGACGACCCCCGCTCCGGCGCCCCGGCTACTGCTTGTACGGCAGAAAGCATCAAAGAAGTTAACCTTTCAAAGGTCAGTGCAAGGTGGATGCCACGAATGCTCACAGCGCCTCAGAAAAAAGTGAGAATCGCATGCTGTAGAGAGCTTTTGGAAATGTGTAGTGAGAACGCGGACGGTGTTATGGATCGAATTGTTACTGGGGACGAAACATGGGTCCACCACTATTACCCTGAAAGCAAACAAGAGTCCATGCAGTGGCATAAAAAAGGAACAGACCCCCTGAAGAAGTACAAAGTCACTCCGTCTGCCGGGAAGCTCATGGTCACAGTTTTTTGGGACTCAAAGGGAATCTTGCTCATTGAGTACAAAAAAAAAGGTGAAACCATCAACGCCACATCCTACGCTTCCACTTTACATAATTTGCGGGAAGAAATTAAAAAGAAAAGACAGGGTAAACTCGCAGCGGGTGTGTTGCTTCTTCATGACAACGCTCCTGTTCACACGGCGCGAGTTTCCAAGGCTGCTGCGCGAGATTGTGGTTTCGAAGAAATCCAACACCCACCCTATAGTCCAGACCTTGCCCCTAGTGATTATTTCCTGTTTCCGGATTTGAAAAAATGTCTTCGTGGAAAAAAATTTTCGGATGATGAAGAACTCAAGTCGGCAATAAATAGGTATTTTGCAGAGAAAGAGGAAATTTATTTTTTTGAGAGTTTAAAAAAGCTTATCTCAAGATGTAACAAATGCATTGATGTTAGGGGAGATTATATTGAAAAATAAAAACAATGTAAATTGAATTCGCATTTTCCTTCATATCGATACCGAGAATATATTGAACGCCCCTCGTAAAAGGATAATTTACTGCGATTATCATATCTATGCGGATGATGTGCAGTTATACAAAAAAATACACACATCTGCAGTGTCTTCTAGTATCGAAAACCTTAATACAGACCTCGATTCCATATTTATTTGGTCACAAAAAAAACTGCCTTAGCCATAATCCTTCAAAGACTAAGTCACTGTTGATTGGTAGTAACAATCAAGAGACTGTGATTTTGCCTCTTGTTATCAATAATGATGTCATTGAGTTTGTTACTAAAATTAAAAATTTGGGATCTTTTTTTAACAGACAACTCAACTGGACCGATCACATAAACTTCGTTGTCTCAAAAATATATGGCGTTCTAAGGGGATCGAGCCCGACAAACCGGTACCTGCCTGTCACAGTCAAAATGAAACTTATTAAGTCTTTCGTCCTGCTCATTATACTTTACGGATGCTAAATCTTCGCATGCTTAGATTCTTCGTCCTTGAGAAAGCTAAATGTCGCATTCAACAGCTGTGCTAGATATATATATAATTTGAGAAGGTATGATCACATATCCGCCTTTACTAAACAAATAGCTGGGTATTCACTGGATACAATTCTAAAATATCGAACTAAGGACTAAGCACTGCATAGAATTGTTTACTCTGGTACGCCGCTCACAAAAATCAAGTTTGTGCACTCTCAGGGAACTCTTAATCTAATTACCTCCTAGGTACAAATTTATAAATAGCAGTCATCAATTTTTCACTCATGCTGTGCGCCACTGGAACAGTCTCCCAATAAACATCAAAAGAGTGAGCACAGAAAATCGTTTCAAAAAAGACCTATTAAATTACTACACAAGTCGCAATTAATGATACATATGAATATTAAAATTAGCTTTTATTACTTACAACTATATTTATTTATCTTCATCTTTCCTCTTCTTTCATTTTCTATTTCTTTTTTCATGTTTCCTCTCGCTTTCATATTCTATTTATTTTCTTTTGTTACTAGGATTAAGATAATTTTTGTAAATGACTGTGTAAAACAAATTTTAACTGCGCAAATATGCACAGAGATTTAATAAATACAAATACAAATTCTGTTAAGCATCCAAAATAATAAACACTGCACATATCTCTTGAGAGCCAGCAGCTTTCTTGCCTTTATGGAAATAAAAAGCAAAATTAGACGAAAATTTTCGTTTCTGAGCTTCATCTTGAAATTGACACTGTACTAACAGGAGTAAACAAAATTAAGCTCGATTTGCTTTCAAAGTAAGCTCATCCATGTAGAAAAAAAATGGTTCACTTTTGTTCGGCTAGCCGACAGGCGTCCGTCCGACACGAGCTTTCGGAGTAATATTAAGCTTTTTTACTTTCTCTCTTTCTCGCTTTGTTTACTGAAAGAGTTTATTTTCTCTCACCACAAGTTGTGGGCAGTGGCAGAAGAAGTATGAAAAACATGCGCAAGGGGTTTGCGGGAAGGCTTGGCTGTTTGTTTTCATACGACTGCAACAGGAAATTATATAAATTTTCATGAATTGGTATTTTGTTTGAGCGTGTGGGTATGTATGTAAGGAAGAACAATTAACAGGCGGGAAAAGTGGAATATTTCGTAATATTTTGTAATTGAAGTTTGGCAAGTAAAATATTATTCGTGTTATTAATCTACAAGCGTGAAAAGCAAAACATTCAAGAGAAAATCTATTCATTGCTTGGTATTCATCAAAATGCTACGACATTTTCGAAACTCATCTTATTACAGGGTAAAAATGAATACACCGAAGAGGAAAAATGGATTTCGCAGTGCATCTTTTTTCATTCAGCTGCCAGATACAACTTTTTGCGGGATCCACTTGAGACACATTTGCCGCCTGGCTTAAATAGAAACGTTATGCAGGAAATTTAGGAAATAACCTCGAAATTACCACCAAAAGAAAAAGAAATTGTGGTTATATTTGACGAGATGAACCTTCAGACGGATCTAACCTACAATAAATTTAAAGATGAAATTGATGGTTTTGTTGATTCGGAAGAAATCAAATATATAATTCATACGCTAAATCTGCATGCGTCTTTCTGATTCAGAGCATATGTGGGAATGTTAAGCAAGTTTTTTATCACGTCGTTTGTCCGAGCAATATACCCACGACAGCATTTATAGAGACGAGCTATATAGAGCGATGTTTAAGGGCTGACCAGAATGTGAATCTGAAGCTTGAATCTGTATTTGATATCGAACTGTCAAAAGTTGAATACATGTATAGCCGTAAGCGCCAACACAATGCATATCTGTGTGAATCTGTATCTCGAAGTTGAAAAGCACCTAACTTCGAGATACAAATTCGAGATTGACGTGCATCACAGATTCACATTCTGGTCAGCCCTTAAGAGTAGTGTTCGATGCGTCATCGAAGACATCAACCGGAGTTGATGGGGCCAAGGCTACAATTTGACATAACTACCATTATCATGCGTTGGAGAAGACACAGATATGTCTTCACGGCAGACATCGAAAAGATATACCGTCAAATTAAAATTAACGAAAAACATCAAAACTATCAGCGGATAGTATGGACGAACTCATCAAATGAACAAATGAAGGACTATAAACTTACCACCGTCACATACGGAACAGCTTCCACACCGTACCTTGCTGTCAAAACACTCCATAAATTAGCATCTGATAAGCAACAAGATTACCCAATCGCTGCAAGCATCTTAAACGAAGACTTCTACGTGATTGCAAAAACGCTCAGAATCTGCTCATACAATTATTAAACTGTGGTGGTTTCCATCTTCGAAAATGGGCAGCAAATCATAAGGAGCTCCTGGAGGTCATTTCAGATTCTAATTGCTAGTCTGTCATCAACTTCAACAAAGAAGACACCATAAAGACATTGGGCATACATTGGAATCCTTCGAACAATACCTTTCAATTCAAAGTTATCATACAAGAACAGACGGTATCTACCAAATGAACAACATTGTCGGAAATAGCACGACGTTTTGATCTACTGATAATCCCTGCAAAACTATTAATGCAACGAATTTGGAAGGCTGACCTCGAGTGGGATGAACCGCTTCCTGCAGAATTACAACAATGTTGGACGAACTTTAAAAATGAACTTCCAGGTGCAGATGTCATAACAATTCCTAGATGGATTAATAGGAACAAGGTTCAAAAAAAATCGAGTTGCAGGGGTTTTCTGATGCTTCGGACGGAGCTTACGCAGCTGTGGTTTACTCCAGAGTCTATTATGGTAATGGATATTCAATTGCACTGCTAACATCAAAAACAAGTTGCGCCGTTAAAGGAAAAACTTACTATACCAAAGCTAGAATTGTGTGGCGCGAATCTATTGTCGAAAATTTTGAAGGAAGTAAAGCAAAATTTTGGAACACAAGTAGATAAGGTGTTTGCATGGACCTCTTTACTATTGTGTTAGCGTGGATAAAGAAGGATAAAACAGTGAGTAAAATGTGAAAAAATTTAATATATATTACTTGAACACTCAAGAACAAGCAATTGTAATGGGTTTTGTGTATGCGCTTTTTTCAACTTTATTTTTGATAGTTTTGTAAACTCGCCTTATTTGGCTTAGTATGCATTCCGCACAAAACCCTGCCGTTCACAAATGGCTTTATATGCATTCAAAGGTGCTTTTATTGTTTACAGAAATGAAATATTCTAGCTTTTATGGAAGTTCCAAGCTTGTTAATCCCATACCTGGTGATGGATCTTTGAGGGATGATGAGCTGGTTCCAGAATCCGATCAAGAATATGAACCCCACTTTTCTTATCAAGTAGATAATGTAACCATTCCAGAAACTGATTCTCAATATTCTCATCAAGAGCAAAAAAGGGAGGATTAAAAAAAACCATTAGTTGGAAAAACACCAAAATGGAAGCATTTGAGACAAAAAACTTTGAATTCGTAGGAAACGCTAATCTTCCAGATGACATAAAGCTTTTAAATACGCCGGAGAAAGTTTTTAAATTCATTTTCACTGACGATTTAATAAGTATGATCGTTGAGCAATGAAACTTAAAGTTTCTTCAAGACAATATCAATAAGCCTGCAAGCATCACGATGGCAAACAGATGGTCATGATAAACTTTTTAAAGTCAGACCTCTTCTAGATAAAATTCGAAAGCGTTTGTTATTGGTGCTCAAAGAAGAATATTTGTCGGTGGATGAGAAAATAATTCCAACCGACTGAAATTCATGAACTGAAGCAATATAACCCTGAAAAACCTCATAAATGGGGCTATAAAAATCAGGTTTTAAGTGGCATTTCGGGCTTCATCAGTTATGTTTTTGACATTTTTGCGGGATATCAAAGCAATTGCTTTCCATCATGCACCTGGTCTTGGTGTCAGTTCAAACGTTGTAACCAGACTCACTTCTACTGTAGACAAATTTCAAAACTGTAAAATTTGTTTCGATAATTGGTTTTAATAATCCGATGCTTCAAGTTTATTTGTTTAAAAATGGTTTGTTACCGTTGGAAACAGTAATTCTTAAACGTGTGCCGAACTTGAAAATACCTACCCAGAAAGAATTAAAAAAACAAGGCCGCGGAAGCATGGCAGAAAAAACAGCGATCATAGATGGTGTTAAGGGGTGGCCGTGGTGTAGTGGTACTAGCAGTCGCTTTTCACTCGGAGGGTCAAGGTTCGAATCCTACCCATGACAAGTCTTTAAAGTTTTTGATTTGCGTAATTGGAACTCAGACAGAAAAATTCTGCGTGTGAAGGCATAACACTGACACGTAGATTTGGCTGTTGTAGAATTTCAAGCACAAAACACAAGTGTGAATTATAACCTTCGAATCACTCTGAGTGAAGAAAAAACTCTCCTTTCTAATCGGACTCCCACCCCCTGGAAAGCTAATATCGAAACCAAATACACCTGAGTTTCAAACCACTACAAAACAATTTTCCTTTCTCCTCCTTCTGCCTTTCCGCCAGCGCCAAGCAACAGTAAAAGGGTATATAATAAAAAAAAAAAAACTAAGCTTAGTGTCATGGTATGATTGTAAATACGCTCTCAGCTTACGTTAGAAGTGAACCTAAGGCAACAAAAAAAAAAAACTATATTCTATTCGAGAAAAAAAATACGTGGATGTGACATATCCTAAAGCTGTAGATGTTTACAACAAGCATATGGGAGGTGTAGATTTACTGGATTCTATGCTTGGCTACTATAGAATTCACCTGCGTTCCCGCCAATGCACAGTGGTTTAGCCGTAGGTCATAGGGCCGTAATACCGATGTTTCAAATATGATGTTATAATAGCGTTAGAGGAAACATAAAAAACCCTTCTATTCACAGGTATAAAAAACATTGCAATTACAAACACGGCACAGTTAATTTTGTGCACCGGAAGTGGTAACATCTGATTAGTGCTCATTGGTTTATTTGTTCACATAAATTGGTGTTGTTTTTAAAGTGTGGTTTTATTGTTTGTGGTATAATTGTGCAATGGACATTCAAATTGAAGGTATGTACGATATTTTTAAAGTAATTATGTTTTCCTTAACAATGCGACTATTCATAACTAGCTCCGTCAAAACACACCTTCCACTTTTTTTGTTATTAACCATTTTCCATATTCAACTAAGATTTTACGTATGAAGGCACGAACCGCCATAAATGAGTCATATATATATATAATCTCTTATTTTCCTAGTTTTAATAACCGCAAAGTCTAGGTGCTCCTAGGTGCTCTGAGGGTGTTACAGGTCATTGAGGAGACTAGGTCCAGTACTAGAAAAAAAATTTTCTTAATTTTTTGTGGTTTTCTTTTGCAGGTACAACCATTACGTGTTTTTTACCCGAATACGTGGATACCTTCAAAAAATGAAGCAGAAAGGTTTCGGGAAGTGTTTGGATCCCTTGCGAATTCTTTACCGGATGCTGAAAATATCCAGACTGATTGCTTGAGAAATCTTTTGAATCTCTGTAAACGGTTTGCCGCATATTGGAAGCAATTTAGGAGAACAAAAGCTAAGCTAGTGGCCAAATACGAAAGCTGGTTAAATGGGACAGAAGTGTGCATACTTAAAATATCTGATGGAGAAGTATGTGGAAACTACAACGACGAGCAAAAGAAATCTCTTCAATCTACAAGTGAAACGCGATACAGGAAGGAGTTTGGAGGCTGCAGCAAGAGGTCCATCGTAGATTGGCAGTTTTATCACAGATGGACGATTCCGCTGTAACTACTTTACTTAGCAGTTCAAATCAATCACAAAGTTCTTTGGACTTTAGCACGGATGAAGTTGTTTCATTTATTAATGAAGCTAAGCTTACTAAAAACCAATATTTATTATTAAGAGAAGTGATTCATTCTAAAATACGAAATGTTCTTCCGTCCTATCATAAAGTGCTGGAAGCCAAAAAACGTTGCTATCCAACTGATATTCGCGTGACAGAATCTTCTGCTGAAATCAATGTGCAATTATCGTTAGACCATACTTCAAGTCACATTGTTGAATCTCAAAAAGCTGCAGACCAGTAGCTATTTACAGAATAGTTGCAAACTGGTAGCATTTTTCTTTGTTTATGACAGATCTACATACAAGGAACTGTTGCGCATATAAAGAACCGTTATTTTGAACACATTGTTTTCATTTCATTCAAAAGAAACAGTCGCTGCGTTATCATTGGAAAATAATAACCGTTCCTATTATTTTGGCCATATACGAGGGCGGGTCAATAAGTCCGTGACTTTTTGAATTTCTGGCCTCTTTACTGAAACAGCAACACTGCTCCTGTCAACAGGCATCTGTCAGTTGACTCCTGTCAAAATTTAAACTTGCTGCGTCAGTTAGTTTGTGTTTGACAGCTATTTTTATCAGACTACTCACTAATTTCTTGCGAAAAAAAACCAAAAAACCAAGACAATGCAAGGGTGCACACATGTGCAGTTGCCATGGCAAAAATCCATGAATTGGGCTATGAATTGCTCCCTCATCCACCCTATTCTCCAGATTTGGCTCCGAGCGACTACTTCTTGTTCCCAAACCTGAAGAAATGGCTTGGTGGAAAAAGATTTGACTCCAATGATGAAGTCATCTCGCAAACAAAGGCCTATTTTGAGGACCTCGACAAATCATTTTTTTTTGGAAGGGATAACAAAATTGGAGAAGCGTTGGACAAAGTGTATAGAGCTCAAGGGAGACTACGTTGAAAAATAAGATTATTTTTTTATCAAAAAATCTGTGTTTTATTCCAAAAGTCACGGACTTATTGACCTGCCCTCGTAGTATAAGAGCCCACAGCAATTTTTGGGACTGAAGGTATAGCCGAAAATGATTTATGTTATTATAAAGTTCGTAAATAAATGAAGTCAAATCCCGTAGTCTGGCAGCATCTCGTTGGGGCAGAGGTTAGTAATAGTATGCCAAAAATGCGGTTTTTTTCTAATTCTGGATCATAAGTATAACCACTTTAAAGTATCAACAAACTATAGAACTGGGTGCTCTGAGTATAAATATATGGGTCCCAGACGATTTATATGGGGCAAAACCTCTGCCAGACGTACTAATAGTATGCAAAAAATCAGTTTTTTAAATAAAAGGTATAACCACATATTCGATACATAAATATAACGGTGAAAGTGTCCTGATTCCGAAAATATGGGTCCCAGACGATTTATATGGGGCAAAACCTCTGCCAGACGTACTAATAGTATGCAAAAAACAATAGGTACATGCATACATAGTGATGTACTTATGCCAAGAAATATTTCGTTCTTAACAAACGGTAAATACGTAAAACCATATGCCATTTACACCGAAAAATAGCTAAATTTGCATTGCATTGGTGCATGGTGACAAAAACAAGACGATTGATTAGACAACAGCTTCAGTCATTCCGTTGTGTCAATCAACAAGTGAAAATGTGTGATAAAAAACAAGTGAAATGTGTTCTTCATTCAATTGATAGTCCAAAGCATTGTGGAAAAATTATTTTGTTTTCTGTAAAATCATTGAAAAAATGTACCGAAATTTTAAAATGCAGACAAAATCGAAAATTTAAGTACTCGGATATAAACCTTCCAACAGGTATCGATGGTGTGAGTGGTTATCATAGCTCGTGTTATCGGCTATTTACCGCGATATCCACAAAATTGATAACATCTAAAAACAAAACAAATGATGTTTACTGTAAGTTATAATTATTAAATCAATTGTGTTTATATTATTACCACATAAACTTGTATTTACGTGTACATAGCGCCAGAAAGAACCACTTCAAATGTTGCATTTGAAAGTATTCCGACTACATCCGATGTAGCCGCCGAAGTCTCAACGTCAAAATGTTTTTTTTTTTTGTAATTTTGTTACTAAAAAAATAAAGGGCTGTAAGCAAATGCTTATATGTGGCCGGCGATCCACTTTAGGCGATGTTTTGTGTAAATCAATACTTCTTGGGAATGATGTGGTGTATCAAAAATTAATTAATAGTTCCAAAAACGATGAACTTAGATACCATAAGGCATGTCTTGCTAAATTTCTTCAAGAGGCCAATAATCTAGAAAAAAAATTATCTAAAAGTAAAGCAGGGTATAAACATGCACATAACATAAATGCGCCTTTTCAACTGTGTGTGCCTTTGTGGAAGACCACATTTTGAATTTAAAAGAAATTCATCTATTTAATGATACGTCTGGCAGGGGGGGTTTTGCCCCATATAAATCGTCTGGGACCCATATATTTATACTCAGAGCACCCAGTTCTATAGTTTGTTGATACTTTAAAGTGGTTATACTTATGATCCAGAATTAGAAAAAAACCGCATTTTTGGCATACTATTACTAACCTCTGCCCCAACGAGATGCTGCCAGACTACGGGATTTGACTTCATTTATTTACGGACTTTATAATAACATAAATCATTTTCGGTTATAACTTCAGTCCCAAAAATTGCTGTGGGCTCTTGGTCTAATAGCTGTGTATACATATGATCGCTTGAAGTTAGTAAAGCAGCTCTTTAAATACAATAGAATAGAAATAAACTCACCAAACACGACCGTTCAACAATTATAGTATGTATAAAAAAAAAGTAGTACATTTTACTCACCTTTTTTTTATTGTTCAAAGCGATCATTTTTTTCCATTGTGTAACATCTTCACCTTCCCCAGCTTTGCGTATATTAAACTGAGGTTTGGCTCGCTGTTGCCTTTGAGCTTTCCATTCATCAAGTGTTAATTCTTTGGTTTCCTCTTCAATAGTAACATTTTGTTCCAGTGCTTGATCATTTCCTGATTCCTCCTTGTCCGTAAGTCCAGCTTTGGTAGATTAAATAAGGAATTAAGTTAAGCTATGAACTTATGAACAGCTTAATGAAAAAAATTTGCAGATATTTGTAATACATGCAGATACAAAAAAATTATTTTTAAACATACATATCTATGAATTGTTATTTTAGATTAGGAAGTATCAAAGGAATATACTCTGGTCCAACACTAGGTTTCAAGAAGGGCCTTGTTTTCCCGAGAACCATTGGGAAATAAAAGAAAACTTCGTTATAAAAAAACGAATTTCCTAATTTCACTTCTTTAAGCATATTTCCTTAAAAAATTTAAAAAAGTATTTTCCTAGGAATTGGATTCCATATTGCAATACATCACATTTGGACAGAGCGACCTCTTCTACTTACATGAGTAACCTGTCAACCGTTCGGACATTTTATTTTTTGCTCTATTTGCCTGTTTGTAATGCAACTGTGATCGAATTTCTTTATTATTTTTCCAATTTCCGGTTAACCGGTCACAGTCTAATTTTCGCAAAATCTCAAATTTACATAGTTTCAATTTATTACTCGCCCATCCAAAAGTTGCAAGCTTTTGTTTTTTTTTCTCTACAGTTACAAACGTTGTAAACGAAAAATAATGACAAATTCTGAAGCAGTGAACAATTTAGTAGTTTATAATAATGAAGAGAACAGAAAAATCACTATATACGTATTTATCAAAGAATTCCCTGAAAGCCTCCTTTTTTATTGTGAAGAATGCAAAAGGATATCTCTGTCCCATGTGATGCCCACAATGAAATATATACATACATATGTGAATCTAAAAGCTCCCACCAGGGTAGTGGACAAACTGACTGTTTTGGGTAGCATTGAACGAACTACTGTGGGTAAAATAAACAAATCCATAAAAAAATATTATGGACTGCTTAATTCTCAATTCAGAGTTGACATTTTTTTTTCTTTTTTAAATAATTTAACACTCAAGTGGGTATGAATACTCTTAAAGTGCCTGAGCACGTGTTAAGTTTTTTGGAAAAAGGGATAGAGAAAGAAAGAAAGAAGTTTGGGCTCAGTGGTTATTTCGCTCCATGGCATCCAACCTTCAATGGGGAGACTAAATTCTTAGTGGAAGTTGGCTTGTTGTAGATTTCTAGTCAACTACTCATCTTACTCGATTTTCGTTAACTGAAACAGCTGTCTACCGCGATTGACTTTGCTTTAGATTTAGGGATGATGAAACATCAAAATGCCATTTTGAAACTTTGCTCAATAATTGAATATGCAGATTTTTAAACCCACTTTAATATTCTTGTAAGTATCTTAATAACCCTCATCTGATATTTATAATTATTTACAGGCCTCATCAAACTGTAAGCTAACATCTCGTCAGCAGACTGATCTAACACTCGAAGAGCCGTTATAGACGTACTGACTGCAACACGTTCAAACAAATTTAATATGACAAACCGCATATATACATCTCTTTACCCACCAGTCACCCAGAATTACGTATTATGGCAAAATTTATGGATTAAGAGATAAATATGCCTGCTACAAAATCTATCATCGAGCCCATCGCTCCTTTCAATCCAACTATCGCACCAATTACGAACTTCGACCCTTTTTGCGATATTTGGTACCATTGCAAAAATGGCTGTTTGAAGTAAGTTTGCAGAACCAAAACACCATTAACGCCTTTACCATTCCTCATCAAAGCTGCACCCCAAAACGCTATCATCGCTAGCCAATGTAGATTAAATTCTTCAACTCACCACACAAGGCGCCCACAACTTTAATTATGATCTATAGATCACTTTATCACTATCCCACTCTTAAAGTAAATCTAGGATTACCCTGAAAATTCCAATAACTAGAGACTCAAAATTACATTTTTTGATTTATTTTCATAGTCAGGTCTTCTTATCTTTTCTTACTCAAAAACACGCCATCTTCTTCCAACAAGCCTCTGCTCCAAGCCCAACGTAAGAAAACTGTTTCTTTTAGTCTACCTCCTTACACTGCGGATTCTAATGACAACATTTCCCAAACTTCATCGACGCGCTATATCACTCCCTGAATCGAAAACACGTCATTATTCCCTCTTACCTCTCTTGATCCCATTCCATCACTATCCCACTCTTAAAGTAAATCTAGGATTACCCTGAAAGTTCCAATAACTAGAGACTCAAAACTACATTTTTTGATTTATTTTCATAGTCAGGTCTTCTCATCTTTTTTTACTCAAAAACACACCATCTTCTTCCAACAAGCCTCTGCTCCAAGCCCAACGTAAGAAAACTGTTTCTTTTAGTCTATCTCCTTATACTGCGGATTCTAATGACAACATTTCCCAAACTTCATCGACGCGCTATATCACTCCCTGAATCGAAAACACGTCATTATTCCCTCTTACCTCTCTTGATCCCATTCCATCCCTGTTCCTTAGCTTACAAAACAGTTCGCTACCGCTTCAGATAACCCAGTATTTACGAGAATGTACGTCTATACTTAGTTTACCTTCAAGATAAATCAGGCGTAATTTGAATTGACAGAATAAAATGGACAAACGTTATGGTGATAAATGAAGACTATCTAATAACTCGGAAGAAGTATATGTATATTCAAAACGTATATGTATGTATATGTGGGATCCCAATGTCCAGTCACCCGATCTCGCAGCCGTTGTTAGCACACTCTGACATACACACACCATACATGTCATCAATTCTTCCTCTTTCCATTTTGAGAAGAGTCACTCATGAGCTTATGAGTAAGCAGCCAGAGGTGACACACCAGCGCACCAATTAGCTTGTTCCTTAATTTAAATAACTTTTTTATGTGTTTTTTGACAAAAAGGTAACAGTACGAATTCCTTATCCTCGATAACGGAAAAAAACTCTACCAATAATATTGATGTTAGATCCGTCTTTCATGACATACTAGCCTGGTGCCAAACTTTTCTAAACAACTAAACACCTATATTTTTTTAATTTTACTATAGGAAAAGTTGATTGACTTAAAAAAAAACCAAACAAATTAAAATAACAAAGGAATCAAGGGGGTAAATTTTTATAGACACACAATAAATCGGCAAAAAATTAAGTTCATTTCCGTTTTTTATTGTGTTTATTACTAACTAACTATTTTGTTTTTACAAAGAATGAACTTTAATCAATTATATGTATATGAATTTTCTATTTTATTCGATGACTTTCTGCCATCTCTATCATAATTCCGTGCTCATAAAACTTTTGGACATCATTAGCGCAAAACTGGACCAAAAACGATTTCAGGTCATCATATTCGTTTTACTATTCAAAGCTAATGAAAATCTGACGGCGCAAGATCGGCGCTGTAACTTATCATGAGTTACCAAAGATATGTGGTCTAGTTGTCATAGTAGAACACGATTTCCTTACGGTTTGCCAATTCTGGCAGTTTTTGTTTGATTTGAATAATATTAAGCTTTTTTATTTTCTCTCTTTCTCGCTTTGTTTACTGAAAGAGTTTTTTTCTCAGAAGAAGTATGAAAAACATGCGGGAAGGCTTGGCTGTTTGTTTTCATTCGACTGCAACAGGAAATTATATAAATTTTCATGAATTGGTATTTTGCTTGAGCGTGTGGGTATGTATGTAAGGAAGAACAATTAAATGGCGGGAAAAGTCGAATATTCCGTAACATTTTGTAATTGAGGTTTGACAAGCAAAATATTATTCGTGTTATTAATCTACAAGCACAGATAATAAATCTATACAGATGTCTCATCCCTGTAGACAAAAAATGGTTCATTTTTGGTCGGCTACCCGACACTCGTCCAGCCGACACGAGCTTTCGGAGTAATATAAAGCTTTTTTAATTTCGCTCTTTCTTGATATTGTGAGAGATTTTTTTTTTCTCTCACCACAAGTTGAGGGCAATGGCAAAAGAATATGAAAAACAAGTGCAAGGGGCTTGCGGGAAGGGGTATGAAGACTTGGCTGTTTGTTTTCATTCGACTGCAATAGGAAATTATATAATTTTTCATGAATTGGTATTTTGTTTGAGCGTATGGGAATGTATGTAAGAAAGAACAATTCAAAGGCGGGAAAAGTCGAATATTTCTTTAAATTTTGTAATTGAAGTTTGACAAGCAAAATATAATTCGTGTTACAATACAATTTGACCACTTTTGATGGAATTGTTAGTTGGAGGGTAAGGTAATTGAATACCTTTATAATACAGAAAAAAATAATACTACCAAAATATGCCCAAGACTGACAGCGGCACATATTGACCCTACTGAATTTCAAAAGATGAACGTGAAGCTGGCTGCACAGGTTCTGTATCCTGTGGAATTGGATAAAACTAATTATCTGTCAAATCAGACATGAGCTAAGTGTTACCATTCACGAAATAAGCACTAGTTGAAAAAAAAAGTTAGATGGCGGACCCTTTATAAAATGTAAAATTTAAAAGTATAACTATATACTAATAAATACAACTACTACTAGTCTACATGACACGTGGTTTACGTTAAAAATCAGACAGTATGTCTCGGAATTGAAGATCTTCGGTCTTTATATACAAATATTTGTAAAAACTCCCTTTTACATAGCTTGAAAGAAAAGGGAGCAAATATGTACTCGTAAATATTCAATGCTCGATGTTGCTCAATGCTTTTAAATTTATCAAATTGTAGATACTTAATATCTTGCGAACAAAATTTGACAAAAATCCAAATCGGGAAATTGCTATTGCGCTTATGTACATACATACATATGTATATCTTCAACCCCATAACATGTATTAGCCCTTAACACTTCGTGCTTCAAATACCAATCACTTTTATAGTGGGGTGCAACGTCATACCCCCCCCCCCCACCCCCTCCAGCACATCCACCTTCACGGACCGTCGATCTCATGATCTTAAAAATTATATTCCTACCCCCATTTAATTTACATTGCATAACACGTTACAAACAAAATAACAAGCACACGTACAGAAACCCAAGCAAACCGGTTATACTGGGCAACGTATGATGCCTTTGCAAATCGCAGTCTATTCAAGTTGAGATGGGCGAATTGGGTTTTTTTTATTTCGTTCACGTATTGTTTTTGCATAGTCCGCTTTTACACGGCGCATGTTTTGACAGATTCAAATGAGTGCAAAACAGGGGGATAATGAAACGAAAAATACCCAATTAACCAAATTCCCACATGCAGTGGGTAAGATTTTCATTGCCTCTTTTTGACATTTCTTTTTCTCATACTACTTTCTTTTTCGCATTTGCTTCATTACTTTTTGGCTGTTGTTACGAGCACAATATTTCAGTATGGCGGATGAATTTAAATGGACCAAAGAATTAACAAGCGGGCTCATTTTCAATTATAAAACACTGAGCGCCAAAGATGAAATGAAAGAGAGCTGTCAAATAACATGAAACACCAAAGAATGGGAAAAAGGCTTCGTGTAAAAATGCGCGCATTACAGAAGGACAGTTCTAAAGAAAATAACCAAAAATGCACATCAAACTCATGTGGCGTGTAAAAGCGAACATAGGAGCGTGATAGGAGAGGCAAGAGCAAAAAGCGAAAAGAGATAAAATGATTTTTCTGCTCTTTGTAAGAACTTGCAGCTTTTTCAAAAGCTCTTTTTTTAGCTCGATTTCATTCTTATAGGACACAACTTCCCATAAACCGCTTTTACACAACGCATTTTTTGAAAGATTCAAATGAGTGCAAAAGAGATAGATAATGAAACAAAAAATACCCAATTAACCAAATTCCCACTGCACGTGGGTAAGATCATGACCGCTTTTACACGGCGTATGTTTTCAGAGATTCAAATGAGTGCAAAAGAGAGGGATAATGAAACAAAAAAATACCCAATTATTCCCACTGCATGTGCGTAAGATTATTCATTATATCTTTATGACTTTTCTTTTTCGCCTGCTTTGTTTTTGGAATTGCTTCGTTATTACTCGTAATTCATTTGGTGTTGTGAGTGCAACATTTCAGTATGGCGGATGAATTTAAATGGACCAAAGAACTAAAAACCGAGCTCATTTTTAATTATGAAATGTACCCAATTTTGTATCCATGTAATCAATAATCATTTCCGCAGAGTCCAATAAAATGTTTAGGTCTTGAAATGCCATTTTTATTTTTACAATTAATCTTATACATTTTCACTTTGAACGCAACAGCACGAAAGATAAAAGGAAAGAGAGCTGGTCAAATAACATGAAAAACCAAAGAATGAGAAAAAAGCTTCGTGTAAAAATGGGCACATCACAGAAGGACAGTTGAAAAGAAAATAACCAAAACATGCGCATCAAACTAATGCACTGTGTAAAAGCTTTCATATGGATTAGACATCTGTATAGATTTATTATCTGTGCTTAAAGTAACAGATATGAAATGTCAAAAGAAAAAAAATTATATAATTAAAAAATCACGAATCAACAAATGTAACATAATCTACTTGTAAAAATCGAAATTACAATCTTGCCAACCCAATATATACAGCAGTGAATGTAATTAAAAATTTTCTTAATATGCGAAAAAATACCTACTACCAAAAACTGCGGTTTATTGCTAAAAGTTGGATCTTATGCGACATTTTCGATTTGTTTGTATGTACATCTTTGTGAAATCCCCAATGATACTACTTTGCTTACCTTCTTCAGTTGATTTATTGACATCTTCGATTTCTTGTTTTACAGAACCCCAATTGTGAGCTCCAGCGCCATCACGCTTGTCAATAGCCTTAACACCAGTCTTATCGGATCCAGATTGACGATCAAATTCACGTTTTCCTCCTCGAACTCCTTCAGCTCCGGTACGGTTGCGAGGAGGTCCATTGAAACGTTGACTATTCTGACGTGTACGCTGTGAGTCGTTGTTAAATTCTCCAATGCTACCAATTGATGAAGATACAGCATTCTCACGATTCCGACGGTTGTTGCGTTGCTCACGTGTTTCGCCATTTTGTTGCTTCAAATTACTGTTACGACCAGGTGCTGAAATATACAAAAATAAAATAAAATAAAAACTTATACATTCATACTTATTTAAGAATAAATTATTAATTTTTTCTTTGCATTATTTACCTCAAGTTTAGAAAGCAAAAAAGGAATACTGAAAATTTTTTAGAATTTCCTTTAATCAAAAAAGCATAAACACTAGCATAAACTTATGCATATACTATAAGTCGTTTAATACATGTCGTAGTATTTATTAATTTGTTAGTATTATATTAGGAGTGGGTATAAATAAAACGAACTGGTTAAAAAAAAAAAACAGTTTTTCATTTCGGAACGACGTAACCGTTCTTTTTTTTCATAAACAAATAGTTTCTATAGTAACTACACTTACCTATTTGCGCATTTAAAATTCATTGAAAAAAAAAAACAGAAACCAAAAGAAAACGAGCCCAGCAGACAAAAAAAATAACTAAACAAAGAATACACAAAATTCAACTCAGGCATTCTGTTCCGCAAATATGAAAAATACATGAAGTAGATAAAAAAATTAATTTAAAAAATTAAAAAACCCAACTGAGTAAAAAATGTACTTTAAATATGAACTAAAGAGAAAAAAAAACCCAGTGGTCTAGAATTCTGTTAAGAAATATTAAATAACCACACCATTGAAATAGTTTCATGGTGGAAACAAACATAAAACCAACAATAAATTGTAATGCGGAACTTAGCAACTTAAACAGTCGGGACCCATTAAATATCTAGACCAGCTCAAATCTTCCCAATAATGGTCCCTATCAATTACATCCCAGCACTTGTAATTGAAATTGGCAGTTGTTCAGCAATTACCTCTACTTGCTGGGCACAAAGAACTGCCTCGCCCTTAAAGCCTGTTGCCCAAATCTGCTACCTAAACGGACCACTTTCAGAAATGGGTTTTATTCTTGAAATCGTTTTTCATTTCACTCAAACATTCCAGTTCTGGTGGTATAGTAGATACCGTCATGTTATTATAAGTCATATAATAATAAGTCATATTATAATAAGTTTGTTGCGCATCAATTACAACAAATAAATTGACTTGGACTATCTGATGGTAAAACAATCGACTGGTTTTTTGAAATCGACCTTGTTTGATTTTGTTGCAAATGTGACATACATAGTTTGCTATTTGTGATAAAGAACCATTGAATATTGATGAGTCATGTGATAAAAGTTGTTGCCGATAATGAAGCCTGGAATTCATCCTTAAACGTACGTGTAAATGTATTATCTCTTGATGTTGGTGATTCGTCGTCGCATATCTTAGACGCATGTGCCCTCATAGACGACAATCTTTGGGATCGGGCTGTCGGAGATTCGTTGTCCCGTATTTAAGACACATGTTTCCTCATAGACGACAGTCGATGATATCGTGTCGTTGGCGATTCTAGCCCTTCCCATTATTGGGAAGATTTGAGCTGGACTAGATATTTAATGGGTACCGAGTGTTTAAATTGCTAAGTTCCGCATTAGAATTTTTTATTTGTTTTATGTTATGTGTATCAGTGGTGTGGTTATTTAATATTTCTTAACAGAATTCTAGACCACTGGACTTGTTTTGTTTCGTTTTAGTTCATATTTAAAGTCCATTTTTTACTCAGTCGAGTTTTTTAATTTTTTGAATTAATTTTTTATTTTACACTTTTCGGTTTTTAGTCGCCATATTGAATTTTGTTATTAATTAATTATTAATTCATATCATATCTTCAGTGACACGTGCAAAATTACGACAAATCGATAGACGTAAAAACCATCAAAATCGGCGCACGCGTTTGGTCTCTAGAGTGCCACAAAGGAACAAACATACCATAGTTTCACAAAATGGCGGCTAGTAGTCGTCATATTGAATTTTGATTAATTAATTTGATTAATCGGGTAAAAAACGAATAACATGATTCCACCCCTGATACATATACCTAGTTTATAAGACAGCTTAAAGCGCATTGACTCAATGCTCATTGCTTCAATACACTCATATAAACACCACTTCAAACCGCATTGAACATTTCTCATCGTTCTTTTCGTTTTTAACATTATTTGCGTTTTTTTCCGTTTTTTGTTCGTTTGAACTAAATGATATGAAAACGCTTTTTCGCTCGTTTCGTGAATGTAGTTACTGTTAAAATTAAAACGTTTTTTGTAACTATTTATATTTCTTTAAATAACTGTTTCGTTTCGTTAATACAAAAAATGAAAACGACCCACCTCTTCTATGTTATATACCACCTGATGTCCGTCATGTGCATATGTAATTGCCCATTCTTTATATTTTATGTAGGAATGTTTAAGACAGATCGCTTGATTACCCTCATCATTTCATTTGGTTTATGTAAGCTTCCCGTAATTGTTCACATTTATCGGCTAAACATAAAAAAAAAATCTAACAAAAAGGGGGTGGTTAAAGGCAGGAAAAAATTGTAAAAAAACACAAGCTAAAACAAGCACGTGATCGGGGTCAATTCGGCGGAGGTATCCAATTCAATACCACGTTCAGCAAGTGAAATCAATCCATAAATCGTTCGCAGGATCTCAATTTCTAAAAAAAATCCTTGAATTATGCCGACCTCTCCAACAAATCATATAACCAATAGCGCCAAAGATGGAAGTTGCACCCGATACCACGATAGAATCATCACCCACACCCTCAGATCGAGGAAGTAGTATTAGCCAAACAAAATCAAATATTTTTGAGGTTAGAAGAAAAAAGAAACAGCTTCACATGCTTAACCCAGCTGAGCTTATAACCACAAATATCTATTATTTTTATTATGTATTTATTAACAATATAATTAACTCGAAGTTAATACTTAATTTCACGAGCAACTAGCTGCAAAGGCCATCCGCTCTCAGGGGAAAATGGAAAAAGAAAACAAAAACTAAACATTTTCTTTTTAAAGTACTTAACATTCTTAAAATGAAGGAGAGAAAGATGTTTGGACTCAGTGGTTATTTCACTCCATGGGTGGCATCAAACATTTAATGGGGAGACTATATTAGTGTTGTTATTGTATGTTAGGCAACCATTCATCTGAAGAGATTTTAGTTGCCTGAAAAAAAGAATGTCTTTCGGGTACGGGTGGTATTGAACCCCGAACCGTTAGATTGGGAAGCCAATCTACCACTTGAGCTTTTGATCAAAGATGAAAAGTGCGTCAGCAGTAAAGGTGGAAGCAAATTGTGACAGTAATCCAAGTTTTAATGCATTACCCTTCTCGAATGTGATTTCGAACGATGTTGTTTATTCACTTTTGGAGCTGCTGTAAACAATTTCCAGATTTTAGCTTTGAGATGCGTTGAAATGCTCAGCAAAAGGCTGGTAAAGAACTCACCGAGACCTTTAACCTTTCTTTGCTTCCTAGTGGTTTCGCAGTGAAACCACAGACTTAATATTTTTTCTCTATATTCCTAGTGGTTTCATGGTAAAACGAAGTGTATTTCTATGAACTGTTATTCATTTTCTAACTGTAAAAAAAATGTCGGGTAATTTGTAAGTGATTTTTTGTGCATTAGTTTGATGGTTCGTGTCATTTGAAATGTTTTTTTTTGCAGTGTATTTGCAATATTTGTACCAAAAAAGAGTTTCAAGAAGAAACGGGTCGCGCTATTCCTGCAGATTTTGAAACACCTCACATCCTCACCGTACAAGGTGGTCTTGTTCTTGCTGCGATTTGTTATTATACTGGGTGGGTTTTTTAACTTGAGACATCCAAATTACTCGAAAAATACGCGATATCGCGAAAAATGTTTCAGACAAAAGTCACAAGGTTATGAAGGGGATATAAGATGGTGACCACGAGTTTGACCTTGAGCCCCATTTTGGCGGTCAAACGAAGGTCACTTTTGATTTTTTAATGGGAACCCCTATTTTTTTGACAGAATCATAATCTGCGTGAAAAATTACAATTCTTTTACCTGAAACACTTTTTTCAAAAATGCGTTCTTTTCCCTCAGAGGAATACGACTGAACAATGAAAATCAGGAATTATCATTTGAAAAATCAAAAGTGACCTTCGTTTGACCTTGAAAATGGGTTTCAAGGTCAAACTCGTGTTCACCATCTTATGCCCCCTTCAGAACATTGTGACTTTTGTCTGAAACATTTTCGCGATATTTCGTACTTTTCGAATAATTTTGATGTCTTAAGTTTTATGGCGCCCTCTGACGGGAAAAGAACGCATTTTTGAGAAGTGTTTCATGTAAAAGAATTGTAATTTTTCACGCAGATAACGAATCAGTCAAAAAATAGGGGTTCCCATTAAAAAATCAAAATCGACCTTCGTTTGACCTTGAAAGTGGAGTTCAAGGTCAAACTCGTGGTCACCATCTTATGTCCCTTTCAGAACCTTGTGACTTTTGTCTGAAACGTTTTTCGCGATATCGCGTATATTTTGCGAGTAATTTGGATGTCTCAAGTTAAAAAACTCACCCAGTATTGTAACCTTTTTTCTTTGTTTTTTTTTTTTAGTTTACTTCTAGTTACGTGGCGAAACCACTTCTAAAAACATTAATGAAATATTTAAAAAAGTTAAAAAATTTTTTAAATTCATTATTAATAAAACAGAGTTTATCTAAATTTCAAAGTTTTACAAAAATATTTTAAAAAATTGACACCTCCCTGAACAAAGGACTAATATCAACGAAAGGATTTAGACGAGACAACTCACAAAATGATATTGACATAATCGGAAGAAAGCAGCATGTCAGTGGCGCTTTCGCGAATATTGAGGCGGAAGCGCTGAAGATAAGTTTAACGGAACAGCACAGTAGAGGAAGCGAGTGGTTCAAGTGGAGCACGCAAGCGGAAGGGGACCTCTACCAAATTAGCGTGTGAAACTGGTGGCAGCTAGCTAAAGATCGAGCTGGCTGGAGACGGTTGGTTGAGGCCCAGGTCCACCCCGGACTGTAGCGTCACCTTAAATAAGTATGTTAAGTAAGGGTGTATAAGCCATGGTGGGTGTAGCGTATATGAATTGATTAGGTCTCGTTTAGGAGGCTCGACTCTTTGTTGGATTTAAGGATGTTGAAAGGATTAATGGCTGATGGAATCTTCTAAATTGGTTTACGTTTCAGCGTAAGGTTTACTTCGAGGTTCGAAAGTTGGTACGCCCGCCTCGGCCAAAATGTTTTTTTTATTGGTGTCATGCGGAAATGAGCAACGCTCCACGTTGCTGCCTGATTATATATTGGTTTCAAGATTTGGATAATTGATTTTGGCAAAACGCCATATATTAAGATGCCGTAATAGATTTTACTTAGAATAATTGGTTTGGTAATATTGTACATGTATAACGCTGTTCTTTTTACAAGATATATATATATATTCTTACAATAATATTAGACCGCGCAACTAGAGCTTTCTTAAGATCTAAACAATATTTACGCCAGTTATATTTACAATTAAATAGAAGTCCTATGATAATAAGATTTTGTACATTTTCTATTCCTGCTTTATTGATATTAATAGCAGGAGTGCAAGCCTGCTTGCGACAAACCACGTGATCAGACGAACACTGGGTTTCTTGCAGTCATCTAACGCTGGGATCTTGATCTTTTGACCTCAGTGTAGTTATTAATATAACCTTTAAGGTTCCACTGCAGAATCTTTAATTGAGCTTTGATTAGGTGAGATGGAGGTGATAAGGAGTTCTGTATGTTCAGAAATTGTTTGCGGTTTTGCATTTATATTTCATTTATATTCAATGATGAAAATGATTTGGAATATTAAATCGATTCATTTATACCGGAAATGAGTGAATAGAGTGGTAGTTGTTGTAAAAATTTTATCGTTTATCATGGGTGGATTTTGATTGGATTGAGATAAATTCAGCGTCAGACTGGTTTGAGTAAGAGAGTTTTGATTATGAGTGAGTTTTTTCTGTTTCTGCTAAGCCAGATTTTATTTGAGGTTTTCGTTCGTTGAGTGGGAGAATAAGTGGGTTTGTTTTGCTGTTGTTGCCTTTGGGTTTATGTGATGAAGTAAATGATTGAACATTAGAGGTGTTTTGATTTTAATTCGTCGTTCTGGATTCTTAAATTTTGTGGATTTATTGGTGGAGATGAAGTATTTGTCTGAACTAAAATCTGCTTTTGAGGTGGGAGTCTTATCGGGGTTCAAGGGGTATTATTGGTTTGAAAAGTTTGTTGCGAGCAGGGGGGACGGTTTCGCCTAAGTGGAAGTTTCAACAATTGAGAAAAAAGTTGATGAAGAACTTGGATTTTCTTGTTAAATATTTGTTTGGATAAATTTTTTTCGTGTTTATTTTTAAAATGTCTTTAGTTTGAACATATAATTTGCAACATTTGATGGAAGATGGATGTTCTTCAAGGCAGTTAGCGCAGGAAGTTCGTGTACAAACATTAGGGCTATGAGGTGGAAGGTTGCAAGATTTGCGAGAAAAAATGTACTTGCATCTTTTGGATATATTGTTCATATGTCCTAGAAACTGACAATTGTGACAGCGCACTGGATTGGGAAGTATTCTTCAACACTGACGTCATACCAGTAATGTACTCATAAGTAATGCTTATGCCATTCATGAATTTTTAACAAGGAATACACAATAGGGGAGAGGTTTTTCCACGGATGCCGAGACGATAGTAATGAATTTAAGGTTGTTTGCAAAGTTGAACATTGAAAGTGTATTATACAGGAGGCACAGTATTCTTCTGTGAAGCCATATTTCGAAAGCTTCCAACCTTCTAATAGAACTTCTCTGTAGAGCCCATATTTACAGTCCGTACAGGAGCACTGACTACACTTTACCCTCTACATTACCTTTTTTTGCTATAATTTGCCATTTTCCAGACTTTCGCTCAAAAACTATAAAATAATATGTATACAGACTGAAAATATTGCTTACACTTTTCACCATATTATTTTATTGTGCAGATGTCAGATATTGGGGTGGCCGTGGTGTAGTGGTAGTAGCAAACGCTTCTCACTCGGAGGGTCTAGGTTCGAATCCTGCCCATGGCAAAATCAGTTTTTCATTGTATAATTGGAACTCAGACAAAAAAAATTCTGCGTGTGAAGGCATAACACTGACACGTAGATTTGGAACAATAAGAGTTTCAAGCAATGAAAAAAATACTGGGAATTATATCTCGAATCCACTCTGAGTGAAGAAAAAACTCTCCGTCCTATTCGGACTCCCACCCCTGGAGAGCAAACAATAGAAACCAAACACACCTGAGTTTCAAAGCACTACAAAAACAATTTTCCTTTCTCCTCCTTCTATCTTTCCGACCGCGCCCTGGCAACAGTAAAAGGGTATCAACCCCTTAGGCGCGCGTAAATTATAAAAAAAAAAAAAAAATTATTTATTAATACACCTTTTAGTTCGGTTTCACTTCGGTTTCTGTTACAGAAGAGCTGAATAAATTTATACGTATACATGCATATTTTGATTAAAATCTTTTGTTTGTATTTAATACATTCACAATGGTTTTCAACATCACTGCATTCATTTGTAAATTCATATAATTAATCTTTTTCATCTTATGTAAAGTAACTAACTACTTTAAAATTAAATCTTAATCCATATCACTTAATTAAATACGCTCCTTTTTTTTATGAATATTTTTTATACATATATACTCTTAAATTCACTTTTGTTTTTTATTATTTTTTTTTTTGTGTCAATTGTTAAAATTGTACATAACTTAAAACAACCTTATTCCTATCTAGACTATGTAAGCCCGCCATAGCTCTAAAATAACCCACAGACCTGTTTTACTGCAAAAGGCGACTACCCCCGGATTGGAGGAGTTTTTTCCATTTCATTAAGTCTAACTGATCGAGCGACATGCAAGATTAGCGGCACCGTTTATTTGTCATATTTTTCATATGTTCTTAGAAGAACGCTTCTAGGATACGAAGTCGTTAGAGCGCTTACTTTCGTGATAAAGATAATTGGGGTAGTAGCACCGGAGATCAGATTGATGTTAGTGAGAGGTTATGCAAAAAAAAAAACAATTCGAACAAAGTGCTTTGAAGTGTAAAGTGCCTGTTTTATTTTCGAACAAATAAAGTCATAGGAATCTTATTTTACAACTCGTTGAGTTCCTATTTTATGCGCTTCATTACCTCAATTATGATTTTTGTCTTTTGAAGGTTCTCAATTATTTTGCGAATTTTCTGTCTGTTTCTATCCCTCGAGATTTTGATAATTTGTTGTATTCTAATCGAAACGCTTTTCTGCCGCTACTCTTTACCAAAAACTAATTTAAGATTAAAAGTGTTTTTTGAGTACCGAAAGCATGTCTAAATCCAAATTGGGTAGAACTAATGTGTTTCCTGCAAGTTTCTGTAAGTACGTCAGGAAAAATTTTGTAAAAAGACTTAAGGCTCGCACATCAGAGTTACCCATAGCATCCATTTTTCTTGAGCTACAAACTGTTCCGTTAAAATCGCTCATTATGAGAGTGATTTCACCGATTTTGTAAGCCTTAACGTTTTTACGAGATTATTTTCAGATTCATCAACACACAATTCTTCACAAACTGCTGTTGGGGTATATACTTACCTATAATCATGATATTCACATAAAGATCTAGCACAGTTGTCGAATATTGACTCTATGGCAGATCCTACAAAATCTACAACGATTAGCTATAGAAAGCATGACGATCGTGAAGTTCAAAAGCAATCTCAACGAGACCTTTTAAGTGAAAAAAGGATTTAGACAAATATGACAACTTCAATGTTGACAAAAATTATGCGAAACACAAAAGCTACTACCAATTTTCCGAAATTCTGTAACAGAAGTGCCAGAAAGAGGTTTAACTGTCGAAGAAAAGGCTTTTTAGTGAGTAAAAATCTCACACATCATTGACGAATAGCGCAGCGTATAACAATAGACACCAACATATATGAAACTTTGAGCTCTGATACTTGATGATTTGACATGAAATCCCATTAGAAATCAAACAAAAATTCAAATTTACCAATCATTGTTTCTTGGGTCTATCAGGCAATTGAGTAACAAAGCCTTTTCAAGAAAAACTAAGGAGATTCTATACAAGACTCTCATTGGACGAGAAGATATAACAGCTAATTCTACGAGCTATATAACGGTGTCGACCTGGTCACACAAAAGTGCGCATCGGTCTCCTATTTCAGTTATTTACTAACTTGCAACAGCAGCAGAAATCAATTAAACAGGTACCTCCAATAAATACTTAAAACATAAAGTTAAGGGGGCAAGGTCTAAAATTCACGAACTTTTAAGAATTTTCTGTGAGAAATAGGTACATTTTTTTTAGAGTACATAGTTGTATGCACATGTGGTCATTAAAATAGGTACCACCTTCGATGATATGAAAATTTAATTAAAAACATAAGCAAACACAAATAAAAATGCAAAGATACATTTTGTACGAACAAATATGTACCTACAAACAAAGGGTCAAAATTCAAATAGTCATTAAAATAGGTACCTACGAAAGTGTATTAGTATAATATTGAAAAAAGAAGTAGGTAAGAAATAAGAAAAGTTGAAAAACACAATCTTTCCATCAGTAACCAATATGTCCGCCATTATTTTTGATAATTTTTTGCATTCTGTTGGGTATAGAAGACAGGTCTCTATAGGAATAACACACCATAATCTTTTAGCTTTTTGGCATAGGTCTTATTTCGACAACTCTGTGTCCCAATTCTATTTTTTAAACCTCCTTAAAGATTTTCTATTTTCTGTGGGCTGCATTCTTGTCCACTTGAATGCCTGACATTCCATCCAGCTTCATTCTCGAACAAAATGATTTTAGTCTCGTCGCTCAAGACTAAATTCCGACAAATGTAATATTAACTTTGAATTAATAGCAGAATTGCGATTTCCATAAATCTTCTGACCAAAATTTCACATCAAAATCCAGCTTCATAAAACAAAATATATTCAGCTTTGCTTCACAAAAAATCTATTTGTGCAATTATCAATGCAACAACGGCAGGCCGGGGGTTTCCACAATGGCAACTGATGGGCGTTCTTTTTCTTTTAATCTGAAACAGCCTAGTCGGAAATGTCAGGTCTATATATTGTAGTTGTATACACATACACTAGACAACTGCTATTAAAAGTAACGGTAAATAATACTCATAACATAGGTAGCTCCGAAAGACAATTTCTTCGAGCCCCCTTTCATATACCCAGGTTATCCGACAGCTCAATTTTCGTTGAAGCAATCCGCATTGGTTCAATACCCGTAGAAATGCTGGAGTTTATATGATATCCAAAATTAGCGAGAGAAAATTGAGAGAAATTTAACAAACAGCTGGTTGAACTGACACTTCACACTAACACTGATACATTGTTCTTATTTCTTTGCCTAGCCAAATATTGCATTTGAAACCCCTTATTTTAAATACACAACTAATACCTGCCCGATGATGAAAGAATGATGATAGTGTGAGAGAGTAAAATGATTCAATGCGATTTGAAAAAGTTTATACGATATTTCAAAGCGGTTACATATTTTCAATGCATTTTATAAGCAGGAATGAACGCATGCGTGTTGAATATTTCAATGCGGTTTGAAATGGTGTTTATTCGATAAACTGCTGTCGGATAAACTGGGTAATAGCTTTAAAACTTTATATCTTAAATAATATATAGTATTTCTTCATAATATTTGGAGAGAATATTCTTAGGTATGATTAAAATTAATTAAAAAAAAAAAAATATTTAGCTTTAAGAACACAATCGAGCTAAGTAAGTTGGCCATAGGCAACAATTTTTCGACAAAAAAATTAGTTTAGACGGGATGCGACCATACATTTAGAAATTTATTGAGGGATTCACCGATAGAGTTCTTCTCCTTCTACTCCTGAATTGCAACACCAATTTAGTAGTCGTAAACTACAAGCTTGTACACTGGGAAAAACATTTTACAATGCTTTCGCTGCCTAAGTTTCCGCTATACCGCGGCTTACTGCGAATCTACGAACATGGCGGAGTGAACCTTATAAAGTTGCTCACAGACCAAACCGTTAATGTGCGAACCAAATCCAAGCAAAAAGCACAAGATGGGGAATAGCAAATACAATTATAAGAAGAAACTGACCCAACTCCGTACAAGATGTTGTTGCAATCTACGTTAAAAACGTGTGAAACCATACATACATCGTATACATCCCCCCCCGTGGTAGAAAGCGGTTGTACATTTTGTCTGTCTATGCACTGAAGCTACTGAATCCACCTTATTTATCTCCGAACTCAATACACTTTCTCGATTCATAAAGGCTCCGTCAAACAGAGCGCGTTTTAACACTGCGTTGTATTCTATTGAAATCATAGGAACTAGCACACCGAATGCATTTTCAACGTCGCGGTGAATTCACCAAATACAATACAAATTCGTCATTTCAACGCAGCATTGATATTGGTTCTTTTTTGAAACAATTGAAGTATTAATTGAATTCGTGCGTAAATACCCATTTTTATACGACCAGAGTGACAAAAACTACAAGAAGACTGCTAAAGTGAGTTAAAGCTCAACAGTGAGCAACTATTGGGAAAGATTTAAATGAAAATGAATGAAAATTATAACAAAAGTTCCTCTTCCGAGCGGCTTGACATTTTAACAGGTAATGAAAAGATTCTGAAACAAAATGTGATTGACGTTTTGTAACGCGGCGGTTGTAACGCGACGTAAAATAACTCCACCGCAGCGTTAAATAATCTTACCGTGGTGTCAATAATGCGTTCTATTTGACTGAGACTTTAAGCTGGAATTGGAGGAGAATTTCATAATCGGTGGAGATATTACATAATGTCAAACAGAAATAATACACCAGACACTAGTACGAACCTACTACCCCACTACTACCACAGTGTTGTACAACTACTGGATCCAAAACGACGTCGTTTCCCTGGACCTCCTGCTATTCAACACACGGACTGAATTGACAGGTACGAACGAACATACTAGAAACTCTCTACGAACGTTCGTTTATGACCGTGACCATTACGGCCCAATACCGAAATAACCGTTCGCAACAAAATTGCGGAATGGAAGGAGTTTGTACAAATTGTACAATTATATTGTAGTAGGGTAAGATGGATACAATTTTCCAGAACATTGACGAGAACGAACTCGTTCATCTACCATACAATAGGAATATGTCAAACGAGGAGATTGATATGATATACCATAAAATGAACAATGGACAGTACGACAACTCGGTATTCCACAATTCCACAATTCCACAACATTCTACAAAGCAACTATTGGCGCATTGCACCAAAACAAAAGTAGACTGCTGTCAAGCGTAAAAACATTGTACATACAAAACACCGACAGATATAGCCCAGACGTCATGACACTGAAGTAATCGATCGAAAAACACCAAATACTAACAAAAAAAATTACATTTGCATTGGAACAAAAAATGCAAGCTCTTAACACCAGCAACCCAGATAAATAAAATATTTTGAACGAAAGATCGAGCCCGAACGACGGTCCGATCCGGGAGAAATGGGCGATGATTACAACTATAACCACAAGAGAAGGTAGGGGCCATATGAGCGACTTTTCAGGAAGTGTATAAGGCAAATGATGTTATTGACCAAAATTACGACCTGGAAAACCTATGAATTAATATGAACTAGCGGTTCGATAACTGTTTTTTTTTTTTAAGAACTTAACACTCAAGTGGGTATAAATACACTTATAATGCCTCAACATGTGTTAAGTGTAAAGTGCGTGTTTTTTTTTTGAAAATGACATAGAAAAGGAAACGGGGTTCAGTTGCAAATGTTTTGCACCGCATCGTATATTCAATAAAATTAAACAAAATAAAATAAATAGTAAATGAATAAATAAAATTAAATAAGAAATAAATAGTAATCCCGGATGGTAGGCCAAGTACTTTTTTTTTCTACCTTCACTGTACATACATACAAAATATAATAACGAAATGTCAAAAAGTATTCAAATTCCCACTGATGTCCAAGGACAAGGATAAATTGTTGGTGCATTATTATTCACCATATAAATTAGTGATAAGAAAAATGAAATTAAAAACTCCAAACTCGCACTTATTTATATAAGCAACCGACGAATGCTTATAGAAACTTCAAGAGAACCTGTTCAAGAGAAGTAACTAGTTAAAATGTAATAAATTAGAATTAAAAGTGAATAAGTATTGTATTTTATTTAAAAGCAACTCTGTCGATAGCTTAATAGAATACAACAAGTTCCAGAGATTATGTATTTAGGTATAATCATAGAAGCGAATCTGATGACAGCCATTTAAACTATATTGTTAATAAAATTGCTAAAAAGATATATTTTTTTAAGAGAATGAGGAACAAAATGTCAATTATACGTGCAATAAATATTTATAATGTGATGATCAAATCACATTTTGAGTACTGTTCCACTGCGCTATACTTATGTATGTATGTTAATTACTCCAGTTATCTAAATTACAATGACTGTAAAATAAATCAATGAGACCAATTTCAAAATGCAACCGATTCACATCAATAGTATTTAACATAAGTTAAAGTAGTTAAATGTAAAACAAAGAATTCTGTTAAATGTTTTGTGTTTTATTTTCAGACCCCTAGTTAGCTTAAAGCGCATTGTAGTATTGTATTGTTTACAAGGGAGGATGGATGTTCGTTTTTCAATACATGTGGTAATTAAAAACGAAAATAAAAGACAAGTCATAACCTACATTAGATGTAATCTCCTTATAACAATTAACCACCTAAATTCTGATTGTATATGTATATTTTATATCAACAATTTTTCCAATAGCAGAATCTGCTAAATAAATAAATGAAATTAAAAATGAAAATGATACTGTAAAATTCTACGAAAAACAGCACACTGGTTTTTAACAGTACGCGCGAACAATAAATCCATCATGTGTCTGTATTTGCGGGTTTAAGCATGTATTTGTATCTACCCGAGAATAAATACATTACGTTGAAAACTGGGAATAAATTTAAAAAAATCAATTTCTTATTTTTATGTTCCAGCATTTTTAACAAAATTTAGAATGGATGAGACAGCTTTTCTAACATGCGATATTACGAAGAAAGGGCGCGAGCAATATTGCAATAAACGCACTACTGTAGAGATCGCAGTCAAAACTAAATTTTGAAACATAAAGAAAAAAATCGAAAGATGTATGAATTAGCATTATACATACACACATATAGCCGCTTACAGGTTTCCCTGATTTTGCACATGGTCACCAATGGTACTTTGGGTTAGCAGATATAAGTTTTATTTTCAAAAAAAAACAATTGAAATTGTAATTTTTAAAAGCTTTTATAAGGCTTACTTTAAATGAGTTACAGCGAAAAAAAATTTAATTTAGTTTCACTCAAAATTATGAGTTTTGAGGTGGATTAATTAAAGTTCAAAGCAATAATCTGCGAATTTAATAATTGAAAGGCGGGACGATATGATAGGTGCAAGGGTAAGAGAGGGACAAAATGAGAGGGCAGAGGATAATTGGGTTTTTTCCAAGTCTTCTACCCAAGGGATCCATAAGGGATAAATTCGTTACCGTTTGGGTTATCCTTATTGCTGCGAGTGGTATTTTGATAACTGTTGCTAGGGTTTTGCTGTTGACCAGATTTTGCTGCTACCGTTCTGCTAGCCGGTCCATTGTTGCCACCGTTATTAACTGCAGTGATATTTCCAGAAGTTTTTCTATTGTCCAAATTCTTATTCATTGCCAAAGATTTATTTTCTTTCTCAGACGATAATTGTGGATTGTTCTTTTTAATATTGTCCGCATTTTGTTTACCAGCGCTACCAGTTTTTATTTGCTGCGCCCCCAGGGCGACAGCAGGGGCAACGCCACCAGCAGCTGGCTGCTTAACCTTTTTCTTAACAACATTAACTAATGGATCACTAACATCGTCGTCCATAAATAATAATTCATAACGATTTTTTCCCGAATTATCCATTATAATTTAGATTCGGTAATTTGATTATTTTATAAACGATGACAGGTGATTTTACTGGATTACCAATTTAAAAACGAAGGCAATAACCACGACAATGTCTACTTCAACAGGAAAGCGAAACTGAAAATCTTAGATTAGAAGAGTTACAAAACTGCGCATTGTGCTTCCTGCAGCAAGTATAATGTTTTCTCTTTCACGTTGCACTTATTCTTATCATTAATACGTGTACATTGGTGTAGAGATACTCCGGCTTTTCCAATACATTAAAATATAACTTACGAATTCAACCCAAGTTGGTGTCCATGTAAACCTAAAAGGAGTTAAGCTTCGTCTAATGGAATCTAAGTGCCTGTTTACATTGGCGACGGGATGAAAGTCCTCACCATGAACGTCGTGTTCACATTGTCATGGGGTTGAAAGACTTTTTGACAAGTGGAACACTTGAATCGGAGCATTTTTAATTTTTAAATTTGAGCAATTGGCCTGAAACATACCTTTTTTCCTATTCTTCACACTTCCTTTCTCATCAATGATCAAAACTAAAATGAAAAAATATGTCAGAAATGGAACGATATGGAAAAAAACGACGTGTTGCAACCGAGAATCCACTTTAGAAATGGATTCTCTGTGGAAATAACCCTTCTTCTTACCACTTCAATAAAAAGCGTTCCCTCTCTTTCGGACAATCTTCCAGCCCGCGCTAATGTGAACAGGCACAAAGAATACAAGATTGCAGCGATGACTACTAAATGTTATTTCGTTCTGCAGATATAAGACCTAACCATAATAGACTTCAGTGGGATTAACCTTAACACAAAACCGCAGGAAAAGTCTCTTTAACTTCTATCAAAGTTACCCACAATGTACTTGAGTAAAGTTATGTCGTTTTCGTTTGGGCTTTTCTCCGTGTTCGGAAGAAGAAAAGTGACGTAAAACCATTCCCTCATTTTTTCAGAATCAAAATCTCGCTTCTCGTTTTCATTTGAGAATCGAATTTTTTTTCCTCGATTTTATGTCAAAATCTGTAAACATCAAATAGTATTGTGTGTCAAACCAGATTTCTGTTTTCGTGGAATCGGCTGTGTTTGGCAAATTTATTATTCTGAATCTCAAAGATATGTCCAAGTGAATAGACGTGTTTCTTGATTCGTCCGGTAGAACATTCAATTTTAAAAATCTTTTCTCGCTTTTCAACCATAAAAGTGCTCTTTAGAAGTATCTAACTCATTGTGTGAATTACCAAAAAAGTTAAAGAGATAAAAGTTTCGATCTGAACTCCTTAAACTGCAAACAAACATTAATTTTTATTTGCAATAGTTCTGTTTAAAAGTACATAACTGATAATTGATATTTGTTCTCTTAAATCATGAGTTCTCGCGCGCAAAAAAAAACAAGAGAGTGAAGTAGACGGAGCCGTCTCCACACCAAAACAAAGCGCAACCCCTACGTCTAAGAGTGTAACCACAGGTCAAACAAAATCTTTTTATACCTCATCAAAACGCTCACCATCGAAGCTCCTGAAAAAAACAATGAAGAAACACACCGAAACTATCATGTGTCGTTTTTCTGCTGAAATGGCTGACCTCCGTGAGAACCTCATGCAAGACATTTTGCGTATCGAGAAGAACTGGTCGGTACCATTCCAGATACTTAGCAAAGCGTTAGCGACCTCCAAAAACGTATGGAAAAATTAGAAGCCCAACCTTCCGAAGCACCCAATTCTCACGATGAATTAGAAGACCTAAGTAAAAGATGCGACGCCCTGGAGAGAAGAGACAACTGGCTGATGAAAACTTAAAATCTATTTTCCATCATCTGTGCCACTCCGTGCAGCATAAGCCTCCAACGTTAAACGCTGTTTTCCGCACTCAGCGAAGAGAAAATACGAATGACCCTCCTATCATACTTAAATTCAACTCTACCCATGAGAGAAATTTAGTGCTGAGGGCAATTGCTGAGTTTCGGAAAAACGAAGGAAGGCAACTGTCCCTTAACGAAGTAGGTCTGGAATCGTCGACACCAATCTATTGTGATAACCACTTAAATGTGAGCAGCGACATCTAGATTTACAGCGCAGAAGATGTCGATACTCGAACACCAGAAGATTTCGATACTTGAATAACAAAATCTCGACCATTGATGACTGGAGAGTGGAATCGAATTTTCTAGCAAACTGGAAATCGTATGGGACGCTGGATGGCATCCCCAAGGTATGCAAATGAGTTCTAAAGTGAAATTTGAAGTGTTAATTAGGAGAAGTGATTAAATGGTTTATGTAAAAGATAAGAAAAGTATAAGCGGTTGAGAAATTGGATTGTACTGAGAGAAACAATTAAATAGTGAATTGTAACTGTACTGAATAAAGCGATTTTTATTGAAAAGAATAAGTTCTATCATTTGTACCCACACAAACATTTTACATTGGTGTCAGAAGTGGGATAGGACTTATTGTGTGTAAAAAAAAGTGTTTTCTGACTATTTGAAAAAGCTAGTATGGGTCGAAAACTATTGCAGTTGACCCTCGTCCAACTCAAATCCGAGTTGAACAAGAGAAGCCTCAGCGCCAGTGGAGGAAAAAGTGACATGGTGCCCCGACTTCAGGAGGCTTTGAACAACATGATCATGAACAATTGACATGATCCTGATGCATATTCCTTTGATGTTGACGAGGATGAACAGACAAGTACCGGCAGTGACATGTCTACGATGATGCAACTCCTCTTGTTAAAAATGGACGAACAGAACAACAGTCTGGAACAAAAAATGGACGAACAGAAGAAAAATTTGGACGGTTTTCAACAGAAAATGGATGAACAAAAGAATAGCCTCGAACAAAAGCTGGATGAACAAAAGAAAAATCTAGACGAGCAGAAGAGCAGCATTGAACAAAAATTCGACGAACAAAAGAATAGTCTAGAACAAAAACTGGAAGAACAAAATAACGTTCTACACCAAAAGTTCGAAGAAATCGATAACAAATTTGAAAGAATAGAGAAGAATGTTGGCGAAAAATTCGAACAAATGGACAACAAAGTTGAGCAACTGGCAAAAGAGCTCGACACGGTGCGAAAACAGAAACTGCGAGAATGTTCTTTAAGCGGTCCAAGGAGAAAAGATTTGAAGCCTCCCTCATTCGATGGCCAGACCTCATGGTCTACTTATAAGAAGCAGTTTGAAATGGCTGCCTGTGCAAACGACTGGGACAATGAGGAAAAGTGCTTTGCCCTAACAATGGCCTTACGCGGTTCTGCGGCAGAATTGTTACAAACAATCGATATCGGAAAGAATAGAGACTATATGGCTTTAGTGCAGGCTATCGAGAAACGGTTTGGGGATAGCCACATGCGGGAAGTTTACAAGGTTCAATTGCAAGGCCGTATGCAGCAACGAGGAGAAACACTACAACAGCTCCAAGCAGACGTGAGTAGACTGCCACATTTGTCATATCCCACCGCAGGCCAAGAAATAATCAACGAAATGGCAAAGGACGCATTCATCAGGGGAATTGCAGATTTGAAGCTACAATCAGCAGTAAGGATGGCCGGGAAAAGAACCCTTGCTGAAGCACTTGCCTTCGCTCTGGCGATGGAAGCATCCAATCCGGATTCCAAAGGAATGCATTTCGTAAGGGAAATAGTATCTGGTGAATGCTCCTGCTCAAGACCAACTACCATGCAACGAAATATACCGCGGGAGAGACGAAGGATGCGCTGCTGGAACTGCGATAAAGTGGGACATTTGCAAGGGCATTGTACGCAACCGGTACGACGAGAAGGCTGCCTGCACTGGGGTTACAGGCAAATAGAAAGAAAAACCGGCAGAAACGGCTACCAAGAATCCGGTCAAATTTCCAGAAGCCATCAGTTAGGAAATGCTTACTTCGCGGGGCAGAAGTCTGTAACAGGAGTCGACGACTCCAGGGTAATTATCCCAGTCTCACAGGTAAAACAATGCAATGAAAGCCTGCCAGCAGAAGTAGTCAGTGGTAAAGAGGCGAAAGAACAGGCAACTATCCAAACGATCAGGACTGAGCCAATAGAGGGTTGGAGTATAGACGAAATCCGTTATTCCCAACAGGCAGGCAATGACATCGAACCAATATTGGCCTGGAAAGAACACGAGGAAAGACCAAGCTGGCAGCAGATATCAGATCGGAGCTAAACTCTGAAGGCATACTGGGCACAGTGGGACTCGCTTTTTGTGCAAGATGGATTGCTGAAGAGAAAATGGGAAAGTGCAGATGGGACAACATCTCGTATGCAGCTAATAGTGCCACGGTCCAGAGTCAACCAAGTACTCCATGAAATACATGACGGAATCTCAGGAGGCCATTTGGGAATAAACAAGACGTTGGAAAAGGTAAGGGAACGTTTCTATTGGCTAAGCGCTAAACAAGATGTCGAGAATTGGTGCAAAAAGTGCATAAGATGTGCGGCTACCAAGGGTCAAAAAGTAAAGCCACATGGACAAATGCAACAAATTAATGTCGGAGCACCTTTCGAACGAATAGCCATCGACATCGCTGGGCCGTTTCCTGAAACCTTTAATGGTAACCGATATACCCTCGTGGTCATGGATTACTTCAGTAAGTGGCCGGAAGTGTTTGCCATCCCAAATCAAGAGGCTAAGACCGTAGCCGAACAGATAGTCAACAACTGGGTGAGCAGATACGGGGTCCCAATGGAGCTGCACTCTGATCAAGGGCGAAACTTTGAATCAAAAGTCTTCCGGGAAATATGCCAATATTTGGGAATAAGAAAGACAAGGACAACGCCAGTACACCCTCAATCTGATGCAATGGTCAAACAATTCGGTTGCCAAGTGAAGCAAAATTCGGATCCCCACCGACGGAGCCCAAAGAGGTGAACGAGTACGTGAATGACTTACGCAGCAGGATTCGTAAATTGCATGAAGACACCAGAGAAAAGATGAAGCTAGCAAGCAGCCGCATGAAAACTAGGTACGATATCAAGGCGAAATCTTCCGGTTTCAACGAAGGAGATCTGGTTTGGCTGTATAATCCTCAGCGTAAGAAAGGCAAATCACCAAAATTGCAACAGGACTGGGAAGGTCCATACAAGGTGATAACCCGCATTAATGACGTTGTCTACCGGATCCAGCGTGGGGATCGAGGAAAATTTAAAGTGGTCCATTTGGATAGAATGTGTCATTTCAACGGGATGCTGAATGACGAAGTTGTTCGGGACGAACAACTGTAGGGAGGGAGCAATGTGATAACCACTTAAATGTGAGCAGCGACATCTAGCAGAAAATGTCGAAACTCGAAGACTAGAAGATTTCGATACTGGATTTTCAAAGTCTCGACTGGAGAGTGGAATCGAATTTTCTAGCAAATTGGAAATTGTATGGGACGCTGGATGGCGAGGATTGTTCTCGAAGTATGTCATTCGAGTATAAATACCAGCATCCCAAAGGTATGCAAATCAGTTCTAAAGTGTAATTTGAAGTGTTAATTAGGAGAAGTGATTAAGTGGTTTAAGTAAAAGATAATAAAAGTATAAGTGGTTAAGAAATTGGATTGTATTGAGAGAAAGAATTAAATAGTGAATTTTAACTGTACTGAATAAAGGGATTTGTATTGAAAAGAATAAGTTCTATTATTTGTACCCACACAAACATTTTACAATATGTTGCTTAAATGCGCAAAGTTTGAATAACAAAGTAGATGAGTTCCTCTTATTTGTTCAGTGATAGTATGGTTGATGTTGTTTGTGTTACTGAAACTTGGTTTGATCCTGAGATGAAGTCTAACCTAGTAAGAGTCGATAATATGAACCTTATTCGTGGTAACAGGTACCGTAAAAGTGGTGGGGGTGTTGCTATTTATATAAAAAAGTGGCATAAGTTCCACGTTGTTAAAGAATCATCACCATCCGAGTTTATAGAGTACGTTTTCATTGAAATTAGAAGTGTTAATGAAACTTTTCTACTTGGGTGTGTATACATGGCCCCTGATATTGCTAACTATATACTGATAAGGGATGCGCTTGAAGAACTTTCCCCCCTATATTCAAAAATTGTAGTGTGCGGTGATTTTAACCTTAACATCTTAGGTAATGAAAATAGGACACTCAAAGAAATGATTCAATCCCTCGATTTACACTTTTGTAATTGCACCCAACCTACGCATTTTGCACCCAACAAAACACCGTCGTTAATCGATATAGCGTTAGTGTCTGAACCAAGTTTTTTATTACATTACTGTGATAACCACTTAAATGTGAGCAGCGACATCTAGATTCACAGAGCAGAAAATGTCGATTCTCGAAGACCAGCAGATTTCGATACTTGATTAACAAGGTCTCGACCATTGATGACTGGAGAGTGGAATCGAATTTTCTAGCAAATTGGGAATTGTATGGGACGCTGGATGGCGAGGATTGTTCTCGAAGTATGTCATTCGAGTATAAATACCAGCATCCCCAAGGTATGCAAATCAGTTCTTAAGTGAAATCTGAAGTGTTAATTAGGAGAAGTGATTAAGTGGTTTAAGGAAAAGATAAGTAAAGTATAAGCGGTTGAGAAATTGGATTGTACTGAGAGAAACAATTAAATAGTGAATTGTAACTGTACTGAATAAAGGGATTTGTATTGAAAAGAATAAGTTCTATCATTTGTACCCACACAAACATTTTACATTACGATCAGTTTCTTGTCCCAGCTTTCTCGCATCACGATATGCGTTTCGTTACTGTAAACGCACATCCAACACCTAAAAACGACGAGTTTTTTGAATTATATGAATATTCTAAAATCAATTTGGAAGCGCTTTTTAATGATTGCCAAAATATAAATTGACTGCCGATATATACAACAAATGATACGAGCCTTCAAATTGAGTTTTTCAATAAAAGCATTTTGTCTCTTTTCAAAAAACATGTGCCAGTGATGAAAAAAAGAATTAATTAAGAGTTGTGGTTTACCTTGGTTGACGCATGAGGTTTTTCATTTAATGAAAGTCCGGAATGACTTATACTCCAGATGGAGACGTTACAAATGTCTTCCAATTCACAAAGAGTTTAAAGCTGCTCGCAATGCAGTAACTTCTCTAATTAGAAGAAACAATATTGTGATAACCACTCAAATGTGAGCAGCGACATCTAGCAGAAAATGTCGAAACTCGAAGACTAGAAGGTTTCGATACTGGATTAGCAAAGTCTCGACTGGAGAGTAGAATCGAATTTTCTAGCAAATTGGAAATTGTATGGGACGCTGGGTGGCGAGGATTGTTCTCGAAGTATGTCATTCGAGTATAAATACCAGCATCCCAAAGGTATGCAAATCAGTTCTAAAGTTGAATTTGAAGTGTTAATTAGAAGAAGTGATTAAGTGGTTTAAGTAAAAGATAAGAAAAGTATAAGTGGTTGAGAAATTGAATTGTACTGAGAGAAAGAATTAAATAGTGAATTGTAACTGTACTGAATAAAGGGATTTGTATTGAAAAGAATAAGTTCTATCATTTGTACCCACACAAACATTTTACATTGGTGTCAGAAGTGGGATAGGACTTATTGTGTGTGTAAAAAAAAAAAGTGTTTTCTGACTATTTGAAAAGGCTAGAATGGGTCGAAAACTATTGCAGTTGACCCTCGTCCAACTCAAATCCGAGTTGAACAAGAGAAGCCTCAGCGCCAGTGGAGGAAAAAGTGACCTAGTGCTCCGACTTCAGGAGGCTTTGAACAACGAGGGACATGATCCTGATGCATATTCCTTTGATGTTGACGAGGATGAACAGACAAGTACCGGCAACGACATGGCTGCAATGATGCAACTCCTCTTATTAAAAATGGACGAACAAAACAAAAATATGGAAGAACAGAAGAACATTCTCTAGAACAGTCTGGAACAAAAATTGGACGAGCAGAAGAGCAGCATTGAACAAAAATTCAACGAACAAACCAACAATCTGCACGGTCTTCAACAGAAAATGGATGAACAAAAGAATAATCTGGAAGAACAAAAGAACATTCTCCAGCAAAAATTCGAAGAAATCGATGACAAATTTGAAAGAATAGAGAAAAACGTTGATGACAAATTTGATAGAATAGAGAAGAATGTTGGCGAAAAATTCGAGGAAATGGACAGCAAAGTTCAGCAACTGGCAAAAGAGCTCGACACAGTGCGAAAACAGAAACTGCGAGAATGTTCTTTAAGCGGTCTAAGGAGAAAAGATTTGGAGCCTCCTTCATTCGATGGCCAGACCTCATGGTCTACTTACAAGAAGCAGTTTGAAATGGCTGCCTGTGCAAACGACTGGGACAATAAGGAGAAGTGCTTTGCCCTAGCGATGGCCTTACGTGGTCCTGCGGCAGAATTGTTACAAACAATCGATATCGAAAAGAATAGAGACTATATGGTTTAGTGCAGGCTATCGAGAAACGGTTTGGGGATAGCCACATGCGGGAAGTTTACAAGGTTCAATTGCAAGGCCGTATGCAGCAACGAGGAGAAACACTGCAACAGCTCCAAGCAGACGTGAGTAGACTGGCACAATTGTCATATCCCACCGCAGGCCAAGAAATAATCGACGAAATGGCAAAGGACGCATTCATCAGGGGACTTGCAGATTTGAAGCTACAATCAGCAGTAAGGATGGCCGGGAAAAGAACCCTTGCTGAAGCACTTGCCTTCGCTCTGGCGATGGAAGCATCCAATCAGGCTTCCAAAGGAATGCATTTCGTAAGGGAAATAGTACCTGGTGAATGCTCCTGCTCAAGACCAACTACCATGCAACGAAATATCCCGCGGGAGAGCCGAAGAATGCGCTGCTGGAACTGCGATAAAGTAGGACATTTGCAAGGGCATTGTAAAGAACCGGTACGACGAGAAGGCTGTCTGCACTGGGGTTACAGGCAAATAGAAAGAAAAACCGGCAGAAACGGCTACCAAGAAACCGGTCTAATTTCCAGAAGCCATCAGTTAGGAAATGTTTACTTCGCGGGGCAGAAGTCTGTAGCAGAAGTTGACTCCAGGGTTTTTATCCCAGTCTCACAGGTAAAACAATGCAACGAAAGCCTCCCAGCAGAAGTAGTCAGTGGTAAAGAAGCGAAAGAACAGGCAACTATCCAAACGATCAGGACTGAGCCAATAGAGGGTTGGAGTAAATCCGTTCCTCCCAACAGGCAGACAATGACATCGAACCAATATTGGCCTGGAAGGAACACGAGGAAAGACCAAGCTGGCAGCAGATATCAGATCGGAGCCAAACTCTGAAGGCATACTGGGCACAGTGGGACTCGCTTTTTGTGCAAGATGGATTGCTGAAGAGAAAATGGGAAAGTGCAGATGGGACAACATCTCGTATGCAACTAATTGTGCCACGGTCCAGAGTCAACCAAGTGCTCCATGAAATACATGACGGAATCTCAGGAGGCCATTTGGGAATAAATAAGACGTTGGAAAAGGTAAGGGAACGTTTCTATTGGCTAAGCGCTAAACAAGATGTCGAGAATTGGTGCAAAAAGTGCATAAGATGTGCGGCTACCAAGGGCCCAAAAGTAAAGCCACATGGACAAATGCAACAATACAATGTCGGAGCACCTTTCGAACGAATAGCCATCGACATCGCTGGGCCGTTTCCCGAAACCTTTAATGGAAACCGATATACTCTCGTAGTCATGGATTACTTCAGTAAGTGGCCGGAAGTGCTTGCCATCCCAAATCAAGAGGCTAAGACCGTAGCCGAACAGATAGTCAACAACTGGGTGAGCAGATTTGGGGTCCCAATGGAGCTGCACTCTGATCAAGGGCGAAACTTTGAATCAAAAGTCTTCCAGGAAATATGCCAATATTTGGGAATAAGAAAGACAAGGACAACGCCACTACACCCTCAATCTGATGGAATGGTCGAGCGATTCAATCGGACCTTGAATGAGCATCTATCTAAGGTTGTCAGCAACTGCCAGCGGGATTGGGATCGACACATACCCCTCTTCTTAATGGCCTACCGAAACGCGGTCCATAGCTCAACAGGGCACACACCATCCGAGATCTTATTTGGTCAAACAATTCGGTTGCCAAGTGAAGCAAAATTCGGATCCCCACCGACGGAGCCCAAAGAGGTGAACGGGTACGTGAATGACTTACGCAGCAGGATTCGTAAATTGCATGAAGACACCAGAGAAAAGATGAAGCTAGCAAGCAGCCGCATGAAAACTAGGTACGATATCAAGGCGAAATCTTCCGGTTTCAACGAAGGAGATCTGGTTTGGCTGTATAATCCTCAGCGTAAGAAAGGCAAATCACCAAAATTGCAACAGGACTGGGAAGGTCCATACAAGGTGATAACCCGCATTAATGACGTTGTCTACCGGATCCAGCGTGGGGATCGAGGAAAATTTAAAGTGGTCCATTTGGATAGAATGTGTCATTTCAATGGGATGCTGAATGACGAAGTTGTCCGGGACGAACAACTGTAGGGAGGGAGCAATGTGATAACCACTCAAATTTGAGCAGCGACATCTAGCAGAAAATGTCGAAACTCGAAGACTAGAAGGTTTCGATACTGGATTAGCAAAGTCTCGACTGGAGAGTAGAATCGAATTTTCTAGCAAATTGGAAATTGTATGGGACGCTGGGTGGCGAGGATTGTTCTCGAAGTATGTCATTCGAGTATAAATACCAGCATCCCAAAGGTATGCAAATCAGTTCTAAAGTTGAATTTGAAGTGTTAATTAGAAGAAGTGATTAAGTGGTTTAAGTAAAAGATAAGAAAAGTATAAGTGGTTGAGAAATTGAATTGTACTGAGAGAAAGAATTAAATAGTGAATTGTAACTGTACTGAATAAAGGGATTTGTATTGAAAAGAATAAGTTCTATCATTTGTACCCACACAAACATTTTACAATATATTTTTAATACAATTTTAATTACTTCCAACTTCCCCGACTGTTGGAAAACTGCTAAGGTGTTACCGATGCCAAAGCCTTCGTCGTCTCAAGATAAAACTGAATACCGTCCTATTGCTATTCTCCCGTTTCTGAGTAAAGCCTTCGAGACAATTGTAAGCAATCAAATAAAAAAATATTTAAGCGATAAAAACATTATCACTAAATTTCAATCGGGATTCCGTGCAAAGCATAATTGCACAACAACTCTGCTCAAAGTTTGCGAAGATTTACGTGGGGGATTGGACCGTTGGAATTTTCAAAGGCGTTTGATTGCGTAGATCATCAAATATTAGTTGAAGAACTAAGAACGCAGTTTCTGTTTGATAGCTCTTTGTGTAACTTAGAAACGTCATATTTATGTCATCGTTCACAGTACGTGTCTCATGAAGACAAATGTTCATCTTGTTTTCTTGTTCCATTTGGTGTGCCCCAAGGATCCGTCCTAGGACCCCTTCTTTTTACTTGCTATATAAATGACTTAGCTGACCGACTTGTAAACTGCGAACGTCACATATATGCAGATGATGTCCAGATTTATTCGTTTTTCCCGAAATCTCAAATAAAGCAAGCAGTACAGAACTTAAGCGAGCAACTAACTGAAATTTGTAAATGGGCAATCGATAATAAACTCAGCCTTAACCCTAAAAAGAGTAAAGCCGTGGTTGTTAACGTCGGCCGAGATAGACAAATTGTTCCACCACTCTACATAATTCAAACTCAAATTGAGTATGTAGATAACTTTAAAAACCTTGGGGTTCATCTGAGCCACAACTTAAGCTGGAATACTCACATAAATAGAATTGCATCAAAAATTTAAGGAGCTCTGAGAGGGCTTAGCCCAACTTCCAACTACCTTCCAAACAACGTAAAGCTGAAGCTTGTTAAGTCCTATATACTACCCATTTTGTTGTATGGGTGCGAAATTTTCTCAGATATGGACTATGAGGCAAAAAGAAAGCTGAATGTTGCTTTTAATAACTGTGCGAGGTATATTTTTGGCGTTGGGCGATATGACCACATCTCCTCCTATGCAAATAAGATTATAGGGTGCTCATTAGATACTTTTATGAAATATTGTACTGTGCTGTCATTACACAAAATTATAACGACAAAAGAGCCGGAATATCTGTATGAAAAAGTTCAATTTGCGCGGAATCAAATATGTCAATACCTCTCGTCAGTTTTTTGTCAATGCGATTCGTCATTGGAATCTCTTACCCATTGAAATTAAGCGCACGATCAACAGAATCGCCTTCAGTAAAAAATTGTTTCAATATTATAGATTTGTCTTTCCGTCTGTCTATTTTCTGTTTTTTTCTTTCTTTCCTATTTCTTCTTTCTTTTTGCACAAAATTGAAAAATTTTCAAATGTTTGATTTAATGTTTTTATCATCTTATTTTATTTTATTTTGTTATTTAAATTCATTTTTTTGTTTTTTTTTAAATGAATATAATAGATATAAGCTTGTTATTTTATAAAAGATGTGTGTTGTACACTGAGCTTACATGAACAATGAATTCAAATAAAAGAAATTACAAATTACAAAATTGAATCGCAAACGAATATATTTAAAATATAAAAGTTCGAAGGAGGGCTTAGTGTTCCATTTAAATAAAAATCTGGGTGCACAACAAAAAAACCTTCTGACAGCCCAAACGAAAACGCTATTAAAAAACTGTCAAACTGTTTACATTTGGTTTGGTTACATAGCAGGAAAAAATAAAATGGAATATATGGAATTAAGAAAATTAAAAATGGCAAAATTATTGAATCTTGTCATGGAAGTTGTATAAGTATCATAAAAAAAAAAAATGAAATAGAAAAGAAAAATAATTATACGTGTCAAATTTCCGCACTGAGTGTCCCATCCTACTGAGTCTTTACGCAAGCCAATTAAAGTTAACGACGCTCGAAGAAAAAAATCCTGTTGAGCAAAATCCCATTATGGTCATACAATACTATGTACTTACATGTAATGTAACATTTCATTAAGTTGGCTTAAACCTCACAAAAGATCTTGATCTATCGCTATTTTCACCACCAGTACTCCATTTAAAATTGAAATTGCCAGTAAAATTCCGCCCCTTCAAACCTTTAACTGTAACAACCGTCTCGCTACAAATCCTCATCAGTCTACCTTCAAGCGCTTATTGAGCGCTGACCTGACCGTCTCGCCATAAATGCTCATCAGTTTGCCCTCAAGCCCACTTTCGGACGTACATCGAAACATCGTGATTCTTTCCTAAGTCGTACAGGTCGCTTATGGAATGCCCTGCCGAGCTCTTTATTTCCTATTCGTTATAACCTGCAAACATTCAAAACTAACGTGCTTCGAAATAAATTTAGGGAGGAAAGAGAGAGAGAGAGAGAGAAATTCCTTTCGCCCGCGCTGTGTGCAAACATTTTAAGACTACTAAAAACCGCTTGAGCGCGCTCTAATTATAAGTGAGACGTGAATTTAACCGCACAAAATTTTGTTTCTCCTTGAAAAAGGTAGGATATAAAATAAGGAAGCCAAGTATTTTTTGATAGCAACAAAAAAAAATGATCAATAATATTATAATTATAATTTATCAACATATCCATGTATATTAAAATTATTAAACTAACAGAAAGTAAGTACTAGGTGCAGAGGTACATATATCAGTATCTGGTCTTTAACAATTTGTGAAACACAACAAAGGTTGGTTGAGATAATGGGTGAGGGACTAGCGATAATCACTCAAAATTCCATAAACCCAGAGGAAGAACTAAGCGTGAAGATTTTGTAAAACAACTTCAATGAAAAAAATAAGAAAAGTGCAAAAACTTGGCTAGCGAGGCGAAACAGGCGGTAAGGAAGAAAACACAAGCCTTTCAAGGGACACCGAAAAACCGAAAGTTCTTCTTGATTTAGACTGCAATTGTTGCAAAAAAAAGCAAAGAAAGCACTATACCTTATCCAACAAAATATGTCAGTACAGGGCTTATGGGAAAGCTTTTTTTCTAGCAGTGGTGCCTGTAGGTGGACTCAATGGCACATTACCACTGAAACACAAAGGAAGCCACTGAACTTTGTGTACAATTGTCGTTGTAATTATTTTCAGATTTAACCACAACCACCCTATGACTTGCTTGCCCGATAGCCGTGGGCAGAATGATCATAAAATCACCATTCGCCAGTACTGCTGGCTGTGCATTGAAAATAATCTCATCAAAGCAGTGTTACCATTCTCAAATGTTAGCACATCGTTACTGATTTTTCAGTGTTATTGTTACAGATTTGAAGCTTTTGAGAACACAAAAATGAATTTGTGTGTAATGATATGTGTGGTGGTGTTGTCATTTGCGTTTTCTTTTCCTCTTTTTGAGAAACCGTTAAAATGTAGTCAAATAATTTTTTTCGACTTTGTATTTTAAATTTTATTCGCGCGCTATTTTAACGCATTGCAACAAAGCAGTGCAATAAGTGATCATATTAGTGTTGTGTCGGTGTTAATGTTGTGTTTAAGAAAAAAAGGATTATTTTCGCAGTGTTTTGAAACTAGAATACATTGACTCTGTAATTAGTGATCATATTTAATAGCGTAAGTGTTAGTAGTGATATTGTGTCAAATTAATAGTGATTAATTAGTTTTAAGCAACTGTGTTGTGTCTAAATAGAAAAATGGTTACAAAGTCTTCAAAGGAATTAAGCGCAGAAAAGAAACAAAAAATTGTTAATGCAACTAACAAATTTTATGGCCTTCTTAAAAATAAAACGGAATCCGTGAGAAAAGCAGCTGATGTCTTTTCTGTTACGGAACGAACTGATATAGGCTTTTAAAGGAAAATAAAATTAAAGGGCACAATTCGCCTTCAAAGAAGAAAAATAATTCTGGTCGCAAAAGCAGGGTCGATGATTTTGACAAATGTATATTTTTACATTATACTTTTCTATATTTATTATGAATTATATTTTTGTTTACTATATTTATGATGAATAAATGAAAATAAATATATTTTTTAGTTCTTTTTTCTGTTTTCGGAAATTTGTTCTTTTTTAAACAAACCAAAAAGGGATTAGGCCTACTGGGGATACCCTTAAAAAAACGCACCACCGCTTGGTTGTGAGGAAAAAGATAAATGAAATTTATATCGTTTAGCAATATTTTTATTTGTTTATTTTAAATGGGGAGATGGTAACCCTAAGCGAAATGCTCTTTCTCTTTGTGGTGATTCATCATATTGTGATAACCACTCAAATGTGAGCAGCGACAACGGGTGGCCGTGGTGTAGTGGTAGTAGCAAACGCTTCTCACTCGGAGGGTCCAGGTTCGATTCCTGCCCATGACAAAATCAGTTTTTCATTGTATAATTTGAACTCAGACAAAAAAATTCTGCGTGTGAAGGCATAACACTGACACGTAGATTTGGCTGTTATAAGAGTTTCAAGCAATGAAAAAAATACTGGGAATTATATCTCGAATCACTCTGAGTGAAGAAAAAACTCTCCGTCATATTCGGACTCCCACCCCTGGAGAGCAAACATAGAAACCAAACACACCTGAGTTTCAAACCACTACCTGGCAACAGTAAAAGGGTATCAACCCCTTAGGCGCGCGTAAATTATAAAAAAAAAAAAAAAAAAAATCTAGATTTACAGCGCAGAAGATGTCGATACTCGAAGACTAGAAGATTTCGATACTTGAGTAACAAAGTCTCGACTGGAGAGTGGAATCGAATTTTCTAGCAAATTGGAAATTGTATGGGACGCTGGATGGCGAGGATTGTTCTCGAAGTATGTCATTCGAGTGTAAATACCAGCATCCCCAAGGTATGCAAGTTAGTTCTAAAGTGTAATTTGAAGTGATTAAGTGGTTTAAGTAAAAGATAAGAAAAGTATAAGTGGTTGAGAAATTGAATTGTACTGAGAGAAAGAATTAAATAGTGAATTGTAACTGTACTGAATAAAGGGATTTGTATTGAAAAGAATAAGTTCTATTATTTGTACCCACACAAACATTTTACTTTGGTGTCAGAAGTGGGATGCTGAATGACGAAGTTGTTCGGGACGAACAACTGTAGGGAGGGAGCAATGTGATAACCACTTAAATGTGAGCAGCGACATCTAGCAGAAAATGTCGATAGTCGAAGCCCAGAAGATTTCGATACTGGAATAACAAAGTCTCGACTGGAGAGTGGAATCGAATTTTCTAGCAAATTGGAAATTGTATGGGACGCTGGATGGCGAGGATTGTTCTCGAAGTATGTCATTCGAGTATAAATACCAGCATCCCCAAGGTATGCAAGTTAGTTCTAAAGTGTAATTTGAAGTGATTAAGTGGTTTATGTAAAAGATAAGAAAAGTGTAAGCGGTTGAGAAATTGAATTGTACTGAGAGAAAGAATTAAATAGTGAATTGTAACTGTAGCCGTGTTTTATTGGTAGCTGGGTACGCAGCTCAGCAACAAATATATTTCAAAGTAGGTACCAGTGCCATTAGTAGATGTCAAAATCAATCTAAAAAACCAGTTGTTGACATTTGAATATGCTTACGGATATGTCCGAAAAGTATGTCAAAATTAAGAATCTTCAAGTTGCGAGGAATCTCAAAGCTGCTGCCAGCTTTTGCTCTGGTGTTGTTGTCGCAAGGGTTGGCGGCAACTATCGACTAGCTGCGTGGTTGGCGGCGCGAGACAATTTGATAAAATCTCCGAATTTAGGCGAAGTTTCAAAATTCCTTTATTTAAAAATTTATAAATTATTTACATAATTATTTACATTTGTGTAATTACAACTTACTGTCTCGGATGTCTTTTAAATCTCTTCAAGTGATCACAAGATTTTTAATATTTAACGACTACTATCTTACAAGTCAAACTCAAGAATGTTACAAAGAAAAAAATATGGCGGGTTGTGCCCAAAAATTTCAAATAAAAAAAATATGGCCGACCCAAATAAAGATGGTAGCTTCACAAGATGGGATTTCGTAGTGCTGGAATGCAGGGGGCGCATCTACGTTAACTAGCTAAGGGCGAGTTTACATTAGCTACGCGCAACAGGTGTAATTACGGATCTCATAATGGTGTTTTGACACGGATATGTCTAACCGCTTGTCTTTCTGAAAAATGTGTCCGTCAAAAAAGTGTCAAATTTTTTGTTTTCCTTCTACAACGAATCAACTGTTCAAAGGAATATATTCAACGAACACAACCTTAAATAAACGAAGTCGACAACCATTATGAAATAATATTTTTTACAACCCCTGTCAGCGCTCCCTGGATTTCAGAATACCTAAGTTCTATGATCACTTTTATATACTTTGCGCCATCTTCATTTCAAAGTTTTTAAAACTTTATCGCCAGCATTCGACTTGTTGTTATTTGCAATGTTAAATTTTACTGAGCTGGATACTGACCTGCCAATAAAACGCGACTTGTATTGAAAGAAATAAGTTCTATCATTTTTACCCACACAAACATTTTACATTGGTGCCAGAAGTGGGATAGGACCTATTGTGTGTAAAAAAAAAAAAAAAAAACACTGTTTTCTGACTATTTGAAAAAGCTAGAATGGGTCGAAAACTATTGCAGTTGACCCTCGTCCAACTAAAATCCGAGTTGAACAAGAGAAGCCTCAGCGCCAGTGGAGGAAAGAGTGACCTGGTGCTCCGACTTCAGGAGGCTTTGAACAACGAGGGACATGATCCTGATGCATACTCCTTTGATGCTGACGAGGATGAACAGACAAGTACCGGCAGTGATATGGCTGCGATGATGCAACTCCTCTTGTTAAAAATGGACGAACAGAAGAGCAGTCTCGACCAACAAAAGAAAAATCTGGATAGCCTCGAACAAAAGCTGGATGAACAAAAGAAAAATCTAGACGAGCAGAAGAGCAGCATTGAACAAAAATTCAACGAACAAACCAACAACAGAAAATGGATGAACAAAATAATAATCTGGAAGAACCAAAGAACATTCTCCAGCAAAAATTCGAAGAAATCGATGACAAATTTGAAAAAATAGAGAAGAACGTTGATGACAAATTTGATAGAATAGAGAAGAACGTTGATGGCAAATTTGATACAATAGAGAAGAATGTTGGCGAAAAATTCGAAGAAATGGACAGCAAAGTTCAGCAACTGGCAAAAGAGCTCGACACAGTGCGAAAACAGAAACTGCGAGAATGTTCTTTAAGCGGTCCAAGGAGAAAAGATTTGAAGCCTCCCTCATTCGATGGCCAGACCTCATGGTCTACTTATAAGAAGCAGTTTAAAATGGCTGCCTGTGCAAACGACTGGGGCAATGAGGAAAAGTGCTTTGCCCTAGCAATGGCCTTACGCGGTCCTGCGGCAGAATTGTTACAAACAATCGATATCGAAAAGAATAGAGACTATATGGCTTTAGTGCAGGCTATCGAGAAACGGTTTGGGGATAGCCACATGCGGGAAGTTTACAAGGTTCAATTGCAAGGCCGTATGCAGCAACGAGGAGAAACACTGCAACAGCTCCAAGCAGACGTGAGTAGACTGGCACATTTGTGATATCCCACCGCAGGCCAAGAAATAATCGACGGAATGGCAAAGGACGCATTCATCGGGGGAATTGCAGATTTGAAGCTACAAGCAGCAGTAAGGATGGCCGGGAAAAGAACCCTTGCTGAAGCACTTGCCTTCGCTCTGGCGATGGAAGCATCCAATCAGGCCTCCAAAGGAATGCATTTCGTCAGGGAAATAGTATCTGGTGAATGCTCCTGCTCAAGACCAACTACTATGCAACGAAATATCTTACGGGAGAGACGAAGAATGCGCTGCTGGAACTGCGATCAATTTGGACATCTGCAAGGGCATTGTACGGAACCGGTACGACGAGAAGGCTGCCTGCACTGGGGTTACAGGCAAATAGAAAGAAAAACCGGCAGAAACGGCTACCAAGAATCCGGTCAAATTTCCAGAAGCCATCAGTTAGGAAATGCTTACTTCGCGGGGCAGAAGTCTGTAGCAGGAGTCGACTCCAGGGTAATTATCCCAGTCTCACAGGTAAAACAATGCAATGAAAGATTGCCAGCAGAAGTAGTCAGTGGTAAAGAGGCGAAAAAACAGGCAACTATCCAAACGATCAGGACTGAGCCAATAGAGGGTTGGAGTATAGACGAAATCCGTTCCTCCCAACAGGCAGGCAATGACATCGAACCAATATTGGCCTGGAAAGAACACGAGGAAAGACCAAGCTGGCAGCAGATATCAGATCGGAGCTAAACTCTGAAGGCATACTGGGCACAGTGGGACTCGCTTTTTGTGCAAGATGGATTGCTGAAGAGAAAATGGGAAAGTGCAGATGGGACAACATCTCGTATGCAGCTAATAGTGCCACGGTCCAGAGTCAACCAAGTACTCCATGAAATACATGACGGAATCTCAGGAGGCCATTTGGGAATAAACAAGACGTTGGAAAAGGTAAGGGAACGTTTCTATTGGCTAAGCGCTAAACAAGATGTCGAGAATTGGTGCAAAAAGTGCATAAGATGTGCGGCTACCAAGGGTCCAAAAGTAAAGCCACATGGACAAATGCAACAATACAATGTCGGAGCAGCTTTCGAACGAATAGCCATCGACATCGCTGGGCCGTTTCCTGAAACCTTTAATGGTAACCGATATACCCTCGTGGTCATGGATTACTTCAGTAAGTGGCCGGAAGTGTTTGCCATCCCAAATCAAGAGGCTAAGACCGTAGCCGAACAGATAGTCAACAACTGGGTGAGCAGATACGGGGTCCCAATGGAGCTGCACTCTGATCAAGGGCGAAACTTTGAATCAAAAGTCTTCCAGGAAATATGCCAATATTTGGGAATAAGAAAGACAAGGACAACGTCACTACACCCTCAATCTGATGGAATGGTCGAGCGATTCAATCGGACCTTGAATGAGCATCTATCTAAGGTTGTCAGCAATTGCCAGCGGGATTGGGATCGACACATACCCCTCTTCTTAATGGCCTACCGAAACGCGGTCCATAGCTCAACAGGGCACACACCATCCGAGATCTTATTTGGTCAAACAATTCGGTTGCCAAGTGAAGCAAAATTCGAATCCCCACAGACAGAGCCCAAAGAGGTGAACGACTACGTGAATGACTTGCGCAGCAGGATTCGTAAATTGCACGAAGACACCAGAGAAAAGATGAAGCTAGTAAGCAGCCGCATGAAGACTAGGTGCGATATCAAGGCGAAATCTTCCGGTTTCAACGAAGGAGATCTGGTCTGGCTGTATAATCCTCAGCGTAAGAAAGGCAAGTCACCAGAATTGCAACAGGACTGGGAAGGTCCATACAAGGTGATAACCCGCATTAATGACGTTGTCTACCGGATCCAGCGTGGGGATCGAGGAAAATTGAAAGTGGTCCATTTGGATAGAATGTGTCATTTCAACGGGATGCTGAATGACGAAGTTGTTCGGGACGAACAACTGTATAGAGGGAGCAATGTGATAACCACTTAAATGTGAGCAGCGACATCTAGATTTACAGCGCAGAAGATGTCGATACTCGAAGACCAGAAGATTTCGATACTTGAATAACAAAATCTCGACCATTGATGACTGGAGAGTGGAATCGAATTTTCTAGCAAATTGGAAATCGTATGGGACGCTGGATGACGAAGATTGTTCTCGAAGTATGTCATTCGAGTATAAATACCAGCATCCCCAAGGTATGCAAATCAGTTCTAAAGTGAAATCTGAAGTGTTAATTAGGAGAAGTGATTAAGTGGTTTAAGTAAAAGATAAGAAAAGTGTAAGCGGTTGAGAAATTGGATTGTATTGAGAGAAACAATTAAATAGTGATGTGTAACTGTACTGAATAAAGGGATTTGTATTGAAAAGAAATAAGTTCTATCATTTTTACCCACACAAACATTTTACAATATTATTATTAAAATTTCTCTTAGTTCTCGAAGAAAATTATATCAAATACATGGTGAATAACTTAATAAAGAATATGATAATTCCAATACTGTAATAGGAATTCTGTATGACCAGTTCAATTTGTGATAATTGATAAAAAGCGTTGAAATACATTTCCTGGAATTATTTTGGAACAGATAAATTAACTACACGATTTAGGAGGTAATCGCAAATTTAAAAATAGCTGCCCTGAAAAATGGAACATAATGAGTTATCAACTACTTCACGGTTGGTACAGCTTTAAGATTTAGTAACTTTTCTTCAATAACTGCAGGATCGAAAGGAGTAAGAAAGGAACCAACGGGGACATTTGGTAGTAAATTGAAGTAAGAGGGATCTGGTACGAAGGAGATGTTGGCAAATGATTGTTTAAAAAATGTAGCAAACAAGTTGGCGATGGTAGGAGGATCAAGTCCCATTTACAATACTGCGAAAACGAGAGCGCATTAACTGTCAAAAATATTTCCGTAACATGTAATTCAATGTGTTCGTTTACAATACTGTGAGTCTCGCAGCGAGCATCGCAGTCAATTTCGAAAATCTGGAAACCTCTCACATCTTGCAATGCGTGATAGCTAAATTTTGATGTTTTCATTTTGAGCTTGTTATTTGTGAGTGGTGTTTTGACGCATCATTGTAAACAGACGTCCAATGTCTGAATGCGAGAATTCTCGCATTCGAATTCGAATGCGACTCTCGTATCGCATCTCGCAGTGTTGTAAATGGGACTTCACTTGAAGATTTGGTTTTGAAAGCGGGGGAGGAAGGATAACAGTAGAATGTAATCACCAGGATTGAGCGCAGGTTCATTTTATCTCATTTTTTAGCACATTTCTGACTCATTTTTTAACATATAAGTCAATTTTATCTCATTTTTTTTGATATATAAGTCTATTTTATCTCATTTTTTTAACTTACAAAAATTCTAACACGTTTTTTTAACATAAAGAACTTGCATCAAATATTCTATATGCGTATTTTACCAGGTTTGATAACAGTTTATGACTGGAAATTCTAATTAAACTACAAATGATTTATTTTTTATAATGGGTGCCCCACAAAAGCCTTAATTCATCATTCTTATAAGTACCTTTCATAAATAAAGACGACTCTCCAAAAGGAGAGTCCCAGGTGCGTTTCGAACCCACAAAATCATAACTTCTTATATGTTCGAACATCCAACCAATTGAGCCAAATAGCTCCATATAGAAGCGATAGGATAGCTAAAGTTGACCACTTTCGGGTGAACAGGGTTGGAAGTCAAAAATATAAAAAAAAATACGCGATTAATTTATGCAAATGAATTGTGAAGAGACAGAATGTGAATCTGATGATGAGGAATATAAAGAAGCTATTCAAGGCATACTTGCATTTGCAAAACTTCTTAAATTCAAGGTTGGAGTCTAAAAACTTTCGGTTTAAAAGTAAAAAATAATGATTTTAAAAAATTCCTTGATGAGATACATAGTGATAAAATAAATACTAGAAAAGAAATAATAGATTGGACTGTTCTTGAACTAGATGAGTTATTAGAAAAAATCTTTTTAGAAAAATCTTAACTAATTCAATTAAATTTTAATATAGATAATGAAAGTATTGAAAATTTCAGAAAAGAAAATGTGGATGATAATTATACTAAATTACGTAAGACAAATAAGTTATTACCACAGATAATAAATCTGTACAGATATCTCATCCCTGTAGAAAAAATTGTTCGGCTAGACGACAAGAGCTTTCGGAGTAATATAAAGTTGTAGGCAGTGGCACAAGAAATATGAAAAACATGTGGAAAGGGTTTGCGGGAAGGCTTGGCTGTTTGTTTTCATTCGATTGCAATAGGAAATTATATAATTGTTCATGAATTGGTATTTTGTTTGAGCGTATGGGTATGTATGTAAGAAAAAAACAATTTAAAGGTGGGAAAAGTGGAATATTTCGTTACATTTTGTAATTGAAATTTGAGAAGCAAAATATTATTCGGAGAAGAACAAAGTGCACAATAGCACATTGCCGTGCAACCGAAAAAGAGTTTTCGGATAGGAAATTATTTCGTTTCCGTAAAAAAGGCACTGTTAAATATGAAGATCACATTGAATTTGCTTGCGCCAATTGTGAGGCTCATGTAAAAAGGCAAATTTTTTACATTAGGAGAATTGAAAAGCTCAAGAAATTGAACAATGGCTTGAGAATAACCATTAAAGAAAATCGAAAATTGAAAACAAATATATTAAAGAAAATTCTTCATTTAAAAGAGGACAAGAAAAGGCTACAAGCGCGTGAAAAGCAAAACATTCAAGAGAAAATCCATTCATTGCTTGGTATTCATCAAAATGCTATGACATTTTCGAAGCTCACCTTATCACAGGGTAAAAACGAATACACTGAAGAGGAGAAATGGATTTCGCAGTGCTTTTTTTTCGTTCAGCTGCCGGATACAACTTTTTGCAGGACCAACTTGAGATACACTTGCCGTATCCATCTTCATTGCACAGGTGGATTAAAATTAAAAGTCTGTCACCTAGCTTCAATAGAAATGTTATGCATGAAATTAAGGAAATAACCTCGAAATTACCACCAAAAGAAAAAGAAGTTGTGGTTATATTTGACGAGATTAGCCTTCAGACAGATCTAACCTATAATAAATTTAAAGAGGAAATTGAAGGTTTTGTTGATTACGGAGCAAATCGAAGATACATATAATTCATACGCTAAGTCCGCATGCATCTTTATCATTCCGAACATATGTGGAAATTTTAAGCAAGTTTTATATCATGACGTTTGTCGAGCAATATACCCACCAAAGAACTTGAAGTTTATAACTGCCTTGATATATTCACAGGGCTGAGATTAAATGTAAGAGCTTTTTTGCTGTGATCAAGGACCGACTAATCGAAGTTTATATAGTAAGCTTAGTGTAGATGAAAAAAACCTTAAGCTTTACTTACAAAAACAAATCCATATGTGGAATGTATGATATCCCGCATCTTTTGAAGAAATTATTAGTTTAATACAGAAAAAAATAATATTACCAAAATATGCCCAAAACTGATAACTGAATTTCAAAAGATTAACGTGAAGGTGGCTGCACACTTTCTAAGCAGATCTGTATCCTGTGGAATTGAAGCTTTAATAAAACTGAACAAATTCCCAGGCCATATAGCCCGATTTAGAAATCGACAGCTGAATTTATTAAAAAAATATATCGCCTTGTCGATCTTTTAAATGAAAAACCAGTTCTTTGCGGAATGATAAAAATATCCATTTTATAAAGAAATGAAGGAAATGAAAAAGAAATAAAGAAATGAACGACAGAAGGCCAAGTCTTGCTCGAACTGCCGGTAATGAGGGGTAGAAGGGAAATACTGTGGAAGGCCAAGTATTGGTCGAACCACTAAGTATATATAGTATATGAAGCGGGTGATATACAAATTAAATAGTAAACGCCTCTTGACGTGCACTTCTTTATTTTTTGCTTATATATATCTTTTGGATACAAGTACATGTGAAGTGGGATGTTAATAACATTATTTTTATATATTTTTTTATTGTGAGCTTAGGTACATTGTAAATTTACAGGGAGAACAAAATGTTAAGTGCCTGAAAGTAGGCAGTAAAATAAGAGCTTTGTGATATACTTCGTTACAGTCTCCCCCTCTGGACATGAAGTCGTCCCGACGATTGGCCAGCTCATCATTGTGTTGGAGGTCGTCCCCTCTTTCATAGTGGTCTCACTAGCTTGGGAGTTGTCTTCACATGCTTATAACAAAAACGGGTAAGGGCTGATACATGGTAGGTCCCGAGCGGAACATCTGGGCTATCCATGCTTGCAACCTGGTAAGTGGTATCTCCGAGTTTTCGAGTCATAACGTATAGACCGTCTCGCCTAGGAACAAACTTGGAAGTTATATTTTTACCTGTGTCACTAAGGACGTGTGTAGTAACAAGCACTGCGTCGCCTATCTGGTATTCTGGAGCCTTCCGGCGTCTTATGTTGCTGCACTCCAGCCGCTTGCTTGCTGAGACCTTTTCAAAGTCTGCCACTTCGTCGAGTATGTGTGGAAGTGTCTTAAGAGTTGGAGTTATCTCCTCCGTAAAATTAGTAGCACCGAGGCTGTTGCTTAAATCGTCGGCGATGCGTATGGGCCCTCGAAGTTCGCGTCCAAAAGTAAGGAAAGCTGCACTCTTCCCGGTACTAGAACATACGGCAGTGTTCATTGCAAAACGAGCCGAGGAAAGGTACTGGGACCAGGATCCATGTTGATTACCGACGAGTATCGCCAGTTGTGTCTTCAGGTCGCGGTTCTTCATCTCAACCATATTAGGTTGAGGATGGTATACTGGCTTGAGCATCTGGTCTATTCCGAGGCGGGTTGTTAGGTACTGCATTATCGACGATATGAACTGGGGGCCATTATCACTGGTAATCCGCCTGGGTATTCCGTATCTTAGGAAGACGTCATGAAGTAATATACCTGCACACCGTTCTGCTGTAGCTTCGATCAGGGCAAATAATTCCACCCAACGACCTGAGGTGTCTTCGATCGTAAATATCCAACGGTTATTGTCGCTGGCAGGCAGAGGTCCAAAGAGATCTATGGATAGTGCTTCGAATCGCTGGTTGCTTGGCTTTGACTTGTAGAGGCCCATTGGTCGTAGATTACTCGGGTTGTAGCGTTGACATGTGTCGCAATCTTTTACATACCTGTCCACACGCGAATACATCCGGTCAAAGTAAAAGTTTGGAGCTATCCTTGACAAGGTCTTGCTTATGCCATAATGTCCGGCAGTCGGAGAATCATGCAGGGTTTCAAGGATCTTCTCAACTTCGTGCTCAGGGACGACGAGAGCGGCATCTATGGCTTCTGTCCCATATTTGTATAATACGCCGTGGGTCATAAGATAACCTTTATTAGCAAAAGTCTCACCCTCTGTCCCCTCCGAACTTTCGAGTGCATCTCCTTAAGTTTCTCATCTTTTAGTTGTTCTTCACGAATCTCATTGCTGCGGCGAGTGGGGAAATTTATTTCCGTGTAATATGCTTCATATGTATCGATTGGCGTACGAGAGAAAGTATCTGCTACGTGACTGGTCCTACCTGTATTGTCGAGGTCTTGCATATGCTGTTCTAATGTTGGCGAGGCAATGAAGAAGTTGTCGATGAAAGCCAGTATGAGGATACCCTCCATGCTTGCCTTGAACTTATCCACCAATATTTGAAATGTGGCAGGAGCGTTTCGAAGTCATTCTGATGGCATTCTGATGCAGCAAAAGGTTCCAAATGGCGTTATAAAAGCAGTTTTGTCTCTATCTAAAGGATCTACCATGATCTGCTAATAACCTTGCTGTAGGTCTATTGTCGACATATATGGTGTTCCTTGGTAATGGGTACCTGTCAGGTGTGGTGATCGCGTTGAGCTGCCTGTAGTCGATGCAGAATCTGATTCCACCATCTTACTTGGGGACTAACACTACTGGTGCAGCCCATGGGGAATCACATGGCTCAATGATTCCAAGTTGAAGCATCCTGTTGACTTCGGTCTTTAATTGTTCTCGGCGTGGAGCTGATAGGCGGTACGGAGGTGAAGCGATTGGTTTGTTTGTTCCGGTTGGTATGCAGTGTGCTACTCCGTGGATGGTTACCTGAGCTTCCCATTCGAAGGCTTTCGTATGCTTCTCGAGCAGTTTAGCAATTCTTGCTGTATGTTCGGTGTCGGCGTGATCTATGGTTTTGATGTTCACCATGTTCAATCTAAATGGAGGACCGGACATCCTTTCGTCCAATTCCTTTTCCTCGTTCGGATTGAGGAACACGTTGCGAATATTTAGACCTCGTCGTTGACCTGGGCTGATCACATGGAGTGGCAATGAATCCTTGAAAATCTGGTACAGATTATGCGGTGATTCTACTTCCGAATTGGGTGCTTTAGGTTTAAGTGGAACACTGCGTCCTTTCTGCGCGTAAAGGTGTTTGATAACTACCGGATCTTTGATTGGCGAGACGGGAGTGGACATTTCTGCTTCGGGCACATACCTGAAGTATGGGAAGCACATTGTTGGTGCGTCTGCGAAGTACCATACACAATTGGCTCAGTTGATCACGATGCCATTTTGTTCAATGAAGTCTATTCCGATCAGTGTGATCTCCTGACTAGCCTCGGGCAGTATGCTCAGGTTCAGGTGCAGACTCCGATATCCCATTTGTACTTCAGCTGTGGTTAGTAAAATGTCTCGTGGCCTTCGAACTCCATCTGCCAAGATGACTTCCATCATTCGCTTTTTAAACTGGTGGTTTTCCGCCTCCAGTTGCAAATATAAATGTTTGCTAGCCACGCTTGTTCGTGCAGCTGTGTTTAGGTAGGCTACGTGCTGTCTTCCTTTAACACTTATGAGGACTGTTGGTATGTTACCGTTTGGCTCTATATTTAGCACATTAAAGCTTCCACCACTACCACTTGCACCGGTACTGTTTTGGCTGCAATTGGGTCAGTTTCGTCTAATGAACCCAAATTTTCCGCATCCAAAGCAAACAGGCTGGCTAGTGGTAGCTAGTAGTAGCTGACAAGCGATATCAGTGATCGGAATGTTGAGAATTCGCTTCGCTTGACTCCTTTTTTGATGTTTTCGTGGAGCAGACTATAAACCATGTCAATTAAGTGGACCTCTGGTATGGCTGGAGCAGGGAGTTCGGCGAGCAAGGCCCTCTTTTGGCTTATGAACTGATCCCCTGGTTCGTTCAAACGTTGTTTCCTATCGAACAGTAGTTCAAAGATGACGTGTGGTTTTCGTTAAGGGGCGACGTGTTCCCGAAGTATTTCCTCAGCTTCATGCCAAGTATTCGCTTCTCCTTTCACACCCTTCCAACACGTTGCTGCATCGTCTTTTAAAAGTAAGGGTAATTCTATCAGGGCATCTTCGTCGCTGATGCGGTTTACCCTCTTAAAAATCTGGACGTTGTCCAAAAAGTTGTTGAATTTCTTCTCTTCGTATTCACCGTGAAACCGTTCGGTGCATTCCCATAACCGGTTCGGCTGGATTCTGCATGTTGGCTTGCGAATCTGGTTGCTTGGTACCTGTGTCTGGAACTGAACTCCCCGGATGTGGACTCACTGCATCTTGACTCACTGGATCTGGAAGTTTTGGTTCTCTCTTTGGGATTTCGGATTTTGCTCGCGACTAGTTTTCGGGTTAATTCGCGGTAAAACTTTACGTTGCCGGTTCCACTGACTTGCGTGGAGAGCCGGCAATTACCTGAAGGGTTTTTATTGGTGCCTTTTCGTGCACTGGGCTCTCGGGCCACTTTATTAAAACACCCCTTATGATTGGGCTGGGCTCTCGGGCCACTTAGTTGGGCGACACTTTTGTAGTGCGGATCTCCTTTTATTTATTTTTATTTTTTTGGGGAACGACAGAAGGCCAAGTCTTGTTCGAACTGCCGGGGATGAGGGGTAGAAGGGAAATACTGTGGAAGGCCAAGTATTGGTCGAACCAGTAAGTATAGTATATGAAGCGGGTGATATACAAGTTAAATAGTAAACGCCTCTCGACGTGCACTTCTTTATTTTTTGCTTATATAAATCTTTTGGGTACAAGTACACTTCACATGTATGTTAATAACATTATTTTTATATATTTTTTTGTTGTAAGCTTAGGTACATTGTAAATTTACAGAGAGAACAAAATGTTAAGTGCCTGAAAGTAGGCAGTAAAATAAAACGTTGTGGTATGCTTCGTTACAAGGATTATATTGTGATAACCACTTAAATGTGAGCAGCGACATCTAGCAGAAAATGTCGATACTCGAAGACCAGAAGATTTCGATACTGGAATAACAAAGTCTCGACTGGAGAGTGGAATCGAATTTTCTAGCAAATTGGAAATTGTATGGGACGCTGGATGGCGAGGATTGTTCTCGAAGTATGTCATTCGAGTATAAATACCAGCATCCCAAAGGTATGCAAATTAGTTCTAAAGTGTAATTTGAAGTGTTAATTAGGAGAAGTGATTAGTGATTAAGTGGTTTAAGTAAAAGATAAGAAAAGTACAAGTGGTTGAGAAATTGAATTGTACTGAGAGAAAGAATTAAATAGTGAATTGTAACTGTACTGAATAAAGGGATTTGTATTGAAAAGAATAAGTTCTATTATTTGTACCCACACAAACATTTTACATTGGTGTCAGAAGTGGGATAGGACTTATTGTGTGTAAAAAAAAAAGTGTTTTCTGACTATTTGAAAAGGCTAGAATGGGTCGAAAACTATTGCAGTTGACCCTCGTCCAACTCAAATCCGAGTTGAACAAGAGAAGCCTCAGCGCCAGTGGAGGAAAAAGTGACCTGATGCTCCGTCTTCAGGAGGCTTTGAACAACGAGGGACATGATCCCGATGCATACTCGTTTGATGTTGATGAGGATGAACAGACAAGTACCGGCAGCGAAATGGCTGCGATGATGCAACTCCTCTTATTAAAAATGGACGAACAAAAGAAAAATCTGGAAGAACAAAAGAATAGCCTCGAACAAAAGCTGGATGAACAAAAGAAAAATCTAGACGAGCAGAAGAGCAGCATTGAACAAAAATTCAACGAACAAACCAACAATCTGCACGGTCTTCAACAGAAAATGGATGAACAAAAGAATAATCTGGAAGAACAAAAGAACATTCTCCAGCAAAAATTCGAAGAAATCGATGACAAATTTGAAAGAATAGAGAAGAACGTTGATGACAAATTTGATACAATAGAGAAAAATGTTGGCGAAAAATTCGAACAAATGGACAGCAAAGTTGAACAACTGGTAAAAGAGCTCGACACAGTGCGAAAACAGAAACTGCGAGAATGTTCTTTAAGCGGTCCAAGGAGAAAAGATTTGAACCCTCCCTCATTCGATGGTCAGACCTCATGGTCTACTTATAAGAAGCAGTTTGAAATGGCTGCCTGTGCAAACGACTGGAACAATGAGGAAAAGTGCTTTGCCCTAACAATGGCCTTGCACGGTCCTGCAGCAGAATTGTTGCAAACAGTAGACATCGAAAAGCATAAAGATTATGTGACTTTAGTGCAGGCTATCTAGAAACGGTTTGGAGACAGCCACATGCAGGAGGTCTACAAGGTTCAATTGCAAAGCCGAACGCAGCAAAGAGGAGAAACACTGCAGCAGCTCCAAGCAGACGTGAGTCGACTTGCACATCTGCCAGGAAATTATCGACGAAATGGCAAAAGATGCATTTATCAGGGGAATTGCAGATTCGAAGCTACAGTCAGCAGTAAGGATGGCCGGGAAAAGAACCCTTGCTGAAGCACTTGCCTTCGCTATGGCGATGGAAGCAGCCAATCAGGCTTCCAGGGGAACACATTTCGTCAGGGAAGTAACATCTATCGAATGCTCCTGCACAAGAATTAGTGCCGAGGAACGAGATACTCGACGGGATGGACGGATAATGCGCTGCTGGAATTGCAATAAAATAGGACACCTTCAAAGACAGTGGAAAGAACCGGTGCGACGAAAAGACTGCCCTCACTGTGGTGGCAAGCAAATAAAGGAAGAAACCAGCAGAAACAGCTATCAAGAAGCCGGTCAACCTTCCCGAAGCCATCAGTCGGGAAATGCTTAAGCACCAACTTCGCGGGGCAGAAGTTGGTAGCAGGAGTCGACGGCCCCAGGACCATCATCTCGCTGGCAAAACGATGCAACGAAAGCCTTCTAGTAGAAGTAGTCAGTGGAAAAGAAAAATGGATGGCAACAATAGACACCGGTGCCACGGCCTCAATCATCAGGAGGAATCTTGTGCAGAAGTCTTGGCTGCATAACACTAGCAGCTGCAGCTTGCGAACAGCTACAGGAACAACGATTAAGGTATATGGTGAAGTCCGCATAAAAATCCAACTGGCCGGAATAACATTCACTCACGCGTTTCTGGTAGCTGACATATGTGACGAGTGCATCATTGGTAGAGACTTCATGAGAGAACATGGACTTGTAGTCGACTTGGGGGCACAAACCCTGAAATACGGAAACATGGAGATACCAATGATATACGGAAACGCCAATACCTCAGTCTCAAATGTCGTCATCTGCAGCAATCAGAGTCTAGAGCCTTCGTCAGAAGCAATTTTGTGGGCAAAAGTGGAAGGTGGTCCTGGTAGCCACCGATTCTATTTGATGGAGCCAGAAAAGAAAAGAGACTTCATGGTGGGAAAGACCTTAGTGGAGCCAAAGAACAACATGGTCCCTGTAAGGATTCTAAATCCAAAGACATTCAGTGTAAAGGTGAAAAAGGGGGAGATAGTGGGAAAATGCGTACCTGTTGAGGCTATATCGACCACAACGGGAAAAAAGGGTGCAAAACTGGTCACAACAGTTCAGAGCATAAAAATCAAGAACAAAATTCTCAGCTTGGACGTACGCATATTGTTCAACACCATATTGACACCGGAGACGCTCGACCAATCCGTCAACCTGCAAGGCGTCTTCCATTGGCAAAGCAAACAGATGTTGCCGAAATGATGTCGAAGATGAAAGCTGATGGAGTGATTGAAGAATCGCAAAGTCCGTGGACATCTCCAGTGGTCCTGGTGAAGAAGAAAGATGGCAGCACGAGATTTTGTGTAGACTACCGACGTCTCAATGATGTCACTAAAAAGGACAGCTACCCACTTCCGAGAATCGATGACACTTTGGATATGCTTTCTGGAGCGAAATGGTTTTCAACACTTGACTTGAAGAGCGGTTACTGGCAGGTAGAGATAAATCGTACGGACCGTGAGAAAACTGCCTTCACTACAGGAAGCGGTCTTTGGCAGTTTGCAGTGATGCCGTTTGGACTGTGCAACTCTCCGGCCACCTTCGAGCGACTAATGGAACGAACATTGCAAGGGCTCACCTGGAAAACCTGCCTAGTATATTTGGACGCCGTTATCGTCATAGGTAAGACGTACGAGGAGCACCGCGAAAATCTAAAAGAAGTGTTTGAGAGGCTACGAAGTGCTCATTTAAAGCTCAACCCGGAAAAGTGTGCCTTGTTTCGTCCGGAAGTAAAATATCTGGGTCACATTATATCAGCGGAAGGAGTAAGAACGAATCCTGACAAAATCGAAGCCGTGAAAAGTTGGCCTTCTCCAAAAGATAAACACCAACTGAGAAGCTTCTTGGGACTCGCCACGTATTACAGAAGGTTCGTAAAGGATTTTGCTGGCATTGCGAAGAGCCTACATCAACTTACAGAAAAAGGCCGACAGTTCAGGTGGCCTGGAGAATGCGAAAAAGCATTTCAAGAACTGAAGCGACAGCTGTGTAAAGCCCCCATCTTGGGTTACCCCACGCCCGGAAAAATGTTCATCGTGGACGCAGACGCTAGCAATGTTGGGGTCGGAGCTGTGATCTCCCAAGTTCATGACGGTCAAGAGAAAGTGGTCGCATATTACAGCAAAGTACTCTCCAGACCTGAACGGAACTACTGTGTAACCCGGCGCGAGCTTCTGGCTTTAATTCTGGCTACGAAGCATTTCCATAAGTACCTCTACAGACAAAAGTTCATTCTCCGGACAGACCACGCAGCTCTGAAATGGCTACTCCAATTTAAGAACCCTGAAGGCCACGTTGCAAGATGGATCGAGCAGTTGCAGGGCTACGACTTTGAAGTGCAACACCGCAAGGAAACACTCCACTCAAATGCTGATGCTCTCTCTCGACGACCGTGCGGAGTAAAATGCGAACACTGCAATCGTAAAGAAGCAAAAGAACAGGCAACTATCCAAACGATCAGGACTGAGCCAATAGAGGGTTGGAGTATAGACGAAATCCGTTCCTCCCAACAGGCAGACAATAACATCGAACCAATATTGGCCTGGAAAGAACACGAGGAAAGACCAAGCTGGCAGCAGATATCAGATCGGAGCCAAACTCTGAAGGCATACTGGGCACAGTGGGACTCGCTTTTTGTGCAAGATGGATTGCTGAAGAGAAAATGGGAAAGTGCAGATGGGACAACATCTCGAATGCAGCTAATTGTGCCACGGTCCAGAGTCAACCAAGTACTCCATGAAATACATGACGGAATCTCAGGAGGCCATTTGGGAGTAAACAAGACGTTGGAAAAGGTAAGGGAACGTTTCTATTGGCTATGCGCTAAACAAGATGTCGAGAATTGGTGCAAAAAGTGCATAAGTGCAGCAGGATTCGTAAATTGCATGAAGACACCAGAGAAAAGATGAAGCTAGCAAGCAGCCGCATGGAGACTAGGTACGATATCAAGGCGAAATCTTCCGGTTTCAACGAAGGAGATCTGGTTTGGCTGTATAATCCTCAGCGTAAGAAAGGCAAATCACCAAAATTGCAACAGGACTGGGAAGGTCCATATAAGGTGATAACCCGCATTAATGACGTTGTCTACCGGATCCAGTGTGGGGATCGAGGAAAATTGAAAGTGGTCCATTTGGATAGAATGTGTCATTTCAACGGGATGCTGAATGACGAAGTTGTTTGGGACGAACAACTGTAGGGAGGGAGCAATGTGATAACCACTTAAATGTGAGCAGCGACATCTAGATTCACAGAGCAGAAAATGTCGATACTCGAAGACCAGAAGATTTCGATACTGGAATAACAAAGTCTCGACTGGAGAGTGGAATCGAATTTTCTAGCAAATTGGAAATTGTATGGGACGCTGGATGGCGAGGATTGTTTTCGAAGTATGTCATTCGAGTATAAACCAGTATGCAAACCAGTTCAAAAGTGAAATTTAAAGTGTTAATTATGAAAATGTTAAAAAATTAGAAGATTATTTTAATATTACAATGAACTTTTATAATTTTGATTCTGAAGAAAATGATACTTATGAACAAATTCAATTAAAATATAGAAGTAACTCTTTTGATACTAATAGACAACATATTTCCGAAGCAAATGGTTTTCAAGGGAAACATATCAATAATTTTATATTTAGAAGAAACTAATAAATCTCATTTTATAGTTATTAAGAACTTATTATGTGTGATTTTGCAGTTGTAAGTCAGATTTCGCTGGAGAGCGTTTTATAATTAGCATTCCTTTGTAGTAAAATTCATCACTATGATAAGCATTTACATATTTGTAATAAATGTTTTAGGAAATGTAAGACAGTGAATGAATTAGAAGAACATAAAAAAAGATGATAATATAATAGTATGTAGATGTAATTTGCCGATCCTGGCGCACATGGAGCATAGAGCACCACGACGTCACATCAATGACCTTGAAGTGGGTAAGTGTGCCAGTGTGTTTTTGTTGTGGTTTTGTAAGTGTGCGGTTGGTGATAAGAGTAAAATATGATAAAGCATGCGGGATCGTGTGGTGAGAAATGTGATAGCACATGTAGCTTGTTGGTGTGAGGTTCCTGGTACCAGGTTTCAGATTAAGGTCATTGCTTTTGGTGTGCATTTTCGTAGGTCGGGTCTGGTTTTCTTGGAGTGGTTCTTGGAGTATTTTATTGTAATGTGTATATCGGGTCATTATTCTGTGATACATTGATGGTGATAAGATTTTTGTCTTTCGTAAATAGGTCAGTAAGTTTTCTTTCGATAGCATATGACAATATAGAAGTGACTATCCGATGTGTATATGACAGTACCTAATTATAAAAATCACGCATTGAACATGAGCTACCACGAAATCCATGAATATGAAACCGCAAGAATTATGAGTAATGGTGAAATTGCAATGTTTACTACGGAAGACTTGGATTATCGAACATGCGTTGAAATGATTAATGATAAAGCATACAAGCAGATTTATGAACTGATGATAATCTATGATGATCATAAATATTAGTCATCAGAGAGCATGACAGAACATGACACTTAATACATACTAAGAATGGGATGATGGAATGATTGACCTAAAAGACATTGAATTGTTTGAATATCGAAGCACTCTTATGGTAACATCCAATCTTAAACATCATCACAATGAAAGATCAGAAACCAAAACCTGAGATGAAAGAATCATCGACAAAAAATACTGCAGTATACAGTTTTTAAAAATCCATTCAAATACTGTGAAATATAAGAAATTTAAAGTTTTTTTTTTTTCGTGGGAAGGTGAGAAATCTTCATAGACACTATAGGCCCGGAGCCTATAGTTGTGTGAGATTCTTACTCACTAAAAAACACCTCCCTTATGCAAACCACGACTGAGTTCACACTCAACAAGCAGTTCTTCTATCGCATTTTATTTTGTTTTTATAAGATATCCTGCAGGCGAGTTTCCATTGAAAATTCCTGTGTACTTTAGAAAATTACGCGCTGCTAATCACCGCGCTAGATCGAGAGGCTTAGTCCGTTTCAGACGGCGCAATAAATTTGTCTCGTCGAGGATCTGTTGAACAGAAATATTCGTATGACCTTGGTTTACAGTCATCCAGTCCATATCTTGTTAGTAGATTTTTGATGAATCCCCCCATTTATTTCGCTTAATGCAAGCTTAAACGAACTTAAAACTAACAACAGTTAGGGGTTAAGAAGTAAGGGAATGGTGGAGGAGATTAAATTTAAGACGAGAAGTGCTCAGGTTAAAATCAAAAAGGGGGAGGTTTGAGTTGACCTTACGGAGCATGTGGGAAATTGGTTCGTTAGAGCCATAAGAGGTGCGGTGGGAGACGAGGACAGCGTAAATTACGAGGGCAAGTGTTGAAGTAAATAGAATTGTAAAGGGAACCCCAATCCACAGAACCAGAGAGCAGTTGATGAATGAAGAGAATGTCAGCTACCTCTCTGCGTTTTTCAAGGGTATTCACGTTAAGAAGTTTGAGGCGGTCACGATAGGAAGGTAGGATAAATGGGTCATTCCAGGGTAGTCCACGAAGGGGAAATAGAAGAAAACGAAGTTGAATCTTCTTGATTCGGGATATATGACCTCGCTGAAAGGGGGACCTCACTTGGCTGGCATATTCAAGAAGGGGCCGGACAAGAGTAATGTAAAGCGAACTTGTCACGTAAGGGTTGCGAAGGATTGCTTTAAGGATTGTCTCATCAATATGCGAACGGAAGTTTCAAGGTCGCGAAGGGATTGAACCTGGGATACAGGTTAGTCATGCAGAAAATAAAGTCGAGAGGGAGATTGATTGGACTTACGAGACAAAGTCATGGACTGGTATTTGGAGACATTAAGCTCAAAGCAATTTTTTAGACACCAAGTGGAAAACATGTCGAGGTCTTCTTGAAGGAGAATAGAGTCTTTGGGGCGAAGAAATAGTTTTGGAGAACTTAGTATCATCGGCGTAAATGGATATGGAGCAGTGTAAAAATTGATCATGGTATATTTTCGTATATCTTTTTATCCCTTAGCCTAGAGAAGGCGTAACGACATTCCGTGGTTTCTTGTGGGTCAATTTAACGTTAGGTGGCGAAAGGGGATCAAAAATATGGGCACGTGAAACCGAGGGAGAAGGCGAGCTAGGGGCGGGGTTTAAGATATGCGAGCTGATAAGGTTTGGGTATTTGGCTCCTGTTATAAGGTCGAAATTGGGAAAGCAGTTGTTAGTATTCATGGGAGGGGGTGTAGGTAGTTGAGCAGTGACAATATCAGGGGCAGAGGTTAAATTAAAAGAAACGCGTTGGGGCTTGAATGGAAGAGAGGTAACAAGTTTCCGTGGTGCGGCGACAGGAGGAGTTGGTGTTGGAGCAGTTATGTTACCAAAAGATTTTTGTATCGATGGGCTGGTGCGTGGATTTGGGGGTTGGGTGTGGATGTGGCAATGATTCGGCTTCGGTTTGTGATACTTCAGCCAAAATTGAAGTGTTGTAACTGTTGTGCGGCGGGGTATGGGTTGGAAGACCATCGATTTTGTGGCATATTGTTTCAATGAGGTTTTCCAAATCATTCAACAGTGTTCTATTCGTGGTGAGTTCATCATTAATCTCATTGATTTTATCGAATATAACGTCAAGCATGGACTTGTAATACTTTGAGAGTTGATGATTGTTTGTTGCAGGTTCGAGATGGGAATTGGATGTGGATGATAGGAGATGAATATCAATGTCTTCCCGGAGAGAGTTAATGAAATTACATGTTTTCTTGTTGGAATCCAACATTGCGGAACCGATTGATATAAATTCACTTAACACTGTATCAAGATGGCGCTTGTATGTTTCCTCATTTCTGGATCTTGCACTTTCTGTTTTTCAATGCTATGACCAAAGTCTACCGCACATCTTACACTTTGTTCAAAGACTGATAATTTGCCCGTTATTATTCTGACGAGTGAGTTATGAATGGATTCATTGGAGTCACTGAGGCACTTGATTGCAAGGGGCACACCTGAGAGAGAAATATTGATACACTCATCACAGAAGAACAGCAGATTTTCAGAGAACTCTTTAACGAAGACCGTGTTTCTATTATTTAGGCCGACACAAATATCATGGACTATTTTGCCGCAGATCGCCTTACAGGCAACAAAGTCAGCATTATTGTCGTCAATGGAGCAGTTGGTTAATCCACAAGAAGACATAACGAAGACCAGGAAAACAAAAACCAAATTGCGGAGAAAATAAATAAAAAATTCAATAAACGCTCTATCGTGAAATGAACAGACTAGTAGGTCAACAATAAAAAAAGGCGCATTAGCGAAAACAATTTTTGAGTGAGAAATTTGGTTGTTAGATTTTTTGAACTGGAATAAGTGAAAAAGGAAATTCACAAATTATGGAGTAAAGTAAGAGGGCGGCTGAATACAGTGGCGGTTTAAACTGAACGGATTGTATTGTAGTTGCATCAAGCTCACACGATGGCTCTTCTTACTCTGAGTCTGTGGTTGACATTTGTTGATCTGCGCCGTTCTGGTCAGTATAGTCTTCAGAAGGTGCGATATATTCTTGTGCACTGTCCTGAAAAGAGAATGAATAATGGTGATAGTTCGTAAATTTTTTACCTTGCTCCTTGATCTTTTCATTGTTGTGAACAAATCGGATGTCTCTACCTGTAATTACTTGTCACTTCCTTGGTAACCAAACTCTATATGCCTTTGATTCCTCTGCGTAACCCACAAGGATGCCTTCCTCTGGCATGATGTGAAACGTTTCAAGATTGAGAACTTTCTTTAACGTATAGACTTTTGCCCCGATCTCTCTCAGATAAGATACACTAGGTTTGTTTCTCCACAGTTCCTCCGGTGTAACATCACCATTGCACTTTGTTGGACATCGATTACACAAGAATGCCGCGGTGTTGATTAGATCTCCCCACATGAATTCAGGAGTTCGCCGTTGTTCATCAAGAACCTAGCCATCTCTGTCAAGGTTCGGTTAACCCTTTCAGCTACCCCATTCTGCTGCGGTATGTGGAACAGTCCTGTGGAACCTGGAACACCTTTCAAATTAATTTTTAAAAGCAATACTGCAGTATTCCAGTCCATTATCACTCCTCACCATTTTGATTGTCTCACCTGTCTGCGTTTTAGGAAGAGCCGTAAAAGTTTAGAAGACCTCTAGAGATTCGTTTTTATGTTTGAGAAAATAAACGAAGGTCTTCCGTGAGAAATCATCGAAGAATGTGATAAAGTATTTCCCAACGATTCCGTCCGCATGGGGCCGCAAATGCCTATGTGAAAGAGTTGAAACCTTTGTGATATCCTCTTTTCATTGCTACTTGAAAAAGGTAAATGGGTTTGTTTCGCTCGAATGCACGTTGTACATGTAGTGACCTCATTTTTAAATTTGTCTGGTAGATCTCTAACCATCTTCTTTGATAGGAGTTTCCTCAAAGGACCAAAGTTAGCGTGTCCCAGCCTTCTATGCCACGATGTAAGAGATTCACATTTAGACTTAGGTTTTCCACTCCGACTGATCCTAGCATTCTCGTCGTTGGCTAGGTAATACAACCCGTTCCTTTTCTCAGCTCTCATCACTAAGCGATTTGACTGATCCAAGACATACATTTTCTGTTGCCTTGCTTTGGAACAAACAATGTTTTGTGTAAATAAAAAGGTTATCCTCCAGTTCGAACGCAGATACCCGATTTTACGACCCCTGATCCTTTCACATTGATAACGTGGCTATCGGCTAACTTTACGTGATTCGCATCCTCAGTTTTTTGTAAAGTGACGAACATGGATTTCGCCCCACTATCCAGGCACCACAATTTTAGTTTGCTAGTTGACTCCGTTACTTTTGCTGACTCATGTGTGCACTGCTGCATAAGGTTGTTAAGTAATTGTAAGCTAGCATTTAAGCATTTTTTGTTAGTGTGTAAGAGTTAGTGATTAAGAAAATAAAATGCATTGAAAACTAACTAACTAAACTAATCCGCATTGAAATTCGTCTCCACCCTGTGTTTGTTTGACCATGTCGCTTTTACTCCAGCAGTCTGTGGCCATCTGACAGCGTTTCCCGCATTTCCTGCAATTATAAGGGAAATTACTGCTATCAGTTTTAGGTTTATATTGGCTTTGCCTCTTGTTGTGGTACTGAGGCTTGAAGTGCTTGACACTCAGAACGCTGTTCGCCACCGTTTCTACTTCCAGTAGTCTTATACACACGGTTGACACATCTGGGTAAACGCGTTGGGCATCAAACGCAGATCTGATATCCTTGTAATCTTCTGACAGTCCGCCCAAGAGTACGACTACCCGTAAGTTATCATCCATGGTTGCCCCAAATCTTTCAGTCGGTTGACGATGGTTTTTAACTCGCGAACATATTGTGATAACCACTCAAATGTGAGCAGCGACATCTAGCAGAAAATGTCGAAACTCGAAGACTAGAAGATTTCGATACTGGATTAGCAAAGTCTCGACTGGAGAGTGGAATCGAATTTTCTAGCAAATTGGAAATTGTATGGGACGCTGGGTGGCGAGGATTGTTCTCGAAGTATGTCATTCGAGTATAAATACCAGCATCCCAAAGGTATGCAAATCAGTTCCAAAGTTGAATTTGAAGTGTTAATTAGAAGAAGTGATTAAGTGGTTTAAGTAAAAGATAAGAAAAGTATTAGTGGTTGAGGAATTGAATTGTACTGAGAGAAAGAATTAAATAGTGAATTGTAACTGTACTGAATAAAGGGATTTGTATTGAAAAGAATAAGTTCTATTATTTGTACCCACACAAACATTTTACATTGGTGTCAGAAGTGGGATAGGACTTATCGTGTGTAAAAAAAAAAAAAAAAAAAAGTGTTTTCTGACTATTTGAAAAGGCTAGAATGGGTCGAAAACTATTGCAGTTGACCCTCGTCCAACTCAAATCCGAGTTGAACAAGAGAAGCCTCAGCGCCAGTGGAGGAAAAAGTGACCTGGTGCTCCGACTTCAGGAGGCTTTGAACAACGAGGGACATGCTCCTGATGCATATTCCTTTGATGTTGACGAGGATGAACAGACAAGTACCGGCAATAACATGGCTGCAATGATGCAACTCCTCTTATTAAAAATGGACGAACAGAAGAACAGTCTCGACCAACAAAAGAAAAATCTGGGAGAACAAAAGAATAGCCTCGAACAAAAGCTGGATGAACAAAAGAATAGCGTCGAACAAAAGCTGGATGAACAAAAGAAAAATCTAGACGAGCAGAAGAGCAGCATTGAACAAAAATTCAACGAACAAACCAACAATCTGGATGAACAAAAGAATAATCTGGAAGAACAAAAGAACATTCTCCAGCAAAAATTCGAAGAAATCGATGACAAATTTGAAAGAATAGAGAAGAACGTTGATGACAAATTTGATAGAATAGAGAAGAATGTTGGCGAAAAATTCGAGGAAATGGACAGCAAAGTTCAGCAACTGGCAAAAGAGCTCGACACATTGCGAAAACAGAAACTGCGAGAATGTTCTTTAAGCGGTCCAAGGAGAAAAGAGTTGAAGCCTCCCTCATTCGATGGCCAGACCTCATGGTCTACCTATAAGAAGCAGTTTGAAATGGCTGCCTGTGCAAACGACTGGGACAATGAGGAAAAGTGCTTTGCCCTAACAATGGCCTTGCACGGTCCTGCAGCAGAATTGTTGCAAACAGTAGACATCGAAAAGCATAAAGATTATGTGACTTTAGTGCAGGCTATCGAGAAACGGTTTGGGGACAGCCACATGCAGGAGGTCTACAAGGTCCAATTGCAAAGCCGAACGCAGCAACGAGGAGAAACACTGCAGCAGCTCCAAGCAGACGTGAGTAGACTTGCACATCTGTCATACCCCACCGCAGGCCAGGAAATTATCGACGAAATGGCAAAAGATGCATTTATCAGGGGAATTGCAGATTCGAAGCTACAGTCAGCAGTAAGGATGGCCGGGAAAAGAACCCTTGCTGAAGCACTTGCCTTCGCTCTGGCGATGGAAGCAGCCAATCAGGCTTCCAGGGGAACACATTTCGTCAGGAAAGTAGCATCTGTCGAATGTTCCTGCACAAGAACTAGTGCCGAGGAACGAGATACTCGACGGGATAGACGAATAATGCGCTGCTGGAATTGCAATAAAATAGGACACCTTCAAAGGCAGTGTAAAGAACCGGTGCGACGAAAAGACTGCCCTTACTGTGGTGACAAGCAAATAGAGGAAGAAACCCGCAGAAACAGCTATCAAGAAGCCGGTCAACCTTCCCGAAGCTATCAGTCGGGAAATGCTTAAGCACCAACTTCGCGGGGCAGAAGTTGGTAGCAGGAGTAGACGGCCCCAGGACCATCATCCAAGTCTCGCTGGCAAAACGACGCAGCGAAAGCCTTCCAGTAGAAGTAGTCAGTGGAAAAGAAAAATGGATGGCAACAATAGACACCGGTGCCACGGCCTCAATCATCAGGAGGAATCTTGTGCAGAAGTCTTGGCTGCATAACACTAGCAGCTGCAGCTTGCGAACAGCTACAGGAGCAACGATTAAGGTATATGGTGAAGTCCGCATAAAAATCCAGCTGGCCGGAATAATATTCTTTCACGCGTTTCTGGTGGCTGACATATGTGACGAGTGCATCATTGGTATAGACTTCAAGAGAGAACATGGACTTGTAGTCGACTTGGGGGCACAAACCCTGAAATACGGAAACATGGAGATACCAATGATATACGGAAACGCCAATACCTCAGTCTCAAATGTCGTCATCTGCAGCAATCAGAGTCTAGAGCCTTCGTCAGAAGCAATTTTGTGGGCAAAAGTGGAAGGTGGTCCTGGTAGCCACCGATTCTATTTGATGGAGCCAGAAAAGAAAAGAGACGTGAAACCGAGGGAGAAGGCGAGCTAGGGGCGGGGTTTAAGATATGCGAGCTGATAAGGTTTGGGTATTTGGCTCCTGTTATAAGGTCGAAATTGGGAAAGCAGTTGTTAGTATTCATGGGAGGGGGTGTAGGTAGTTGAGCAGTGACAATATCAGGGGCAGAGGTTAAATTAAAAGAAACGCGTTGGGGCTTGAATGGAAGAGAGGTAACAAGTTTCCGTGGTGCGGCGACAGGAGGAGTTGGTGTTGGAGCAGTTATGTTACCAAAAGATTTTTGTATCGATGGGCTGGTGCGTGGATTTGGGGGTTGGGTGTGGATGTGGCAATGATTCGGCTTCGGTTTGTGATACTTCAGCCAAAATTGAAGTGTTGTAACTGTTGTGCGGCGGGGTATGGGTTGGAAGACCATCGATTTTGTGGCATATTGTTTCAATGAGGTTTTCCAAATCATTCAACAGTGTTCTATTCGTGGTGAGTTCATCATTAATCTCATTGATTTTATCGAATATAACGTCAAGCATGGACTTGTAATACTTTGAGAGTTGATGATTGTTTGTTGCAGGTTCGAGATGAGAATTGGATGTGGATGATAGGAGATGAATATCAATGTCTTCCCGGAGAGAGTTAATGAAATTACATGTTTTCTTGTTGGAATCCAACATTGCGGAACCGATTGATATAAATTCACTTAACACTGTATCAAGATGGCGCTTGTATGTTTCCTCATTTCTGGATCTTGCACTTTCTGTTTTTCAATGCTATGACCAAAGTCTACCGCACATCTTACACTTTGTTCAAAGACTGATAATTTGCCCGTTATTATTCTGACGAGTGAGTTATGAATGGATTCATTGGAGTCACTGAGGCACTTGATTGCAAGGGGCACACCTGAGAGAGAAATATTGATACACTCATCACAGAAGAACAGCAGATTTTCAGAGAACTCTTTAACGAAGACCGTGTTTCTATTATTTAGGCCGACACAAATATCATGGACTATTTTGCCGCAGATCGCCTTACAGGCAACAAAGTCAGCATTATTGTCGTCAATGGAGCAGTTGGTTAATCCACAAGAAGACATAACGAAGACCAGGAAAACAAAAACCAAATTGCGGAGAAAATAAATAAAAAATTCAATAAACGCTCTATCGTGAAATGAACAGACTAGTAGGTCAACAATAAAAAAAGGCGCATTAGCGAAAACAATTTTTGAGTGAGAAATTTGGTTGTTAGATTTTTTGAACTGGAATAAGTGAAAAAGGAAATTCACAAATTATGGAGTAAAGTAAGAGGGCGACTGAATACAGTGGCGGTTTAAACTGAACGGATTGTATTGTAGTTGCATCAAGCTCACACGATGGCTCTTCTTACTCTGAGTCTGTGGTTGACATTTGTTGATCTGCGCCGTTCTGGTCAGTATAGTCTTCAGAAGGTGCGATATATTCTTGTGCACTGTCCTGAAAAGAGAATGAATAATGGTGATAGTTCGTAAATTTTTTACCTTGCTCCTTGATCTTTTCATTGTTGTGAACAAATCGGATGTCTCTACCTGTAATTACTTGTCACTTCCTTGGTAACCAAACTCTATATGCCTTTGATTCCTCTGCGTAACCCACAAGGATGCCTTCCTCTGGCATGATGTGAAACGTTTCAAGATTGAGAACTTTCTTTAACGTATAGACTTTTGCCCCGATCTCTCTCAGATAAGATACACTAGGTTTGTTTCTCCACAGTTCCTCCGGTGTAACATCACCATTGCACTTTGTTGGACATCGATTACACAAGAATGCCGCGGTGTTGATTAGATCTCCCCACATGAATTCAGGAGTTCGCCGTTGTTCATCAAGAACCTAGCCATCTCTGTCAAGGTTCGGTTAACCCTTTCAGCTACCCCATTCTGCTGCGGTATGTGGAACAGTCCTGTGGAACCTGGAACACCTTTCAAATTAATTTTTAAAAGCAATACTGCAGTATTCCAGTCCATTATCACTCCTCACCATTTTGATTGTCTCACCTGTCTGCGTTTTAGGAAGAGCCGTAAAAGTTTAGAAGACCTCTAGAGATTCGTTTTTATGTTTGAGAAAATAAACGAAGGTCTTCCGTGAGAAATCATCGAAGAATGTGATAAAGTATTTCCCAACGATTCCGTCCGCATGGGGCCGCAAATGCCTATGTGAAAGAGTTGAAACCTTTGTGATATCCTCTTTTCATTGCTACTTGAAAAAGGTAAATGGGTTTGTTTCGCTCGAATGCACGTTGTACATGTAGTGACCTCATTTTTAAATTTGTCTGGTAGATCTCTAACCATCTTCTTTGATAGGAGTTTCCTCAAAGGACCAAAGTTAGCGTGTCCCAGCCTTCTATGCCACGATGTAAGAGATTCACATTTAGACTTAGGTTTTCCACTCCGACTGATCCTAGCATTCTCGTCGTTGGCTAGGTAATACAACCCGTTCCTTTTCTCAGCTCTCATCACTAAGCGATTTGACTGATCCAAGACATACATTTTCTGTTGCCTTGCTTTGGAACAAACAATGTTTTGTGTAAATAAAAAGGTTATCCTCCAGTTCGAACGCAGATACCCGATTTTACGACCCCTGATCCTTTCACATTGATAACGTGGCTATCGGCTAACTTTACGTGATTCGCATCCTCAGTTTTTTGTAAAGTGACGAACATGGATTTCGCCCCACTATCCAGGCACCACAATTTTAGTTTGCTAGTTGACTCCGTTACTTTTGCTGACTCATGTGTGCACTGCTGCATAAGGTTGTTAAGTAATTGTAAGCTAGCATTTAAGCATTTTTTGTTAGTGTGTAAGAGTTAGTGATTAAGAAAATAAAATGCATTGAAAACTAACTAACTAAACTAATCCGCATTGAAATTCGTCTCCACCCTGTGTTTGTTTGACCATGTCGCTTTTACTCCAGCAGTATGTGGCCATCTGACAGCGTTTCCCGCATTTCCTGCAATTATAAGGGAAATTACTGCTATCAGTTTTAGGTTTATATTGGCTTTGCCTCTTGTTGTGGTACTGAGGCTTGAAGTGCTTGACACTCAGAACGCTGTTCGCCACCGTTTCTACTTCCAGTAGTCTTATACACACGGTTGACACATCTGGGTAAACGCGTTGGGCATCAAACGCAGATCTGATATCCTTGTAATCTTCTGACAGTCCGTCCAAGAGTACGACTACCCGTAAGTTATCATCCATGGTTGCCCCAAATCTTTCAGTCGGTTGACGATGGTTTTTAACTCGCGAACATATTGTGATAACCACTCAAATGTGAGCAGCGACATCTAGCAGAAAATGTCGAAACTCGAAGACTAGAAGATTTCGATACTGGATTAGCAAAGTCTCGACTGGAGAGTGGAATCGAATTTTCTAGCAAATTGGAAATTGTATGGGACGCTGGGTGGCGAGGATTGTTCTCGAAGTATGTCATTCGAGTATAAATACCAGCATCCCAAAGGTATGCAAATCAGTTCCAAAGTTGAATTTGAAGTGTTAATTAGAAGAAGTGATTAAGTGGTTTAAGTAAAAGATAAGAAAAGTATTAGTGGTTGAGGAATTGAATTGTACTGAGAGAAAGAATTAAATAGTGAATTGTAACTGTACTGAATAAAGGGATTTGTATTGAAAAGAATAAGTTCTATTATTTGTACCCACACAAACATTTTACATTGGTGTCAGAAGTGGGATAGGACTTATCGTGTGTAAAAAAAAAAAAAAAAAAAAAGTGTTTTCTGACTATTTGAAAAGGCTAGAATGGGTCGAAAACTATTGCAGTTGACCCTCGTCCAACTCAAATCCGAGTTGAACAAGAGAAGCCTCAGCGCCAGTGGAGGAAAAAGTGACCTGGTGCTCCGACTTCAGGAGGCTTTGAACAACGAGGGACATGCTCCTGATGCATATTCCTTTGATGTTGACGAGGATGAACAGACAAGTACCGGCAATAACATGGCTGCAATGATGCAACTCCTCTTATTAAAAATGGACGAACAGAAGAACAGTCTCGACCAACAAAAGAAAAATCTGGGAGAACAAAAGAATAGCCTCGAACAAAAGCTGGATGAACAAAAGAAAAATCTAGACGAGCAGAAGAGCAGCATTGAACAAAAATTCAACGAACAAACCAACAATCTGGATGAACAAAAGAATAATCTGGAAGAACAAAAGAACATTCTCCAGCAAAAATTCGAAGAAATCGATGACAAATTTGAAAGAATAGAGAAGAACGTTGATGACAAATTTGATAGAATAGAGAAGAATGTTGGCGAAAAATTCGAGGAAATGGACAGCAAAGTTCAGCAACTGGCAAAAGAGCTCGACACATTGCGAAAACAGAAACTGCGAGAATGTTCTTTAAGCGGTCCAAGGAGAAAAGAGTTGAAGCCTCCCTCATTCGATGGCCAGACCTCATGGTCTACCTATAAGAAGCAGTTTGAAATGGCTGCCTGTGCAAACGACTGGGACAATGAGGAAAAGTGCTTTGCCCTAACAATGGCCTTGCACGGTCCTGCAGCAGAATTGTTGCAAACAGTAGACATCGAAAAGCATAAAGATTATGTGACTTTAGTGCAGGCTATCGAGAAACGGTTTGGGGACAGCCACATGCAGGAGGTCTACAAGGTCCAATTGCAAAGCCGAACGCAGCAACGAGGAGAAACACTGCAGCAGCTCCAAGCAGACGTGAGTAGACTTGCACATCTGTCATACCCCACCGCAGGCCAGGAAATTATCGACGAAATGGCAAAAGATGCATTTATCAGGGGAATTGCAGATTCGAAGCTACAGTCAGCAGTAAGGATGGCCGGGAAAAGAACCCTTGCTGAAGCACTTGCCTTCGCTCTGGCGATGGAAGCAGCCAATCAGGCTTCCAGGGGAACACATTTCGTCAGGAAAGTAGCATCTGTCGAATGTTCCTGCACAAGAACTAGTGCCGAGGAACGAGATACTCGACGGGATAGACGAATAATGCGCTGCTGGAATTGCAATAAAATAGGACACCTTCAAAGGCAGTGTAAAGAACCGGTGCGACGAAAAGACTGCCCTTACTGTGGTGACAAGCAAATAGAGGAAGAAACCCGCAGAAACAGCTATCAAGAAGCCGGTCAACCTTCCCGAAGCTATCAGTCGGGAAATGCTTAAGCACCAACTTCGCGGGGCAGAAGTTGGTAGCAGGAGTAGACGGCCCCAGGACCATCATCCAAGTCTCGCTGGCAAAACGACGCAGCGAAAGCCTTCCAGTAGAAGTAGTCAGTGGAAAAGAAAAATGGATGGCAACAGTAGACACCGGTGCCACGGCCTCAATCATCAGGAGGAATCTTGTGCAGAAGTCTTGGCTGCATAACACTAGCAGCTGCAGCTTGCGAACAGCTACAGGAGCAACGATTAAGGTATATGGTGAAGTCCGCATAAAAATCCAACTGGCCGGAATAACATTCACTCACGCGTTTCTGGTAGCTGACATATGTGACGAGTGCATCATTGGTACAGACTTCATGAGAGAACATGGACTTGTAGTCGACTTGGGGGCACAAACCCTGAAATACGGAAACATGGAGATACCAATGATATACGGAAACGCCAATACCACAGTCTCAAATGTCGTCATCTGCAGCAATCAGAGTCTAGAGCCTTCGTCAGAAGCAATTTTGTGGGCAAAAGTGGAAGGTGGTCCTGGTAGCCACCGATTCTATTTGATGGAGCCAGAAAAGAGAAGAGACTACATGGTGGGAAAGACCTTAGTGGAGCCAAAGAACAACATGGTCCCTGTAAGGATTCTAAATCTAAAGACATTCAGTGTAAAGGTGAAAAAGGGGGAGATAGTGGGAAAATGCGTACCTGTTGAGGCTATATCGACCACAACGGAAAAAAAGTGTGCAAAACCGGTCACAACAGTTCAGAGCATAAAAATCAAGAACAAAATTCTCAGCCTCTGTAATCTGGACGAAGATCAGCGAATCCTGGCAGAAAAACTAATCGGTGAGTATGCTGATATATTTGCTACACAAGACGGAGAATATGGACGTACGCATATTGTTCAACACCACATTGACACCGGAGACGCTCGACCAATCCGTCAACCTGCAAGGCGTCTTCCATTGGCAAAGCAAACAGAAGTTGCCGAAATGATGTCGAAGATGAAAGCTGAGGGAGTGATTGAAGAAACGCAAAGTCCGTGGGCATCTCCAGTGGTCCTCGTGAAGAAGAAATATGGCAGCACGAGATTTTGTGTAGACTACCGACGTCTCAATGATGTCACTAAAAAGGACAGCTACCCACTTCCGAGAATCGATGAGACTTTGGATATGCTTTCTGGAGCGAAATGGTTTTCAACACTTGACTTGAAGAGCGGTTACTGGCAGGTAGAGATAAATCGTGCGGATCGTGAGAAAACTGCCTTCACTACAGGAAGCGGTCTTTGGCAGTTTGCAGTGATGCCGTTTGGACTGTGCAACGCTCCGGCCACCTTCGAGCGACTAATGGAACGATCATTGCAAGGACTCACCTGGAAAACCTGCCTAGTATATTTGGACGACGTTATCGTCATAGGTAAGACGTACGAGGAGCACCGCGAAAATCTAAAAGAAGTGTTTGAGAGGCTACGAAGTGCTCATTTAAAGCTCAACCCGGAAAAGTGCGCCTTGTTTCGTCCGGAAGTAAAATATCTGGGTCACATTATATCAGCGGAAGGAGTAAGAACGGATCCTGACAAAATCGAAGCCGTGAAAAGTTGGCCTTCTCCAAAAGATAAACACCAACTGAGAAGCTTCTTGGGACTCGCCACGTATTACAGAAGGTTTGTAAAGGATTTTGCTGGCATTGCAAAGAGCCTGCATCAACTTACAGAAAAAGGCCGACAGTTCAGGTGGTCTGGAGAATGCGAAAAATCATTTCAAGAGCTGAAGCGACAGCTGTGCAAAGCCCCCATCTTGGGTTACCCCACGCCCGGAAAAATGTTCATCGTGGACGCAGACGCTAGCAATGTTGGGGTCGGAGCTGTGATCTCCCAAGTTCATGACGGTCAAGAGAAAGTGGTCGCATATTACAGCAAAGTACTCTCCAGACCTGAAAGGAACTACTGTGTAACCCGGCGCGAGCTTCTGGCCTTAATTCTGGCTACGAAGCATTTCCATATGTACCTCTACGGACAAAAGTTCATTCTCCGGACAGACCACGCAGCTCTGAAATGGCTACTCCAATTTAAGAACCCTGAAGGCCAAGTTGCAAGATGGATCGAGCAGTTGCAGGGCTACGACTTTGAAGTGCAACACCGCAAGGGAACACTCCACTCAAATGCTGATGCTCTCTCTCGTCGACCGTGCGGGGTAAAATGCGAACACTGCAACCGTAAAGAAGCGAAAGAACAGGCAACTATCCAAATGATCAGGACTGAGCCAATAGAGGGTTGGAGTATAGACGAAATCCGTTCCTCCCAACAGGCAGACAATGACATCGAACCAATATTGGCCTGGAAGGAACACGAGGAAAGACCAAGCTGGCAGCAGATATCAGATCGGAGCCAAACTCTGAAGGCATACTGGGCACAGTGGGACTCGCTTTTTGTGCAAGATGGATTGCTGAAGAGAAAATGGGAAAGTGCAGATGGGAAAACATCTCGTATGCAGCTAATAGTACCACGTTCCAGAGTCAGCCAAGTACTCCATGTAATACATGACGGAATCTCAGGAGGCCATTTGGGAATAAACAAGACGTTGGAAAAGGTAAGGGAACGTTTCTATTGGCTAAGCGCTAAACAAGATGTCGAGAATTGGTGCAAAAAGTGCATAAGGTGTGCGGCTACCAAGGGTCCAAAAGCAAAGCCACGTGGACAAATGCAACAATACAATGTCGGAGCACCTTTCGAACGAATAGCCATCGACATCGCTGGGCCGTTTCCCGAAACCTTTAATGGAAACCGATATACTCTCGTAGTCATGGATTACTGCAGTAAGTGGCCGGAAGTGTTTGCCATCCCAAATCAAGAGGCTAAGACCGTAGCCGAACAGATAGTCAACAACTGGGTGAGCAGATTTGGGGTCCCAATGGAGCTGCACTCTGATCAAGGGCGAAACTTTGAATCAAAAGTCTTCCAGGAAATATGCCAATATTTGGGAATAAGAAAGACAAGGACAACGCCACTACACCCTCAATCTGATGGAATGGTCGAGCGATTCAATCGGACCTTGAGTGAGCATCTATCTAAGGTTGTCAGCAACTGCCAGCGGGATTGGGATCGACACATACCCCTCTTTTTAATGGCCTACCGAAACGCGGTCCATAGCTTAACAGGGCACACACCATCCGAGATCTTATTTGGTCAAACAATTCGGTTGCCAAGTGAAGCAAAATTCGGATCCCCACCGACGGAGCCCAAAGAGGTGAACGAGTACGTGAATGACTTACGCAGCAGGATTCGTAAATTGCATGAAGACACCAGAGAAAAGATGAAGCTAGCAAGCAGCCGCACGAAAACTAGGTACGATATCAAGGCGAAATCTTCCGGTTTCAACGAAGGAGATCTGGTTTGGCTGTATAATCCTCAGCGTAAGAAAGGCAAATCACCAAAATTGCAACAGGACTGGGAAGGTCCATACAAGGTGATAACCCGCATTAATGACGTTGTCTACCGGATCCAGCGTGGGGATCGAGGAAAATTGAAAGTGGTCCATTTGGATAGAATGTGTCATTTCAACGGGAAGCTGAATGACGAAGTTGTTCGGGACGAACAACTGTAGGGAGGGAGCAATGTGATAACCACTCAAATGTGAGCAGCGACATCTAGCAGAAAATGTCGAAACTCGAAGACTAGAAGATTTCGATACTGGATTAGCAAAGTCTCGACTGGAGAGTGGAATCGAATTTTCTAGCAAATTGGAAATTGTATGGGACGCTGGGTGGCGAGGATTGTTCTCGAAGTATGTCATTCGAGTATAAATACCAGCATCCCAAAGGTATGCAAATCAGTTTCAAAGTTGAATTTGAAGTGTTAATTAGAAGAAGTGATTAAGTGGTTTAAGTAAAAGATAAGAAAAGTATTAGTGGTTGAGGAATTGAATTGTACTGAGAGAAAGAATTAAATAGTGAATTGTAACTGTACTGAATAAAGGGATTTGTATTGAAAAGAATAAGTTCTATTATTTGTACCCACACAAACATTTTACAATATTCTGTAATTGCTTGTTCTGAAGCCATTTCCAGATTGGTCAGCTTACGATACTCCTCTGTTTTTTGACGTGGTCCCTTCTTGTCGTAACATTCGTTTAGGAAATCCTAGACGTCCTTTGAAGTTCGTAGATTCGCTGTCAAGGCCACAATACTTGCTTCCATTGCTATAAGCAAGTCCGCTCTTGCATCCAGATCTCTCTCGTCCCATGATGTCAGCTCCGGTCCAGCAGCTTCTGGGCGAGCTATTACGCCCTTTACATGCTGTAGAAATCTTCCACGGTGCGGCACGGCCTCCATCTGTGCCTCCCATGTTCTAAAAATGTCTCCATTAAGGAGAGTTATCCTGTCATATGAATTTGAAGAACTCATAGCAATTTTAAATTTTATCTATCCAGAAGGGATTTTTGGAAAAAGCAAAAATACAATTTATTTCAACAGCTTTAAAGATTTACTTGGAATCTGGGCCTGGGCCCTAAACCTATTGAGTTGCGCAAAAAATAAATGGATACACGCGTATTTAAATTGACTTGCTTTATTGAACACTGAAAATGGAATGGATAAATGGATAATCATACGAATTTGCTCCCACCAACGAACTTTCACAAATTGACATAGGGTCTTAAGTACAAAAAATATCCCCCAGAATTTTATTTCCGAGTCTCAATTGCTTTTGCCACATCCCCAAAAAATCAATCTCTTGGCGGCAGCTTTATTTTATAGAAAATTGTTTCTTCTTGCTCCAAATGGCTTTATTTTTCTTCTGTGGTTGTCCAAGAAAATATAAGAAAGAAAATTATTGTCCAACATTAACATTTTTTTTCAACTTACACGAACTTAACTCTAAACATGAGAAATGTCAAAATAGAAATTCACCTCGCTATTTTTACTTGGGTGAAGACATTCCTTAAACTTCTCGAATTTTTAACATTGTTGACAATCACAACATTACACGTTATGTTCGCAACTTATTACTACATATGGAAAGTGCGCCTTCTATAGCAGTTCATTTATGGCCGGATAATTATCATACGTGTTTGACGTAATTCGTGGAAAGCTGTTATTGGAATGACCGAAATCTTTGTTGTTTGCTTTCTCTGTAAGCACATTTATGTGTTCAAGGCATTTGTTTTGAAAAGTGTGCTAGATTGTTTTTTTTAAATTTAAAATAGCCTAGAGGTGAATAAGGAGTAAATAATAAATATATTAAGTATGTTTGAATTATTTAATAAGCATATGCTTTAGCAAAATGAGTGAGCATAAAGTGAGACAAATTGCACTTACGGATAATAGAACTGAGGAAAGAAAGTCTGGGGATTGTACCTGTGATCATATGTCCAAATCCGACTCCATGGCTGCTTATACGGAAATTGCTTATCGATCTCAATATGGTAATTATAAAGAGTGTGCCGTTGGTAATTATTATGGAACTTCATCTGAAGATGCATTAATGTACGACACCGATGGTTTGTCTAAAAACAAAGATGTCAGTTTGGATAAATCGGAAAATGTACATGAGAGAAAACCAGCTAAAAGACCAGCTTCTTTATATGATAAATGTGAGTAAAACATTCCATATTTTTAACTCGGGTTATTATAATTTAAAGTCTAACTTATAATCAAAGGTTAGGTTGTATAAGTTAGTTTGAGAAAGTCTATTATAGTCGTTGTGTTTTTGGGTTGGAGTTAGAAAGGAGATCTTTGGGGTTGTTTTGGGAAAGGAGTCTATGTTTATTGTGGAAGGTCGGATATTCGGAGAGGATATGGCGGATACTGATGTGAAATTGGTTGCAGCACGTGCACTGAGACGGTTTGTTTTTTTTATACAAGTATAATATTCTTTCGTGAGTTTGCTGTGACCGAGCCTAAGCGTAATTATTTTAGTTACATCGATACGGGACATTCTGAAAGTTTCTGTGTTGCTTAAGTAATCTTTAATGGACAACTCGTTTTCATCAGTGGTCTCGTACCATTACGATGATTTATCCCAGAGGGATACGAGGGGCGTTCAATATATTCTCGGTATCGATATGAAGGAAAATGCGAATTCAATTTAAATTGTTTTTAATTTTCAATATAATCCCCCCTAACATGCATTTGTTACATCTTGAGATAAGCTCTTTTAAACCCTCAAAAAAATAAATTTCCTCTTTCTCTGCAAAATACCCATTTATTGCCGACTTGAGTTCTTCATCATCCGAAAATCTTTTTCCACGAAGACATTTTTTCAAATCCGGAAACAGGAAATAATCTCTAGGGGCAAGGTCTGGACTATAGGGTGGGTGTTGGATTTCTTCGAAACCACAATCTCGCGCAGCAGCCTTGGGAACTAACTCGCGCCGTGTGAACAGGAGCGTTGTCATGAAGAAGCAACACACCCGCTGCGAGTTTACCCCGTCTTTTCTTTTTAATTTCCTCCCGCAAATTATGCAAAGTGGAAGCGTAGGATGTGGCGTTGATGGTTTCACCTTTTTTTTTTGTACTTCCCGGCAGACGGAGTGACTTTGAACTTCTTCGGGGGGTCTGTTCCTTTTTTATGCCACTGCATGGACTCTTGTTTGCTTTCAGGGTCATAGTGGTGGACCCATGTTTCGTCCCCAGTAACAATTCGATCCATAACACCGTCCGCGTTCTCACTACACATCTCCAAAAGCTCTCTACAGCATGCGATTCTCACTTTTTTCTGAGGCGCTGTGGGCATTCGTGGCACCCACCTTGCACTGACCTTTGAAAGGTTAAGATGGTCATGAAGAATGGTGTGAATGGTACCAATTGAAAGCTTGGTGATCTCTGCCATCATTTTCACCTTTATTCGGGCATCCTCAAGAACAAGTTTTTCGACTTCTTTGATGCTTTCTCCCGTACAAGCAGTAGCCGGGGCGCCCGAGCGGGGGTCGTCTTAAATGCTCTCTCTGCCTCTCTTGAACTCACTTGACCACTTTTGTACAGTTGATAATGAAGGTGCGGAACCCTGGTAAACAGCCACCATCTCTTCATGAATAGTCTAGTGAGAGATTTAATTACAGCGCGATGCTCAATTTTCACCATCATCGTCTCGGTTGCCATTATGATTCTGTTTAACTAGAGATAAAAGGCGAATTAATAATCACATTTATATGAAATTTTACATGAATGCACTAAAATAATAGTATTACTTGATAAATAAGTCAATTTATATATACAACCACAGCTTCACCCCGATACCGACAATAAGTTGAACACCCCTCGTATTTCAAAACATTAAAAAAGATGAATAAAATCTGTGAAAATTGTGCGGGAGAAATGTTAAAAGACAAACACGATTTCAATCTAACAGAAGTACTGATAAAATTAAAAGAATATGAGAATTCGAAAGAAAATACAGTTTTCTTGTGGCCGTCCGAATAAATTTGCTAATAATTGTAATGCTCTGGGAAAATTGTAAAAATTGGGTCCTTGATAAAAACAGAAATAAAAACATGATTCCCAGAAATAAAATAAGAAAATTGCAAAATGTAGTGAATGCTTAAAAATATAAGTACGCAACGATAAATTGGCAACGATTATTGGAGGGTTGGGAGGATGGGGATCGATGTCCTGCCACGTCCTCGCTCGTGTCCCCTGGAAACTACTTAAGTAAGGGTGATTTAACTATAATTTGTTAAAACATGTGATTTCTTAGAATTAGTTTTCCAATTTTGTACTTAAGCCGCCTTTACTTAAGTAGGCCAAGATCAATTATTATACAGGTATATATATAGATAATACTATGTACATATATTGGAATATATACGTGGTGTGCCCCAAAAGTAATGAGAATAATTTTTTTAAAACACATGTATCAAACATAAAATTAATTGTCACCTTCAAAGTAGGTCCCTTGAGAGCGTACACAGCGATCCCAACGGTGCTGCCACTCTTCGTAGCAATGCTGGAAGGCAATTTCTAACATCGCCTTCAAAGCCTTGGTCGTAGCTTTTTACATTTTTCTACCTACATTTTCTACCGCGCGTTCCTTACTCTTAAGGTACGTTTTGAGTTTGGGGAATAAAAAAAGGTAGCACGGGGCCAGTTCAGGACTTTTGGGACACGTGATTGATATAGACACTTCAGGATGGCCAAAATCTGCCGCCATTGTAAAATACATTTTGTCGAGCAAAGTTAACCCCGTCGTCTACCAAATCGTACAATTCGTCACTGTAAACACTCATTGCTTTAGAGCAGTTCCTCTTCCTCTGGGTTAATGCAAACTGAACAAATGACACCTTGTCGAAGATTACCACCAGAACAAGCCTAGGCAACCGGTGCTACTTCAGTCTGGTTTAAAAAATTGGATCCAAAGTCTCTACTCCAAGGAACATTGATTTTGCTAGTTAAAATATGGCTCATTCATGGCTGTCGGAAAAATATTTCCAATATTTTCCTTACTTACTTCGGTGGCGTTACAGTCCGGGGTGGACTAGGACCTCAACCAACAAGCCTTTCCACCTGGCGCGATCTTTCGCCAGCTGTTTCCAGCGGTGCTGCACTCCAAGTTGGTTGAGATCCTATTCCACTTGTTCGAACTCCCATATATTCGGCCGTACATTACTGCGTTGTCCCCGAGTCTCGGAATTGAAGATTTTCGATCTTTACATACAAATATTTTGCGTACAGTTTTAAAAACTCCCTTTTACATAACTTGAAAGAAAAGGGAGCAAATATGTACTCGTAAATAACATTACATACATTTTCCGAATAAGTTCAATGTTGCTCAATGCTTGGAAATTTATCAAATTTTGTAATGTCCTGAGCACAAAATTAAAATCGGGAAATTGGTCTAGCGCTCATGTACATACGTATATCCTCAACCCCATAACATGCATTAGCCCTTAACACCTCGTGCTTCAAATATCAACCACTTTTATAGTGTGGTGCAACGTCATACCCACCCCCTCCAGCACGTCCACATCACGGACCATCGATCTCATGATCTTCAAAATTATATTCCTACCCCCTTTTAATTTACATTGCATAACAAGTTACAAACAAAATATCAAGCACACGTACATAAACCTCAATGTGTTGCTTGATATTGCAGCACCAAGTGGGTGGTAAACTCCATCTAAAACTAAATATAACCATGAGACCGATAGTAAACAAGTACCGTGAGGGAAAGTTGAAAAGAACTCTGAATAGAGAGTTAAATAGTACGTGAAACTGCTTAGAGGTTAAGCCCGATGTACCTGAATATCCGTTATGGAAAATTCATCACTAATAAAGTTATATTCTTTAATATAATATAAATGGTGTGCAATTTTTCCATATAAAGACATTGTAATCTGTTAATGTATTAAATATTTATCATAAGATCTTTCACTTAAGTTTATCCAAATTAGTTATTTTCGGATTTCTAACATAAGATAAATGTATTAGATTTGATAAATCATTGACAGATTTAATTATATATAGTGCTTACATTTTTCGGAATTTTACAATGGTAGGTAAATCTATTGATTTATTTATTTTATTGTATGCACTTATATGATTAACAAACGGGTCCTTCGGGATCCGTCTTGAAACACGGACCAAGGAGTCTAACATAAGTGCAAGTCATTGGGTATTTTTAATAAAACCCAAAGGCATAATTAACTTAACTGTTTTAATGGGATTAGTTTATGTTTTATTATGAAATATAAATTCAATCCCGGGGCGTTCTATACAGTTATGCATAATAGTATTTATATTATTTATGTCTCTAACTAGAGCGTACCTTGAGCATATATGCTGTGACCCGAAAGATAGTTAACTATACTTGATCAGGTTGAAGTCAGGGGAAACCCTGATGGAAGACCGAAACAGTTCTGACGTGCAAATCGATTGTCAGAATTGAGTATAGGGGCGAAAGACCAATCGAACCATCTAGTAGCTGGTTCCCTCCGAAGTTTCCCTCAGGATAGATGGTGCCTTTTATAAATTATGTAAAATAATCTTATCTGGTAAAGCGAATGATTAGAGGCATTAGGGTCGAAACGACCTTAACCTATTCTCAAACTTTAAATGGGTAAGAACCTAACCTTTCTTGATATTGTGATAACCACTTAAATGTGAGCAGCGACATCTAGCAGAAAATGTTGATAGTCGAAGCCCAGAAGATTTCGATACTGGAATAACAAAGTCTCGACTGGAGAGTGGAATCGAATTTTCTAGAAAATTGGAAATTGTATGTGACGCTGGATGGCGAGGATTGTTCTCGAAGTATGTCATTCGAGTATAAATACCAGCATGCCCAAGGTATGCAAGTTAGTTCTAAAGTGTAATTTGAAGTGATTAAGTGGTTTAAGTAAAAGATAAGAAAAGTATAAGTGGTTGAGAAATTGAATTGTACTGAGAGAAAGAATTAAATAGTGAATTGTAACTGTACTGAATAAAGGGATTTGTATTGAAAAGAATAAGTTCTATTATTTGTACCCACACAAACATTTTACAATATGAAGGTTTAGGTTGTGATATATTGTGCCCAGTGGGCCAGTTTTGGTAAGCAGAACTGGCGCTGTGGAATGAACCAAACGTAATGTTACGGTGCGCAAATTAACAACTCATGCAGATACCATGAAAGGCGTTGGTTGCTTAAAACAGCAGGACGGTGGACATGGAAGTCGTAATCCGCTGAGGAGTGTGTAACAACTCACCTGCCGAAGCAACTAGCCCTTAAAATGAATGGCGCTTAAGTTGTATATTTATATTTAATTTCGATTGAATATAAATTTTGAAACTTTAGTGAGTAGGAGGGTACAATGGTGTGCTTAGAAGTGTTTGGCGTAAGCCTGCATGGAGCCGCTATTGGTACAGATCTTGGTGGTAGTAGCAAATAATCGAATGAGACCTTGGAGGACTGAAGTGGAGAAGGGTTTCGTGTGAACAGTGGTTGATCACGAGTTAGTCGGTCCTAAATTTAAGGCGAAAGCCGAAAATTTTCAAGTTATAGGAATATATTTATATATCCTTTGTATATAAACAAATTTAAACACTTGATTATTTTTGAACGAAAGGGAATACGGTTCCAATTCCGTAACCCGTTGGGTATCCGTTTGTTATTAAAAATGGGAATTTCAACAACAGGAACAGGAATGACCATAAAGAAGCCGTCGAGAGATATCGAAAGAGTTTTCTTTTCTGTTTTATAGTTGTACTACCATGGAAGTCTTTCGAAGAGAGATATGGTAGATGGACTAGAAGAGCAAGATATTTACTGTTGTGTCGACATTTTCTCCTCGGACCTTGAAAATTTATGATGGGGTCACGCAAACTTCTCAACAGGCCGTACCGATATCCGCAGCTGGTCTCCAAGGTGAAGAATCTCTAGTCGATAGAATAATGTAGGTAAGGGAAGTCGGCAAATTAGATCCGTAACTTCGGGATAAGGATTGGCTCTGAAGATTGAGATAGTCGGGCTTTAATTGGAAGCAATAACATGGTTTATGTACTCGTTCTGGGTAAATAGAGATCTTCGGATTTTGTTCCCCGGAAGTTTACGTAACCAATTGTGGAATTTTCTTGCTAAGAGTCTTAAGATTTATCGTAAGGTATATTCTTTTGATTTATAACGACTATCAACTAACAATCAATTCAGAACTGGCACGGACTAAGGGAATCCGACAGTCTAATTAAAACAAAGCATTGTGATGGCCCTAACGGGTGTTGACACAATGTGATTTCTGCCCAGTGCTCTGAATGTCAAAGTGAAGAAATTCAAGTAAGCGCGGGTAAACGGCGGGAGTAACTATGACTCTCTTAAATCTGACAGGTACGGACGTGTTATTTTGAGCTCCCGGAAAAACAGTCATAAGTTCGGAATTTCGCGTTTAAAATTCGCCCGCTGTGTAAAATAAATTAAATAAGTGGTTTCCCGTCGTTTTGGTATATCATTGGCTAAAATCTGTCGCCGATTGTAGAAATTACATCTAAAACAAAATTGCACGTGGAGCTTGGCCATTTTTCCCCGCCAAAGTCAAAGTTGAAAGTGACAAACAATTCGTGAGTTCGTAACTCGGGTCAGACATAGTGAGTGTAGTTACCGCTAGTGCTCAAGCCGCCCTTTAATTTAACACACAAAACGCCCCGATCGGTGGAAATTTAGCGGTAAAAATAGTGTTTTTGTGGAAAAACAAAATTGGTTAGCGAACTACACTGTAATTCGGGGAAAAATATAGTGGAAAGGAAAAGAGTTGTGCCGCGAACCAAAAATTAGATGGATGGATGTTGCAGTTGGGGAAGGTTCACCTACCTGTGATTGTGGAAAGGTATTTCCAGCGAAAAAGAACCTTGCCCAACACAAAAAAAAAGATACTGCAGAGGAGCAAACCCAAACAACACCATCTGCGAATTGTGCAACCGAGAATTCAGCACATACCAGGGGTTGAGGCTACACGTTAAACGTAGTCACCCGAAACAGTATAATGACGAACTTGCAGAAGAGGCGAGCAGGTCAACGAGAAGAAAATGGACGTTCGAAGAAGAGGTGAGTTTGGCAAAAATTGGCGCTAGTCTATTCAATAGTAGCGCCACAACAATAATTGACGCATTTACTGAGGCTTCGGGTGTCAAAATACTGTGCACAGTAGTCAACTCATTCACACTGATTCAGATTCATGAATCCTACCACAGTAAAATATGAATCTTTGAGTTAATGAATCATATAGTGTGATATGAACACAAATCACTCATTGCTTATGAATGAATCATTAGTTTCCTATGACTCGTGCGGATCATGTTTCATGATCTAGAATGTGCGGTATTAATTCACTCACAGTAAATCATGTACTCCTATTGAAATGGATTTTTTGTATTTTTTTTTTTTTTTTTTGATTTTGATTGTTCTCTACGTGTTGCAGCATTTTATTTAAAAGCTTTAATTTTTTGTAATTGAAGTAGGAAGTAGAAAAAAGTGTTATGCAAAAATTAACCCGAAGATTAATTAGTGTGTTTTCTTTTCATATAAAAGAAAATAACTTGTTATGAAAATGTTAACTGAATAAAATCGAAAATCGTTTTTATTGCATTATACCTACACTCAAAACTTTTACGATAAAAAAGTTTCAGAGCATAAGCACCAAATTAAACCCCACAAAAAAAAACAAACAACAACTACAAATTATTGTTCATTCATAAAATCGCGCTCTAAAAACAAAAGCGTAAGTTTTTTTTATTACGAGTATGTGTTTTTTCTTTATTAAACTCTTAAAATTGCAAGTTTTCTGTATTCAAATTAAACATCTCATTAAATGTTACTTTTCTAAAATTATTTTTTTTAAGTAAACATATTCCTGCGTATTTTCCATTCCCACTTATTATTTTCTCCAACCGTCTTTCAAAACAACGAATCAAATGCAATCACAGTGAATCACAATGAATCAACGAAAAATAACTCCTTACTGCAGTTACTGTTCGAATCATAAACTGTGAGGTATGAAAGACATAAAAATGAATCTGAATGAGACTGAATCATTTCAAATCACACGATTCATTCTGTCTCATAAAATGAGACATATGATTCATTCAGAGTCATTTGAAGTTTGACTCCACTCATGCAGGGCTCTAATTCATACCCACTTGAGTGTTAAGTTCTTTAAAAAAAAGCATTTGAGATCGATGAATCTTATCTTCAAGTTATCTTGGAAATTTTCAAGTCTGATATCCACAAAATAAATGCTGATGTGCCACAAGGCTCCGCTCTGTCTCCGACACTTTTTTTAATCTTCATACATGATTTCTTGTCTGCTACTTATAATCCAATATATTCCTTTGCTGACAACATCATCCTCTGCTTTTCATATTCGTTCCCGAACTGACGTCCTTGCTCTTCGGCTGTAGAATTGGAACGGCTGCGTATATTAAGCTCATTAAATTCCAATATTTACAGCATAACCAATAGGGGAATTTAATGCTTCCGAAACACAATGCTGTCTGCTGTCGTTAAAGCTAGATTTGAATACCCAGCCATTATATATGGATGACACTTGCATCGTCGAAACCGAAACACTTTCCATTCTCGGTATGTCTGTCAATTCTTACGTTGGATTGACCACATACTCTGCTCAATAGCAGAAAGAAGACTGATTTATTCGACACAATGTGGAGTGAAAGGAAAATTACATATAATTGGTGCTTAACAATTCCAAATTACTTTAATATGTGTTCCCATGTTAGCATTATTCAAACACACGATTTCTAACGAAATTAACGACCGAACATTCATCAGAAATTTCCGGAATTTACTAATCAAATCCTTTCACCGTACATAAGGCTATGTGATATGGACTCTGACCCACACTGACATTTAGGAAAATGAAATGGCAGAGATGCAACCAAGTTTAAAACAAAAGTACAATATTATTTTACAACGCAAACACCAAAAACATCTCATCGACAACATAAATAGGGAGTTGTTCCCTACTTCCGAACAAGTTGAATGGACCTTACAACCCTTATAAGAACCCTTATAAGAGTGTAGTTCAATTCTTCTGAGACCGCCGACGTGGCACACTCCATGATAAGTAACAGTCATCGAGCAATGGCACACGACGAATTCGCAGTATCACATATCCGCCAAGCAAGGGCACGACCACTAAATGAGTTAACACGATAGCACACGAATCGAGTTGCATTCACTATGAGGAATATTGGCCGCATGACATATCCGCCAAGTAAGTGCACGACCACTTAATGAGTAGGAGGAATGACCTAATTAGTGTGCATTTAAATAACATCCAAGCGACAAAATGCTAGAAATAGCAGCAATGACGAAGAGAGTACAGGTTTTCGTTTTGGTCGCTGTGGCTTGTGGGGTCGGATGGCTGGTGAGCTGGGCAACTAAGGCGTGGGGCTGGTACCAACTGCTGAGCCGGCTGGATCTATGGAATTGGCTGTGACGACGGAGTATAGAAGTAAAAAAGACAGAGAGTTGAACTCGAGACACGACGGAAGACGGCCATTCTGGCACTACGTAAATTTCTGTAAATGTTATTCTAAATGGTTTATCTTTAATAAAAACGCAAATTCTGTAAATGGTTCTTTATTGGTTTGTCTTTTCTTTTCTACACATATGTATGTCCAATAGAAAGGCCTGTCATCTCAAAGACGAATTTTTGTTTATCTTTGCTTATAATCAAACCCAATTAAAGTACAAACATAAAATAGAAGGCCTATGCAGCTAGTTGTTCGTAAACTTGTAATATATAATAATCAAACATCAATAATAATAGTTAAAATAGTTAATGTTAAGTTTTTTTTTATTTTTATAGCCTCACCTTTTGACTTGGGGACAGTGCGTAAAGAAGGGGAAATGACCCATTTTGTTGCTGAAAATCTCGAATATAAAATAAAACTTTCTAGTCCCATTTCTAAAAGAGGTATGTGTTAATCTTATTTAGCCTTTCTATTTAAGGAATTTATTATGTACATATATACGAAATGCTTATTACTAAATCCACTGATGACTAAGCTAAGAACTTGGGCCACAATTTGTGGACATGACGTTGATCCGAGTTAAACAGGACTAATGCTATTTACCACCAAGTACAAAATCTTCGCTTCCTACGCCTGCAGCATGACCTTTGGCAAAAGGTAAGGACTTCAGCCTAAGATAATCCTCTGGATGTACACTGCCGTAGTTCGTCCGATTCTTACTTGTTTATCGCTCATGTGTTGGCCGGCCTTAAGCAAACCCTACAATATCACAACACTTAGCAGGGTCCAACGAACATCTGGTATTGAGACCACAGGGGCGCTACGATCGACCGCGACAGAAGCTCTCAACGTGCTAATCTTTATACTGCCCCTGGACTTGCACATGAAATACATCGTTTCGTGTAATGGTATCAGATTTAGAGAATCTGGATTCTGGTCTCCGGAACCCTATGGTCATAGTAAAGCTCTTGATCTGTTGCCTAGGGATCTGGCTTCGACCATGACTGACCACACGATACCTAGACTTAATTTAAATGAGTATATACAAGTTCACATTCCGGAAAGGATGGAATGGAGCAATAATCTACTCCTATCAAAATACTAAGTATCAATTTTCACCGACGCCTCCAAGATGGAATGCGGCGTTGGAACAGGTGTCTTCTCAGCGTAACTGAACGAATCCAAAACATATCGCCCTCGAGACACTTCGAGGGTCTTCCAGGCGGAGGAATCTTTATACACTGTCATCAAAGCGCTCCCCTCACTTACTTCGTACTGTAAACTAGGAGAACAGTGCAAGAAAATTGTCACGCAGATAAGAGCTCAGTTTAATATCTTTCACATCTGGGTTCCCGGCGACATTAACACAGTGGAATGAGAGAGCTGACGCCCTACTCAGATATGGCTCAACCTTCGATGTCTCTCTTGCGAAGCCAGCCTGCTCTCCGATGGGACTCACCAAAGGTAGAATTTTCCAACACTTTCTCTCTATTGCCAACTGGGTGGAACAGTCTAGAGATCTGTACCATATCCAGACAAATTTGGCCCGACTACAATAAAACCAGGAGAAATGACTTAGTCAACAGAACTTGCACCGAGACAGTAGGAATCCCTGAAATTGGTACAGGCCAATTGGCTCATACGCTGCCAAGTTAGGCATTCTTTTTAAACCCAACTGCCATAGCTGTAACAACTCCAAGAAAAGGAAACTCAATTCCACTTTTTCTGCGACTCCTTGGCACTAGTTAGAACCAGGCATTGCACACTTGGCAAACTCTTTTTAGAGGAATTATCAGAGATTTCTAGCATAAACTTCTGCAACATTATTAATTTTCTGAACTACTATACAAAGGATGAATCTGAAAACGACGTTGTTAACAACACCCTTCAACATCCAAGTGACGTGAGTTGTGGTATCAGAACGACGTATCCGTGCTACTAGTGTTTCTGGTAGGACTTTACAAGACAACCATATCTACCTACCTAATTCTAGTCCACTGGTACGAGTTATATATGATCGAGATAATACAAGCAATTGCTAATTATCCAATCATTGCAGATAATACAATAGCTTTTGAAAAGAATCAAACTCTCTTGGATATACTATAAATATGATCATATCCGCATCCACGTAGTGTACATACTCTTGGAAAAAATCTGAAGCCTAACGTCGTGTTCATCAATATTAAAATATGTCTATTCGCCAAAAGTCAAAACAGTTATATTGTATGATAGTTGTCTTACGCAAATTTGCAAAGGATTTGGATGTGAAGCTTCATGCATATAAGATCAAATCAACATCTTAATCCAAAAGATCGCGGTCAACCTCGTTCTTTTGTTAATTGAACCCTTCATCAATTGTGTGGAATTTCCTAATTTTCTCAATTTTTGATCTTTATCAATGAAGCGCATTTTCAACTTGAAGCTTACGCTAACAAACAAAACTATCGATGCTGAAGTGGTTTTTTCTTTTGGGTTTTCTGAAGGATCGAGTTTATGGAAGACTTTTAAAATAATACAGTCAAACCTGCTTTTGTGTGGTAGATAGGAACCGCCGAAAAAAAATCGCACAACAAAAAATATTCAGAAACTTCATAAATATAACAAATAATTTTTGAAAACATATTAAAGAATTTACACACATGAAATATTCTAAAAAAAAAATTTATTTCTTATTTTAAACATGTTCATAATAGAATCGTAGTCCAAAACGCGCATATTCTTGTGATAAACGTAGTTCGTAGTCGCTTTCCTCACTTGAAGATATTAGAGTTGATTTATTTTTTGTTACCATGCTTGTAAACGTCGCGGTAGTCAGATATACACGATCGAAGCTCTTTTTGGAATTTCAAGCTTCTTTCGTTATCTCTTTAAGAAAATGCTTTTCCATTTTGCTGCAAAGCTGGATCCCTGTATATATTTTATCCGCTGTCATAGAATGCAGTTCTTCTTTTTCATCTTCATGATCTGTTAAGTAATTGAGAATGTCACTATCAGTTACGGTTTCGTCCTTAATCATTTCGATAAGATCATTTTCGTTAAAAGTGTCGAAACCTTCTCCACAGATGTTATGTGCTAGCGCAATGATTTCTGATGATAACGTGGACGTCTTTTCGGTTACATTCCTATTAATGATACATTTAGGGCAGACCGCTTTGCAGCACGAATTTGATCTGTGTTGTTTTATTTGAGCAATTGCTGCAGTCTAAAATCGAAAACTTTTTCCAAACTTCAGTCAGGCTTATTCCATGGTTTTCTAATTTTTTCAAAATGTACCTGAAACTTAATTTCACATAGTGTTTCTTAAAAGTTGCGATTATACCCCGGTCCAATGGTTGCATAAGGCTAGTCGTATTGGGTAGTAAAAATACTACTTCTTTTGATGCTCTAAACAATGATGGCCGTCTGCATTGTCAACAATTAGCAACGCTTTAAAAGAAAGACCCATCTCTGTCATATATTTTTCAACTTCTGATACGAATCAATCGTTGAACCATGTTGTAAAAACAGCTGATGTGACCCATGTTTTTTTTATTAGCCATGAAATGTACTGGAAGTTCAACTAACTTTATGTCTTTTAGCGCACGTGGGTTCAAAGCTTTATTTATAATAAGTGGTTTTAACATTCTTACACCAGATGCATTACTAGAAAGAAGGAATGTAATACCATCCTTTGAGGCTGAAAACCGCGTCCAGTTTTCTCAGACTTAGCGATGAACATTCTGTTGGGCATGTTTTTCCAAAATAACCCAGATTCATCTCCATTGAATATCTGATCTGGGCAATATCCAACGTCATCAATAATTTTTGCTAGCACTTTACAATAGTTCCTAGCAGCTGTTTCATCGGCGGACGCGGGCTCGCCTTGTATCTTCACATTATGAAGTGCGTGTCGTCATAAAAATTCAGTTAAATTTCAGGTTTTTAAAGTGGGATGAGGAACTAGACAGTTCTAAATCCCTCAGCTCATTGAAATATTGTTTAGCTTTCTCTTTAATTAAATCTCCGACAATGGGGATTTGTTTTCGAGTTGAATTTTTAATCCAAAATATGAGGGCCTTTTCCATTTTCTCTATTAAAATATTCCTTGAATAGGATGCTCTTTTACCACTTTCGTTTGTTGCACAAGTATTAGATTCATTTATTTTACTTGAACGTTTTTGTATGGCTCGTATAGTTGATTCACTTAATTTAAATTCCTTACCAAGAGCTGAAGATCCTTCACCATCTGCTATTCTATTTAATATTGCAATTTTAGTTTCTAATGTAATTGTCTTACTTTTCACTTTTTTGTTGGTTGAGATTAAAAATAAAAGAAAAATCATAAAAAACTATATACATAATCTAAATTGGAAAAATAATTAATTTACCTTTAATCTCACTATAAAATTAATCCTATCTTATTGGTCAAAAGATATGTATGTACGCACTTCGAAGGTCGTTAATTAACTAATGTTAATAACGTGGTGCAATATGTATTGAAATTGGCTGATGCAATAATGCAATAATATAAGAATATTGAGCATGCTTAATGAAGTTGGCTAATGCAATAGGTATGAAAATGGCGGATGCGATATGTACATACATAGAAAAAAAAGTGATGCCATCACCGTTGAGATTGACCTAACCTCGCAGCGAACTTACATATGGCGTACACAATCCCGATATTCATATACCGCATAAAAAAAATCGCATAAGAAAAGACCGCACAAAAACAGGTTTGACTGTATTCGGTATCCGTCTGATTGCACAAGAAATGTGCCAAAATTTAATCAAAATTTCAATCATCGTTTGGTTTACTGTAATAAAGGGTTTTCCAATAGGGACTTGACAACTTTGAATTTAATTAGTGAACGCACTCTTTCACTAATCATCAAACTGTCACTGTCAATTTATTCAGTAAACTCAACATTTTCATCATGGTAAAGTACGCGAACGAGCAACGTCTGCAAATTATATAAATTTTCTATCGAAATTCGGAGTCGGTGGCTGCAACTTTAAGAACGTTAATTCCAATTTTCGGTCGTAATTCTCGCCCTAGTAGACAGGCAATAACAAGTTTAATGCAAAAATTTGAGTCTTCATATTCGTTGTGTGATGTTGCCGTGTCAGTGAGACAACGGGTTGATCGAAGTGTCGAAAATATCGCTGCCGTGCAGTCGTCCGTAGCAAACGATCCACATCAATCAATTCCACGGCGTTCTCAAGAATTGGGCATCGCTCAGACCACATTATGGCGTATTTTGCGTAAATATCTTGGTTTACACCCATACAAGATCAAGCTCACTCAAGAAGATACGCCAAGATGATGAATTTCATCGCAAAGTCATCATTAGTGACGAAGCTCAAGATGCAAAATATGCGTTATTGGTCGGGTGAAAATCCACATGTGCTTCATGAATCACCACTTCATCCACAAAAAATAACTGTTGGGTGCGGTTTGCATGCCGGCGGCGTTATTGGGCCATATTCTTTCGTTGACGATAACGATCGTCACCTTACTGTGAATGGTCAGCGTTATCGCGCCATAATCACCGATTATTTTTGGCCCGAATTGGAAGATATGGACTTGGACGACATGTGGTTTCAACAGGATGATGCCACAAGCCACACAGCACACGCTACAATCGATTTATTGAAGAGTAAGTATGGTGAGCGTGTTATCAGTCGATTGGCCGCCTCGTTCGTGCGATTTAACGCCGCTTGACTATTTTCTGTGGGACTACGTTAAGTCATTGGTTTATGCCAACACGCCGACAATGTTGGAAGAGCTCAGAGCCAACATTGAACGCGAAATAGCGGCAGTTTTGGCCGAAATGTGTGGCCGAGTTGTTGAAAATTGGGTCCAACGAATCGACCGCTGCAAACGTGCCCGCGGTGGCCATATGAACGAAGTCGAGTTCCATTCATAAATGTTTTGATTGTACTTCAAGCCCATAATAAAGTTTTTGAAATATCTCAAATGGTTTGCGTTTTATTTAAAAAAAAATTGTCAAGTCCTTATTGGAAAACCCTATATATTTTTTTTTTTTTTTTTTATAATTTACGCGCGCCTAAGGGGTTAGATACCCTTTTACTGTTGCCAGGGCGCGGTCGGAAAGGTAGAAAGGAGGAGAAAGGAAAATTGTTTTGCAGTGGTTTGAAACTCAGGTGTGTTTGGTTTCGTTATTTGCTCTCCAGGGGTTCGAGTCCGAATAGGACGGAGAGTTTTCTCTTCACTTAGAGAGGAAGGTTATAATTCGCAGTAATTATTTGTGCTTGAAACTCTACAACAGCCAAATCTACGTTTCAGTGTTATGCCTTCACACGCAGAATTTTTATGTCTGAGTTCCAATTACACAACTGCAAAACTTGAAAGACTTTTTCATGGGCAGGGTTCGAACCTAGACCCCTCCGAGTGAGAAGCGATTGCTAGTACCACTACACCACGGCCACTAGTGGTACTAGTATATAAATAGTATATTACATTATATTGAATCAAATTAAATAAACAGTACAGCTCATGCCATACAAAATATGTGTAATTTTTTTCATTTAAATTGTATATGTACGTGTTATATGATCATATTTATAACGCATATGAATAAATAAATGATAAAATAAGAATTACAATTTCGTGCATGTCGGTAGTGCAAATTCTATGCGTAAAACTTTATTTTTCAGAGATTAATACATCATCTAAGACCAGTACGCCTTCTACTTCAGTAGGCATCCTACCGAAACACTTCTTGCAACCTCACATAGTGCAAATTGATTCAAATGCGTTAAGTGATATTGAAATCGATGCGCAATATTTAGCTGCTTCAGTCGACAATTTAACGGAAAATTTGTACAACCTACTTCATTCGGTATGATTGGACGAAAAATATAAAATATCCATGGTAAAGCAAAGTTGGAGTTTTAAATTTTTTTTATTGATTTTTTAAAAAAGGTATCATCAATTACTGCTGATAACGTCGAAATCCATAAAAACTCTGTTAACAAACTTACTGATAACATGGACGCCAACATTAAATGTATGTACACAATAATGGCAAAAACAGAAGAGATCTCAAAATCAATGAAGCCCACTGAACAACTTGCATTAAGAATGTATGTATTTGATATTGATCCTGTAGATATTTTTATTAATTTTAATTTCTTTGCTTATTTTTTTGCAGCCGGGAAATAAAGAGGCTCGTTGACATAATGGATAATAGTTTATAAATAATACATTTTCGATTGTTTGTTATATAAGTCGTTGCTTCGCTCAGTTAGTTATTTCTTTATTTAGTTACATTATTGGCAAAAAAATTCTTGAATTAATGCTACCATTAATAATAGCTTTAACAAATTCTGTAATTTTTTCTTTTACATAGGAAATTAAAAATTTTTTAAGTCTTATTGCAACAGTTTGATTTTTTTATTTCTAAGTACAATCCATACACATATTCTGTGTCCTAGCATATCTGTCGTAAGGTAGTTCTGCATCTCTCATATATTGTTAGAGTCTCGTCTCTCGTATATTGTTAATTCGATGATTCGATGTTCGGCACCAAGTTGTACTTAATTTTAAATATGAACATCAGAATATTGAAAAATTTTCATTGCTAGACGTTTAGCTAATTTAGACAAGATAAAATCCATTCACTAAGTGCGCACAAATCACATCGAATAATAATACCCATGGCCTTGTTTTTATAATTAGTACGTTGATTATTTATTTAGTACCTTTAAAATGTTTGCACACAGCGCGGGCTGAGGAAATTTATTGAAGAAAAGAAGAGAGATACCGATATGCCTTGGTTTTGAATGTTTTCAAGTTATAATGACTAGGCAGAATTCGAGTTCTAAGATTTAGGAAAAGTATCACGATGTTTCAGAGTGCGCTTGAAATTGTGTTCGTTATTCTTCATAAAATTGTAGAACGAGGTTTTATGATTGTATTGAATATACAATTCAATTCAATAACATACAACCTTGACTTGAAAACTAATGTTTCACAATAAAGTTCATTTTGAGTATTCACTCAATAGATGAGCTTTTAAGTGTTCTTCATACTAATACTCATTGTAACCCATTAATAGAAGATACATCCTCTAGTTTCAGAAACTAGTGGCGGATGCATAGAGTTCAATAAACAAAAATAATACAATGTATTATATAGTAATATAAAAAAAGTCGATTGCGGGTGATTGTGTAAAACATTAGAACAGATAAAGAGAGATAAAAGTTAGTTATACAGCCTGTTGAGTTAAGAAAATTTATTAAATATATTCTAGTTGCAATTCGTTATGAGTCCTTTTATTTTGGCCACTTCTGTATTATGAAAATATGAAATGGAAATCCATTTATTTTGTCACTCGCGTTGGTTATCCGGATTGTTGTGGCAGTCAGGTAAAAAATTTTTTCGAAATAAAGTCAGTTTTCATTTGAAATACCATACTTGCGCATCTTACTTTTGTGATGTTTTTTTTTTTTTTTTGTTAAAGAGGTTAGCACTCAAGTGGGTACTACTACAGTTAAAGTACCTGAGCACGTGTTAAGTTTTTGAGAAAATGGGACAGAGAGAGAAAGAAAGGTTTTTTGGCTCAGTGGTTATTTCGCTTCATGGGTGGCATCCATGGGAAGACTTATTAGTATAATTGGACTTGTTTTTGTATTCTAGGCAACCACTCATCTTACGTAATTTTAGTTGCCTGAAAAAAAGAATGTCTTTCGGACGCGGTTGGTATTGAACCCCGAACCGTTCGATTTGGAAGCCAATACACTACCACTTGAGCCACGGCCACCCACATAAACATAATATCTGATAAAATAACCAGAAATCGAAGAAATTGGACACAATTGTCCAAATCATTTCGTTTTCTTGTTTTGATTCTTCGAAATCGCATTATTTCTACATCTTCCAAAATGATGGACAGTGAAACATCTTTAGTCAGCTTGAGAAGAAAACTTTCTGCGATTATGGGTCAAATTACAAAAATAATAACCATACCAGAATTGAACACAAGAAGTCTCAATCTCACGTTTTTCCAGACTCAACAGAGAAACCGATTGCATTTGCATCAAAGACTCTCAACGACTCACAAAAGAAGTACAGCCAAATAGAGAAAGAAGCTCTCTCGATTATATTTGGCGTGAACAAATTTCATCAATATTTATATGGGAGACAATTCGAGCTGATAACTGATCATCAGCCTCTCGTCACTATATTCAGTCCCAGCAAAAAACTACCTCACATGACGATACAAAGACTCCAGCGATGGGCCATCACCCTGATGGGATATACTTATACAATCCTTTATCGTTCAACTACACAACATGGTAATGACGATTGCCTATCAAGATTGCCTGTAGGACCTGACAAGGCATTTGATCAATCGGAAGAACCGTGTCAAATCGATGACACCTCTGATACATTAGTTGATGATTTTCCCATAAATGCTAGAATCATAGCTAAGCAATCCCAATTGGATCCGGCTATGTGCAAAGTCATGACGTATGTGCAGAATGGGTGGCCTAACAGTTTGCCATCAGCTGATGAACATTTATTACCCTACCTTCGTAGGAAATTTTCTTTAACAATTCATTCTAATGTTCTTCTCTTCCACAGCGGAAGCCCTAGAGTTGTTATTCCTCCACAGTTGCAGAAACAGGTGTTGAAGCTTCTCCATCAAGGTCATTGGGGGATCTCACGCATGAAACAGATGTCTCGCAGATATTGTTGGTGGCCTAATATTGACAACGACATCCAGTTAGCTGTCCAACATTGCCAACCATGTCAAATCAACGCAAGTCAAGCAACCAAGGAATACACTAGTTGGCCTTCTACAACCGAAGTTTGGGAGCGAGTACACATTGACTACGCCGGTCCATTTCAGAAACATATGTGGCTCATCGTTGTGGACTCAAATTCTAAATTTTCATTTGTAATCAAGATGTCCTCAACGTCATCACAAGCAACCATCAGTGCTTTAAGATCCATTTTCGCACTGGAAGGGTTGCCCAAAACTCTAGTTTCTGACAATGGACCACAGTTCATGTCAACTGAGTTTCAACAGTATTGCCGAAACAACTCCATTGAACATTTGACGTCAGCTCCGTTCAACCCAGAGTCAAATGGCGCAGCAGAAAGAATGGTGCGTACCTTTAAGACTGCTCTTCTGAAGCTACTGGGTGACGTATCCAAATGTGACGAAGCTCTGTCCATTTTCCTATCGACGTATCGGACAACTCCTGATGAAAATGGCAAATCTCCTGCAGAAAAATTACACGGACGAGAACACCATACAAAGTTATCAGCGATAGTTCCTGAAAAGTCAAACAATAAGGAGGGTAAGAGGCAAACAACTAACAAGTTTTCTGTCAATCAACAGGTATTTGTACGACAATATTTACCAAAGAAAAAATGGGTACCAGCTATGGTCAAAAAACTACTTGGTAGACGCATGTATCTTGTTGAAACTGACACTGGTATGTAGCGGCGACATCAAAACCAAACGAAGCAACGTTTTGAAGAAGATGATGTTAGCTCTGATCATCTGGTTATTTCACCACAGAAAAATCCGAGCAACGTGTTGTTGAATGCCGATGGAACGTCAAGACAACAGGCACACCAACCAGTCATCACTGATAATTCAGATATTGAAATTTATCCAGAAGCTAGTCCACCTACAGTCGATTTGGATACAACGCCACAAACAGAACCAACACCATCATCATCCCAGGACCCTAATCTGCTTGACGACATTCCTGCTCATGAACCAAGAAGTGAAGCAGATATGCTTAGACGTTCCGAGCGGCCTCGTAAAGACCGGTTTTCTCCAAATTAAGAGTAGGGGAACTGATGTAAACTAACCCCAAAAAACATTATGTTTAGTATTAGAATATTTAGTAGTAGATCTTAAGTATGAAATATCTATCTGTCACTATAAAAGTAGTTCCGTAAGAACTGAATGACTTCTCTTTAACTACAACGTTTGTGCACTACAATTCTAATAAAGTTATATTAATAAAGTTGAATTATTGAATTATTATATTATAAGAGCACTAAGTTTCACTTATTAAAACACAACACATGCATCTGAAAAGGTTTCAAATTCTCAATACGCATCCGCAACCATAACCATGTGCTATCAGAACTTGATTTGCACTGAAAACGAAAAATGAATTACGGAAATTCAACGCTTTCGCCAAAGTGTTTTGTACATAGCTTTGTCCCTTCCCTTATTCTTGTTGCGTTGCGACAGATAAAGAAAGGAAAAAATCCACTCAAACGTTCACTGATATCATTAGTCTGAATGCAGAATAGCAACAGATACAGAAAGTAAGCAAAATAAATGTTTAGGTTGGGACGATGTGGTTCGTTATTGAGCGTACAACGAAAAGTAGAACAAGTGAAACCATCTACATAAAACAACAGAATTAAAATCCATGTACACCATATTCTACATCTGTATATATCTCTTGTCTGTGCTTTTATTTAAACCACTTAATCACTTCTTTCACACTTCAAATTAAAGTGATGAACTGACTTGCGTACCTTGGGGATGCTAGTATTTATACTCGAATGACATACTTCGAGAACAATCCTCGCCGTCCAGCGTCCCATTTCCATTGTGCTAGAAAATTCGATTCCACTCTCCAGTCATTAATGGTTGAGACTTTGTTATTCAAGTATCGAAATCTTCTGCTCTTCGAGTGTTGTTGTTGGTTATCACAATATAATAGGCGAAGAGAGGACACTGCTCATTGGAACTGTATATAGGCCCGATAGAAATACTGATATATCCTCTTTTATTTTAGTCATGGAAGACATTACTGTCTCTAGTCTAAATTTGATCGTGTGTGGAGACTTCAATTGTAACATCCTAGCGGACGAATCTCTTACTGACATCATGAATACATTCAACTTATTTTCCGTAAACACAAACTTACCGACTCTCTTCTCTGGTATTGCTCCTCGAACCTTACTAGACATGTTCTGAGTAATCGACTTGGATAAGGTAGCATTACTAGGTGGGCTGAAAAGTAAATTCTTGACCACCAGAATGCGCTGCTACTGCAAAAAAGGTTATGGCCCCTTTAAGTCCGTTCATATTTAGGCAGACATGCCAAATTTCAGTGCGATACTGCCTTTAGTTTTGTTTTGACAGCTGATTGTTGTTGACGTGTTTGGGATTATGTTGAGTATGGACAAAAACGATTTTCGTTCTCTCATAAAACATTATTTTTTGAGAGGCAAAACTGCGAAGGAAAAGTTGGATAAATATTATGGGGATAATGCTCCGTCAGATTACAGCGTCAAATATTGGTTTCGAGAGTTTCGTGGTGGCCGCAACTCCACTACCGGTCAAGTCCGCAGCGGCAGGCCCTCCGATGCGGTTACAGAGGACAATGTCAAAAAAATACATGAAATGGTGTTGGCTGACCGAAAATGAAGGTGCGCGAGGTAGCAGATAAAACAAAGATTAGTACTAAGTGCACACGCCATATTTTGGGCAATATTCTGCATATGAAAAAGTTATCCTGCCGCTGGGTGCCGCGCATGCTCACTCCTGACCAAAAACACGAACGCGAGAACACTTCAAAAGAGTGTTTGGACTTGCTTATGCGGAATCGGGTGGACTTTTGGCGTCGATTGGTAACTGTTGATGAAACTTGGATCCAGTGTTACACACCAGAGAATAGAATGAGTGCCCGGCAATGGACTGAAGCCGGCACGAGTGCTCCGAAGCGGCCGAGGGAGGCTCGATGGGTAGGAAAGGTTATGGCGTCGGTTTTCTGGAATTTTCATGGCATACTCTTCGTAGACTACCTCGAAAAAGGAAAAACCATCAACAGCGAATATTACTGTGCATTATTCGAGTGATTGAAGGCCGAAATCGCTGCAAAACGGCCTACCATGAGGCGAAAACAAATTTTGTTTTTGCAAGACAATGCACAAGAGCATCGCAACCAAGGCTAAAATCAATTACTTAGGGCTCCAATTGCTGTCGCATCCACCGTATTCGCCCGATTTGGTTCCCTCGGACTATTATCTCTTCCCAAACCTGAGAAGATGGCTCATCAATAAAAAATTCAGCTCACGCAAGGAAATCATCGACTCCACGGAGGAGTATTTTTCAGTCCTTCCGGAAAATTACTTTTCGGACGGGATCAACAAGTTGGAAGATCGGTAGAATAAGTGTACAAAGCTAAAACTATAGACTATATTATGGGTGGTCGTGGTGTAGTGGTACTAGAAATCGCTTCTCACTCGGAGGGTCAAGGTTCCAATCCTGCCCATGACAAGTCTTTCAAGTTTTTCATTTGTGTAATTGAAATTCAGACAGAAAAATTCTGCGTGTGAAGGCATAACACTGACACCTAGATTTGGCTGTTGTAGAGATTCAACAATCTGCACGGTCTTCAAGAGAAAATGGATGAACAAAAGAATAATCTGGAAGAACAAAAGAACATTCTCCAGCAAAAGTTCGAAGAAATCGATGACAAATTTGTAAGAATAGAGAAGAATGTTGACGAAAAATTCGAACAAATGGACAGCAAAGTTGAGCAACTGGCAAAAGAGCTCGACACAGTGCGAAAACAGAAACAGCGAGAATGTTCTTTAAGCGGTCCAAGGAGAAAAGGGTTGAAGCCTCCCTCATTCGATGGCCAGACCTCATGGTCTACTTATAAGAAGCAGTTTGAAATGGCTGCCTGTGCAAACGACTGAGACAATGAGGAAAAGTGCTTTGCCCTAACAATGGCTTTTCACGGTCCTGCAGCAGAATTGTTGCAAACAGTAGACATCGAAAAGCATAAAGATTATGTGACTTTAGTACAGGCTATCGAGAAACGGTTTGGGGATAGCCACATGCGGGAAGTTTACAAGGTTCAATTGCAAGGCCGTATGCAGCAACGAGGAGAAACACTGCAACAGCTCCAAGCAGACGTGAGTAGACTGGCACATCTGTCATACCCCACCGCAGGCCAGGAAATTATCGACGAAATAGCAAAAGATGCATTTATCAGGGGAATTGCAGCTTTGAAGCTACAATCAGCAGTAAGGATGGCCGGGAAAGAACCCTTGCTGAAGCACTTGCTTTCGCTCTGGCGATGGAAGCAGCCAATCAGGCTTCCAAAGGAATACATTTCGGCAGGGAAATAGCATCTGGTGAATGCTCCTGCTCAAAACTAATTACCATGCAACAATATATCCCGCGGGAGAGACGAAGGATGCGCTGCTGGAACTGCGATAAAGTAGGACATCTGCAAGGGCATTGTAAAGAACCGGTACGACGAGAAGGCTGTCTGCACTGGGGTTACAGGCAAATAGGAAGAAAAACCGGCTAGCAAGAAGCCGGCGAATTTCCCGAAGCCATAAGTTGGGAAATGCTTACTTCGCGGGGCAGAAGTCTGCAGTAGGAGTCGACGACTCTAGAGCAATTATCCCAGTCTCACAGTCAAAACAATGCAATGAAGGCCTCCCAGCAAAAGTAGTCAGTCCTAAAGAAGCGAAAGAACCGGTTGCTATCCAAATGATCAGGACTGAGCCAATAGAAGATTGGAGTATAGATGAAATCCGTTCCTCTCAACAGGCAGACAATGACATCGATACAATATTGGCCTGGAAGGAACACGAGGAAAGACCAAGCTGGCAGCTGATATCAGATCGGAGCCAAACTCTGAAGGCATACTGGGCACAGTGGGACTCGCTTTTTGTGCAAGATGGATTGCTGAAGAGAAAATGGGAAAGTGCAGATGGGAAAACATCTCGTATGCAGCTAATAGTGCCACGTTCCAGAGTCAGCCAAGTACTCCATGAAATACATGACGGAATCTCAGGAGGCCATTTGGGAATAAACAAGACGTTGGAAAAGGTAAGGGAACGTTTCTATTGGCTAAGCGCTAAACAAGATGTCGAGAATTGGTGCAAAAAGTGCATAAGGTGTGCGGCTACCAAGGGTCCAAAAGCAAAGCCACATGGACAAATGCAACAATACAATGTCGGAGCACCTTTCGAACGAATAGCCATCGACATCGCTGGGCCGTTTCCCGAAACCTTTAATGGAAACCGATATACTCTCGTAGTCATGGATTACTTCAGTAAGTGGCCGGAAGTGTTTGCCATCCCAAATCAAGAGGTTAAGACCGTAGCCGAACAGATAGTCAACAACTGGGTGAGCAGATTTGGGGTCCCAATGGAGCTGCACTCTGATCAAGGGCGAAACTTTGAATCAAAAGTCTTCCAGGAAATATGCCAATATTTGGGAATAAGAAAGACAAGGACAACGCCACTACACCCTCAATCTGATGGAATGGTCGAGCGATTCAATCGGACCTGGAATGAGCTCTATCTAAGGTTGTCGGCAACTGCCAGCGGGATTGGGATCGACACATACCCCTCTTCTTAATGGCCTACCGAAACGCGGTCCATAGCTCAACAGGGCACACACCATCCCAGATCTTATTTGGTCAAGCAATTCGATTGCCAAGTGAAGCAAAATTCGGATCCCCACCGACGGAGCCCAAAGAGGTGAATGACTTGCGCAGCAAGATTCGTAAATTGCTTGAAGACACCAGAGAAAAGATGAAGCTAGCAAACAGCCTTCATGCGGCTAGGTACGATATCAAGGCAACATCTTCCGGTTTCAACGATGGAGATTTGGTCTGGCTGTATAATCCTCAGCGTAAGAAAGGCAAATCACCAAAATTGCAACAGGACTGGGAAGGTCCATACAAGGTGATAACCCGCATTAATGACATTGTCTACCGGATCCAGCGTGGGGATCGAGGAAAATTGAAAGTGCATTTGGATAGGGATGCTGAATGACGAAGTTGTTCAGGACGAACAACTGTAGAAGAAGAGCAGAGACTCAATTTATTTAAAACTAACATAAATAAAGATTACTCGAACAGAAATTTAGCCAAGGTGAACTACACAGAAATTAAATGTTTTAATTGCGGAAAGAAAGGCCTTATCTCAAGGAATTGCCGGCTTCCAAAAAAACAAAAAGAGAATCATAGTTCCAGGGATCATAATACAAGTATTGACTCAGCTTCTAATTCAAATGCAAACCAGAAGACAGGCAAAAAAGATTTCAAGAACGAACCAAATGTGGGGACAATAAAAGATTATGTAGTATTAAACGAGTTAGGTAACTCAGAAATTCCACACATAAATGCGTTAATAAACGGGGATATAAAAAAATTAATCATCGATACAGGGACGAAAATAACCATGATTTGTGCGAATAGTGTATATAAACGTGAGGTTGACACAAGTAGAATAATATAATTTAAAGGTCTAGGATGTAAACCCAAGGAAATTGTTAAAGATATTAAACTATTCACAAATAAAATAGGTAAATTAAAACCAACTAGAGTTGTTATGCAAGTAATAGAGAACGATTAACTTGGCAATTATGATGGAATTTTAGGCAGCCATTTTCTTAAGGAAGGAGGGTACTCCATTCATTACAAGGAAGGTATCTTGAGAAATAGAAAAGAAGAAATAAATCTCAGGTATTTGAGTGAGGAAAAACTCGTTCAGGCTAGAAGAGAAAATTTTAAGATTACCAAACTAAAAGATAATATCGATCTAAATGAAGAAATAGTTATTCCAAAACAAGAAATAAAACAGGGAATTATTATCCCAGAGTGTATAACAAGTAATAATAGTGATGAATGTCTAGCAACAATATTAAATACCACAGAAGAAAGTTTATATATCAGCAACATTAGGATTGTAGGAAAAAATATAGAAGAGTACGAGGTCATATCGCATAAAGAAGATAGAAAAATTTAAGTCACGGGAAATATTAGAACAGATCACATGAACAGTGAAGAAAAAGAGAGTCTTATTTCAATAATTAGAACGTATTGTGACGTGTTTAGTATCAAAGACGAAAACTTAAGCAATACAGACGTGACAAAACACCAAATTAGAGCAACAGAAAGCTGTTCTCCAGTCTTCACTAAGATGTACAGATACCCAAAGATTCATGAGGAGGAAGTACGCCGTCAGGTAGAAAAACTTAAGGAAGACGGAATAATAAGAGACAGCAAGTCACCATTGAGCTCACCTCTTTGGATCGTTCCAAAGAAGGCTGATGCGAATGGCATTAAAAAATGGAGGATGGTAATTGACTATCGTAAACTCAATGAGTTAACGATATCCGATAATTACCCTCTTCCAAATATAAATGAGATTCTAGATCAGTTAGGAAAAGCCAGTTATTTTACAACATTAGATTTAACTTCCGGTTTTCATCAAATCGCAGTTGATGAAAAGGACAAAGAAAAGACCGCCTTTAGCACTCCTTATGGGCATTTCGAATTACTCGTATGCCATTTGGATTGAAAAATGCTCCGGCATGCTTTCAACGCCTAATGAACACAGTATTATCAGGGTTACAGGGCATTAAATGCTTTGTTTACCTTGATGATGTGGTTGTATATGGACAGGGCCTTGAGGAACATAATGATAAATTGATACAGGTACTTGATCAAATAAGAGCCGCAAATCTTAAGTTACAACCGGATAAGTGCTAATTTCTTCGCAAGGAAGTTCAATATTTAGGATATATAATAACTGACAAAGGGGTAAAACCTGACCCTAACAAGATAGATATTATTGTAAAGATGCAACGACCATGTAATCAAAAAGGAGTTAAATCATTTTTAGGAATGATAGGTTATTATTGAAAATTTGTCCAAAATTTTAGTAAGTTAGCAGAACCATTAAATACACTATTAAAAAAAATATACAGAATTCACTTGGGGAGAAGACCAACAAGAATCTTTTAAGATACTTAAAGATGCTATAACAAAGTTTCCAATTCTGCAATATCCAGACTATAATAGGACTTTCATTATAACAACAGATGCATCGAACAAGGGTATAGAAGCTGTTCTTAGCCAACAGCAGGGCACAATAAATTTGCCAATACAATTTGTTAGTAGAACGCTTAACAAAGCAGAACAAAATTACAGCACTACTGAAAAGGAGTGCTTGGCAATAGTTTGGGCGACAAAGCAATTTAGACCGTACATATACGGAAGAAAATTCATAGTTCAGACTGATCACAGACCACTTACTTGGCTCTTCAACGTTAAAAATCCAGGTTCTAGACTAGTCAGATAGAGACTTAAATTAGAAGAATTTGAATATGAGATAAAATACAAAAAGGGTATCGAAAATGTTGTTACCGATGAATTATCAAGAAATGTGAGAATACTAGAACAGGAAAAAGACAATGCTATTTCGGATAATAGAATAGAATCACTAGACGAGGGAGATGACATTATAGAGGACATGTTACGAGACATAGCTAATGAAGATAGACATACAAACCTCAACAATGACGTAGAAGTTAAAGATTCTTCAAAAAACGAGACTAGTAAACAATGTGATCAAAGAGAGGTCAATGATTTAGACGAAAGACGAAACATTTTAGCGGAAAACCATAATGGTCTATTGGGAGGTCACATAGGACAAAAAGCGTTATATGAGAAACTAAAGAAAAAGTTTTATTGGAAAGGTGTGCAAAAAGACGTAGAAAAATTTATCAGAAATTGCGAACATTATCAAATTCCAACCGGAATCCTATGAAAATAGTTACAACAGCTGAAAAAGCTTTAGAAAAAATATCGATGGATTTAATTGGTCCACTCAAAGTAACTAGCAATGGATTTAAATTTGGTCTTACAATCCAGGACGATTTATCAAATTTACAAAATTCATACCACTTAAGACAAAGGAAATGGGAGTAGTAGCGAAATCATTTATTAACGAATGGGTTTTGAATTTTGGTCTACCAAAAATTATTTTAACCGATAATGGTAATGAATTTTGCAATGAATTATTTAAAAATATGTGTGAGATATTAAACCTCAAACATATAGCGATGAGCATTGCCTATCCTCAAGCAAACGGTGCTGTTTAAAGGGCACATTGTCGATTAACTGAATATTTAAAAATCACGGGAAGAGAATTAAATAGCATGGAAGATTGGGATGACAGAATGTCTTACGCTAGTTTCTGTTATAATACAACCAAACTTAATACCACAGGGTATACACCATATGAATTAGTTATTGGGAATATAGGCAACCAACCTAGCCAAATTGAAGACCTAGGCGAAAAAACCCTGTTTGATTATCTAGACGAATTACAAGCAAAGTTAATGCAAGCTAGTTCTAAAGCAGTAGAGAATACATTGAAATCAAAGGAAAAATATAAGGTAAGATATGACCAACATATTGGCAAACAAGTAGAATACACAGTAAGTCAAAAGATACTAGTTAAAAATGTAGTCAAAGGAAAATTAGAAAGTGCATTCAAAGGTCCCTTTAAAATTTTAGAAGTTCACGATGATTTTATTATTGCTAAAATAAAAAAACGAAAAGCAAAAATATAATAAATCTAACATTAGACCCTACTTTACAGAGTCAACTGTTGGTTCAAGTTCACGGCAGGAAGTATCGAAGTAAGAAAATTAAACGATAATAGCGGACTTTATTTTAATCATAATGGTCAAGCTAGAGAAATAGGAAGTAAGTTAACCTTATCAAACAAGATTGATATAGGAGAGTTAAACGACTACGTAGAAAATATTAGAAATATCATAAATACAGTAAAAGGAGCATGTTTAAGTCATATAACCAATTGCAGAAAATACCAAGAAGTAGTACGTAATAATTTAATTAAGATCGAACACAAAGTTCATATAGTATACAATATAGTAGGTAAACAGATTAGATCACGAAGGGGATTGATTAATACAGTAGGTACAGGTTTTAAAACATTGTTTGGCATAATGGACAACGAAGATGCCGAATACTATTCGGAAACCATTAGCACAATTAAAGGTAACGAAATCAGAATTAAAAATGGTATTGAAGAAAATATTAAGTTAATTTCAAAATTAGGAAAACAAATTAATGATGTAGGCATAATACAAAATACAACCGCAAGTAAAATTAATGAAATTATCCATCCAATAAACTTAATAAAAGCCGAGGAAAAAGATATTGAAAGTAGCAATTCCGTTCAATCATATTTTAATGAAATAATGAATAAGGTCAATTTTAAAATTGTTCAGCCAGAATTAGAAATAGAACAAATAATAGATAGTTTACTGTTTATTCAAAACGGGGTTCTACATCCAAGAATCATTGAACCAATGCAACTACTAAAAGAATTAAATAATTTACATCTTAAAAATTCTCTTGTTTTTGAACCAATTTCAGTTTATATGCATTTTGCATTTTTATTTATACTACTTAATTTACTCTTACATGCTAGACAAAAAACGCTTAAAAATTAGCTTAAATAACTTAAAAATTATCTTATACTAACTTAAACATAATACTTAAAAATTATGTCTTTCGACGTTTATGACGGGTTTAATACTTACTATACATTGACTTAACTATAGCTTAAACTAAGAAAACATGTTTAAAAACTTAGTACATGGATTATTTTAATTTTATTATAAAACTTAAAACTAAAAGCCTACATACTACCTAAAAACTAAATCTATATATACATAATATATATATACTTCATATATAAATATATATATATAAAAAAAATTTTTTTATATTTTTTTTTTTTGTTTTTATATATTTTTTTTTCTTAAAATCTAACTTAAACCTACCTAAAACCACAGATAATAAATCTATACAGATGTCTCATCGCTGTAGAAAAAAATGGCTAGACACTCGTCTAGCCGACACGAGCTTTCGGAATAATGTAAAGCTTTGTTATTTTCGCTCTTTCTTGCTTTGTTTACTGAGAGATTTTTTTTTTTCTTTCACCACAAGTTGAGGGCAGTGGTAAAAGGAATATGAAAGACACTTGCAAGGGGTTTGCGGGAAGGGGTATGAAGACTTGGCTGTTTGTTTTCATTCGACTGCAATAGGAAATTATGTAATTTTTCATGAATTGGTATTTTGTTTGAGTGTATAGGTGTGTATGTAAGAAAGAACAATTCAAAGGCGGGAAAAGTCGAATATTTCTTTACATTTTGTAATTGAAGTTTGACGAGCAAAATATTATTCGTGTTATTAATATGCAGTGCATGTAAATAATAAGTAATTGAATTGAATTGAAGTGATGAAATGAAGTTTTCGGATATGAAATTATTTCGTTTCCCTAAAAAAGCCACTGTTAAATATGATGAATGGTTAGCTTTGACGGAGGAGTCTCGTGAACATACATATAAAATGCCTTAAAAAACCTTACATTTGCAGCAAACATTTTGAAAATGCCTTTTTTGGAAAAAAATATTTAAAAACAAACGCTTATCGCTCTCTCTTTTTAAAACGAAGCGAGAGTGTTCCGAACTCTGAAGACGGTTCTGTTTGCTTTGATCCAGTTAAAGCTAAGATTACTTATGAAAATTATAAAGATTTAAAATTGAGTTCGAGTGAACCTACAATAGGGGAACTAAATGTGGCTTCTAAAAATTTATTAAGGACAAAATTCAACGATCACATTGAATTTGCTTCACAATTGGCGCAAGCTCATATAAAAAGGCAATCTTTTTACATTAGGAGAGTTGAAAAGCTCAAGAAATTGAACAATGTCTTGAGAATAACTATTAAAGAAAATCGAAAATCGAAACCAAATTTATTAAAGAAAATTCGTCGTTGAAAAGAGGACAAGAAAAGTCTACAAGCGCGTGAAAAGCAAAACATTCAAGGGAAAATCGGTTCATTGCTTGGTATTCATCAAAATGCTATGACATTTTCGAAGCTCATCTTATCACAGGGTAAAAATGAATACATCGAAGAGGAGATATGGATTTCGCAGTGCATCTTTTTTCGTTCAGCTGCCGGATACAACTTTTTGCGGGATCAACTTGAGATACACTTGCCGCATCCATCTTCATTGTACAGGTGGATTAAAATTAAAAGTCTGTCCCCTGGCTTAAATAGAAATGTTATGCAGGAAATTAAGGATATAACCTCGAAATTACCACCAAAGGAAAAAGAAGTTGTGGTTATATATAGGCCAAGAGCAGTGATCAATTACTATACAGGTATATATATAGATAATAATGTACATATATTGGAATATATACGTGGTGTGTCCCAAAAGTAATGAGAATAATTTTTTTAAAACACATGTATCAAACATAAAATGAATTGTCACCTTCAAAGTAGGTCCCTTGAGAGCGTACACAGCGATCCCAACGGTGCTGCCACTCTTCGTAGCAATGCTGGAAGGCAATTTCTAACATCGCCTTCAAAGCCTTGGTCGTAGCTTTTTACATTTTTCTACCTACATTTTCTACCGCGCGTTCCTTACTCTTAAGGTACGTTTTGAGTTTGGGGAATAAAAAAAGGTAGCACGGGGCCAGGTCAGGACTTTTGGGACACGTGATTGATATAGACACTTCAGGATGGCCAAAATCTGCCGCCATTGTAAAATACATTTTGTCGAGCAAAGTTAACCCCGTCGTCTACCAAATCGTACAATTCGTCACTGTAAACACTCATTGCTTTAGAGGAGTTCCTCTTCCTCTGGGTTAATGCAAACTGAACAAATGACACCTTGTCGAAGATTACCACCAGAACAAGCCTAGGCAACCGGTGCTACTTCAGTCTGGTTTAAAAAATTGGATCCAAAGTCTCTACTCCAAGGAACATTGATTTTGCTAGTTAAAATATGGCTCATTCATGGCTGTCGGAAAAATATTTCCAATATTTTCCTTACTTACTTCGGTGGCGTTACAGTCCGGGGTGGACTAGGACCTCAACCAACAAGCCTTTCCACCTGGCGCGATCTTTCGCCAGCTGTTTCCAGCGGTGCTGCACTCCAAGTTGGTTGAGATCCTATTCCACTTGTTCGAACTCCCATATATTCGGCCGTACATTACTGCGTTGTCCCCGAGTTTCGGAATTGAAGACTTTCGATCTTTACATACAAATATTTTGCGTACAGTTTTAAAAACTCCCTTTTACATAACTTGAAAGAAAAGGGAGCAAATATGTACTCGTAAATAACATTACATACATTTTCCGAATAAGTTCAATGTTGCTCAATGCTTGGAAATTTATCAAATTTTGTAGGTACTTAATGTCCTGCGCACAAAATTAAAATCGGGAAATTGGTCTAGCGCTCATGTACATACATACGTATATCTTCAACCCCATAACATGTATTAGCCCTTAACACCTCGTGCTTCAAATATCAACCACATTTATAGTTTGGTGCAACGTCATACCCACCCCCTCCAGCACGACCACATCGCAGACCATCGATTTCATGATCATCAAAATTATATTCCTACCCCCATTTAATTTACATTGCATAACAAGTTACAAACAAAATAACAAGCACACGTACATAAACCCAAGTAAACCGGTTATGCTGGGCAACGTCAACGTATGTTTTTTTTTATTTATTTCTTTCGTTCACGTATTGTTTTTGCATGATAAACGACTTTGTATTAGTGAGTGACAAGTGGCAAGAGCAAAAAGCGAAAAGAAATAAAATGATTTTTCTGCTCTTTGCAGCTTTTTAAAAAACCTTTTTTTTAGTTCGATTTCATTTTCATAGGACAAAACTTCCCATATGAATGAGACATCTGTATAGATTTATTATCTGTGCTAAAACCATGTAAGCCGGCCATGGCTAAAAAAAAAACAAAAAAAATTAGGCTGGCCCACCTTGCTTCAAATGAAGCTAACTATCACTGGAGGAGTTCGACGACGAAGCATGCTCCCCTTCAACAAGCTACCAAAAGTATTGGTGCTGCCGAGCAACATCCCTCATGTCGCAACTCCCTACCGCCCTACTGAACCGGAGACGCTCCGCACTGCCATGTGCGACGTCTCTGTCGTAGTTGAGTCGCCTGTCCGCAGCTGTTCGAGCGACGTGGAAGATTAGCCGCACCGCCAATTTGTCCTGGATCAGACCTATCTATTTAGATAGCATAGAGGAACGCTTCTGGAGGAATAAAGCCGTCAAAGCGAACTCTCTCGTGATACATATAATTGGGGTAGTAAGCCCCGGATATCAGGTTGTTCGATGAGGTCATTCCTCTTGCATGGTGCCTTCGAGTCAACTTAATGACGAAATTGTCCACTCTTATTAGGTTCGCCCTATTGTATAAGACCTCATTAGGATAGAATTTTATGTACTGAGACTCTGGTGTTCTGTATAGGCGAAGACAAGCCCTCTCAAACACCCGAATCTTTTCCAATAAACTTGCTCTCACGTTGAACCACACGGGACATCCAAATACAAGCATGGGCCTGATAAGGGCCATGTAGCAGATCACCTTCACCCTCGCATCGTGTTGGCTGTTATAAAACAGTCTCTTTGTAAGGGCAAAAGCACCTTTGGCTCTGGCCAGAGCAACATCTATATGTTTGTTAAAATACAGATATTGATCTAGCCAGATCCCAAGGTATCTGACTACATTTCGAAGAGCAAGTGGCTGTCCGTGTTGTCCGACGATAGAAAACTTTCGCCAATTCTTTCTGGTGTCGCTAGAGGCCCCAGAAAAAAGCGTCCTAAACAAAATGGTTTCCGACTTCTGAAAGTTGATTTTCAACTTCCAGTCATCGCAATATCGCTTAATTTTGTCGAAGTCACGCTGCAAAAGTGTATTAATGACCTCAATCTTTGGACCCGATCTGTACGCGGTTATGTCGTCTGCGTACGCTATGGCATGGTGAAGTGAACCTATCAGATCACTCGTGTAAATGTTGAATAGGATCGGCGAATTTACCGCACCTTGTTGCAGACCGTTTTTAATGTGAAATGTTCCAGTAGAAGTCACATCGCCATTTTTCACGATGAACTGTCTATCTGTTAACATATTGTAAAGAATATACAGCAGTGGTTTACTAATGCCCAAACTGCTCAACCTGAAAAATAGTCCCTCTAACCATACGGTATCGAAAGCCTTTTCCAAGTCAATCAGGCAGGCACCAGTGCACTGTTTCTTGCCTTTGTTCCATTGGATATCAGAAACCAGTTTCGACGCAGCATGAATGATATCATGCCCCGCCTTGAAACCGAAGTGGTTATCCGGAACTATGTGTTTGTCCTCAACCCACTTAGTCAGGACTCTATTGATCACCTTCTCGAAAACTTTACTGATGTTTGGAAGGAGACTGATCGACCGGAGATTCGCCGGATTGGAAGTATCTTTATCCCTTTTGGGGATCGGATGTACCACCGCAGTTTTCCAAAGCGCTGGATAATGTGCATTATTCATTGCATTATTAAACAGGATGGTATAAATGTTCACCGCTTCTAGAGGGAGATGTCGAAGCACAATGTTCGGTATTTCATCGGTTCCCGCTGATTTCTTACTTCTAAGCGAATCGAAGATCGTTTGGAGCTCTTCCTTCGAAATGAACGGGGGTAGTACCCTATCGTTGGCATTATTTGCCATATTTTCGTTACTGAACTGGGTGAAACCCGAGCTCTCGAATCGCCAATTCATAATTTCATTTCGAAGGTAGAAATTGTGCACAAGGACTCGATTCTCCAGATCGTGGTTTGGGCCAATGATAACATTCGCCTTGTACACTTCCTGGAAAGTCGCTCCTATAGCCTCCACCTGCTCCTGCGGATCCTCGATCACAAAGAAGTTGTCATCCTCAACAGCCTCATTTGGATCTATGCCTGCTGCTACCAGTATTTGTTCGTTGTTCGTCGTGCGGGCGATTTCAAGACACTGAAGGTGGTTTTGATTTTTTCTCCGAAATATTTTATTTATTTGCGGGAACATATTCGGGTTGCTGGTGTTTACAGCCCGAATTTTATTGTTCAAGTATAAACTTACAGAATTTCTGTAATTTTCCTTTATTATTGTTTGGAGGTTTTTAATCGACGACTTCAGTGTCATGATCTCCGGGTTATGTCTGTCTGTAAACCGTCTGTACAAGGTTTTTAGTCTTGACAGCAGTCTACTTTTATGTCGGTGCAGTGCGTCAATACTTGCGTTGCGGAATAAGTCTTCTTCGTCAGTGTGTTGATACCGCGGTATCGTTTTGTCCATTGTTCGTTTAATTGTCTCGTCCATTAGTTTTAGATACCTGTCAATCTCCTCGTTTGACAGATTTCTGTTGGACGGTGGGTAGAGCGAATTCGAGGAGAGTGCTCTAGTCAGTGTTCTGGTGAAGTGTGTCCAACGCACCATACTATAATTGTTGGAATGCCTTTGGACAAACTCATCCAATTCCGCAATTTCGTTGGGAATAGTTATTTCGGTGCTGAGGTCACTGTCATACACGAAAGTGCGTAGACAGTTTGTGGTTTGTTGGTTAGTGCATGTCAGTTGTATTCGTGAGAGTTTTTGAACCAAGTATAGAAAACTGTGTCTTAATAATGAAAGAATTAGAAATACAAGTTTATGCGAAAGATAATTACATTATTGTACTGAAAATACCCCTTGTAACAGAACAGTTTGATATATATGAAATAGTTTCTGTGCCAAGGGTTATAACAAATGGCGTTGTTTTAATTGATATTAGTAATAAGTTTATAACGATAAGTAAAGATAAAGAATTGTATAACCTTAAGAAAACTATTGAAGATTGTAATAAAATTAATGGAACTTTCGTTTGTCAATCTCAAATATTTAAGAGTACGTTAGATTATAATAATTGTGAAATTAATGTATTTATGCGGAATAGGTAAATTGTAAATTGAAAACTGCTAATTCAAAAATTGAAATGTTTTATAAAATAAAAGAAAATGTATTTTTATTTACTACAACTGAAGAAATAAAATTTAAATGCAATTGTAGTAAAGAAAAAGAAGAAGGTACTTTGACTAATGTGGGAACAGGAAGTATAGTATAAGAATAAGTATAAGAACATTTGTAAAACCAAAAGAAATAAACCACAAAGATAGATACACATTAAACGATTTAGAAGATTGTTGTATTAACGTAAAATTAAACAAAGTTCAGTTGGATGTAAAACCTATTAATAAGATTAAGACACAGGATATCAAAGAGTTTAATGATTTATCAATCGATATCCAAAACCAAAAACACTTCTGGGAGAATATTTTGGACCCAATTTCACAAAAATCAAGAAGCTTAATTGCAAGTGTTGGAGGTGTTATAATGATCATCATAGGATTCATCCTAGGCTATAAGTGTGGATGTAATTCAGGAGGACGAACCACACTTTCGATCCTTAATAGATGCTTTAAGGGGTTATATATGTTTCACCGCTCAAAAGCGGAGCGTTTTTCAATATTTCTTTTCGCTACGATATTAAATTAATATAAAAAAAAGTAAAATATAGATTGTGTAAAGTATTCCTTGACGAATACAAAACTTTATTGACAATTGAAGAAAAACAATTATAAAGTATACATTTCGCCCATCTCCGGAAACCTCTCTTCAAAAACGTGCTGGGCGGTACCAGGAATATCTCTGGTAGGTTTCATTTGAAACAAAAAAAAACTGTTAAAGTCGATGGATAAAACTAGTCTCTATCATAGCCGTTTTCAAAAATTTTCATTTTTAACAAAATGGCAGCTTTTTGAACGTACGAGGCTATTTTTGACTAAAAAACTTGTCACATTTTTATTTATAACAAATCTAAAAATTAAGATATCAAAGAAATTCTACGTAGGAGACTAGATAATGGTATTAAGAATATCCGTGCGAAATAACATGCAAATCGGTCGAGTGGTTCAAGAAAAACGCAAACGAAATGCAAAATCTGCAGTGTGTCTTACGTAAGTGTGGCTTCGAAAGCAAAACTGAAAATGTGCTCGAGTAGTGCCTTCTGGAATATTCTGAATTCTAATATTCTTATACAAGGTTTAAATCTATTGCTAAGCAGGTATAAATATTTGCGAGGGCACTGACCCGTCATTAGAGAAGGTAGGAAGGCAGAGCAGGCACGCAGCTGCTCATGTCCCTAATGAGCGCTCCCCACTATCCGACGTATAACGGTCATAACTTTCTTAATTATTGGAATTTTTAAAAAATTCTTGCGGCATTCGAATTGCAAATGAATATAGAATTTTTTCATTCAAAAAAATCGATTTTTTTGAGCAGAGAAACATATGTACTCCCATAATAAGAAAAATAAAAAATACGTCAAGAAGTTTCCGGAGATCGAGAGAGCATCATCGATTTCATCCGAAGAGATTATAATGCGGAGCCCAGTTTAAGGGTAAGATACCCATAAACGTGTCTTAAGGAAGGATGTGTTACGCAGAGCCAGCATGCAGAGTCAGCATTTTGAGTCAACATTGCAACAAAAAAATGGGAATTGTTGCTGATACCATTTCCCACGGGCAAAAAACTGCAATCTTAGTAGATTGCAGCTATAAAAACTTACAGTAGAATGACTCTGTGAGTTCATTTCGATAGCAACGTTACATGAGATAAAAATAAAATCTTGAATACACCTAAAATTTTTTGTGCGTTTAAATTACTTTATTTTTGTGAATCGTCGTCACTTGTTCGTCGTTTTGGTTGATCGTCGTCACTTGTTCGTACGTTTTGGTTTCGCTTTTGAGCTTTTTCTTTCACTGTTTTCCTAGTGCTCAACTGCACTATCATTTTTCCAATTCCAAATACACAAAGGTAAAGCTGATGGAAAAAACAATCAGCCCGCGTGTGAGTTAAGGTACAATTTTAAAAGAACTATGCCAGATGAGGCATAACAATATATTTGTTTTTTATTTTAAAAATTAATTTGCCGCTTATCCTTTCGAGAATTCGAGAAAGGGAACTAAGGAGAAAAAGGGGGGAAAAAAAAAGGTGGCGATCACGGTATTTCTTTTTTAATTTTGCCTTGATCGCCCCGTTCTCACTTCTCTTTGTGAATGAGAATGCCGTCTGACTCCTTGCAGAGTAACGCAACCAAAACCCTAAATTCAAAAAAAAAAATTTCTTTTAAATGCACTGTAATATACTTATTGTTAGCACTTACCCTTTTTTTTGATATATCACAACTTGTTCATGCATATTGTAAAATGTTTGTGTGGGTACAAATGATAGAACTTATTCTTTTCAATACAAATCCCTTTATTCAGTACAGTTACAATTCACTATTTAATTCTTTCTCTCAGTACAATTCAATTTCTCAACCACTTATACTTTTCTTATCTTTTACTTAAACCACTTAATCACTTCTCCTAATTAACACTTCAAATTACACTTTAGAACTCATTTGCATACCTTTGGGATGCTGGTATTTATACTCGAATGACATACTTCGAGAACAATCCTCGCCATCCAGCGTCCCATACAATTTCCAATTTGCTAGAAAATTCGATTCCACTCTCCAGTCGAGACTTTGTTATTCCAATATCGAAATCTTCTGGTCTTCGACATTTTCTGCTAGATGTCGCTGCTCACATTTAAGTGGTTATCACATTGCTCCCTCCCTACAGTTGTTCGTCCCGAACAACTTCGTCATTCAGCATCCCGTTGAAATGACACATTCTATCCAAATGGACCACTTTCAATTTTCTTCGATTCCCACGCTGGATCCGGTAGACAACGTCATTAATGCGGGTTATCACCTTGTATGGACCTTCCCAGTCCTGTTGTAATTTTGGTGATTTGCCTTTCTTACGCTGAGGATTATACAGCCAAACCAGATCTCCTTCGTTGAAACCCGAAGATTTCGCCTTGATATCGTACCTAGTTTTCATGCGGCTGCTTGCTAGCTTCATCTTTTCTCTGGTGTCTTCATGCAATTTACGAATCCTTCTGCGTAAGTCATTCACGTACTCGTTCACCTCTTTGGGCTCCGTCGGTGGGGATCCGAATTTTGCTTCACTTGGCAACCGAATCGTTTGACCAAATAAGATCTCGGATGGTGTGTGCCCTGTTGAGCTATGGACCGCGTTTCGGTAGGCCATTAAGAAGAGGGGTATATGTCGATCCCAATCCCGCTGGCAGTTGCTGACAACCTTAGATAGGTGCTCATTCAAGGTCCGATTGAATCGCTCGACCATTCCATCAGATTGAGGGTGTAGTGGCGTTGTCCTTGTCTTTCTTATTCCCAAATATTGGCATATTTCCTGGAAGACTTTTGATTCAAAGTTTCGCCCTTGATCAGAGTGCAGCTCCATTGGGACCCCAAATCTGCTCACCCAGTTGTTGACTATCTGTTCGGCTACGGTCTTAGCCTCTTGATTTGGGATGGCAAACACTTCCGGCCACTTACTGAAGTAATCCATGACTACGAGAGTATATCGGTTTCCATTAAAGGTTTCGGGAAACGGCCCAGCGATGTCGATGGCTATTCGTTCGAAAGGTGCTCCGACATTGTATTGTTGCATTTGTCCACGTGGCTTTGCTTTTGGACCCTTGGTAGCCGCACACCTTATGCACTTTTTGCACCAATTCTCGACATCTTGTTTAGCGCTTAGCCAATAGAAACGTTCCCTTACCTTTTCCAACGTCTTGTTTATTCCCAAATGGCCTCCTGAGATTCCGTCATGTATTTCATGGAGCACTTGGTTGACTCTGGACCGTGGAACAATTAGCTGCATACGAGATGTTGTCCCATCTGCACTTTCCCATTTTCTCTTCAGCAATCCATCTTGCACAAAAAGCGAGTCCCACTGTGCCCAGTATGCCTTCAGAGTTTGGCTCCGATCTGATATCTGCTGCCAGCTTGGTCTTTCCTCGTGTTCCTTCCAGGCCAATATTGGTTCGATGTCATTGTCTGCCTGTTGAGAGGAACGGATTTCGTCTATACTCCAACCCTCTATTGGCTCAGTCCTGATCATTTGGATAGTTGCCCGTTCTTTCGCTTCTTTACGGTTGCAGTGTTCGCATTTTACCCCGCACGGTCGACGAGAGAGAGCATCAGCATTTGAGTGGAGTGTTCCCTTGCGGTGTTGCACTTCAAAGTCGTAGCCCTGCAACTGCTCGATCCATCTTGCAACTTGGCCTTCAGGGTTCTTAAATTGGAGTAGCCATTTCAGAGCTGCGTGGTCTGTCCGGAGAATGAACTTTTGTCCGTAGAGGTACTTATGGAAATGCTTCGTAGCCAGAATTAAGGCCAGAAGCTTGCGCCGGGTTACACAGTAGTTCCTTTCAGGTCTGGAGAGTACTTTACTGTAATATGCGACCACTTTCTCTTGACCATCATGAACCTGGGAAATCACAGCTCCGACCCCAACATTGCTAGCGTCTGCGTCCACGATGAACCTTTTTCCGGGCGTCGGGTAACCCAAGATGGGGGCATTGCACAGATGTCGCTTCAGTTCTTGAAATGCTTTTTCGCATTCTCCAGACCACCTGAACTGTCGGCCTTTTTCTGCAAGTTGATGCAGGCTCTTTGCAATGCCAGCAAAATCCTTTACGAACTTTCTGTAATACGTGGCGAGTCCCAAAAAGCTTCTCAGTTGGTGTTTATCTTTTGGAGAGGGCCAACTTTTCACGCCTTCGATTTTGTCAGGATCCGTTCTTACTCCTTCCGCTGATATAATGTGACCCAAATATTTTACTTCCGGACGGAATAAGGCGCACTTTTCTGGGTTGAGTTTTAAATGAGCACTTCGCGGCCTCTCAAACACTTCTTTTAGATTTTCACGGTGCTCCTCGAACGTCTTACCTATGACGATAACGTCGTCCAAATATACTAGACAGGTTTTCCAGGTGAGTCCTTGCAATGTTCGTTCCATTAGTCGCTCGAAGGTAGCCGGAGCGTTGCACAGTCCAAACGGCATCACTGCAAATTGCCAAAGACCGCTTCCTGTAGTGAAGGCAGTTTTCTCACGATCCGTACGATTTATCTCTACCTGCCAGTAACCGCTCTTCAAGTCAAGTGTTGAAAACCATTTCGCTCCAGAAAGCATATCCAAAGTGTCATCGATTCTTGGAAGTGGGTAGCTATCCTTTTTAGTGACATCATTGAGACGTCGGTAGTCTACACAAAATCTCGTGCTGCCATCTTTCTTCTTCACGAGGACCACTGGAGATGCCCACGGACTTTGCGATTCTACAATCACTCCCTCAGCTTCCATCTTCGACATCATTTCGGCAACTTCTGTTTGCTTTGCCTATGGAAGACGCCTTGCAGGTTGACGGATTGGTCGAGCGTCTCCGGTGTCAATGTGGTGTTGAACAATATGCGTACGTCCATATTCTGCGTCTTGTGCAGCAAATATATCAGCGTACTCACCGATTAGTTTTTCTGCCAGGATTCGCTGATCTTCGTCCCGATTACAGAGGCTGAGAATTTTGTTCTTGATTTTTATGCTCTGAACTGTTGTGACCGGTTTTGCACCCTTTTTTCCGTTGTGGTCGATATAGCCTCAACAGGTACGCATTTTCCCACTATCTCCCCCTTTTTCACCTTTACACTGAATGTCTTTGGATTTAGAATCCTTACAGGGACCATGTTGTTCTTTGGCTCCACTAAGGTCTTTCCCACCATGTAGTCTCTTCTCTTTTCTGGCTCCATCAAATAGAATCGGTGGCTACCAGGACCACCTTCCACTTTTGCCCACAAAATTGCTTCTGACGAAGGCTCTAGACTCTGATTGCTGCAGATGACGACATTTGAGACTGTGGTATTGGCGTTTCCGTATATCATTGGTATCTCCATGTTTCCGTATTTCAGGGTTTGTGCCCCCAAGTCGACTACAAGTCCATGTTCTCTCATGAAGTCTGTACCAATGATGCACTCGTCACATATGTCAGCTACCAGAAACGCGTGAGTGAATGTTATTCCGGCCAGTTGGATTTTTATGCGGACTTCACCATATACCTTAATCGTTGCTCCTGTAGCTGTTCGCAAGCTGCAGCTGCTAGTGTTATGCAGCCAAGACTTCTGCACAAGATTCCTCCTGATGATTGAGGCCGTGGCACCGGTGTCTACTGTTGCCATCCATTTTTCTTTTCCACTGACTACTTCTACTAGAAGGCTTTCGTTGCATCGTTTTGCCAGCGAGATGATGGTCCTGGGGCCGTCGACTCCTGCTACCAACTTCTGCCCCGCGAAGTTGGTGCTTAAGCATTTCCCGACTGATGGCTTCGGGAAGGTTGACCGGCTTCTTGATAGCTGTTTCTGCGGGTTTCTTCCTCTATTTGCTTGTCACCACAGTGAGGGCAGTCTTTTCGTCGCACCGGTTCTTTACACTGCCTTTGAAGGTGTCCTATTTTATTACAATTCCAGCAGCGCATTATTCGTCTATCCCGTCGAGTATCTCGTTCCTCGGCACTAATTCTTGTGCAGGAACATTCGACAGATGCTACTTCCCTGACGAAATGTGTTCCCCTGGAAGCCTGATTGGCTGCTTCCATCGCCAGAGCGAAGGCAAGTGCTTCAGCAAGGGTTCTTTTCCCGGCCATCCTTACTGCTGACTGTATCTTCGAGTCTGCAATTCCCCTGATAAATGCATCTTTTGCCATTTCGTCGATAATTTCCTGTCCTGCGGTGGGGTATGACAGATGTGCCAGTCTACTTACGTCTGCTTGGAGCTGCTGCAGTGTTTCTCCGCTTTGCTGCGTTCGGCTTTGCAATTGGACCTTGTAGACCTCCTGCATGTGGCTATCCCCAAACCGTTTCTCGATAGCCTGTACTAAAGTCACATAATCTTTATGCTTTTCGATGTCTACTGTTTGCAGCAATTCTGCTGCAGGACCGTACAAGGCCATTGTTAGGGCAAAGCACTTTTCCTCATTGTCCCAGTCGTTTGCACAGGCAGCCATTTCAAACTGCTTCTTATAAGTAGACCATGAAGTCTGGCCATCGAATGAGGGAGGTTTCAACTGTTTTCTCCTTGGACCGCTTAAAGAACATTCTCGCAGTTTCTGTTTTCGCACTGTGTCGAGCTCTTTTGCCAGTTGCTGAACTTTGCTGTCCATTTCTTCGAATTTTTCGCCAACATTCTTCTCTATTGTATCAAATTTGTCATCAACGTTCTTCTCTATTCTTTCAAATTTGTCATCGATTTCTTCGAATTTTTGCTGGAGAATGTTCTTTTGTTCTTCCAGATTATTCTTTTGTTCATCCATTTTCTGTTGCAGACCGTGCAGATTGTTGGTTTGTTCGTTGAATCTTTGTTCAATGCTGCTCTTCTGCTCGTCCATTTTTTGTTCCAGACTGTTCTTCTGTTCGTCAATTTTTAACAAGAGGAGTTGCATCATCGCAGCCATGTCATTGCCGGTACTTGTCTGTTCATTCTCGTCAACATCAAAGGAATATGCATCAGGATCATGTCCCTCGTTGTTCAAAGCCTCCTGAAGACGGAGCACCAGGTCACTTTTTCCTCCACTGGCGCTGAGGCTTCTCTTGTTCAACTCGGATTTGAGTTGGACGAGGGTCAACTGCAATAGTTTTCGACCCATTCTAGCTTGTTCAAATAGTCAAAAAAAAACACTTTTTCTTTTCTTTTTTTTACACACAATATGTCCTATCCCACTTCTGACACCAATGTAAAATGTTTGTGTGGGTACAAATGATAGAACTTATTCTTTTCAATACAAATCCCTTTATTCAGTACAGTTACAATTCACTATTTAATTCTTTCTCTCAGTACAATTCAATTTCTCAACCACTTATACTTTTCTTATCTTTTACTTAAACCACTTAATCACTTCTCCTAATTAACACTTCAAATTACACTTTAGAACTGATTTGCATACCTTTGGGATGCTGGTATTTATACTCGAATGACATACTTCGAGAACAATCCTCGCCATCCAGCGTCCCATACAATATCCCACGGGAGAGACGAAGGATGCGCTGCTGGAACTGCGATAAAGTAGGACATTTGCAAGGGCATTGTAAAGAACCGGTACAACGAGAAGGCTGCCTGCACTGGGGCTACAGGAAAATAGAAAGAAAAACCGGCAGAAACGGCTACCAAGAAACCGGTCAAATTTCCAGAAGCCATCAGTTAGGAAATGCTTACTTCGCGGGGCAGAAGTCTGTAGCAGGAGTCGAAGACTCCAGGGTAATTATCCCAGTCTCGCAGGTAAAACAATGCAACGAAAGCCTCCCAGCAGAAGTAGTCAGTGGTAAAGAAGCGAAACAACAGGCAACTATCCAAACAATCAGGACTGAGCCAATAGAGGGTTGGAGTATAGAAGAAATCCGTTCCTCCCAACAGGCAGACAACGACATCGAACCAATATTGGCCTGGAAGGAACACGAGGAAAGACCAAGCTGGCAGCAGATATCAGATCGGAGCCAAACTCTGAAGGCATACTGGGCACAGTGGGACTCGCTTTTTGTGCAAGATGGATTGCTGAAGAGAAAATGGGAAAGTGCAGATGGGAAAACATCTCGTATGCAGCTAATAGTGCCACGTTCCAGAGTCAGCCAAGTACTCCATGAAATACATGACGGAATCTCAGGAGGCCATTTGGGAATAAACAAGACGTTGGAAAAGGTAAGGAAACGTTTCTATTGGCTAAGCGCTAAACAAGATGTCGAGAATTGGTGCAAAAAGTGCATAAGGTGTGCGGCTACCAAGGGTCCAAAAGCAAAGCCACGTGGACAAATGCAACAATACAATGTCGGAGCACCTTTCGAACAAATAGCCATCGACATCGCTGGGCCGTTTCCCGAAACCTTTAATGGAAACCGATATACTCTCGTAGTCATGTATTACTTCAGTAAGTGGCCGGAAGTGTTTGCCATCCCAAATCAAGAGGCTAAGACCGTAGCCGAACAGATAGTCAACAACTGGGTGAGCAGATTTGGGGTCCCAATGGAGCTGCACTCTGATCAAGGGCGAAACTTTGAATCAAAAGTCTTCCAGGAAATATGCCAATATTTGGGAATAAGAAAGACAAGGACAACGCCACTACACCCTCAATCTGATGGAATGGTCGAGCGATTCAATCGGACCTTGAATGAGCACCTATCTAAGGTTGTCAGCAACTGCCAGCGGGATTGGGATCGACACATACCCCTCTACTTAATGGCCTACCGAAACGCGGTCCATAGCTCAACAGAGCACACACCATCCGAGATCTTATTTGGTCAAACGATTCGGTTGCCAAGTGAAGCAAAATTCGGATCCCCACCGACGGAGCCCAAAGAGGTGAACGAGTACGTGAATGACTTACGCAGAAGGATTCGTAAATTGCATGAAGACACCAGAGAAAAGATGAAGCTAGCAAGCAGCCGCATGAAAACTAGGTACGATATCAAGGCGAAATCTTCCGGTTTCAACGAAGGAGATCTGGTTTGGCTGTATAATCCTCAGCGTATGAAAGGCAAATCACCAAAATTGCAACAGGACTGGGAAGGTCCATACAAGGTGATAACCCACATTAATGACGTTGTCTACCGGATCCAGCGTGGGAATCGAGGAAAATTGAAAGTGGTCCATTTGGATAGAATGTGTCATTTCAACGGGATGCTGAATGACGAAGTTGTTCGGGACGAACAACTGTAGGGAGGGAGCAATGAGATAACCACTTAAATGTGAGCAGCGACATCTAGCAGAAAATGTCGAAGACCAGAAGATTTCGATATTGGAATAACAAAGTCTCGACTGGAGAGTGGAATCGAATTTTCTAGCAAATTGGAAATTGTATGGGACGCTGGATGGCGAGGATTGTTCTCGAAGTATGTCATTCGAGTATAAATACCAGCATCCCAAAGGTATGCAAATCAGTTCTAAAGTGTAATTTGAAGTGTTAATTAGGAGAAGTGATTAAGTGGTTTAAGTAAAAGATAAGAAAAGTAAAAGTGGTTGAGGAATTGAATTGTACTGAGAGAAAGAATTAAATAGTGAATTGTAACTGTACTGAATAAAGGGATTTGTATTGAAAAGAATAAGTTCTATTATTTGTAGCCACACAAACATTCTACAATATTGTGATAATCACTTAAGTGTGAGCAGCGACATCTAGCAAAAAATGTCGAAGACCAGAAGATTTCGATATTGGAATAACAAAGTCTCGACTGGAGAGTGGAATCGAATTTGCTAGCAGATTGGAAATTGTATGGGACGCTGGATGGCGAGGATTGTTCTCGAAGTATGTCATTCGAGTATAAATACCAGCATCCCAAAGGTATGCAAGTCAGTTCTAAAGTGTAATTTGAAGTGTTAATTAGGAGAAGTGATTAAGTGGTTTAAGTAAAAGATAAGAAAAGTATAAGTGGTTGAGAAATTGAATTGTACTGAGAGAAAGAATTAAATAGTGAATTGTAACTGTACTGAATAAAGGGATTTGTATTGAAAAGAATAAGTTCTATCATTTGTACCCACACAAACATTTTACAATATATATATATATTTGCTGCTTTCTTCCTATTTTTTCAACTTTATCTATATCTTTCTCAATTTTATCGCACTATTTTTTTACAGTCTTTATTCCTTTTTTTTGTATTTAGACTTGAACTTTTTTAAAAAGTTTTATGGAGGATTACTGCAGCTTGTTGCAATCACTGCACTTTGTATTATGGCGTGATGATTTTAGCTCTCCCTATTCCGATGTCTTCATATTCTGTTGTTTACGGTACCATCATTCAGCCACTCGCTCCCACTAACACAAGCTTATTCATCGTAGGCAATCAGGGTTTTCTTCCGAATAGCTTATTGGAAGTTTTAAGCTATTGCTCCCTACTTTACGCACTGCCTAAAATTGTTGGTTCTAAGCCATGCTGGCTTGGCACCACCTTCTTGGTTTTCTTCGAGGATCGAAATTCATTCATTCCTATCCCCACCATCATGGTTCTAGATTTGACAATTGTCAAACAAATTAAATTGTTTTGTTTAGATAGGAAGAAGATGTTCTGGTAAGTATTTGGATCTGTTTTTATTTTTATTCAACCTAATTTCTCTTTTACAGGGAGATGTAACAAATATATTTACGCTTCTAAAATTGGTTCCAACTGCTTGCTATCCGTGTATTTATTTATTTTTCTTCTCTATTTTCAAGTGATATGTATTATTCGTTCGTTTTGTTATCTACAGTCATTTCCATTTGTTCGAATTTGCTCATTAGTTTTGTCTTCTCTGTGTTCATTGATAAATCCGAAGTTAAGCACAGACAATCATACCTCGCTTTGCGCGGGGGTTAGGGGAATGAAAAGTTTCGTGCAAAGCGAAACCGCTCACATTGAAGTAAAAACGAGGGGTTGCTTTCCTAAAAATAGGGAATATGAGAATCCGAAAGAAATTTATATCGTCGTATCTAGTATTTATTTTAGTTATAAAAAAAAACATATTTATTTTACAACGAACAATAAAGATAACAGAAAAAGCACAAAAAACTTTAACCTCGCATTCAAACGAGGAAGAAAAAACACGAACAGTAATAATTATGTAAGCAATTTTTTTAATTTGTTTTTCGTTTCAAAAAGTCAGTCAAAACCACTTGCTTTTTGCTTTTACAATAGATTTTTCCACGTAAATAGCCCTGTAAGGTTCCAAAGATGCTTTTATGTTGCTGTGAAAATTATTTGATCGTCCTTCATCAGGATTAATTAACTTCTTCACTTTCTTCAAGAGGTTCAACATGTTTAAAAAAAATCAATCATATCTTCTGCAGCCATGTCAGACTCATCAGAGTCTAGGATTTAATTTATGTCTTCTCGATTTAGCTCTGTTAAATTTTCTCCAGTAATTTGCCCTCCAAGTTGAATTAATCCTTCCAAATAAACCTCTATATCTTTGAAAATTTTTTCCAAAAGCTTCGAATGGTGTCAATGCCATTTTTCTTCATCGGATGCTTTGATAAGCTCCGAAAATGTGTGCTTAAGGTAATTTATCTTAAGAACGGAGATTACCCCTTGGTCTATGGGTTGGATTAAAGCGATTGTTTTCGAAGGTAAGAAAACGACTATATAAACAGTATTGAAAATCTTTGATGACGGTTTTTCATAAAAGTTTATGGCTATGGGAACAAATATTTTAACAATTTTTGGAAAATAGGTTATTTGAAGTAACAAAGGACATTCCTAGCATTAGTTACAACAAAACAACATCCTATTTTCCTTTGGTTTTTACCTGCTCAGGGTAGTTAAGTGTATGCCAAAAAAAACGGAAATGTAATTTCGAATTGATATAATTAGTAAAACTGGGCAATAAATGTTTTTAAAACCAATGCTTAGGTTTTCTAGCGTTACCTTTTGATACAGGTCAAGTTTAGGATGACGGTAATAAATTAACAGGGAGTCCATATACGCACATTTTCTTAATATAAGTGAATCGAAGTAGATTTTCCTTGCAGTTTATTCGTCGACTAGCAAGATTGAACAGACGGAATATCTCATTTGTGTTTCAGTATTTTAAGCTTTTGATGAGTGCTTTTTTTTAATATGTCTGGTCAACGTCAAAAATTCAAGTTTCATGATAAGTATCCCACTTGGGTACTGCAAATTTATCCAACGAGGAAGAAGACGTAAAATTACTTACATACTGTGATAACCATTTAAAGGTGAGCAGCGTCATCTAGATTTACATAGCAGAAGACTTCGATACTCGAAGAACAGAAGATTTCGATACTTGAATAACAAAGACTCAAACATTGGTGAATGGAGAACGGAATCGAATTTTCTAGCAAAATGTAAATTGTATGGGATCCTGGATGGCGAGGATTGTTCTCGAACAATATCATATAAATATCAGCATCCAAAAGGTAAGCAAGTCAGTTCATCAGTTGAATTTGAAGTTTTAATTAGGAGAAGTGGTTTAAGTAAAAGATAAGAAAAGTATAAGCGGTTGAGAAATTGGATAGTATTGAGATAAACGATTAAATTCTGAGTTGTAACTGTACTCAATAAAGCGATTTATATTGAAAAGAATAAGTTCTATCATTTGTACCCACACAAACATTTTACATTGATGTCAGAAATGGGATAGGACTTATTGTGTGTAAAAAAAAGTGGGTTTTGTGATTGTTGATTGTTTGAAAAGCCTAGAATGGGTCGAAGACTATTGCAATTGACCCTCGTACAACTCAAATCCGAGTTGAACAGGAGAAAACTCAGCGCAGGTGGAGAAAAAAGTGACTTGCTACTCCTTTGAGTTTGACGAGGAAGACTTATCTTCCTTATCTGTACCGGCAATGACATGGCTGCGATGATGCAACTCCTCTTGTTAAAAATGGACGAGGAAGAAATGAATCTAGACGAACAGAAGAACAGCCTCGAACAAAAGCTGGACTAACAAAAGAAGAATCTAGACGAACAGAAGAACAGCATTGAACAAAAACTCGACGAACAAAATAATAGTCTAGAACAAAAGCTTGAAGAACAAAATAACGTTCTTTGGTGTAGTTCGAAGAAATCGATAACAAATTTGATAGAATAGAGAAGAATGTTGACGATAAATTCAAAACAAATGGACAGCAAAATTGAACAACTAGCAAAAGAGCTCGACACAGTGCGAAAACAGAAACTCCGAGATTGTTCTTTAAACGGTCCAAGGCGAAAAGAGTTGAAGCCTCCTTCATTCGATGGTCAGACGTCATGGTCTGCGTATAAGAAGCAGTTGGAAATGCTTGCCTGTGCGCACCACTGGGACAATAAGGATAGGTGCTTTGCCCTAGCAATGGCCTTACACGGTCCTGCGGCAGAATTGTTACAAACAATCAATATCGAAAAGAATAGAGACCATATGGCTTTAGTGCAGGCTATCAAGAAACGGTTTGGGGATAGCCACATGCGGGAAGTTTACAAGGATCAATTCCTAGGCCGTATGCAGCAGCGAGGAGAAACACTCCAACAGCTCCAAGTAGACTGCCGCATTTTTAATATCCGCAGGCCAAGAAATAATCGACGAAATCGCAAAGGACGCATTAATCAGGGGAATCGCAGATTTGGAGCTACAGTCAGCATTAGGGATGTCCGGCAAAAGAACCTTTGCTGAAGCACTTGCCTTCGCTCTGGCGAAGCAAGCAGCCAATCAGGCTTCCAAAGGAATACATTTCGGCAGGGAAATAGCATCTGGTGAATGCTCCTGCTCAAGACTAATTACCATGCAACGATATATCCCGCGGGAGAGACGAAGGATGCGCTGCTGGAACTGCGATAAAGTAGGACATCTGCAAGGGCATTGTAAAGAACCGGTACGACGAAAAGGCTGCTTGCACTGGGGTTACAGGCAAATAGAAGGAAAAACCAGCAGGAACGACTACCAAGAAGCCGGTCAAACTTCACGAAGCCATCAGTTGGGAAATACTTACTTCACGAGACAGAAGTCTGTAGCAGGAGTCGGCGACTCCGGGGCAATTATCCCAGTCTCACAGGTAAAACAATGCAATGAAAGCCTCCCAGCAGAAGTAGCCATGGTAAGAAAGCAAAAGAACAGGCCACTGTCCAAAGATCAGGACTGAGCCAATAGAGGGTTGGAGTATAGACGAAATCCGTTATTCCCAACAGGCAGACAATGACATCGAACCAATATTGGCCTGGAAAGAAAACCAGGAAAGACAAAGCTGGCAGCAGATAGCAGATCGGAGCCAAACTCTGAAGGCATACTGGGCACAATGGGACTCGCTTTGTGTGCAAGATGGATTGCTGAAAAGTAAATACGAAAGTGCAGATGAGACAACATCTCGTAAGCAGCTAATAGTGCCACGGTCCAGAGTCAGCAAAGTACTCCATGAAATACATGACGGAATCTCAGGAGGCCATTTAGGAATAAACAAGACGTTGAAAAAGGTAAGAGAACGTTTCTATTGGCAAAGCGTTAAACAAGATGTCGAGAATTGGTGCAAAAAGTGCATAAGGTGTGCGGCTACCAAGGGTCCGAAAGTAAAGCCACATGGACAAATGCAACAATACAATGTCGGAGCCCCATTCGAACGAATAGCCATCGACATCGCTGGGCCGTTTCTCGAAACCTTTAATGGAAACCGATACATCCTGGTGGTCATGGACTATTCCGTAAGTGGCCGGAAGTGTTTGCCATCCCAAATGAAGAGGCTAAGACCATAGCCGAACAGATAGTGAACAACTGTGTGAGTAGATTTGGGGTCCCAATTTGAGCTACACTCTGATCAAGGGCGAAACTTTGAATCATCTTCCAGGAAGTGTGCTAATGTTTGGGAATAAGGAAGACAAGGACAACGCCACTACACCCTCAATCTGATGGAATGGTCGAGCTATTCAATCGGACCTTGAACGAGCATCTATCTAAGGTCGTCAGCAACTGCCAGATGGATTGGGATCGACACATACCCCTCTTCTTAATGGCCTACCGAAACGCGGTCCATAGTTCAACAGGACACACACCATCCGAGATCTTATTCGGTCAAACAGTTTGGTTGCCAAGTGAAGCAAAATTCAGATCCAAACCTACGGAGCCCAAAGAGGTAAACGACTACGTGCATGACTTGCGCAACAGGATTCGTAAATAGCATGAAGACACCAGAGAAAAGGTGGAGCTAGCGAGCAGCCGCATGAAGACTAGGTACGACATCAAGGCGAAATCTTCCGGCTTCAACGAGGGAGATCTGTTCTGGTTGTATAATCCTCAGCGTAAGAAAGGCAAATCACCAAAATTGCAACAGGACTGGGAAGGTCCATACAAGGTAATAACCCGCACTAATGACGTTGTCTACCGGATACAGCGTGGTGATCGAGGAAAATTGAAAGTGGTCCATTTGGATAGAATGTGTCATTTCAACGGGATGATGAAAGACGAAGTTGTTCGGGACGAACAACTGTAGGGAGGGAGCAATGTGATAACCACTTAAATGTGAGCAGCGACATCTTGATTTACATAGCAGAGGATGTCGATACTCGAGGAGCAGAAGATTTCAATACTTGATTAACAAAGTCTCGACCATTGATGACTGGAGAGTGGAATCGAATTTTCTAGCAAAATGGAAATTGTATGGGACGCTGGATGGCGAGGATTGTTCTCGAACTATGTCATTCAAGTATAAATATCAACATCCAAAAGGTTGAATTTCATGTGTTAATTAGGAGGAGTGATTGAGTGGTTTAAGTATAAGATAAGAAAAGTATAAGCGGTTGCGAAATTGGATTGTATTAAGATAAACGATTGAATTGTGGATTGTAACTGTACTGATTAAAGCAATTTGTAATGAAAATAATAAGTTCTATCATTTGTAGCCACTCAAACAGTTTACAATATGAATAAAAATAAAAAGTGTTATGCAGAACATAATATTTGTGCTGTTTTGAGTAGATTTCAGGCCATGATGCCGGTCCTGAGCATGATCTTGACCCTTATGAAATGGTCGATGAAACAAGAGGACTTCGAAAGTAAGGAATCGACCCTGACTCCGACATTGAGGAGTACCCAGGTGAGATTGAAGCAGAAGAAGACTCCACCTAAACAGAAGAGTTTGAAGAGGTAACTGCTGAAAGTGCTTCCGAACCTTAGTGTTATCATGCACGTGACGGAAAGTTATGGCGTAAAGACCCCCCAAACCCACGTGGTCATCAGCAGCATACTATTTTTAGAATCCCTTCCACAAAAGTCGGTCCAACTAACGCGACCAAACCATTAAGCATAAAGCATATTTTCAAATATGCTAATTACACCGGAATTCTGCGATGTCATCTTACGGGAAAGTAATCGTCGGACAATACAGACTTATAAAGAATGGAACACAAAGTATCCTCTCAATCCACCGCGTATATGGAAAGAAGTTACAGAAGAAAAGTTAGATGCCTACATGGGAGTTATACTTTTTGCTCTTGTTAGCCGTTCAAGCTACGAGCATACTAAAGGCCCTTGGGGAAATATTGCCCACCCACAATATCGCCGCTTTTGGACCATTGGAATGGAAATACGCGTACTGAAAGGCGAAAACATAACAACCGACGAGCAATTATTTCCGTTCCGTGGGCGTACTCGATTTACTCAGTACGTTCTATCCAAGCCCTCCAAATATGGCATAGCAATTTGGTGGGCATGTGATGCTGAAACATTATATCCACTGAAAGGGATTATTTATACGGTGTTAAAGCCAGATGGTTTGAGAGAACGTGTGGTAAAACACGTATTCTAAATACAAAGGGAGTGGGGGAAACACTACATGTGATAATTTTTTCTCAAGTTTTGACTTAGCACCGTCATTGATAAATGACTACAAATTATCTATTCTGGGGACGATAAATAAGAAACGGAAATTCATGCCACCAGAATTTCTTATAGTTCATTCTGAGGAATGAACGGGCAGTTCTTTCCTCAGAATTTGGATTTCTTCAAAATGTCACACTTTGTTCCTATGTACCAAAAAAAAAAAACAAAAGGCGGTTGTGTTGCTGCCAACATCTCATTATATCAAAGATGTGGTTGGAGAAGCGCAAAAACAGCAAATGATAATTGACTATAATGCTACCAAAGGTGGGGTCGATAATATGGATAAAATTCTGGGTGAATATAGCTGCAAACGACGTACGAAGCGATGGCCGTTGGCCATGTATTATAATATGTTGGATGTAGCTGCCTTGGTCGCTTACATTATATACAATCCACATCTAAGAAAAACTACCAGTAGACGTCGGCAATTTCTTCAGGAATTAGCAATTAGCACAACCTGCTATCCCAAAATGCCCTTTTTATAACGCCAATATTTGCAAGGTGCATAACTATTCATATTAATTTGAACTAAGGAAAAATGTTAACAAATTAATTTTGCTGCACAAATTTTCAAAAACTTTATTGAAATCGTCGTACTGGCTAAGTACTTTTTGTACCAAAGTTCATTGTCATTAAAATTAATGAATGAGAAAATTGACTCACTTCCATATTTTCTCGCGAGCATATTTGATAGGTAGATAATTTTGCAATTATCAAAAAAATACGGAAAATCATTAGTAAATTTTTTAAAATAGGCAATACAATGTTTACTTTGTTCAATATAAAGGGGCGGAACGAAATGAATTAAATATGTTAAAAAATATAACGCTAATTATATAAATAACAATAAGTTTCCCTTAAAGTTATAGGATTAAATAAGGACAAAGAAAAAAGTTTAAGGTAATTTATTAAAGCTAGAGTTGTTTTTACACACTATATATTTTAATTTTCCAGAACAATATGTATAAGGTACAAATGTATTTATTAGAGTCATTTATTTGAATTCTAGCTAAAACACTACACTACTTCGAAACTAATCTTTTAAAAAAATTAAATTAACATTTATTTTATTTAAATACATATGCTATGGACGAATTTTCTTCTGATAAGGTTTTGGATTCTGCACAATTTTTTTGTTTTGCATTTTTGCAAACGAGGACACTTTCTAATAGAAATAGTGTTATTTTTTATATATATATATATATATATATGTATATTTATATATAGATGTATATATTCTTATCTTTTTTTTAAGGCGAAACTTCAGAACAGTTATATTAAGATTTTCTTTTGTTTTAATGCAATGTTCTGACAATAAGTGTAGACGAGTCAAACTTTGTCTTTCTGGGAAAACAGTCGTAAGTTTTTTTTTTCTTATATTCTTAAAACAACCGTTCCAATATTTGTGAAAATTTAGCTGGATATTCACGAAAGTGCACTTAAAGGCGTTGTCTATTTTAATATGACAGCAATTAGAAAATAAGAAAACAATTTTGCGCGTTTTGAAACATTTTATAACTTTTTCCCCGATAAACCATTCAAATATTTGAAATGTATCTGCTGCCAGAAAAAAAAAACTGGGTTCAATTAATTTAGTCAGTTACGAGAAAATTGAAATTTTGTCTAAAATGGTATGAGTTGAGCCTTATAAAATACTGCAAGGGCTCGAAAAACGATTTTGAAAATATCTCGGTTTATAGCAAAGCCTGTAATACTTCATAAAATGTAACCGGTTTAGATAAAAAAAAATACTAAATGGTGATGTTTGTTTTCTTACATTTCATTGATAGTAGATAAGGAATCCGTAGTTTCTGAATTAAGTCGTCAACATTAAAATTTGATTACGAAACTTGAACTACAGTTAATAATTAAGTGAAAAAAAACATTTACGGTAAATAGTTTTTAGTTTCAACTCTTCATTCTAAAGCATTCTAAAGAAAGAATATTTTCATCGGCAAAGGATTTCGGTTTATTATTGTATTATTGATGTGCATTAATTATTTTTTGTACTAGTTGTTTGTTTAATATAAAAATTATTTTATCACGCTTTGTCAATCAGAGAAATGCATATATGTACAATACATAAAAATATATATCTATCAATATACGATCATATATGTTATATTTTAAAGTCATGCCTTTTAAGTCTAAGCCACATTGTGTCGTATAAAAATATGATAACTACGAATTTTTGTACAAAAAATTAGCCAAAAGAAAATATACGTAAAATTGAGATTTCGTTGTAAATGTTTCTATCAAAATGTTATGTTATAAGAATTTATAGAAATTACGCGTATACGTGTTTTTTTCGTGTTTTAATGGCTGGAGTAAAATTTAAAAAGTAAACGATAAAAGAGAATTGGCATAAAATAAAGTCAGAAATCCAACAAAAAGAGCGTTGTTGATTTTATTCTGTTGAGAAGTGTTCCTTGCATTGGTGTTACCTAAAAAAAAAAAAATTGAGTCGGAGGCAATTAAAAATAAAATATAAGCTTAAAATAAGTTTTGTTTTATGAAAATTTTTACAAATATAAAAAAAAAATATAAATCTGCACTTTAAATTTAAAAATTTATTATATTACAGTATTATTATAAATATTTACGAGTAGCTGCATTTAGTAATCTACTCAAAATATAAAGGTTTTTTTAAATCATAAGAATGACTTGTTTGTGAACTTATATTGACTTAACGGTTTGAAAATCTTTGTGTAATAAAAAAAAAAAATTATAAACATTTTCACTTCTCTAATAACTTATTTCGTCGTAATTTATACTCCACTTCAACTGTTGACGCCTTACCCATTTGGAATCTAAGTGTTGGACTCGACATACGGCCATCTCCTCCATTACTAAATGCTAATACACGCATCAGGTAACTCTTTCCTGGACTTAGATTACTTATAAATGCTTCTAATTTTTCACCAATTGGAATTATGGTGTCATTTGCTGTTATCATACTTTGATCAGACTCCCAAACACGAACCTTTTGTTCAAATAAACAATATATAAAAAATATGTATTTAATTTTGTTAATTAAACAAAGTGTACCTTATAGCCCTGAATAGGTTCTTCGTCCTGTGATGGTGAAACGTAACGCCAAACAACTCTCACGGTTGAAGGATTAATGCCATAAACATGAACTGATGATGGGGGCTTTTGTGGTGCTTTCCGATATGTGCGTTCTAATAAATTAAGAAATTAGCATATAAAAAAAGCCTATTTAAGTTATTTCAAACCGATATATCTTTCACTTTCTGGACCTTCTCCGGCAGCATTATACGCCATAACTTTAACATAATAATATGTATCTGGCTCCAAACCAACAATGAGGGCCCAGTTACGTTTAGTACGCGACAGATAGTAGACCGCGTCTTCTTCAGCTAATGTTGTTTTCCAATACTTCAGCTAAAAATTAACAATTAGTAGTTAAATTGAAAGTTGAGGAAATTTATAAGTGTATTAATTAAAACATTTTCAAGAAACACACAAGAAATTGTATACATTTGTTCATTTGTTTTTTTTCATATACATAGTTCGTTTTAAAATTTTTATATGCACCTTATACTGGTTTGAGAGTGTCATTTGTCATTTCATATACAACACTTGTTGAAAGTGGTCGATAACAATTTATTGTTAACGCCGCCACTACGTTTGGGAGTTATTGAAACGTTTTTTATAATTACTCGTAAAAACTCTAAATTTTAAATAAATGTTCAATTTGAATACGCAAAGGAAATCGTGTGTGTGGCAAACTAGTCAACCATCCAGAGTATAATGAATAATTTTGTGGAATAATAACGTTTGCTACGTTTGTTAACCAAATTTTGCTTTATTTTCCTGTATATACAAATTATCAAAATTATATTACACGCTTATTCGTTTTATTTGTACTTACAGACCCTATAATACTTCCTTGAAATACATTTATATTGGTTTCATTTTTGACTTCATTGTCTAAACTATTAAATAACTTAAAGCCTTTGTAAAGGGTAATTTTGTTGCTGTTTCGTTTTTCAGTGTTGTATTTTTGACAGCCCACGCATGGTTCGTGACATGTGTCAAAGTCAAACATGCTCAGTTAGCATTGCCATTTCATCATGGAAAGATTTGCACCCGAACAAAGCTTACACATTAGTGAATTTTATTTTCACAATATTCGAGAAAAACATTTTTCGCACACAGTCTCCGTCTAGCATTCGTTGCATTAACATCGTTTCCCTAGCCTGTGACTTTTCTCTTCAAGTGCATTATCTAACCTCTTTAACCGGTTGTTTTCGCCTTTCTCTTTTCATATAATCACTTTTTCCTACTCCCACGCGTGTGCTACTTTCTATTTAATATAGTGTTTGCCCCAATCCCACAAAGCCCATCCCGAAGGGCTAAAATGAATGGGAATAGATTCAAGGGGTTATCTGCGGATACACCTCTTAACTCACCGCCCCTTCACTCTCCTCCCCACAAACGATCAAAAAGGATTGCTAACTTCGAAGAGTTCCCCCAACTTCCTCCCCGAACCAATTGCAAAAACCCCAAATTTGTCCTTATTTCATCTACTGATGAAAATAAACCACTCTCTAGGGTAAGTATCTTTGTTCTGAAGAAAGCAATAGATGCTATTAGTAAAGAGTACGAAAATGTCTCCCAACTTCGCGACGGGAGCATACTTATTCTTGCAAAAAGCAAAACTGTTGCAGAAAAATTTATAAAGATGTCTAACATAGTAAACCAATGTCCTGTTAAAGTTAAATATCACGATCGCCTCAACTCTAGCAAAGGAATCGTATTTGCACCTTATCTTATCAATGTTCCGGAGTCAGATATTATCTCGGAAATGGCCATACAAGGTGTTACTGAGGTATACAAATTTACTAAAAACGTTGACGGCAAGAATCGTCCGACCGGCCTCATGATCTTTACATTTGATCTGTACCAACCCCCAACTTCGATCGAAATCGGTTTTTACAGAGAAAAAGTAAAGGAATACATTCCTAATCCTATGAGGTGTCGCAAGTGCCAGATTCTTGGGCACACCATCAAAAGGTGCACCAAAGAAGAAATTTGTGCCACATGCAACCTCCAAGCACATGAAAATGCTCCCGCCACTTGTACACGTGTCATGTGTGCAAATTGCCCACCAACTGCAGAACCACATCCGTCCTCTTCTATTCAATGCCCCAAATACATTAAAAACAAAGAAATTCTAACAATTAAGACGAGAAACAAATGCAGCATGGCTGAAGCGAGACGCCTATATAACCTTAGCAAACCAACTGAAACAAGCTTTAATTATATACCCTACAATGTTAAAGCAAAAACAGGCAACAACCTTTCCACAGATAATGCCATTTCACGAGAAAACTCAAAAACAACTCCACATAACTCTCTTTCATACTCACAAGTTTCCACCTCTCCACATTTACAAACACCCACCTCTTCTCTTTCTAACTCTAAAACAACTCCACATAATTCTCTTTCTTACTCACAAGCTTCTTCTTCTCCAAATTTACAACCACTCACCCCTTCTCTTTCTAACACATCACAACAACTTCCAATCAATAAAAAACAATCGTGTGCTACTACTCAAACTGCTACAAACCTACATCAAAACAAAGAAATCACACATCAAACTCCAAAAAAAAACCAAAAAAATCCAAAAAATGATAATCTATTCAAAAAAATTAACTGCTCTTACTCTGAATCAGAAGATGCTAATGTCTCTTCACCAATTTCAGCTATTACTAAATCTCCAATAGAAGAAAATAAATACGAGTACTATGTGCCTCAAAACCGTAAACATGATGAAAAACAACCAAACAAATAATCAAAAACTACCTGTAACCCCTGGCCCCGCTGCCCATTGGCGGAGGCGCCCGGACAGTTATTGTTGTCCGAGCACCTCAACCACCGAACAGCGAGGTTATATTGTCAACGCCAACATAAAATCACCTAACCCACCTTTTCTAGAACCAAACTCAGCATCTAACAAAACTATCACAAACAACAATCTTCCGCCAGTTATCCAAGACCTCGATGTCCTGGTTCAACAACAGTCTAGCTCATGTGCAAGCTTGCTTGCCCCGACTGCCAAACATCGAGATCATTACATCCTACCTCTAATCTCTAACCAAAAGAACTTCACACAGTGTTCACATCGAAACGCTGTGCTGAGATTCGCCCACACTCAGGATAAAGCTGAACTTAAGATTCTCCAGTGGAATCTGAAAGGTTACGTAAACAATTACGATGAACTTAATATCCTCCTAAAAGAAATCAAACCCTCTGTCATATGCCTACAAGAGACCCACTCCCCTTTTAACGCAACTCCGATTCCGCCTAAGACATTCAAAGGCTATTTCAAAAATCTCCCTTCAAATACGTCAGCAAAACAAGGTGTTTCAATTTTAGTAAAAGATGATATACACCATAGGGTAATTCCTATCACTTCAACTATAGCTTGTTCCGCCATAGAAATAACCATTCCAATAAAAATCTGTATAGTCTCCTTTTACATTCATCCTCAACAATTATTTTCTAAAAACGACTTTGATTTCATACTAAGCCAACTCCCCCGCCCAGTGATCTTAGCTGGAGATGTTAACTCATGGAATATCCTCTGGGGGTCACCCAACTCGAATCACAGGGGGAAAATAATTGAAAACTCTCTTCTAGACTCCAATCTCTCCATCTTGAACGACGGCTCGCCAACCCATCTCTCCACGCATAACACCCTCACCCATATTGACATAACCTGCTCTTCACCCGAACTTCTTCCTAAAATACATTGGCAAACAATAGATGATCTTCACAATAGCGACCACTTTCCAATAGTCACAACTATTAAACTCAATCACTATATCAGTCACTCCACCCCTAGCCCAAAATTTAAAACTGATTCAGCAAACTGGCCAGTTTTCAAAGCTCATGCTTCACAAAACCTGTTGTATAAAACCCCTACAACAAATACAAATAAAGAAGCTGCAACTATATTAAAGGCAATTAGATCTGCTGCAAACGTTTCGATCCCGCAAACACACCCAAAACAATCCCAACGAACAACCCCTTGGTGGAACGCGGACCTAGCTGAGCTCCGAAAAATCAAAATGGTATCTTGGAAAATTTTCAAAAAAAATAGAAACCAAACCAATCTAGTAGCTTTCAAAAAAGCGAATGCTAGGTTCCGAAGACAGCTCAAAATAGCCAAATCTAAAAGTTTTGAAGATTTTACAACTTCCATTAATCCCAACACCCCACCAAGCAAAGTTTGGAACAGTATTCGATGCCTAATAGGAAATCCAACCTCACTCACAATAAGCTCCATTAAAACTCCTTATGGTCCACTTTCAAATCCATCTGAAATAGGAAACTTTATCTCACAAAGTTGGTCAAAGTACTCAGGCGATTATACCTTCTCAAACGAGTTTAGAAATCTGAAAAAAGACTCCGTATCCTGTCCTACTCCTTCCCAAGGAACCAATTATAACGCTCTTGTCATTGAGCGTGATATCTCAATTACTGAGCTCGAATCGTGTCTAGCGAAACTTAAAGGCAAAACCCCCAGTCGGGATAGAATATCATACCCTATGATTATAAATCTTCCAGATAACGTAAAGCTCCGAATCCTCAACCTCTATAACAATATCTTAAATACAAGTGTTATACCTCAAATCTGGAAAACAGCCTCCATACTTCCTATCCCTAAGCCCGGTAAAGACAAACAAACGCCAGAGGGCTATCGTCCGATTTCACTCTTACCATGCCTTGCAAAAGTACTTGAAAAAATAGTTGCCAAACGAATATTCTGGTATGCTGAGACTAATAATCTTCTTAGTCCAAACCAAGTAGCGTTTAAACCGAACCGAGGGTGTACGGATGCTCTTCTTTATATTGATGACCAAATCTCCAGAGCCTTGAGTTCTAAAAACCATGTGTCGATTCTCACTTTAGATTTCGAAAGGGCATTCGACAGGATAGGCATTCATGTTATATTAAATAAACTTAAGGAATGGGGTTTTGGCCCCAAAATTTTCAGCTACGTGAAATCATTCCTAAGTAATAGAAACTTCTACATAAGGTGTAATGGTTCCTACTCCTCCCCACATAGACTTGACAATGGTATTCCCCAGGGTTCACCATTGTCAGTTGTATTGTTCTCAATTGCCTTTCAAAACATCTGCGAAATCCTATCCAAACACAAATTCTTAAACTACTGCGTCTACGCAGACGATGTTTATATTCTGTGTAAAAGACAACAAATAAACGATATTCAAAATATTCTTACCAACGCAATTAAAGACATTTTGGAATGGGGAATCACCTCAGGTTCCAAGCTTTCATTATCAAAATGTAAAGTGCTGCACGTATGCCGTAAGCATCTATGTACACCCCTTAACTTAAGTATAAATAATGTACAAATACAAAATGTTAACAATTTAAAAATCTTAGGACTAATATTCAATAGAAGATACAACTGGCGAGACCATTGTTTAGATCTTAAAAAGTCTCTGGCTGCAAGGGCAAACATTGTTAAATATTTATCAAGTAAAAAAAGTAGCGTACACGTAAATTCACTTTGTTATATTACTAAATCACTTATTTTAAGCAAAATAGATTACGGCATTTTCATATATGGCAATTCTCCTAAAACGACAATCGGAATCATAAAACCAATTTATCACCAAGCAGCAAGATGTAGTGTTGGCGCCTTTCGCACCACTCCTATCAAAAATATCCTGGCAGAGGCTGGCCTACCGACTATTGAGGAACGAAGAGATAAAATAACGCACAAACTCTACGCCAAACTGATTTTCTCGTATAATTCGCCAATCGACAAAGAAGTAAACCTCACAATGGATCGTAAAAGGAAATACAAGATCCCACCAGCCCTCTTGACAATTCTACAATCTGGCAATGACGAATTTCCGAAAAAAGAGCTATTTAAAATAATAAAGCCAACTTCTTTGGAACCCTCTTGGCTAATAGATTCAACCTCTTTTATAATGGACCTTGCATCGTATGGAAAACCCAATACAAGTGATTTCATATATCGAAAGCTATATCAAAGCATCTCATCCGATTTCAAGGCCAACAATTGGAATCTTATGTTTACTGACGGATCAAAGACCTGTAATAACACATCTTTTGCTATCGTTAATGATGATGGCAGTACAATTCGACTTGGGATACTTCCACAAATAGCATCCATTTTCACCGCCGAAGCTTTCGCCATTCTTCTTGCGATAAAAGAGGCCACAAAAATTGGCACAAAGCGAATCATCTGCACAGACAGCCTCTCTACTATCAAAGCTATTGCAAATACCAATAATGACACTAATGTCATCAACAACATCCGGCACTTATTAATCAAGTCAACTCACTTCATAAAGCTGATGTGGATTCCAGGACATGTGGGTATCCCAGGAAATGAGCGGGCGGATGAAGCTGCCAACCTCGCACTGAAATCACCACTTTACCTCTACAACTTCTACACTAAAAATGACCTTGTTAAATATCGTATGGAAAAAGTTGCAAGTGTCGAACAAAATGATTGGCTCCTGTATCAGCACCACTACGCTAAAGTTAACCCAACAAAGACTCCACCCATCTACCCTACAAACATATCAAAAATTAAAATCACCAATTTCATCCGACTACGACTTGGCCATATCTCTGCCACCCATCTCTACATCCTTAAAAAAGAATCCCCTCCCACTTGTCCTACCTGCCACACTACTCTTAATCTTCAACACCTACTCTACAACTGCGACAAAACTAAACCATCCATCATCAATTTACTAACAGGAAACGACATCATCGAAACTTTAAAATATCCGAAAAAATCTAACATACAGAAAATCAATGCCATATTTTTTAAAACAGACATTAATATATAAGTCACTTTAGCTTTCTATATTATAATTTTAAACTAGTTTAAGTATCTTTGAGCGTAAGGCCATTGCAGCTTCTAGCTCCTCTCTCATAGCATTAACTTGTAATTTATTACTTGTTTAATAAAGATATAATAATAATAATAATAATTTTTCGCACACTTCGACCATTTTACGTGCGTTATAATCGAACAATAGAGCAAGTAATTCAAGCCATGGTGACCAAATTTCGACCAATTTCACGCTATTGGATATCAAGCTACCTACCCGTATGCGTATATTGCTGCTGAATCCGCCAAATGGGCCTCATCGATGAACAAAATTTTAATCGAAAACAGTGGATCTGCTTGAAGCCGTTCAAAAGCCCAAGGACTGAAACGGTGACGATTTGGAAGGTCGGCCGACTTCAGTTCTTACGCGAATTGAATTTTGTATGCCCACGAAAATTACGTAAGATTTTTTTTTTTTTTTTTTTATAATTTACGCGCGCCTAAGGGGTTGATACCCTTTTACTGTTGCCAGGGCGCGGGCGGAAAGATAGAAGAAGGAGAAAGGAAAATTGTTTTTGTAGTGGTTTGAAACTCAGGTGTGTTTGGTTTCTATGTTTGCTCTCCAGGGGTGGGAGTCCGAATAGGACGGAGAGTTTTTCTTCACTCAGAGTGATTCGAGATATAATTCCCAGTATTTTTTTCATTGCTTGAAACTCTTATAACAGCCAAATCTACGTGTCAGTGTTATGCCTTCACACGCAGAATTTTTTTGTCTGAGTTCCAATTATACAATGAAAAACTGATTTTGCCATGGGCAGGATTCGAACCTGGACCCTCCGAGTGAGAAGCGTTTGCTACTACCACTACACCACGGCCCCCCCCATGGCGTAAGATACGCCAAATTGTTGCATTCGACAAGCCACGCTGTTGAGAACGGCACCAAATCGATTCAACACGGTCATCGCGTATACTCTCCGCTACCGCCGCTACGTGCTAGATGTAATAATGAAAATTGGGTTTCAAACTTTTTCGATATTATGCCGAATTGTGCGTTCAGTAGACCGACTATGTGGACCCATAAGTTGCTCTAAGCGTACGAAACATCCCTCGTAGAGCGCTGATTTTCGTAATACATCTGAATAATCTGTAGAGCTGTGACAAGCTAAGTCTTTCCATAATAAAATGTCAAGCATTACTGAATAAAAATACCATATCATATCCGACTGGAAAAAGTACCTCTAATGGGGTCACATCGCATTGCTCTATTTTGTAATTCATGAGTAAAAAACTCATTATATAAAAATAAAATAGTGCGACAATACTCAAAAACCGGTTTTACAATCACGTTATATATATACATTTATTGCACTAATAATCGAAATTTGATTTGTAAAAAAATTATGTGATTTCCGAATAATAATTTCTGTACTAAAACTACACCTAGATACGAGGGGCGTTCAACATATTCTCGGTATCGGGGTGAAGCTGTGGTTGTATATATAAATTGACTTATTTATCAAATAATACTGTTATATTAGTGCATTCGTGTAAAATTTCATATAAATGTGATTATTAATTCGCCTTTTATCTCTAGTTAAACAGAATCATAATGGCAACTGAGACGATGATGGTGAAAATTGAGCATCGCGCTGTAATTAAATTTCTCACTAAGCAAGGAAAAAGTCAAAAAACTATTCATGAAGAGAGGGTGGCGGTTTACCAGGGTTCCGCACCTTCATTATCAACTGTGCAAAAGTGGTCAAGTGAGTTCAAGAGAGGCAGAGAGAGCATTGAAGACGACCCCCGCTCCGGCGCCCCGGCTACTGCTTGTACGGGAGAAAGCATCAAAGAAGTCGAAAAACTTGTTCTTGAGGATGCCCGAATAATGGTGAAAATGATGGCAGAGATCACCAAGCTTTCAATTGGTACCATTCACACCATTCTTCATGACCATCTTAACCTTCCAAAGGTCAGTGCAAGGTGGGTGCCACGAATGCTCACAGCGCGTCAGGAAAAAGTGAGAATCGCATGCTGTAGAGAGCTTTTGGAGATGTGTAGTGAGAACGCGGACGGTGTTATGGATCGAATTGTTACTGGGGACGAAACATGGGTCCACCACTATGACCCTGAAAGCAAACAAGAGTCCATGCAGTGGCATAAAAAAGGAACAGACCCCCCGAAGAAGTTCAAAGTCACTCCGTCTGCCGGGAAGTACAAAAAAAAAGGTGAAACCATCAACGCCACATCCTACGCTTCCACTTTGCATAATTTGCGGGAGGAAATTAAAAAGAAAAGACGGGGTAAACTCGCATCGGGTGTGTTGCTTCTTCATGACAACGCTCCTGTTCACACGGCGCGAGTTTCCAAGGCTGCTGCGCGAGATTGTGGTTTCGAAGAAATTCAACACCCACCCTATAGTCCAGACCTTGCCCCTAGTGATTATTTCCTGTTTCCGGATTTGAAAAAATGTCTTCGTGGAAAAAGATTTTCGGATGATGAAGAACTCAAGTCGGCAATAAATGGGTATTTTGCAGAGAAAGAGGAAATTTATTTTTTTGAGGGTTTAAAAAAACTTATCGCAAGATGTAACAAATGCATTGATGTTAGGGGAGATTATATTGAAAAATAAAAACAATTTAAATTGAATTCGCATTTTCCTTCATATCGATACCGAGAATATATTGAACGCCCCTCGTACATACTAAGGTTTATCAACATGTCAGATAACCGGCTTCCAAAGATAGTGGCCTTACACGCGATTCGGAACAAAATAGCATGGTTCGAAGAATGGCTAGAGTTAGCTCGCGGGTGTGGTGTAGAGGTGAATGCGGAAACCATGAACTGGGAGAACTCACTATACCAGCTCATAACGAGAGTTGATGAACAGGCCAGAATGAAGTTTGTAGAAGAAGCGACGGGATCAGTACATCGTAGTACGTATAGACGACTAAATTACAATCTTGAAGATATGTAAAAACTACTTCAAAGACATCCATTCCCGAAATATCAACAATACTTAAACTTCGCGAAGGACTCCAAAAACTTAATTATAACCCCCATAGAGAAGATCTACCTATATTCTGTAGTATGTGCAATTTGGAAGAAAGAGAAGATACCATGTTAAGTGCCCAATTCTAAGGGAAACAAGGAGAAGTTTCTTTGGAAAAGACTTCTTATCGGAACAAGAAATGATATCCCTTCTCAACGAAGTAAACGTTACTAAATTATATGGATACTGCAAATTTGCTTTAAAGTAGGTATAGGGAGAAGTAGGGACCTTCTAAAATGTTTGTAAATGTAAATAGTATATATAAATAAATGCAAAACTTATTAATAGTTCTATTGTCAATCTGGCAGACGGCAATGTCATGTTAACTGATTTTATATTGTTATTAATATTTTTAAATAAATCAAACTATCTATCTATCTATCTACATTCAATTTAATTGCTGTGCAATAATATTGTATTTGAACATTTTCTTGTTTTTTTCTGAACCTATATTACTGAATTTATTTCAATCATAAACACACTCAGTCATTGTTTTTGCCGTACGATGGAGTTATACAGCAACTGTAGTGACTGAGTGCAAAGAACAGCACTATGACCAGCAGGAGATATAGGATGCCCGCACTATGATTTTATTTATTTATTTATTTATTCTTTTCTACACTTCGCGCTCTTTTTTTATTTTTTTTTTATTCTTCACTCGCGCGCGTGGACCAGTGCTTTTTATTGTATTTATGTATTTATTTTTTTGCACGAAAACCACACTGTTAGGAAAGATATCAGAGTTTTTACAAGTGCATTGGTGACGCGTGTGCACTCGTCTGTGGTAAGCTCGGCACGCGAGCTGTTGTGTCCTTACACTGAGGATCGTGTGTTACTACCACTACTAGGCGGGGTGAAAAGTAATCTCCTTGACCGCCAGAATGCGCTGCTACAGCAAAAAAGGTTATGGTGCCTTGAAGTCCGTTCATATTTAGGCAGACATTGGACTTGCTGATGCGGAATCGGGTGGACTTTTGGCCTCGATTGGTAACTGTTGATGAAACTTGGATCCACTATTACACACCAGAGAACAGAATGAGTGCCCGGCAATGGACTGAAGCCGGCACGAGTGCTCCGAAGCGGCCGAGGGAGGTTCGATGGGTCGGAAAGATTATGGCGTCGGTTTTCAGGGATTGTCATGACATACTCTTCGTAGACTACCTCGAAAAAGGAAAAACCATCAACAACGAGTATTACTGTGCATTATTGGAGCGATTGAAGGCCGAAATCGCTGCAAAACGACCTCACATGAAGCGAAAAAAAATTTGTTTTTGCAAGACATCGCAACCACGGCTAAAATCAATGACTTACGGCTCCAGTTGCTGTCGCATCCACCGTATTCGCCCGATTTGGCTCCCTCGGACCTTTATCTCTTCCCAAACCTCAAAAGACGGCTCATCAATAAAAAAGCATTTAAATTTTGTTTTTCATTCCCAAGGAGGTTACTTTTCACCCCATCTAGTATTCTTATTTAGTCGAGATGAGTTTTGATATTATTTCTTGATTAATTTGTCCCTTTCTGTTTGTTCTAGATTTTTCTCTGCTGGTTGATGGGTTTGTTGTTCCTTTTATCTTTCTTGGTTTATTTACTGCTGATTTGACCTTGCTTATTTTTTCTGGTAATCTTGTTCGTTTTACTTTTCCTGTTTCTATTTCGATTTGAGTCAATTCTTTTCCATCGACGTATAGTTTGTTTCTTTTGATTCGTTCGCGCTTTTAAAAATTTCGGCTCTTTGTATTCGTTCTTCTTTAGACATGTAATTTTTTTATGTAGAATTTCGTGCTTTCAGAATCGGTTTAGTTTTCATAATTTCTAGCTTCTTGCAAAGTGAATTAAGCTTACAAAGTATTGGCCTGCTTTTAGTACTGTATTTCCTTCCAATTCTAAATACGTAGGTTTATGTTACACTCGAGGATGTTTGCATCGAGTTTTACTTTTAATAGGTGAAGAACTATGTTGTATACTTTTTCTTTATTTTTCATTGAATGTTATGGATTATTAGATTATTGTGATGTGAATTCGTTCATGGTTTTCGATCGTTTTCGATCGTTTTCTTTTGTATTTCGATAGAATTCCTTAAACTTTCAATCTGTGGTTACAATCTTTCGTCTTTTTCTTTCAGTCATCTCTTAAGCTATGTATGTCTTCACTGTTTCCGATTATTACTTTAAAACTTTTTGTGAGGCCTCGAGTTGTTTCTTAAATTCTATTTTCATTTCATCTTTGTTCATCGTGGGTTCCAGAGCTTAAAATTATATATTCACTGCTAATATGGCTTACTTCGTTCAATTTCTATTTGCCCGTAGACGGTTTCTTTGTTATGTGTTTTGACGTTTCAAATCTTCGTGTGTTAGACCTGTGTTCTCTCCCCTTTTTCTGTTAAATTTATGTATTTCTCGCTAAAAAAATATAAAATTTTCACTGCACTTTCTTATTGGATTGTTAGGGGCAAATCCGTATTACATCACTGGTATTTCTATTTGAATGTGAGGCGACACACTAGAATGTAATTTTAAACTCGTTTGTTTTATAATTTCTTATTTGTAAAATACTTTTATCATACACAATTTTATGACGAGTTCAGAATACGATCTCACTATTTGACAGGTCAGAGTCAGTCATATACAATATTTACTTACAAATCGTTTCGCCCCAAATACGAAGACAGTTTAAATATTTGGCATCCGTAGAAGATCAGGAAAACAACAATGAGATGGCCAAAACAGCGATAAGGCTGCGAGTCGTTCGTTAGCAAAAAATGCCACTTAAACTTATGCGACGATCGTGAGCCTAATATAAGGGGTGGTCCAAATACAAGTTTATACAATATGTTATATTGACACTGTTAGCTCTTTCTCGCTCGAAATGTTGACTGTCAGTCGCTATCATACCTCTGCAGAACGAAATGAATCGCTTTACGCTTGAACAACGTTGACAAATATTGCTAACTTATTTCAAAAGTGGCTGCTGTGTTAACAGTGCGTTTATTGAAAATTGTTGTACGCAAGTTTGTGCAAAAAGTTCGTGAGACTAGCTTGCTTGTGGACAACACTCACGGTCACCGTCGTTGTATAGTACGAACCGGCGAGAATCTGGCTGTTGTGGCCGACATCGACTCGCCATCGCTCTCATAGCACATTTCACGCACCGGCCTGAAGAGAATTTTGATCTCGGTTTATTTCCTGAAAAAGTCCAATTGACTCAGCAATTGAAGGCAAACGACCATCCGCATTTGGAATCGAGAAATCCGCACGTGATTTTCGAAAAGCCAATGCATCCACAAAGAGTGACAGTCGAAAATGCTGCTGGAAACGCTATTTCGGTCAACGGTGTGTGCTACAGAGCCATGATTACCGAATTTTTAAGGGCCGAAATTGAAGACATGAACTTTGGTTTCAGCACGATTAAACAATCAATCTTTTTTCAGTCAGCGACTATCATCGATATCAGTTCGTCCGTGAGCTTAGTTTTTTTTTTGCAAAGTGCGCACTCTCTCAAACCGGTTTTGCTTTTCTTCTCTTACTCTTTGAAAGTCTGCCGTTTGCATAATTTGACACTTAACACGTGTTTCATTAATTTTTCGCGCGATTGTGTTCCCCACTCCAATCATGGCCTTCGGGCCCAATAGCTACAGGAATCGATTTAAAGATCTTGAAGATGATTTCTCTTTCGATTTCCAACCAAACAAAAAACTTAAAACCAACTCAATCGTTTTACACGATTTCCCTGACTTACCCATAAAATCTAATGCAAACAATCCGAAGTTCCTACTCATCTCTCCTAAAAGTGCCGAAATATCAATCTCCTCCCTAAGCCCTTTTTTATTAAAAAAACCAATCGATGGCGTTAGCAACGAATACGAACAAATCTCCCTACTACGCGACGGTAACTTGCTTATTCTGGCAAAATCTCAAAAAGTTGCTGAAAATTTCTTAAAACTTAAAAACCTTGCCAACGTTTGTCCAGTTATTGTGAAACTTCATGACCGTCTTAATTCTACAAAAGGGATTGTGTATGCTCCATGCCTGACTAATGTCCCTGAATCAGAAATCGTCACTGAAATGAAACCCCAGGGGGTGACGGAGGTTTATAAATTCACAAAACCTAATGACGGAAAACAAAAACCAACGGGTTTAATACTGTTAACGTTTGGCTTGTTCCAAACACCTAAAACTGTAGAAATCGGCTGGTATAAAGCCAATGTGACTGAATACATCCCCAATCCTATGCGGTGCCGTAATTGCCAATTGTTGGAGCACACAACTAAGCGTAGTGCAAAATGTGATTCATGCAGTCTGCCGGCTCATTCACCATCCAATTGCTCTCGCACGTTGTGTGCTAACTGCGCTCTCCCACACAACTCTTCTTCTAAAACCTGCCCTTTGTACATACAAGCCAAAGAAATCATCAGTATAAAAACAAAGAATAAGTGTTCCATGGCAGAGGCCAAACGTATCTATAACCAAACTAATCCCCCTCTAGCAAACACCCTCATTGAAACCTTCGCCGAAAAAACAAAGCTAAATAGCCAACCCAAAACTATTCCAACTGAAAAGTCAAACCACAACCACCCCTCAAATAACAGACCGACAGCATCTGGTGAACTAGCCATACCAAAATCAAGCAAACCACCATCGATTATCGGTCCTGATCCACAGGGTAATAACAATAAAACTTATTCACCCCTATTTTCATCTTCAACGCTTTCCAACTCCAACACCTTTTCATCCTCCCAAACAGCTAAAAAATGTAAAAAACCATCATGCTCAACTGACGACGCTGTCTCTCGAAAACTAGTTCTTCCACTCACAAATAATACCGTCTATAACACTGCACCATCTCCTCTCTCAACAAAAATCACTAGCCTGTCAGGCACAAAAACGCACAAACCCCCCTCTCTATTATCACCCAGTCAGTCATAAAAGAAAACAAATATTTTATCAATCCATCCGAAATTCAAGATGACGACACCATGTAACAACAATATTGGCAACCAAAATCTCGGCTCTGCCCACAACAGACTGGGTCGTCTGGGCTTCTCGCAAAACCCAGGTGACTCAGTTTCGGGTTGGCGGAGCCGCAATTCTGGCCCACCAAACCTCTCCAACCATCTCCTTCAACACAACCCAACTTATGGTGCTCCATCACACACAGGAAAACCCTACACCTCCTCACTACGTCGTAGTAGTAGGAATGTGCCTATTTCCCCACCTAAACAAAATTTGCTGGCTCTCAAGACTGTACAGTGGAACCTTAAAGGTTATGTAAACAACTTCGATGAACTTAACATTTTAATAAAAGAAGAAATTCCATGCATAATATCTCTTCAAGAAACACATATCCCCTACCGCAAAACACCAATTTTTACCAAATCATATACCGGCTATTTCTACAATTTCCCCAACAACATTTCCTCGAAACAGGGTATTGGAGTTTTAATAAAACTTAATATTCCTCATAATAAAATACCTATTTCCTACAACATATTGACTATAGCTTTAGAGATACAGCTTTCGTTCAAAATCACTGTCGTGTCTATTTACATTTTGCCTGATCAATCCTATTCCAGACACGATTTGGAAAATATCACAAGGCAAATCCAGGGAGTCTCTTGGTTGGGGACGTTAACTCCTGGAGCGTATTGTGGGGATCTCCTCACACAAATTGCAGAGGAGCTATTCTTGAAGATTTCTTTCTAAAAACCAGCCTTAAAATATTGAACGACGGATCTCCTACACATTTTTCCACCCATAAAACTTTCACCCACATCGATGTAACATGCTGCTCACCAGAACTTCGGCCAAAAATTAATTGGGTCATCTTAGACTCTCTCCACAACACGACCACTTCCCCATCATCACCACAATCGTCCTAGACAACAACAGCTCCCAAAAAAAATTCCTCACCTCCCCAAATTCAAAACTGACCAAGCAAATTGGGAAAAATATCAAAACCTTACTTCAAAATATTTACTTGGTAAAGATATAGGTTCTAACATAAACCATGAAGCCGCCTTGTTACAAAAGGCAATTAGATGGGCAGCAACTCAATCTATACCACAAACATTCCCTAAGAAACCAAAAAAACAAGTTCCTTGATGGAATCCCAATTTAGAATCGCTTTGAAATACGAAAGTTAAGTCCTTTAAAGATTTCAAAAAGTTTCCCAATGATCCAAATTTAGTAAATTACAAAAAGTGCAACGCTACTCGTAGATTTCGACGACAGATCAAAATTTGCAAATCCGAGAGCTTCAGAGTACTAACGTCATCTATTAACAGAAACTCCTCACCTGCCAAAATCTGGAATAACATCCGATACTTGACGGGTAACTATACCCCTAAAACTATTAAATGTGTCAACTCCTTTGAAGGCCCTCTCTCGAATCCGTTGGGAATCTGCAACCTGTTCGCCAAAAATTGGTCCGCCGAGTCCACAGACACCAATTTCCCCCAAAAATTCCGCACAATGAAACACATGTTTCATAGCAACACAATACAAATTGTTGCAGCCAATTCTCTAGCCCGGCAAATAGAGCAACACTTCCCTATTGATGAAGGTAAGACTCCCAGTAGGGATAGAATTTCATATCCCATGATCAAAAATTTGCCCTTCGAAATAAAAACTAGACTCGTCAAGCTCTATAACATAATCCTTACGGCAGGCAGCATCCCCCTCAGCTGGAAAACCGCATGTGTATCAAGTTGCTTTCAAGACAGGGAGAGGTTGTGAAGACGCCCTTCTTCACATTGACCAGTATGTAACTAATGCTTTATCAGCCCGTAATCACGTAACCATTTTATCATTAGATTTTGAAAAAGCATTCGATAAAATCGAGATGCATCTTATATTAAACAAACTCAAAATCTGGGGCATTGGGCCAAACATCATTGGTTATGTAAAAGCATTTTTAACAAACAGAAAAATCTGTCTAAAAGCTAACAACACTTTTTCATCAACATTCCCACTACACAATGGTATTCCGCAGGGCTCCCCATTGTTAGTAGTTTTATTTTCTATCGCTTTTGATGAAATAAGTAACATCATTTCCAAACACAAGTCACTGCCTTTACGCAGACGATATCTACATTCTACATTCTATGCAAATCCAGTGACTTAAATACAACATATGATCTCTTTTCAAACATCATCAAGGATATTTTTTCATGGTCAAGCATATCTGGTGCTAGACTTTCGCTAGACAAATGCAAAACCCTTCACATTTGTCGCAAACTGTCTTGCTCCGGTTTCGTTCTAAAAATAGGCAATATCCAAATAACACCTGTTGATTGTTTAAAGATACTAGGTTTATTTTTTAACAATAAATATAATTGGAAGAATCATGTTATAGAACTTAAGAAGAGCCTAGCTGACAGAGTTAATGTTGTTAACTACCTAGTTTGTAAGAAAAGTAATGTACATTTAAATACCCTCTGCAGTATATCTAGAACTCTTATTCTAAGTAAAATCGATTACGGTCTTTGTATATACGGCAATAGCCCCAAATCAATACTTAGGATAATCAAGCAGCTATATCATCAAGCAGCAAAAAGAAGCATTAACGCTTTTCCTACAACTCTCATAAAAAACATCTTGGTCGAAGCTGGACTTCCATCATTAGAGGAACGTATATTAAATTCAAAAACCAGACTCATCGCTAAGCTCTCATTCCAAAGTGGTTCTATTGTTTACAAACATTTCAAACACGCTATTTCTTCATATATTATAACTGCGGATAGTATATCAGTTATTCAAGCAGTAAAAAACTCCAACAACAACACCATCTTATCTTATAAGATTCCCAAATAAAATCCAATTGATGTGGGTCCCTGGACATGTAGGCATCCAAGGCAACGAGCTCGCGGACAAAGAAGCCAGTCTTGCTCACAATATGCCGCTTATTAAGTTCAAAGCCTTTAGCAAGGTAGATCTTATTAAAACTTCTCAGACTATTATTCGCAACAACCAACTTATCGACTGGAACTCCTACCAACACCACTACAAAGGTATAAACATAAATAGATCCCACCCATTAGACTTTTTCTTGTGATCGATATTATGCGGAAAATCTAGAAACGATTCAAGACCTTAAAGCGAATATCGTCCGAGCCATTCGTGAGATAGAGCCAGAAACAGTCAAAAAGGTCTTAGAAAATTTGGTTGACAGAATGCGCTATTGCGAAGCCAAACGAAGCAGCCATATGAATAAAATTGCATTCCATAACTAATGGGAATGTGCACTCTTTCTAATTTAGCCATAACCTACTGAGAAGAATTAATTTTTGATCATTTTATTTTATTTTTAAAAAGAAACTTGTATTTGGACCACCAATTGTCAAAATAAAATTGAGCCCAATACATAACGGGCGTTGGGTGCTATTACCTTGTGAAAAAAGATCAAGAGATACCCGGCCGGTATACAAAACAATTAAAATTCAAGGATAGCGAATAATTGGATCATTAAAATTTAAAAAGATCAAAACCTTCGGTTTCACTAAAGATGTAATAAAAAAGAAGTATAGCCGTATTATAAATAACTATTCTCATGAAATGTAACACTGCGAAAACAAAAAACTGAAATGAAAAACAATTATTTTGTTTTATATAAATTTACCCTGTGTCCAATGAGCCTGCCACGTATTTTTTCTCTGGTCATTTCAATTGGTTGCCAAGTAACGTTTAGTGCTGTTGAATTATATCCGATAGCAATTGGCTGCTGTGGCGCAACTTGTGGCATATCTTCGGCTGAAAAAATAGTTACTACTTCACTTTCGGGCCCTTTATCCACATTGTTGATTGCTTGTACTTTAACATCATATTCAGTGTAATATTTATCCAAAGGTATGTTAACTACAGCGATACCAACATTCCCTTGCTTTTTAAGCACTTGCGTTGCCCACTCCTCTGTGCCATGTAATCGCCAGAAAACTTTGTAGTGGATTCCATGACTGTTTTGCTCTTGGGGGAGGAGAGGTTCCCAGGTAATTGTTAGATCTCCGATTTTTCCACCTCCGCCCCTTACATTTCGAGGAGCAATATATGGTTTGTCATCTATGGTACTATAAATAGGTGAAGGTGCTGATGGTATACCAATACCGAGATCATTGACTGCTGCTACACTAAACTCATACGATGACCAAGGAGTCAAATTATTAACCTCAGCTTGTTGACGAGCAGTATATCGATCGATTTCACGTGCTTGAACATGAGTAGAGACATTTTTCCATACACGATCCCAATTTGTTCGACCTAAAATATTGTAGTGGAGTATTTGACGGCCATTCGAAGCACCATTAACCCATTCAATCAGTGCTTTAGTTTTTCCCACTTCAATTACAGTCACTCCACCTGGAGCACCTGGTGGACCTTCTATAATAACAGTGCTTTTTGATGAAATCTTGTTTACAGATGACTTTACAACACATTCATACTCTCCTCCATCCAGCAATGTAATGTTATGAACCGTTAAACGATTTCGATCAACAACCTGAAAATGAAAACAAATTTAGTGAACAGTTTTCAGTTTCAAACAAAATAGATGTATTAATATTTTTATTTATGATAAAAGATAAGAAATATTTCACAACCAGCGTAGTAACATAAATTTGTAATTACAATAAATATATTTTATATATATTTTAAAGAGGTAACAAAAAAACAAAAGATCATAACTACTTCTTATATGATGGTATATATCAATACGTATATTCTTTATTGATAAAGTTATTGATGTCAGTTGTTTGCTAGCATGGAATGGAGCTCGCTCGAAAATCGTTCTGTCGTAATTGGCCAGCAAAAATGTGGCTACGAAAAAGGCGAAATCTTTTGGATGTTGCGGCCAAGGAAAATCATACGAAACTTTGTGTATCGTACCGTGAAGTTATTTGAGGGTACTGGTGGAATTGTCGACCTTGCAAAATCCGGCCGTCGGCGCACTGTACGAACGACACAACCGAATTCGTCGAAATCCGCTGCGCAAGTACAAAACTATTTCTTGGGGAATGGAAACATCACGCATCCTAATACGCCATTTGGAGCGTACAAGAGATACACCGGCCCACAGATACACAGAAGCATTGAAACAGAAACGTAAGTTAAAATCGAAAGCTTTGATGGTTTGTTCGGGAGTTGCCTACGATGGGGTCACCGAGCTCCATTTCTGCGAGAAAGGTGTCAAAATCTCGGCGAAAGTGTATCAAACGGATGTCTTAGAGTACGTTGTGGAGCCCCTTAATAGAACACTATTCGGAAACAAACCTCCTCTCCTCCAGCTCATAAGGCAAAAGATATGGCTCAACGTTCCGGACTTCATTTGCACGGATGATGTAAAAAAAAAAAATTTTGTGACTGTTTGAAAAAGCTAGAATGGGTCGAAAACTATTGCAGTTGACCCTCGTTGAACATTGAACAAGAGAAGCCTCAGCGTCAGTGGAGGAAAAAGTGACTTGGTGCTCCGACTTCAGGAGGCCTTGAACAACGAGGGACATGATCCTGATGCACACTCCTTTGACGTTGACGAGGATGAACAGATAAGTACCGGCAATGGCATGGTTGCGATGATGCAACTCCTGTTGTTAAAAATGGACGAACAGAAGAAAAATCTAGACGAACAGAAAAACAGCCTCGAACAAAAGCTGGATGAACAGAAGAACAGTCTCTACGAACCAAAGAAAAATCTGGAAGAACAGAAGAACAGCCTGCAGGGCCTTCAACAGAAAATTGACGAACAAAAGAATAATCTGGAAGAACAAAAGAACATTCCCCAGCAAAAGTTCGAAGAAATCGATGACAAGTTTGTAAGAATAGAGAAGAATGTTGACGAAAAATTCGAACAAATGGACAGCAAAGCTGAGCAACTGGCAAAAGAGCTCGACACAGTGCGAAAACAGAAACAGCGAGAATGTTCTTTAAGCGGTCCAAGGAGAAAAGGGTTGAAGCCGACTGGGACAATGGTGAAAAGTGCTTTGCCCTAACAACGGCCTTGCACGATCCTGCAGCAGAATCGTTGCAAACAATAGACATCGAAAAGCATAAAGATTATGTGACTTTAGTACAGGCTATCGAGAAACGGTTTGGGGATAGCCACATGCAGGAGGTTAACAAGGTCCAATTGCAAAGCCGAACGCAGCAACGGGGAGAAACACTGCAGCAGCTCCAAACAGACGTGAGTAGACTGGCACATTTGTCATACCCCACCGCAGACCAGGAAATTATCGACGAAATGACAAAAGATGCATTTATCAGGCGAGTTGCAGATTCAAAGCTGGAAAAAGAACCCAAAGGCCGGGAAAAGAACCCTTGCTGAAGCACTTGGCTTCGCTCTGGCGATGGAAGCAGCCAATCAGGCTTCCAGGGGAACACATTTCGTCAGGGAAGTAGCATCTATTGAATGCTCCTGCGCAAGAATTGGGATAGACGAACAATGCGCTGCTGGAATTGCAATAAAATAGGGCATCTTCAAAGGCAGTGTAAAGAACCGGTGCGACGAAAAGGTTGCCCTCACTGTGGTAACAAGTAAATAGAGGAAAAAACCGGCAGAAACAGCTATCAAGAAGCCGGTCAACCTTCCCGAAGCAATCAATCGGGAAATGCTTAAGCACCAACTTCGCAGGGCAGCAGCTGGTAGCAGGCGTCGACGGCCCCAGGACCATCATCCAAGTCTCGCTGGCAAAACGATGCAATGAAAGCCTTCTAGTAGAAGTAGTCAGTGGAAAAGGAAAATGGATGGCAACAATAGACACGGCCTCAATCATCAGGAGGGATCTGGTACAGAAATCCTGGTTGCATAACACCAGCAGTTGCAGCTTGAGAACAGCTACGGGAGAAACGGCTAAGGTATATGGTGAAGTCCGTATAAAAATTCACCTGGCCGGAATAGTCTTCTCTCACGTTTTTCTGGTTGCTGACATATACGGCGAGTGTATCGTTGGTACAGATTTCATGAACGAACATGGACTAGTAGTGGACTTTGGGGCACAAACCCTGATATACGGAAACATGGAGATACCAATGATATACGGAAACGCCAATACTTCCGTCTTAAACGTCGTCATCTGCAGAAATCAGATTCTAGAGCCTTCGTCGGAAGATATTGTTTGGGCAAAAGTGGAAGGTGGTCCTGTTAGCCATCGATTCTATTTAATGGAGCCAGAAAATGGGAGAGATTTCATGGTGGGAAAGACCTTAATGGAACCAAAGAACACCATGGTCCCTGTAAGGATTCTAAACCCAAAGACATTCAATGTGAAGGTTAAAAAGGGGGAGATAGTGGGAAAATGTGTACCTGTTGAGGCTATATCTACCACAACGGAAACAAATGGTGCAACACCGGTAGCAAGAGTTCAGAGCATAAAAATCAAGAACAAAATTCCCAGCCTCTGTAATTTGGACGAAGATCAGCGAATCCTGACAGAAAAACTAAACGGTGACTACGCTGATATATTTGTTACACAAGACGGAGAATACGGACGTACGCATATGGTTCAACAACATATTGACACCGGAGAAGCTCGACCAATCCGTCAACCTGCAAGGCGTCTTCCATTGGCAAAGCAAACAGAAGTTGCCGAAATGATGTCGAAGATGGAAGCTGAGGGAGTGATTGAAGGATCGCAAAGTCCGTGGGCATCTCCAGTGGTCCTCGTGAAGAAGAAAGATGGCAGCACGAGATTTTGTGTAGACTACCGACGTCTCAATGATGTCACTAAAAAGGACAGCTACCCACTTCCGAGAATCAATGACACTTTGGATATGCTTTCTGGAGCGAAATGGTTTTCAACACTTGACTTGAAGAGCGGTTACTGGCAGGTAGAGGTAAATCGTACGGATCGTGAGACAACCGTCTTCACTACAGGAAGCGGTCTTTGGCAGTTTGCAGTGATGTCGTTTGGACTGTGCAACGCTCCGGACACCTTCGAGCGACTAATGGAACGAACATTGCAAGGACTCACCTGGAAAACCTGCCTAGTATATTTGGACGACGATATCGTCATAAGCAAGACGTTCGAGGAGCTCCGCGAAAGTCTAAAAGTGTTTGAGAGGCTGCGAAGTGCTCATTTAAAGCTCAACCCAGAAAAGTGCGCCTTGTTCCGTCCGGAAGTAAAATATCTGGGTCACATTATATCAGCGGAAGAAATAAGGACGGATCCTGACAAAATCGAAGCCGTGAAAAGTTGGCCTTCTCCAAAAGATAAACACCAAATGAGAAGCTTCTTGGGACTGGACACGTACTACAGAAGGTTCGTAAAGGATTTTGCTGGTATTGCAAAGAACCTGCATCAACTTATAGAAAAAGGCCGACAATTCAGGTGGTCTGGAGAATGTGAAAAATCATTTCAAGAACTGAAGCGACAGCTGTGCAATGCCCCCATCTTGGGTTACCCGACGCCCGGAAAAATGTTCATCGTGGACGCAGACGCTAGCAATTTTAGGGTCGGAGCTGTACTCCCAAGTTCATGATGGTCATGAGAAAGTGGTCGCATATTACAGCAAATTACTCTCCAGACCTGAAAGGAACTATTGTGTAACCCGGCGCGAGCTTCTAGCTTTAAATACCATAAGTACCTCTACGGACAAAAGTTCATTCTTCGGACAGACAACGCAGCTCTGAAATGGCTACTACAATTTAAGAACCCTGAAGGCCAAGTTACAAGATGGATCGAGCAGTTGCAGGGCCACGACTTTGAAGTGCAACCCCGCAAGGGCAAACTCCACTCAAATGCTGATGCTCTCTCTCGTCGACCGTGCGGAGTAAAATGATCAACAGGACACACACCATCCGAGATCTTATTTAGTCAAACAATTCGCTTGCCAAGTGAAGCAAAATTCGGTTCCCCACCGACGGAGCCCAAGAGGTGAACCAGTACGTGAATGAATTGCGCAGCAGGATTCGTAAATTGCATGAAGACACCAGAGAAAAGATGAAGCTAGCAAGCAGCCGCATGAAGACTAGGTACGATATCAAGGCGAAATCTTCCGGTTTCAACGAAAGAGATCTGGTCTGGTTGTATTATCCTCAGCGTAAGAAAGGCAAATCACCAAAATTGCAACAAGACTGGGAAAGTCCATACAAGGTGATAACCCGCATTAATGTCGTTGTCTACCGGATCCAGCGTGGGGATCGAGGAAAAATGAATGTTGTCCATTTGGATAGAATGTGTCATTTCAACGGGATGATGAATGACGAAGTTGTTCGAGACGAACAACTGTAGGGAGGGAGCAGTGTGATAACCATTTAAATGTGAGCAGCGACATCTAGATTTATATAGCAGAGAATCCAACATCCAACATTTAATGGGTAGATTAAATTGATAGTGTAAGTTGGCTTGTTTTTGTTCTCTAGTCAACTACTCATCTTATATGACTACAGTTGACCGAAAAAATTAATGTCTTTCGGGTGTGGTTGGGATTCGAACACCGAACATTCCGGTGTGGAAGCCAGTTCGCTACCACTTGAGCCACGGCCTCTGTACGTCTGTTTTAAAAAGCGGCGTGGACATAATAAATTGGTGGCGGAACTCCTCATGTATATGCGGTTGTCTAAAATTATTGTTTGGTAAAAAAAACTAAATTTTTTACTTACAATTCGTTCATTTTGATCATTTTTAACTGTTTCTCCATTATGCCGCCAAATAAAAGCTACATCTAAGACCTCATCATAGGTCACATCGCATTGCAAATATATTAAATCGTGTATCTGAGTTGTGATACGTGGTGGTGGCTTCTGAGTAAATCTTAGTTCCTCTACAAATAACAAAAATGAAATCAAATATTTCTGTGTCATTTTAATTTCACTTACGTAATACAATAAGACGGGCTCGCGATTCATCTGTGCCGCCTGTATTAGTAGCAACACATGTGTATATACCTTCATCGTCTCTTGAGGTTGGAGATATTATTAAAGTCCCAGATGATAATATTCGTCTATGACCACCTGAACCAATAACGTTACCATCTTTTTTCCACTGAAATTTTGGACGCGGCGCCGCTTCAGGTTTGCAAACAATTGTTGTATTACCATTATAAATGGCGTAAATTTCAGATTCAAGTGGTGTTTTTTTAAATGAGGGTTTCATTGAGAGAACTCGAAGTTGGGCAGATGAATATGCGGTTTTTAGTTGGTTTGTGGCTCCACATTGATACATACCGTCGTCTTTATCGGGATCCAAATACTTAATGGTCATAATATTGTCTTGAATTGTGTATCGATCTTTATCCATTTGTTCATAGTCAAGAACTTCTGCATTTTTATACCATGTATAATTTACATCAGGAATAGCTGAAGACTCGCATATAAACGTTACGTCACTGTTATAGTCTTTTATTTTGTCCTTTAGTGGTATCGTGAATTGCGGTTTCATTTGAATATTTATAACAATCGATTTTTTCATCGTTTTTCGCGGATTAGAAATGGTACAAGTATATTCTCCATTGTCATTTATTGTAGCATTAGGAATAATTAAGACTCGATTATAATTTGTTTGATATGCATGTCTTTGAAGAGGCTGCCTTTCTCTTGTCCAATTGTAAGATGGTATAGGATATCCAAATGCTACGCATTCTAGCCGTATATCATTTCCAGCAACTGGAGCGTCTGGAAAGACTTTTGGGAAAGTATTTGCAAATATCAAACTTTGATAATTGCTATTTGGATGCACTCGTAGTGGAAAAAATGGACCATTACGACCAGTGTCACTGACTAAACTCTGTACTGTGCACGAATAATTTGCTCGATCCACAGATTCAATTGACGAGAAATATAGCGCTCCATCTCGGGATACAAAAACTCTTTGATCCTCCTCAACAAAATTTGGGAAAAAATCACGTGACCAATAATATTTAACATCTGGATAATGCTGTGGAGGATCACAAAAAACTGATTTACCCCAATTCATTTCGCCGGTTTCAGCCGATCGTTTAAGATTAAATTCCATAATGAAACCAAAATTCAGCTGAGCACTTTCGGACCGAATTCTACCAAATTTGTTTTCTGCAACACAGTGGTAAAGTCCTTGATCGAGAGCTTGTTTGGGATCATAGATAATTAAGTTGCCTCCACTTAAAGTATACCGATCATCTTTTAATGGATCAATAGAAAAAAATTTAAGAGTATCGTTTACATATTCTTCTTTATACCAACGATAAGTAGGCGTAGGGTAACCTCCTGCTAAACAGCTAAGAGTAACGTCATTTATTAGTCGTGTTTTACTTGTGTCAAAAGTTGTGTCATTTGGTTGTCTCACAAAAAAGGGACCACGAGGCATTTTTTCAAAATCTCTAACATCAAGTCCGTAATCAAAAGGACGGTGATCATCGTTCTTAAGATTAACATTTTCTGGACTAAATAGATTTTTTGATTCGCAAATAAAAAGATTTAATTCAATTTCATAGGAAGGCATAAACATCCACTTGTCATTGCGGCGTGAATATCCATATACTAGGCGATCTTTTTTTCCATATTGAGAAGATGATGATTCTCTACCAAATGAATTGCTTGGACTATTGCTTGTATCTCCCACTGCATTGAAATCAAAATTTTGTTGACCATATTGTTGTACATTTTGTGAAACTAGAAATCGGTTATCATGTAAATCTTCATTTTCAACAGCATGTTCTTCAAATGAAAACGAATCTTCTAAAACAAGAAATGGTGAGTTGTCATCATTTGTCCAACTGCCGGGAGCTACTTGGTGAGCGGATATCCAAAACCTATTTTGCTTTTGATTCTGCAAAATAAGTTGCTTAAGAATAAATGAATGTTTCTCAATATTATCTATGTGTATCAAGTCTGCGTCGTAAGCCTTACATATTTTTTTTGCATCATGCCAATTTCTTTTAGGAGATCTTATAAAACGGTAGCATAACGCTCGATTAGGTATCCAGTGCTCTGGGCAGAAACCATTTTCATCCAAAGATGGATCTATGGAATTACTTATATAATTAGGCCTTGAGTATGAATCAAAGCTCCCACCATCGTAAAAATTGCGATTCTGATTAAGATTTTCACTAGGATTCCGGATAGATGAACTCGACTGCTTTTGCAATTCACTTTGGGATTGTAAAGGAGATTGTCCAAAGTTATTCTGTTGTTGTTGTTGGAGCAATGGATTTGTTACTGTATACTGTGGATTATATCGAGCTTGATAGTCAGAATTTTGATAAGTATTCTGATAAAGTTGGGCATTTAATGGAAGTACTAAAAGCACAAAAATAAATGAGCATTTCATCGTACTGAACGATTTTGTGGTTTTCGATAACGATGATCTAGTCTGAACGTACGCGCATTCTTCTGGGTGTTTGAAAAAAACTGAAAGAAAAAAAACAAATATGAATATTCATCTGCGGCAGATTTTTTTTTATATAAATTTTTTATATGTAGATACAGAAAATAACGAGAATTTTTAAATTTCGCGGTTTTGGAGAGTCCGACTATCATTTTTTTTATTGTGTTGGTATACATGCCCCTGAAGTATGATAACATTTTCAGCTGTATTCATTGTTTACTTTGTCTGTGGCAGCCGCTAAGGTTAGACGTGTTTTTATGACATCGGCAATTTTCGTTTGTTAGAAGAAATAGATCAAAGAATTTCTATCAAATTTTGCGTCAAAAATGAAATAAAGTGTAATAAAGTGTGTGAAATGTTAACATAGGCCTATGATGAGTCTGCTATGAGTAAAACAAGAGTTTACGAGTGGTATAAATGTTTCCAATATGGCCATGAAGACGTTGAAGATGACGAACGCCCCAGTACATCAACAACCGGTAAAAACGTGGAAAAAGTGAAAGAAATGGTTACGAACGATCGCCGAATCACAATCAGAGAAGGCGCGCATGCCATGAAATTTTTTCGAATGTTTTTGGTATGAAACGCGTGACAGCAATATTTGTTCCAAAACAGCGGCGAATGGAAGTTGCTCAGGAGTCACTAAATGAAATCACCGACGATGCAGAACTACTGAAACTTGTTATAACAGAAGGCGAACCATGAGTTTACGGATATGACGTAGAAGCTACAGCTCAATCGTCCCAGTGGAGGCATTCTGGCTCGCCAAGTCCGAAAAAAAGCACATCGCTGAAAGAGCTAAAGGCTATCCCAAAAATAGAATTTGAGAAGTGTTTCGAGGATTGGAAGAAGATCTGGCGCAAGTGCATAGTATCTAATGGGGACTATTTTGAAGGCGACAACATTAATGTAGACGAATAAATAAATATTTTTTCAAAAAAGTAAAATTCCCGTTATTTTCTGAACACACCTCGTATATCACCGGCTACAATTCATACAATTAATATACCATACTTGTTCAAAAAGATCCCGGAATCTATTCAGAAAATTTAAAATACGATCTATATTGTCCCCTTCTAAGTAATCCCCCCACACTTATGCCGGCGCTTGATCCAAACCACGAAACATTTTTTATATTCGTTTTTCGGTATGTCAATCAGTGCTTCCTGCGATTCTTCCATTACTTCCTCTCGGCTGCTGAAATGCGTTGCCCGTAGTGGTTTTTTAACTCGATTGAACAGAAAGAAGTCACAGAGAGCAAAATCAGGTGAATTCGGTGGCTGTTGGAGCGTATGTATTGCATTTTTCGTCAAAAAATTACGAATAATGATGGTCAACGCGGTCTCTTTTTTGCATGAAATTGAGGTCTTTTGGCACCAACTTTGCTGCTACACGACGGAAACCCAATTCATTAACCAAAATGTCTTGGACGGATCCATAGGCAATGTTCATGTCCTCCGCTATTTCTCCGATGGTTAATTTGCGGTTATTAACCAGCATTTCTTTTACTTCATCAATGTTTTTGTCGGTTTTCGATGTCGATTGTCTGCCACTGCGTTCATCATCTTCGATTGACTCACGACCACTTTTGAACCGCTCGTGCCACTGGTAAACTTTTGTAAGGCCTCTTCTCGAATATTGCAGCCAAGTTTGGTCACCCTATAAACTAACCCACATTCAAAGAACAGAAGCAGTCCAACGCAGGTTTATCCGTTTTGCACTTCGTGGTCTACCTTGGGCCGACCCATATGGATTACCCCCCTATGAAAATAGGCTAAAACTAATTAGCATGCATACCCTAAAAAACGTCGTGAAGTCGCTGATGTACTTTTTATCTACCAGTTACTGACTGGAAATATCGTAACGAACAACTACGCCGAAGTCTTTGACCTAAATAGCAGCAAACAAGAAATAAAATAGTTCCACAGTAAGGGTCTATCTTGTTTTTTTTTTTATAATTTACGCGAGCCTAAGGGGTTAGATACCCTTTTACTGTTGCTTGACGCGGGCGAAAAGGTAGGAGGAGGAGAAAGGAAAATTGTTTTGTAGTAGTTTGAAACTCAGGTGTATTTGGTTTCGATATTAGCTCTGCAGGGGGTGGGAGTCCGAATGGGACGGAGAGTTTTTTCTTCACTCAGAGTGATTCGAAGTTATAATTCGCACTAGTTTTTTGTGAAACTCTACAACAGCCATTTCTACGTGTCAGTGTTATGCCTTCACACGCAGAATTTTTCTGTCTGAGTTCCAATTACACAAATGAAAAACTGACTTGCCTTGGGCAGGATTCGAACCTTGGACCCTCAGAGTGAGAAGCGATTGCTAGTACCACTACACCACGCCCACCATCATGTTGACGTGATTTATCAAGGATTTGAGAAAGGGTATACTTTGGTGTACCCTGACCCATGTTAACGGGAATTGGTCTGTTAGTGCTAATGGTAGAAACTTTGTGTAGGACTTTGTTTTTAGAAGAAATACTAACCTTTGTAACGGCGTCTAAATAAAGTTGATATCTTGTTTGAGTCTTTAGATATCCAATTTCTAAACCTGTTCCATTTTCATTGCCCTTGCTAATTTTTGACTTTGAAGTCACTTTTCTCGAGAAAATGCCTAATTCACATAACGTCTTACAATTTTTTTTTTCTTAAGAACGTAACAATAATAAAAAAAATAAACAATAGGTTTGCAGAAAAACAAATAGATTTTATGATACCTGGAAAAACCTGCAGCAGGTAAAAGGTTTTTTTTTTTTTTGTTTTTAGCTCCAAAGGCTATTTTTATTTTATATGTATACTAAAACAGTTATAACAGGTGCTCCTTGGTTTTGTATGCATGCAAAAGCCCGTTTTTGGATTTCACTGCAAATGTTTATTGATGCTAACTGCTGCCTCACTTTTGATGACGCTTTGATAATATGCTCTTCCAATTCACTTATTTCGGTTGAATAAATAAGTTCTTTCTTTCTTCCCCATACAAAAAAATTTAATACTGTAAGGTCAGGAGATCTTGCAGGCCAGTGAACTACTGGTCCATTTCCTCCTATCCAACGGTTATCGTACCCTTCATCTAGTAAATTCTTAACCTCACGACCATAGTGGGCTGGAACACCGTCCTGCTGAAGATATGATGAAGCCAATTGAATCAGTGGAATGTCCTCCAATAATTCTGGTAAATCATTTCGCAAAAACTGCAGATAGTTTGTAGAATTCAGCCTAGGTGGTAGTTTGAAGGGGCCGATTAACTTGTTTCCAAGTACACCTGCCCGCATATTGACGCTGAATTTGTGTTGAAATGATTAATGTCTCCTTGTATGTGGATAGTCCGTATGAAGATTATATAAATTTGTGATCCTATCTCTTGTAAATTGAGATTCGTCCGTCCAAAGAATTCTGCTAATAAACTCGTTGTCATCCAAGCTCCGCTCCAGCAACCAGTTAGAAAATTCAAGTCTCTTTTCCACATCATCGGGAAGCAGTTCTTGCACAGGTATATGGTGGTATGGATAAAAATTTTCTCCGTGCAGTACATTAAAAATTGTATGCCTGGAAACATTGAATTCAAAGTAAGCGTCTGATGCTGACTGAAGGATCTTACTTGTGGAGCTCTCGCATTCGGTCGTTTATTTGAAACTGATTGAATTTCTCGAAGCCTTCGATACGTATTTCCAAATGCTCCTTTACTAGGAAGTCGTCTAGTTGAAGCACTAGTTGAATTTCCATTGCACAGCCCTTAAACGTATTTTGTAAATTCAGACATTTCAAATAGCGTTTCTAAGTCTGTAACCTTAGCGTAAAAAATTAAACTGATGAATTATTTTTTTTTCTAATCTTTTATACTATTTTTGTTAGGTAAATTTTGGAAATAGGCCTTCAAATCCGAAACCTAACTCTTTCTGAGAAATTTTAAGGAACAAGGTAAGGAAATGAGAGTTTTGACAGGTAGTCAAATAAAAGAGCACGCTTTAAAACTCTCTAAGAGCTATGTAATTTAAAAAAAATATTGGCAAATTAGTAATTCTTGGAGGAAAACCACTCTTATGAGTATTGTCAACTGTCATTAGAAACGTTGGTAAAAAAATCATAATATTTTCCTTTTTTTACCTGCTTTACATGCTTTTACATGTTTTCCCAAGTATCATAAAATCGATGGGTTTCTGTGTTTCTTTAACTTAATATGATTTTTTTTATTATTGTTATATTCATAAGAAAAAATAGTAAATGTCATCAAGCCACAAGGCTTAAATATTGTTTTTTGTTTTTTTTTCTAATAATATGAATTAAATTGTAAAATATTTTAAGTTTAATTTATTTGAATTAAAGCACCTATAGGTCCGGGAAGGTGTGCCCGCTGGTAATATGAATGTTTCTTCCACCTGCTGCCATCACTTTTAAGCCAAGTTTCGATTTGTTCTAAACTGCAAATAGCTTTGTCTCTCTCTCTTCAGAGAATCTGCAAGTGCAGTTTAGACTACGGTTTTGTTTAACTGTCATAGCAATATGTTCACACAGGTTTCCTGGTACATTGGAAATTTACCGGGTACCGGTGTCATACGATAGTTCAACTTGAAATTAAATTTAAAATTTTAACAAAAGGAGTTGCTAGTGCCACTGGTGGAATTTCAAGGGTACACTTTCCTGATACCTATGTTTATAAAGTTAATTTAAATTGTAGCATTTGTAACTCGCAGAAAATAAAATCACATAGTTAAAAATAGATCTTTATTTGGACTAAAAGCCAAAACGAGTGGACGAGTGGAAATTTCTACGGCGTGCAGCAACAGTAAAACGTTATGTTAATTAGACATTTTCTAGAGAAAAGTGACCTCAAAGTCAAAAATTAGCATGGATAATGAAAGTGGAAACGATGAATATCTAAAGACTCAAACAAGATATCAGCTTTATTTAAACGCCGTTACAAAAGTTAGTATTTCTTCTAAAAACAAAGTCCTACCATTAGTACTAACAGAGCAATTTCTGTTAACATGGGCAGGATAAACCAAATCCTCGATATATCATGTCAACATTGGAGATAGACCCTCACTGTGGAACGATTTTTTTCTTAGAATATGCCCAGGAATCATTTCCCAAATTATCGTTGACGAATTAAGCGACACCTTGTATATTGTTACGCAGAGCCAGCATGAAGAGTCAGCACTTCTCAACATTTCAATAAAAAAATGGGAATTGTTGTGAATAGCCAAATTGAAGACCTAGGCGAAAAAACCATGTTTGATTATCTAGACGAATTACTAGCAAAGTTAATGCAAGCTAGTTCTAAAGCAGTAGAGAATACATTGAAATCAAAGGAAAAATATAAGGTAAGATATGACCAACATAGTGGCAAACAAGTAGAATACACAGTAAGTCAAAAGATACTAGTTAAAAATGTAGTAAATGGAAAATTAGAAAGTGCATTCAAAGGTCCCTTTAAAATTTTAGAAGTTCACGATGATTTTATTATTGCTAAAATAAAAAACAAAAAACAAAAATATAATAAATCTAACATTAGACCCTACTTTACAGAGTCACCTGTTGCTTGAAGTTCACGGCAGGAAGTATCGAAGTAAGAAAATTAAACGATAATAGCGGACTTTATTTTAATCATAAAGGTCAAGCTAGAGAAATAGGAAGTAAGTTAACCTTATTAAACAAGATTGATATAGGAGAGTTAAACGACTACGTAGAAAATATTAGAAATATCATAAATACAGTAAACGAAGCATGTTTAAGTCATATAACCAATTGCAGAAAATACCAAGAAGTAGTACGTAATAATTTAATTAAGATCGAACACAAAGTTCATATAGTATACAATATAGTAGGTAAACAGATTAGATCACGAAGGGGATTGATTAATATAGTAGGTACAGGTTTTAAAACATTGTTTGGCATAATGACAACGAAGATACCGAATACCAGGGCTGCGAAAGAATGCAATCATTGCGGAATGCATTCATTGAAGTCCCCTTAAGAATTCACATGGATTTGTTTCAATTCAATGACTTCAATAATGACTTCAATTTAAAAAAAATAAATCACCATTCATTCTGAAGTCATGATTTAGCAATCATTTTTTGCATTCATAATTTTGAAGTCAAAATGAATGCAATCATTTTGAATGATCTCCATTCACTGAAGTCACTTTGAAGTCACTAACATTCATTGCATTCACTTGAAGTCAGTGAAGTCTTTGAAGTCATCTGAAGTCATTGAAGTCTTTCAAGCCATTGAAGTCATCTGAAGTCGTTGAAGTCTTTGAAATGATTCAAGATATTGAATTTGTTTTTTACTGTCGCCAACCAGAAGAATAAATAAATAAAAATAATGACTAATGAACAACGACTACATAAATTACAAAAAAAATGTATGCACAACTTTGCAATATATAATATACGAGTATTTCAAACATAAATAATTTAAATCAATACATATGTATATTTGATTTAGACTTCAAAATTCAATTAAACAGTATTACTAACCGATATGATATACACTAAACTCTTTCCCAGGTAGAAATCACATTTTGATAAAAATATTATTTATATTAATAGTTTTAACTCTTATCTATTCTATATCTTTTATTTGTATTTCTGTTTTTATAATTAATTAATATTATTTTTATAAAATGAAATTGATAAAATGGATTGTTTTCATATAATATTCAAACTTCAAACACTTCAAAGACTTCACTGACTGCAACGACTTCAGATGACTTCAATGACTTGAAAGACTTCAATGACTTCAGATGACTTCAAAGACTTCAAAGACTTCACTGACTTCAAGTGAATGCAATGAATGTTTCTGACTTCAAGATGACTTCAGTGAATGGAGAGCATTGAAAATGATTGCATTCATTTTGACTTCAAAATTATGAATGCAAAAAATGATTGCTAAATCATGACTTCAGAATGAATGGTGATTTATTTTTTTTAAACTGAAGTCATTATTGAAGTCAATGAATAGAAACAAATCCACGTGAAGTCAAATGAGTTAAATGATAAAATGATTGCATTCCTTTACAGCTCTGCCGAATACTATTCGGAAACCATTAGCACAATTAAAGGTAACGAAATCAGAATTAAAAATGGTATTGAAGAAAATATTAAGTTAATGTTAAAATTAGGAAAACAAGTTAATGATGTAGGCATAATACAAAATACAACCGCAAGTAAAATTAATGAAATTATCCATCCAATAAACTTAATAAAAGCCGAGGAAAAAGATATTGAAAGTAGCAATTCCGTTCAATCATATTTTAATGAAATAATGAATAAGGTCAATTTTAAAATTGTTCAGCCAGAATTAGAAATAGAACAAATAATAGATAGTTAATAATAATATTAGTTTATTATTCAAAACGGGGTTCTACATCCAAGAATCATTGAACCAACGCAACTACTAAAAGAATTAAATAATTTACATCTTAAAAATGCTCTTGTTTTTTAACCAAGTATAGAAAACTATGCCTTAATAATGAAAGAATTAGAAATACAAGCTTATGCGAAAGATAATTACATTATTGTATTACTAAAAATACCCCTTGTAATAGCAGAACAGTTTGATATATATGAAATAATTTCTGTGCCAAGGGTTATAACAAATGGCGTTGTTTTAATTGATATTAGTAATAAGTTTATAATGATAAGTAAAGATAAAGAATTGTATAACCTTAAGAAAACTATTGAAGATTGTAATGAAATTAATGGAACTTTCGTTTGTCAATCTCAAATATTTAAGAGTACGTTAGATTATAATAATTGTGAAATTAATGTATTTATGCGGAATAGGGCTAATAATTGTAAATTGAAAACTGCTAATTCAAAAATTGAATTGTTTTATAAAATAAAAGAAAATATATTTTTATTTACTACACAACTGAAGAAATAAAATTTAAATGCAATTGTAGTAAAGAAAAAGAAGAAGGTACTTTGACTAATGTGGAAAGTATAGTATAAGAATAAGAATAAGAATATAGTATACAATAAGTATTTGTAAAACCAAAAGAAATAAACCACAAAGATAGATACACATTAAACGATTTAGAAGATTGTTGTATTAACGTAAAATTAAACAAAGTTCAGTTGGATGTAAAACCTATTAATAAGGTTAAGGCACAGGATATCAAAGAGCTTAATGATTTATCAATCGACATCCAAAACCAAAAAGACTTCTGGGAGAATATTTTGGACCCAATTTCACAAAAATCAAGAAGGTTAATTGCAAGTGTTGGAGGTGTTATAATGATCATCATAGGATTCATCCTAGCCTATAAGTGTGGATGTAGTTCAGGAGGGCGAACCACACTTTCGATCTTTAATAGATGCTTTAATAAGAAAAATAAAAAATACGTCAAGAAGTTTCCGGAGATCGAGAGAGCATCATCGATTTCATCCGAAGAGATTATAATGCAGAGTACTGAGCCCAGTTTAAGGGTAAGATACCCATAAACGTGTCTTAAGGAGGGAGGTGTTACGCAGAGCCAGCATGATGAGTCAGCACTTCTCAACATTTCACCAAAAAAATGGGAATTGTTGTGATACCATTCCCACGGGCAAAAAACTGCAATCTTAGCAGATTGCAGGTATAAAAACTTAGAGCAGAATGACTCTGCGAGTTCTTTTTGATATAGAAATAAAGCTTGAATACACATAAAATTGTTGTGCGTTAAATTATTTCATTCGTTTTGGTTTTCATTCGTTGGTTGATCGTCGTCACTTGTCGTTTTGGTTTTCATTCGTTTGCTTGATCGTCGTCAGTTGTCGTTTGGTTTCGCTGAGCTTTTTCTCTCGTGTTTTTCTGCACTATCATATCAAACTCTAGATACACAAAGGTAAAACTGATGGGAAAAAACCCTTCCCTAAAATCAGCCCGCGTGTGAATTAAGGTACAATAAAAGAACTATGCCTATATCAGGCATAACAATATACAATTAATATTAACGTAACTCAAAAATTCCAACTTTTTAGTATTTAGCATTAATTTCTTTTTATTCAAAGCGGTGTTATATTGTATGAGTGATACTCTTATATAACAATTAAGAGCTTCCAATCGAATCTGGGCAACTGACCAATAAATGTAATAGCTCCTTTGAAGGAGCTGTCTACATATGTATATTTAATAAAAATGCTTTAGATTTGGTACATTTAAAAAAAAGACATAAAAAAATGAGTAAATAAATATATGAATACCCAAATAATGTTTGCCAAAGAGTGATGAAGATGTACGGTATGTACGGTATGTATGTGCACATATCCACAAACTTATGCACTCATTCGTATGTTTGAAATTATGACCGTAAGCACTGTTAATACTCATAATACTATTCATAAATTGTTATTCAAGTTCGTATTTACATTAATGTATTGGGTTGGCAACCATCCGATTGACTAGCAGAATTGTTCGTATCGACTGCCATAGATAGACTGCCAATTACCGTCACATCTCGACTGACAATTATTTCGTTGCTCCTCCGATCCATGAGCCTGTACCCTTTTTGATTTTCACAATAGCCAACGAACATTAGCTCTCTCGATTTAGCGTCAAATTTTTGCCTTTTCTCCTTTGGAACCATCGCCATCGCAACCGATCCAAAAACTTTGAAGTGGCTCACATCAGGCTTTTTCCCACTCCAAATTTCAATCGGTGTTTTATTCTCCAATAAGTGAGAGGTTGTGTGATTTTTGATGTAAGCAGTAGTATTCATCGCTTCGGCCCAATACTCTTTGGCAAATCGGCATCTGGATTTTTCAACCAATGAGCGAATTGTTTGCAGCCAAACCGTTTTTTTGAGGGGTGTATGGTATTGACGTTTGATGCTGAATACCATGTTGCTCAAAATAACCACTGAATTTATTCGAACAAAACTCCGTCCCATTATCGCTTCGAAATATCTTAATTCGTTTTTCAGTCTGGGTTTCGACGAATTTCTTAAACGCACAAAATTTATCGAACACTACGTTCTTGTGTTTAAGCATGTATACAAATGTACGACGGCTAAAATCATCAACAAGCACTAAACAGTACTTACTGCCGCCAATGGACGTCGTTTCCATTTTTCCAGCCAAATCAGCGTGAATCACTTCTAGCAACTACGTTGCTCTCGAACCGCTATTTCCGAACGGCTTCCTAGATTGTTTGCCCTTACAACATGCAACACGTGCATTAATGTTTTTAGTATTGACAAACGAAATTCCAGTTACGGCTCCATTCTTCATTTTCATCAAGTCGCTGTGATTTAAATGAGCCAATCGTCTATGCCATAATTCAAGCGACTCATTCGATCTAATTGCTGCAAGCGCCGTGCCATATGTACCATCTAATCGGTACAAGCCATCTATCAGATACGCTGTAGCCAAAACGACCCCTTCTGAATCAGTTATCGCACAACCTGTGGAGGAGAAAGTGACAATTTTTCCCTTCTTTGTCAATGCACTCACCGAGAGTAGATTTGTCAACAGTTTCGGTACACACAGTACATCATGAATTCGGATATTGCTCCTATCATTATCAACTTTTGCACAAAAATCGACTGATCCAACACATTCAACCTCCATCTTCTCGTTGTTCGCCGCTAGAATAGACTCGTGCTTCCTATTTTTCGTTTCCATCACCCAATGTCTGTTCTTCGTCATATGTCTTGTACATCCAAAACCGATGTACCAGTCGTTGTCATCGAACTTCCCACTCAAAAACACTGCACTAAATGTTACTTGACCTTTTCCTTTGTCCTTAGCCTTTTTATCGGTTTTATTGTCTTTATTGTTACCCGAATTCTTGGCTTTCTCAGGGCCCTGTGTGGATTTATGACCCTTTTGTCGGCAAGTATAACAAATTAGCGTCCTTTTTCGTTGTGAACGTCCACGGTTTTTAGTAAAAAAACGCTTTATCATCACTTGCCTGTGTGTCTATCTCCTGCAACAATTTTGTTTTAACCAGATCACTTGTCAATTTCGGTACTGAATTTTCTATCGCAACTTTCATAGGATAATATTCATCAGTCAAACCACACAACAAAAACAATGCGAGCCATTCATCGCCTATCACGAGTCCGATCTCAGACAATTTGTGTGCTTTCACACAATTGGAATGCTTTCAGCACTACTCTGAACGACGACGCTTTTTATTATTTTATTTGATGCGCTGCTTTGTGTTGGTGACGATTTTGGTGTTTTGACCATATATACACGTAACCCAATTCTCATTCACCGCCTTTTGTGTTTTAAAATTTCTCAACTGACCTACCCTAACTAAATCATCGTCATCATGTCTGAATTATGTGGAAGTGCGAATTGCTCCCTAACAAGTGACCTAAATGCTGTTATGGTGATCTGCAGTGGTCTTTGTAGCAAGTCATTCCATGCCCTTTGCATTGGCTTGAGTAAAAGATCCATCGCGTACCTAAAAGATTTTAAAAACAACTTTTTGTTTTATTGTGATGAGTGCAAGGACATCACTCCGTCCCACATATTACTTGCTATTAAGTGTCTCAGTGATTCGGTCAGTAACTTTGCGGCAGAAAACAATCATGCCTTGAAATCAATGCAAAACCAATTTACAAAACCTTCTCAAATCAGTTGAAGATTTGTCAATTTCACTCGAGCAATCTGCAATCTATAACAAGACCCAATTTAGAAACTTATCCATGCACTTGGCTCAAAACAGTGACTTAATAAAACGAAATGACAAACATGACTTTAGTGAAGATTCCAAAAATTTTCTATCCCATAGTGTTAAATCAATAATAAAATCTTACATCGCCACAATAACAGACTCTTTAAGTTCTCTACGGTCTTCCCTCGATTTTCATCTTCAAAGCACATCCAGAAGCAGCGTTCCGTCTCCGCCTAATAATGATCAGTTGCTCATAAACATCATGTGCCAAATAAACGAGATAACCGAATCACGCGCGCTGTTAATCGAAATTGCTGATCACATCCGGATAACTTCCAGTAAAATCGAAGATATACCGGTGCAATCCCAGCTCCCACCGACTGCATCATACAACACCTCGATTCTTACTGAGATGCTTGAATCTGCAATTATAGAACCACCAGTAACTCCTGGATCATCTTCTCCTCCACCACAACCCTCTTCAGTAAACGATGCTACTACACCAACTCCTGAACCCACAATCTCAAGATTCGGAATCTTATGGACACTTTCGGAGTGGAACACGAGAATAAAAAAGTTGAACAATTTCAACAAAGCTGAGTCAGTTGCCTTTTTAATAAGAGGTACACTCCTTAATCGAAACAGGCTAACTAGTCTCTTCAAATCTAAATGTCAGCAACTGCCGTAAGATCTCCACCAACACCTTCAAGGTAAGCATCCCGTCAAAATATGAATGGATGTTTATGAACCATGCTTCCGACGTCATCAATCTGGGTGGATTAACCATGGAAAGAATAAAACCGAATAGAGGAAACCTCAAACATCGCAAGGATACTACCTTTACCTCAAAATCCACTAAATCTAAAAAACAGAATAATGTTAATTTTAAGTCTAACCCTATACCGAAGCCTAACTCTTCCAAAAGAAACCCAACTCCTAACAAACAAACTCCTGATACAAATTGGAGTTTTAAAGTTGGGACATTTCCTGTCTTCACTCCTCCTTCAATTCATACTGCCAATCGCGTATTAACTAAACGTTCTTCCACCGCGTCCAACTCAATTCCTAAGCGCGTATCTTTCAATCTAGATCCTCCTCCCAGTCATTTACAAACCCAACATCTCCTCATTCCACTTATACAAAAACGGCATACCCCAACTTTATTCGCTCCCATATTTTAAATCCCTCCCCATGTTCTAAGCTAGACTCCCACTCTAATACCACACCACCTTCTTTTTTAGACCCCATTCTTTTTCCAAAGGCAAAGTTAACCAAGCACCTTATCGATTCTGGGGAAGATGGCCGATATGTTCTCTCTCGTTTAAGAGACCGCAGATTATATGATAATGTTCGCTTATATCTCGCCTACCTACATGACAAGCCTGACTCTGTCTGTATCGACGGTATAACGAAAACCAATGCAATGGTTTCCATTCTGCAAGAAGGCCTCCCCACTAATCATAATGATCTGCGGCAACTTTTTATACGTTTTCATGAACAATTAGATATGACTCCTGAGGACGCGGCTAATGATCTCTCTTCTTTTGCGTCTCATGTTAGCTCCAAACGCATACTACACCTCCAGAGAACACGGTCTAGTTTCAAAAACTACCATCGCTCCTAACCCACCACTCAATTCTTTGCCGAAGCCTCCCAAATATCTGTCCCTGTATTATCAAAACGTAAGAGGATTACGAACTAAGATTTCTGCTATATATCTTAATTCGCAGATTCTGCCATACGACATCTTTGCCCTCACAGAAACCAATCTCACCCCTGATATTAAGAATAATGAATTATTTTCCCAAGACTTCGATTTACACCGTGACGATGGTCTAGATAAAGAGGAGAGTTTATATGGCCGTGGTGTACTTCTAGCTATACGCTCTCGTCTAGACCCTTTAAAAAATCGTCCACTGCATTCTTTGAATTCGTTTGCGTTAGAATTCCTATTTGCAAACGCAACCTATATATTTGTTGCTGTTATGTTCGCCCCTCTCAACCAATTCAAGGTTACCAGCTAGCTGTTGATGCAATCGACTGCATATTTAACTCTGCTGATCCCAATGACGTTGTTATTTTTTTATGTGATTTTAATCTACCTAAGCTTCTATGGACTCAGACTGATCAGTCCTACTATACTGCAACAAATCCCACCTCTGATAAAGAAAATCTTTTCATCGACCGCCTAACTGACTCTGGTCTATATCAATTAAGTGGTGTCACCAATAACATCGGCAGACAACTCGACCTAGTCTTCGCCACTGATACAGATAACTGCGTCGTTTTAGAAAGTAAACATCTGCTTTCTAAGTTGGATAGTCACCGCCCTCCCCTTTCTCTTACGCTGACATATGACAATGGTTTTAATCCCGTTTCCAATGAATATTCTTACAGTTTTAATTTTCATAGGGCTAACTTCACCAAACTGAACAACCTCCTCAGTATGGTCAATTTTAACTTTCTCTACGATAACCCTAACCTTAAGGTTAACGATGCTCTTTCATCCTTTTATACCGAAATTTTAAAATGTCTCTCCCAATCTGTGCCTTTATTACCCAAAAGGAATCCCTCATCGTCACCACCCTGGTATAATAAAGAGCTGCGATCTCTTCGTAACAAGAGAAATAAGCTCTGGTATACTTACTTAAAATCGCGTTCCGACACTGATTTCTTCTACTACCAGTCTGCCCAAATAAAATTCTCTGTGCTTTCCCAAACTCTCTATGACAACTATTTAAACCGAATGGACCACACACTCATTTCCGACCCCAAAAGATTCTTTCAGTTCATCAAAACTAAAAGCAAATCGGATAACTATCCATCATCTCTAAATTTTCTTGATAGGTCTTCGGGCGATCCCCAAATTATTGCAAATCTCTTCGCAATTTTTTTTGGCCAAGCGTTCGCCATCCATTCCCAAGAGCCAGATCATTCTTACTTTTCCTACTTAAACAGCTGCCCACAAACAACTTTGGAATCGGTGTCTATAACTTTAGAGCAAGTTAGAGATAAAATAATAAAACTCAAAGATGATTATTCTGCTGGCCCTGATTATGTTCCTCCTATATTTTTAAAGAAATGTCAAATGCATCTAGCCCAACCTCTTACAGCTCTCTTTCAGCTTTCTATCACCCAGGGATTATTTCCCTCAATCGTTTATTATTCCCCTACATAAAAAACGTAGAAAATACGATATTTCCAACTATAGACCAATTGCTAAGTTGTCCTGCATACCTAAGCTTTTTGAGAGCATTATCTATGACATAATGCTTTTCCATTGCAAATCTATTGTTTCCCTAAACCAGCACGGATTTTTCAAAGGCAGATCTACGACCACCAACTTAACGGAATTCGTATCAAGCACTTTATGTGCACTGGAATCTGGAAATGAAGTTGATGTGATTGCCACCGATTTCAGCAAAGCCTTTGATAGAATTTCTCATGATATGATCCTTCTAAAATTAAAGGCTCTTGGTTTCCAGATAAACTTTATAACTTGGGTTCAATCCTATTTAAATGAACGACTTTACTATGTTCTATTTAGGTCCATGGTTTCTGACCCAATTAAAGCCTCCTCTGGTGTCCCTCAAGGCAGCCACATTGGTCCCTTATTATTTATTTTGACCATTAATGATGTTGCTTGTATCATTAAAAATTCATACATATATGTTTACGCAGATGATATGAAGATATTTAGATATATATCATCTTCCTCAGACAGCCTACTTCTGCAGCAAGATCTAGACAGGTTTTGTACTTGGTGTCAGAGGAATTTTCTTGAGCTTAACGTCAATAAGTGTCAGACTATAACTTATACCCGTAAACGCCTCCCTAATTCACCTCGTTGCTATCTAATCTTTAATCTGCCTGTTCCCTTAGTGAACGAGTTGCGTGATTTAGGTGTTATCTGCGATAAGGAACTCAATTTCCGTTCTCACATTGATAGTATAATAAAAAAAGCCAACTCTGCCCTTGGCTTTATCAAGCGCTGGTCTAAGGAGTTTTCCAATCCTTATGTTACCAAATCACTTTACATAACCTTTGTTAAGTCTCTTCTTGAATATGCCAGCTAAGTTTGGTCACCCTACTACAGAACTCACATCCTCCGGATAGAAGCTGTTCAACGCAGGTTTTTACGGTTTGCTTTACGTGGTCTTCCCTGGGATGATAACCAAAACTTACCACCTTACACTGACCGGCTGAAACTTATAAATTTACAACCCCTTTTTATGCGCCGAAAAGTTGCCGACATTCTCTTTATCCATCAAATTTTAGTAGGTAATATCGATTGTCCTTCCTTACTTCAAATTATTTCTTTTAACACCAATCCCCGCAATCTTAGGTCTGTGCCACTTTTCCGGCTCAATCTTCACAGAATGAATTACGGACACCTGGAGCCAATGTCTAGGATGCTTCGCGAAGTTAACGATATTCTGCCTCTCTTCGACTACCATCTCAGCAAACTCTCCCTCAAGAACATACTTATTTCCACCTATTCCACCCTTTAGTTTCTAAGTGAAAATGTTAGTTTTAAGTATGTATTTGCTTGCTTAATAAATCTGTTCGAGGTTGACCCGGGCCGCAAAATCAAAATCAAATCAAAATCAGCTATCAGCTCTTTGGACAAGGCCAATCTACTTGCTGCACATTTTGCGGCCAGCTGAACACTCCCAGATTGTGCTTTATCTCCGCGTACATTTGAGTGCGTCGAATCTTCAATGAGACGAATCTACTTTCGCACTCGTGTAGTAGCAAGAGTACTTAAAGATCTCAACATACATAAATCCGCTGGTCCAGATGGTATATCTCCCCTTCTTCTGAAGAGGTGTTCTTCCTCGCTGGAAAAACCACTGCGTAAGCTTTTTCATCAATCCTACTCTTTAGGACTCTTCCCGAGCAGATGGAAAACAGCATTTGTCCAGCCCGTCCCTAAAAAAGGCGAATTTTCTTCTATCTCCTCCTACAGACCCATTGCACTTACGTCCCTTCCTTCCAAGGTCATGGAAACACTGATAAATCGTCTGCTCATGAAATATCTCGAAACACGAAAACTACTCAATGACCGGCAGTACGGTTTTCGTAGCAACAGGTCCACTGGTGATTTGATGCATGTCTCACCGAAAAGTGGAACCAAAGCGTACATCAATCTGTCGAAAGCAAGATAGTTGCACTTGATATTTCTAAGGCATTTGACAGAGTTTGGCATCAGGCTCTTTTGTCGAAAATGCGTGCATTTGGGATCGACGACTCTGTTTTTCAATGGATTAGAAATTACCTTTCGGAACGTGCAATTCAAGTTGTTTTGCACGGTTTCAAGTCTGATATTCACAAAATAAATTCTGGTGTGCCCCAGGGCTCTGTTCTGTCTCCGGCACTCTTTTTAATTTTCATTAATGATCTCTTGACGGCTACTTCTAATCCAATATATTCCTTTGCTGATGACAGTACTCTCTGCTTTTCATATTCGTTCCCGGACTCACGGTATACCCTCAAGCCCATTTTCGGACGTACTCTAAAATATCGTGATTCGTTGCTAAGCCGTACAACTCGCTTATGGAATGTCATGCCGATCTCTGTATTTCCTGGTCGTTATAACTTGCAAACATTTAAAAACAATGTACCTCGGTACCTCTCTTTTCTTCCTCCCTAAATTTCCTTTGCCCGCGCTGTGTAGAATCACCTTAAGGGTACTCAAACCCCTTGAGCGCGCGCTGATTATAAAAAAAAATATAATTTACTTGTATCGCCTGCAGATAAGCACTCTGCTTTGCAGGTAAAGCCTTGTAAATGTAAAAAAACTTTGAGGAAATAAAAAAAGAAGGATCGAAAAATAAGACTGCGAGATGAAGCAAACATAGGAGATGTAGCATAGATTGCTTACCAGCCCCGCGAAGAAATAATTAACGGCCGTCCCGCGGGGAGAGTGGTCAAAGGTCGAAGTGTACAGGGCGTGGTTTAGCTACGTAGGCGTATTCCTGGAATCGAATAATCAAGCTAGCGAATTTTCCATGCTGGTAGACCGGGCGACAGGTATCATGACAGGTATCCTTTGGCGCAACCAATAAAAAAACGCACACACAGACATTTTATTGAAACCTGTATAAAAACGCTATATACACTTAAAAACGTAAGGATATCAAATTAATGCAATAACTTCCCCATCAGGAAGTTAATAATAATAATAATAATCTATAATAAAAAATTTAGCGAAAGAAATTCAATTGAAAATATGTAAAACTAAAATTGGTTAACCTCGTAAGTTGACAGACCGTGATGGAAGAAATATTATGGCAGAAGTCAAGATTAAACCGCGAATATAATTATAAAATCTTAAATATTGTATTAACATCAAGGATACAACTGGTAAAGATGTCCACCCAGTAACGGTTCGGAAATTGTTCTACAGCTATATGATTCCACATTTTGAAACGGTGTTCTTCAACGATGAGAGCAAATTTAATTTGGATATGATGGGAAGCAAAGCATATGGAGGTAACCCAATACAACCATTATAAAAGAAAATTTAATTCCGACAATTAAATATGGTGGAGGTAATGTTTTAGTATGGCGCTTGATGTCAGCGTCTGACGTAGGCAATTTGGTAGTAATTGGTGAATTTATTGACCGAATTGAAAATTTGGATATAATCAAAGGCAATTGAAAACAATCGGCAAGCAAACTGAACTTCTTTAACCTTTCAGCAAGATAACGATCCCAAGCATCGAGCATTAATTGTGAAAGAGTGGCTGATTTACTACGCTCTAAAACAGCTTCATTCTCCACCCCAGTGATTTCAACTCTGTAGTGCATTTGTGGGATTCTCTGGAACGGCAAATTGATAACATAAAATTATAGGATCTCTCAATAAGGACGCTCGAAATTAGTTTTTGAAAATTTTGTTAAAGCAACACATTTCAAATTTGTTATGAATTGTTTAGTAGCGTATGACAAATCACCATGGAAGGTTATACTGTTAAACAAAGTCTGCAAATCATCGATTTTTTTGTTTACAAAATCAGTACTCCGTTCGAGAAATAAATCATCTTTAGTGAGACGCCCATTTTTGAATAAATGGATGTGTGCGCCAGCAAAATTGTCAGATTTGGGACGATACCAATCTACACGAGATACACCGCATTCTGAGAAAGTCACTATTTGGTGCGTATTTTGGTCTAGCGGAATCATCGGTACGTACTTCTTCCAAAACGAAACTAACATTGTCAAATCCGCCAACGGCGAGCGCTACAGATCGATGTGAAGCAACTTCTTGTGGTCTAAACTGGATAATATGGATACCGACATGTGGCTCGAACTGGACAGCGCTACGCCCAAAACAATGCATGCCACGATGGACATTTTGCCCGACCGATTTGAGGGCATGATTATCTCGTACGGCCTCCTTTGGATCTGTCATAAATCGCAGAATTATACGAACGGCATTCAGCGTTTGTCCCAAATATATGGGACAATAATCGAAAATTGGACCTCTGGAATACGTGTCACCAATCAAAGCCGAGATAAAAATGATCGCCGTGTTGCGGTTAATTGAGTTCATCATTGATATGTGGTTCCAACAATATGGTGTCACATGCCACACAGCTGGCCAAACAATTGATGTATTGATAATTGATCTATTGGTAATCGTGTAATCTTGAGAAATGGTCCGGTCGACTGGCAACTCGCCCATGCGATTTAACACCGTTGGATTTCTTTTTATGGGCCTGCGTTCAGTTGTTGGTTTATGCCTACAAGCCAACAACGTTAGAGGGGTTCAGGAACAATATCGAACGCGAAATTGCCAACGTTCCGGCCAATATGTGTGGAACAGTGGTGTAAAATTGGCCCCGAAGAATGGATCGCTGAAAATGTGCTCGCGGTGATTATATGAACGAGATCGAATTCCATACTTAAATTTGATATGTGTACTACTAGATGTAGGTCGATATCTCAATTATGCTATGTTTTATTTAAATACATACATACATATGTAACCGAAAAACCCGATATTTACATTTAAAAACCGAGTAACACAAAAGATCCCATAGCAGCTTTAACTCATGAGTGGTCGCAAATTCTAGCAGAAGTAACCCAAAGCCTAGCTAATTCAATGCCAAACAGAATGAAGGTTGTCATTGCTGCAACAAGTGGGCCAACTACAATAAGTACTAAAGTACTGTTGTGCGTACACTTTTGTTTTTTTTTTTTTTTTTGATTTTTGAATTTTGAAATATAATAATATATAAATACATATAATGTATATGAGATATAAAAATTTCTAATTGTTAATTTGTAAGTTTGGAAGTGTTTCTCCATGGTTTTGGTGAAATTCTAGGGTGTACGTAGACTTATGCTCCCCACGTATGTTACGTTCATTTGTTTACATTAGGAAAGCGATAGTGGAAAAGCAGACTAATCAAATTAGCCAGTTTTGCCTATTCAACGAATATTCTCGGTATTCAATACAAAAAGCAATGGAACTTCAAGATCCAACCGAGGTTTGAGGAAGAGGTCGAACGAAAATGATTAAATCATTTAAATGTAAGATCAGCACACACTAACGATTTAATTAAAAAGCGTGACTGTAGAATTGTATAATTACGTCGAATTTAGCCCATCCTAAAAGTGGTGCAGTAACAATACAGATATGTGGAATAAAGATGTAGCATTGGATGTAATTACACCGATTACATATTAAAAGAATTTACATATAAGTAGAATCTAATTTTACTAATTGAATATATGTCTTCATACTTTGTATTGTGGGTCTCCTTCAAAACTGTTATTGTAAACAACTGTAAATAATTGAAATAAATAATTTCAGATGTAAATCGTTCCCAAAATTTATAGTTTATATCACAGTCATAATGATCTTTTACCCGTAGCTACGAGTCATTTATATCTATGGAAATAAACATAATGTATGAACGATGTTTGTGATCAAGCGTTATAAATATTCTTCAGGAAGAAATTGCTGTTTGTTTTTTTAAATTTGTTAACTTCTTCACTAATTATCAAATGACTACGATTAACCACATTCCTATTCTTATAATATAAGTGATTATCGAATTATTTCTTATAAAAAAATCATACACATTTATTAAAAGCGAATGGTACCCATGCAAGCCATTAACATTCAAGGTGTGGTCAGACGCAATTTTCTTACTCATTCGCAAATATAATAGCTTCAACTATATGAAAACATGTGAAAATTCTACTTACGTACACAAAATGTGTAGATGAAAAAATTGTATGGCTTTAGTTGAAGCACAATAAACGTTGTAAAAAAGGAAAATAAAATTAAACTAAAAATAAATAACAAACAAAATCTTCAATTGCAGAATTTTAACACACCGTCCTGATGAATCAAACAATTCAAATACAATTTCTGACAACTGGTCTGACATCAGAAAGATTTCGGGTAATTAATGAATAGGGTTCCCACTCTATATACTTTTCGAATTAAGGAACGTATTCACCGTGCACTTGTTCATTTCATATTCTACTTATAAATATATATTTTGAATATTTTTATTTTGTTTCGGGGCGTATTTATTTGGCTGTCATTTTGGTTTTAATGTTAATACTTTTAAATATTTTCTTTAGATAATTGTTCGATTCTGCATTATTTATAGAAAAAATGGTTAACATATTCTTAAGTGGGGTACAGATCATTTGCTAATGATTGACCCCCAGCAGGCATGTTGATTTATTACCACATTAAATTCGAATGTTGTTTTCAGCTGCTCAATTGTTTTTGGCTTATCCAAAAAGACTTTACTTTTCAAAAAAAAAAAAAACCAAGGAAACAAAACTAATTACGCGATTTATGATCTTATGATCTAGTTGGCCAGTTAATAACACCATTACGTGGAATTAATAGACCCAGAAACCTAGACCGCAATAGCTCAATGTTTTCGCGTTTTGTGTGACCCGTAGCTAAATCCTATTGAAAATAAAGATCTTCTGTTTTCATTTCTTGAATTTGAGGCCACAAAAAATCTTCAATCATTTGTCTTTAGCGCTCTCCATTAACAGTAACAGCTCTTTCAATTGTATCTTCGAATAAAAATGGACCAATGATTCCACCAGCTCAAAAGGCCAATTTTGTATGTTTCCGAATCCATCCAATGTGAAATGAGCTTCATCACTAAGGATGTTTTGCGTGCTGGCTTCAAATCGAATGTTCATTGAATTGTACCTGAGTCTACTTCACAAATGTCAAAGATGATATAAAAAGGCAGCGTTCAAGAATTAGTCACTTTTATAAATAGCGGCATTTTGTGCTTGGAATTAGTTGTTTGGAATTAGTTTTTTATTAAAAAAAATGTTTTTGTGGGTATAAATGATAGAACTTATTCTTTTCAATACAATTAGTTTCTTTAACACAGTTACAAATCACAATCCAATCGTTTTTCTCAACCACTTTTACTTTACTTTATCTTTTAGCTCAACCACTTAATCAATCCCTTAATTCATTCTTCAAATTCACTTCGTGAACTAACTTACATACCTTGCAGATGCTAATTTTTATACTCCAATGACATATTTCGAAAACAATCTGTGTCATCCACCGTTCCACACAATTTACCATTTTGCTAGAAAATTCGATTCCATTCACCAATGAGTGATGCTTCTGCCATCGAAATCTTCTGCTAATCAAACATAGATGGCGCTGTTCACATTCAGATATCAAGCTGCACTCCCCTTAATACTATTCGTCGTTCCCTTGAAATGACACATTCTACCTAAATGCACCACCTTCAATTTTCCACGATCCCCACCTTATGGAGCGTGTTATCACCTTATTGGAACTTCCCAGTCCCACAGAGGACTATATAGCTACACCGGATCTCCTGCGTTGAAGCCGAACGATTTCTCTTTGATGTCGTACCTAGTTTTCATGCGGTTGCCCGCTAGCTTCATCTTTTCTCGGGTGTTTTCATGCAACTTACGAATCCTGCTGCGCAAGTCATCCACGTAGTCGTTTACCTCCTTGGCCTCTGTAGATGAAAATCCGAATTTCGTTTCGCTTGGCAACCATTAAACTATGTAGCGCGCTTCGGCAGGCCATTAAAAAGAGGGGTATATGTCGATCCAATTTACTGGCAGTTACTGACGACCTTGGATAGATGCTCATTCAAGATTCGATTGAATTCGCTCGACCATTCCATCATATTGTAAAATGTTTGTGTGGGTGCAAATGATAGAACTTATTCTTTTCAATACAAATCCCTTTATTCAGTACAGTTACAATTCACTATTTAATTGTTTCTCTCAATACAATCCAATTTCTCAACCGCTTATACTTTTCTTATCTTTTACTTAACCCATCATCACTTCTCCTAATTAACACTTCAGATTTCACTTTAGAACTCCTTGCATACCTTGGGGATGCTGGTATTTATACTTCGAGAACAATCCTCGCCATCCAGCGTCCCATACTACGATGTATTCGAGTAGGTAATCAAATGCGAACTGACTGATTCTCTTTATTTCATCTTCTTTCTTTTGTCTTAATTCTATTTTACATATTTCTATTAACTACGAGATGGCGCTATGTTACAACTCTCCCATTAAGTTGAAAAGTTGTATTTGAAATATTATAATAATAATAATCATAAGAAAACAAATTTTATAAGAATTGAAGAATTTCAATATCTTAGGATCATCACGACCGACAAAAATTTAAGATTATTAGTTTTAATTTACATCTTAATATTTTCCATGTTTTTTGTTTTTTTTTTCAACTAATTGTACATATTCTTTTTATTACAATATAGTTATGGTAGTTATAGCTTATAATTTATACGTTTCAAACACCTTAAATTTCTCTTAGTGTTTTCTTCCCGTGCAACGGGTGCATCCGCCTGCTCATCCCCCCTAACTGTTGCTGAGGCAATCGGAGCCGACATTGTCCCGCCTACTGGTGTCTTAAATTCTTTGCAATCCATATCGTAACCAGATGATTCGGTCGTTGTCATTTGGCGTACCACGACTCATTTGGTTCACATGCCGTTTTATTACTTTATTATTTCTAGTTAATATGCAACGATAAGCTCGTGGTCCTAAACGTTTTGTAACGGCAGCTTTTTGCCAACACGCTTTGTTTGGATTCGAATAATCGCGCACAAAAATATTTTCGCCGTTTTTAAATTCAATATTTCTCGCCCCTTTATGGTTTTTGATATTCGATAACTGGCTCTCGACAATTTTGTCTTTTACTAAAGGTGGTCTAAGCAGGCTAAAACGATTTTTTAGTTCTCTACCTAATAGTAACCTCGCTGGTGTCTCTCCTGTTGTACAATGCTTAGTGCATCGATAATCAAATAAAAACGTATCTATAATCTTTTCTATGTTTTTCTCTTCACCTTCCAATAATCTAGCCGAAACTGCCTTTTTGAACGTTTTAACAAAGTTTTCCGCTTGCCCATTGGTAGCAGGGTGACCTGGAGCTGTCAAAATATGCCTTATATTATTTTTCGTCAAAAATGTTTGGAATTCTTCCGACGTAAACTGACGTCCATTATCACTAACCAGCGTATCCACCAACCCAAATCGGCAAAAAATTTCGCGTAACCTAGCAATTGTGAAACTAGTCGTAATATCTTTAGTTTTAAAAACTTCTACCCATTTAGAAAAAGAATCTATTATTATAAAAAAATAAAATTGCTTGATTGGTCCGGCAAAATCGACATGGATTCGCGACCATTCTGATTCGGTAGGCACCCAGGGAATAAGCGAGCATTTTTCAGGACTTGGCTGGATAGTTGTACATGGTACACAATTGGCTATTAACCTTTCGATACATTGGTCCAATTTAGGCCACCAGACAAGCGAACGTGCTAACGCTTTTGTTTTAACGATGCCTAAATGTGAACGATGTAACTCTGCTAAAACCGCATTACGTAATTTCGATGGTATAATTACTCGGTAACCCCATAAAATGCAGTTGTATTCCACCGAAAGCTCGTCTTTTCTATTACGAAATGAAACAAAATCCTCCCCTTCCAGCATGTCTACTCTGCCCCTGTGAATTGCTTCCATCAACTTTGATAAAATAGGATCTCGCCGGGTTTCCTTTGATATTAATTTAAAATTCAAGTTTAACTTATTATCTACTTGGATGTAACTAACATAGTTGACTTCATTGTCGTCTTTCTCCACTTTTCGTTGCGGCAAACGAGACAAATGGTCTGCAAAATTTTCAGAAACTTTAATGTACCGCATGCTATAATTAAATCCGGACAAAATAAAAGCCCATCTTTGCTTTCTGGCGGCCGCCATTACTGGTAGCCCTTTGCCCTCACCAAATATTGCCAAAAGTGGCTTGTGGTCCGATTCTAAAATGAAGTGGTTGCCTAGCAAATATTGCTTTAATTTAGTTACACTGAAAACAATTGCTAATGCTTCCTTCTGAATGGTACTATAGTTTCGCTTTGCTTAAGTAAGTGCTCTTGAAACAAACGCGATTGGCTTATCGAAACCCTCTATAGACCTATGTGACAAAATACCTGCTACGGCTACATTCGATGCGTCTGTAGATAAAACTATTGGCTTCTTGGGATCAAAATGAACTAGGACTTGGTCTGACGTCACTTCTTGCTTCAACAAAGCATAAGCTTTTTGACATGTAAATTTTATATCCTTCCTAAGCAACTCATACAATGGAGCCATTTTATGTGCAAAGTCTGGAATAAATTTTGAATAATAATTCAACATTCCCACGAATGCTCTTAATTCAGATACATTTTGTGGTACAGGAGCCTCTAAAACTGCGGCGATTCTATCCTTATTCTTACTCAACCCATTTCGATCAATGTTAAAACCCAAATATGAAACTCTATCCTTGAAAAACTCACACTTCCTAGCATTAAGGCGAAGCCCCACTGCTTCCAATTTTGTCAACACTACCTCTAATGTTTTCACATGCTCATGAAAATTAGCTCCCGTTATTACGATATCGTCTAAATAGTTAACTACATTTGGAATACCACGCAAAACGTTCTCTATGGTTTTCTGAAAAATAGCAGCTGCTGGCTTTACACCAAAAGGTAAACGCGTCATTTTGAAAATACCCATATGAGTACTCCAAGCACATAACAATTGCGACGACTCGTCCAGAATTAATTGGTTATAAGCGTTTGACAAATCCAATTTCGAGAAAAAATCTCCTCTTAGCGAAGAAAACAATTCTTCTATGCGCGGTAAGGGATATTTAACATCTACTAGAAACTTATTTATTGTGGATTTGTAATCCCCACAAATGCGAAGCTCTCCGTTTTTTTTAACTATGGGAACCAACGGTGTACCCCAATCTGCATTGTCCACCTGCACTAATACACCCTTCTCTACTAACTCTTTTAACTGATTTTCTATTTTTGCTCGCCATGCCAATGTCACTGGCCTTGGCTTACAGAAAACAGGCTTAATATTCGCGAGTAATTCTAACTTTACTGTATTTACTTTATATGAACCCAATTCTTCTTTAAAAACACTATAAAACGGTTTTTTTATGCTAGCCACATACTCGTTTACATTATATACAGAATTTATTTGTGAAATCCCGATATCGAACAAAACCATAAAATCGCGTCCCAAAATAGATGGACTACGCGTGTCTATTACTACTAGTCGTAAAATTTTTGATTGTTCGCGAAATTTAATTATTGCAGTAAACTCACCCGTTACTTTAATGCGGTCGCCGTTGTATGAGCAGAACTCGTCAAAACATGGTTGCAGACAATTTTTGTCGAAATATTTGTCGAAAGTCGTTTCAGAAATTAAGGAAACAGCCGCACCCGTGTCCAGAACAAAATTGAGTCGGATCCGGTTGACCTCCACTGCCATAGTAAATGGATGAGCAGGCGGATGTCCACCTGATATACTGTAAATTGAAAATTCATTACTAACGTCATCCACACTATTACAATTACTTTGCTTAAATTTTGAAACCTCCACCACGTTGATCTGCTTACTGCTGCATACACTCGCCAAGTGTCCCACTTTGTTGCAATTATGGCAGGTACTGTACTTGTACCGGCACTTTTCACTGGCGTGATTTTTCCATCCACAATGTGCGCACCTTCTTTTGCCTTTGTTGTTCTTGTTGCTGTTCGTCGCGTGCTTGTTGTAATTGGCCATTTTGTTGCTATTTGTCCCCGCTTCGATGTAGCTGTTCTTTTTCGTGCCACGATGCTGACGATTATGAAGATAGTTAACCTCACTGCAGTACGTATTTTTTGCATGAATTCTCGCTTCTGCCATAAGCGCCTTTTTTAACGCATCCTCTAACTTTAGACTTTCCTCTTCTTCGCACAATCGTTCGAAAATGCTTCCTTCCAAACCGGTCACAAATTTATTTAGCACGAACGAATCTAACTGCACACCAAATTTGCACACCATCGCTAGCTTTTTAACTCTAGCGAACCACGTTGCGACCCATTCGCCCTCCACTTTTCTCGCGTCAAAAAAATTTCTGCGTTCGCGGAAAATTATTACTGGAGGCGAATAATGCCGTTCCAACAACGTACACAGGCTTTCGTACGGTTTTGATGCCGGTAATACCGGATTACACAACTCTCGGAGTAACCCATATGCTTCCAGGCCCACAGACTTTAACAACACCGATCTTTTTACACGATCATCGTCACACGCGGCTTCCACAAAATGCGAATTTAATACCTCGTTCCAGTTTCTCCAGTTATCCATTCCTGGTCTGAATTCACGTACTCCTGTCGATATCGACGCTACTCCAAACAAACTCTCATTTGCTGGGTTAATTGTGTTGTCTGCGTTCGCCATTATAATTATTTTGTTGAGTTTGAAAAAATGACTACCACACTCCACAATGATATAAAATACCAATCTTTTAATTTTCTTTGTTGAAATCAACACGTTTCGCTTTATCAAAAAAAAATCTAGACGTCGCAGCTCACATTTAAGTGATTATCACATTGCTCCCTCCCTACAGTTGTTCGTCCCGAATAACTTCGTCATTCAGCATCCCGTTGAAATGACACATTCTATCCAAGTGGACCACTTTCAATTTTCCTCGATCCCCACGCTGGATCCAGTAGCAACGTCATTAATGCGGGTTATCACCTTGTATGGACCTTCCCAGTCCTGTTGCAATTTTGGTGATTTGCCTTTCTTACGCTGAGGATTATACAGCCAGACCAGACCTCCTTCGTTGAAACCAGAAGATTTCGCCTTGATATCGTACCTAGTCTTCATGCGGCTGCTTGCTAGCTTCATCTTTTCTGTGGTGTCTTCATGCAATTTGCGAACCCTGCTGCGTAAGTCATTCACGTAATCGTTCACCTATTTGGGCTCCGTCGGTGGGGATTCGAATTTTTCTTCACTTGGCAACCGAATTGTTTGACCAAATAAGATCTCGGATGGTGTGTGCCCTGTTGAGCTATGGACCGCGTTTCGGTAGGCCATTAAGAAGAGGGGTATGTGTCGATCCCAATCCCGCTGGCAGTTGGTGACAACCTTAGCTAGATGCTCATTCAAGGTCCAATTGAATCGCTCGAACATTCCGTCAGATTGAGGGTGTAGTGGCGTTGTCCTTGTCTTTCTTATTCCCAAATATTGGCATATTTCCTGGAAGACTTTTGATTCAAAGTTTCGCCCTTGATCAGAGTGCAACTCCATTGGGACCCCAAATCTGCTCACCCAGTTGTTGACTATCTGTACGGCTACGGTCTTAGCCTCTTGATTTGGGATGGCAAACACTTCCGGCCACTTACTGAAGTAATCCATGACTACGAGAGTATATCGGTTTCCATTAAAGGTTTCGGGAAACGGCCCAGCGATGTCGATGGCTATTCGTTCGAGTGGTGCTCCAACATTGTATTGTTGCATTCGTCCCGGTGGCTTTACTTTTGGGCCCTTAGTAGCCGTATACTCTATGCACTTTTTGCACCAATTTTCGGCACCTTGTTTATCGTTAAGCTAAGAGAAACGCTCCCTTACCTTTTACAACGTCTTGATTATTCTCAAATGTATTTCATGGAATACTTGGATGACTCCGGACCGTGGCACGATTAGCTGCATATGCGATGTTGTTCTATCTGCACTTTCCCATTTTCTCTTTAGTAAACTATTTTCCACACAAAACGAGTCTCACTGTGCCCAATATTCCTTCAGAGTTTGGCTCCGGTCTGATATCTGTTGCTAGCTTGGTCTTTCCTCGTGTTTCTTCCAGGCCAATATTGGCTCGATGTCATTATCGCCTGATGGGAGGAACGAATTTCATCTGTACTCCAACCCTCTACTGGATCAGTCCTGTTCATTTGGATAGTGATCTGTTCTTTCGTTTCTTTACGGTTGCAATGTTCACATTTGACTCCACAAGGTCGCCGAGAGAGAGCATCAGCATTTGAGTGGAGTTTTCACTTGCGATGTTGCACTTCAAAGTCGTAGCCCTGCAACTGCTCGATCCATCTTGAAACTTGGCCTTCGAAGTTCTTAAATTGGAGTAGCCATTTTAGAGCTGTAAGGTCTGTTCGAAGAATGAACTTATGTCCGTAGGGGTACTTATGGAAATGCTTCGTAGCCAGAATTAAAACCAGAAGCTTGCGCCGAGTTACGCAGAAGTTCCGTTCAGGTCTGGAGAGTACTTTGCTGTAATATGCAACTACTTTCTCTTGGCCATCATGAACTTCGGAGATCGCTCCTTCGACTCCAACATTGCTAGCGTCTGCGTCCACGATGAACATTTTTACGAATTTTTTTCTTGCTTGCATTTCGTCAGCAAGCCGCTTATAAACAGGGCATCCTCTAAAGAGGCAGGATGCCCAGCCTTCTTGCAAAGAACGCAAGACAACTGCTCTTTTGTTGCTTCTTTTTGCACACGACAACTACCCGGCTCGTGCTGTTCTTGGGACTTTACGCACCTATATATTATGCTGCAATTCGAATCAGCATAGCCAAATCTTTGGCACCTACGACATTGAAGGACGTCGCTTCTTCGAATTGTTTCAAAGGAGACAGTGTGTCCCGTAATGTGCCGTATTTCCCGGAGTTTCTGAGCATTACTCTCCGGGGATAGCTGTACCAATATAAGAGGTAGGGTTCTATTTTGCGCTTCTGGAACGTGCCGTGATGTACCTGAAGGTTCCCTTCAATTTCAGATTTTCGGTATTAAGACTTTGAAGTTCAATTCTTCTGGGCTGAAGCTTGCGCTGAGGCCCTTTAACAAAACAGTTTTTAGTTTATCTTCCCTATGAGTGTATGTGAAGAATTCTGATTTTGTTTCGTTAAGAATTTCTTTAACTACCATATGATCTTTTTTATTATTTAATTTAGCAGAACAATTATTACTACCTATGTTTTTAATTAGAAAATTAACTCGTCCGAGTTTTTGGTCCAACAGCTTGCTGATGTCACGACTGTCTTCTTTGTATATTTTTATTGGTGGCACCTTGTTTTTCATATTACTGTATTCGCCGTTTTATTTTGTGTGCCAATAATATTGTTGTTGTTGCCTGGCGTTCTTATTGTTCTCTCTTGGTTTTTTTTCCTTCTTGTCTCCACTAGTATGCTGATCGAAGCTGGTTCATTGTACATTGCTTGTGTGTTTATCGGGAAATTTCCGGTGTTTGAGTCGAGGAGTGCATATGAATTACTGCTCTCCGTTGTCACTTGTTTCACTTGTGTTTTGTTTTTTGCTCGTTTGCGTCTCACTTTGGTGTATGAATCGTCTGTGTCACTAAAAGTATTTTGTTTTTTTTTTTTCAACTCTACTATCTCTTTCGTGAGTTGACTTATTATCAATAGAGCATCTTCATATTCTTTACGCAGATAGAAGTGGATTCCATTTCTCCCCCCGCAGGGGGATTCATCTTTTTTCCTTCTTTTTTTTATGATTCACTTAAAGTTTTTAATTTTTTTTTTCTTCCAAATTGATTTCAATTGTAATATACATATACATATATTGTAAATGTTCACTTTTTGAATTTGTGTCCTATAATTGTTCACTGTTTTTTTTTTTATTTTTTTTTTATTATCACGCACTTGAGTCTCAACCTTCTGCCTCCGACTCTTGATTGTCCGCGATTTGTCTTCTAAACCCGAACTGGTTGCTACAAAAGACATTAAACTTTTCTAGAAACGACAAAATGCGAACTTTAAGCAGTTTTTCAAAGATCTTAGAAAAAGTGAAAAGAAGAGAAATAGGCCTATAATTCTTCTGTTTCATTTTTTAAAGAGAGGTACAACTTCAGCACATTTCAATTAGAGCCCTGCATGAGTGGAGTCAAACTTCAAATAACTCATCTCATTTAAAAATGATTCTCAATGAATATATGTCTCATTTTATGAGACAGAATGAATCGTGTGATTTGAAATGATTCAGTCTCATTCAGATTAATTTTTATGTCTTTCATACCTCACAGTTTGTGATTCGAACAGTAACTGCAGTAAGGAGTTATTTTTCGTGTGGTGTGATTCATTGTGATTCACTGTGATTGCATTTGATTCGTTGTTTTGAAAGACGGTTGGAGAAAATAATAAGTGGGAATGGAAAATACGCAGCACGTAATGAATATATGTACATATTCTTAAGGAATATGTTTACTTAAAGAAAATAATTTTAGAAAAGTAACATTTAATGAGATGTTCAATTTTAATACTGAAAACTTGCAATTTTAAGAGTTTAATAAAGAAAAAACACATAATAAAAAAAACTTACGCCTTTGGTTTTAGAGCGTGATTTTATGAATGAACAATAATTTGTAGTTGTTGTTTGTTTTTTTTGTGGGGTTTAATTTGGTGCTTATGCTCTGAAACTTTTTTATCGTAAAAGTTTTGAGTGTAGGTATAATACAATAAAAAGGATTTTCTGTGTGTATTCAGTTAACATTTTCATAAAATTAGTGTATATGAAAAGAAAATACACTAATTAAGAATTACAACAAAAAATAATAATACAGAATCTCCGGGTTAATTTTTGCATGACACTTTTTTTCTACTTCCTACTTCAATTACAAAAGATTAAAGTTTCCTAGAATTCCTGAATGAAGTTTTTTGAATTTTACGACCTAATTGCCAAATCCTCATTCGTTCCTTCATATTTTTATGAGTGGAAGTAAATATAATTAATTCGCCTAATCATTATCCTTTAATTATAATGTAATAAAGCACATAATATTAAATTCAATATACCCTAGCTTCCAAAATCTTAAACTAAAAAAACATTTTTCGCTTCCGGAAGTAATAAACAATAAAAAAAAAACTGTCGTAATAAAGCGCAACAATTAAGAAAAAGGAAATTTCAAAAATATATGCGGTTTCCTTCTATATATACATAGTAAATACTCACAATTACTCCATTCTCGTTTCTAGTGAAATATCGCAAAAAAATACATTTTCGTTAAGTTTGTGCCTTCTTAATAAATTAATATGTAACATATACATACATATACATATGTACATATGTACATATGTTGCTTTTAAATAAAATGCTGCAACACGTAGAGAACAATCAAAATCAAAAAAAAAATAATACAAAAAACCCATTTCAATAGGAGTACATGATTTACTGTGATTTACTGTGAGTGAATTAATACCGCACATTCTATTGTAGATCAGGAAACATGATCCACACGAGTCATAGGAAACTAATGATTCATTCGGATTCATTCATAAGCAATGAGTGATTTGTGTTCATAGCACACTATATGATTCATTAACGTGGTAGTTGTGTGTGGAAATTCGTAGATCTGCTGTGAGTGGTTTCGTTTTTTTTTTTGCATATTCACCGAGCAAATTAAATTTGTTGTTTTTGCAAAGTAATTGCACGTTCAGTAATTGTTCAAAAAACAGCTTGCGCTTCGAATCAAACAAGAATAACAAATGAACGACAGCCAACCGAGTGGTCAGGAGTCACAAGCACCCAAAGTGCCAGTGAGTTTGTGTGCGTCGCCCCCATCAAGCCGGACACTAGACACTGTCGCCCCTCTCCGAGTGAATTGCACAATAATTGTTAATAGCTCTTGAATAGTGGACGTTTTGCCTTTGTGAGCATTGAAAATTGAATAGAACCTGAAAGGAGCGAAGGATTTGTGCAAAATTCGCAGTCGTATAGTGCGTGCATTGAGTAGGAGTAAAGGAAGAGCTTCTATAGCATCAGCCGGAATAAAAGGAGGAAGGCAGAAACACCATAGCCCATACGTCGGAGCGAGCGACGTAGAACAAAATTGATTCAAAATCGTTCCTGGTGCCGCCCAATGTCTAGTACTGAATTACTCGATAATTCCGTTGAGCCCCCAGCCGCCAAGAAGCGGAAGCTGCTTGCGAACGAGCAGGCAAAGGCCACAGCCAGAGTAGCCGCGGATCAAAGCACAACAACGACAACCACAGTGCCAGTACCAGCACCAGCACCAACCAGCTGTAGCAGCAGCACCAGCAGTAACAATTCGAAGGAAAAAATTGCAATTGTTGCAGATACTACTCCAACCCCAACTCCGTCGAAATCAAGTCCAACATCAACCTCCACCAATAAGACATCAGCTACTAACCAGCATTGTTGGCGAAGTATCGTCATCCTCTTCTGTTTCGTTAAATTCTTCAGCGAAAGCAGCGCAATGAGTGTCGTCGTCGCCGTCATCGTCTTCTTCGGCCATTTCAAGCATCAACACCAGCACCAGCAAGACGATTAATAGTAGTGCGAGTGCCAACAACAATATTAGCAGCACAGGCAGTAGCAAAGGCAGTACTTGTGCGGCCAACGTTTCATCATCTTCTTCAAGAGGAGTAACCACAGTAGGAAAGGATTCGGGAGCAGCAACCCAAGCATCAGCATCAGTAGCATCAACAACAATGACAAACAGTGGAAATACCTCTGGAGCTGATATCGATGAGGCACTCTACTTGTACGTTCTCGGTCACGATGCAATGCGTCGCATGGCCAATTCGGATATTCTCGTCTCTGGATTGGGTGGCCTCGGCCTGGAAATCGCCAAAAACGTCATTCTCGGCGGTGTGAAATCGATCACTCTACACGACAAGCTACCTTGTACCATCCGTGATCTGTCTACACAGTTCTATTTGAGTGAAGGAGACATTGGAAAGAATCGTGCAGAAGCTTCTTGCAGTCAGTTGGCAGAATTAAATAACTACGTTCGCACTATAGCCTATACAGGCGACTTTACTGAAGATTTTCTACGGCAATTCCGTGTAATTGTGCTTACGAATTCGAACGTTGAGGAGCAACAGAGAATCGCAAAGTTTGCCCATGACAATGGTATTGCTCTCATTATTGCTGAGAGTCGTAGCTTGTTCGCGAAAATTTTCTGTGATTTCGGCGAAAACTTTACCATTTTCGATCAAGATGGTGTACAGTCATTGTCGACTATGGTAGCAGGAATCACGAAGGAAACAGAGGGAGTTGTAACATGCTTGGATGAAACGCATCATGGTCTTAATGATGGAGATTATGTTACTATCTCTGAAGTTCAAGGAATGACCGAATTGAATGGTTGCCAGCCAATCAAGATCAGTGTTCTTGGACCGTATACGTTTAGTATTGGCGATACAACTGGATTCAGTGAGTACATCCGTGGTGGCATCGTTACACAGGTAAAGATGCCAAAAACCATCAATTTTAAACCTTTGGCCGAAGCAGAAAAAGAGCCAGAGTTTGTCAACTCGGACTTTGGTAAATTTGATCATCCAGCTACTTTGCATACAGCGTTTGCTGCATTGCATAAGTTCATTGAAGAAACTGGCGATTGTCCACGTCCATGGAACAACGAAGACGCTCAGAAATTCTTACAGTTGTGCAAGTCTGTAAATCCAGATATCAATGAAAAACTGGTGCTAATCTTCTCGAAGATCTGCTCTGGCAATTGCTGAACCCTATTGATGCAGCAATCGGTGGTGTCTTCGCTCAAGAGGTGCTTAAGGCTTGTAGTGGAAAATTCACTCCAATATTCCAATTCTTGTACTACGATGCTATAGAATGTCTGCCAGATGAGGACCTCGATGAAGCAGATGCTCAACGAACAAGCTCACGATATGACGCACAAATTGCAATCTTTGGAAAGAAATTCCAAGAGAAACTCGGCGACATCAAATATTTCATCGTGGGCGTAGGTGCCATCGGCTGCAAACTGCTCAAAAACTTTGCCATGGTTGGAGTTGGTGCGGGAAAAGGTGAAATCGTTATCACCGACATGGATCTCATTGAAAAATCAAATTTGAACAGGCAATTCTTGCCCAAAAGACGTGCAAAAATCAAAAGCATTAACTGCAGCTGCAGCTATTAAACGCATGAACAATGATGTTAAAGTGACAGCATATGAATTGTGTGTAGGAGCTGAAACCGAAAAGGTATTCTCCGAAGAGTTCTTTGGTAAATTGGATGATGTAGCCAATGCATTGGACAATGTCGATGCTCGTATTTACATGGATCGCAAATGTGTCTTTAATCGTATTCCATTGGTTGATTCTGGAACATTGGGTACCATGGGAAATGTCCAAGTAATTGTGCCATTCCAAACGGAATCTTATAGTTCGTCACAAGATCCACCAGAGAAGAGTATACCAATTTGTAACGTTGAAGAGTTTCCCAAATGCCATTGAACATACTCTACAATGGGCACGTGATGCATTCGAGGGAGTATTCAAGCAAGCAGCAGAGAACGCTTCCCAGTATATAACGCATTCTGGTTTTTTTGAGAGAATTTTGAAGCTGCCCGGCATACAGCCCTTGGAAATTTTGGAATCTGTTAAGAAAGCTCTTATCGATGACAAACCAAATGATTTCGCTGACTGTGTCAAATGGGCTCGTCACCATTGGCAGGAACAGTACTCCAATCAGATCAAGCAGCTGTTTTATAATTTCCCACCAGATCAGTTAACCTCAAGTGGTCAACCATTCTGGTCCGGACCGAAACGTTGTCCAGAGCCGCTAACATTCGATGTCAACGATCCCTTGCATTTAGAAAACATTTACGCAACTGCAAATCTCAGGGCTGAAGTCTATGGCTTTCTACAAGTCCGTAACCGACAAACTGTTGCTGATCTTGTTTCACAAGTTCATGCACCCGAATTTAAGCCACTCTCTGGTGTTAAAATCGAGGTAAATGAAAATACTGCTGCCAACAATCAATTTGACAATGATAGCGAAGCGGACCAACATCGTGTTAATAACATTCTCACCGAACTAACTGCTTTGGGTAAATTAAACTTCAAAATTACACCTCTGGAATTTGAAAAGGACGACGATAATAACCTCCACATGGACTTTATTGTGGCATCATCAAATCTACGTGCCTCCAATTATAATATTGCCCCAGCTGATAGGCACAAGTCAAAGTTAATCGCTGGAAAAATTATTCCAGCCATTGCCACAACGACATCGGTTGTTTCCGGATTTATTGTTTTAGAAGTTATTAAGCTTTTGCATGGCCAAAAGCCACTTTCCAAATTCAAGAATGGTTTCATCAATTCCTTTCCTCGGTTTCTCGGAGCCTCTACCAGCCGAGAAGTACACCTACTATGGCAAAGAGTGAAACCTATGGGATCGATTCGAAGTTAAAGGCGAGCTAACTCTACAAGAATTCCTCGACTATTTCGAACATCAGGAGAAACTTAAAATAACAATGTTGTCGCAGGGTGTCTCTATGTTGTATTCATTCTTTATGCCGAAGGCTAAATGTGCTGAGCGCATGCCTTTGCCAATGACCGAAGTTGTACGTCGAGTATCGAAAAAACGTATTGAACCACACGAAAGATCGTTGGTCTTTGAAATCTGTTGCAATGATGAGAATGGCAACGACGTAGAAGTTCCATATGTGCAATATACCCTGCCTTAAGCAGATTTGTTGTTTTCTTTTCATTAATATGTCTTTTTTTTAAACTAACTGCGCATATTTTTTACATTTCAATATCATTTTAAATAACTCGATAATGAACGATTAAGAATTGAGACATATACGTACGAGTATGTAGGAGCAGATGATGAACGTTGGTTGGAGAAAATGAAGTCAATAGTTTTGCGTTTGGAATACTTTTCGATTCGATAATAAAATTCAAAGTATTTTATTTGTTTCTTATTTTTTACTACATCGCGTTCTATTAAAATAATATAAATATAAACAATATATATATAATAAAGATATAATCAATACAAAATTTAAACTCAAAAATTCATATTTTACTGTGGTAGGATTAATGAATCTGAATCAGTGTGAATGAGTTGACTACTGTGCACAGTACTTTGACTCCACTCATGCAGGGCTCTACTCTCAACCTACATTATACCTACTTCTAAGAAGAGGTATTACGCCTCCAAATTAAATACCGTCCTTGAGCTCTGGAGTAATTTACATAAAATCGGTATCTGCAGCAGCAGCAGCGGGTGGCAGTGGTGTAGTGGTACTAGCAATCGCTTCTCACTCGAGGGTCCAGGTTCTAGTCCTGCCCATGGCAAGTCAGTTTTTCATTTGTAATTGGAACTCAGAGAGAAAAATTCTGCGTGTGAAGGCATAACACTGACACGTAGATTTGGCTGTTGTAGAGTTTCAAGCACAGAAAAAAATACTGTGAATTATACCTCGAATCACTCTGAGTGAAGCAAAATCTCTCCGTCCTATTCGGACTCCCACCCCTGGAGAGCGAATATCGAAACCAAACACACCTGAGTGTCAAACCACTACAAAACAATTTTCCTTTCTCTTCCTTCTACCTTTTCGCCCGCGCCCTGGCAACAGTAAAAGGGTATCTAACCCCTTAGGCACGCGTAAATAATAAAAAAAAAATGCTGCATTGAATTGCGAAATTGACCCTGATGAACTAAATCACTTTTTTCTGGGGGATGAGCCTAATGATTGCAATTTTGACTTCAATCGGACTGGGGATACGCACTCTATACCCTGTCTCAAAGATTTCGAGGTAGCAACAAAAAATGACATTGTCCAATACATAACAGCTCTGAAATTCAATTCCATTGGTGAGGATAACATTTCAATACGCTTTATCAAGCTCATTCTACCCCAAATTGCCCATCCTCATCCCACCCATGAATTAACTGGTGTATAACAACATCAACTTTTTCCCGCGATTTGGAAAACTGCTAGCAAAGTAGTCCATCTAGTCCATCTTCTCCTGCTGACTTTAGACCGATTAGCATTCTCCCTTGCTTATCAAAGGCCCTGGAGGAAGTAATAGGAAAACAAATCACTGAGCATTTAACGTCCAATAAATTGCTGAGTGATCAGCAATCTGGTTTTAAAGCTAACCAGAGCTGTTCAATAACAATGGTTAACCTATTAGAGGAAATCAGGCAGGAAGTCGACAAGGGTAGTATTTCTGTTCTTTGTTTGCTTGCCTTTTCAATGGCCTTTGATAAAGCAAATCACGCGCATTTCACTCCACCAGATACACGGCGAAAGCTTGTAATAACATTGATCTTACCTCTAATTACTTATGCTGAGTAATTTAATTACTTACGTACAAAAAAAATTAATGTTGAGTAGCAAAGAAAAATACGTGTGTTCGTTTCAAAAGCTCGGAACAGAAGAAAGAACCTGTTCCTAAAAAACCTGTTCCTAAAGTTGCGCTGAATCAGATTCTGCAGTCAACTGTTCCACGTAAGTACTTCATTATACGTTTGACAAAGTTCACGTGTGCGTCCGTTGGTCGCTCCAAGTAGCGACTTGCAACTCCGACCGCAAATCTGATATCTGGCTTTGTTCCGATTCCCATATACATCAGACTTCCGACTGCCTCCCTTTACGGGTAGCTACCTTTATCCGGCGATAGCCCGAAAGCTCCAGCCGCTGATTCATGTCCATGGGTGTCGACACCTTGTTGAAATTTCCCATTCCGAATTTCTTCAGAATCTTGTTCGTATACGCCGACTGCTTCAGATGAATTCCGCCATTTTTCAATCGCGAGAGCTCCATTCCGACAAACATTTTCAAATCCATGGCCTTGACGTCGAATATTCTCTTCAAATGATCCATTACTGGTTCGATATCTTCTCGTTTGTTCGCTGTGATGAGTCCAACGTCCACATAAATCGCCAGAATCACTCTCTTGCCACACTTTCCACGCACGAAGATGCATGGATCTAACTCCGTCGCTTTAAAACCGAACCGTTCGATGAATGATGTGAAACACTGGTTCCAACACCTCGACGCCTGCTTCAGCCCATAAAGACTATTTTGCAGTTTGCAAATTCTGCAGGTTTCATCGTCAAAACCGATCGGTTGACTCATGTACACACTTTCGTCCAGTTCGCCGTAGAGAAATGCCGTTTTAAAGTCAAACTACTAAAGTTCCATTCTCTTTGCGGGTGCAATAGACAAGATTAAACGAATTAAAGTATACACTACTACCGCACTGAATGTTTCCATGTAGTCAATGCCGTATTTCAGAATGAAGCCTCGAGCCACCAATCTCGCTATGTAACGATCCACCTCTCCATTCGCCGTATACTTGACCCTGAAGACCCATTTGTTTTTGATGAGTTTCGGATTTTCCTCGGCCTCCGCAGTCACTAGACTCCAAGTTTTTTTCTCAAGCAACGAGTCGTACTCCTTTTTCATTGTTTTTTCCCACTGCTTCGCATCCGCCGAATTCATTGCATCCTTGTAGTTCCTCGTTTATCGATATAAGATGTCACTGCAACTGAATTCTGCTGGTTGTCGTGTTCGATGTTCAATTACGTTCTTGTCAGAAATAGAACACCAATGTTTCTGCATCATCGGTTCAGCTTCATCTTCTTTCTCAATTAACTCGGAAAAATAATGAAGCTCCTCAGGACCTTTTTCGTCTTTTGGTTCTAAGTAAGGTTCATCAGTTTTCTCCGCATCAGTTTCCTTTCTGCTCACCGAGATGATTTCATTCTGTTCGATTAATCTTACGTTATTTTCAACACGATTCGTGTTTGGATTCTAAAAGCGATAACCTTTAACGTTTTCGTCGTAGCCAATGACCACACATTTCACCGCTTTCGCATTCATCTTCTGTTGTGTTGCTTCGGGATATGGACATATGCTTCACTTCCAAACGTTCTCAGATGATCCACTCTCGGAGGTTTGCCATACCACAGTTCGTATAGTGTTTTCCGTGGCACGCTGCTCTTTCCTGTTCGATTCAGTACGAACACCGCTGCATTCGCCGCCTCAGCCCAAAAATGTTCATTAATTTGTTTTGCATGTATCATTGTTCGAGCTGCTTCCATCACGGTTCGATTTTCTCTCTCAGCTGCCCCATTTTGACGTAATTGACGAATGCCGCTCCCTTACAGGACGCTAAGCCCGTCTCTGTTGACAAATTCTTTCCCATTGTCACTTCGAAAGAATTTCATTGGATGACAGCTTATTTTCTCTGCCAAATGAATGAACGCCTTGATTCTTCCGGCCGTCTCTGATTTTTCTTTCAACATGTAAGCAAAATGAAAACGTGAGTAATCATCTTTAATCATGACATGTACCTGGCTCCGCCCAATGATTGTGAATTGATTGGCCCACACAGATCTGCATGCATCACTTCGCCGCACTTGGTAGATCTCTCTTCGCTCGACTTAACGGAATTTCTTTGCTGTTTTCCCTGCAGACACGCTTCACACACGAAATCCTGTTCGAAGAATTCGATTTTGTTCCCCTTCAAAAAACCGCGAATGTGAGTTAGATTCTGGTGTCCCAAACGTTCATGTCAGTTACGCAAAGTGCTTTTTGTTTTGCGTATAAAATGTCCAGTCTTGTGACATTTATAGCATTTGAACTCTGATTTACCCTCTTCAGTATTATTTTTCCTTGGCTTGTCCATTTATTTGATTTTTCGTTAGAAAAGTTTTTCTTTTAAGTTTTGCTGTTCTAATGTCGCTTCGCCAACACCGCTTCCGACGATTCAGTAATTCCTCCTGCAATAAGTCTATCTTCCTAAATCACAAGTCTCGCCCGCAGATTGTCCATTGTTTTCTCTGCCTTCGCCACTGAATCCCAAGCACTTTCGAAAGGTGCGTATTCTTCTGGCAATCCCGAAATAATCTTCGCGCCATAACCATCTCCGCAGGAACTTTTTGATCAAGCGCCTCCAATTTATATGCCATTTATTCAACACGGCATACATACGTCGTCATGTTTTCCAACAGTTCCTTTTACGAAGTAAAAAACTTTGTGTGCAACATCAATAGACTTGTCTCACTCTTTTGTCCGAACACCGATTCAAGCTTGTCCCACATTTCTTTGGACGTACTGCGCATGTGAATATGTTTCATGTGATCATCACTGATTGACGTACCGACCAGTGTCTTTGCTTTTTTGTCAGATTTCAATCACGCTGCGCGCCCATCTGTATTGGCCGCTGCAGGTAACGCCGTCGTTCCATCAGCAATTTCGAGCACATCTAACGAATCCAAAATCAATTTCATTTTGAATTTCTACGCAACATATTGAGTTACGTCCGTCAATTTGTCGATTTTCACACTGTCAGCTTCCATTTATTTATTTTTTTAATTCACTTGGAAGTAAAACAACACAATGCCTTTTGGTTAAGAATTCATCGCGTGCTCTCTGTTTCGTACTTCTACAAAATGTTTGTTAAGAATTTTCCGCTTTTTTTTTACTTGGTCATGTCTGGGCCCATAACCTATTGCATTACTTACGTACAAAAAAAATTAATGTTGAAGAGCAAAGAAAAATGCGTGCGTTCGTTTCAAAAGCTCGGAACAGAAGAAAGACTCTTACTGTTCTCTGTTCTCTTACTGTTGACAAATTTATGCATTGTCAACGCCCATCTTACATTTATAAGCTTATTTTTTGTCGATCGTCAGGAACTCTTAACCTCATTCCTAAATTCCTCTCGCTTGTTTTTCGTTTACAGTATTAAGCTATCATATATCAAGTCCATTGCAAACCAATTCAGATTTAAAAGTGCAATTCTACAACACTTCACCACACTATCCCACGAACACTAAACCTCTCCACACCATCCCACGAATCCTAAACATATCTCCTATCTCTAATCTCTTCCTTACTTTTCCCTTCCTGTTACCTTACTTTTCAAGTCCTTCACATTATTTCCTTCTCAATCCGCGTTAAGAAATTATTTGTATTATACATATGTAAGTATTACTATGTAGCTTTTAAGAAAATAATGTATCATAGGAATTATTTGTAAAAAAAAGATTTAGAATTTTAATGTACAAACCTCTTTGATGTAATAAATGAAATGAAATAATAATAAAAATAAATATATGTATGTCGAGAATGTTCTTACATTTGTAAACAAAATTAAGCTCGATTTGCTTCAAATGACATTTTCTATTGGTTTGTCTCTAGAAGTTCTGACATTGTTGTCTAATTTTTACAAGGATTGGTTAAACGTCGTTTTTATTTCACAATTTCTTTGCTTCACAAAATGACGAAAGACAAATTCATTGTTTTAAAAAAACTATAAAATTGTGAGAGATTCCAACAACGAAGCCAAACACGGGTGGCCGTGGCTCAAATGATAGTGGACTGGCTTTCAAATCGGAAGGTTCGGTGTTCGAATCCCAGCCTCACCCGAAAGACATATTCACTTTTTCACCCGTTACTTGATCCTGCTTAAATTTTTTGTTGTGTACTCCGATTTTTTTAAATGGAACACTAAGCACTTCTTCGGACTTTTATATTTAAATTTATTAGCTTGCTAATCGATTTGAACACTCAGAATTATAAATTGGCCAAATACAGCCGATTGCGCTAAAACCGAAATCTAGTTTGACACACAATACTATTTGACGTTTATAGATTTTGACATAAAATCGAGGAGAGGAATTTCGATTCTCAAATTAAAACGAGAAGCGAGATTTTGATTCTGAAAAAAATGAGAGGAAATGGTGCGACGTCACTTTTCGTCTTCCGAACGCGGAGTAAAGCCGCGACATTATATTAGATTATGAGTGTTTGTGAAATGTTTCCATGGTTTATTTTAAATAGAACCGTGCTTTAAAAAACGTAAACAAAGCAGTTGTGAAACACGAATAAATTGATTTAGTTGTTATTTTTTTATTCAATATTAAGTCCATAGTGCTTAATATAAAGTGTTTATTTAATATATTGCTAAACAAATTGGTAAATACAGTGAAATGCAACTTAAAATTTTATAGATGTAGTCCTATTAATATTATACGTAGCAATATTATTGCAAGGGGAATATTTCAGTTGGTGAAAGTGAAGAGTTGGTGGCTATTGGGTTGGTTTTTAAGTTGTAATTGAAGCAATATCAACTACAAAAGAGTAATTGCAACCAGCTCTCAGCATTCTTTCACTTCCACCAAGCGTAATATTTATTTTGAAATATTCTGCTAGTAGTATATATATATATATACTTATATACTTATAGGTGCAGGATTCCACTTATGCGAATTTTCAGTCGCATTTCACTATCTATATTGATTTGTTTAACCATATATTAAGAAAATAAACACTGTATTACACAGTATTCACAAATTATTTAATGGAAAATTAACAAAATAAAAATTTCGTCGTGTGTCAAAAGTCTTTTTTTTACATTTTTTAAGCGCGATTGCATTTAAACTAACCAATTTAAATGCTTCCCAAGCACTTACTTCAAAACTTACGTATTGAATTTATTACTTATCAGACGAAAATAAATTCTTTAACTAATTTATTTAGTTTGTTCCATACCGAAATTAAATTTAAATAAGAATTTGCTTCCAGCAGCGAGCTGTCAAAAATCTAACTGGGAATGTGGGTAAAAAAAATTGCCACATAGGGGCGCTTAAAGCACCTTACCGATTGTATAATTGAACAATTTTATTTTCATTGAAGTGCCCTTTTGTTGTGTATGTTTTCAAACTCAATGACTATTCGTATTGGTGAATTATGAACATTGAAAATTCAATTCAGTCCAAACATTAAATTTCAACTAGCTCATGTAGACGTATCAATTGTTATACCTCTATGGGGTATACATACTCCAATTTGTCACACTTTGAAGTTTTTTTTTATTCTTATTGTTATTATTTTTCTATTGCCTCCAATAAATGGTAAAAGTGGTGCATTTATGACGAGTGAATAAGAACTGGTGATAATATAAGAAATCTTTTCGGATATAAAATCAAATGTGTTGAATCTAAATTGTATTGCTCCTAAATCGCATTTTAAGAAAATGTAAGTAACATTTAACGCGAAAGTTACATCAAATGTATAGTGCAGTGAATTCAATGCGTGGTCGGATTGAAATGCTCCGGCTTCTAGCAGATTCAATTATTTTCGTGATAAGTATATGAAATAGAAATAAATTATATTAGAGATGCACTATAATAACAAGCGAAATAATGTTCTGTTTATAGAAATAAACAATACCTGTTTTCTCTACTGTGCATTTCGGATTAAAAGAAAGTGCAAAAGGTACTGGCAAGCCCATTTCTAAAGAACCAAATTTTCAATAAATCAATTTTTCTCATGTTTGCCACAATTTATTGAAATTCGAAAATTCATCAAAAAACCAAAGGTACTACATATTTACCTGAATTATTTTATTAATGACGCAAACATTAAACTTTGTCAACATAGAATTAATTTCTATTAACATGACGATTTGAATAAGTTGTCACATTTTTATTATTTTATATCTTTTTTTTTGTTGTTACTTCCTTATTTCATTTTGTTCTTTTTTGCATTGGTTTGATCTACAGTTTGTGTGGAACAATATCTTTTGCAAAGTTGATTATCTCGTAAACGGTTCCAATTATGTATATACGAGTATAGTGTATATAATTAATTTTGCTCAACGCATCGAGTTCAATAGAAATCGTTTTGTTTAATTAAAATTAAATTAATTATGTAGTGAACCTGCAAGTTAAGTACCTTCTTTGAGATCTAGATCATATTACAATAAACTATTGAACTTGCAAACAAATCAGTTTCAGTATTAGATAAGCCAAAAAATGTTACTATAGGTCATTGTTATAATTATTATTTTTTTTTTATGTACTGCCGGAAACCGACATCATTTGAAAGTTTAGGACGTGTCATGATGTTTACAGAGACATTTGCTTTCGAGGATGACACCCTTCTGTCAAGGAACTGAAATCACCTAAAGGAATGATATTTTTTGTTGGGTAACTACAGAAAAAAAGAAAAGAAAAAAAATATCAAAAAATGTTCAATTCCATCCGTGGAGCCACTGAGCCGAAACAACTTTCCTCTTTCTCAATCCCATTAATGTCTGATAGCTTATTTCTAGAGCACTTTAAGGGTTTGTTATGCACAACAGTTGTTCTTCCGGTTTTACCATAATCATCGCAGTATTATGGCGTTTCCGATTGGCCGCCACTGGAGAGAAAAAAAAAACATAAAACTGTTCAATTGGCACTGTTCTCACTTTTTTAGTAGCTTCTAGTTTTCATTTCAGAAGAGAAAATTCCTAAAAAAATATTTAAAAGCATCACTTGATTTAAAAAGTAGCCAACTTCTCACAGACCGACGGCATCTGGATTAAAATTGCATTTGGTTGCGTATATCTGGCGATCATGGGTTGTACCATATGATTTCCGATTTTATAGTAAAAATTTAATTTTATTCAATCAAAATAGGATCCGTTTGCATCTATGACATTCTTCCAACGTGATACAAGGTCGAATATTCCTTTTTTGGAGAAGGCTTTTATGATCTCTACTCGGTTCCGGAAGACTTTCTGCCGGCAAAATGAATCCAGATTGCGGAAAATATGGTAAATTCCGGTGGATGCGGAAGAATTTCAAATCCTAACTGCAATAGTTTTTGCATCGTTACTTGTGAGGTATGGGGTCTAGAATTGTCATGCAAAAGGATCGGATCGTGCCTATTGACCAACGCAGGTTGCTTTCCAGCCAATTTGGCATGCAATATGTCGATTTCCTCACAATATTTGATATTGTAAAACGTTTGTGTGGGTACAAATGATAGAACTTATTCTTTTCAATAGAAATCGCTTTATTCAGTACAGTTACAATTCACTATTTAATTGTTCCTCTCAATACAATCCAATTTCTCAACCGCTTATAAAGGGTCCGCCATCTAACGTTTTTTTTTCAACTAGTGCTTATTTCGTGAATGGTAACACTTAGTTCATGTCTGATTTGACAGATAATTAGTTTTATCCTTCCGGTTAATAATGGAAAATAATTTCATTCAAATGGCTGCCTCGGCTGGCCATGCAGTAGCCTACACGATCGGTCCAATTTTTAAGCACATTATCGATTGTGTGCAGCTGTATTTCACCAATGGCTTCACGAATATTGTCCTTTAAAGCGTCAATTGTCTCTGGCTTATCGGCGTAACCCTTATCTTTTACGGCACCCCACAAATAATAGTCCAACGGTGTCAAATCGCAGCTCCGAGGTGGCCAAACGACATCAGCTCTGCGGCTGATAATGCGATCTTCAAAAACAGGGCGCAAAACATCGAGTGTAGCTTCGGCTGTGTGGCACGTAGCGCCGTCCTGTTGAAACCAAATGTTGCCAATATCCTCCTCTTCAATTTTTGTGAACAAAAATTCGTTCAACATGGCCCGATAACGATCGCCATTGACTGTAACGGCCACTCCTTGCTCATTTTCGAAGAAAAATGGCCCAATTATGCCTCTGGACCAAAATCCGCACCAAACAGTGACTCGTTTTGGGTGTATCGGCTTTTCAATGTATGCGTGCGGGTTTTCTGTGCCCCAAATGCGACAATTTTGCTTGTTTACATACCCGCCAAGATCAAAATGAGCTTCATCTGAAAAGATGATTTTTTTGGCAAAATCGGCATCTTCTCTAAGTCGATCGCAGGCCCACTTAGCGAAGCGAAAACGCATTGGATGGTCAGTTGGCTTCAACTCCTGAACCAATTGGACCAAGGTCTTTATGCAAAATTCGTCTCAATGATGTCTCCGAAATGTTCAATTGTTGAGAACGACGGTGAATTGATGTTGATGGCGCTTCACGCACACTTTCTGCCACAGCAGCAATATTCTCGGGTGTACGCACTGTTTTTGGCTTTTCACGCTTTAGTTTATCGATGAGGATGCCAGTTTCTTTCACTTTTTTCACAAGATAACGAATATACGGAGCTGACGGTACTTCTCTTCTTCCAAAATCCGCACGCAATTTTCGCACATATTCTGCAACATTACCATGATTTTCAAAGTAATGTCGCAATATTTCCCAGCGTTGTTCAAGCGTATACACAACCATATTCGTTCAGCGGAAGGATAAAACTACGAGGGGCGTTCAACATATTCTCGGTATCGGGTGAAGCTGTGGTTGTATATATAAATTGACTTATTTATCAAGTAATACTATTATTTTAGTGCATTCATGTAAAATTTCATATAAATGTGATTATTAATTCGCGTTTTATCTCTAGTTAAACAGAATCATAATGGTAACTGAGACGATGATGGTGAAAATTGAGCATCGCGCTGTAATTAAATTTCTCACTAAGCAAGGAAAAAGTCAAAAAACTATTCATGAAGAGATGGTGGCTGTTTACCAGGGTTCCGCACCTTCATTATCAACTGTGCAAAAGTGGTCAAGTGAGTTCAAGAGAGGCAGAGAGAGCATTGAAGACGACCCCCGCTCCGGCGCCCCGGCTACTGCTTGTACGGGAGAAAGCATCAAAGAAGTCGAAAAACTTGTTCTTGAGGATGCCCGAATAAAGGTGAAAATGATGGCAGAGATCACCAAGCTTTCAATTGGTACCATTCACACCATTCTTCATGACCATCTTAACCTTTCAAAGGTCAGTGCAAGGTGGGTGCCACGAATGCTCACAGCACCTCAGAAAAAAGTGAGAATCGCATGCTGTAGAGAGCTTTTGGAGATGTGTTATGGATCGCGGACGGTGTTATGGATCGAATTGTTACTGGAGACGAAACATGGGTCCACCACTATGACCCTGAAAGCAAACAAGAGTCCATGCAGTGGCATAAAAAAGGAACAGACCCCCCGAAGAAGTTCAAATTCACTCCGTCTGCCGGGAAGCTCAAAGGGACTCAAAGGGAATCTTTCTCATTGAGTACAAAAAAAAGGTGAAACCATCAACGCCACATCCTACGCTTCCACTTTGCATAATTTGCGGGAGGAAATTAAAAAGAAAAGACGGGGTAAACTCGCAGCGTTTGTCCTGTTCACACGGCGCGAGTTTCCAAGGCTGCTGCGCGAGATTGTGGTTTCGAAGAAATCCAACACCCACCCTATAGTCCAGACCTTGCCCCTAGTGATTATTTGCTGTTTCCGGATTTGAAAAAATGTCTTCGTGGTAAAAGATTTTCGGATGATGAAGAACTCAAGTCGGCAATAAATGGGTATTTTGCAGAGAAAGAGGAAATTTATTTTTTTGAGGGTTTAAAAAAAGCTTATCTCAAGATGTAACAAATGCATTGATGTTAGGGGAGATTATATTGAAAAATAAAAACAATTTAAATTGAATTCGCATTTTCCTTCATATCGATACCGAGAATATATTGAACGCCCCTCGTATCTTACCTCCCTATCGCAACCGCCTCGAACTTCTTAACTTGAATACCCTCGAAAAACGCAGAGACGTAGCTGACATTCTCTTCATTCATCGACTGCTCTCCGGTTCTGTGGACTGCGCTTCCCTTTACAATTCTATTTCCTTCAATACTAACCCTCGTAATTTACGCTGTCCTCGTCTCTTCTATATCCCAATCCACCGCATCTCTTATGGCTCTAACGAACCAATCTCCCGGATGCTCCGTAAGGTCAACTCAAACCTCCCACTTTTTGATTTTAAACTGAGCACTTCTCGTCTTAAATTTGATGTCCTCTACCATTCCCTTACTTCCTAACCCTTAACTCTTGTTAGTTTTTAAGTCCTAGTTTTTAAGTTAGTTTAAGCTTGCATTAAGCGAAATAAATGGGGGCGCTAGCCTCCACTAAATTAAAATTAAATTAATTTACCTCTTCTTATTTCCGTCCAAACTGAAAGTATTTCATAACCTTTGACACTATGGAATCGTTGTTTTGTGATTTCTTTTCTACATCTTCTAAAGTGATTGACAAGTTACTTATTTGGTTTGCATAGTTTATGTAACAAGAATTCTTACCGATCCGTTTTCTTCGTTTGGAAATCTAAAAAAAAAAACCGGCAACATTTGCCTCTTACCGGACACATTAAATTTTAAATGTACGAGTATAACAAGTCAAAATGCACACAATTCGTTGCAAGCGATTAGCTGCCATCTGAGGTATCCCCTTTTTTGAGCCTAATATGTTCATAACCGGCTAGTTATCAGTCGCTAATATGAATTCTCTACCATACAAGTGGCGAAATCGTGTTAGTCCAAAGAGGATCGCTAAAACTTTCCTGTCTAATAGTGAATACTTCTTTTGTATATCAGATAACGTTCGCGATGCAAACTCTATTGGTCTTTCGACACCATTTCCATAAACCTGCGACAACAAGGCGCCTAACCTAATGGGACTTGTATCCACCGTAAGCTTGACCACCAGCTTTGGATTAAAGTGTGCCAATATGAATGCAATTTTGTCCACTCGAATTTTTGGTTTTTCTTTAACAGATCGTGTAATGGCGCGCACATTGTTGTTACGAGTATATTGGGTAGAAACTTCCTATAAAAATTGATTACTCTTAGAAACGATTGGAGTTCTTTCAGAAAAGCGGGGTTTTGCATTTCTTGAATGGTTTCGATCTTTTTCGGACAAGTTCTTAACCCCGATATAATTATTATTTTTTTATAATTGACGCGGACTTATTATTATATTAAGATGTAGGCTGTAACTTTTCCAATGAATGTTTGACTAAATAATGAATTTATATAGACAAGGAACGGAACAGTATAGGACCAAGAACTGAGCCCAAATTCAAAGTTTTTGAGTTAACAAAAAAATCATCAATTTTGAATTTTGCGATCTATTCTTTAAGTACAACATACACCAACTATGTACAAACCAGAGTTATAAAAGAATGCAATCATATATGATTGCAGTCATTGAAGTCACACCGAAAACTTCTATGTATTGGCTTCAATCATATGAATTTAATAACATACTTTAACTTCAAAACATGAAATCACTATTCATTTTGAAGTCATTGATTGCTAATTCATTTTAGTGAATTCAATGATTGAATTCAAATGAATGCAATCATCTGTGATTTCAGTGAAGACCTTGAAGTTATTTTGAAGTCATTGAAGTCATTTTGAAGTCATTGCAGTCATTTTTATGTCTTTAAATCTTTTTTTTAAATAAGAAAAATACATTATACTTTGAATAAGTTTATTTTAAGTTTCATATCACTGCCAATATCACAATCCGGTAAAGATCTCTTCTCAATTGATAAATTGGGAGAGTCATGGTCCTCACACACGAATAGAAGCATTTAAATTCGTTCGGATAAAGCCAGCAAAAAGCTAGTGACAAATCGCTAATTTAATTCTAAAACGTGCAAAATTCACTGACTAAGTTTATTTGAAAACAACTTGTATTTAAACATTTGACATTAAGTCATTTTCAAAGAAATAAAGTGAAGTTTAAGTTTATATAAATTTATTTTGCCGTTGCCTGTATACCGCTTGACTTGAGTTTCCCTCGTCTTATCAAACCAGCAATCATGTCTGCATCAAATCTCCGAACGTAAATTTGATGAGGTTAACAAAACCATCGCCAACATGGTTGGTCGTATCGAGCGGCTTGAAGCGAGTTCCATTGCAACATCTCGACAACATCATGAGGAAATTAGAACCCTCCAAAAGCAATGCGAAACGTTCGAAAAGAAGGAGATCTCTTGCGATGCCGTGCTATTTGGTGTACCCACCCAGCCTGATGAGAACTTAAAAAGCTTATTCAATCGTCTTTGTCACTCCATTGATTGTAAGCCACCACTTCTCATAAACATATTTCGTACCAAAAAAACAAACAATGCGACAATTCCACCTCCCATCGTTATTAAATTCAGCAACTCGCTAGAGAGAAATACAGTGTTGATGTCAGCAGCAAGTTACCGAAAGCATAATGCCACTGAACTTCGCCTGCATGACGTAGGTATTGAATCAAACAGCAGCTGCTACCTCAACGAGAGCCTTACAAGGAAGACACGTTTTCTCTTAAGCAGCGCTTTGAGTCTGCGACGAAAAAAACAACTGTTTGCCGTGCACACAAGGTATGGAAATGTTTATGTTAAGAAGACGGCGAGTGGAAGAAGCTTTCTAATTGAAAGCTCGTAAGATCTGCTGGCTGCTGCTGATGCGAATAATCTTTCATAATTCTTTCTCTTTTATATCTTCTTTTTTGATACGAATACTCTTAATTATTGTAATTTGTTGTTTCAATATGTGTTTCTCCCCATTGTCACTCACACCTAATTTCCCCCTTCCTCCTCTCCTGTACAAGGAATGCACTTTTTTCTGGTTGCCTTTGTTTTTGTTTTAATCTATGCTCTTAAGTAATTTATGTGTGACAAACAGTGTGAATGAAAAATCAACGTACACTATTGCAAAAATTATTTCGCAGCAATATAATGGACTACGAATATGAATACGAATACGAATGCGCGAAGTTTAAATGACACTAAATTAGACTATTTAAAGTACTTGTTTTCTACTTCTTGCATTGATGTTATTTGTGTAAGTGAATCCTGGTTTAATCCGAATGTTGCAGTCTACTGTAGGTTAACTCTGAGATCTAATGAAATTTTTAAATCAAGCGAATCCGGCATTGAGTACATTGCTGTGGAAATAAGTGACTGTAATACTACTAAATGTCTTGTCTCCTGCGCATACAATAAAAACCGAAGATGCTCTGCATTGCCATATTTTTCAGCACTTTTGGACTTTTGTGCACTATATGACTTTAATGCTGACTTACTAAAAAAAGACTCTCTTGCATTTCAAATGAAAGACTTAGCGTCCTCCGTCGGTCTGAGTATTGTTAACTACACCTACCCAACACGTTTTGTCCCCGATCGTACACCCAGTCTTCTTGATCTTATTATTGTCTCCGATCCCAACCTTGTCCTACTTTTTGACCAGATACCCTTCGATATCTCTGATCACGACCTACTTTTTCTAACTTACAATGTCAAATTGTCTAAATGTGCTACTACTGAAACTTTTACATATAAAACTTTTACATACATGCCCTTCAACTAGCCACAATGTCTGCCCCATGGATGCAGTGTAGACAAATCGCCGATCCTAATGGAAATGTTGATTTCTTTCAATCAATTTTGACACAACTGCTTGATAGGCATGTACCTAAAAAAACAGTTAGAGTCCGTAACCAAAGCTGTCCATGGTTTACCTCAGATGTGATAAACTCAATCAAAGTTCGCAATAAATTGCACAGTAGATGGAAGCGCAGACCGACCAGCGTCAATTGGAAAGAATTTAAAGAGGCACGCAATCGTACAACTTCAATTATACGTGCGTCCAAAAAAAATTACTATGCATCCAAGCTCAATACCACCTTATCAGCAAAAAAACTATGGAACAGCCTTAAAATGATCGGTCTTTCTAAAGGCTTTAACCAACAGAGTGATCTTGATCCTGATATTCTTAATGATTATTTCACAGGTGAACAACTCGCTAATGGTAACTTTGATACAAATCGAGCATCAGCCTGTTCGGCCAGATCTGCGCATAGACTGGATGACTTTGAAGTTGTGAGCGAAAGCGAAATTTTTAAATACACAATGGCTATTAAGTCTGAAGCTATTGGGGAGGACGGAATACCCATCCGGTTTGTCAAACTTATCCTATCCCAGATAGTTACCCATCTTACTCATGTCATCAATTTCTGCATAATTACATCAACTTTTCCCAGGTCATGGAAAATAGCTAGAGTCCTTCCAGTGGCAAAGAAAACAAACAGTGATGCCCTTCTCACTTTAGACCGATTAGCATATTACTCAGTTTATCTAAAATCTTCGAAAAAGTCCTGCAAAAACAAATACTTAGTCATGTAGCTAACCACAACTTACTTTACGAGAAACAATTAGGATTCAGGGCACATCACAGCTGCTCTACCGCTACGATAAATTTGCTAGATGAAATAAGGCAAGATTATGGCAAGGGTAATATAAGTCTTCTTTGCCTACTTGACTTCTCGAAGGCTTTCGATAGGGTAGATCATAACATTCTAAGCTGGAAGCTCAAAGATTTGTTTGGTTTTAGCCGTAGGGCTACCCATCTTATTGGCAGCTATCTCTCCGAGAGATTCCAGAAAGTCATTTCTGGCGGCAAATCCTCCCTACTTAATGCCTTAGTTCAAGGAGTTCCACAAGGTTCAATTCTTGGTCCTATTCTTTTCTGTATGTTTATTAACGATCTTCCATCAGTCTTTACCTTTAGTTCTGTCCACCTTTATGCAGATGACGTGCAACTTCATTTAGCAAAACCAAATAAGAAGCTTGATGAACTTGCTGACCACATCAATGACGATCTTACCCAAATTTCTATCTGGTCCGCAGCGAATGGATTGCTTCTTAACCCAAAAAAATCCCAAGTAATGCCGATCTCTAAAAGACGTTTTCAACTGAGTATCCTGCCAGACTTTTACCTAGGTAAAATAACAGCTGTTGAACATTGCACTAGCCTTGGCTTTATCATTGACCGTAACCTCTCAGGTTATAATCATATTAATGCAGTTATTGGTCGGATATACGGCTGTCTACGCAAATTGTGGCCTATATCGTATTTCACCCCTGTTGAAACCAAACGTAAGTTGTTACTGATCTTAATAGCACCTCTCATTACATATTCAGAAGTTGTCTATAGCGCTCTCGATTCACTGTCACTAAACAAATGAAAGGTGGCATTCAACGATGCGGCTTGCTATGTATATGGACTTCGAAGATACGAACATATCTCAGAACATACCAAAAAGATACTAGGTTGCACGCTACAACAGTACATCAATGTGAGAAACTGCATATTTCTACATAAAATTATTCAAAATAAATCCCCACCCTATTTATATAATAAACTTGTCTTTAACCGTTCTGCAAGAAATTTAAGTATCGTTCCCTATCGTCGCCAATATTTAAATATGTCACGCTTATTTTTCATCCACGCTGTTAAACTTTGGAACCTTCTCCCACCGCGTATCAAAATGATATCTAACCGTACAAACTTTAAAAGTGCAGTCCTCCTTTACCTCACATCCTTAACAACCCAACCCTGAGTCTAGGTCCTATTCCCCCTCTCTTATATTATTATTATTATTATTATAAATGTATTAATCTTAACTTATTAAAGTTATGTTAGCTAATCTATAATATCTAAGTACTAAAAAAGATTTAAATCTTATTGTACATACCAAGTAAATAAATGAAATGAAATGAAATGAAACATCCTGGTCATCGGAAGAAAAATCACTACTGGTACTCATAGTCTTACACTCCACTTCACTACAACAGACTACTAAATTTTCAGTTTTCCTTTACTTTATTGAACCGACAATTGCAATAGTCTGTCTCTTAACTAAAGCGTTAACAATGATCGCGGCTCTGTTGAATATCATAAAAAACTTAATACGAGTAGCATACAAATAATTATCGAAAAGACCTGCCTTGAGTTCATTTACAGAATAGATAGCTGGCGATACAACGAAATATTTTAAACCTTTTTGTGATTAGTTTTGCCGAAATAAGAAAAGATCTTTACTGCTTAGCAGAACATGTAGATTTGTGATTTAATTTAATGACCATGCCACATTAAGTTACATCCGTTGAGTTTTGACTAATTTCGCATAACTTGTTTTGTTTAAATTTCACAGGGATCTGGGATACATTGAAAGTGATCCCGAATAATTTTTTTTGTATGTTTACAATGTAAAACACGAAAATTTGTTTTGTTTATTATGAAATGTTTGTTTCCATATTTTCTTACATGTTTGTTTATGAAAAATTCATTCCTTCATTTGAATGCAATCATTGAATTCACTAAAATGAATTACCAATCAATGACTTCAAAATGAATGGTGATTTCACATTTTGAAGTTGAAGTCTTTAAGTGAATTCATGAGTTGAAAATTCTTGTATATAAATCAAATGAATTAAATTCGTAAATGATTTAATTCTTTTGCAACTCTGGTACAAACCCGCGAAAACCAACACAATATAATTTATTAAGAAGAATAGTGTGGTTTAGTAAGTCAAAGGCTTTGGTTCAGTCCACGGCGCAACATTTTATGTCACCTTATGATTTATATATAGGGTTTTCCAATAAGGACTTGACAACTTTTTTTTTTAAATAAAACTCAAACCATTTGAGATATTTCAAAAACTTTATTATCGGCTTGAAGTACAATCAATAAATTTATGAATAGAACTCGACTTCGTTCATATGGCCTCCGCGAGCACGTTTGCAGCGGTCGATTCGTTGGACCTAATTTTCAACGACTCGGCCACACATTTCGGTTGAAACGGCCGCTATTTCGCGTTCAATGTTGGCTCTGAGCTCTTCCAACGTCGTCGGCTTGTTGCCATAAACCAATGACTTAACGTAGCCCCACAGAAAATAGTCAAGCGGCGTTAAATCGCACGATAATAATAATAATAATAATAATAATAATCGTGATAACGCTGACCATTCACAGTAAAGTGACGATCGTTATCGTCGACGAAAAAATATGGCACAATAACGCAACCGGCATGCAAACCGCACCAAACAGTTTTTTTTTTTTTTGATGAAGTGGTGATTCATGAAGCACATGTGGATTTTCACCCAACCAATAACGCATGTTTTGCTTATTGACGAACGCATTGAGCCAAAAATGAGCTTCGTTACTGAAGATGATTTTGCGATGAAATTCATCATCTTGGCGCATCTTCTCCAGAACCCAATCGGAGAATTACGACCGAAAATTGGAGTTAACGCTCTTAAAGTTGCAGTCACCGACTCCGAACTTCGGTAGAAAATTTATATAATTTGCAGACGTTGCTCGTTAGTGTTACCATGATGAAAATGTTGAATTTACTAAATAAATTGACAGTGACAGTTTGATGATTAGTGAAAGAGTGCGTTCACAAATTAAATTCAAAGTTGTGAAGTCCCTATTGGAAAACCCTGTATAAAAGCACAAAACTGTAGTAGCGCATCTTCTGTAGAAAGGCCTTCTCTAAACCCAAACTGAGCAGGATTAAAAAAAATTATTTTTGCAAGATAAGCACTCTGTTTGTAACAGATTTTTCAAAGACTTTGGAAATTGAGGGTAATAAGGAAATTGGCCTATACCTCGAAGAGGTATGCTTTCAATTCTCGAGATACAAACACGATGATATGCTGACCATACTTGACTGGCGTACTGTAGGAGGGGGCGAACAAAGGTAATATAGAGGGACCTTGTCACGTATGGGTTGGTGAATTTTTTGGACCACCGTTTTACAAAACCTTGTGCAGAGTTGGCTTTGTGGATTATCTCATCCATATGCAAACGGAAGTTGAGCTCCCTATCACCCAAAATGCCGAGGTCGCGAAGAGATTGTACGGATTAGATAGGTAGGTTAAGGAGAAGGTACAGTACAGGGGATTGGTTCCGCTTATGTGAGAAGGTGATGGATTGGCATTTGGCGATATTAAGTTCCAAAGAATTTTTGAGGCACCAGATCGAAAAACTATCAAGATCTTGTCGAAGGAGGAAAGAGTCATGGGGAGAGGAAATGGTTTTGAAAAATTTGGTATCGTCGGCGTAAAGGGAGACAGACGAGTGTTTGATGATCACATCGAGATCATCTATGGTTAATATAAAAAGAAGGGGACCGAGATGGCTGCCTTGTGGAACTCCAGAGGTGGCCAAAAATGGAGCCGAGTGGGCTGACCTAAAACGAATACTGTAAAAATGGTTTTCGAGGTAAGTGGATATCCATTTTAACAGTATGGGTTCAAAGCCGAGGGCAGACAATTTAAAGATGATTAATCGATGATTTAGGAAGCCATGTTGTCTAGGGGAAATAAGTGATTTGCATTGGAAGCTTAGAGCTTCATACAAAATACTTTCGAAGAGTTTAGGTATATGGCAGAGTTTAGCGATTGGACGATAGTTGGTTATTTCATTCTTTGACCCTGTCTTGTGGATCGAGGTTATGAAGGAGGTTTTCCAAGCCTGAGGAAATTCTCCTTATGAAAGGGATAGACGAAAGAGATTAGAAAGGGCAAAGGAAAGAGAGGAAGAACATTTTTTAAGAAATATGGCAGGGAGGTCATCTGGGCCGGGTGTGAATTCGTCATTGAGTTGGTGTAATTTATATTCGATATAAGACGGGTCCAAAATATGAAGAGAAGTGGGCCATTGGAGAAGTTCAGTAGGTAACTAAAATAGGATGGATCTGGTAGAAAGGAGTCGTTGGTGAAGTATTATTTAAAAAAGGTGGCAAATAGGTTGGTAATGGTGAGTGGATCGGTTGATGACCTGTTGTTGAAAGAGAGGGAAGGAGGGTAACCATCGGACTTTCTTTTGTAGTTAACAAATTGGAAAAGGGACTTGGGGTCGTTTAGAAGGTTGACTTGCGCATTGTTAAGGTAGCGCTGGTAAAGGGAATCGTAAAGTTCGGTGAGATGAAGATAAGCACCAAGATAGTTGGAATAGTCGGAAAAGGATCTGGTACGCAGGAAAACAGCCCATAACTTATTTCCCTTATTTCGTAAGGAACGAAGCTTGCTATTATACCAGGGATCACTAGTAGATTAAGGCGAGAAACGTAAAGGGAAAAAGAATTAAATATTTCTTTATAAAAAATGGATAAGGCATCATTTATACTTAGGTTGTGAAAGTTAAAGAAGGATCTGCTGAGATATTCACTGATTTTGTGAAAGTTTGCTTTATGAAAGTCGTGGGATGAGAGAGTTGTGGGGGGAGGGAGTGGACTGGAATAAAGAGTTATGAAAAAAATTAAAGTAGCAGGGCGTTGGGGGGGGGGGGGGGGAGGGAGGTGGTAGTTATCGATTGTTGAGAGAGATAGGGGATAAAGTGAGACTGAGGAGTTAATTGGATCTGTTGTGAAAATAATGTCTAATTGCCTGCCCATAGAATTGGATATACCACTGACTTGGCATAGACCTGAGTCTGATAAGCGATCTAAGAGAGACATTCCTTAGCTGAGTTGGCATTTGAAGCGATGAAAATCGATTGATCATCTGATGGAGGATATACCACTTACTTGGCATAGACTTGAGTTTGTTAAGCGATCTAAGAAGAGACATTCCTTAGCTGAGTTGGCATTTGAAGCGATGAAAAACGATTGATCATCTGATGGAGTCCACTGTAGCTGAGGAAGATTAAAGTCGCCGAAAATAATGATATCATCAACAGAGTCTGACACGTCAATTAAATGGTCGATCGCATCAATAACAAATTGGTAAGATTCGATAGGTTGAGCTGGTAGGATGTAGCAACAAATAACGTAAATGGACTTGAGAGGGAGTGATATTTTTATTGCGACAAAGTCGGCTTTAGAGGATGAAGAAATTGTAATGGGAGAAGAGTTAAGGCTGTTGTCGATCGTCAGTAGAACGCCTCGACAGGGGAGCTCCAATCTCTAGTATGTTCAGCCTTTCAGCGCATCCAGCATGCATCTTATTGGTGTTAGTCTATTGCATCCTAATATCTGACTGCGATTGCAAGACGTGTATAAAATAGTCGAGCAATAGTCAAAATGAGGCTTAATGATAGTATTATATACTTTAATTCCTGTATGGCAATCCATTTTTCTTCGTATCCTTTTAAAGAATCCAATCTTTTTCCCATTTTTTTGCAGGTACAATCCACATGTTCAGCTAATTTTAAATTGTTATCAATGATTATTCCTAGGTACTTGATATGATTTACATTTTCTATTTTATTATTATTTATTTCTATAGTATTTTCAGTATTTATGTTTATATTCGAAATTTTCCTTTTCTGTTCGTTCAATTTCAGTTTGTTCATTCTTAGCCATAATGCTATTCGGTTAATGTCACCCAGTAGTTTTGTTCTGCATTCATCTGCATCTTTTCCTTCGGTGTAGATTAGCGCGTCATCTGCATAGAGAACAATCTTGCATTCACGTATAATTTCTTGCATATCGTTAATGTATATATATTATAAAAAGCAGTGCTCCCATAATTAAGCCTTATGGAACTCCTATGTCGACTTCTATTGCATTTGACACTCTATTGTTGACCTTGGAAATTTTTTTTTAAATCACGATTGGAAAGCAGAAAATATATTATTTCTTTCCATATACGCCATAAGCTGTTGTTTTACTACACTTTCAAAGATTTTGTCAAACGTTCTTAATGTGTTAATGGGACGAAATTCCTCGCAATATTTTGTATTATGGACTTTTTCTACTGGTGTAATCATCGACTTCTTCCACGAATCCGGAAATTCTCCCCTTTGTAATTAATTGCTTACTATTTCAAGCAAGGTATAATCTAATGTACTCCAATTATCAAGGCTTATTTGGGGGGTAATGGTGTACCACCATCGACAAAAACAACCTCAATATTTTTGAACACATAATTGTACAAAACATCCATTACACAATCACTAACAGGTCTTATTTTTGTGCTGTTATAATTGTTAAAAAACAATAAGATTTTTGTAATGCATGCAAATTAAAATTGTCGTGGTACGTTTTTAAAGCAATCGCAGAAAATGCGGCTCCCCTATCAATCTCTATCGGCATAGGACTATTCATAGGACATGGGACACTATTCATACACACTTCCGATTCTAAATTAGAAGTAATATTAGATAAAGACAATTCCGCACTTTCAATATAGTTAATATCGTGCTGTCCCGTATAGTTATTGGATTTATTTGGCCAAACCCTTTGCAAATGCCTCGGTTTTTATATCGCTTACATCGATAGTTCTTAAAACGGCATAATTTGTTCCGTATGGTTTGACAATCCACTAATTGTGCATTTACCGTTGCTATTATCTTGCTATTTCTGTCCCCGCTCACTCTCCACTGCATATGCAATTTCGATGGCTTTGTCGAATGTCAATTTAACCACGCGAAAGTTTGACTAAGTACCGCATACGAAGCCTGCTCCACTTTGATTGGGTGGATCAAATTATTAACCAACTTATATGATTGTTCTGATAATTCATTTATTAAAATTGCTTTATTTCTTTAATTTATCACTTAGATCGTTAGCAATAAAAAAGTGTTCCAAGTATGCTTTAAATATATGCCAATCATTATAATTAAAATCGAATTTTTGCACTGAACCGGTCACATACATTTCTCACTTTTCAACCAGTCGAAGCAATTAAAAAATTTGTTATTCTTTCTTTTTATCCACTGCGATGATCCGAGTAACACCCCAGTATGTTCTAATATGTATAAGTGTTCTTTATTGATAGCTCAACTTATCTACTACATATATATTGTATAATTGGTTAGGATGTAATTCATGCGAAGGAGGACAAGCAGCTGACACGAAATCATTATGAAAGCAAATAATACTATCGTATATACCATATAAAGCTCTTCGCTGAACTAGTTTAATCATTGGTTAGACTCACCACACTATGCACTATGTTGATTTCTCTACAGTATGCCTTTGCTGTAATTGTTTCTCTGCATTGGGAAAGCGAATAATGCACAATTGCATCACTCATCCATAATACTGTTACACTTTGAGGTATAGTTCTATTTTGACAAGTCCCTTGGAAGGCTCGGTCGCGTCTAACTAATCCCCTGACTTCTTCCTATTAGCGTACAGGATCCACTTATCATCGCGTGTCACGAGTTGATGAAAAAAGTACATTTCGATAATGGAGTGACAAGCATGTTGCTCTGTGATTAAAAATATTCGTCACTTTCGGTGTGAGTAAACGGCCCAGACAAAAGCGTTTCTTACAGACGGGCTTCCGACTTCTGAAAGTTGATCTTCAACTTCCGGACATAAAGCAGAATTGTCGAATAACGGTCACAAAACTTGTTGACGATCATTAGGTACAATTACAATCTCATTTTTGGATGTTGAAGCTCTTCCAGAATGTGTTTCACTCTCCACTGATGAGCGGGCATCTCTGAAGCGGTTATTCCCTTTATCTGTGAGGAGTCCATTGCTTCGTCTCTACGCACATTTTTAATTTTGCGCATTGTTTTCACTTGAGTATCCTCAAGCTTTAAACAAAATTTGATGCAGTAACGTTGTTCAAATTTTTCTGACATTCTCTCCCAAAATAAAGTCCGACGACTGTCATTTACACGTGCTCACGCTTCAGTGACATGATGGCGACTGAGTGATGCTGGGATCGTGAAAAAAATGTACACCAAACTTTGTTTGTTTTCCTAATAAAAATTATGATCGGATACTTTTTGAACAGACCTCGTAGGGTGCAAAGGCTCCTCTCCAAATCAATCAAGCAGACAATCAAGCAGATAACATATTAGACGCGCCATGTATGACATCTTGTCCCGCTTTTATAGCATAATATTATCCGGAGTGTGAGAGAGTGTTTAGCGGTGTATTCCTTCCTTCCGTAGGGAAGAGCCGATGTCTATGCACCCGAAGTTGATCAATCTAACTTACAGTATTTATTCTATATCAGAGCTCAGGACATCTTTTCGATGGAATCGGAATCGCATTATTTCGTAACTTTTGTCTTCAAACAAGGAGATTGTGGAAATACTAGAGAGAACCTACAACTCAATTGGTATAGCTTGTTTAGGGTTATGTCGCGTAACTGGTAAATCTGCTGTTGTCCGTCACATGGCTACAAATGGCAGACACGTACCAATATACTATAAACTGTCTGCTTACGTTCGTGTATGATAGTGACCTTCGTGGTCTTAGCACCGACATGACCGTCACATTCGGCAATGCGTATCATCTTTGATTCGATAGGAGGGTGAGGAGTTGCGATATGAAAGTTGTTGTTCGACAGTACTAGCAATTTTGTCAACTTGCTAGAGGAAAAGAAACTCCTTCGTTGATTCGACCGGGTGTTATTCATTTCATAATTGAACAAGGCGGGATAAATTTTTATTTTTTTTTTAAAGATAGTGTGCCTATTAAAATCGGGAGCAAGTGTTAAGTTTTTCGGAAAGTTGGATAGATAAAGAGAGAGAGAGAGAGATTTGGTCGCAGTGGATATTTCGCTCCATGGAAGTTATTCAACATTTAATGGGGAGACTAAGTTATTTGTGTAAATTGAGTTGTCGTTGTATTTAAGGCAACCATTCATCTCATTTTAGTTTCGTGAAAAAATAACGTTTTTCGGGTGCGGTTGGAATGGAACACCGAACCGTCTGATTGGGAAGCCAATACACTACAACTTAAGCCACGGCCACTCACTCATCGTTTTTGGTGAGAGGTATCGAAATTTTTGAGTATCCCCTTGGTTCTATTGATTTCTTATTTTTCAATGATTTGAAGGTCGTTTGGGGTTCTTCCTTCATCACAAGTAAGTGGTGCTTGTCCTGGATCTATGCTTGCTTTTATCAGTATTTGTTCATTGTTTGTCGTTCGAGCGATCTGTAAAGACGGAAGGTAGTTTTGATTTTCCATCTGAAATATTTCGAAAGTGTCAAAATATGCAGAACATTCGGTACACCTAGGTTTATAGTTTTTTCATCGTAAGCAATACGGGTACGGTTAAGTACGACATCAGGAAAGTATGTAAGATCTACAGGTTTCCTAAACTTTTGGGGTTTAAAAGTAGACCATTCCTTTGTGCTCAAAGTGCTACATTTCCAAAGTCATCATTCACTCTAGATACCCCGTGGGCAATCAAGCATATAGGGCAATTAAGGGGGTAGTCTCATGTCAAATTTTGAATTAAGGATTTTTTTTGCGCAAAATGAATTACAATCGTCTTATTATACGAGTAATTAGATGTTATTATGTAGCTATTGAATAATATAAACAAAATTTTGTTAAATAAAAGGAAAAATATTTTAACGTCATTTTGGTGAAAAAAGTAGGTGCCTGGCCCCCCATCTGAAACCAAAATTCTAAAAAGATTATTATTCAGTTGTCATTCTGTCCCGTAGAAGATTTAAAAGATTTGAGTGAAAAATAACAAAATGGGGACCTTGTAAATTTTTTTTTTCAAAAATCCATTGTTTTTTTCGGTTTAAAAACGAAATAAAAAAAAAGTGGATAAAAAAAATCTAATTTTGGTATAAGACAGAACCATTCATGTGTAGAATATTTTCAGCCGAATCGGTCCAATAGTTTTTTCTTTTAATCATCTAGGCCGACGGATAAAAAGTAGTTTCGAGAACGCGTTTAAAGTTTGGTATAATTCGCGCAGCTGCAGGGTACGCTGTCCTCTATTATTCGCTGTAACTTTAAAATGACTTAGTGTATTGGTCTAAAATTTTCACAGTATATTCTCAACTTATTAAACTTTGAAAATATGCAAAAACAAAAACCGAAAATCGAACATGAGACTACCCCCTTAAAATGCATTTGGACATCATCAGCATACATTTGCAGTATTTTATTAACATAGGAATTTCATTTATAGAAATTGAAAACAAGAAAGGTCCAAGAATTGAACCTAGGGGAACACCCTTGCTTGTTGGAAGGAATTCAGATAATTTTCAATTTATTTCGACTGCTTGTTTTCTACTAGTCAGGAAAGAGAATAAAAGCTTTATTGCATCGAAAGAAAAATTTTGTAGTCAAAGAAGTTTATCGCACAAAACACTGTGGTCCACAGAGTCGAATGCCTTTAAAAAGTCCAGGAACATTAACAAACTTAGAATTTTTGCCAATTTCCACTGGTCAATGTACTCTCCCATGGCAATGATGGTATTAAAAATATATGTTAAATAGGGAAGTTCGACAAGCAAAATTATCTTTAGGAAAGTTGGGTGGATTTGGTCAAGTCCAGTTGAAGTAGATTTTATTGAAAGTAGGCTTTCGACTACATTAGAACTGTCTACCGCATTGAAACCATAGCTATTAGATGGTACAAAATGATCACAAGGGATCTCTGGTGATCGGAATGTTGATGAATTTTCGACTGTGACAAATTGTTGGTTAAGATAATTTGCATCAATGTCATCATAAAATCGTTTGTCCTTTGCGTTGCCGATTCCTAAACTACGTACATTCGCCCCTAGTGATCAACTAAGCCGATCAAAAAAAATACGGGACTTCGCTCTTCGTATCTCTAAAACAACTTTATTTCGCAGATGGCAGTAATTTGATCGAAATTCATCAAAGCGGAAACCTTTCCAGCGCTGGTAGGCTTGATCACGTTGTTGCATTTACATTCGTATTTGTTGACTGAACCATGGTCGGTTAGTCGATCGGGATACTTTGGTTTTCAGAACGACATATCTTTAGTATTTTGGTTCTCGCCTGTCAGTTATATGTGTGTGTCGAACAACAGCATATTCAGCGATCGGCGCTTTTAGAACAAGTTGGTACAATACACTGCTTACCCCACTTCTAGTGTTTAGTATATTATTTTGCCAATCCTTGAGTTTGATGTTTAAGTCGCGGGCGATTATAAATGAATTCTGTCTCCAAACTAGGAATCGAAAAGCTGTCTCAAGCCTCAGGTGCATTGATTTAAACCGTATACAACCAGTTTCCACTACTGAGAGGGAAGGGTAAGGATGCACTTTGGTTTTGAATGTTTGGAGATAGGTCATAATGACTAGGAAATAGAGAGCTCGACAGGTGGATCCCATAATTGAGTTGTACGGTTTAGAAAAGAATCACAATGTTTCGGAGTGCGTCCAAACGTAGGCTAGAGGGTGAACTGATGAACATTCATAGTGAGACCTGTGTTACGGTTAAACAAAATTGTCTCTTCTACTTGGATATCGAAAAGCGATGAGATGAGTATCATTTTAAACATTATTCTTTTCTCTATCGGCTTTCGTTGTTCATCGAATCTCCTTTTGCTACAACTGCAAGTTGTAGGCCTTTAAATTTAATTTTTTAATTGTTTTCTCGATTAACCTTTGGTGAGTCTGGTGGGGTCTCAGAGGCCCGACCCATTTTCAAATTAAAACAAAAAAATTTTATTTTTTTATATTTTGTAATCATTTTAATTAATGTCAAACGGAAACTAATAATTTTTTTTATTTAAATTGTAAGTTTGTAGTCTAATTTCATACATATATGGGCCCCACCATGCCCACGGCGTTATTCTGTTCACCAGGCTTACGGAAGGTTAGAAAACACTGGTCATTGAGAAGTATTCGTGTCCCGTGATATTTCATCAGCTGACGGTTTACAAGCTATGCAAAGTATTTTTCGCGGCGAAGAGCGTCGAAGATCGAAGTTCGAAGAAGACTGTCTTTTAGTTGTTGTCTGATAAGAATAATGACTTTAGAGTGATGATACAGGGATACAACTTTTGAACCAAACCAAACACGTTAAACATTGAGTTGTTGTCTAATTTGGGGTTTTTGTAAATAAAGTGAATTTTAACCATACAAAGTTAAATTCTGGATTGGAAGTCACATTGTGGTGGAGTTTAATATGCCGCATCACTACACAGTTAATGATAAGATAGCTGTGGGAAAGAATAATTGCAAAAGCTCGATTCCAGGCGGTCAGATCTGAATGATTCGATATGTTGGGCGGGTATCTACCTGTGTTTCGCTAAGTGGCAAAACAACTTTACAGCGTAGACGTATGGAGAGAAGTCATTACACTTTAGCTCGCATGCATTTGTTATATCCACTATGAATTCCAGTGGCATTAGACGATGCTAAACGAAGGTTGGTTTATCGAATTACATTGTTGTAGTATAGGGGTGATGTGTGCACATGTTGGAGGCTATCTCGGTACTTATCCTTCCAATTGCGTAAAACTATAATCAAAATACTACATGAAATGCCCGATTTTATAGTAAGAATTTAAAAGCCAATAGTAAATTTTTATTCAATCAAAATAGGATCCGTTGGCATCTATGACATTCTTCCAAAGTGAAATATTCCTTTTTCGTAGAAGTGCTGACTCTTTGAGGCAATGAGGCTTTTATGACCTCTGTTCGGTTCCGGAAGACCTTCTGCCGGCAAAATGGATCCAGATTGCTGAAAAAATGCTAATCCATTGGAGAAATATCAGGAAAGTACGGTGGATGCAGAAGAATTTCAAATCCCAACTCCAACAGCTTTTGTATCGTTACTTGTGAGGTATAGGGTATAGCATTGTCACGAAAAAGGATCGGACCGTGCCTATTGACCAACACAGGTTGCTTTTCAGCCGATTTGGCATGCAATATGTCGATTTCCTCACAATATTTGATAGCGTTTATCATTTCTCCTGGTTGAAGAAATGAAAAGTGGATTGGTCCTTTCGATGTCCACCAAATTGTCACCATAACCTCTTTTGGGTGAAGATCAGGTTTAGGGGTGTGTTTTGGTTTTTCATTTGCATCCAACCACTGACCGTCCAGATCTTTTACGATTATCATACAGTATCCACTTTTTATTACAGGTGACAATCCGGTGCAAAAATGGTTCGGTTTGGTTTCTTAATGTAAGCAATGCGCAGATTTCCAGGCGCCGTAGTTTTTGGGATTCGTTCAGTTCATGGGGTACCCACTTATCGAGTTTCTTTACCTTTCCTATGAGAGAAAGGTGTCGACTTATTGTCATTGGGGATACTCCCATGTTTTGGGCAATCTCCCGCACTGATTGCGTTGGGTCCACATCTACCGTTTCTCTTAAAACATCGTCGAAAACTAACGTTTCCGGCTTCCCACTTTCCAAACCAACGTCATATAGTTCGTTCGTTTACCGCTACATCCTCAAATGCGTCATTAATGTTTTTCATTGCCAAGAACGCAATATGTCCCATTTTAAATTCGTAAAGGAAGGGGGCTCGAATTTGTACTGCCGACAGCATGGTAAATAATTCCTAGAAAAAAATAACGGTACTTGTAACGAACCCTAAAATTCTCACACGTCAAGCACACGTACCAAATTTAACGCTCTGGCACAGATGTTCACTCGAGAACTTCTTATTTCCGACTGAGCAAAAATCGGACATTTCATGTGGTACAGCCCAATATAAACTTGTAAGGAGTACATGTTCCATCTCTTACCACCTTCTTTGCTATATCAGAAATTGATATAAATAAATTCATTGTATGAGATTTCCTGCGTTCAGACACGAAAATAATTCTTTGTGCGAAATTGCGAATTTCGTAAAAACAAATCCAAAAAGTTTTTGTTTTTTTTTAAGAACTTACCATGAACATTTTAAATGCTGAAGCATAACTCAAAAAGTTTGGAAAATGGTGCAGAAAGAGGAAGAAGGATGTTTGCCATCAACGGTTTCTTTCGAGTAACATCAGGTTTCAAGACCAAATTATTAATGTTATTGGACTTGCTGCATTCTAGGCAACTTTTCATCACACGTAATTTTAGTTGCTCGATAAAAATCACGTCCTTCGGATCCGGTCGGTAATCGAACGCTGAACCTTTTGATTTGAAAGCCAGTACACTACCAGTTGAGCAACTGTCACCCACAGGAGCATACACAGTATGATATCGGAGGACAGTTTCCTGGAAACCACGCAATTTTTCGACTTTTGCAATTGAAATTGTTAGTTGTTAAAATTGTCAAAATTTTCGATAAGCCATCAACAAATCCCTATCGGTGCTCCCTTGGCCTTCCAAGTCATTCGATCTTAATCGAAATAGTTAGAAAAACGACTACTGTCAATTGTTAATTTTTAAGTGAATACATACTTTCATAAAAACAATATTTTTGCTCTTATAAGTGAATTTTCGAGAAAACTCTGTATTTTTTTTTTTTATTTTAATGCCGATTTATCTATTTGTTCCTAATTTTTATTATGTTAAAAAATATATTTCTAGTTGTGCCTCAGAAGGCGATTGGACAATGAATACATTCACTAAGTACTTCCAAGTACGCGGAAACATTTCTTGTTGGTGAGAATTTAACTATATTCTTAATTTGACAATTTTTATTAAGCAATTTTAATTTCAGAGAAATATTTTGATGTCAAACACCAAAAATATGCTGTCTGTGGAACAAAATTATTGTTTAAGATATACAAACCTAGTTGTTTTGTACTTTTACTGTATGTTAAAACAAACTGTGATAAAACTACCAGTTAGCTTTAAATAGTTCCATTGGTCCCCTAAAAATTAAAATTTGGTACCTAATTAACAGCAAAGTCATTAACGCTATATTACTAAAAAAAATTAATATAGTTTCTTTTTATTAAAATTCAAATATTCAAAAACAACAACAACAAAAAGACGAAACTGCTAACTGTTTAATTGATTAACAAAAATTGTTTTAATAATAATATGTTCGATGAGGAATCAACACAGGAAGCAAAAAAATTAGCTGAAAATGTCGCGCAAATTGAATTGGAACCATCAGAGCATACAGCTGATCAGTATCAAATTCCTCAAAACATCCACTTACAAAACAAGCCAAGGCAACCGCAAAATCGTCCCCAGCAACATTTGACCGCAGTGCTATCAACACAGAGCGCTTTACAAGAAATGGACTCAGCGAAAGAATGCTGTGTAGCAACAACAACTTCACATGGCCAGATAAAAACCTCAGATGTTCAGGGTCAAGAAAGTACAGAGCAGGCTGTTTCTACTGATGTTAGCCAAGATGAGAAAAATAGGCCTAACTTGACTCTAGAAGATGGACTGTATGTTACATTTTCGGGTAAGAAATTGACTGTTAATCAAAAATAAGGGACCGATTAGAAATCTCTTATTTTCTTACTATGGTTAAAAATTATAGTTATTTAATTATTTATTATAACTAATACTAATATAATTACAAAACTAATACGGATTTAATGCAACGCCAGCTACAAAGGCTATAGGTAGGATTTATATGTTATATTATAATTGTAAGTCTAATTTAAATTAAATGGAATGACTCCATTTTCTAATTTTTTAATTTTATGTTTTTAAATAGTTCGTAAACTAAGTGAATATTAATTAGAAGATAGTTATTTTTGTGTCTCCAAGAAGAATAATAATTTATGAGATATAGCGCTTTTTTAGCTTGGTTTTTAATCGCTGAATAATGATGAGAATAGGATTTTCATCTCTCAAGCCTTCCACCCTTCCAGAAATGATATGTTTTATTTTTTGTATGTATCATTGCTACTTTGGGAATAGTTCGCAGCTAGATCGGCTTTTCGTTACCGCTAATGCCTACGTGTCCTGGTATCCGCATAAGTTTGAGATGATTTGGGTTTCCAATTAGTTTTTCTCGGATGGTTGAAACGATTGGCTTTGATTACTGACAGGCTATTGGTGCAAATAATATTTGTTTGGGATTTGCCAGCTGCTCTCCCATTAGTAAAAACGAAGTACCAGTATTTTCATTGGTAACTTGCTAGAGATTGGAGAAGCATTTGCTTATAGGCCTCGTGAATTGTACAATTTTTTTGTGTCGTCGTGATGTCTGTGATGATTGAGCTCTTTTTTAGTAGCCACGAAGGGTGGAGAGCGGTTTTACATGCTTTGTTGATTATTGATATAACAATATATTGTTGATGGGCATTTTCGAACTTTACCCCGCAAAATAATCTTTTTATCATCACTGGCGATTGGTGTTTTGTAGATGTAGTTTAACTTTTGAATTTGTTGTGAAGTAAGATAATCGCATTGTTGTTGGATGGATGGATGGAAGGCCAGCTTCAGTTAGGATGTTTTCGATCGGTGTACTTCTATGTATGTTGGTTGGATGAGCTTAAGGGGGTAATCTCATGTCCGCGGTTAAATTTTGAAGGTTTTTAAGGATTTTTTTTTTTTGCGGAAAATGAAATACAATCTTCTTATCATAATTATATGTTATTATTTAGCTATTGAGGAATACAAAAAAAAAATTTTGTTAGTTAAAAAAAAATTTTTTAACATCATTTTGGTGAGTTAAAGTAGGTCTCTTCAAAAAAAGTGGCTGGCCCCTGATTGCTCCTTTTGTAATCATTTGAAATTAAAATTCCAAAAAGATTATTATTCACGTAGGGTTGTCATTCTGTCCCGTAGAAGATGTAAAGGATTTGAGGAAAAAATAAAAAATGGCGGCCTTGTACATTTTTTTTTTCAAAAATCGACTGTGTTCTTTCGGTTTAAGATCGAGATAAAAAAAAGTTTTAATCTGGTAACTAGAATTTTTTTTAAATGCAAACAATGTTGGTTAAAATTAAATCAAACAACAACATAAATACTTAGACTTTTTAGTGAAGTTATAATACATTTTCTATATTTGCAAAGTTACCGTCTAGTAAGATATTTTTAGAGCCGTGGCTCAAGTGGTTGTGTACTGGCGTCCCAATCGGACGGTTCGCGGTTCAATACCTGCCGTGACCGAAAGACTTTTTTTCAGTCAACTAAAATCTTGTGAGATGAATGGTTGCCTAAATACAACATCAAGCCAATTTACACTAATAATTTGTCTTTCGGTCCCATTTTCCGAAAAACTTTACATATGCTTTGGTATCATAACTGTTGAGTGTTAGGTTCTTTTTTTTTTTTTTTAACTAGTTTTTCTATATAAATGTAGAATTTTACTTTGTCCAAGTGATTAAACCGGAGGTATGCTACATTTTGTGAATAGGATAAGATCATCTGCGTATAAGGAATGGCGAATAGTTTTGTGTCTCAGTACTAGTACTTAGCTCGTTTAGTGACATTGCTATTAGTTAAAAATGCTTTAATGTACTCGTATGTGTACATCTTTGAGCCAACTTTCCATTGTAACATTTTCTTTAAAATAACGTGGATGGCAAATCTATCAAATGCGAGGAATAATTTTTATTTGATAGAGTCGAGGCGATAAACTGGTCTATACATATATAATAATGCATCCATTGTGCAGCGATCATGTTTAAAAAAAAATGTTTTTTCGAAAAACCAAAGCCGCCTTTTTGAAACTATTTTTTCAAGAATTTTTCCTGTTCATGGTAGAAGAGATATAGGATTGTATCCACTGACGTCGGAGGCTTTCTTGTTTGGATTGAGAATTGGTATAGTGCTAGCTGTTTTCCATATTTGGTGGTAAATACAGCGATACAAACTATCTTTGTATAGTGAAAGAAGACGTTGTTCTTAAGCAACGTTTACAAAATACGGTCAAAACCAGGCGATTTACATTTGGTTGTATTTAGGGGACTCTCCAGTTCTATAACATTGATAGGAGCCTCAATGGCCTTGATTGATGAGTTAGTATTATATGTTGGAGTGTTATGTGTTATCGCAATATTTTGCAATAACTCATTGAAAAAGTTTACTTCATTGGGTAGATAGACCAAGTTGTTTGTATTTTAACTTGGCAGGATAAAGAGACTGTACCACAGTTTATAAATTTTACTGAGGGGTGTATAGTTGCCGGTTAGTGCCTTAATATCAGCTCAGAGCTTTTTTGATGTAGCATTTTGGTTTATGTTTGAGGTGAAATTTTGGAAACAGGTTGTTTTTAGTGGAATTGGCAGTTTTACGGAAAATAGCATTGGCTTTACAAGTTGCAATCTGTTGGAAATCTCTTAAATACTGTGACAATTAAATACTGTGTGGGTACAAATGATAGAACTTATTCTTTTCAATAGAAATCGCTTTATTCAGTACAGTTACAATTCACTATTTAATTGTTTCTCTCAGTACAATCCAATTTCTCAACCGCTTTTACTTTTCTTATCTTTTACTTAAATCACTTAATCAATTCTACTAATTAACACTTCAAATTCAACTGATGAACCTTGGGGATGCTGATATTTATACTCGAATGACATACTTCGAGAACAATACACGCCATCCAGCGTCCCATACAATTTCCAATTTGATAGAAAATTCGATTCCACTCTCCAGTCATCAATGGTCGAGATTTTGTTATTCAAGTATCGAAATATTCTGTTCTTCGAGTATCGAAATCTTCTGCTCTGTAAATCTAGATGTCGCTGCTCACATTTAAGTGGTTATCACAATATGTACTCAGATTTCGCTGACATGATATCGAGCTAAAGGTTGTAAAACAGGTGTGGAATTTAAATTTGACGTCATTCGGCAGTTCAGTTTGCAGATGATTGTGATTTCCACTGAGACCGAAAGCAGCAGAGCCCGTCATTTCTGAGTGTAATCCAATTAGTTCGATTTGCATTGTATCTGTTTTACATACAGCTGTGAGATGCATGACCTGGAACGTGCCGAATATCCACTGGGTGTTGCTGCTCAATTGTGACCAGATTATGTTGTTGTTTGACTTCATTATGTTGCATGATAGCGTCGTGTTGTTGTTAAACAAACTAAATTCACAGTTGTATGCCTGTGAACCAGCATGATACCTTGCTTTCTTGTTAGAACAGAAATAATGTGTGTTCTTGCCCTTGTCGCAATCATTGATTTCGGCTGGGGTCATTGCAAAGTATTGATCTCTATGACAACTTATAGCCAGAATCTCCATTAGTGGATTGATGATGACGAAGGAGTCATTGATCATCGCTGGCAACGGTATGAGTTGAAATAAGTCAAATGGATCTTGTTCAACCAGTAGGAATTTGATGATGAACATAGATGATTGCCAGTTGCTCCTCCTTTCGTTGTTAGAATCTTATAGAAGTGGAGCAAGTCTTCTTGTTCGAATGGAGGTGTTTGAGACTGTGGTAGGTGATTTTTTATATTTATGATTTCTGACCTTAGTTGAGCTGGAAATAACAAAAGCGGGCTGATGGTTCCATAGTGCGCATCTGTTAATGTACTTAAGATTGCGGTTTCAATTCTTTGCAGTTTGGAACCCACAATCATTAGTTGTATTGTCAAAGACATGAAGATTTGGAAAATCCTGGACTGTTCAGAAGCTTCTCCAATTCGAGCCATAATCTGTTTGGATTGGTTTTGAAGAGCGTTCATGCGTTCCCTTGTCTCGAGCTGATCTTGTTTCATGATGTTAATCGTGGAGTCTATGAGGGATGTCTGGTTTTTCAGCATCGTTAATAACTGTACCTCGTTGCCCTTTATTTGATTAATGGTTTGAGACAGCTCTTCCGCGTAGTCAGCATCGAGATGTCCAAACAAGGTGTGTGCTACATTTCCGATTATGTTGATGGCTGCCCGAGGAGCTTGGCGTTTTGTGATTATGTTAGTACTTGCTTGTAGTCTGTCCGTGGTGATAACGAAGTGTGTTGCTAATGCTGTACATGCTGTTTTTTGTTGTAACTGGTTGCATAAATGTTGTAGTGCCAATGTTCCATTTCCCAATGCTTCTAGTTCTGCTTGCATAGGTGCTAAGTCATAATAAACGACAATCTTCCATTCATTTGTGATTAAATTAGTGGATCCAAGGCCTTCGAAATAAATTCCTGGATGGTTCTCAAACCTTGTTACATTTATTGGTGATGCGCACACTATTGGCAACAGCAACAAAGATAACATGATGGTTGTCATTAACGAAACATATGATGTCTTCCTTCGTTTTGTGGGTGGTTGTATCGGATTCCAGGTAGGGAGTTCGGATTGTGCGGCTGGACATGGCGCTTCAGTTGTATTTGTTTCATTGCTGTTGTCGGTTTCTTTAAATAATGGTACTAAGCGATGGATTGGCCGCTTCCATATTCCTGTACCGGTTTTGACGTTGACGAACCCTGTTGTCGTCTCCCTTAAACACTTGAACCACTCTCCCAATGGGCCATTGAAGAGTGGGCGTATTGTCTTCTTTGATGATGACCATGTCTCCAACCTTGATGTTATCGCGTTCCTGGGTCGTCCATTTGCGTTTATATTGCAATTCGTTCAAGTACTCGATCGACCATCGTCTCCAAAACTCGTGTTTTAAATGGCTTATTGCCTTCCATCGGGTCAGCAGATTTCCTTTGACTGGCGGAATGTCACAGTCGATTTGGGCAACCAAAGGCTCACCTATTAGGAAATGCCCTGGTGTTAATACAGCTAAGTCATTTGGATCAGATGAAAGAGGAGTAATTGGTCTGGAATTTAGGATGGCTTCAATTTCAACAATTATGGTCTCTAATTCCTCGTGTGTTGGTGAAGCTGGTGAAACCGTTCTTATTAAAAGATGCTTCGCTGACTTTACTGCTGCCTCCCATAATCCGCCAAAATGGGGAGCTCGAGGCGGAATAAATTTGAAGGTGATGTCCTTGTCGCTGCTGACCTTGATAATGGACTCTTTTGCTTCAGGTGTATGGAGTACGTCGAGTAACTGATTCCTTGCTCCCACGAAGTTGGTCGCGTTATCGCAAATAGAACGTTTGAACTCGTCCTCGTCGGCTGATGAATTTTCTTAGGGCTTCGATGAAGGCTTCCGTCGTTAGGTCTGTTACAATCTCTAGATGTACTGCCTTGGTTGTGAAGCAACAAAAGACTGCTAAGTATACCTTGTGCGGTTTTTTTCCTCTGATTTTGTAGTGTACCCAAAGAGGTCCACAAAAATCAACACCGGCCATTATAAATGGTCTATTTGATGAGACGCGATCTGCTGGAATGTTCCCACAAGTGTGTCATAAGTTGTAGTCTGGTTTTGGTGCACTTGATGTAGTTATGAACGGTATGACGAGCCATGATCTTTCCCTTTATAGGCCAGAATTGTTGTCTCAAAATCGAAAGAAGCGTCTGTGGTCTGCAATGGTTGTGATCCTCATGTTTTAATTTAAACAGCATTTTGGTTACGGATTCGTTGTAAGGCATCAGTATGGGGTGTTTTGCATCAAATGGAATGGGTGCAGCTTCCAATCGGCCTCCGACTCGCATGATACCGCTTTCGTCTAAAAATGGTGCTAGGGTGAGCAGTGCGTTGAACATACATAAGCCCTTGTGACCCTTGAGATCTTGAATTTCCTTACCAAATTCAGCGGCCTGTACTTCTCTTATAATAACTGTTAGGGCCTCATGGAGTTCCTTAGGTGAGAGTGATATGTGCTCCTCTGCAGTTGCATATTTCCTTTGGTTGTCTTGATAAAACGTAGGACATATCCAATTGTTTGTTGTAAGAATCGAAAAGAATTTCAATGAAATTTTGGAGCGGTTTGTGTCAATGCCACTGTAACTGTGTGTTTTCTTTTTCTTTCGAGATCAGTTGTTGGGTCTATCTCCTTTATGAAAGGTCGGGGCCATGCTGATTTGTTTCCATGCAAGAAGAATGGCCCATAATGCCACATGCTGCATAACATGAAGCTGGCTGCTGGTATTCCTCGCGACAGTAGATCCGCTGGGTTTTCTTTGGAAAGGACATGGCGCCATTGTTTTTCCAAAGAGCATTCCTGTATTTTCGCAACTCGATTTGCTACAAATGTGTATAGTGATGGGGAAGTTGAGTTGATCCATGACAGCACGATTTGTGAGTCTGCCCAGAAGAATATTGGAGTATCTTGCAGTCTTAGGTCATCTCGGGCGCTGCTTGTAAGTTCAGCTCCTAAGACTGCAGCACAGTTCAAGTTCAAGTCGAGGAAGAGTTTGTTGTTTTATAGGAGCTATTCGTGATTTAGCACAGAGTAAACTTACAACTGTTGTTCGATCCTTAAATGTGGATCTTAGATTCACCGCTGCCATATGCTTCTTCTGATGCGTCGACGAAGGTGTGAATCTGGATAGAGATTGGCGTCTTTTGATTGAAGTTATGTCTGTCGATCTTTGCCTGATTTAATACTGATAGACCGCTCCGAAAGTTTATCCATTCTTCCCTTAAGTGCTTGGGTAATTCGAGAGTTCTTTACTGCGCCAGAGCCCTTGCATGAAGATTTTTGCCTTAACGACTACCGGACCCAAGATTCCAAGTGGGTCGACGATACGAGCGATATCTGAGCTGACTGACTGACTGACAGATACAATGGTTGTTAATTCGGCTCTTCCATACAGTTGGTCTGATTTAGGCTGCCAGGTCTTAATTCTGCATTTGATTGATTCGCTAAAGTCCAGGGTAATCTCTTGGTCCTCAACAGGGATGTTCTTCAGTAATAATGGATGATTCGAACACCATTTCCGAAGTTTAAATCCAGCACCATTTAGCACCGCAATTATTTGTTTTTGAGCTTCAACTGCCTCGGAAATGCTATCTGCTCCGCTAATGCCATCGTCCATATAGAAATCGTCTTTGATAATGTTGCAATTATTTGTTTTTGAGCTTCAACTGCCTCGGAAATGCTATCTGCTCCGCTAATGCCATCGTCCATATAGAAATCGTCTTTGATAATGTTGCAGCTGGATATGTTGTTTCGTTATTGGTGCTTCGTGTTGTAGACATTTAGTAGCCAAGTAAGGTGCTGGTGTTGTCCCATATGTTAGGGTATTTAGTTTAAAATATTTGATTTCCTCTGTGGCTTGTCTTCTCTAAATGATCAATTGATACCCTTGATCTTCTTCATGGATTATTATCTGCCTATACATCTTCTCAATATCGGCTGTGAAGACATATTTGTGTATGCGAAATCGAAGTAGTATTGAAAATAGTTTACTTTGAACTGAAGGTCCGGTGTGAAGGATATCGTTGAGTGATAAACCGGATGACGTCTTTGCGGACTACTTTGTACTACTATTTGGTTTTAATACACAATGATGCGGGTTGATTTCCTCCATGTGTCCAAGAGCTTCATATTCGTCCATAAACCTTACATAATCTTCCCTCAGGTTAGGGTCTCTTCTAAGACGCCTCTCTAATGCCAGAAAACGATTCATAGCAGTTTTTTTGGAGTCTCCTAGGGCTGAGTCATTTTCTCGAAATGGTAATCTTACGATAAAGCGGCCGCTATTGGTTTTTGATACATTTTTACTGAAATGGTTTTCGCAATATCCTTCTGTTGCTGTCATTTGCCTTGGTGCATTGTCATAATCTTCAAGCCTCCAAAATCGTTCGATAAGCTCATCCGTTGTTTCTTCCTCCCTTAGTATACCACAGGTTGCCGAGCTATAATTTTGATCTTCAATTTTTCCACCTATTACCCAACCAAACACTGTATTTTGTAGAATAGGCAAATTTTTCTCAATCCGTATCTGTTCTTGTCGATTAAAATGTTCGTAGAATTCTGCTCCGAGTAGAACATCTATCTTGTCTGGTCGGTAGAAGTTGGTATCCGCTAAGGTGACATTCTCAGGTATAACCCAGGTTGAAGTATCTAGAACGTGTGCAGGTTGAGGTGCTACGATTTCAGGGAGTATGAATGCGAACTTTCCAACCTTTGATTGTAGTCCAAGGTTGATTCGTTGTTTTGCATGTCGTGTCCCCCTCCCTATGCCCTCAATGCACAGTGCTGTTGGGGTTGGTGAGAGGGCTAGTCGTCTCATGAGCCTCTCAGTTATTAAATTTATCTGCGACCCAGTGTCCAGAATTGTTCGAGTTTCACATATTCTTCCGCTATTGGCCACAATGAGAACCTTGGCTGTGGCTATAAGTACGTGTATCCCTTCTTCTTGTTGAATTGATTAATGGTAGCTTCAGTTGATGGAGGGACTTGATTAATGGTAGCTACAGTTGATGGAGGGAGGACTTCATTTGATGACTTCCTTGAATTGTCTGCAGTCCTGTGGTCTTGGGTCATTGTGTTTGGTTTTCCCAAATGCAGCAGGCTATTGTTCTTTCCTGTGCACTTAGTACTACATCTAGCTGAACATGCCTTTGCGGTGTGGTCTGCCTTAAAACAATTAACGCATAGATTTCGTTTTTGGGTCCACTTTAACCTTTCCGCAGCGGACATTTTTAAAAATTTCTCGCAATACTAAAGTGGATGACCCTTAATGCTGCACACCTTACAGGCTTCGCCATTTGATGTTGCCACGGATATCTCCATCTTGTTCTTGTGCCCTTGATTTTGTGTGCGCCACGAGTCTGAGACTGCACCTTTTCCTCCCACGGCTTCCAATGCCTCGAATCGATTCTTTAACAATTTTAAGAACTTCTTAATTTGTTGTAGTTCTCTAGGCTTTTGCAGTGATTGCTCATAAAGCAAGTGGGTTTGTCGATCGAGTTTCTTTATGAGTATGTGGATAAGTAGCGAGTTCCAGTTTTCCGTGTTTACTCCCAGAGTTTTGAGTGATTCTATGCATTCATGAATGGCGTCACGAAACTCTCTGATTGCCTTCATTTCGGATGTGAGGTTCGGAAGACTGAGAATTCGCTGTAGCAGTGCTGAAATTAAGGCTTGTTTATTATTAAAACGGTCTTGTAAAATATTCCAAGCTAATTTGTAGTTGTAATCGGTTAGCTCGAGATGCCGCAACAAACGTTCTGCATCGCCGGAAACGTTCATTTTCAAGTACCACATTTTTTGAATGAGTGGTATTTGCTGGTCATGAATCATTTTCTTAAATATGTCTGAAAATGTTTGCCATTTCAGATGATCGCCATCAGATCTCGGTATGGTCATTTTTGGAAGCTGAATTGCTGTGTGCTCGCCTACCGATTTCTTTGTTTCAGGGAAATTAACTTGCCCTGATGTCCTTTCCAAAGTAGCCCGATTGCGAGGACCCTAGTCTCCAGATCAGTGTATGACTGCATGTCATATCCTTTGGATAAGGGATCGTTACAAGTTTCCCAAATTGAGAAATGGATTCCTTCTATTTGGGTCCATAACTTGTTCATGGCTAATAGACATTGCGCTGGTGCTTCGTCTTTGGCTGTTCCGTTGATGATTCTTTCCAATGAAGACATCATGACTCTTTGTCTTCTGAATAGTAATTCAATCTGATCCATGGCCCTTTGATGCTGGTCCTCTGGTAGCTTGATTGTTGATACCAATTGTTTGTCGTCTTGACTTGTGGACGACCTTTCTGCAACAATTGGAACGACGTTTTCTGTCGTCGGGTTTAGTCCAGTAACAGGCGTTTTGACATTGCTTGCCTTGATCTGGCCCAACGAATCACTCAAGATCTGCCTATACTTGGTGTATAGCTCCTTGAACTATACGTCTAGAGGGACCGCCGTAAGAAATCGGATTCTAGTGTCGGTGGCTTCGATTTCCTCCCATATGGTGTCTAATCGGTTGATTCTGGAGGTAAAATACTCCTCCGTAGTTTTTCGACTTGGAGAATCTTTCGTGAAGTTTCTGATGATCTGCTGGACTTCTTCTCCAAGTGACCTTTGAGTCGCCGTCATTTGTTCCATGTTTAAATCGTGTAGAAAGGGTTTAATAAACGATGGTTGGGACAACTACCAGTGTTATAGACCTGGTAACGCTAATTGACCGTTAGCTGAATGCAGCAACCGAGATGATGATTATGACCTGATGGTCTTGCCAGTGTATAGCCCTGACAAACGCTTTTATTAATTGATGTGAATTAATAGAGGTGAATTGCCCCTTACCACTGGTGGGGGAAGCAATCACGTGGGGGTCACCAAAATTTTGAATGTAATATCTTCCATTTGATATCGGGCACATAAACCAGATATCTTGTTGAATTGTGAGACAAGCACCTGAACCTGTTCACTGGATGAAGGTGCTGTGGCGGATTAAAACGCTTGTTTGTTGATCAGTATTGAACTAAATTAAACTGAAATTTACGTATTTGTTGGGCGAATGCCTCTTTTATACAATACACCTAATAACAATATTGCTTACATCTAGAAATATTATTAATGACCTAAATAAACAAAGTGAACATAATAAACACTTAATGGTATTACGCAACCAAGTATGCTGACGAGGTGTTAGGTGCGTTGTCGTTTGTTGTACCGTATGTTCCGTTCATTGCTCCGTGGTGTTGATTATGCATTTATGCCTTGGTAGTTCGTTCGTTGTGCTATACGGTGTGTTGTTAAATATGCATTGTTTTGTTTGGCCTGAACACAGTTCTTAAGTCGATTGCACTTTGTGTGTCTGAAGATGCAAATCTTTCGTGAGAACATGCTGTAGAGAGCTTCTTGAAATGTCCAGTTCTTGACCATGGTCAATTCATGTTCATGCACACTCTCACGAACTGTTTAGATGTTTTATGTTGAACGACTTGTTGAAGGACGGCCAAAGTATCTGAAATCAATAATTGATCCAGTCTCCCTGAGAATTGGTCTCTTCACAGTTGATGAAGTTAAATCACTATTTTTTAACAACGAAACAACAAACAACAACAAACAACAACAACTGTCAGCTGTGTCGCTGTCTTTTTTTTTCGTTAGCAACACTTTACCGCACAAATGGCGCAAAATTTAAATCTTGTGTGAATTTTGGAACACCCTTTAGTAGCAGTGGTTGAACGTTTGTTTTGAAGGAAGGGAAGGTCGGCTTTTGTGATATTTGCATCAGCTTAAGGATAGGTCAAGGAACTTTAAGGCTTTAATGCCACAGAACCTTCTAATAGAGGACTGGATTGTGGGATTGATTTCTAAGCTGAATACCACCTTGTTCAACAATTTATTCAGAAAATTAAAAATACAAGTATATGTTATTCATCTAAATCTATATTGTCCCCATTTTATCGACAGGATACTTTGCAAAAACAAAAAAAGATAATAAATAAACTGCGACCGATTGTCACCGGTGCCGATTCAAATGTATGCGATAGAACCGAGAACAATTTAAACAACGTTAAATAAGTAATGCGAACTTTATTAAATAAAACAAACTAATCCTTTCGTTTAAAATATCTTTATTGACCGTACTGTCACCTTTCTTTCTCAACTTGGAATGACCAACGTTTGTTTCTTCATCCATAAAGAAAACTTTCGTCTTCCAGCTGATTTTTGAAGGCCAATCTTAATCCGGTCAACAACCCCTTTCGTAATTGCGGATTTTCTATTCAGCTACGACAAACCACATAGAAAAAATTCATCGCTTAATCGCTTCCTCACAGTGCGTCATCTGATCAGCTGGTGTAATAGCCACCAACGCATGTACACATACTCATAGCTGGGTCATGCTCTGAGGGCGGTGTCGTGGGTGGAGCCGATTGGTAAAAACATCGCATTTTTTCATGTAGTTTTTTCTATTATGACGAGTGCTTTCGCCTACACATCATGTTCTTGCTGCTCTCCCTAGCGCCCAATTTTATGGATCGGCTGTCGACGATGGATGTTTTGCCGTCGGGTTTTGCTTGGCTGAACTAACGATGGGATCCATGCTGATGGTAAAATGTGGATGCTGGTGAGGGAAAAGCGATATTTGGACAAAAATGTTCGTTGCGTTGCAATACCCAACGACTGCAACACACTTATGCCAGCGCTTGATCCAATCCTCGAAGCATTTTTTATATTTCGTTATGTCCGTCAGTGCTTCCTGCGATTTTTCCATTACTTCCTCTCGGCTGCTGAGTCGCGTTCCCCGTAGTGTTTTTTTTTAACTCGATTGAACAGAAAGAAGTCACAGGGAGCCAAATCAGGTGAATTCGGTGGCTTTTGGATGGTATTTGTTGCATTTTTCGTCAAAAAATTACGAATAATGATGGAACTGTGCGACGGTGCGTTATCATGGTGCAAAATCCACGAGGTTTCTGCCCACAATTCTGGCCTCTTTCGGCGAATTGCTTCACGCAAACGTCTCATAACGCGCAAATAATACTCTTGTTTACTGTCTGGCCTTCTGACAAAAATTCATGGTGCACTACACCGTAGTAATCCATGAAAATCGTGAGCATTGCCTTCTTTTTTGACTGAAAACGACTTGGTTTTTTTGGTCTCGGCTCATTTGGTGAACGCCATTCACTTGCCTGATGTCTGGATTGCGTGTCGTACTTATAAACCCATGTCTCGTCTCCAGTAATGATCCTTTTGATGAATGTGGGATCCGATTCAGCCTCACAAATCAGCTCTTTTGCGACGTCAACACGGTCCCTTTTTTGCATGAAATTGAGGTCTTTTGGCACCAACTTTGCTGCTACACGACGCAAACCCAAATCATTAACCAAAATGTCTTCGACGGATCCATATGCAAAGTTCAAGTCCTCCGCTATCTCTCTGATGGTTAATTTGCGGTTATTGACCAACATTTCTTTTACTCCATCAATGTTTTAGCCTGTTTTCGATGTCGATGGCCTTCATCATGAAAGTTTTAATATTCAAACAGTTTTGCAAACTTGGAAACAAATAAAAATCTGATGGTGCACATTGGATGTCACATCACATACCAAACAAAGTTCAATCACTTTTCAATCAAGTTTCAGATGTTTATGGTCCAGCGTCGTCGTGATGGAACGAGATTATCTTATGTTTGGCCAATTCTGGACGTTTTTCTTTGCTTCCTTCCTCCAGTTTCATTAGTTGTCTACAGTAAACATATGAACTGATCATTTGGTTCCTTGGAAGCAGCTCAAAATAAACGATACCTTTATACTTTCTTACTTGTAGGTAGCGCTACAGTTCAGGTGAATCTGGGCTTCAACTAACAAGCTTCTCCAGTTAACCCTGTCTTTAGCTAACTTCCTCCTGTTGCGCACTCCAAGTCGGCTGAGGTCTCCTTCTACTTGTGTGCGCCACCTAAGGTGGTGTCTTCCTCTATTAAAAAAGAAAAAAAATAAGGCATTTTTCTCACGAAACGACTGAGGATATCTTCATCCGCTTGCGATAGAGTAAATGCTTCAGCGCCATAAAGAAGTACTGGTATGACCAGTCCTGATGCATGGTGTTCCGGATAATGTGTCAAAGACCTTAATGGGAGATTAGCTGGCATATTTTGAGAAAAAAATCGCATAGATGGGGGTGGAGGGTCGGAAATGCATTCCCCCGAGATACAAACGCTGACGTGTTTTGACACCTATTGAAAATACTATCTTTCGAATTTATGTGTGTATGATAACAAATGGGGTATCTGAATTCGTAACAATGAGTACTTATATTGTTTCAAAGTAAATGTTACCCTAAAGTTAATATGTCAAAAGTTATTGAAGATGAAGGTGAAAATTTGTTTTCACAAACCCAATCCGATAACTGGATGCCGTGCGGCTCCAATGCTAACTAAAATAGCAAGATTTTGTGATCTGTAGCGAGTGCATTAATAATTACCACGAATTCAAATTGTTCACGGTGTTCATCTACTACTTTTTCAATTCCAGAAAGTCATCTATCGGCAGGTGAATATGAATCGTTTTTCTGGCACCTTCCAGAAAAACCATTGCAAAATGAAATTGGAGTTTACTGATACACAAACCAATTCTAAGCACATCCTTTCCAGAAAACTTTTAACATTTCTGCAGTACCAGTCCAAATCAATTTTAAAATAAAATGTACAGTCATATCTTTACACTTTTATTAAATTTGACAATATTGTCAGGATATATGTAGGAATGTAATAATGTTCAACAAAGAAAAAACGCATCGTGGGATCAATAAGTTTATAATTAATAGAAAAATAAGTTAAAAATTAACAACAAAAAACGCAATCCAAGAAAAGTTAATAAAAAAAAACATACAACGGCGTAATTTGCGTTAGATATAAAAAGTAAAACAAAACAAATAATTCACATTAGAAATGGAAATGGGGAAAAATGAGTATAAAAAAAACTTGACTTTCTGCTTAACTCTTCGTCTAGACTCTTTTCTTTCGCTTCATATAAAATCCAATGGTCGACTGACTCTTCTCGTTCTCGTGCAACCCGCAGATCTCTTTGGTATTCTTATTTTACTGGCTCTCTCTCGCATGTGTCGTCATCGTTGTCTCGCCATTATCATCGTCACCCACACGGCTGCCTCAGCTGAAGGAACGTACCTACAGCTTTCCCCATCTTCAAGACCCTCCGAATCTGAATCTGAATAGAATGAACACCAATGCTTCATGTAACCTGCTGCCGTTGAAGTTTGATTAAGTCCTTCGTGATTCCAACGACCACGTATCGGTCTTTCGGTTTACCCTTATTACTTCATAAGGACCTAGGAATTTTGGGCATAACTTTTGTCCCGTGGTGAACTTTGTATAGCGACAAGATCTCCCACACTGTATACGCCTGCCTTCTTCCTCTTTTTATCGTAAGTACTTTTGTTTTCTCTTTGAGCCTCTTGTATCTGCCTCCTTGCCTCTGCCCTCATCTCAGAACGGTTTTCTTCGAGCCTAGCTAATATCTCATCTTCCAGTAGCTGCCGCAGATTGTTTTTTATAGTCATCTTTACACCAAACATCAATTCTAATGGCGTTCTGCCAGTGCTTCGCGAAATGGTTGAATTGATTACGCATTGGACTTCCGGGACATATCTGTACCATTTTAGAGGATCCTCAATGGACAGGCGCGTCAGGACTTGGATAGTAGTTTTGTTCACCCTTTACACCTGCGCATTTCTACTCTGGACCCCTGTCGTCACCAGGTGATGAGCGATGTTCCTCTCTGCACAATACTTTTTAAAATCGTTTGAGGTGAATGCTGAACCTTTATCAGAAATCAAGAGTTGTGGATGTCCAAAAATTTGCGTTTGCAGTTCAAGACGATTGATAACTTGGAGTTGGTAGTTTTGGTTGTATATACCCAAGTGAATTTGGAAAATGAGTCCACCACGACCAAAACATACCGGTAGTTCTTCGAGGTAGACGGGTCCACGTGGTAAGTGTGCAACGGCTGGTCGAGCTTAACGATGGGATATAGAAAGCTCTCCCTTCTATCGGTCTTCTTAGCGGCAAGAATACATGCAGTGCAGTTATTGACAACGTTCGCAACCTTTTGTTTTAGCTGTGGAATATAATAATCGTCTCGAATTAGTTTTGAAAGCTTACCATGACCAAAATATCCTCTCTCATGAACCATAGGTATAAGCTCTTTCTGTAGAGGTTTCGGAACAACCAACAAATAGGCTCCATCAACGAACTTATATAGCTCACCCCTAATAACGTAGTCTTCGTATGAGCCAGAATTGACGAGAATTTCGCGGATGGCTGCACAGAAGTCGTCCTGCAATTTAAACTGTTTTATCGCTTTAAGTGATCCATCTTCGATGGTGCAAAAATCGACTGGATGCCGGCTGAGTGCATCGACATGTCGCATTGTCGTGCCTGACCGGTGTTTGACTTCACAGTTGAATTCCTCTAACTGCAAGGCCCAATGAGCCATTCGGCTGTATGGCTGTTTTTTTTTTTGCCATAGTCAGCTTAAATGCTTGACAATCCGTGAAAATTTCGCACCGCAGACCGAGCAAATAGATGCGAAGTCGTCTTAAAGCTTTAATTATTGCGAATACTTCCAGGTCGTAGCTTGGATACTTTTTCTCAGTGCCACTTGTTTTAAAACTTAGGAAGAATGCGGGATGGTAGTGACGCGTGCAATTGCGTTGGCAGTTGTGGGTTGAATGGCTTCAACACAGGCTCCCGACATAGTAGATCCTTCACAGTCTTGTTAGCTTCCTCTTGGTTGGGCTCTCACACGAACTTGACATCTCTTTTGGTCATATCAGACAGCGGTTTTGCTATAACGGCGTAGCCAGGTATAAATTTCCGAAAATATCCCGTCAATCCAAGGAACTGCTTAACTGACTTAACGCTTTTCAATGTAACCTTTTGATGGCCAGCGTCTTTTCTTCCGATGGTCTAATGCTGCCATTCTTCACAATGTGGCCAAGAAATTTTAGCTCAGTTTGAAGAAACGCATACTTCCAGTTTATAAGAAGCCCGTCCTTCTCAGCTACTTCTAAGACTTCCCTCCGCTTGGCGATCACTTGCGCTTTGGATCTTGTAGGAATGATTAAGTCATCCATGTAGGCAAGAATTTTCTGTCGCCTTAAAGGTTGTAAAATTACGTTGATGTACCTTTGGAAAACGGCAGGAGAGATACACAACCCAAACGGGACCTTGTTAAATTCAAAGTGGCCGTCTGGTGTAACAAACGCCGTATACTTCTTACTACTTTCCTCAATGTCCACATGGAAGAAGCCGTTTTTGAGGCCCAGTATGGAAAATACCTCCGCGCCGTACAGCTGTTCCAAGACCTCCTCAATAATCGGTAAGGGATAACGGTAACGTGCCAGTTCAGCTGCCGGCAATCGACGCAAACTCGAAGCGAGCCATTCTTCTTAAGTGCCAGGACAATCGGGCTAGCGAAATCTGAGTTACTATTTCGGATTATTCCCTCTTGTAACCAGTCAGTCAGCTGTTGATTTTTCTAATGGAGCCAAACGTCGTAGTTGCTGATAAATAGGCTTTTCATCGTCGAGTATAATTTTCATTTGCACCTAGGGTTGTTTCCGAATGTTTTGGAGAATATTGTTGGATCATTTTATCTATTTGTCCTCGCATGTTAACCGCTTAAGTTTTCGGCTAGCCCACATTGACTGCAAGAAATTAAGTTTACTCCTGCTAGCGGGTTATTATCCGCAAAGGGTTTTTTGCAAATCTGTGCTAGACCATCTTCAATTGTCAGACTGACCTCGGGGAGTAGATCTTTGCCTAATAGAAACTCATAGGACAACCAATTATCGGGTACAAAATGACAAATTAAATTGTAATCCTCGCCTGCGATTTCCATTTGGATAGATGCAGCACCCAGAGTTTTAGCAAGCTGAACGGTGAATGCAATTGCCTCGGTCCCCTCGTAATGCATGCTCACTATTCCCATGATCTTACGGAGACTGTTTTTGGCCAACGTGAAGTCACTGCCAGTGTCTACCAAAGCTCGAAATTCCTGGCCACATACCTTAACTTGTGTCGTAACATCCGGTACTGTTAGCTTGTTGACCCTTAGTACTGAGACGGGATTACAGGTGAACTGTGTACGGGACAACTCCTGGCAATGTGCCCGAACTTGTTACATTTCAAACACCGACTACCTCTGCCTCGATTGGCGCAATTCTAGGACTGGTGAGAGAGCGCTCCACAACTTTTGCATCGAGGTTGTTGTTACGAACTTCCCATTTTTGTAGCAATAGATGGACCTGTTCTAGACGTCGAAGCATTTCTAGTACGTGCCTGATCAGCTTTCAACTTCTCATATGACTTCAGTCCCTCCTTTAATTGCTCTAACGTTCTCGCTTGGTACAAGATGCTCTTGTGAAGGTCGTCATCTGGGATACCACTGATTACATACGATAAAAGATGGATTTCGTCTATTGTTCTTCTAGACGCAATTTTTTTCATCCTGTAGAAATACTCCAAATAGGATTCTTCCTTGTTCTTAGTGGCCTTCTCCAACATTTTATACACATTCTCGCGCTCACGGTTGGCAAACTCTTTCAATAAAAATGACTTTACGGGCTCCCAGCTACATATTCGGATTCTAGAGCTAGTTTGGCGGCCCCAAATAACAAACGTCGTGAATATAAGAATTTTTGCACCTCCCCCCAGTTACATACTGCAGACACCTTCTCGAAGTCCGAAATCCATGCCTCTGCACACTTTCCGCCTTCTCCACTAAATTTGTCTAAATTTCCACATCTGAAATGGAACTGAACTGAAATGGATTCTGTACAAAAGTTGACTTTTCATAGAGGATCCCACCGTTTCGTACTTAGAGGGATTCGTTATAACCTGAGATTCGAAATTTGACTTCTGAGCTAATAACGGCTCTCCATTGCTTGGCACAGTTAAAATAGAACTGGCACTATCGCTATCTGTTTCCCGCACGTGATCTTTTCTATGCAATGTAATGCTTTCTACGTCTAAGATTTGACGATCGTAAATATTCCTAACACGCGCAACAAGTTCTGTTTTGTAATTATATCGAACTGGTAGACCACGTTGCCTCAAAATTGCTTGCAATTCTTTTGCAATTCCTTAACTGTTAATGTTTCCAGCTTTCGCCGTTTTGCATTGATCGCACCACGTGTTATAGCAACGGCAAACCGAATTTAATTCTACTCAAAGTTAATAAATTTTTTTTTCTAACGCACTATCCCACTTTTGACACCATGTAGGAATGTAATAATGTTCAATAAAGAAAAAAACGCATCGTGGGATCAATAAGTTAAAAATTAACAAAATAAAACACAATCCAAGAAAAGTTCATAAAAAAACATACAACGGCGTAATTTGCGTTAGATATACAAAGTAAAATAAAACAAATAATTCACATTAGAAATGGGGAAAAATTAATATAAAAAAAACTTGACTTTCTGTTTAACTCTTCGGCTAGACTCTTTTCCTTCGCTTCATATAAAATCCAATCGTCGACTGACTCTTCTCGCGTTCTCGTGCTTTCTTTTCTACCATTCCTTTTAACAGTGTTCATTCATTCCCCGCAGATCTCTTTGGTATTCTTATTTTACTGGCTCTCTCTCGCATGTATCGTTATCGTTGCCTCGCCATTATCATCGTCACCCACATATATATTACGCCAAACATTATACTTACAATTAACTCATAGTGCTACCTCTGGATAAACAATCCTAGAGAACAAATATGGGCCAATATAAAGAAACTTACCGGAAACTTCACTTTATACGCATACATACATATATTGTTAACGTAATAAACATTTGTTCTGAAATATCCAAAGATATCCACATTACCTCGTAGTACTTTGGTAAAACCTAGTTTAATTGCTCAAAATACTGACAATTTTAACCTTAATTTCTTAAGTTGAAGCGGTTGTCAATCAATAGTTCAAAATCGACTAATAATAGGATAGGACTAAATGAAGATGTTTGTGGAACAATGGGTGTTTTTTTTGCAGTGTCAGACTTTTCAATAGGCATTAAATGTCAAATCCGCTGTCACTTGAAGATTGACGCCACTACAACGTTTCCAATCGTTGAAATTTATTTCGAAGCTCTGTCCGCAAAATTTTTAAAGCACTTTGTGAAAATTACGGTAGACATCATCGGTCATCTGAACGTGCTATTAATCGAATTAATGAACATTTTTACACATATTCATGCTATTGGATACTCCAACAAGAATGAGAACAGTGCAGTCGAAAGAAAATATCGCGGCTGTGAACGTGTTGAAGAGGACTCCAATTTATCGATTCGTCGTCGTTATCAGTAACTAACACAACAATGTAAAGATCTTGGTCTCAAGTCTTATAGAATCCAATTGGTGCAAGATCTAAAGTCGCGTGACCACTTAATGCGTCGGGTGTTCAGTAATTGGGTTTAAAATAAATTGGAAATTTACCAAGTTTTTTGTCGTAAAATCCAGTGTTGATGCTCACTTCTGGTAGCCCTTTACTACATAAACTGCCGTATTTGCAGCGAGGTCAGTCCTTAAGCCGTTCCCCAGATGCCATTGCATCCACAAAAATTAATCGGTTCTTATTTCTTCAAAAAAGAAGCCGGAATACAAGTTACTGTCAATAGACACTAGTATAATACGAAGATCAACGATTATTTGTTGCCAAATTTGCGTGACATCAATGTGAAAGAACTGTGGTTCCAACAGGATAGTGCTCCACCCCATACTACCAACGGAAAAATCGCTTTATTGAAAACACGACTTGCCAATATAGCCATTTCAAGAAATGGACACGTCAATTGGCCACCAAGATCGTGCTATTGGATTATTTTCTGTGAGACTACGTCAAGTCACTAGTTTATGCTGATAAACCAGCAACATAAACTTTGCTGTGAAGCAAAGTTCGAGTAATACGTGATATTGGACCTCTAGCGTTGTACAAGGCAGTCGTGATGGACATATGCCCAACAACTATTTTCAAATATTAAATGGCATGAAATAATTTTTCGAATGAATTTAATAACTGTGGCCACAAGTCATAACCGCCTAAGTTGGTTTTTCATTATAATTATTACGAGCTAAACTGTTATGCCAAAACAGTATTTTAAAAAACGACTTAGGCTACTAGGTTTTTTTTGGAATAACTTCTGTTTAAAAAAAGATACAGTCATACAAAATTAAGTGGAAGTAGATTTAAACATGCTGAGCACGATGGCGCCCTTAACTTAATTTTATCCTAACTCGAGTTAAGCGGTTATGGTTTGTGGCCACTGATAAATCGTCATCAAGTTAATTTCTTTGTGCTTTATTTAAACAAAAATGTTTAAATGTATTTAAAAAATGAACCTCGTACAAAACCACTCTTTATATGTATGTAGAGATAATTGTTTTATTAAGAAATCTTTTTTTTGCAATAGTCGACCAACAAATTACACTTCGAAATCCAACACCGCTTGTGTAACTTTTTTTTTTTTACCCAGAAAAATTGAAATTTGCAGATATCAGCCAAGTTACTTATATTTTTTTTTTAATTTATTTTTTTTTCTTACAGGTTGCTGCATGTTTCGTCCAATCAAGTATATCACTAAAAAGGCATTCAATTTGTACAGTCATAAATTACAAGAAGTTTTTTTTCTTACTCCAATTATATGTGAACATTGCAACGACTTTATATGGGGAACTGGTATTCAAGGAGTATCTTGTGAACGTAAGTTATAAGCATCTTTATATTTCATTAATTTTTTTTTATCATCGGTGAATGTTGTTGCACACCTTAACCTTATTTGAGCGTTTAGTAGAATACTCAGACATTAAAAATTATTACTACTGTATAAATTTGTTGGTTATATCCAACGCAAATCGAAGTATTAAAATTAACACTCTATTTGAACAATAATCCATTACGCCTTTTGCACGTTTGACAGTACAACAATGATGAAGATAGTAGTTAAAAAAGTCTTGTTTGACTGTATTGTTGTTTTTTCAGGGCTCCACAAGCACAAAAAGTAAGATCTACAATTATGAACAGATACTCGTATAGTAGGCGGATGGGTGTCGTGGATGATGCTCAAATGCAAAAACGTTTTAGCCTGCAATGATTTTTATTAACAAATATTCTCCATAACGCCTTTTGCTGAAAATTGGCAACAAGAAGTCTGAAATTGCTTAAGTCTTGTCAATATAACAGGGAAAACAAAACAGACAATTATGTTTTCGGAGACAAAAATTAAAACCTAATAGGCAATATTAAGTACAATAGTAGTAAGAAAAAATTAACAGTAGCAAAAAATGAACAAAATAAAACTAAGTTATTTATCTTAAAATGTTTTGCAACAAAGATTCAAATTAAAATGTAGTTTGCCCAAATTATTGGTTTATTTGCCTTATGAAATTTGTATTATTACTCGTAATACTGCGTGGAAAAATAATTACCGACAGTTGTAGGGAACAAAAATGACAAAGACTTAAGATTGTATTGTGCCGCTAATAACCGACTTATACTAACATCTATAAAAGTAGCTGACTAGCCAAAATACAGATTGTGCTTTTTTCCTGTATCGTTAGACCGAGTCAGTTTCTCGCCGTCCACGGTGTGTGGCGTTTTTATTTTTCTGAAATTGAAATAATTACTATTACGTAGTGGGTGACCGCGGCATTGGCTTCCCGCTATTCTTCTACGTCGCTCGGACAGCTCGGACCAGCGACTTAACTACGACAGAGACATCGCACACGGCAGTGCAAAGTGTCTCCGTCCAGTAGGGCGGTAGGAACCTGTGGCATGAGGGATGTTGCTCGGCATTACCAATGCTGGTGCCTTGTTGAAGGAGAGGAAGCTTGAACGGGATTTGCCCTATTGTACAAGGCTTCATTAGGATAGCATTTTTGTACTACGAGTTTGGTGCTCTGTACCAGCGAAAACAAGCACTCTCAAACATTTTGCCCATTAAACTTGCACTCACGTTGAACCACTCGGGACATCCAAATACAGGCATAGGTCGGATAAGGGAGGAATGTAGCGGATTGCCTTCACCCTTCACGCACTTGAGTGCGTCGAATCTTCAGTGGGACGAATCTACTTTCGCACTCGTGTAGTAGCAAGAGTACTTAAAGACCTCAACATACATAAATCCACTGGTCCAGATGGTTTATCTTCCCTTCTTCTGAAGAGGTGTTCTTCCTCGCTGGCAAAACCACTGCGTAAGCTTTTTCATCAATCCTACTCTTTAGGACTCTTCCCGAGCAGATGGAAAACAGCATTTGTCCAGCCCGTCCCTAAAAAAGGCGAATCATCTTCTCTCTCCTCCTACAGACCCATTCAGTCGTTCGCAGATCTCCGTAGAGAACAGACGTGCTTCGGCTTTGCGTAAAGTAAAAAAAAAAAACAAAAAAAAAACTTGTGAATTAGTTAAAATTTACTTAGCTGACTCGGTAGCCGTGTGGTTAAAGGCGTCGTTCAGTGAATAGTGGGACACGGGTTCGAGCCCCGACCAATCTTGGAACTTTTTTATTTTATTTATTTATTTTTTTTTTCTCCCCAAAGTGTGGTTACTAAACAAATATAAAGACTAATTAAGCAAATCACGTGATGGATGGTGGAGAGCGCTCCGCTCTTCCCATAATGGGGGTTGATAAAGGCAACAATTCTCTTGCCGGTGCCGTCGCGAAAGCCATGAAAAGGAAGAAGAGGTTAAAAACCCCTCCTAATTTAACGAAAAAAAAATTAAGTGCCGTTTTAGACGATGAAAAACATAAAACAACACAACAACGCAAAACACAATCAGATGATGCGCTGAGCTACATCTCTGATGAGGTCCAGTATGAGGGAGGCAGTAACAGCTTTCCCTCTAGCGACATCCGAATCGGAGGATGAGGATGAGAAAATAAACGACATCACCAGCAGCATACAAAGGCTGGAAGAGGAAGTGCTTGCTATTAAGCAACGGCAAATAGCTCGCAGGCAGAGGGAGCAATCGGTGGTATCGAGCTCCCAACAACAAATCCAGCAGCAGCAGAAACAACAACTGCAGCAAAAAAAACAGCAGCAGCAGAAACAACAGCAGCAGCAGACACAGCAACAGCTGCAAAAACAAAAGCTGAAACCACAGCAGCAGAAAAAAAAGCAACAGCAGCACCAACAACAACAGCACCAACAACAACAGCACCAACAACAACAGCACCAACAACAACAGCACCAACAACAACAACAACAACAACAACAACAGCAGCAGCAGCAGCAACAACAACAACAGAAGAAGAAGGAGAAGGTACCTCCTATTAATACCTATAAATTAGAGGTGAGTGCAACCAAGGACCTGTGTAAGTTGGTCATTGGTAACAATTTTAACATTAAAAGATTGGGGAACGATCGTCATGCCATCCACTGTAATACAGTGGAGGGCTATGCGAAAGTGAAAGAGCTCCTGAAGGAAACGACGACGGAGCACTTCTCATTCACACCGAAGTGTGAAAAGCGGCAATCGATGCTGCTGAAGGGGTTGGAACCGTCTTCTGATCCTGAGGAAATCCTGGCACTGCTCAAAGAGAAGGAGTGCGAGGGACTCAAGTTTGTAGGAGTAAAGCCATTTACCACAGCTAGAGCCAGGCGGGAGAAACGGAGTCTGCCGTTCTTCCTGGTGCAGCTCAGTCCCGAAAGCCGTCTGGATAATCTAAGGAGTATCAATGTCCTAGACTACCAGGTGGTTCACTGGGAAAAATTAAAACGGAGCGAAGGCGTTATACAATGCGTTCGCTGCCAGAGGTTCGGGCACGCCGCGTCGAACTGCCAAATGCAGCCTCGATACGTGAAGTGCGCTAAGAACCACAGTTCCGAGGAGTGTGCTCTGGGTGTTGACGGAGCATCCGATAGGTCGCAGCTCTCGTGCGTGTTATGTGGAAACGTGGGACACACCGCAAACTATCGGGGTTGTCCTAAGTTCGCTGACATAAAGAAAGCAAAACTGGCTCGGCAGCAGAAGGTGGAGGTCAAACGTTCACCTGTGAGGTTTCAAACACCAACCGTCACGTCTCAAATTTCCTACCCCCAAATGGTGTCAGGTAGGGGGGCTACGGTACAACAAGCGACTGTTGCTGCTCCGGCGTCAATGCCAAAAACAACGGAAGCTGCACCTAACATGTTGGCCATCTTGCTCGCAATCCAAGGGCAGATGGCTCAGCTGCAACAGCAGGTACAGGAACAGGCCAAGTGGGTGGACCAGATCTACGAGCTGCTGCCGGGCCTAACGCAACACATGTCGTAATGGGTACGCGCATGGTGGAGCAAACTTTGAAGGTCCTTGCGGTGAATGTCAATTCACTGATTAGGAACGAACGAAGAGCCGCGATGTTTAAATTGCTACAAGACCAAACTCCTGATGTGCTTTTCGCTAGCGAAACCAAGCTAACCGATAATCACAAACTGGAGTACAATAATTATATTGTTAGAAGAAGAAATCGGCCCAGATCCAAACGTGGAGGCGGTGTCGCGATCTTTATTAAAGAAGGTATAAAATTTCACAGAGTGTACAAGGGCGTGTTGCGCAGGTTCCGGGTGTTTGAGGCAGTCGTCATTTACATCCCGCTCCGCAGTGGAAAGCGGCTGTACTTGGCCTCTGTTTATGCACCTGAGGCTTCACAATCCGCCCTATTTATTACAGAGCTTGACACGCTTTTTCGACTTCTGAGGCTGGAATCGGGGGAGAATTATTTTATAATCGGCGGGGATTTGAACGCTAGACATAGAGATTGGGGAAATAATTTGCCAAATACTAGAGGGAACCTACTACTCGATTGGTGGGGTCAGCACGATGTCATGTACAGACTCGGTCTTAAAGCGACGGATAACCCGTCGTTTCCCAGAGGCGGGTCTTATTTGGATCTACTGCTGTATGACGAACGTATACGACTGACAGGTACGAATTTACAAACGCTAAACTGTCTGCGCACATTTGTGTATGACAGCGACCATTGCGGTTTTAGCACCGAAATTACAGTTCCCAACGAAATTGCGGAATTGGAGGGGTATGTCCAAAGATATTCTTACAACTACAGTAGGACTCGATGGACACGCTTCTCCACAACCTTGAAAAGAGCACTCTCCTCGAACACGCTCCACCCACCGTCCAATAGGAATTTGTCAAACGAGGAGATCGACAAGTACCTAAAACAAATGGACGAGACAATTAAACAAACTATGGACACTACAATACCGCGGTATCAGCGTACGGCTAACGAAGACCTGTTCCGCAATCCTACTATTGACGCACTGCACCGACAGAAAAGTAGACTTCTGACAAGACTCAAAAACTTGTACAGACAGTTAACTGACCGACAAGACCCGGAGATTAGGACACTGAAGTCGTCGATTAAAAATATCCAAACGCTAATAAAGGAAAATTACAGAATTTCTGTAAGTTTGTATTGGAACAACAAGGTTCGGGCTGTAAACACCAGCAACCCGAATATGTTTCCGCACATAAATAAACTATTTCGGAGAAAAAATCAAAACGACCTTCAGTGTCTTAAAATAGCCCGGACAACAGAAAACGAACGGTTACTGACAATAGCAGGTATTGATCCAAATGAGGCCGCTGATGATGACGACTTCTTTGTGATCGAGGATCCACAGGAGAAAGTTGAGACCATAGGGTCGACTTTTCAGGAAGTATACAAGGCCATTGATATCATTGGCCCTAATTATGACCTGGACAATCGCGTCTTGGTGCACGACTTCTGCATTCGAAATGAAATAGGGAACTGGCGATCCGTAGGCTCTGGTTTCACCCAGTTCAACGACGATAATGGCCAATAATGTCATTGCCAGAGAGGGTGACCTACCCCCATTCATTTCGAAGGAAGAACTCCATGAGATCTTCGACACAATCAGGGCTAAGAAATCAGTGGGGACCGATGGTATTCCGAACATCGTGCTTCGACATCTTCCTCTAGAAGCGGTGGACATTTACACCACCCTGTTTAATAATGCACATTATCCAGCGCATTGGAAAACGGCGGTGGTTCAACCTATCCCCAAAAAGGGGAAGGATGTATCCAATCTGGCGAATCTCTGATCGATAAGGTTTTTGAAAAGGTAATCAATTGAGCTCTGTCTAGGTGGGTTGAGGACAATCATATAATTCCGGATAATCAATTCGGTTTTAAGGCGGGACATGATATCTCACATGCCGCGTCTAAACTGGTGTCCGATATCCATTGGAAAAAGCAAAAAACAATGCACTGGTGCCTGCCTTGTTGACTTGGAGAAGGCCTTCGACACCGTATGGTTAGAGGGTCTTTTCTATAAGCTGACTCGGTTGGGGATCAGTAAACCCTCTTGTACATTCTTTATAATATGCTAACCAACAGACAGTTCATCGTGAAAAATGGCGATGTGACTTCTGTTGGAATATTTCAAATTAAAAATGGTCTTCAGCAAGGCGCGGTCAATTCGCCGATCCTTTTTAACATTTATACAAGCGACTTGATAGGTTCACTTTCCCATACTATTGCGTACGCAGACGATTTGGTAGCGTACAAAACAGGTCCAAAAATCGAGGTCATTAACACTCTCTTGTAGCGTGACTTCGATAAGATAAGACGATTTTGCGATGAATGGAAGTTAAAAATCAACTTTCAGAAGTCGGAAACCATTCTCTTTAGGACGCCGTTGTCTGGAGCCTCTGGGGATACCAGAAAAAATTGGCGTAAGTTCTCGATTATTGGACAACACGGTCAACCTCTTGCCTGTCGAAATGTAGTCAGATACCTTGGAATCTGGCTAGATCAGTTTCTGTATTTTGGCAAAAATGTAGATGCTGCTCTGGCCAGAGCTAAAGGCGCTTTTGCCCTTACAAAGAGACTGTTTTATAGCAGCCAACTCGATGCGAGGGTAAAGGTAATCTGCTACATGGCCCTTATCAGGCCCATGCTGGTATTTGGGTGTCCCGTGTGGTTCAATGTACGAGCAAGCTTAATGGAAAAGATTCGGGTGTTTGAGAGGGCTTGCCTTCGCTTGTACAGAACACCAGAGTCGGAGTACAAAAAATTTTATCCCAATGAGGTCCTTTACAATAGGGCGAACCTAATACGAGTGGACAACTTCGTAATTAAGCTGACTCGAAGGCACATTGCAAGAGCAATGACCTCGACGAATAACCTGATATCTGGTGCTTACTACCCCAATTACCTTTACCACGAGAATGTGCGCTCTGACGGCTTCGTTCCACCGGAAGCATTCCTCTACCTTGATCAGACAAGGTTGATCCAGGATAGATCAGCGGTCCCGTTAATCTTCCATGTCGCTCGGAAAGCTGGGGACAGGCGACTCAACTACAACAGAGACGTCGCACACGGCAGTGTGGATCGCCTCAGGTTCAGTAGGGCAGTGGGGAATTGCGATAAGAGGGATGTCGTTCGGCAGCACCAGCATTTCTGGTGGTTGAATGATGGAGAAGATGTTTCGTCGTCGTTTCCGTCAATTATGGACCAGCCTCACTAATGAGGCAGGGCTGACCAATATATTTGCTTTGTAAATAGCGATGGCCAGCTTACATAGGTTTAGGTTAGCATTTAAGTAATATATACATGCGTTAGTGTATATAAAGGTATATACTAACATATGTATATTATTGTGTATAATGTCTAAGTGTGTTTATGTGTATTTAGTGTATATAGGTTAAGTAGACTAAGGTTGTTTTTTAAGTTAGATATTAAGTTTTTATAAAAAATAAAAATTGTCCATATGCTAAGTTTTTGTAATCAAATTTTTTTCTTAGCCCTAAGTATATAAAATAAATATTTCCAAATAAAATGTAAATGAAGTCGAAAGACATAGATATAAGGATTTAGAGTAGCTTAGAGTGCCTGTGTGGGGCCAGTAAGTTAGTATAAGATTGTTAAGTAATTGCAAGCTAGCATTTAAGCATTTTTTGTTAGTATGTAAGAGTTAGTGATTAAGAAAATAAAATGCATTGAAAACTGAAAAACTGAAACCTACAGACCCATTGCACTTACGTCCCTTCTTTCCAAAGTCATGGAAACGCTGATAAATCCTCAGCTCATGAAATATCTCGAAACACGAAAACTTTTCAATGACCGGCAATATGGTTTTCGTAGCAACAACGATTGACTCAAAGGGAATTAACCTTTGAATTAACCACTCTACTGACTTGGACCATCTCGTTGCAAGAAAGCCAAATGATGACAACGAATTTTAATAAATGTAATAATGTAAGCTCTTCTTGATTACTTTATCAGACAATCTCAAATTGTCTCATCCTAATGAATATAAATTTATCACTTGCAATGTTGAATGTAATTTTGAATATGTGATCTTTTTGTTGTATAGTTATCTGCTTTCACCAATATTTGTTTGCCAAGTTCTCATAAGATCATTCCAATTATCATACAAAACAGGGCTTTTTTGCTTCAGAGGATGCTCTTTCCTATAACATTAATTTTGCCTTTTTTATTATTTGCGCTTTTAGTAGTGGTTGCCTGAACTTGAGTATATTGATTAACATTTTTGACAAACAACAATATGGGTTGCGTGTATGCCACATAATTGCACAGAGTTTATTAAAAATCTTTGTGAAACCGGAGTCAAATAAACGAAATACCGAGACTTGAAGAAATATAAATCTTTATTTCAAATATGACTACGTAATTAACGAAAGACAAAAGCTAACTGACTGGTAATTAAAAAATGATATATACGTTCTACAATATTAATATGTTCTAGAAAGAGATAGCATGTTATGTGTTACATTATAAAAGAAATTGTATGAAAAGTACAAAAATGAGATAATAAGGATAGTTATAATTTAAGGAAAACTAAGTGTTGCTACAGCATAATTTTTAACATTCTCCAGCCCGGGAATATAAAGAAAGTTCTAATGGATATAACTGCTGGACTGGTCTCCGCGTGCGTGTGTCGTCTGAATACCTTATTTCACAAGCTCTAATCTTTCCGTCGCGACCTGCGTGGACTCTCTCTATGACATCTGGTTTCCAGTTGATTCGAGATGGTTTGTATGTCGTAATCGTTGCTTCCATAGATTCTGAATATCTCTTGCCTTTATGTTGGTTATGTTAGGAAAATGATTGCAACTCAATAAAAAGTGTGCTGGCGTCAAAGGTGTTATCTTTAGTACATCACTTGACATATATGTGAGGGGACGAGCATTTACCACTGCCTCTACTGCACCAGGAATGTTCTTATTTGCTCAAACGTTAGTTTTGCCTTCCCAATTACCACCTTGAGAATGTTTTTTATAGAACGAATAAGGCGCTCCCAAAATCCACCCCACCATAGTGCTTGTTCAACTATCAACTTCCATCGTATACGATTGCTGGCCAGAAACTTTTGAAGCAACTAGTCGTCGAATGCAGTGCCGTCTAGCTCTAAAGCTGTCCTGCGGAATGGCCGAACGTTATCAGAAAAGATGGTGGATGGCACACCTCTACGGGCGATAAAACATCTGATTCCCATTAAACAGCTTTCGGTGTGCATACTCGTTACCAATTCCAAATGAACTGAGCGAATGCTGCACAAGTAAATATCATAAAATATGTCTTCTTTATTTCCCCTCCTCTGGGACCGAGACAGTGAAGTGGTCCGGCGAAATCAACACCTACATTGTCGAAAAGCTTAGAGAATTGCAGTCTCTCACTTGGCATAGGCAAGTTTCTTGCAAACGACGCATTGCTTTACGATATTCTTGATTAAGGGTCGTCCTCTTATTATCCAAAACCTTTTCCGAAGCTGTGACAACACTAGAGTAACTCCTCCATGTAACGAGTTTTGGTGATAGTCCTTAGCAATAAGATGTGTGATGTACGAATCAGCTGGTAAAATAATTGGGTGTTGTAGATCCGAACATTCTTTTAAGACTTGGAGTCGGCCACGCAGCCTCAATATTCCTTGCTCGTCCAGAAACGGAGATAACAGATAAATCTTGGAAGATTTCGGCACTGACTTATTCGCCTGCAAAGAAAAAACTTCGCTATTAAATATACTGAGTTGAATATACCTGAACCAGTACGCCTCAACGTAATAGACAAAAGGGTGAACAAGGGTTTGTCTTTCTTCATGCACCATCTTACACAACGCATTACGTAACCAGTAACATTCAGTGACCGCCTCCACGAGCTGAAGTCTTGAAAGTGGACGACAATCTCGAAAAGTTCAGCCTCTGTCGTATACGCATCTGAGAGCAGCATTGAAGGCGTTGCAATCGTCACTTCCGACGAAGAATTCTGGTTAAAGTCTTCGGTTTCGAGCCAAGAAGATCCTTGAGCCCATAGAGAAGAGCTTTTGAGACTCTCGGCGGAAATACCTCTCGTCAAAAAGTCGACTGGATTCTCTTTTCCCGTACAGTGGTGCCAGTCTACTATTGAAATGAGGCAATGAATTTCAGTCACTCTATTTTGGACGTATGGTTTCCATCTATCGGCTTCTCCAACAACCCAGCTCAAAGCTATTTTTGAATCTGTCCATAAGTAAAATTGCTGAACAGAAACCTTTACAGAGCGCTTAAGGTAGGAGCAAAGCCTTGCTGCTATCAATGCCGCAGTGAGCTCTAGTTTCGGCAGCGTCTTTGAATCTATCCTGCTTCAAAGGGGCTATTCGACTCTTCGCACATAAAAAGTAGATGTTTGTTTCGCCTGAGAAATTCGTGTTCCTCTCGTATGCTACGGTCCCATAAGCCTTAAGGCTGGCATCAGCAAATATGTGTTACTTTTCCGATAGGGAAAAATGGTAATGCTGACCGTGGTATGTATGATCTTTTCGCTGCAAAATGCTTCTTACACAGTTTTCCCATTTCAATCTTAAATCTGCAATAGGCTTCTTACACAGGACACCTTACTTCTCCAAATAGACTGGAACAAGATTTTAATCCTTACGACCACAGGTCTAAACATCCCCAATGGATCAAAGATCCTTGCAATGGTTCGGAGTACAACCCGCTTCGTGCCCTTGCTGAAGTTAGAAGTTACAAAATCTTCAACTGTATGTGTAGGTATGGTAAGTTCATCACTGAAAACAAACCACTCGAGTCCCAACACCTTTTTCTTTGCTGGACAATTAGCATTAAAATACTGTCGTATTTGGTAACCGTTTGAATTCCATTTTCGCAGATTCATGCTTGCGTTACTCATTATCGTTACAGGTTCCTTAAAAATTTGCTTTCCCTCAACCTTTGTGTCGACGATAGTAACGAATCATCCATGAAGAGACCCTTTCGCAGCACTTCACAAGTTCTAGAAAAACGATCTTCCTGTCTAGATAGGTGCAAGTCTATTGTTGCAATGAGGACAAAGGGACTGCTCTTTACTTCAAAGGTAACTCTGGTCATTCGATAATCGCGGTAAACTGGTTCATTAGGAGAAAATCTGTCGTTAGAGATCCAAAGAAAACGGTGGCTATCACCTTCCTTTTCGTTTAGCAGTATCTGCAATAAAGCTTTTTCTACATCAGCTACCATTCCATAGCGGCCCAATCGGAAATTAAGAAGCACGGTTAAGATATCTGGAAGTAGGTTTGCACCGACGTGTAGTAAATCGTTAAGTGAAGGGTTGTCTTCTGACCGAAACGAAGCATTAAACACAATACGCATCTTGGTGGTGGCACTCTCTGCTTTGTAAGCATGCCGATGTGGAAGATAAAACACGTGAGACGAATTTGAACTTTTCGTGCAGGGAACTGGTTCTGCAATACCATCGAGAACCATTTGATTTATAGCGGCATTATACTCTTGAAATTTGCTTGGATTCATTGATAAGCGAACGGAGACTCGACTCCTAAGAACGTCTTCCCAATTATTTCCAAACGGAACCTCAGGATTCTTCCATGGCAGCGCTGCTTCATAACGGAGACCTATTTTCATGATTCAAGCGGATGTTATTTTCGTTATTTGTTATTTGTTATTTGTTTATTTTCGGAATCTTCACTTCGGATACCGATGGCTTCCAAAGACAAGAAGAAGTAATGTCGCTTTCAGCGATGTCCACAATATTCAAATTTACACTAAAAAAGAACGAAGAGCATAAGTTATTGTTAGAAACAATCTTACCAACAGGTAAATGTGGGCCTTGCAACATCCAACCAAGTATGGTTCCAACTGCCCTCAGAGATGGTGATATTCTTCGCTGCTTTCCAGTGACAACTGATCAATAGTAGTCAGATCCTATTAGCCCATTTAATCCGTCTTCTGACTGGAGTGATGTATTATTACTGTCGGCCAAGCGCATCCCATCAAGAGCGGGCAAGAGCTGTCAGGAACTGGTAACACATCCAACCACAGCTTCTATATCCACACTTCGATCGGTAAACTTACTTTTTATTGTGATCTTTACTTTCGTTAGCTGTTGACAAGGTAATTTTTCCTTACTTCCGAAGGGAATAACAGATATATACACATCTCCCGTGGAAATTAAACCAAGTTTTTGCACCAGGCTTTCGCATATGCACGAATGTTGACTACCGCCATCAATAATAATCAGACGTATTAAAATATTTTTCTTTTTGTTTCTGCTCGGAGCTGCGACCATGCATCGAGCCGTCTTTAAAAAGACGTTTGTGGTATGGGAAAAAGAATTATACGCGCATAAATTTAATGCTCTACCCACAGATTCACATTCCTTCATCTGAGCTGACAAATCCTCTTTTTGTTGTTTCGCAAATGAAGGGTCGCACATTGATGTCAAATGCCTACCAGGACATTTATTGCAAGAAATAAATTTTTGCACTTCGACACTTCTTCGATGAATGCCCACGTTTGGAACATTTAAAACAATGACCGCTTTTGCGTAGCTTTTATCTTTTAACTGCAAGAGGCATGCTGCTATCACATGATGATGTTTATCTCATTCACAAAAGAAACATGTGTCCTTTTGCGCTAATGACACTAGACTTGCTGCTGTAGTTGTCGCTGCTGAAGACGATTTCGCAATTGGAGTTACAGAGCTGACTCCGCCTCTTTCCAACGATTCGACCTCTGGTTTCAAAAATTTCATTATCCCCTTTACTTGTGCGCCTCCAATCTGTGAAAGGGATGGACTACTTGATTCGGCGTGTGATGAATTATTGTCGTTGTCTCTTACGTCGATTTTGTCTGCTGTCACTGTTGATTCTATGTGTGCTTCTGTAACAAGTTTTTCCCTTTCTGTCTGTATTGGATTCAACTTGGATTTGTGGAGCAACCGATAAAATAAAAAAAAAACGAACAAGCAGCACTTGCTTCTTAAAAAATTAATTAAAACCAAAACAAAAGCAAACAATTTTAACTATTTAATGTGTTTATTCCTTGAGATTCAAACAACTTGTGACAATGCATAAAATTCTTCAACCCATCTAACCTTGCACCCACGCAGTGCTATAAATTGTGTGTGGTAACTGCAACAACAATTTTGCGTCTTCTTCTGTGTGCATAGTTGGATGATGATGGTCGATGATGCGATCGTTGCTGGTACAATCTGTGGTGTGATCGATGGTGGTACGATCTGTGGTGTGATCTATGCACACTGTTGTTGTAGATTGGATTTATAGAATGACATATAACAATGAGACACAGGTTGGTGATTATTTAACAATACAATGAGTCAAAGAAAAACTTAACAAGGAATTCAAAACAGAAGGAAAAAAATTCAAGTTACATCTTATAAAGGTTAAATGAATTCATGTTACAAAGAAATAATTGTGCTAAACGAAAATGCAGATTTCTGAATCTTACGAGTAATTCTCAGATAGACATGTTTACCTTGAAAATATCCCAGCCCTCTATATAGACGTGATTATTTTTGTTGACTTCGATTGTTATCTTTTAAATAAATAAATAGTCTAATTTTGATAAACCCCCTAGTTCTCACGCATTTTACAGACAGCAGTAATGTACTTTTGGATTTATTTTTAAGTATACCATAATACCATATTCGCGACGTTTAAGATTTCATTTTCCAATATCCCACAAACTGTGACATATATTGTAGATGTTTCAAATCTATGAATGCTAATTTACTTAAGGACGATATAGAAATACTGAATTGGCAACGCTTATACAATTGTTCATCTAATGATTAAGTTAATATATTTAATGAAAACGTTCTTAACTTGTTTAATGTATATGTTCCAATCATGGATTCTTGGTCATGAGGGCATTGATGGGGATGAAAACGCTGACGAATTGGCCAGAAAGGGGTCAGAAACTCCCTTTAATGGACTTAAAACCTTCTGCTGCATCCCAAGATCAGCAGTTAATTTAGCTATTAATAGCTGAGATCGCTCGAGATGCATCTCATATTGGGAGAATAGCGCAGGTCTAAGACATCCTGCCCTTCAATAAAAATGTCAATAGATGTCTAAATCTAAGTCGTTGTGATATCAAAAACTTCGTAGGTTACCGGTTTAAGATATCATCTCAGCAAAATGAAACTAGTCGACTCTGCAGTGTCGAATTTGTGAAGAAGACGTAACAGCTGAATATATTTTATGTGAATGTCCAGTTGATAGTGTTATCAACTTCATTCGGAAGGTAGAAAATGTACTAGCCTAACTACAATTCTGACCAAAGATCTTTTAGGTCAAAGTGTCTTACTTCACAATTGAAGAGTCAGAAATTAAAAAAAAAAATTCCAACCAAGTCAAAAGTTATAAGGTGTTCAGTACCTTGGTTTACTCCAGAGCTCATAGAACGAAAAAATGAAAGGGACTACGTATTCAAGAACTGAAAACGTTTAGATTACCGGATTTTTACAATCAATTTCGTTTGCTAAGAAATATCAATCTTATCATCAGTGTGGCTTTTATTTCAAACATTTAAAAAGTAATCTATTTCATTGACAATTATCTTAATGTTCTTTACAACATGTTCATTCAAAAATCAAATACGTCATCTTCTAACCCATACCTTCTTAATACGTATGGAGCAATGTGACATTGTCAAATCAGTATTGAGAATAAAATCGAGGTCCTCAAGCTTAGATCAAATCCGTTCGCGTTTATGCAAGTTATTTTAACTTGCCTATATCCTCCAAGTACTTGCCCGTATATTTAACCCCATGCTTATGGCATCCTGCTCTCTTACAGCTTGGAAAACTGCTAAGATTATACCGATACCAAAAAATCATGCAGCCTCTCAAAATGCTGAGTTTCGACTAATTTCAAACCTTCCTTTTCTGTCTAAAGCCTTCTAGAAAATATTTTAGTTCACAACCAAATATCATTCCATCTTGTGCAAAATAACCTCCTTTGTAGACACCAAAGGCTTTCGAAAGCAGCAGACTTACTTCTACGCTGCTAAAAGTAACGGATGATTTGAGAATATGGCCATTTTCGAAAACGTCATCTGCATCAAATTGCTTTTGCAAAATGTTCTTAAACGCAAGCTGCAAAAGTCATTTGTTCGAAAACGACATTAGAAATCAAACTGCCTTTGCAGCATGTTCGATAATGCAGTGTTTGCAGGACAGATGTTCATAAACGTCATATGCGCTGCAAAAAAGCAGCCAGAAATTTGCACTGCGTAATAACATGCATTCAAGGATGATTGCTCTGTTCGAAAACGTCAAATGCTCTTGCAAGAAAAAAATCATGTAGATGACACAGATCAACGATACCAAATGACGTTTGCAGTTTGATGTTTGCAACCCTCAAGTGTTGCAAATGAATATCAAAATGACGATGAAATGACATTTTCGAAAACAGCCTATGCATGGAAAAAGATCATATTTCGCTGCTTGCGTTATTGGACTTTGCTAAAGCGTTTGACACTGTGAACCAACCCGTTACTCAATTTAATTTTTCTTGATCTAAAGTCTCGCTAGTCTACTCTTATCTTTCTGACAGAAAGCAAGCATTTGTAACAAATGTAACGCTATATCGGATTTTTGTCGTCGAATCTATTTTGAGCCGCCTTTTACTCTCTTTATTTATAAATGACCTACCAGATAGCATACTCCTCTGTTCACATGTACGGTTATGATGTTTAGATGTATATCAGTTGCAGATTGAGACTGATCGAAGATCATTATAATGTCTGAATAATGATCTGAGAAGCATATTTTATTGGTCTCAAAGAAATAGCTAAAATCTTAATAAAAATATAATCGAAATGTGAAATCCAAAAATAGTATAGATCCGAATGGCTTTTCTAATATCTACATATCTAGGAAATGAACAAATTGAATTCGTAAAGCCAAAAATCTAGTCATTTGGTTTCAGATTCTCTAAGTCAAAACATTAGTTTGAACTGTCAAGATCATATACCTTCATACAAAAATCGAATTCTGGGATTAACACTGGATAAATACCATAAAATATTTGTACAAAATCATCATCACCAAAGCTTCTGAACATTTGTTTGAAAAACTAACAAATTCATCTCGCACTTTAACAATAATTTCACCGCGAGCTACTTGCATTACTACTGAAAAATAATTTTTGTGTTCATGCTATTCGCTTATGGAATTCTCTTCCACTTGGCATACGTAGTAGACAAAGTCCTTTACTATCTCGATATTATAGCTGTCGATGGTGAGGTTCTGTTCAATTTGTCGATGTTGTGTGTCCCTTTTTGTTGACAGTATACACCTAATTTCGCCCTCATCTACCGCTAAACCCATTTTGGCAGCTTCCGTTTCAATACTAGCGACAGCCTGCTGAGTTCTCCCAATTATGTCGATATCATCGCCGTACGCTAAAATTGCACAGACTTTTGAAAGATTGCGCCCCTCCCTATGTTCACTTGTGAGTTCCGCACATTTCATTCAAGTATGTACGATGTTAAAGAAATCACATGACAGCGCGTCACTATGTCTAAAACCTTTTTTGACATTAAATGGCACACCATTTATAACGCCTAAAATTAAAGAATTTTTTTTTTTTTTTTGAGATATAGGTAAACGTTATTGATACTCGTATAAAGCTCTTTGTGTATATTTCAAGTATACAAAATAATATTTTTTTTACAAAACTATTGGATACATTTAATAACATGGACTGTTTATATGATATTAAACATAACAAAAGTGGAATTTAAAAAGAAAAATAAACGTTGAAAATTTTTATAATTTTCGCACTTAAAACCTAAATAAAAGCATTGAAAGTGATGTCTATTTTGCAATTTTTTAGCTTCATAGGCAGTAGACACTGTTTATACCACGCCTCTCATTTTTAAAAAGTACAGTGTGTTCAACGAAAACATTTATCTAAAAAACCAATTAAAAATGCAGAATTTTATTAAATCATATCTCTCTTATTCAAATATATGTATATCAAAACGAATTGCGCAATTACATTTGTAGGGAGTCCAAACCATTATTATTTATAATTGCTTGACATTCTAAACTTAGGCCTTTCCAAATTTGCTTAGGTTAGGTTAGGTAAGAGTGGCTGTTGGAAATACCAACCCACTTAGGCCAATTAGCTCATTGTGATCCCACGTGGATCTATGATCTTCTTACTACTGGAACCAGTTTGAGCTTATAATAAAGCGTAGGAGACTGTTAACGTCTATTTTTCTAGATCGTTTAGATCGTTGTAGAAGAAAGCTCCTAGATGAAGCTTCCTTCTCTGGGAGAGAGCTGGGCATGTGCAGAGTAGGTGGGGGATTGTCTCCTCCTCTTCCTCGTCCATGCAGCTTCTACAGAAATCATTAGTAAAAGCGCCAAGCCTTCTTGCGTGCTTGCCTATGAGGCAGTGTCCAGTAATGACACCTATTATGGCGCTGAGATGTTTCCTATCTAAAAGGATCAGACACTTAGAGCGACTCAGATCCAGCCTTGGCCAGATCTGTTTGGTCGCTAGACATGTTTGTCCAGCAGTCCACCTAAGGTCTGTTCTTTTATTGGCATCTAGCTTTGTTAGTTTGTTAGTTTGCACGTAGCGATTGGTATACCTATACTACCTTTTTCCGGTAGGATAGGTAGAGTGGTTCCAATTTTGGCGAGTTCATCGGCTCTGCAGTTCCCTGGAATGTCTCTGTGGCCCGGCACCCAACAAAGGTGAATGTTGAACTGCTCTGCCATCTCCATGAGAGATGATCGGCATTCAAGGGCGGTTTTAGACATTATAGACCGAGTCAAGGGACTTGATGGAGGCCTGACTATCCGAAAATATGCGGATATCCTTTGCAGATATCACGTTTTTCTTCAACCAGGACAGAGTTTCTTTAATCGCCAAAATTTCCGCCTGGAACACGCTACGGTGATTTGGAAGGCGGAAAGAGAGGCTTAGATTTAGCTTATCTGAGAAAACACCGCCACCAACTCCGCTATCGGTTTTAGATCCATCTGTGTAGAGATGGATTGACTTGTCCTCCATGAAAGCATCCTCCTCCCAGAATGAATGTCAAACCAAAGTTCAGGTATGGTGTAATCGATGTTCTCTGTGAGGATTCCTAATGTATTAAGAATATTGGCATGGCCAAATGAATTATTTGTCCACTGTTTAGTCGCTTTAAGGCGAATAGCTGCAGTCGCAGCTACTTGCTTGCTAAAAATGTCGGGGGGTGTCAAGTGAAGCAGAATATCTAATGCTGCAGAGGGGGTAGACCGCAAGGCTCCGCTTGTGCATAGACATGCTGTTCTTTGGACTCTGCTAATTTGCTTAGAGACCTACACAAGCTGTTTTATCGTGGCTATTTTTTCCCCCTTTAAGTTCCTGCTTAATTAAAGCCCATACATTTTCTATTGGATTTGCGTCATCACTTTGGTACGGCCAATCTAACGTTTCTCCACAATTTTTCTCTTTCCAACGCGTGCAGAGGCGACTCCGATGTTTAGAATAGTTATATTTTTACAAAATCAGTTATAATTGTTTGCTTAATACAGAGATTCGGCAGACTTTAGCAAACCCTTTTGGTATGTTTTTACCATGAATTGTACATCGAGGTTTTGTGTGATTACTATTAACTTTCCGAATCCTTTGGCCGAGAAGCATCCATAAATATGAACTTTTGTTGGATGTTTTACGGTGCGTTGCAGAAACTTTGAGCTCATCAAACTAATTGTGTGGTTTTTCCGAAACTATTCACAAATTAGTTTATTATTCTTACTGAATGTGCTTGCTTTGGAACCTCTACCTGGCCCATTCTCGACATTACCGCAGTATACCTTTTTATCCACTTTCTCACATATGTCTCTGATGTTTTTAAATATTTTCTCCCGACTTAATATTCATTTGTGGTCCTTTAGAGTAAGTTATTTAGAAAGCACTTTTATAATGATATTATACCGCCGAAATATGGAAATGTACTGAGGAAATGAAAACAGTGCGCGATCGGCAGCAAAATGCAGAAAATAATCTGGATTAAAACATGTGTGTGTGAGTAAAGTAGAAGAAATACTTTAATGCGCGTTTTTCTGGAACAAACTGTAATTGTGAGAAAAACGCGCTTAAAGTTCAGGTAATAAAAAATGTATACACATACACTTGTCAGCTTAAGCGCATAAACTGACAAGTGTATGTGTATACAGCCCACATTTACATATACAAATCATTACATCACACCTACTGTTAAAAGTAACGGTAAATAATAATAGTAAGAGAATCATAACATATGTTACATATAGCTCCATTTAGAAATTGGTTAGGATTTTAGAAATAAACAAACATACATATTTTTTTCCTTTACTTACATTTGTATTTTACCTTGTAACAACACAAAACCGATATCTATTCTAATTAATTCGATGTTTATGATAATATTAATTTTATATTGTTTGGCAGATTGTCAAATGTGTTTTCACATTCCTTGTTCGCAGTTTTGTGGGATATATCAATGCATAGAAACTCGAAGGCCATTTACGAAAACCAACCAATATGATTCGGTAAGGTTTGATTTTAATAATTTTAAACTTTTACTAAATAAGCATTATACGATAAGGAACGACTTTTACAAAAGGGTACAATCGCTGCTTTCGTAATTGTTATTACCTTGTATATAAAGTTAAAATGAAATATGAATATTCGTTGTTGTTTTAATTAAACAAATAACATAAACTTTGCGATCAATCATTCATTTACGTTAGTGCAAATTTATCGTTTAATATTTATTGCATTCAAAAATACAATAGAATCTGCACAATTTGAAGTGACTTCGAAGTCATTCTTATTTTCAATTAACACATGAAAAAAAATGCATATTCTCGTGTAAGGTACGAATATACAGGGTGTCCCCTAACTCGTCAAAGATAATTTGGGAAATAATTCCTGGGCATATTCTAAGAAAAAAATTGTTCTAGAGTAAGGGTCTATCTCCAATGTTGACATCATTTATCGAGGGTTTAAGAAAAGTCTTACTTTGGTGTACCCTGATCTATGTTAACAAAAATTGTTCTGTTAGTACTAATGATAGAAACTTCATGTAGAAGCTTATTTTTAGAGGTAATACTACCCTTTGTAACGTCGTTTGAGTCTTAAGATATCCAATTTCTAAACCCGTTCCATTTTCATTGCTCATGCTAATTTTTGATTTTGAGGTCACATTTCTCCAGAAAATGCGTAATAAACATATCATTTTATTATTTTTTTCTTATGAACGTAACAATAATAAATAAATAAAAAGCCATCAATAAATTTGCAGAAAAACCCACAGATTTTATGATACTTTGAAAAACTTGCAGCATGTAAAATTTATAAAAAAAGGTTTTTTTTTTTGCTTTAAGCTCCAAAAGCTATGAATAAAAAAATGATTTTGTGTGGTCTTAGGTAATTTTTATTCTATGTGTATACTAAAACAGTTATAACAGGTGCTCAAATTGTCCTCCTTGGTTTTGTATGCATGCTATAGCCCGTTTTTGGATTTCACTGCAAATGTGTATTGATGTTAACTGCTGGCTCACTTTTGATGACGCTTCGAGAATACGCTTCTCCAATTCAATTAAAATTGCTATTTCGGTTGAATAAACAAGTTCGTCCATTCTTCCCCCTACAAAAAAATCCAATACTGTAAGGTCAGGTGATCTTGCAGGCCAGTGAACTGGTCTATGGTATTTCTTCCTATCCAACGGTTACCGTCCTTTTCATCTGTCTCATTCTTAACCTCACGACCATAGTGGGCTGGAACACCGTCCTGTTGAAGATATGATGAAGCCAATTGAATCAGTGGAATGTCCTCCAATAATTCTGGTAAATCATTTCGCAAAAACTAACTTGTTTCCAAGTACACCTGCTCACATATTGATGCTGAATTTGGGTTGAAATGATTTATATCTCTGTGTATGTGGATTGTCCGCAGCCCACGTATGAAGATTATGAAAATTTGTGATCCTATCTCTGGTAAATTGAGATTCGTCCGTCCAAAGAATTCTGCTAATAAAATCTCCGCTCCATCAACCAGTTAGAAACTCAAGTCTCTTTTCCAAATCATTGTGAAGAAGTTCTTGTACAGGTGTATGGTGGTATAGATAAGGATTTTCTCCATGCAGTACATTAGAAATTTTATGTCTGGAAACATCGAATTGCAAGGTCAAGCGTCTGATGCTGATTGATGGATCAGTTGTAACAGCTTCCGGTATTCTTTCATCAATCGAAATCCTTCTTACTTGTGGAGCTCCCGCATTCTCGAAGCCTTCGATACGTATATCCAAATACTCCTTTACTAGGAAGTCGTCGGTTAGGATAAAATTCATGGTATCTTTGTCGCGCACTAGTTGAACTTCCGTTGCACAGCCCATAAACGTAAATAATGTCTGCGTATTCTTGGTTTGCAAATGAAGACATTTCAAATAGCGTTTCGAAGCAACTGTAACCTTAGCGTAAAAAATTAAACTGATGAATTTTTTTTTTTTTTTTTTCAAATCTTTGTTTGGTAAATTTTCGAAATAGGCCTTCAAATCCCAAACCTAACTCTTTCTGCGAACTTTAAAGAAACAAGGTTTTGACAGGTAGTCACATAAGAGATCTTTAATAGCTATGCAATTTAAAAAAAATATTGGAAAATTAGTAATTCTTGGAAAACCACTCTTACGAGTCTTGTCAAGTATTTACCTGCTGCATGTATTCACAAGTATCATACAATCGATGGGTTGTTGTGCAAACTTGATAATCTTTTTTGTTATTATTGTTACTTTCATAAGAAAAAAATAGTAAAACGCTATGTTTATTACGCATCTTCTGAAGAAACGTGGCCTCATAGTCAAAAATTACTCGTAGCATGGGCAATGAAAATAAAACAAGCTTAGAAATTGGATATCTAAAGACTCAAACAAGATATAAACTTTATTTAAATGCCGGCCGTTACAAAGGCTAGTATTTTTTCCTACACGAAGTTTCTACCATTAGTACTAACAGAGCAATTTCCATTAACATGGGTCAGGGTACACCAAAGTAATCCTTTTCTTAAATTCTCAATAAATGCTGTCAACATTTGAGATAGACCCTTACTGTAGAACGATTTTTTTCATAGAATATACCCAGGAATCATTTCCCAAATTATCGTTGACGAATTAGGGGACATCCTGTATATTGAGCTTGAAACGATTCGATTTTGGAAGGTGATACGGCATAGCAATATATTAAACGAAGGGAGGGATTCCTATTGAATAAGCTAATTTAATTTAAATAATTTGTCGACTTTCTTATTTATTACAATTAATTACGAGTATTTGGTATCACAATGGGCCAATAGGCCTAAGTGGGTTGCTCTTTTAACAGCCACTTTTACCTACCTACCTTGTAATTATTTAATTAACACCATAAAATCTAGTTTTTTGTTTAAATAATTCAAAAGTTTTTATAAATAGTTATGGACGAAACAATAAAACCAATAGGGGAAATCTGTAACAAAATAAAATTTATTCTGAATATCATGGCTGTCTATGCAAGCAACGGGATCATTAAAGAGTTATCACCAGTCTTTATAGATCTTATGCCAGATATAGTGATATATCTGTACCTACGTAACCAACTATCATACATATCGGGCTACAAAATATTGGCCATTCTTTTAGTTATGTCATGGTTTCAACAGGAGAGCACGGAGGCCGTATCAATAGGATTCTCATCTTGGTTGCGCAGCTAACAGTATAGTAGAAATGTCAGCCCTCATAGTCTTAAATCAAAATCCTTGTTACTTTTATTTTTATCTTTTGTTTTAAGGAAGTGCAAGTGGGTCTGGTTGGGCTCTTCGGGTGAATTCCTTTCTTCGTGGTTCTGCTTTCTTAGACCATTGCGTCTTGCACGTTACTTTGCGTTCAGGTTCGAATAGAATGATATGTTAGGAACTTTGTGATATATTGTAGAAGTTTAAGTTTCCAGCTCTTCTCTTCACCCAGTGTACTACGAATATTTCGGGGGAAATTTGAAATTGGGTTTAAATTTGATGGATTAAGACTGTCCTTTTCTCCTCACGGACTTCAGTACGAATGGCGGTTCGGTACCCTGTCCTCTATAGGTAAGTGTACAAGCATTTCATTTCGTAGACTAGTATATCAATTGATACCTTACTAAACGCATAACGCTGAAACGCATGCGGATTCCTCAAAGACGGCTTTAAAGCGTTTAGTCTATATATTCGCAATATCTTTCTCATGGATTCATTTTTCATTTTACTTTTGAGCTAGACAAAAAAAATACCTTTTATATCTTGGGTATATGTGCTATCTTATTCTATTGTAACTTACTGACATAATACTTAATCTATGTCTTTCGACGTAATTTAACTGATCTAATTTATTTACTTATTAATGAACGTATAATTTAGAATAAGGAAATATAAATCGACTTACAATAGTAAAAACTCAGTAACAGGTTTCTCATATATTCCTATTGTCTTTGCATCAGGCCTAGAGACGAGCTTATAACTTAGACAGTAGTATTGAATGACCACACCTGGGTCCACTGATGTTTGACATTATTCTCGTTATCGATGGAAGTGTAAGTGCATTATTTATCTAATGATATGGTTTTATATCCGTACTTTAATCTACTTCTTCCACGGCTTTGCATCTGATGACTAGAACTCCTCTTTTATTTTTGTAGATTTTAATTGTCAAGGTTTAATCCTGGAGATTACATTATTTGTAGGAAAATCTATTTCGTGGATGTGCTTTGTCACGGTTACGGTGGCGATAGGACAACATTCGTGGTGTAATGTTGTAATATCTGGTACATACGTCATTATTGTAGTTTAACTTTATGTTCTTAAAGTAGCTAGAAGAAGAAGAAAGACAGGTTTTTATTTATTGTACAAATTGTAAATTATTTATTAATTCATAAAGTACGGGTAATCACCCGGGCTTCGCTACGGATGTTAATAATATACAATCTAATAACACTCGTACATATACAATTATTTGATAAAATAAAAACGATAAAAAACTGTACAATTCTGTTAATAATATTCCGACAACGGAAATTGTCTTGGAAAACCAAATATAATACTTATATTCGTAGTAAGTGTTTTTGTAAAACTTTCTTATAGACAACTTTCTTTGTTTGACCCCGTGGCTGAAAAATTGTTAAACTGTCAGTAGAGCTCACTCTTGAGCAAGCAATATAGAACTGGCCATGGGAGAAGTCTTCGCTGAGATTAATATCCACCATTTTCAATGAGTGACCTTACGATTTATTTGTTGTCATAGCAAAGCAGAGTTTGACAGGCATTTGGAGTCTTTTAAACTGAAAGTAATAATCCGATGGAATGAACAGAGCTCGTGGAATAAAGTGAACACTTTTGCTTTTATAACGTTCTTGTACAAAGATTGAATCTCTAGTCTAGTACCGTTACAAAGCTGGTGGTGGAATTCCTGGGGTATTGAGTGTGTGCAGGAACTTCATTGTGGCCTGCATCTTGTACAGAGTCCAGGGATTGATACCTAAAAATCTCAGTTGGTGGTTTTTCCAATAGTGTGTTATTGATACTGGATGCAATGTCATTCTTCGGAGTACGGATGGTTCTTTCTTTCAGCCAAGGTGAATCTTTTAAGTATGAATTCGCTAAATCTCGGTAAATTCTTTCAGCCAACGTTGCCAAATCGTTTGTAACTTTGCATAAGTCTTGTTTTATTGACTTTGCCGTTTTGTTATGAAAGATTGCCATTACGGATCTGTAAAAGTAACCTTGAAAACTCTTTTGCCTTTAAACCACCTTTAAAATGCACCCGCGTGTTAACTCCCGAGGAACGAACTTTTACCTTAGGTTAAGAACAGAAAAGAACTAAACAGACCGTAGCTTCATCTGCTCGTGTTCCCTGAGGTACAAAAAATAAAGCCTGGTTAAAGTCTCCTGTCATTAAAAGTGTGACTCCACCCCTCAGGTTTTATTGCTTCTAATGTCCTTCAGGGTTCTATTCAAAGCACACACTCAAGTGGGTATGACTACACTTATGATACCAAAGCAGGTGTTAAGTTTTTCGGAAAATGAGACAGACAGAGAGAGAAAGATGTTTGGGCTCAGTGGTTATTTCGCTCCGTTGCTTCCAACATTTAATGGGGAGACTAAATTATTAGTGTAAATTGACTTGATGTTGTATTTAGACAACCATTCATCTCACAAGATTCTAGTTGCCTGAAAAAAAGTCTTTCGGTCAGGGCTGGTATTGAACCCCGAATCGTCCGATTAGGAAGCCAAGACACTACCACTTGAGCCAGGGCCACCCAGTACGTAGAGTGTAGATATGTTGTAAAGTGGAGTCTCAGAGTAGTTTAAGTTGAGAGGCAGTTTAAAGGCAGAATGAGCTGTCCTCCCTCCATTTAACGACGTTGCTGCAATACCTGACGGAGCCATAGATATAACAATTAGCCTATCCTTTCGTACCCTGGGAAGTATCAAATTTATCAAAAAGGTTTTTCCTATACCACCCGCATGCGTCTGTCCAGAATCTAAATAAATGCTCGCATACTTAATTATAGACATTTTGCTGCTCGTCATTAAATTTCGGCAAGTTTTCAGAAACCATTTCAAATAGGTGGACCGTGTTGTAAGATAGTTCGTTCAATTATTCGCGGTTGATTTCGGAAGTGTTGGGTTCTTGACTTGGAGAAGGAAGAGCGAGTTGTTGGAGTGATTGATTGGAGATTGAAGATACCAAGTTATTTAATGAATGTTACTTACATTTACATTTTTTATTACATTACATTTTGTTATAAACGATGAGTAATTCAAATTTATCAAACATTCATTTTCCATCTGCTATGTGAAATCTTCTGGCATACTATCTCTGTGTTCCACCCACAGCAGTGAGGGATTTGCTGCTTTGCAAAATACGAAGATGACAGCGAGCAGGTGCCTGATCTTCTGTGGTGACTCCGATACAGCAGCTTCCGTCAAGGTGATGTCCAAATGGTTATCATTCTCCAGTAAACCCAATACTCTGCGGGGAGACTGATAAGTGGAGTGAACTATTCCAGATAGCCTCTTAAGACCATTAAAACGCGATGGCCCCTTAATTTCATAAAGGAGAAGACGTAGATAGTAGCATTCAGCACCGACTTTTCGCGAAAAGTCTCGTAATCTTAATCGAAAATAGAAGTTTTCCCATATATTTTTTAGTTTTGGAAACCCCTTAGCAAAACTACAATAGTTTTTGATTTAACCTCTTCCGAACCTTGTGAGGTTGTTGAAGCAGAAACAACTTTTGAAACATTCAGCGTGTCAGCAAAACAGCTGAAAGAGTAGTTTAAAAACAAAATTGCAAAATCCAAAAATTCCACAGCCGATACACGGTAGACATCCGTTTATACGCACTCCAATTTTTGCGATTGATTATTTTTTTTACTAAAAAAATCATTTTCATATTCAAGTGGTTGCCTGTGTTGTCCCACGATCGAAAACTTTCACCAATTCTTTCTGGTATCTGTAGAGGCCTCATACAGAGCGTTCCAAAAGGAATGCTTTCTATTATATTTCATTTCGAAGGTAGAAATTGTGCAAAATAACCTGATTGTAAAGGTCTTGGTTTGTGCCCATGACATCGTTTGTCTTGTATATACTTTCCGGAAAATTGCCCCTATGGCCTCTACATGGCCTCAAAATATAAGGCATTCATCCGCCCGAAATTGGAGTACAATGCCCACATCTGGTCAGGTGCTTCTAAAACATCTCTGCACCTGCTAGATAGGATTCAAAACCGTGCGATAAAACTTATTGATGATACTAATATCAGTCAATCAATGGACACCCTCGAACACCGACGAAATGTCTCGTGTCTCGCTTTGTTTTATCGCTATTTCCACCACCAGTGCTCCACTGAAATCGCTAGTAGCATTCCGCCCATTCAAACTTTCAACCGTAATGAATGCTCATCAGTATACCCTCAAGCCCATTTTCGGACGTACTCTAAAATATCGTGATTCGTTCCTAAGCCGTACAACTCGCTTATGGAATGCCCTTCCGATCTCTGTATTTCCTGGTCGTTATAACTTGCAAACATTTAAAAGCAATGTACATCGGTACCTCTCTTTTCTTCCTCCCTAAATTTCCTTTGCCCGCGCTGTGAACAATCATCTTAAGGGTACACAAACCCCTTGAGCGCGCGCCCATTAGACAAAAAAAAAAAAACATTCTCCTGCTCATCTTCGATCGCAAAGAAGTTGTCATCAAGAAAGGCTTCATTTGGGTCTATACCTGCTCTTAAAAGTATTTGTTCGTTGTTCGTCCTTCGGGTGACAGACACGGAAGATTGTTTTGATTATTCCTCAGAAATATTTTATTAATTTGCGGGAACATATTCGGGTTGTAATATTTCGTTGTCATACATGAAAGTGCATAGACAATTTGTAGTATCTTGGTTTGTGTCTGTTAGTTCTATCGATGTGTCGAACAGCCTCGATAAGAGCCATGTTTGAGAAGCGACGTATTATTTGTCGCATTTAGGCCGAGTCTGTACATTACACTGTGCTGACACCACCAATTGAATAGTGGGTTATCTTTATGTTTGGCGATGAAATCTCCGCCGATGATGAAATAATTCTCCCCTAATTCCAGCTTGAAAGTGTTTTGAGCTCTGAGATAAATAAGGTGGATTGAGTAGCTTCAGGTGCATAGACATACACCATGTACAACCGCTTTCCACTACGAAGAATGATGTACACGATGCTTGTGTCAAGTATGCGGAACCTTCGCACTACCCGCCTGTACACTCTTTTAACTTGCAAGCCTTTTTTGCGAAGCCCGCAACACGACCTCCTTGTAAGGAGTTAGGCCGTTTTCTACTACTATTTCATATTTTCTGTGCCTTATTTTGGGTTTTTCTGGATAGCTTAACTTCGCTATCTAAACTGTGATTCTTTCCGCGCTTAACGCATCGACGTCGTGGCAATTCGATTCGGCATGCCCAAATCTTTGACAGCGAAATATTTACGCTTGGATTTACCCCAGTGTACAACCTGGTAGTATAGGATTTGACTACTCCTTAACCATCCAGCTTACTGTTGGAACTTAGCTTATTTGGTTTATTTAAACTTTTCTTCTTTTCCGTTTTGGTTTGATATACATTTTTGCACGTTTTTCCCAATTAAGCATACTTATTATATACGTATTGCTTTAGATTAAAGTTACGTTTAAATAAAATTAAATTTAATTTATACATTCAATCTGGTCACCCCCATCCACACACGTTTCCGTCGTAATACCAGACCAGAAGTGTCGTCTGGAATCAAGCAAGAATTTTACACCCAGGCTATTCACCTTTTAGCCTACACGCGTTTGGATCAATCAACCCGAAAATTACACCTATCCCATTCCAACATCTGTCTCCCCATCAACTTGTTACCTTCTAGTCTTTATTGTAATTATGTATTATTTTATTCTTCTTCTAACCGTTAAGCAACACAGAAAAAGGTGGTTGTTTGTATTTCATTAAATGTTATTTCATGTTTAATGATCAAACATAAATGTAAAAAACAAAAGTAGTTTCCACTTCTTCCTTTTTTTTCTAGCCGGGGTGAACGGCTTAACCCCCACGAAAGTGAGCTCGTATCACTTCTTCTCTTTGAGCAGTGTAATGAACTCCTTGGGATCAGTTGACGGTTTCCTTCCGGAGCGTCGTTCGCAGATTTTCACCGTTAGATGTGAGGGTGGAGAGCTCCGTCGTCAATTCCTTAAACAAGTTTCTGATTTTATGGTAGTGCTCCACTGAATTATAGTGAATCGCATGTCTATCTATTACATTCAATCGATTAACATAAAAGTTATTACCTATGACCGACTTAATTATTGGATTGGACTTATTAATTTGGATCGTGTGCTTTAGCTCAATTTTATGTGTTTATTGGAGGCACCCTTTATTTTGTTGCATTCTGTGTTTGCTGCTGATGCTGTTGGTGAGATTTTTGTTGATTTGATTTCGCCTTAATGTCGAGTACCTTTTGCTGCAGTTTTCTGATGCTATTGTTTAGAGAACTCACTTTATCATCTGATTCAGCGGTTGGCAGGGCGGCAAAATTATTTCTGTTACCCATATAATGCCCTCCTCCACCATGGGAGATCTATGGGTAGTCATTTTGGTCAGGCGTTAACCCTTTACCCTATTTATATGCTGCTGTTGATACTGATGTCCCTACCCTCTCTCTAACGGGTAGCTTCTCTGCTGAGATTGTCAGAGGGAGGCGCTTAACGAAGTTAGTTGTGGACCGCAATTTCATTCTTTTATATATTTATTCAATAGCACCCGTTGTTATATGATCTGATTTATATACTCCTACTTCTTTAGCTGCTGATGAGCATTTTCCCTAACAAATGATCCGGCTGTTAGGATAGCAGTCCGTTCACTACCACTCATCTTTTTGTATTTACAACAATGTACATATATTGCATTTGATTCACTTTAATAATTAAAAACAGGTGTCGAGCAATATTCGGATTTTGAATCCGCAACTTCTGGTTTATCGCTACTCGCCGAAATAGTATCTAATTGTTCTTCTTCCAGAATGTAACTATGTATTTCCAATTCAAGAAAAACCGAAACATGTACACACTTCACTATGAACCGAGTATTGTTATTACTGTTGTTATTTATATCCTTATTACAATTATTATTTATATCGCTGTTAATTTTTATTATTGAAATGTAAATAAATTACAAAATTAATAAGTGGTTAACTGTCAGGGCTTAGATCTAGGTTAGTTAAAAGAAGTGATAACTTAAATAGCGTTTACGATATTAAGAGTGGGTATAATGTTATGTACGATACATCATTAATATCGTCGCTTTTGACTTTGAGTTGACAGTTTAAGTAACTGTTGCATTTTTATCGGTGAGACATGGTAGGGATGGGTTGTTCTTCATTTACATAATGAATATGCTTCCTCTATGCACAGATGTTTGTGCGTGATGTCTGAATGACCGAGTCTAAATCTGATGTAGATATTTAATTTCTTTACAGATCCATTGTTGGAGTAGATTAGTTTATAACAATTCTGGTTAAGAGTTTTGTAGGTGTGGTTCAATGGTGTAGTGCTGTAATTTGGCCAAGTGTTTTTCCTTTTGTATTTCCAATTTTCTAGTAGGAGACTTTTCAATGTCTTTTTTGTTTAAATTGTAACACAATTATTAAAGGTTCTTTCATTCATCGTTGATCGAGCTACTGAATCAGCCGACTCGTTGTCCTTGATTCCCATGTGCCCAGGGACTCAAGCTATATTTTTTTGTTCTACTGTTGGATATAAGGTGATTGTGTATTGTTTCCATTTAAAAAAAGTGGAGTTAGAGAAGTTTCTCACAGCAGATATTGTAGACAGACATCAGAAAATGTAATAAATAGTCTATTTAATGCTTTAAATATAGCAAGTGCTTCTGCAGGGAATAGTGATGTAAAATTTGAATTTGGTAATAATCCTTTATAACAAACTGAACCACATTCGTCAACAACTGCAAATGAGTTATGGCTATCAGTTTTAGATGCGTCATTGAAAAGAAGATTCCAACCAAGGGATTCGTACCTACAATATTTATCTGTAATGCTACGGCACAAAGCCAGCATCATAAGGTGTTACACTTTGAGCCTTTTCCACATATTGGGAGACCATACTAACTTTTTGATAATATTGCAGACTTGATTAAATTAATATGAATATTGACATTTGAACAACTGTTTTGTGAAGATAAAAATTCAATGATGTTAATCCTGAACTCTCGGAAATTCGAATTTTCTGGAAGTTAGAAATTGAGTTTTGAATGCATTAAATGCCGTAAAATTACAACTTAGAGTTCTAATCAGTTCGGTTGCAGCTTTTATGATATACGCATTTAAGTTCGTGTTGTTTGGTTTAGATGCATATGATACAAGTTAAATAAACTCTTGGATTAAAGTGCAAGGATGTAAAAGTGGTGACAAGAAAGTATGATCATTTTTATATACTTATTGTAGTTTCTTTAAGGGGGGCGGTACAGTTAAAATAAACGCCCTTAAAAAACGTTCGTTCGATTTTCCACACCCAAGTGTATCGAAACTTTCAACGACGGAATAAAACTAGAGTGAAAATTTAAATGAAAAAATTCTAAAGATTTTTAATGATCGAAAAATATATTCCGATAAACAATTTGCTTCGCATATGGAATAGCATACGAAAAAATTGTGCAGACAGCAAATCAGCTGGTATGATATTGCGTGATATAGAAAAGGCCTCCGACTTTGTATGCTACAACGGTCACTTGTGTAAACTGTTAGATCTCAATTTTCCCCCTTTTCTCTGCAAAATTGTCCAACGTTTTTTTTGTCAAATCGGTGTTTTAGTGTGGTTGTTGGCAGCAGTGCGTCTGATTTCATTGATTTTTCAGGTTCTGCTATGGGACCAATATTGTGTAACGTGTGTACTGTATACGTCTGATTTCCCGCTTCTAACAGAATGTGAAACGGCAATTTAAGCTGACGACACCGTAATATTTGCGTCACATGAACTTGGTCTGTGTATTCATTTGAGCCTAATAAATGCGACGAAAATATTACTTGAATATTATAAAAAGTGGAAAATAAAGTTATACGCGGTTGCTGAAAAGATGCACCCGATCTTTTTTTCACGAAAAAGAAAACCTTTGCTTTCTCCCGGCCAACCATTTTACCATTAATGGACACCAAATCTCTCCATAAGGTATTTAGGTATACACCTTGACTAAAAGTTAACATTTAAGTAAGGAACATAACACACAAACACTCAATAAAATAAATATAGCTATTAAGGTATTATATCCTTTTATAAACAGAAAGTCCTTATTATCAATTGGAAACAACGATAATTCAAAGAATAATTTTCCAACCAATTTTCTTGTACGGGTCCCTGTCTGGGCTAATTGTGCTCAATGTCAGAATAAAAATTTACAAGTGTTGCAAATCAATTTAATTAAAAATGACGTTGATTTCGGATAGAATACACACACTTAATGAAACATTTACGAGCAGATGCAACCTTTCTGAGAATTATCTTATTCGTCAATTAAATGTAATTAGTTAAAAGATGGCTTGGTAAAATGTTTCTTTTTTGCTTTTTGACTTATAAATTTGTTTACTTGTGTATTTATTTATATATCTATTAATTAATGTACTCTTATAGCTATACTATTTTTTTTCTCATTATAATTATAATTATTATTATAATATTATTTATTTATTTGTCTGTTTTTACTTGGGGTTTGTTTTCTTTTTCTCTATATTTTGCTAGAAATTAATTTAAAATATTGTATTATTAAATAATTATCTAGTAGAAACATGCACGTACATGTGTATATTGTACAATAACATACTGTACATTTCAAACGAAAATAAATCCTATCTTATATTATCTTGAGGTTATAATTTCCGAGCGATTTTTTTCTTAGCTTTTTTTATATTTATATATATTTTTTTATATATTTTACTTCAACAAGGTAAAAATAAACGGGGGAATCACCAAATTCTGTACGTGGTCCGTCCGAATAGGACGGAGAGTTTTTTCTTCACTCAGAGTGATTCCAGGTATAATTCACAGTATTTTTTTCTGTGCTTGAAACTCTACAACAGCCAAATCTACTTGTCAGTGTTATGCCTTCACACGCAGAATTTTTCTGTCTGAGTTCCAATTACACAAATGAAAAACTGACTTGCCATGGGCAGGATTTAAGGGGGAACGTCCCGAAACAAGATAAATTTGTAAGGATTTTTTAGTCTATTAAAAATTGGCATTTCATTAAAAAAAAACCTTTTATTGTCAGATAGAAACATCGTTAACTATAAAATTTTTATTTTTTTTCCAAGATGGCGGCGTTGTACGGCATCAAAATCGAGTGTTTTTTGAAAATGGCATGCAAGCTGGAGACTTTATTTTTCATCTGCAGCAAAAAATCAAAATAGTCTTGTTTGAAAAACATTGTTTCTCCTACTCCAAGCCTTTAAAACCAAAAAAAATTTATTTTGCAAAAATTATAGAGATCAGAAAAAAAGTCACACTTTTTTTATAGCAATTTGTTTAAACAATTTATTTAATTTGCATTGAAAATCATGTTTCAAAGGTTTAGAGTATAGCTAAAAGTGTCAAGATCTTCAAAATTTTAAAACGATCGGACAATTATATGTTGAGTTATGTTGCATGCAGTGATGAAAAATGCAGTTTCTAGAAAAAGCGATTTACAATTTTCGGAGCAAAAATAATGACAAAAACGACAAAATTTCTTCTGATTCTTCGTAAAACTCATCTTGAGCTGCTCTTCCTTGTGTAAAAGTGTACGGGCTTCTTTTGAGGCTAAGATGCCTCTTTGTTCTGTTAAGAAAAGGAGCAGGCTGTCGGAACCGCCTGCTGCGCGCTTTAAAATCGGGCGTGCACCTGCAGCAGAACATACGCTGCCATTTCGAAACGAATAAAGATTTTGCTTTGAAATTTCAAGGAGACATTCTTGAGATGTTGTAGGATAAGTAGAAAAATTTTCAAAAATTAAAAAAAAAAATTTCGGGACCATCCCCGGGATCTTAAGGGTACTCGAGATTCCTCGAGAGCGCGCAGATTACAAAAAAGAAATAAAAAAATGTTGGAAGAGTGTTGCCTCATAACTAGGTCTTTTGAGATGGTGTTTCGGAAAACATCCTAGTTTGCTCTGTCTAGCAAACATTTTTTTTTTTAAATTTTAGTTGGTCCCTAAACCAGATGTTAGTGTGATCAGAAGGAAATTGATCGCTGTCGGAGAGGTTTTCACGCAGATTTAGAGAGAAATGCATGTGAAATGAGGGACAGACCAACGTGAATAATTGTTTTATGGACGGAAAATGAGTGATCCGACCAACATTTAGAGATGGCAAAAGAAATGTTTGTCATGTTTACCGCGTTTGTTTGATTTCTCGGAACCCTAAGAAAGACACCATGCATTGCAGTTGTCTGTTATTAATATTGGAGTGTATATTCCATTTATAACACCTTCTAGGTCTTGCATTGAAAAATGTTGGTCAGGGGGATGTAGAGAGAGATAACTGTAAAATGTGTGGTAAGATGGATTTCTACTGCTGATAGATTTGAATTGATTGTGATAGGGGTATGGGTGATAGACTTATGTACGAGAATGCATATCTCTTGTTAATAAATTGAGATAGAGTCACAATTATTTGAGTGGGAATGGTTTGAGACTGGGTTTGTTGTAGAGGAATAATTGTTGGTTTTATATCCTTTATTAGCAGCTGCAGTTCGAAGTTTCATTGTTTGACTCTGAGAAGTTGGCCAGTAGCAAGCGCAGAATTCTTATTAACGTAGAGAGATTTATACTGCCGTGGGACTGGCCGATTCAATTTATGGATCACGGAGTCGTTGTTTTGGATAAATTTTATATATTTATTGTAAATCGATTCCTTATCATATTAGTTATAAAGTAGTTGTTGTTAATGAGAAGAGTATTTGTTGTTACATTTGTGAGTGAAGATGAAGGTTCGATAGTGCTCACGATTGAGTGGTTTCAGTTGGTCCAATGTGTTGTTGAAGAAAATTGAGATGGATTTGTAGGAGGAGGTAAGATAGCAGGTTAATCGGAAATTGTATTGTTGATGTTGGATGTTGTGTAATTAATGTTACTATGCGTGGGTAAGAATGATTTATTTTTTGGATTTATTGTGCATGTGTATTTGAAATGACAGAGCTTTCTGCGAGTATGTTGTGGAAAATAACGGGATCGGGTTTTGCTCTTTAAATATTTTTTTTTTTGCGACAGCCATGGTACATTTTTTTATTGTTTTAATTTTGAAAATTTCTTTGGCTTCTCGTCACCGTTTAAAAGTTTTACAACATGATGGATGCTCTTCGAAACAGTTTGCCCATGAAGTATGAGTGCAGTTATCGGGTGTGTGAGCGGGAAAATTGCAAGTTTCGCAACATTCTGAGCCGCTGCACCTTTGGTGGTATGGGCAAGAATTTTTTATTTGCGGCAGCATATAGAGTTAGGGAAGTATTCTTCTACTTTACATTATATGTTCCATCTCTTCTTCGAGCAGGTGTATTGGGCGAGGGGCGTGTACAGTACTTTTGCATAAACTGAGATTAGGAAGGATTGGTTTTTTAGAGAGAAATAACTTGGCTATTATCTCGAATTTCGCAAGGAGAAGGAGAGTACCGTCACATAGTTTCAGGATGTTTTCTTACGCTTTACTTATACCATCTACTTTTTTTTTTTTTTTAAGAAAGAATATGTTTATGAACTAGAGGGAGGTTTTTTTTTATCACGAGACCAAATCACTATAAATTTCGAGTCAGATAGGGCTGTATTTGTTTTGAACGTTTTGTTTAGATCTATTTGGGTATAGTTTGTTTTTTGCAAGTCGAATTTTTTTGTAAGATCAATTGGATAGATAGTTTTAAGAATTCGTATTCGTATTCGTATGATGAAGGTATTTTAAATTTATAATTTTCGTAGTCCTGACCCTGTTTATTGTTTTCTTTATCGTTGGGTGGCTCATTATATTAAAAGCTTAATTTTGTTTTAATGTTTTTGTGTTCCAAAAGCAACCAAGTAATTTAAAACTGAAATGAAATAACCACTGGTGTGGGGGGGGGGGAGGACTCATCTATTGAAATAATAAATCTAAATAAATTATTTATTGTATACTATAGTTATATGTGTGTACATAATTTAGTTGTAATTTATTTTTAAATTAAAAAGGAGAATTACATTTTAAACCCTCCCTTAATTGAATATGTAGAGATTAATGTGTTTAACTGAAAATTGGTATATAGTAAAATTTCGATGATTATACATTTATTTTATTGCAATATTAAGATTCTAAATGTTGTTTGTATATTCTTAGCCTTATATACAGTGGACAAACGCCAATGTACTAGAATGGATGAGCGCTGTCAACCTATATCCTCTAGTTGAGGTATTTAAGGCCAACAATATTATGGGATGTGATTTGCCAAACCTGGATACTGACAAGCTGATTGTATGTATATTTCACCAGTTTGTTTGAATTGTTTTTGTTTTTATTTTACATTGTTTTTAGAATATGGGGATTAAAAACGAAAATCATCGATTAGCCATTCTCGAAATTATTAAGGAACTTATCAGTGGTAATCTAATATCAGAACAACCATTAGATAACTTGTCATCAGAAGAAGATGAAGACAAATTTTTTTTACATTACCATGTGTTTGTCGAAGCTAGCTTTAATTCCCTTGAAATATGCGAGAAGTGTCATCGTTTTCTACGTGGTATAATACATCAAGGACTTCAGTGTGAATTATGTGATTTTATCATTCATCGCACCTGCTTGGCGAACGGTCTAGTAACAAAATGCCCAGCGGGATCGAAAACACCTACAAATACTATAAGTGAATACTACGCTTGTTTACTCAAAAATAATGGTTCTGAGTTTCCACTCAAAACTATAAATTTGCAATCGCATAGGGATATAAAACATAAAAATAAAATTCAAACCCTTAGCAGTTGTACTCTTCAAAATATTCCAACTTTCGGTATTGGTTTATGTCACCAGTTTGATGCAAAGAAGGCCGAGGCGCCCACTGCGCTTAAATCTGCCACGATTGCTTTGGAAATCAAAGTTCGTAAAACACCAATCGACTTATATAAGCTTTATAAGTCAACTTCAATACCAGATGATTACAATATCGAGCTAATTGAGTTATTAAACGCAGAAAAGTTTCACTTGAGTTCCTATGAGAATGTACAGCCGCAGCAGTTAGTAGGCTTTATTAAGTTATATTTGAGTCAACTACGAGACCCCTTAATACCGATGAATTGGTACGAGAAGTTTATCCAGGCTGCAAGTAAGTGTGATTTTTAATGAATTATTTTTTATATTCTGCAAACTAAATACTTATTTAATGTAATTGCAATTTTTAAATCAAGCTGGAATTTTGAAAACAAAATTTGCCGAGATGAAAAAGAAAAAGCTAAAAAAAACTTAATGGAATTGTGTTTCCCACTTTGTTACGAGTTATTTTGAAATCAAATAAGAATCACATTAATCTCTATCTTTACAAACTTTACGTGGCACTAAGATGTGCTTTAACGCACTTGTTTCTTGGCTGTGTTTTGGGGCTCAAGGGGGGTAAAACCATAAACGCAGTATCTTACCAAAAAAGATACTGTAAAAAAAAATACAGTAAAAAAAAAGGCGAGTAAGACTGACACCGCAGGTGTGCTATCTCTGTATAACAACTCACCGGTTTGAATTGCGTGTTTTTCCAAGGTTGCCGTGAATTCAGTAAAATTAAAATCACTTAGGTCAATTGATTTAATAGCAAGGGTGTAGGATTTAATAGGCTGAGCTGGGAGAATGTAGCAGCACATAACGTTAATGCACCTATTGGAAGGTGTTATTTTAATTGAAACAAAGTCAAGTTTAACAGAATAAGAGATAGCGATAAGAGAAGAGTTGAGGTTATTGTGAATAGCAAGTAGCACACCTCTACATGGAGAATCAACTTTAGGGATGGCAGAATCATTAAACATAGGGAAAGAGTGATCATCATCTCGGAAAACATTATAAGAAAATGGAAATAGCTCCTGGCTCTTTATGTCGGGGATCAGATTTGTTTCTGTAAGAGCATAGACGTCGAAAGAGAGACCGTGTGATTTAGACAAGACAGCACGAGTTTTAGAGCGTAAGCCTCTTACGTTTCGGTAGTAAAATGTAAGAGGTAGTTTGTTGCGTGGAGGAGTAGGGGAGTATAGATGAGATGCAGGCAAAGAAGGCAAGTTAGGAACGAGAAAATTTGTCGTGGTCAGCTCGGCTGCGCTGAAGGTTAGAACCTCTTTTAGAGTGTACATAGCTGCGGAAAACAGCGAGGTCATCCACAACCTTTTGAGAATGTGTGTCGAAAATTTAGCGGTACCTGTTGTAAAGCTTTCTGACACTAGTTATATCCGTAGGAAGGCCTTCCTGTTGGATGGAGACCATGACACCTGTTTTGATTTTTCCCTCAAAGGAAACAGAGTCGGATTTGTCGTAAAGATATGCGAGAAAGGGACGTATATTTTCATATATCCTTTTATCCCTAGAGAGCGCGTAACGGCATTCTGTGGTGTCTATATTATTTTGGGTCAATTTAATGTTAGGCGGCGAAAGGGGATCAAAAATAGGGACTGGGGCCCGTGAAACTGAGGGAGAAGGCGAACTAGAAGCGGGATTTAAGATATGCGAGCTGATAAAGTTTGGGTATTTATTTTAGCTCCTGTTGTAAGTCGAAATTGGGAAAGCAGTTGGGGAGGGGTGAGGGTGGTTGAGCAGTGACGGTATCAGGGGCAGGGGTTAAATTAAATGATACGCGTTGGGGCTTGGATGCAAGAGAGGCACTTGGTGCTTTTGTGGTGATACGTGAAGGGGGTTGCTTAGGGATATAAACGGGAGGGGAAAAATTGGGAAATATTTTGGTTTTAAAGCTGAAGTTGGGGTCAGGTTTAGGATGTGGATGGGGAATGGATCTGGGCGATTTATAATTATCTTTTGATTGGACGTTTGATTACGTTTCTTTCCTAGTCTGAGGTTGGTGTTGGATGAGTTACCAAATAACCATTCGTATTTAGCCGGTAAATTAATTTTGAAATTCCGTTTGTTTTTGTGGTGAGATGTCTTTTTGAAAAATTCGGAAATCCCAGCAAATTCTGCATAATTGGGAGCACCTTTGATGAGTAGGGTGGTGAACATCTGAGTCGTTGTGCGGAGTCGGTCTAGCCTGCCTTGACACTCTGAAGGTGTCCACGTCGTGTTAAATTGTGTAACGAGTTTCCGTGGAGCGGCGACAGGAGAGGTTGGCGTTGTAGCAGTTATATCACCATACGATTTTTGGATCAAAGGGCTGGTGCGAGGTGTTGGTGAAAGTTGAGTTGTCGGCATTTTATCTAGCAATGATTCGGCTTCAGTTTGTAACAATTCAGCCAAAATTGAAGTATTGTAACTGTTGTGCGGTGGTCGTTGAGTTGGAAGACCATCAATTTTGTGGCATACTGTTCCAATGAGATTTTCTAAATCATTCAACACTGTTCTATTCATGGTGAGTTCATCATTAAGCTCACTGATTTTATCGAATATGATATCAAGCATGGACCCGTAATGATTTGAGAGTTGGTGATTGTTTGTTGCAGGTTCGAGATGGAGATTGGATGTGGATGATTGGAGATGAATATCGATGTCTTCCCGGAGAGAGTTTATGGAATTACATGTTTTCTTGTTTGAATCCATCATTGCGGATCTGATTGATATTGTAAAATGTTTGTGTGGGTACAAATGATAGAACTTATTCTTTTCAATACAAATCCCTTTATTCAGTACAGTTACAATTCACTATTTAATTGTTTCTCTCAGTACAATCCAATTTCTCAACCGCTTATACTTTTCTTATCTTTTACTTAAACCACTTAATCACTTCTCCTAATTAACACTTCAGATTTCACTTTAGAACTAATTTGCATACCTTTGGGATGCTGGTATTTATACTCGAATGACATACTTCGAGAACAATCCTCGCCATCCAGCGTCCCATACAATTTCCAATTTGCTAGAAAATTCGATTCCACTCTCCAGTCGGGACTTTGTTATTCCAGTATCGAAATCTTCTGGTCTTCGAGTATCAACATTTTCTGCTAGATGTCGCTGCTCACATTTAAGTGGTTATCACATTGCTCCCTCCCTACAGTTGTTCGTCCCGAACAACTTCATCATTCAGCATCCCGTTGAAATGACACATTCTATCCAAATGGACCACTTTCAATTTTCCTCGATCCCCACGCTGAATCCGGTAGACAACGTCATTAATGCGGGTTATCACCTTGTATGGACCTTCCCAGTCCTGTTGAAATTTTGGTGATTTGCCTTTCTTACGCTGAGGATTATACAGCCAAACCAGATCTCCTTCGTTAAAACCGGAAGATTTCGCCTTGATATCGTACCTAGTTTTCATGCGGCTGCTTGCTAGCTTCATCTTTTCTCTGGTGTCTTCATGCAATTTACGAATCCTGCTGCGTAAGTCATTCACGTACTCGTTCACCTCTTTGGGCTCCGTCGGTGGGGATCCGAATTTTGGTTCACTTGGCAACCGAATTGTTTGACCAAATAAGATCTCGGATGGTGTGTGCCCTGTTGAGCTATGGACCGCGTTTCGGTAGGCCATTAAGAAGAGGGGTAAGTGTCGATTCCAATCCCGCTGGCAGTTGCTGACAACCTTAGATAGATGCTCATTAAAGGTCCGATTGAATCGCTCGACCATTCCATCAGATTGAGGGTGTAGTGGCGTTGTCCTTGTCTTTCTTATTCCCAAATATTGGCATATTTCCTGGAAGACTTTTGATTCAAAGTTTCGCCCTTGATCAGAGTGCAGCTCCATTGGGACCCCAAATCTGCTCACCCAGTTGTTGACTATCTGTTCGGCTACGGTCTTAGCCTCTTGATTTGGGATGGCAAATACTTCCGGCCACTTACTGAAGTAATCCATGACTACGAGAGTATATCGGTTTCCATTAAAGGTTTCAGGAAACGGCCCAGCGATGTCGATGGCTATTCGTTCGAAAGGTGCTCCGACATTGTATTGTTGCATTTGTCCATGTGGCTTTACTTTTGGGCCCTTGGTAGCCGCACATCTTATGCACTTTTTGCACCAATTCTCGACATCTTGTTTAGCGCTTAGCCAATAGAAACGTTCCCTTACCTTTTCCAACGTCTTGTTTATTCCCAAATGGCCTCCTGAGATTCCGTCATGTATTTCATGGAGTACTTGGTTGACTCTGGACCGTGGCACAATTAGCTGCATACGAGATGTTGTCCCATCGGCACTTTCCCATTTTCTCTTCAGCAATCCATCTTGCACAAAAAGCGAGTCCCACTGTGCCCAGTATGCCTTCAGAGTTTGGCTCCGATCTGATATCTGCTGCCAGCTTGGTCTTTCCTCGTGTTCTTTCCAGGCCAATATTGGTTCGATGTCATTGTCTGCCTGTTGGGAGGAACGGATTTCGTCTATACTCCAACCCTCTATTGGCACAGTCCTGATCATTTGGATAGTTGCCTGTTCTTTTGCTTCCTTACCACTGACTACTTCAGCTGGGAGGCTTTCATTGCATTGTTTTACCTGTGAGACTGGGATAATTACCCTGGAGTCGACTCCTGCTACAGGCTTCTGCCCCGCGAAGTAAGCATTTCCCAACTTATGGCATCGGGAGGTTTGATCGGTTTCTTTGTATTCGTTTCTGCCGGTTTTTCTTTCTATTTGCTTGTTACCCCAGTGCAGGCAGCCTTCTCGTCGTACCGGTTCTTTACAATGCCCTTGCAGATGTCCTACTTTATTGCAGTTCCAGCAGCGCATCCTTCGTCTCTCCCGCGGGATATTTCGTTGCATAGTAGTTGGTCTTGAGCAGGAGCATTCACCAGATACTATTTCCCTGACGAAATGCATTCCTTTGGAAGCCTGATTGGATGCTTCCATCGCCAGAGCGAAGGCAAGTGCTTCAGCAAGGGTTCTTTTCCCGGCCATCCTTACTGCTGATTGTAGCTTCAAATCTGCAATTCCCCTGATGAATGCGTCCTTTGCCATTTCGTCGATTATTTCTTGGCCTGCTGTGGGATATGACAAATGTGCCAGTCAACTCACGTCTGCTTGGAGCTGTTGCAGTGTTTCTCCTCGTTGCTGCATACGGCCTTGCAATTGAACCTTGTAAGCTTCCCGCATGTGGCTATCCCCAAACCGTTTCTCTATAGCCTGCACTAAAACCATATAGTCTCTATTCTTTTCGATATCGATTGTTTGTAACAATTCTGCCTCAGGACCACGTAAGGCCATCGCTAGGGCAAAGCACTTCTCCTTATTGTCCCAGTTGTTTGCACAGGCAGCCATTTCAAACTGCTTCTTATAAGTAGACCATGAAGTCTGGCCATCGAATGAGGGAGGCTTCAACTCTTTTCTCCTTGGACCGCTTAAAGAACATTCTCGCAGTTTCTGTTTTCGCACTGTGTCGAGCTCTTTTGCCAGTTGCTGCACTTTGCTGTCCATTTCCTCGAATTTTTCGCCAACATTCTTCTCTATTCTATCAAATTTGTCATCAACGTTCTTCTCTATTCTTTCAAATTTGTCAGCGATTTCTTCGAATTTTGGCTGGAGAATGTTCTTTTGTTCTTCCAGATTATTCTTTTTTTCATCCATTTTCTGTTGAAGACCGTGCAGATTGTTGGTTTGTTCGTTGAATTTTTGTTCAATGCTGCTCTTCTGCTCGTCTATATTGTAGAATGTTTGTGTGGGTACAAATGATAGAACTTATTCTTTTCAATACAAATCCCTTTATTCAGTACAGTTACAATTCACTTTTTAATTCTTTCTCTCAGTACAATTCAATTTCTCAACCACTTATACTTTTCTTATCTTTTACTTAAACCACTTAATCACTTCTCCTAATTAACACTTCAAATTTCACTTTAGAACTGATTTGCATACCTTTGGGATGCTGGTATTTATACTCGAATGACATACTTCGAGAACAATCCTCGCCACTCAGCGTCCCATACAATTTCCAATTTGCTAGAAAATTCGATTCTATTCTCCAGTCAATGACTTTGCTAATCCAGTATCGAAACCTTCGAGTTTCGACATTTTCTGCTAGATGTCGCTGCTCACATTTGAGTGGTTATCACATTGCTCCCTCCCTACAGTTGTTCGTCCCGAACAACTTCGTCATTCAGCATCCCGTTGAAATGACACATTCTATCCAAATGGATCACTTTCAATTTTCCTCGATCCCCACGCTGGATCCGGTAGACAACGTCATTAATGCGGGTTATCACCTTGTATGGACCTTCCCAGTCCTGTTGCAATTTTGGTGATTTGCCTTTCTTACGCTGAGGATTATACAGCCAAACCAGATCTCCTTCGTTGAAACCGGAAGATTTCGCCTTGATATCGTACCTAGTTTTCATGCGGCTGCTTGCTAGCTTCATCTTTTCTCTGGTGTCTTCATGCAATTTACGAATCCTGCTGCGTAAGTCATTCACGTACTCGTTCACCTCTTTGGGCTCCGTCGGTGGGGATCCGAATTTTGCTTCACTTGGCAACCGAATTGTTTGACCAAATAAGATCTCGGATGGTGTGTGCCCTGTTGAGCTATGGACCGCGTTTCGGTAGGCCATTAAGAAGAGGGGTATGTGTCGATCCCAATCCCGCTGGCAGTTGCTGACAACCTTAGATAGATGCTCATTCAAGGTCCGATTGAATCGCTCGACCATTCCATCAGATTGAGGGTGTAGTGGCGTTGTCCTTGTCTTTCTTATTCCCAAATATTGGCATATTTCCTGGAAGACTTTTGATTCAAAGTTTCGCCCTTGATCAGAGTGCAGCTCCATTGGGACCCCAAATCTGCTCACCCAGTTGTTGACTATCTGTTCGGCTACGGTCTTAGCCTCTTGATTTGGGATGGCAAACACTTCCGGCCACTTACTGAAGTAATCCATGACTACGAGAGTATATCGGTTTCCATTAAAGGTTTCGGGAAACGGCCCAGCGATGTCGATGGCTATTCGTTCGAAAGGTGCTCCGACTTTGTATTGTTGCATTTGTCCATGTGGCTTTACTTTTGGGCCCTTGGTAGCCGCACATCTTATGCACTTTTTGCACCAATGCTCGACATCTTGTTTAGCGCTTAGCCAATAGAAACGTTCCCTTACCTTTTCCAACGTCTTATTTATTCCCAAATGGCCTCCTGAGATCCCGTCATGTATTTCATGGAGCACTTGGTTGACTCTGGACCGTGGCACAATTAGCTGCATACGAGATGTTGTCCCATCTGCACTTTCCCATTTTCTCTTCAGCAATCCATCTTGCACAAAAAGCGAGTCCCACTGTGCCCAGTATGCCTTCAGAGTTTGGCTCCGATCTGATATCTGCTGCCAGCTTGGTCTTTCCTCGTGTTCCTTCCAGGCCAATATTGGTTCGATGTCATTGTCTGCCTGTTGGGAGGAACGGATTTCGTCTATACTCCAACCCTCTATTGGCTCAGTCCTGATCGTTTGGATAGTTGCCTGTTGTTTCGCTTCTTTACCACTGACTACTTCTGCTGGGAGGCTTTGGTTGCATTGTTTTACCTGTGAGACTGGGATAATTACCCTGGAGTCGTCGACTCCTGCTACAGACTTCTGCCCCGCGAAGTAAGCATTTCCTAACTGATGGCTTCTGGAAATTTGACCGGTTTCTTGGTAGCCGTTTCTGCCGGTTTTTCTTTCTATTTGCCTGTAACCCCAGTGCAGGCAGCCTTCTCGTCGTACCGGTTCTTTACAATGCCCTTGCAAATGTCCTACTTTATCGCAGTTCCAGCAGCGCATCCTTCGTCTCTCCCGCCAGATATTTCGTTGCATGGTAGTTGGTCTTGAGCAGGAGCATTCACCAGATACTATTTCACTTACGAAATGCATTCCTTTGGAAGCCTGATTGGATGCTTCCATCGCCAGAGCGAAGGCAAGTGCTTCAGCTAGGGTTCTTTTCCCGGCCATCCTTACTGCTGATTGTAGCTTCAAATCTGCAATTCCCCTGATGAATGCGTCCTTTGCCATTTCGTCGATTATTTCCTGGCCTGCGGTGGGATATGACAAATGTGCCAGTCTACTCACGTCTGCTTGGAGCTGCTGCAGTGTTTCTCCTCGTTGCTGCATACGGCCTTGCAATTGAACCTTGTAAACTTCCCGCATGTGGCTATCCCCAAACCGTTTCTCTATAGCCTGCACTAAAACCATATAGTCTCTATTCTTTTCGATATCGATTGTTTGTAACAATTCTGCCGCAGGACCACGTAAGGCCATCGCTAGGGCAAAGCACTTTTCCTCATTGTCCCAGTCGTTTGCACAGGCAGCCATTTCAAACTGCTTCTTATAAGTAGACCATGAGGTCTGGCCATCGAATGAGGGAGGCTTCAAATCTTTTCTCCTTGGACCGCTTAAAGAACATTCTCGCAGTTTCTGTTTTCGCACTGTGTCGAGCTCTTTTGCCAGTTGCTGAACTTTGCTGTCCATTTCCTCGAATTTTTCGCCAACATTCTTCTCTATTCTATCAAATTTGTCATCAACGTTCTTCTCTATTCTTTCAAATTTGTCATCGATTTCTTCGAATTTTTGCTGGAGGATGTTCTTTTGTTCTTCCAGATTATTCTTTTGTTCATCCATTTTCTGTTGAAGACCGTGCAGATTGTTGGTTTGTTCGTCCAATTTTTGTTCCAGACTGTTCTGGAGAATGTTCTTCTGTTCTTCCATATTTTTCTTTTGTTCGTCCAGCTTTTGTTCGAGGCTATTCTTTTGTTCTTCCAGATTTTTCTTTTGTTCGTCGAGACTGTTCTTCTGTTCGTCCATTTTTTTGTTTTGTTCGTCCATTTTTAATAAGAGGAGTTGCATCATTGCAGCCATGTCATTGCCGGTACTTGTCTGTTCATCCTCGTCAACATCAAAGGAATATGCATCAGGATCATGTCCCTCGTTGTTCAAAGCCTCCTGAAGTCGGAGCACCAGGTCACTTTTTCCTCCACTGGCGCTGAGGCTTCTCTTGTTCAACTCGGATTTGAGTTGGACGAGGGTCAACTGCAATAGTTTTCGACCCATTCTAGCCTTTTCAAATAGTCAGAAAACACTTTTTTTTTTTTTTTTTTCACACACAATAAGTCTTATCCCACTTCTGACACCAATATAGAATGTTTGTGTGGGTACAAATGATAGAACTTATTCTTTTCAATACAAATCCCTTTATTCAGTACAGTTACAATTCACTTTTTAATTCTTTCTCTCAGTACAATTCAATTTCTCAACCACTTATACTTTTCTTATCTTTTACTTAAACCACTTAATCACTTCTCCTAATTAACACTTCAAATTTCACTTTAGAACTGATTTGCATACCTTTGGGATGCTGGTATTTATACTCGAATGACATACTTCGAGAACAATCCTCGCCACTCAGCGTCCCATACAATTTCCAATTTGCTAGAAAATTCGATTCTATTCTCCAGTCAATGACTTTGCTAATCCAGTATCGAAACCTTCGAGTTTCGACATTTTCTGCTAGATGTCGCTGCTCACATTTGAGTGGTTATCACAATATTTTTCTTTTGTTCATCCAGCTTTTGTTCGAGGCTATTCTTTTGTTCTTCCAGATTTTTCTTTTGTTCATCCAGCTTTTGTTCGAGGCTATTCTTTTGTTCTTCCAGATTTTTCTTTTGTTCGTCCATTTTTAATAAGAGGAGTAGCATCATTGCAGTCATGTCATTACCGGTACTTGTCTGTTCATCCTCGTCAACATCAAAGGAATATGCATCAGGATCATGTCCCTCGTTGTTCAAAGCCTCCTGAAGACGGAGCACCAGGTCACTTTTTCCTCCACTGGCGCTGAGGCTTCTCTTGTTCAACTCGGATTTGAGTTGGACGAGGGTCAACTGCAATAGTTTTCGACCCATTCTACCTTTTTCAAATGGTCAGAAAACACTTTTTTTTTTTTTTTTTTTACACACAATAAGTCCTATCCCACTTCTGACACCAATGTAAAATGTTTGTGTGGGTACAAATGATAGAACTTATTCTTTTCAATACAAATCCCTTTATTCAGTACAGTTACAATTCACTATTTAATTGTTTCTCTCAGTACAATCCAATTTCTCAACCGCTTATACTTTTCTTATCTTTTACTTAAACCACTTAATCACTTCTCCTAATTAACACTTCAGATTTCACTTTAGAACTAATTTGCATACCTTTGGGATGCTGGTATTTATACTCGAATGCCATACTTCGAGAACAATCCTCGCCATCCAGCGTCCCATACAATTTCCAATTTGCTAGAAAATTCGATTCCACTCTCCAGTCGAGACTTTGTTATTCCAGTATCGAAATCTTCTGGTCTTCGAGTATCAACATTTTCTGCTAGATGTCGCTGCTCGCATTTAAGTGGTTATCACAATATAAATTCACTTAAGACTGTATCAAGGTGGTGCTTGTATGCTTCTTCATTTCTGGATCTTGCACTTTCTAGATCAATTAAACGCGCAACTTGTTTTTCGGTGCTATGGCCAAAGTCTTCCGCACATCGTACACATTGTTGAAAGATTGATAGTTTGTCCGTTATCAGTCTGACGAGTGAGTTATGGTTGGATTCATTGGAGTCACTGAGGCACTTGATTGCAAGGAGCACCTGTGAGAGAGAAATACTGATACACTCACCACAGAAGAACAGTAGTTTTTCGGAGAACTCTTTAAGAAAGACCGTGTTTCTTTTATTTAGGCCGACACAAATAGCATGGAATATTTTGCCGCAGATCCCCTTACAGGCAACAAAGTCAGCACTATTGTCGTTAATGGAGCAGTTGGTTAATCTACAAGAAGACATGACGAAGAGCAGGAAAAGCAAAAGCAAATTGCGTGGAATAAAAAATTAAAAACGCACTATTGCAAAATGAACAGAATAGTAGGTCAACAATAAAAAACAGGCGCGTCAGCGATAACAATTATTGGGTAAGAAAACAGGTTATTACATTGATTTAACTGAAATAAGCGAAATAGGAAATTCGCAAATTATGGAGTAAAGTAAGAGGGCGACTGAATACAGCGGCGGTTTGAACTGAACTGATGATGTCACACCAATGGTCAATGGTCAAGTCAGACCCGGACCGGGATCCGGGGGGGCTCCCGACTCCCATGGTACCGTGATTTAAGTCCTGGTAGGGACTACCGGTGGTCCACCCGCCAACAAGACATATGACCGGCAACTTGTGACTGATCGAATCGTAGCAACCTTCGGTAGCGTCATCTGAAGATGTTTACAATAGGACCAGTACTTTGCTCTGCCCCCGTTTATTATTATACAACGCCACTGATGGGGAAGACTTGATAATTGGGCGGGGGCCCAACAGACATGGAGAATCGAAACCAGCAAATCCGTGGGTTGCCGTGGCTCAAGTTGTAGTGTATTGACTTCCCATTCGGACGCTTCGGAGTTCAATACCAGCCGTGACCGAAAGACATTTTTTCAGGCAACTGAAATCTCGCAAGGTGAATGGTTGCCTAAATACAACATCAAGTCAATTTACACTAATAATTTAGTCTCCCCATTAAATGTTGGATGCCACCCATGCACAGTGGTTCAGGTTCCAAAGAAGGGCGGTCATAGGTTTTTTTGGGCAGATTTACAATGAAATCATATCATTTTGGCCTGGAAAATGGTTATGATTATTAGAGGGCTAGAACAAGACAAAAAAGTTATTTTTTTTAACAGAGTATATTCATGCATAAAATATTCATCATTTATAAAAAAAAACATAATCTCATAAGATGACTTCCTTTGTTTCTTTTGTAAATTGAAAACGAATTGGTCTGCACCACCTATATGGTTTATAAACAAGTTGAAGAGGTACATAAGATGTGACAAGAATCTTCGATAGTTAAATCTGAAAATGTCTGCTTATATTCGCTATGGCCTGTTCTGCCATCAAAACCCCATTTACCAATTAAAACTAAGTCATCCTTAGGTTAGTGAAGACTTTCAAACACAGCTTTTTGAGATTTAACAATGCGAATTGATGTATGGTCTAACAATGATTGCAAATTGATTTCAGCAGAATATTCTGTTACGCGAATATCAGTTGGATAGCAACGTTTTTTGCCTTCCAGCGCTTTATGATAGGACGGAAAAACATTTGGTATTTTAGAATGAATCACTTATCTTAATAATAAATATTGGTTTTTAGTAAGCTTAGCTTCATTAATAAATGAAACCGTGCTAAATTCCAAAGAACTTTCTGATTGATTTGAACTGCTAAGTAAAGTAGTGTGATAACCACTCAAATGTGAGCAGCGACATCTAGCAGAAAATGTCGAAGACCAGAAGGTTTCGATATTGGAATAACAAAGTCTGGAGACTGGAATCGAATTTTCTAGCAAATTGGAAATTGTATGAGACGCTGGATGGCGAGGATTGTTCTCGAAGTATGTCATTCGAGTATAAATACCAGCATCCCAAAGGTATGCAAATCAGTTCCAAAGTTGAATTTGAAGTGTTAATTAGAAGAAGTGATTAAGTGGTTTAAGTAAAAGATAAGAAAAGTATAAGTGGTTGAGAAATTGGATTGTATTGAGAGAAAGAATTAAATAGTGAATTTTAACTGTACTGAATAAAGGGATTTGTATTGAAAAGAATAAGTTCTATCATTTGTACCCACACAAACATGCTACATTGGTGTCAGAAGTGGGATAGGACTTATTGTGTGTAAAAAAAAAAAAAAACAAAAAAAAAAAAACTGTGTTTTCTGACTATTTGAAAAAGCTAGAATGGGTCGAAAACTATTGCAGTTGACCCTCGTCCAACTCAAATCCGAGTTGAACAAGAGAAGCCTCAGCGCCAGTGGAGGAAAAAGTGACCTGGTGCTCCGTCTTCAGGAGGCTTTGAACAACGAGGGACATGATCCTGATGCATATTCCTTTGATGTTGACGAGGATGAACGGACAAGTACCGGCAATGACATGGCTGCAATGATGCAACTCCTCTTATTAAAAATGGAGGAACAAAACAAAAAAATGGACGAGCAGAAGAGCAGCATTGAACAAAAATTCAACGAACAAACCAACAATCTGCACGGTCTTCAACAGAAAATGGATGAACAAAAGAATAATCTGGAAGAACAAAAGAACATTCTCCAGCAAAAATTCGGAGAAATCGATGACAAATTTGAAAGAATAGAGAAGAACGTTGATGACAAATTTGATAGAATAGAGAAGAACGTTGATGACAAATTTGATACAATAGAAAAGAATGTTGGCGAAAAATTCGAAGAAATGGACAGCAAAGTTCAGCAACTGGCAAAAGAGCTCGACACAGTACGAAAACAGAAACTGCGAGAATGTTCTTTAAGCGGTCCAAGGAGAAAAGAGCTGAAGCCTCCCTCATTCGATGGCCAGACCTCATGGTCTACCTATAAGAAGCAGTTTGAAATGGCTGCCTGTGCAAACGACTGGGACAATGAGGAAAAGTGCTTTGCCCTAACAATGGCCTTGCACGGTCCTGCAGCAGAATTGTTGCAAACAGTAGACGTCGAAAAGCATAAAGATTATGTGACTTTAGTGCAGGCTATCGAGAAACGGTTTGGGGACAGCCACATGCAGGAGGTCTACAAGGTCCAATTGCAAAGCCGAACGCAGCAAAGAGGAGAAACACTGCAGCAGCTCCAAGCAGACGTGAGTAGACTTGCACATCTGTCATACCCCACCGCAGGCCAGGAAATTATCGACGAAATGGCAAAAGATGCATTTATCAGGGGAATTGCAGATTCGAAGCTACAGTCAGCAGTAAGGATGGCCGGGAAAAGAACCCTTGCTGAAGCACTTGCCTTCGCTCTGGCGATGGAAGCAGCCAATCAGGCTTCCAGGGGAACACATTTCGTCAGGGAAGTAGCATCTGTCGAATGTTCCTGCACAAGAATTAGTGCCGAGGAACGAGATACTCGACGGGATAGACGAATAATGCGCTGCTGGAATTGCAATAAAATAGGACACCTTCAAAGGCAGTGTAAAGAACCGGTGCGACGAAAAGACTGCCGTCACTGTGGTGACAAGCAAATAGAGGAAGAAACCCGCAGAAACACCTTCCCGAAGCCATCAGTCGGGAAATGCTTAAGCACCAACTTCGCGGGGCAGAAGTTGGTAGCAGGAGTCGACGGCCCCAGGACCATCATCCAAGTCTCGCTGGCAAAACGACGCAGCGAAAGCCTTCTAGTAGAAGTAGTCAGTGGAAAAGAAAAATGGATGGCAACAATAGACACCGGTGCCACGGCCTCAATCATCAGGAGGAATCTTGTGCAGAAGTCTTGGCTGCATAACACTAGCAGCTGCAGCTTGCGAACAGCTACAGGAGCAACGATTAAGGTATATGGTGAAGTCCGCATAAAAATCCAACTGGCCGGAATAACATTCACTCACGCGTTTCTGGTAGCTGACATATGTGACGAGTGCATCATTGGTACAGACTTCATGAGAGAACATGGACTTGTAGTCGACTTGGGGGCACAAACCCTGAAATACGGAAACATGGAGATACCAATGATATACGGAAACGCCAATACCTCAGTCTCAAATGTCGTCATCTGCAGCAATCAGAGTCTAGAGCCTTCGTCAGAAGCAATTTTGTGGGCAAAAGTGGAAGGTGGTCCTGGTAGCCACCGATTCTATTTGATGGAGCCAGAAAAGAAAAGAGACTTCATGGTGGGAAAGACCTTAGTGGAGCCAAAGAACAGCATGGTCCCTGTAAGGATTCTAAATCCAAAGACATTCAGTGTAAAGGTGAAAAAGGGGGAGATAGTGGGAAAATGCGTACCTGTTGAGGCTATATCGACCACAACGGAAAAACAGGGTGCAACACTGGTCACAACAGTTCAGAGCATAAAAATCAAGAACAAAATTCTCAGCCTCTGTAATCTGGACGAAGATCAGCGAATCCTGGCAGAAAAACTAATCGGTGAGTACGCTGATATATTTGCTACACAAGACGGAGAATATGGACGTACGCATATTGTTCAACACCACATTGACACCGGAGACGCTCGACCAATCCGTCAACCTGCAAGGCGTCTTCCATTGGCAAGGCAAACAGAAGTTGCCGAAATGATGTCGAAGATGAAAGCTGAGGGAGTGATTGAAGAATCGCAAAGTCCGTGGGCATCTCCAGTGGTCCTCGTGAAGAAGAAAGATGGCAGCACGAGATTTTGTGTAGACTACCGACGTCTCAATGATGTCACTAAAAAGGACAGCTACCCACTTCCGAGAATCGATGACACTTTGGATATGCTTTCTGGAGCGAAATGGTTTTCAACACTTGACTTGAAGAGCGGTTACTGGCAGGTAGAGATAAATCGTGCGGATCGTGAGAAAACTGCCTTCACTACAGGAAGCGGTCTTTGGCAGTTTGCAGTGATGCCGTTTGGACTGTGCAACGCTCCGGCCACCTTCGAGCGACTAATGGAACGAACATTGCAAGGACTCACCTGGAAAACCTGCCTAGTATATTTGGACGACGTAGGTAAGACGTACGAGGAGCACCGCGAAAATCTAAAAGAAGTGTTTGAGAGGCTACGAAGTGCTCATTTAAAGCTCAACCCGGAAAAGTGTGCCTTGTTTCGTCCGGAAGTAAAATATCTGGGTCACATTATATCAGCGGAAGGTGTAAGAACGGATCCTGACAAAATCGAAGCCGTGAAAAGTTGGCCTTCTCCAAAAGATAAACACCAACTGAGAAGCTTCTTGGGACTCGCCACGTATTACAGAAGGTTTGTAAAGGATTTTGCTGGCATTGCAATGAGCCTGCATCAACTTACAGAAAAAGGCCGACAGCTCAGGTGGTCTGGAGAATGCGAAAAATCATTTCAAGAACTGAAGCGACAGCTGTGCAAAGCCCCCATCTTGGGTTACCCCACGCCCGGAAAAATGTTCATCGTGGACGCAGACGCTAGCAATGTTGGGGTCGGAGCTGTGATCTCCCAAGTTCATGACGGTCAAGAGAAAGTGGTCGCATATTACAGCAAAGTACTCTCCAGACCTGAAAGGAACTACTGTGTAACCCGGCGCGAGCTTCTGGCCTTAATTCTGGCTACGAAGCATTTCCATATGTACCTCTACGGACAAAAGTTCATTCTCCGGACAGACCACGCAGCTCTGAAATGGCTACTCCAATTTAAGAACCCTGAAGGCCAAGTTGCAAGATGGATCGAGCAGTTGCAGGGCTACGACTTTGAAGTGCAACACCGCAAGGGAACACTCCACTCAAATGCTGATGCTCTCTCTCGTCGACCGTGCGGGGTAAAATGCGAACACTGCAACCGTAAAGAAGCGAAAGAACAGGCAACTATCCAAATGATCAGGACTGAGCCAATAGAGGGTTGGAGTATAGACGAAATCCGTTCCTCCCAACAGGCAGACAATGACATCGAACCAATATTGGCCTGGAAGGAACACGAGGAAAGACCAAGCTGGCAGCAGATATCAGATCGGAGCCAAACTCTGAAGGCATACTGGGCACAGTGGGACTCGCTTTTTGTGCAAGATGGATTGCTGAAGAGAAAATGGGAAAGTGCAGATGGGAAAACATCTCGTATGCAGCTAATAGTACCACGTTCCAGAGTCAGCCAAGTACTCCATGTAATACATGACGGAATCTCAGGAGGCCATTTGGGAATAAACAAGACGTTGGAAAAGGTAAGGGAACGTTTCTATTGGCTAAGCGCTAAACAAGATGTCGAGAATTGGTGCAAAAAGTGCATAAGGTGTGCGGCTACCAAGGGTAGCAAAGCCACGTGGACAAATGCAACAATACAATGTCGGAGCACCTTTCGAACGAATAGCCATCGACATCGCTGGGCCGTTTCCCGAAACCTTTAATGGAAACCGATATACTCTCGTAGTCATGGATTACTTCAGTAAGTGGCCGGAAGTGTTTGCCATCCCAAATCAAGAGGCTAAGACCGTAGCCGAACAGATAGTCAACAACTGGGTGAGCAGATTTGGGGTCCCAATGGAGCTGCACTCTGATCAAGGGCGAAACTTTGAATCAAAAGTCTTCCAGGAAATATGCCAATATTTGGGAATAAGAAAGACAAGGACAACGCCACTACACCCTCAATCTGATGGAATGGTCGAGCGATTCAATCGGACCTTGAATGAGCATCTATCTAAGGTTGTCAGCAACTGCCAGCGGGATTGGGATCGACACATACCCCTCTTCTTAATGGCCTACCGAAACGCGGTCCATAGCTCAACAGGGCACACACCATCCGAGATCTTATTTGGTCAAACAATTCGGTTGCCAAGTGAGGCAAAATTCGGATCCCCACCGACGGAGCCCAAAGAGGTGAACGAGTACGTGAATGACTTACGCAGCAGGATTCGTAAATTGCATGAAGACACCAGAGAAAAGATGAAGCTAGCAAGCAGCCGCATGAAAACTAGGTACGATATCAAGGCGAAATTTTCCGGTTTCAACGAAGGAGATCTGGTTTGGCTGTATAATCCTCAGCGTAAGAAAGGCAAATCACCAAAATTGCAACAGGACTGGGAAGGTCCATACAAGGTGATAACCCGCATTAATGACGTTGTCTACCGGATCCAGCGTGGGGATCGAGGAAAATTGAAAGTGGTCCATTTGGATAGAATGTGTCATTTCAACGGGATGCTGAATGGCGAAGTTGTTCGGGACGAACAACTGTAGGGAGGGAGCAATGTGATAACCACTCAAATGTGAGCAGCGACATCTAGCAGAAAATGTCGAAGACCAGAAGGTTTCGATATTGGAATAACAAAGTCTGGAGACTGGAATCGAATTTTCTAGCAAATTGGAAATTGTATGAGACGCTGGATGGCGAGGATTGTTCTCGAAGTATGTCATTCGAGTATAAATACCAGCATCCCAAAGGTATGCAAATCAGTTCCAAAGTTGAATTTGAAGTGTTAATTAGAAGAAGTGATTAAGTGGTTTAAGTAAAAGATAAGAAAAGTATAAGTGGTTGAGAAATTGGATTGTATTGAGAGAAAGAATTAAATAGTGAATTTTAACTGTACTGAATAAAGGGATTTGTATTGAAAAGAATAAGTTCTATCATTTGTACCCACACAAACATGCTACAGTAGTTACAGCGGAATCGTCCATCTGTGATAAAACTGCTAATCTGCGAAGTTTGGACCTCTTGCTGCAGTCTCCAAACTCCTTCCTTAGCCACTAGCTTAGTTTTTGATCTTCTAAATTGCTTCCAATATGCGGCAAACCGTTTACAGAGTTTCAAAAGGAGATTTCTCAAGCAATCAGTCTGGATATTTTCAGCATCCGGTAAAGAATTCGCAAGGGATCCAAACGATTCCCGAAACATTTCTGCTTCATTTTCTTTATTTTTTGAATCTACCCACGTATTTAAAACAAGCATTCGGGTAAAAGAACACGTAATGGTTGTACTTGCAAAAGAAAAACACAAAAAATTAAAAAAAAAATTTTTTCTAGTACTGAATCTAGTCTCCTCAATGACCTGTAACAAATCTCAGAGCATCTAGGAACACCTAGACTTTGCGGTTATTAAAACTAGTAAAATAAGAGATTGTGTTGATATATGATTCATTTATGGCGATTCGTGCTTTCATAAGTAAAAGCTTAGGTGAATATGGAAAATGGTTAAAAACAAAAAAAAGTGGAAGATGTGTTTTGACGGAGCTAGTTATGAATAGTCGCATTGTTAAGGAAAACATAATTACTTTAAAAATATCGTACATACCTTCAATTTGAATGTCCATTGCACAATTATATCACAAACAATAAATTTCTCGGAAAAACCTCACTTTAAAAACAACACCAATTTATTTGAACAAATAAACTAATGAGCACTAATCAGATGTTACCACTTCCGGTGCACAAAATTAACTGTGCCGTGTTTGTAATTGCAATGTTTTTTTATACCTGTGAATAGAAAGGTTTTTTATGACCAACACAGCCTAAGCCTCCAGTCGCTATGGAAACGTCTGTTCAGACTCGGCAAGCCAGCTCGGTCAATACCAGGCATATAACAAACAATTTCAAGATAATCCGATAATTACCACCCCCAAAAAAGGTAAAGATTGTTTAATATACAATCGCAAAATGAAGAAGAATATCTTGAAAATTATGAACAAGAGCTTGCTGAATAAGGGACCGCTGAACCTCAATTATGATAGACGCCTGTCTAGCATACCATGCTTAAGGTATGTCACTAAAGCAGACCATATCCTTAAGGTTCTGGTAGATACGGTGACAAATAAAAACTTTGTGAAACCAGAACTAGCAACCAATGCACGCCCGCCTCGAACGCCCTTTACCATCCAATCGGCCTGAGGTAAAATTCGTATTGATAAAAAAATTTGTGGACAGTTTTTTGAAAGTGTCGGAAACGATACCGTCCTAGACTTTTTTTTCTTCCAGGTCTTAAACCCTTCCACGGTATCATCGACGATGATACCCTCAAGCAAATGGAAGCCATCATAGACAGAAAAAGCTACTTCTTAATAATTAAACCGGGAATAAAAATACCGCTGGAGGAAAATAAGTCGGCCCAGGTACACAATGTGGGAATAAATCATTTGAGCATCGAAACCAAGAAACATCTTCAAGACATTATCAATTGACACCAAATAGTTTTCGGACCAATAAGCGACAAACAAATAATAGATACTAACATCAGAGCGGAAATAAAGACCTCGACGCAAGAACCAGTGTACACCAAACTTTTAAAGGATTGTATTATACGACCTTCGAATAGACCGTATTCCCCACTATGGGTAGTGTCGAAAAAATCTGATTGCACAGGAGAAAAGAAATACAGAATCGTAATACGTTAGACTTTGAAACACTTAACGTCGTTTTTTTATAATTTACGCGCGCCTAAGGGGTTAGATACCTTTTACTGTTGCCAACTCATCACAACTCTGGATCTCACTTCAGGGTTTCACCAAATCAGGATGAAAGAAGCAGATATTCCAAAGAATGCGTTCTCGACGATGAACGGAAAGTACGAGTATACAAGGCTCCCCTTCGGGCTGAAGAACGCCCCGTCTGTATTCCAAAGGGCAATAGATGACGTATTAAAAGCACACATAGAGAAGATCTGCTATGTATATATCGATGACGTTATAATATTCGGGAAAAGCGAAAAAGGAACATCTTGAAAACAGAAACTATTTTAACCGCATTGGAGAAGGCAAATCTTAAGGTAAATCTCAACAAGACTCAATTTTTGAAAAAAGAAACAGAATTCTTAGGGTATCTCATGACAAGTAAGGGTATAAGACCAGACCCGAAGAAGGTCGAGGCGATTCGAAAAATTAAACCACCGGAAAACTTAAAGGAACTCAAGGGATTCCTGGGCCTTACCTCGTATTATAGACGGTTTATAAAAGGCTTTGCGAGAATAGCAAAGCCTTTAACAAACCTTACGAGTGGGGAAAGAGTAAAGACCAGTCAATCGAGGAAAATCAAAATCAAATTGGATTCACTAGAATTAAAGGCGTTTAATAACCTAAAAGAACGCCTGATGTCATCAGAAATCTTAACATTTTCAGACTTCGAAAAGCCCTTCATCCTTACCACGGATGCGTCGAACATAGCCATTGGAGCCGTTCTCTCACAGGGAGAAATTGGTAAAGATAAGTCGATAACGTACATTTCTCGATCGCTTAGTAAGGCAGGCACAGCGCTGAAGAAGACAGTACAGATTTGATTCCCCACCTCGATATTCCGTTAAAGGTTTTTAGGAATCAATTAGTCATCTCTCAAGGACGAGAATTTGCCCACGAAGAACTCCATCCAACTTTCCATAGACACTATCACCTCGATCAAAATGTTCCCGGAATTTATTCAGAAAATTAAAAATACAAGTTTATTCATCGAAATCTATTGTGCCCCTTCAAAGTAATCCCCATCGACTGCAACACACCTATGCCAGCGCTTGATCCTATCTTCGAAATATTTTTTATATTCGGTTTTCGGTATGTCCATCAGTGCTGCCTGCGATTTTTCCATTACTTCCTCTTGGGTGCTGAAACGCGTTCCCCGTAGTATTTTTTTTAACTCGATTGAGCAGAAAGAAGTCACAGGGAGCCAAATCAGATGAATTCGATGGCTGTTGGATGGTATTTGTTGCATTTTTGTCAAAAATTTACGAATAATGATGTCTCTTTTTTGCATGAAAATGAGGTCTTTTGGCACCAACTTTGCTGCTACACGACGGAAACCTAAATCATTAACCAAAATATTTTGGACGGACCCATAGGCAATGTTCAAGTCCTCCGCTATCTCTTTGACGGTTAATTTTGTTGAGTTGAATGCGTTTATGCTTTCATGAGTTGAATGCGTTCACACTTCCAATGTCAAACTAACTAACAAAAATAAATTACTGTACATCTTTCATTACACTGTGCAAGGGCATTTTGGCTCAGGACAGATCTTTCGTTATTTTTCTTCTTTTTATTAAATATTGTTATATAAAATAAATCAATTTGTGTTTCCTTTAATTAATCAATCGCATCGACCTATCGGATCTCTACAGGTTATGGGCCCAGTTCATAACAAATAATTGATTAAATAATTGAAATAAATCTCTACAGGAAATAAGTGAAAAATGGCTGACGCAACAAAGGCGAATATTACCAGGTTGAACAACAATAATTACGGCAACTGGAAATTTCGAGTGGAGTTATTATTGCGTTCAAGAAATTTATGGAAAAAGGTAATTGAAAAAGACCGACCAAATCCAGTGACAAAGGAAGGAACGACTACAGTAATGAATCAAAATGAGCTGGATAAATGGGACGAGTACGACGACGAAGCGAGAGGCATTATTGGTTTAGCGGTAGAAGACAATCAACTAACGCACATACGGAATATGAAAACAGCAAAAAATACATGGGACGCTTTAAAGGAATTTCATGAGAGAGTGTCAATTACAAATGTGCTTGCTGTAATGGGAACAATTTTTAGATTGCGTTTAGCTGAAGGCGGTGATGCAAAGGCACATATCACACAACTGCAAGATTTATTCCAGCGATTGACCGATTTAGGTGAAGAAAAGTCATCAGAAAGATGGAGCTCAGGCGTTTTGTTGCAGAGTTTGCCAGACAGTTACAGTCCGTTAGTCACAGCGCTACAAAATTTGCCGGTCAAGGAAATCACATTTGCATTGGTCTCACAGCGGGTGATAGCGGAATATGAGCGAATGTGCGGTTCAACAATCGATCGAAATTCAGGTGATTCAATTTTAAATACAGTATCAAGTGTTAATGCATGTTTTTTCTGCGGTAAAAACAACCATTTAAAACGGAACTGTATGAAGTACAAACGATGGTTATCGAAGCGTGGCGCTAACAAAAGTACAGGCAACACAAAGCATGGTGATAAAGTTAATTCGATCGAAGAAGAAAATAAAGCGAGTGCATCGGAACAAAATACGGATTTTCTGTTCACATTCAAAGAAGTCAAATTGAATCGCAATATTACAAGAGGAAAAAGAGGATGGATTATCGATTCAGGGGCAACACGTCATATAGTCAACGATAAAGAATTTTACAGCGACCTTGATGAGTCATATCATGGCACAGTGCGATTGGCAAATGGTGAAATTGTTCCAGTTAACGGTATCGGCAGCGGCGACATCACACTCGTCGATGAGAAAGGTAACAGGCATACAACGAGAGCGCATGAAGTGCTATTTGCACCAAATTTAGTTAACAACTTTATTTCGGTAAAACGCTTGACTAAAATGGATTTACGCATCGAATTTAACAGTGAAATGTGTGAAATTAAATTCAAAGATAAGCAAATTGGTGTAGCAGATATCGTCGGTGATTTATATGTATTGCGTGAACCAGATTCAGTCTGTGCAATTCTGGAGCATAATGCAAATTGTATACACAATTTACATCGAAAAATGGGACATCGAGATCCAGCAGCAATACAGAAAATGGTTTCGCTTGGCTCAATTGAAGGTTTAAAAATTATCGATTGTGGCATTAAAGAGGTATGTGAAGTATGCATTAAAGGCAAATTAACAAGAGTACCGTTTCCTAAGCAATCTAAAAGTGAGTCATCGGCACCGTTACAATTAATACATACCGATGTGTGCGGCCCAATGCAAACAACAACACCAAGTGGAAAGCGATACCTAGTGACATTTATCGATGATTTTTCTGGTTTTACGATCGTTTATCTGTTGACACATAAATCAGAGGTTGAAGGTAAAATAAAACAGTTTGTTGCATTTTGTAAAACCAAATTTGAGCGGACACCAAAGATAATTCGATCGGATCGTGGTGGTGAATACGTTGGCAACAGCGTAAAAAATTACATGAAATCGGAAGGCATACAAGTCCAATACACAGCAGCATACAGCCCACAGCAGAATGGAAAAGCAGAGAGGAAAAATCGCACGTTAGTTGAAATGGCTCGTTGTATGCTGATTGACGGGAATTTGCCATACACATTTTGGTTTGAAGCAGTACTGACGGCCAATTTTATACAAAACCGTGTGATATCCAGAACAACAAATGCGACGCCATATGAACGTTGGAATGGAATTAAACCAGGTATTAAAGAATTTCACATTTTTGGTTCTAAATGTTTCGTTCATATACCCTCAGAAAAAAGACGCAAATTGGACAATGTAGCAATCGAGACAATTTTCTTAGGCTATGACGAAAATTCAAAGGCCTATCGATGCTACAATGCCAATACGAAAGAGGTGGTTATCAGTCGCGACGTCAAGTTTTGCTCATTAAACAAAAACCCATCAGATGAGCAATTGGTTCCAGTAGAATTGTCATCGAACACGTCACATAAATCATTACTTCAGAAGGAGAATATGACAATTCCGGAGGAGAGTGTGACAATTCAGGAGGAGAGTGAACCAATTGAAACGACTAAGGCAGCTGAAACTGATCCAGATATTCCACGAGTTTCAGGAAGGTCAACAAAGGGGATCCCACCTGCGCGTCTAATTGATGAGCTTTTTATTGCATATGAAATCGTCGAACCAAAGTCATACAGTGAAGCAATTGAAAGCAATGAGAGGGTACAGTGGCTCACAGCAATGCAAGAGGAGATTGAATCACATCTACACAACGGCACATGGGAATTGGTTGATTTACCAAAAGGCAAGACAGCGATCGGCAGCAAATGGATTTTCAAGGTGAAAATCGGAGCAGATGGCGAAGTGGTACGATACAAAGCACGTTTCGTCGCACAAGGGTTCTCTCAAAAATACGGCGAAGACTACGATGAAGTTTTTGCACCAGTTGTATCCATCACAACATTCAGAACATTATTATCAGTGGCAGCGAAAAGAAAAATGAATGTTTATTATCTCGATGCAAAAACCGCGTTTCTAAACGGCAAACTGAATGAAACGATTTATATGAGACAACCGAAAGGGTTTCACAGCGGTGGCGATTCGAAAGTGTGTCTACTGAAGAAAAGCATTTACGGACTAAAGCAAGCAGCTCGATCATGGAATAATGCTTTACATAACGTACTTATCGAGTCGGGTTTTCATCAGAGCTACAATGATACGTGCCTTTACACAAAACAAATATCAGGTCAGTTTTGTTATGTCATTGTCTATGTTGATGATTTGATAGTCGCTTGCCAAACAACACAACAATTGGATCACATAGAAGACATTTTCAAAACACATTTTAAAATGCAAAATTTGGGTGCTATTGGACATTATTTGAGCATTCAAGTTACAAGAGACAAAAACGGCAATTTTGAGTTGAATCAATCTACATACATCAAGCAAATTGCATCCGATTTTGGGCTCAGTGATGCAAAACCAACCAGAACACCATTGGACGTAAGTTACGGAAAAAGCGATGATTCATCAAGCCAACTTGAGAGCAACACACAGTACAGACGTTTAGTTGGACGTTTGTTGTATTTGTCGGTAAATTCAAGACCGGACATAACAGCGAGTGTGAGTATTTTGGCACAAAAGGTATCAAAACCAACAACCATTGATTGGGAGCAATTGAAACGAGTTGTGAAATATTTAAAGTCAACACACAACATGAAACTGAGACTCAGTGACATTTGTTCGGAAAATTCATCGTTACATGCATACGCTGATGCGACTTGGGCCGATGATCGAATCGATAGGAAATCAAACAGCGGGAGAATCGTATTTTTCAACGGCGGTACAATCAGTTGGTCATGCCAAAAACAAAACATAGTTGCAGGATCGTCATGTGAGGCTGAATTCATTTCAATTTGTGAAGCATCGAAAGAGGTCAAATGGTTACTTCAACTGTTGGAGGAGATGAACGAAATGATTTCAACGCCAATTGTGATTTACGAAGACAATCAAAGCTGTATTGAGTTAGTTCGTGATAGCAAGTTTTCATACAAAACAAAGCACATCGACACGAAGTACAAAATGATAAGAGACTTAGTTCAGAAAAAGGTGATTGATTGTTTATATTGTCCTACAGAAGAAATGAGTGCAGATTTGTTAACTAAACCATTGACATTTGCTAAACATGAATATTTAAGAGCTAAATGTAATTTAGTGTGAACGAGGAGGAGTGTTGAGTTGAATGCGTTTATGCTTTCATGAGTTGAATGCGTTCACACTTCCAATGTCAAACTAACTAACAAAAATAAATTACTGTACATCTTTCATTACACTGTGCAAGGGCATTTTGGCTCAGGACAGATCTTTCGTTATTTTTCTTCTTTTTATTAAATATTGTTATATAAAATAAATCAATTTGTGTTTCCTTTAATTAATCAATCGCATCGACCTATCGGATCTCTACAAATTTGCGGTTATTGACCAACATTTCTTTTACTTCATCAATGTTTTCGTCGGTTTTCGATGTCGATGGTCTGCCACTGCGTTCATCATCTTCGATTGGCTCACCGCCATTTTGAACCGCTCGTGCCACTGGTAGACGACCGTTTTCTTTAGAGAATCGTTGCCAAAACACGTTTCCAACATTTCCAACGTCCGCGCACTATTAAATCCGTTTTTTATTCAAAATTTAATACAAGTTCGTTGTTGCAAATTTAAATCCACTTCTAAAATTGTAAAAAATCACCAACACACACAGAGATAGATGTACTCTTGGCTACGTAACATTTGCAAATGTCAAGCTATGATGCTAAGATTTAGAGGGAATGTCAACAACAGATGTAACAAAAAAAACAGAACTCAAATTGGAACAATGGGAGCGCCACACGGTGGTTATCCCGGGAACTGCCAATTTAACAAAATATACAACATATGCGTTAGGAGTACCCATCTTTCTTGATTGATATACATGTACAATGTATGGAAATATATCTATTGTTACTACTGTTATAAATTTTTTTGAGTAGTCTAAATATTTTTTTTTCTTTGTTCTCTCTAGACATCGGCTGGAATTTTAGTTTCAAGCTTTCGTGGGCCAATTAGTAGGTTACTGTCTTTTTTAAAGCGAATGGTCCGGCGCACAGATCTTATTGAATCGAATGCCGCACAAAAATCTTTAACTTTTATTTATATAAAGGTATTTTCATAAATTTTTATTAGAAATTAATTTTGACACCTATCTTTATTTATATCTGAATTCACTTTTCCTTCGATAGCACGTTGACATGCTGCTCACCCGAATTGTACAATAGGTTTTCTTGGGAAATTTTGGATCGCCTCTATAACAGCAATCACTTCCCTATAACTTCCAATACTGTTGTTGGCCTAATCTACTTGAATACAAAGATACGACACAAATTTTGAACTGACTTCACCAGCTGGGCTTGTTTTTACAGGTTGCATTTGCCAGATACAACACCTTCGTTAAACATTAATAAAGAAGCTGGGATACCCCAAAAAGAAATTCGAGTCGCCGCCAACAAATTAATCTCTCAGAGTTGGGAAGCCTGATGTATTGTATTAGAGAATTAGTCTGTCGGGCCTTTAAAAAGCATCCAACTAACAATAACTTAAGCGAAGTAAAAATCAGTAAAGCTAAATGCTTTAGCAATTTTATTTCAACACTTAATCCTAATACATCTATAGGTTTTTTTTTCATTAGATGTGCCCCATTTTTCTAATAGGGAATATCTGAACTCACACATACTATCTTTTGACAAATGTCATAATGTTAATGATTGCTTTTCATATAATCATGGAAAAATATACAAATTAACAACGTTTACGAATTATCAAAAAATTGTACAACAATACGCGGTAAGTTATGTCTACATAAGTTGCGTTAACTTAATTTTTCGTCCGGATAAGCGAACAACTAAAGCGGTTAGTGCAAAAATTTGAATCGTTTTATTCATCCCATATTTTTGTCAAGCCAGTGAAATAACGACATTCTACAAGCGAAGAGAATATTGTGGTTTTTTTTATAGTAAACGCGTGTTCAAGGGATTTGTAGTGCCCTTAACATTTTTGCACATAGCGCGACGAAGGAAACTTAGGGAGGAAACAAGTAAAGCTACTACTCATATGTACATTGGGCTTAAATGTTTGCAAGTTATAATGACTAGAGAATAGAGAGCTCGACAGGGCATTCCATAAGCGCATGATGAGCATTCATAGCGATACATGTATTAAGGTTGAAAGTTTGAAGGGGCGGAATGCTACTGACAATTTCGATGGAGCACTGCGATAAAACAAAGTGAGGCAAGAGACGTTTCCGTTCTTAAGAGCTGGACATCTCTCAAACATCCATGTGTCATATTTTGCGAAAGGACTTGGTTGTTCGTCCAAATAGTATCGTATTAACCCAAGAGTTAAAGCAAAATGACCATCGTCCGCGATGAGCTTTTGCTGATTAGGCTTTATGAAAGAGACAAAAAGATTCGGATTTTTTGATAAATTGAAACATTAAGGCTCGAATATATGTGCATTCAACAGGACACTTGCCCCACAGCGCGTGCCACAGTCGACTTCTGTCTCATCGCCAGAAATGGCTTATTAATTGACTGCTTGTACGATTTAAAAACCTTAAGCTAATTTTTTTGGAACTACATCAAGTTTCTGATGAAACTCGAAATTGATGAAAATCTGCAGAAGGGGTTCTGCCCATTCGCTCATGCTACCGGTTCCATATTTTATAACTAATGGTATCAATTATATTTCAACCAAAAATAAAAGCTCCCGCCTTTTTATTTAAAAACCAATTGAGGCCCACCTACTGCCTACTGAAAAACCGTGTACTAACAAAATTGCGCAAACTATTCGCTGCTCGACCTAACAAATGTTAGACGCATGCATTCCCCCTCCGTAGTGGAAAGCGTTTTTACATGGTATCTGTCTCTGCACCTGAAGTGATCAATTCACATTATTTGTTTCGTAACTGGAGATGCTATTTCAATTCCTAAGGCTGGAATAAGATACGTATTGTATATGTATATATGCCCCACCGAACAACGGTCTCCGTAGGCGAGCAATATGATTCTTTCAAGAAATAAACTACTAATCGCAAGTTGAAACGTTGGCACAATAGCGGGTAAAAGTTTCAAATTAGGAAACGTATTAAAACAACGTAAAATCGATATAATATTCTTTCGAGGAACCACGTGGTGAAATAGCGAAAGGTGGGACCGCTATTTAAACTTACTAACGAAAACGTACAGGATGTTTTATTACAGAATGGAACATAATAGGAACTGAGTTGCTTGCAATCATCTCGATAACTGAGCTCCTAGATAATATCGTAAGTGTATCAAAAAATTACCGACCTACTAATGGTTATAAAATTGACTATTGAACCCAGAATGTGAAATATTGTTAGCGCCTATAGTGAATTATCAGAAAAATAAATATTTTGAAATGATTTTGATGAGATTTTACACGGAGAATCAAGGCAGGAAATGCTTATACCGGTGCAGATTTAAAAGGGCACGTCGTAGAATCGAATTACGAATACGGTTATTGAAGAAACGATTTCGGAACGCGAAACTCACAGAGCGCAGTTATATTCAAATATGCAAGGTGGCGCAAAATTAATCATCCAATTTTGTTTTTGAATTACTGTCTTACTAAATAAAAACAATGGAATGGAGTGATGGAAATCTTTATTTGGAACTTTACAATTGTTTCTGTTAAGTGGAAAAGATGATATCCGCCAGTGCCAGTGTTGCTACACATTTGTGCCCGTTTTATCGCATTTTCCATGACTTTCCGCAAGATTTCCGGTGATAACTGTTTGCATTGCTGTCGAATATTCTCCTTAAGGGCTGCGATTGTCTGAGGCTTGTTGGTATAAACCCGCGACTTCAAGTAGCCCCAAAGAAAGAAGTCTGGGATGGTTAAATCGGGCGATCTTGCTGGCCATGTCAAATCGCCAAAACGGGAGGTTACGCTACCAGGAAACGCTTCATTCACAATATCCATTGTGGCTCGTGCTGTGTGTGCGGTTTCACCGTCTTGTTGAAACCACATGTTCACCAAGCCCCGCTCATCCAAATCCGGGAGTAAGAAGTCGTTTATCATGGCCCTGTAGCGTTCGTCAGTAACAGTGACCGTATTGCCGATGGCATCCTCAATGGATAATAATGGCTCTTTGTGCATCACACGCGGATTTTCAGTGCCCCAGAAGTGAAGATTTTGCTTATTAACGTAACCGGTAACGTTGTTGAGATTAAGGATGGCTTTACAGTAATTCACACGCGACTGACGGTCAGGAGAGGAGGCATTGACTGATGCACTTTGTACGGGAACAAGTGTGAGTCTTTCACTAAAATTCGCTGCATTGTCCGTCTGGTGATGCCAAATTGCGTGGCCCGTCATCTGGTTGATGTTTCTTTGTTCTCAGCGACATCGGCAGCCACAGCCGGGATATTCCCGGCCAAACGACCAGTCCGGTGGCGGCCACGCCCTGCATGGTCTCCTGTGGTTCCACTCTGTTCGAGTCGAGTAGCTAAGCGTCGGAATGTTTGCCCAGTTGGCACGACACGATTAGGAAATTCACGCTGCGCTAACACCACCGACCGATTATTGGTCAAAATCATCGACTTAATTATTCCACGCTCTTGCGGAGTATAGCGCTGCATTGTTTGTGTGTTTGTATACTGCAGCTGTCTAGTTCACAAATGTCAAATATGATTGACGTACGTCGCCATTTGCAAAAATTATACCATCTTCCGAAAGGGTTATTAATTTTGCGCCACCTTGTACGAAAATAACACGGTATTACTATATTAGGTAAATCCGTTATTTATTAAGCAAGGGCGACTCTTGAATAAGAAATGCAGCGGCGAATATAAAATGCATATAAATTAACATCTACTGTATGTACACAGGAATAGTGGTTCCTGAAACAAAAATGGCAGTAAAGAACAAAACGCAAGGCTTTGAAGCGTGGACAGCAGATATTGCGGAACCGATAAAGTCTGTCTTGTGTAAGACTATGAACATTCCAAGAAAGAGGCGAAAAAAGTTGTAGTTAAAGTACAATAGTAGTAGTAGGAGGTACCTTACAATTTAAAAGCAGACGAGAAGCAGTAGAAGAAGTGCAAAGTTGAGGTACATGTAAACGAGGCAATGTGTCGCCTATGTGCTGCTGTTTTAAAAAATAAGGGTTATCCCACAAAATATTGACAATTTTCTTTTATGCTAAATTACGTTTACTCTAGGATTTTTAGTAATATTAATAAAGTGTGCTATTTATTTCGCCGCAAAGAATTTAGATGTAAGCTTAGCTTTTTCTTATTTTTTTATTAAGTAGCGGATTTTTCTATTTTTTTATACCATTTTCTAACAACATATTAATTATTTTGTAACTGTTTTGTAACAATAATTAATTATTACTTAAACAATTCAACATTTCGCGGTTTATGCATACAACATGGTAACGGAGCAGAACATTATCTACATGGTGTGATGGTACAACATTATCTACATGACCATGTAAATAATGACCTGCCCACACTTACTGATGATCATTAATAATAGAAATATAGTGTACATTATGCAATTATTGCATGAGAAACTTTAAACTATTTTTAGTGATTTTAGATATTAATTACATTTTACATTTACATTTTAGATATTAAAAACATAGCTCATTTAAATAATTATAATTATAATTATTCAATAATTATAAAATATGCAATTCTGAACAGAAACAACAAATGAATTTACTTAGTTGATGGTCAGCAGCAAAATAGAATCAGATTCCGATAAACATTGGCTTAAGTATATACTGTATACTGTATATTATATATTATATTATTTATTGTAAAATAGAGCGGTTTGTGAAATCAAGCGGCGATTACTTAACAATGTCGGGTAGTGCCTGTTCTGGATCGTTATGTTTGAAAAAGGCGGTTCACCAGAAACGTGGTTTACAGAATTTTGACCTTTGTCTTCTTTGTGACTTTGTGTTTTCTTTATTAACTACCAACCAACAGTGTGGCAGTATTTTATTTAGGCAAATGTTTATTTAAATTTACATAAGATAATTTGTTTTATCTAAATACAATATATAAATATACACGAACATATTTACATATATAAATTGGTGTTTGTTTCTTTGTTCCTTTATTTTTAGAACTCTTTGCAGAAAACTCATCAGAGAGCGTGTATCAAATTATAAGCTGTGCTGAAAAAATTGCTTTGCATCACGTTAAAACTCTTACCTTTTTCATTGACCATTTACGACGAATTTCACAATTTCAGTTTGAAAATGGGCGGCGTGAGCCACCAACAATAATGTTACAGTCATTTTCCCACATATTCCTTCGCCCACCTTGGAAAAGAATTGTGTAAGTATATTTTTGCTATTGTTGTATCTATTACTTGCTACTATTGTTGTATCTAATACCTGCTATCTATTTTTAGTCAAATGATAAATAACAGAGAGCATCATATTCGAATCATTGAAATACTTTTCCACTATTGGAAGGGTCTGGAAAAGGTGCCTGTTTTCGATGAAGCACCAGCTGTACCACCACGAAAAATTTCTCGAGTTAGTTCCACAGTTTTTAGCAGCAACATGCCAACAAATGTACCTGGTGGGAATGGTTGGAAAGGATCGCTTCCAATTCCAATCACTGGAAGCGGTTTACATACTTTTTATCCCATCGAATACTCGTCTTCATATATATCTTCATCACTAAGTTCCGAGTCAAGTGCTCGTTCTAAAGCATCCCAAATGCAGCAATCAACTATCAACCCTTCCTCATTGGGAAAAATAAGCATTCTGAACCAACGTGATACCCCAAATAAAGCAACCGATGAACTTAAAGAGGCGGAATGGTACTGGGGAAAAATTACCAGGGAAGAAGTAAAATCAATACTTTCCGGAGAAGCGGATGGAAGCTTTTTGGTTCGAGATGCTTTATCTACAGAAGGGGAATACACTTTGACATTGATAAAGGACGGAACAGAGAAACTTATTAAGATTTGCCATAAGAACGGGATGTATGGATTTGTCGACTGTAAATTTAATTCGGTCGTGGACTTAATTAATTACTACAGAACAACTTCGTTGTGTTCTTATAACAAATCACTTGATATAACTTTAATGAAACCCATTGTTCGTCCAACCGATGAGTCAAATATCGATGTTACTAGTCGTGGATCGATTGACCTTCGAGGATTAACTGAAATGTTTTTGCAATATCATCATGCACTGAACGCTCATATAGAAAATTTGCAAAAGAAAAAAAACCTATTCGAGGAAGTAGAAAAGGATATAAGCGAAAAGAAATCGGCTCAAGAAGTTTTTGTAATAGCTAAGAAAATGCTAAATATGCAAATGAAAATTATGCTTAACACCATAAAGTCAGCGAAAACCCAGGATCAAGAAAGACTGCTAGAAAACAAAACTGTTTTGCAAGACCATATACAATTTCTTAATGACGAGACAGATAAACTTAATAAGTCCATAGAAGAGAGGAAAGAGGAGTACAAACATGTTGAGCGAGAGATTAATACAGCTAAACCAGAAATACAGAATTTGTCATTGGAAAAGGAGAAACTACAACAGTAAGTCCTATCTATGAATTTTATTTTTAACTATGTGTGGAAAATATGAGAGTACACGTATACCAAAACACATAAGTAAAAAAAAGTTAAAATTTCCAATTTGTTGCCTGTCATACTGGAGTAAACATGGCCGCGGCTCAACTGGTAGCTTGTCGAACTGTTGAGATTGTAACCATCCGACTTTAAACTTTCTGACAGTATTTTCTTGTTTTTGTGTTGTTCGACATATCCCCAACCGTACATTGGCTACAACAATGTAGACGTACGAGGAAATGTTCCCCCCTTTCCACGTTTGGAGATCTATTATTTTTTATTATTAACAGGTGGTTTGAAAAGTCCCGAGATTAACATATAAAAAGAAATTTTTTTTCGCAAAATTCGACTTTATTCATTAACATAGTTTCCTTCTAGATTTATATACTTATTCCAGCGCCGCTCTAACATTTCTATGACTTTCTTATAGAACGATTTGTCCAACCTTTCAAAATACGCTTCAGTTTCGGCGATCACTTCTTCATTGGAGCCATATCTATAGGTTTCTGAACAGGTTATAGAATCTATGTTTCATCCATTGTCACATACCGCCTGAACAAATTATTTTTATTTCGCTTAAACAGCTCCAAATAGCGCTCTAAATCTGTTGATTTTGGTCCAAACGCGGTACCCACTTCGAACAGAGCTTTCGGACACCCAAATACTAGTGCAAGATATGATGCATACGGTCTATTGATATCTTTACCATGTCAGCTACCTCACGCGTTTTCGGTTTACGGTTGCAGAAAATGATATTGTGGATTTTTGTTTATGTTTTCCGGCGTAGTAGCATAATCTGAGCGCATAGAGCGTTTAGCATCATTTGTAAACCAGCGACAAATGGGTGCTTCCAACGGAGCAAATTCCTTGTAACACTTTTCAAGCCATTCTTGAGTTTTAACGGTACCAAATAATACTGTTTTCTTAACGCACAAAACTCGTTTTTTTTCCATGGTTTTGAAAATATTAAAAGGTGCATCATTAAAATTTCAATAGATAATACAATCTCGTGAGGAGAATGGTTTCCTAAAATACTACAACAAGCTAATTTACACTTTTTTTAAGAACTTAACACTCGAGTGGGTATGAATACACTTAAAGTGCCTGAGCACGTGTTAAGTTTTTTGGAAAATGAAAAATAATTTAGTCTTCCCATTAACGAAATAACTACTGAGCCCAAACATCTTTCTCTCTCTCTCTCTCTCGCTTTGTATCCAATTTGAAGAAAAACTTAACATGTGTTCCAGCAATTTAAGAGTAGTCACACCCTCTTGAGTTTGAATTCCTTTAAAAAAAGTGCGTTTTTTGGCATCGTTATCGGTACGTCGATAACTAATGGTCGAAATGTTATCAAATTTTGACACGTATCTTTTGAAGGTTGGTACTAACTAAAAATCGTATGGGTTGTTGTAAGTTAACCATCTATGTATCAGTCTCGGGACATTTCAAACCAGCTGTTATTACTAAGGATGTTATGAATTATTATAGTGTATATACTGAGAATTTGAAATGTTTTTCTTATAAATATTTTTTTTGTCTGGTCAGAGCATGTATAATCCATTGGTTCCGTTACATTTATCATACTAGAGAAGTGACTTACATCGATTTTAATGTGACAATTTAGTCTGGTGGCAAATTAGTGCAATCGTTATCATGTGAGTAGATTCTATTCGTGTTTGAGTGCCTTTAGGATGATGGCACATTACAGCTGACGTAGCGAATGGAAAATTCAAATTGTAATACTAAAAGTCTACTAAAACTAAAAACTTAAAAAAAATCCTGTGAAAAATTCAAAATAAGTTGCTACTTTGCCAATATTTTAAAATCTGATCATTTTATTCAATTTTGACTAAAAGTAATACTATTTGGTAAAATTTGGGAACATAAATATATAGTGTCGAATAAAACTAAAGTACGTAATGGTCCTTGCAGAGATTTATTTTATTAGACATTAGACTGATGAAAATATTTATTTGTTGCTACTTATTAAATAGCAAAAATTAGACTTATTCTTAAGTAGCTTTAATATATTATAGTATTATGTATTTATATTTATTATTGGTGGGCACTTCGCTTGTGTTAATATACTACTTTGTGCCAATTATTTATCTGAGTTGTAAGATTTCGAATCGTTTAAATGGTTAAAAAAATATTCAGTATAGTTTAAAAAGATAAAATTGAGGTGATTTCAAAAGAGGTGGTTCAGTCACAACAATTGCAAAGAAATTTAGTGTTTACCACTCCATTATCTCTCAGATAATAACCGTTTTCAATCGTCACGTTGCTTGGATTCGTCGTAGAGGTAAAACCAACAACCGTGAAGACCAAACAATCGTACGATTAGTGAAAAAGGATCTCTTTATCTCAGCCCGATCTAAAGGGTCCGCCATCTAACGTTTTTTTTTCAACTAGTGCTTATTTCGTGAATGGTAACATTTAGCTCATGTCTGATTTGACAGATAATTAATTTTATCCTTCCGGTTAATAATGGAAAATAATTTCATTCAAATGGCTGCCTCCTGGCCATGCAGTAGCCTACACGATCGGTCCAATTTTTAAGCACATTATCGGTTGTGTGTTTCATGTATTTCACCAATGGCTTCACGAATATTGTCCTTTAAAGCGTCAATTGTCTCTGGCTTGTCGGCGTAACACTTATCTTTTACGGCACCCCACAAATAATAGTCCAACGCTGTCAAATCGCAGCTCCGGGGGCGCAAAACATCGAGTGTAGCTTCGGCTGTGTGGCACGTAGCGCCGTCCTGTTGAAACTAAATGTTGCCAATATCCTCCTCTTCAATTTTTGCGAACAAAAATTCGTTCAACATGGCCCGATAACGATCACCATTGACTGTAACGGCCACTCCTTGCTCATTTTCGAAGAACAATGGCCCAATTATGCTTCTGGACCAAAATCCGCACCAAACAGTGACTCGTTTTGGGTGTATCTGCTTTTCAATGTATGCGTGGGGGTTTTCTGTGCCCCAAATGCGACAATTTTGCTTGTTTACATACCCGCCAAGATCAAAATGAGCTTCATCTGAAAAGATGATTTTTTTGGCAAAATCGGCATCTTCTCTAAGTCGATCGCAGGCCCACTTAGCGAAGCGAAAACGCATTGGATGGTCAGTTGGCTTCAACTCCTGAACCAATTGGACTCTGTATGGCGTCATACCAAGGTCTTTATGCAAAATTCGTCTCAATGATGTCTCCGAAATGTTCAATTGTTGAGAACGACGGTGAATTGATGTTGATGACGCTTCACGCACACTTTCTTTCTCGGGTGTACGCACTGTTTTTGGCTTTTCACGCTTTGGTTTATCGATGAGGATGCCAGTTTCTTTCACTTTTTTCACAAGATAACGAACATACGGAGCTGACGGTGCTTCTCTTCTTCCAAAATCCGTACGCAATTTTCGCACACATTCTGCAACATTACCATGATTTTCAAAGTAATGTCGCAATATTTCCCAGCGTTGTTCAAGCGTATACACAACCATATTCGTTCAGCGGAAGGTTAAAACTAATTATCTGTCAAATCAGACATGAGCTAAGTGTTACCATTCACGAAATAAGCACTAGTTGAACAAAAAAACGTTAGATGGCGGACCCTTTATAAATAGAGAATTGAATTCGGATATTTTCAACAGGCCAATCCAAAGATTGCCAGAAGTTCGACGAAATCTTTCATATCTCCTAAAAATCGAAAGGCTTGCCTTGAGTAAGCGACGGCGCATGTTGGCTGAACTGTTGCCAATGGACCACTTACTCTTTTCGGTTGTGTCGAAACTTAACCCGAAGCGCTCAGATGGTTTAAGTCACGTACGAAGACCAAAGGGTGAGAGGCTGAATCCGCGAATTTAAAAGGGATTAAGCATTGCGGAGGAAATGTCATGGTCTGAGAATGTTTCCCTGGACAAAGAATCGGACCCATTAAACAAATTGAGCATATAATTGACATAGCATTTTAAACAATTTAATTTAATCAATGCCTCGAAGATATATAGCCGTGTTAAAAAATAATGGACACGCCACAAAATATTAATATTTCGGTTTCAAAATAAGAGCATTTTTAGTTTTGTCGCGTTTATTTTTAATGGATTTCGGTTTTTTGTTATATTTTTTTGAATTTAACCAATGAAAGCCATCAGTTTTGTTATGTTTATTCTAAACGATAGTTATTTTCCTTAAACTAATAATATTATATTTATTAAACAAAGTTTAAGATAATTAACAATATGCCAACTGGCAATGTTGCGTGCTTTAGTTTGGTCCAACACTGTAGTTACATTTTCGTATTGATCGTTTTTTTCTTCCACGAATGAGAGAATGTCAAATTAACGATACTCAACACTCGATAGCATGTGCGGGGATATCAAATAGATTTATCAGTGACGAGGAGCTCGATCATGTGTGCGGCAATTTGCCTCCTGATTTTCTTTGATAGTTTGAAGTAATTGTCTTTAGTCCCGTCGTTTTCCCTTCCGTGGAGACATGCACGCATATAAGGTTGATATTGATACTAATGAAAATAAGGCGCTAATTCACATGAAAGAAATTCAAGCCTTTTTTCTTGGTCTGACTGCATTGACAAATCGGTTTTTCATTTTCTTTTTCGCCAGCTCGTCCCATCACACTTCTTCTATCAGCGAAGCTAACAATCCCTGCGCAGGTCTGAAATTCATTCTCCTTATATCATTTGCATGATCGTCAACAGTAAATTTGCTGTTGCTTCCTAACCTTATTGTGTTTTTCCTTGGTCGGGGAGCTAACCGGAAAAGGCAAATAACACCTAGGATAAGGGGCTAGTATACCTACTTTGGAAATACGGGAGTTGCCGTTTGTGTGTTAAGGCCTAATCCGCTACTATTTTTTTCCAACATCCTAACTAATTGGTAGAAATCCTTGGTGATGATAAGATGTTTTGTGCACTTTTTAATGCGCTATTGGTTCATATAGGATTAATGGAGTTTCAAATAGCGTTTTCAAATTTGCATTTACCTTGAACTCAGCAGGTCCAAGCCTTGTTTTATTTTTGATGACATTATGCCATCAAAATCTGTTTACTTTCTCGGAAGGAAAAGTCCTATTATAATCGGTAATTTCCACCAATTATTTATAGGTTTCTGTATTTGTTCTGGAAAGTTAGTTTACACTGAATATATGATTTTTTGTTCAGCCACAAGCTGTAATCCGTTTTTTATTTTTTTAAGCTAAAAAACACTATCTGTCGCACTTGTATTTAACGAATTTTTTTTTTCAAATTTGATCTTTTTTGTGTCTGCTGGTTATTCGTGATTTCTTCAGAGCGTTGCTCATAGCCACTTTACAGATTGCTGTTTAGTTATTAGGTGTCATCCAACATTTAATTATAAAATTATTCGTGTAGTTTGGTTTGTTGTTTAAAATACCCGCAAAAAATGTCTCGGTTTCCGGTTGGAACACTTGAGCAACTGCCACGCACTGTCCCGGAATAGTCGATATGTCATTACCCCGTCCGCCACCATCTATATTATATTATCTTTGATTGTACAGATGTTTTTCTGGCATAACTTAAGAGGAAACATTTAAGATATGTACGTTTTTTTTTCAGAATAAATGATAAATAAACAGCCAAGTTAATCTTGAGCAGTTTTACTCTAAATACAAGCCAATTTTATACTAACAAATGTACCACAGATTATCTAAAATTACAAGTACGTATTTAAGTATAAGCTAAGGGAGTTGAAATACGATACGGATAGCGAGTTGATAATTCATTTTATTCCAGCCATACATTGAATTTATCCATATTGTTTTATCCAATGGGCTTAGATATAAAAGTTAACTGGACTATGTGTTATAAAAGGTAATTCGTAGGAGTGTTACATGGTTAATGTTTTAAGTTTATACTGATAAATGAAGCTGTAGCAATAATAATCAAAGAGTTCTTTATAAAAAAAAAGCTTTGAAATATTGGATGTATGTAATACTGTCTTGTGAGTTTGCACAACTTTTTCTAGTATGATTCTAAAGAAATCACATGGCCATGACCACACATACATATATGTTTGTATTTCTTTAAGGGGTCGCCGTGGTGTAGTGGTACTAGCAATCGCTTCTCACTCGGAGGGTCAAGGTTCGAATCCTACTCATGACAAGGTTTTTCATTTGTGTAATTTGAACTCAGTCAGAAAAATCTGCCTGTGAAGGCATAACACTGACATGTAGATTTGGCTGTTGTATAGTTTCAAATACAAAACAAGCGTGAAAAATTGATAACCTTCGAATCATTCCGAGTGAAGAAAAAACTCTCCGTCCTATTCGGACTCCCACCCCCGGAGAGCTAATATCGAAACCAAATATACCTGAGTTTCAAACCACTACATCACGACAATGTTTTCCTTTCTCCTCCTTCTAACTTTCCGCCCGCGCCCTGGCAACAGTAAATTAAAAAAAAAAAAAATCTCTTCTTAAAAACCTGTTAGGGGTTACATACGTTTCTCCGCTCAAATTGTTGACATGAAAAAATTCTATATTCTTTTGCAATTCAAATGCCGCAAGAATTTTTCAAAAATTCCAATAATTAAGAAAGTTATGACCGTTAGACGTCGGACCGGGCGGAGCGCTCATTAGGTACATGAGCAGCTGCGTGCCTGCTCTGCCTTCCGAGGGTCAGTGCCCTCACAAATATTTATACCTGCTCAGCAATAGATTTAAACCTTGTATAAGAATATTAGAATTCAGAATATTCCAGAAAACACTACTCGAGCACATTTTTAGTTTTGCTTTCGAAACCACGCAGGCAAGACACACTGCAGATTTTGCATTTCGTTTGCGTTTTTCTCAAAACAGTGTTTTCCGAGTCGGTACCAGAAATATCTCCTGAACCACTCGACCGATTTGCATGCCATTTCGTATGGATATTCTTAGTACCATTATCTAGTCTCCTACGTATGATTTTTTTGATATCTTAATTTTTAGATTTGTTATAAATAAAAATGTGACTCGTTTTTTAGTCAAAAATAGCCTCGTACGTTCAAAAAGCTGCCATTTTGTTAAAAATGAAAATTTTTGAAAACGGCTATGATAGAGATTAGTTTTATCCATCTACAGGTTTGTTTTTTTTTTTAGTTTCAAATGAAACCTACCAGAGATATTCCCGGTACCGCCCAGCACGTTTTTTAAAAGAGGCTTCCGGAGATGGGCGAAATGTATACTTTATAATTGTTTTTCTTCAATTGTCAATAATGTTTTGCATTCGTCAAGGAATACTTTACACAATGTATATTTTACTTTTTTTATATTAATTTAATATCGTAGCGAAAAAAAATCTTGAAAAACGCTCCGTTTTTGAGCGGAGAAACGTATGTAACCCCTTAAATGATGATGATACGAGTATTACATTCAGTGGACATACTCGATACTTACATACTTTCACTCGATCGTATTTTAGAGATGAATTGGTGTGTGCGCCTTATTAAATCAACACCGTATTTCCGCATTTTTCCCACACTACCTTAGTGGTCTCTCGCAGTTCAGACCTCTTCTTGATTGGGTAGTGTTGCCGATCAAGATTCAGGTTAAATAAGCTGCCTTTTCTGTCATCCTGTCATCTTCACCGTTTGACCGCTTCAGTAATTCAGTAGTAATTCTTTCAGATTTTCTGCACCGACTGTGTCTCTGGTTTTATGTTCCTATCCCTACCTCTGCATGCTTCTGTTGGGCATGTTCTATATATCTTGTTGTATAATTTCTGAATTTCAGTTTTAAATATCGCATTAGCCTTTGTTTTCATCTGTGGAACCACCTTCTATGCCGCTTGTTTCGATACATGCGCTTGCAGGAATTCTCAACCAAACCTGGGGTTTTGTTATGGTTAAACCCTACACATCAGATGCGGTGCCTCCAAGGGCTTACTAGCAATGTCAGTAGTATGAGTACTAAACTTCTGAGAATGCCGCCAGATTCGCACTTTGACTATAACAAGATACTAGTCTAAGTCGATGCGGCTCTTGGAAACGTTCGCAGTGCGTTCAATGTGGTTGTTGGTTTTTCGAGCAGAGATGCCAGATTCGTTTTCGAATGTTGAGAGAAACGTTAGACACTTATTCTTATTTATATGGCGTTAAAGTTCGCATTGGACCTGGGCCGAAGCTAATAAACCTCTTTAGTCAGTACTATCTTTGCTTCCAATTGCGAATTGTAAGATATACCCAGTTTATCCAACAGCTCAGTTTGCGTTGAAGCAATCCGCCTGGGTTCAATACGCTCGAATAAACACCACTTCAAACCGCATTGAAATATTCAACACGCATACGTTCATTCCTGCTTATAAAACGCATTGAAAATTTGTAAGCGCTTTGAAATATCATGTAAACACTTTCAAACCGCATAGAAACATTTTACTCTCTCGCGCTCTCATCATTCTTCCATTATCGGGCAGGTAATCAGTTGTGTATTTAAAATGTGGGATTGCAAACGAAATATTTGGAAAGAGAAAGAAATAAGAACAATGTATCAGTCTTAGTGTGAAGTGTCAGTTCAACCAGCTGCTTGTTAAACTTTTTATGAAAATAACCTATGCTTCCAAAATAACTTAAACATTTTACGAATCTATAAACATATTATATTGGGCCAATAAGTTAAATGTACCAATTGACAAATTCAACCTTAAAGTTTCAGGACAAATGCGAAAGTATATATAAGGTCTCATCGCAAGGTAATATAATCTGTGCAGATTTCTTCTGATATGAGACTGATGCTACGAGTATGATAAGGATTTCTGCCAACATTATTAAAACTGATCAATTGCATCTAATTTAGCTTGGGGTTTTTCTAAGAAAAATGTCGGAAGAACACAGCTAAGTCCGTGGCTTCATTGATGCTTTGGGTTAACTACGACAAAGTCCGATCATATGTTCATTTTATTATTTATTGTTTTTATTATTGAGCGAACGTCTTTGTCAGTTACAATATATAATCGGTAGAAGAGACCAGCTCTGAAAACAGTTTGACCTCATGTATCATACTGCAAACCAGCTTCTTTTAGCACGTTTTTGACTGGGCTAGTGGAAAGAGCGTTTTTTATATTTATTTATTTATTTTTTTTTATATATATTTTTTTGTCAACGGCTTTACCACATTGAAAGCATCGGTTCCCACTAGATCACCGAAATCAAGCAGTGTGGGCGAAGTAAGTACCTAGATGGGGGGCCACATGGGAACTAGTTACACCGCGTGCTGTTGACAAACGCCACAGTACCCCGGCGTAAAATTCTGGACTTTACAAATTCATTTGTATCGATCCTTTGAAAATAATTAAATAAATAAATATTTTATATTTCTTTATGTTTTTTATTTTTATGAATTATTCATTGAATTGTTATATGGTTTGTAATTCTTTTATACATATTTGTTTTCTTATAGCCAACTAATTGATCTTGGTATTAAAGAGGAGCAAATACAACAACTTATTGACATGGGGTATGATGGTTGGCAACAAAAGTATGAAAGTGAATCGAAACTTCCACATAATGATGAGTCCATGTGGTTTTTAAGGGATTGCACTCGGCGAAGGGCTCAAACACTTCTAACAGATGCTCCAACGGGGACATTCCTTATACGTCCCAGAAAAGCTATTGAAAATAACAACGGCAATTACGCGTTATCGATTGCATGTAAAAATATAGTTCAACATTGTATTATATATGAAACTGAAAATGGATTTGGCTTAGCATTACCTTATAATATATATGCTAGTTTAAAGAAACTAGTTTTACATTATGCAAATAACTCCTTGGAAGAGCACAACGATACCTTAACTACAACTTTAAAGTATCCTGTACTGTATTGGTATCAGCAGCAGCATTTACCACTACCAACATAAATGTTTTTCTTATATGTGATTTTTGTATGTATAGTTTCGTATATATGAATTAATTATAAGTAATTTTGTAACATAAAATGATTATTTTTAGTGGTTTTAATAAACATATTATTTGAAACATTGTTGATTGCGATTCAAACCAAGAATAACTACTGTTAAACGGAATATCTTCCGTTTGATATCAGTCACATAAACCAGATATCTTGTTGAAATATGAGACAAGCACTTGAACCTGTTCACTGGATGAAGATGCTGTGGCGGATTAAAACGCTTGGTTGTTGATCAGTATTGAACCGAATTAAACTGACATTTATTTGTTGGGCGAATGCCTCTTTTATACATTACACCTAATAACAATATTGCTTACAATTATAAATCGTACAACTAATAACAATATTGCTTACATCTAGAAATATTATTAATGACCTAATTAAACAAAGTGAACATAACAAACACTTAATGGTATGACGCAACGAAGTATGCTGACGAGGTGTTAGGTTTTTTGTCGTTTGTCGTTTGTTGTACCTTATGTTCCGTTCGTTGCTCCGTGGTGTTGATTATGCATTTATGCCTTGGTTCGTTCGTTGTCCTATGCGGTGTGTTGTGAAATACGCATTGTTTTGTTTGGCCTGAACAACTATACTCGTATCGCGCTTATAAAGATCAAAACAGATTTTTTCTGCTTTCCATCATTTTCTGACAAACGAAAGCTAAACTGCTTAAGTATGATCTAAATAATATGATTCCAAATATCTAACTTTGGAAATAGCGAGAAGAAATACGACAAAAAAATTAAAAATTACTGGAATGCAATAGAATAAAAAAAAGTAAATGCATCCCCTCCGAGATACAACGGTTTTCAACAAAGCCTTACCCTGCTCTGTTTTGACTCCTATTGAAAATAACATGTTTCAAATTTATGCATATATGGTGACAAATGGGGTATCATTGAACTCGCAATTATGAGTACTTTATTTGTTTCAATAAAGTACTTATAAGTTGCCCTAACACTAATGTATCAAAATTTATTGAAGATCAAAAGTGATATTCTTTTGACCTTGACTTTGTCATTATTTTTTCGGAAAAATATTTACTTTCTGCTACTTTGAAACATGTAACATCCCTAGTATTTACCAAAAAAATAAAAAGTCAGGTCATTTCCTCTTTGCTTATCATACGTGTAGTACGAAGGTACTTCTTCGTACATCAGGGTTTTAGCAAAAATATCTTCTTCCCAGAAATTTTAAAATACCAAGAGCGTTGTTTGTGGCGGATTCTCAAAGCGCTCTCATGTTGTTGGGATTAAAATAAATCCGTTGACCATTTTATAAATGAACATCCAAATGCATGACAGTTGGATTTCGGTCATGTATTGAAAAGGCCAGAATTATCAAAACTGTTTCTGATACCAAGATTGGTATCAGGTCACTTCGCCTCGCCGAGTGTGCCGAAGAGCAAATGCAACTTGTTCGCTTTCATTATTCACGTATTTGCAAATGTATTTAATCGACTGGACGCTTGTGCATGACTCCATATTAATAAGGCTTTGTTTGTATTGTCCTAGAAAGTACCGGTGAATACGGAAAAACCCATCTACTGTCGATTTTTACAACAATAAAACAACAAAAATATTTTTTTTCCTTCGGTAATATGCAGTACTCACTGGTGCATGGTATGATTAAATTTTGTAGAAGGTAAAATAAAATTTGTAATTTCTATGGTTAAAAATAGCGAATGAAAATGTAACATACCTTAAAATGTTTGTCGGTTCAAGAACTTTACGCCCGTACAGAATATCGAACAAATTTTAATTACCGATAATAACCGAGCCTTTTAAGTGTATCTTAAGTATATTCTTAACTATACAGTTTCATTAATATCAAATCAGAGTTGAACAAGAGAAGCCTCAGCGCTAGTGGAAGAAAAAGCGATTTCATGCTCCGATATCAGAACGCTTTCAACAACGAGGGGCGTAATCCAGATACATTGACGTTGGCGAGGAAGGACAAATGAGTACCGGCAATTACATGGCTGCAATGATGCAACTTCTCTCGTTGAAAATAGATGAAAAAAAGGAAAATCTAGACGAACAGAAGAACAAAATTCAACGAACAAACAAACAGCCTACATGGTCGTCAACAAAAAATGGATGAACAAAAGAATAATCTGCTAGTACATTCTGCAGCAAAAGTTCGAAGAAATTGATGACAAATTTGAAAGAATAGAGAAAAACGTTGGCGAAAAATTCGAGCAAATGGACAGCAAAATTGAGGAACTGGCAAAAGAGCTCGAAATAAAGAAATTGCGAAAACAGAAACTGCGAGAATGTTCTTTAAGCGGTTCAAGGAGAAAAGAGTTGAAGCCTCCCATATTCGATAGCCAGATCTCATGGGACTACTTATAAGAAGCAGTTTGAAATGGCTGCTTGTTCGAAAAACTGGGACAATGAGTAGAAGTGCTTTGCACTAACAATAACCTTACATGGTCCTGCAGCGGAATTGTTACAAACTATCGACATCGATAAACATAAAGACTGTATGGCTTTAGTCTAGGTTATCGGGAAAGGTTTGGGGATAGCCACATGCAGGAGGTTTACAAGGTCCAGTTGCAAAGCCGAATGCAACAACGATTAGAAACAGAAGTCAACAGCAACAGCTCCAAACAGAAGTCAGTAGACTGGTACATTTGTCATACTCCACCGCAACCCACGAAATAATCGACGAAATGACAAAGGCCGCAGGCTTCAGGAGAATCGCATATTTGAAGCTACAGTCAGCAGTAAGGATCGCGGAGAAAAGAACGCTTCCTAAAGCACTTGCATTCGCTCTGGCGATGGAAGCAGCCAATCGGGCTTCCAAAGAAGAGACGAAAAATGCGTTGATGGAGCTGAGATAATGTAGGACATCTTCAAAGGCAGTGTTAAGAATCGATGCGGCGAAAAGGCTGCCCTCAATCCGGTAACAAGCAAATAGAGGAAGAAACCGGCAGAAACAATTATCAAGAAGCCGGTTAACCTCCCCGAAACCAACAGTCGAGAAATGCTTAAGTATCACCTTCGCGGGGCAGAAGTTGCTAGCAGGAGTCGACGGCCTTAGCACCATCATGCAAGTCTCGCTGGCAAAGCAGTCATGAAAGCCTCCTGGTAGAAGTAGTTAGCGGTAAGGAAGAATGGATGGTAACAATGGACACCGGTGCTACGGCCGCAAACATCTGGAGGGATCTTGTGCAGAAGTCTTTTTTGCATAAAACCAGCAATTCAGCTTTCTAACATCTACGGGAGAAACAGCAAAAGTATATTGTGATAACCACTTAAATGTGAGCAGCGACATCTAGCAGAAAATGTCGAAGACCAGAAGATTTCGATACTGGAATAACAAAGTCTCGACTGGTGAGTGGAATCGAATTTTCTAGCAAATTGGAAATTGTTTGGGATGCTGGATGGCGAGGATTGTTCTCGAAGTATGTCATTCGAGTATAAATACCAGCATCCCCAAGGTATGCAAGTCAGTTCTAAAGTGTAATTTGAAGTGTTAATTAGGAGAAGTGATTAAGTGGTTTAAATAAAAGATAAGAAAAGTATAAGTGGTTGAGAAATTGGATTGTACTGAGAGAAAGAATTAAATAGTGAATTGTATCTGTACTGAATAAAGGGATTTGTATTGAAAAGAATAAGTTCTATCATTTGTGCCCACACAAACATTTTACAATATGGTGAATTCCGCATAAAAATTAACCTGGCCGGAATAGCGACGTTTTCCTGATGACTGACATCTGTGGTGAGTGCATCATTGTTGAAATACGGAAATACAGAAAAATGGAGATACCAATGGTATACGGAAATGTCAACACGAAATCCGGTTTTAGAGCCCTCGTCAGAAGCAATTGTTTGGGCAAAAGTGTAAAGTGGTGCTGGTAGCCACCGGTTCTATTTGGAGTGAGAAAATAAGATGGACTTCATGATGGGAAAGACTTTAGTGGAACCAAAGAACAGCATGGTTCCTGTAATGATTCTAAATGAAAAGACATTGAGCATCTATTGAGTCTATATAGGCCACAAAAGAAACGAGTCGTGTAACACCTGTTGCAACTGTCCAAAGTATGACAATCAAGAAAATCCTCAGTGTCAGTAATTTGGATCAAGAACAGCGTATTCTGACAGACAAACCAAAAGGTTAGAACGCTGTTATATTTGCTACACAAGAGGGAGAATATGGACGTACGCATCTTGTTCAACACCACATTGACACCGAAGACGCCCAACCAATCCGTCAACCTGCAGGGCGTCTTCTATTGGCAAAGCAAACAGAAGTTGCCAAAATGGTGTCGAAGATGAAAGCTGAGGGGCTGATTGAAAAATCGTAGAGTCCGTGGACAATCCCACTGGTTTTCGTAAAGAAGAAGGACGTCCACACGAAGCTTTGTGCAGATCACCGACGTCTTATCGATGTCACCAAAAAGGATAGCTACCCACACCGAGAATTGTTAACACGTTGAATACGGTTTCTGGAGCGAAATAGTTTTCAACACTTGACCTGAAGAACGCCTAGTGGCAGGTATAGATCAATCGAAAAGATCGTGAGAAAAGGACCTTCACTACAGGAACCCGACTTTGGCAGTTTACGGTAATGCCATTTGGACTGTGCAACGCTGCGCCATCTCCGAGCGATTAATGGAACGAACATTGCAAGGACTCTCATGGTGAACCTGCCTAGTGTATCTGGACGACGTTATCGTTATAAGTAAGACGTTTGTAGAGCATCGCGAAAATTTAAAAGAAATGTTTGAGAGCCTGCGAAGCTCTCATTTGAAGCTGAAGCCAGAAAAGTGTGTGTTAAGAAATGTAAATTTGAGATTGTAAATTAACCTGAATTTAACGTAATTAATTTGAACCTCATTTGATTTTATTTACCTAAAACATTACAACAAATATTGTATAGCTTACCCTATGTATCTTTCCTATATTGATTGTTACCAAGAGCAAAGATGTTCCGTAAATTCTTTCTATGATGATTATGCCTACATTATGTATGTACTTGTACCCTCGTACGATTTCCCACAGCGCCCCACTGTGTATATTGCAGTGCAAAGTTAGCGGATCACCCTTACGGTTTTCGTTTGCCGATGCAATGCATATGCTTTGTTTTGTTGTGTGCACTTGTGCTGTGCTGTGGAATCAAAGCGGGACTTTTTTTGAACAAAGCTTGTGATCTTTGGCAGTGTGTCGATTGCAAAGCTGCACTTTTCTTTAATCTTTTCGATAGCAACCACCAACGAGGCAACATCTTTGCTCGCGCCACCTTAACTATTGTCTTGACGGAATTTGATTCGAATTAATAAAACTGTTTATAACGTGGTAGTTCGGGTGTTTTCTTTTCAATTTCTTATTATCTCAAACAGTGTGTTTTGTTCCGTCCGGAAGTAAAACATCTAGGTCACATTGTATCAGTAGAAGGAGTAAGGACGGATCCTGATAAAATCGAAGCGGTGAAGAAATGGCCTGCCCTCAAAGATAACCACCAACTGAAAAGCTGCTTGCGACTTACAACGTATTACAGAAGATTCGTAAAGGATTTTGCTGGGATTGCAAAGAGCCTGCATTAACTTACGAAAAAAAGGCCAACAGTTCAGATGGTCTGGAGAATGTGAAAATGCATTTCAAGAACTGAAGCGACAGCTGTGCAATGCCCCCATCATGGGTTACCCTACGCCCGGAAAAATGTTCATCGTTTACGCAGATGCTAGCAATGTTGGGGTCGAAATCTCCCAGGTTCATGATGCTCAAGAGAAAGTGTTCGCATATTACAGCAAAGTACTCTGCAGTACTCTGGCGCGAGCTTTTGGCTTTAATTCTGGCTACGAAGCATTTCCATAAGTACTTCTACGGACAAAACGGTTTGTTTTACTCTTCGTCGAGTTCGGACGTGTTTTCGTTTTGTTCCGCATTAAACCTTTAAATAATTTATTTCTTCCCCTTCTGTATCTCTACTTCTGGTATCAGTTCCGTGATATTATTGTGTTACCCCAAATGCTGACTGTCTCTTTGGTTTTTTTTTTTTTGACTGACCTCAATCTTTCGCGCTCAATAACTGTCGCTTTGCCACTTAGATATCGGTTCCGCGTATATTTAGTGTATTACCCCAAGTGTTGACCAATTTTCCGATTTTGCTGAATTTTCACTCGCAGTGCATAATAGTGCGTAAAGTTCATTGTTTACCTTTCTCGTTTACTTTCCATAAAATTGCCATGTCTTGCGGTATCACTAACTGCCCAAGTTTTGATGTCGATGCTGACTTTGTTACTTGTAAGGCAATCTGTGGATAATCATTCCATGCAATTTGTGTCAGATTAAATAAAAGGAATACGGTATTTATCAAATAGTTGTCTGACAACCTCTTATCATCTCGCTTTCGCACGTGTTGCTTGATAAGCACTTTATACTCACTTACTCTAATGACTCATTCCAAAAAAGTCTCACGAAAATGATCACGACGAATTAGTAGAATTTAAAAAGTAGTGTCAGTTATGTTGATGAATTAGGCAACTCGGTTCTGTCTTCAACAGATATAATTAAGTCCAAGCTCAATAACATCGATAAACAATCTGTAAGTCTGGTCGAGATGAATACTGCGATCAAAGATCTCAAAGCAGTTTGTTCCGCCTAAAACATCTCTAAACTTAAATTTTGCAAATCGATAAACAACCTGCGTGAAGATCTTGATACTCATTTGAAATCCACCTCAAAGAAACAACCATCTCTAATGCAGCCTGATCCAATGCTTGAAGTAGTCTTTGATAGAACCGGTGTTGGTGACGATCTAGCTGCCACACAATCAACCATTTTCGATATCGAGAATCATATTGAAACAGTAAGCAGCAAAATTGACGATTTACCAATCCATACACCACCAGAATGTCCACTACAATACATCAATTTGGCTGGATTACTAGAAACCGAAGTCGACCCACTTTTACCACCACCTCCTCGTCCACCACGGTTAATTAAATCTACAACCGCTCACACTAACTCCTCGGAAATACCTAACCCCTCTGCACATGCCCCACTAGCACTTCTTTACCTAATTTAGATCTTAAAACCGGAGCTAATTATCCCAATTTCATTAGGTCCCTGAATGACACCTGAGAATGTGTCTAATGCCCCTTCAATTACCGCTGCATCGCCCTCAAAATCTTCTGTCTCTTTTATCTCCCGCAGTTAATATAACCCAACAAACTTTTGACACAACAGAATTTCGTTATGCACTTTCTAGGCTTAGAAAAAAAAAATACGTACTAGAATATGCGTCTCCTTCTAGCGTATCTGTATGACAAATCAGACTCAGTTTTTTATGAGGGAAAAACTAAAACAAGCTTCATGGTCTCCATACAGGAGGAAGGTCTTCCTACTGACCTTACAAGTCTGAGGAACTTATATATCAAGTTCCACGAGATTTTCAATATGTCTCCCCAAAAAGTCTCAGACGGCCTAGCTGCTTTCGGTAACTATGTGCACTCAAAAAGGATCTCATACCTCCAACGGAGCAGAGCTGACAACGACAAATTTTTTAGTTCCTAACGTGCTACCATTGCCAGCGTTTCCACCATCCACTCCTACGCAATCTCGAAATAATCTTCCTCTTACCTTCTGCTATCAAAACGTAAGAGGACTGCGATCTAAAACTCGTGCTGTTTTGCGGCGAAAATCTCACGCTTTCGAGACGACAATCTTACCCGTTCAAATGATGATTCTCCCTGTCGAGATGTCCTATTGGCCGTCCGCAATTACCTAAACTCTTCACCAATCGCTGTTTCTACTTCTTGTAAGCTTGACTACGTTTCAATAAAGATAACGCTCCCCTAAAGTTCCATGTACGTTATGTGTTTTTACATCCTACCGGCACAACCAATCGAATTGATCAAATAATTAACTTATCTGATCCTCTCGATGATATCATCGAATTCGGCGATTTCAATCTACCTCAGCTGCACTGGACTCAATCAGATGATGAATTTTTTTTTTATTGCCAACCCTAACTCGAGTAAAGAATGTCTCTTCTTGGATGAGCTCACAGACTCTAGCTTATGCCAAGTTAGTGGGGTCTCCAACTATATGGGTAGGCAATTAGACCTCATTTTCACCACTAATCCCATAAACTCCTCTGTATCGCTCTATCGCCTTTCACTATCGACCATTGATAACTTTCACTCACCACTTCTTCTTTCTCTTTTCCACGACTTTCATAAAGCGAATTTCCGCAAAATTAACGCTTATATAGTAAGTGTTCTTTTGATATCGCTAACACTAGATGGGGTGAAAAGTAACCTCCTTGACAGCCAGAATGCACTGCTACTGCAAAAAGGGTTATGGTGCCTTGAAGTCCGTTCATATTTAGGCAGACATGCCAAATTTCAGTGTGATACTGTCTTTAGTTTTGTTTTGACAGCTGATTGTTGTTGACGTGTTTGGCATCATGTTGAGTATGGACAAAAACGAGTATATCACTAAAAAGTGCTCTCTCTATTTTCTACAGAGAATTATTCAATTCTATTTCTTTCTATGCCCCCCTTTCGTGCAATAAGACCCTTTCTACGAGCCCTGCGTGGTATAATCGTAAACGTCGCTCTTTACGTAACAAGAGAAACAGATTATGAGCAGTTTTCCTCCGATCCAACTCTTTTGCTGACTATTAAAACTATCTCGGGTCATACCTTCAATTCGCCCAGCTTTACAACGTTATCTATCAGCGATACCTTGATATTGCGCAATCAAGGCTTATAAACGATCCTAAGTCTTTCTACCAATTCGTTAACTACAAAACAACAAATCGGACGGTTTTCCTCCATCCCTCTCAAACGAAAACATGTCATCAACCGATTCGCATACCACAGCCAAGGTCTTCGCTACTTTCTTTAAGCAATCTTTTGCCAATCCCTTCGTACCGGATCCCTCTTATTTCAAATACCTACTTAACTTCCCCATCGGCCCCTCTATTTCTCAAAGATTTGATCATACAGTAATAGAAAATAAATTACGACAACTTAAAGATGAATACCCGGCCCAGATGGGCTTCCATCCACATTTCTTAACAAGTGTTCCTCAAACTTTCCCTACCCCATTGCAAATCTCTTCCGATTATCGCTCTTTCAAGGTGAATTTCCACAGATATGGAAGTCTTCTTTCATAACACCGATACAGAAAAAGCGATTAAAGAGCGAAGTCACTAATTACCGCCCTATAGCTAAACTTCCTTATATACCCAAACTCCTCGAAAGCATTTTGTATGAAGCCTTAAGCTTCCAATGCGAATCTTTTATTTCCCCCAATCAACACGGCTTTCTGAAGGGTAGATCAACTACCACTAACGTCGTAGAATTCGTGCCCTCAGTTCCCTCAGCCTTAGAAAGTGGTAAAGAAGTTGTCGTTATACCAACTGATTTCAGTAAGGCTTTTGACAAGATATCTCATAAAGTAATCCTGTTCAAATTGTCCGTCCTGGGCTTTGAACCCATTTTGCTTAAATCTTCTTACCTGGATAATCGTTTTTATAGTGTTCGTTTCAGGTCTGTCCTATCGGCCCCTTTCTTTTTTTTCCACTTGTTTTGTTTTTCCACCTGGTGCATTAAGACTGCCTAGAACTCAATGTCACCAAATGTCAATCGATTACCTTTTCACGTAAGTGCAACAAGTCTACTCCCCGAATTTATGTTCTCCACGGTCAACCTATATCCCTCGTTGAGTCTATCCACGATCTTGGCATATTATGCGACAGGGAACTTAATTTCCGCTCGCATATTGATGAGATAATTACTAAAGCAAACTCATCACTTGTCTTCGTTAAAAGATGGTCCAAAGAATTCTGCAACCCGTACGTGACCAGATCATTATACATCACTTACGTTCGCCCCCTTGTCGAGTACGCTAACCAAGCGTGGTGTCCCTTTCAACAAGTTCATATATCTCGTATTGAGAGGATCCAGCGTCGTTTTCTTCGATTTGTTCTTCGAGGTCTACCTTGGAACGATATTCTAATCTTACCTCCCTACTGAGACCGTCATTAACCTGAATACCCTTGAGGAACGAAGGGACGCAGCAGACATTCTGTTCATTCACCGTCTCCCCTCAGGCTTCGTCGATTGCATGTCTCTTTGCAACTTCATTTTCTTTAACACTAACCCTCGAAATTTACGTTGCCCCCGTCTCTTTTATCTACCTCTTCAACGCACCACATATGGCTCTAACGAACCAATCTCCCGCATGCTGTGTAACGTAAACTTCAACCTTTCCGTTTTCGATTTTAATCTCATCACACTTTCCCTCAAATTCGATCTCCTTCACCATCCCTAGCTTTAAGCCCTAGTGATAAGTTATACATATCGCTAATAGTTTTAAGTTATAGTTTTGAAGCTTGTATGAAGCAAAATAAATGGGGGCGTAAGCCCCCACCAAAATTAAAAGGTTATTCTTCGGACAGACCACGCAACTCCGGAATGGCTACTCCAATTTAAGAACCCCGAAGGCCAAGTTGTAAGATGGATCGAGCAGTTGCAGGGCTACGACTTTGAAATGTCACCGCAAGGGAAAACTTCACTTAAATGCTGATTCTCTCTCTTGTCGACCGTGCGGAGTCAAATGTGAACACTGCAACCGTAAACAAGCGAAAGAATGGACCACTATGTAGATGATCAGGACTGAGCCAGTAGAGCGTTGAACCACAGACGAAATCCGTTCCTCCAAACAGACAGACAATGACATCGAACCAATACTGGCCTGGAGGGAACACGAGGAAAGACTAAACTGGCATCAGATATCGCACCTGAGCCAAATTCTGAAGGCATATTGGACACAGGGACTCGCTTTGTATGCAAGATAGTTTTTTGGAGAGAAAGTGGGAAAGTGCAGATGGAACAATGTATGCAGCCATGAAATACATGACGGAACCTCTGGTGGTCAATTGGGAATTACTAAGACCTTGGAGAAGGTAAGGCAACGTTTCTATTGGTTAAGTGCAAAACCAGATGTCGAAAATTGGTGCAAAAATTGCATAACGTGCGCGGCTACTAAGCCCCCAAGAGTTTAGCCACATGGAAGAATGCAAATGCAGAAATATAATGTCGGTACACCATTCGAAAGTGCAGCCGTTGTCATGAATTGCCAAAAGTGTATTCAAAATCAAGATGCTAAGACAGCAGAACAAATAGTAAACGACTGGATAAGCAGATTTGGGGTTTCAATGGAACTACACTCTGATTAAAGACAAAAGTTTGAATCAAAAGTCTTCGAGGAAGTGTGCCAATATCTGGGAATAAGGAAGGCAAGGACAATGCCACTAAACCCTCAATCCGGTGGAATGGCCGAGCGATTCAATAGGATCTTGAATGAGCCTGTGTCTATGGTCACCGGCAGCTGCCAGCGGGACTGCGACACCTACCTCTCTACTTAATGACCTACCGAAACGCGGTCCATATTTCAACGGGACATACACCATCCGAGATCCTATTTAGTCAAAGGGTTTGGTTGTCAAGTGAAACGAAATTCGGATCGACACCTACAGGGTCCAAAGAGGTGAGCGACTATCTGGATAACTTTCGCCGCAAGTTTCGTAAATTGCTCGAAAACACCCGAGAAAAGATGAAACCAGCGAGCATCCGCTTGAAGACTAGGAATCACATCAAAGCTAAATCTCCCGACTTCAGCTTGGTCTGGCAAATCACCATAATTGCAACAGACTGTCCGGAATGTCCGTACAGTGTGATAACACGTATCAATGACGTTGTCCACCCGATCTAGTTGTTCGGGGTGAAAAACTTTAGGGAGGTAGCAGTGTTATAACCACTTATTTAGAGACAAAACAGTGTTTAATGTATGGAGTTCATCAGGCGAATTTCAAATTCGATGTTGGTAAGACTTATTCCCCTGTAGTTAGCGCAGTTCGTGGGATCTCCCTCCGTTAGGATCGGACAAATAAATTTAAATTGCTGTTCTGACTTCATCTTAGTCGGGTGGACGGGAAGCGATTTGTTTAGTAATTCAAGATATACCGCCTTATGTACAATCAAAAAGTTCCCGGAATTTATTCAGAAAATTTAAAATACAAGTTTATTCACCTAAATCTATATTGTCCCCTTCAAAGTAATCCCCATCGACTGCAACACACTTATTCCAGCGCTTTATCCAATCAATGATGATATTTACGAAAACACCCCTGTTCTTACAGTAATATCTCTCCAGTTAATTTTGTCTGGGCCTCTCCGAAATTTAGCTGGAACTTGAGCTTGAGGATTTGTGTACCCTTAAAACGATTGCATACAGCGCAGGCGAAGAAAAATTAGGAAGGAAACAAAGAGAAGAGCTCGGCAGAGCGTTACATAAGCGAGTTGTACAGCTTCGGAAAGAATCACAATATTTCAGAGTTTGTCCGAAAGTGGGCTTAAAGGTAAACAGTAGCGAGACAGCGGCAGAATGCTATTTGGCATCAAGAGCAGGAAACCAGTGCTATCACTGGAGAACTATTGGTGAAAATAGCGATAGAACAAGGTGAGGCAGGAGACATTACGTCGGTGTTCAAGGATGTTGATTAATTGAGTAATATCAGCATCAACTATAAGTTTTATCGCACGGTCTTATATCCTATCTGGCAGGTGCAGAGATGTTTTAGGAGCACTTGACCAGATATGGGCATTGTAATCCAATTTTTGGCGGATGAATGCCTTATACGTGAGTCCAGGTCAGAATGGGTGAAATATTTCTTACATCGCTTGAGTAAACCTAGACATTTCGCAGCATCCTTGACAACATCGCATGTGTGGTTGCGCTAACATGTGTTGGAGAGACAATGGAAAGGTTATCAGTTTCGACGATGCAAGTGCCATTCATGGATAATGGCTGGCTGTTTAAATTTCCCTTTAACGACAGCAAAAAGCCGTTTCATAATCATTAAATTCTACCCTGTTAGTGGTTCCAAAATTAATTACGCTATTAATATGGGAATTTAATGAGGTTAACATACGCTACGGTAAATAAAGTCGAAAGACATAGATATAAGAATTTAGAGTAGCTTAGAGTGCCTGTGTGGGGCAAGTAAGTTAGTATAAGATTGTTAAGTAATTGTAAGCTAGCATTTAAGCATTTTTTGTTAGTATGTAAGAGCTAGTGATTAAGAAAATAAAATGCATTGAAAACTGAAAAACTGAAACTGAAAACATACGCTACGGAAGAAGAGAGTCGTCAATTCCAAATACACGCATTTTCAATGAAAAGATGCCAAACTCCGTTAAATGCCTTAGAAATATCAAGTGCAACTATCTTGCTTTCGCCAGATTGATGCACGATTTAGTTCCGCTTTTCGGTGAAACGTGTCATCAAATCACCAGTGGACCTGTTGCTATGAAAACCGTATTGCCGATCATTGAGAAGTTTTCGTGTTTCGAGATATTTCATAAGCTGATGATTTATCAGCGTTTCCGTGACCTTAGAAAGTAAGGACAGGAAGATTCCATCTACTCAGAAAGAGCTCTTAAGAGTAGGATTGATAAATAAGCTTACGTAGTGGTTTTGCCAGCTTTGAAGAACATCTCTTCAGAAGAAGGGAGATATACCGTCTGGACTAGCAGATTTGTGTATGTTAAGATCTTTGAGTACTCTTACTACTATACGAAGGCGAAAGTGGTTGCGTGAAGTTTGGAACGGATTTTCCAATGACCTTCATTGAACATGCCAAAACCTCCCGAATTACTCAGTTTGAGGTTTCTTCACTATCGCTATTTTTAATGTGGAGGCTTTCACGAATGGGCGTATTTCCTTCCTTTTGTTGCACCCGCTGATATTCGTAACATTATCATTTCCCTCGCTGTCACTTTTCTCTTATATTCTTGTATATTTTGTCCCAAAGGCAGTAAAAGTTTTTGGTCGTTCGTCAAAAACATTAGAAATTCCGCCTCATCCTCCATCCCAACGCTCATTTACAATGACATTCCAGCTGTCAGCTCTTTGGACAAGGCCAATCTACTTGCTGCACACTTTGCGGCCAGCTCAACCCTCCCAGATTGTGCTTTGTCTCCGCCTACACTTGAGTGCGTCGAATCTTCAATGGGACGAATCTACTTTCGCACTCGTGTAGTAGCAAGAGTACTTAAAGATCTCAACATACATAAATCCGCTGGTCCAGATGGTATATCTTCCCTTCTTCTGAAGAGGTGTTCTTCCTCGCTGGCAAAACCACTGCGTAAGCTTTAATCCTACTCTTTAAGACTCTTCCCGAGTAGATGGAAAAAAGCATTTGTCCAGCCCGTCCCTAAAAAAGGCGAATCATCTTCTCTCTCCTCCTACAGACCCATTGCACTTACGTCCCTTCTTTCCAAGGTCATGGAAACACTGATAAATCGTCAGCTCATGAAATATCTCGAAATACGAAAACATCTTAATGACCGGCAGTACGGTTTTCATAGCAACAGGTCCACTGGTGATTTGATGGCATGTCTCACCGAAAAGTGGAACCAAAGCGTACATCAATCTGGCGAAAGCAAGATAGTTGCATTTGATATTTCTAAGGCATTTGACAGAGTTTGGCATCAGGCTCTTTTGTCAAAAATGCGTGCATTTGGGATCGACGACTCTCTTCTTCAATGGATTAGAAATTACCTTTCGGAACGTTCAATTCAAGTTGTTTTGGACGGTTTCAAGTCTGATATTCACAAAATAAATGCTGGTGTGCCCCAGGGCTCTGTTCTGTCTCCGACACTCTTTTTAATTTTCAATAATGATCTCTTGCCTGCTACTTCTAATCCAATATATTCCTTTGCTGATGACAGTATTCTCTGCTTTTCATATTCGTTCCCGGACTCACGGCCCTGCTCTACGGCTGTAGAACGAGAACGACAGCGTATGCTAAGCTCATTAAATTCCGATATCAACAGCATAACCAATTGGGGAACTATCAACAGAGTGGAATTCAATGCTTCCAAAACACAATGCTGCCTGCTGTCGTTAAAGCGAAATTTAAACACCCAGCCATTATCCATGAATGGCACTTGCATCGTCGAAACCGAAAAACTTTCCATTCTCGGTATATATGTCAATGACAACTTACGTTGGAATGACCACATATTTGATGTTGCCAAAAATGCTGCGAAATGTCTAGGTTTCCTCAAGCGATGTAAGAAATATTTTACCCCCTCTGATCTGGCCTCAATATATAAGGCATTCATCTGCCCAAAATTGGAGTACAACGCCCACATCTGGTCAGGTACTCCTAAAACGTCTCTGCACCTGCTGGATAGGATTCAAAACCGTGCGATAAAACTTATTGATGATACTGATATCAGCCAATCAATGGACACCCTCGAACACCGACGAAGTGTCCCGTGTCTCACTTTGTTTTATCGCTATTTCCACCAACAGTGCTTCACTGAAATCGCCAGTAGCATTCCGCCCGTTCAAACTTTCAACCGTAACACCCGTCTCGCTATGAATGCTCATCAGTATACCCTCAAGCCCATTTTCGGACGTACTCTAAAATATCGTGATTCGTTCCTAAGCCGTACAACTCGCTTATGGAATGCCCTGCTGATCTCTGTATTTCCTGGTCGTTATAACTTGCAAACACTTAAAAACAATGTACATCGGTACCTCTCTTTTCTTCCTCCCTAAATTTCCTTTGCCCGCGCTGTGTACAATCACTTTAAGGGTACTCAAACCCCTTGACCGCACGCTGATTATAAAAAAAAAAATAAATAAATCATTCTCGTATAGGTCTCGGGTACAATTTCAGATCTTAACACCGTCCAAATAAAATCTCTCGGAGCTTTGTCGAAACTTTTTCCGTGTCGATCAAGGCAATATGCAGTTCCTTCGAAGCTTCGCGGTGTTTTTCCAATGATATTCATAAACGTTGAATCACGGAATATGGTATATTAATCTGCCTCCCACAAAGGCGCATCGACTACCGTGGAATCGACTAATCGTCTAAAAGCGCGCATATTTTCATAGAATGCAACATGAATTTCACCGATGGGCAATTCTTGAAATTTATTATGTCACCTTTGCGTTTAAACAGTGGAACGAAAACGATCTCCCTCCACTGGTAGGGCATTTGATCGCCTCATTTTATTTCATTTCATAAAATCGGTAGCTATTTAAAGCCAAGATTTCCGATTGTCGCTCAGCTCAGCAAAAGGTATTTTACCCGTCCCGACTGCCACCGGTTATCCTTTTTATCGCCTTGCTGATTTCGCAACACATTGGTTTTTACATTTTTTTGTTTTTTTTTTATAATTTACGCGCGCCTAAGGGGTTTGATACCCTTTTACTGTTGCCAGGGCGCGGGCGGAAAGATAGAAGGAGGAGAAAGGAAAATTGTTTTTGTAGTGGTTTGAAACTCAGGTGTGTTTGGTTTCTATGTTTGCTCTCCAGGGGTGGGAGTCCGAATAGGACGGATTGTTTTTCTTCACTCAGAGTGATTCGAATTATAATTCACACTATTTGTTTTGTGCTTGAAACTTTATAACAGCCAAATCTACGTGTCAGTGTTATGCCTTCACACGCAGAATTTTTTTGTCTGAGTTCCAATTATACAATGAAAAACTGATTTTGCCACGGGCATGATTCGAACCTGGACCCTCCGAGTGAGAAGCGTTTGCTACTACCACTACACCACGGCCACCCCTACATGTTCTGTTTTGTTGAGAATGTTCTGACCCCTTACCACTGGTGGGGGGAAGTCAATAAAAACGCAACTATTTTAACGAACTGAACTTTATCCAAATTAATTTTGCCTTAAATACTACAATTTTGCTTATTCTACATTATTTACATACTTTAAGTAGGCTAAGAAACAAATCGTACGAGGTGTTCAGTTACGTGGCATGTGCAAGTAACTTAATAAGTTCTGCGCTTTGGAATTTTAATTTGTGCGTTGTTCGTCGTTTGTTGTTCGATGCTTGTTGTTGTGATTATTCACAATATACTAGGGCCGGCTTAAATGAACGTCACGCAGAAGTTTGATTCATCAAGTTTTCGCGTTGTAGAGGGTCCAATGGATTGTAGCTGCGTACTTGTGGTTTTACCTGGTTTGTTCCTGAAGAATCGCGTTCTTAGGTTTATAACTATGAAAATAAATGCAGCTATAAAAAGCAGTGTTGTAACAGAGCCGATGGTGGTGTAATGTTGGATCTTGTGTGTCCTCAGTACCAGCAGCAATTTTTCCTGACATTGTTGGACTTCAAGAACAATATGTCTACCTTGTCAATATCCTTAAATATGTCTGGCCGTAGAACTGGAGCTTCTTGCCTCATGTGCGTGAAATTCGTCAGTTGCTGTGATATGTTGCTTGTTGGTAAAAACGATGCTTACAATCGACTTGGCAGAATGCATTTCCCAATGATGATCATGTCTTCTTGACGTATCATGCAGGTTTCTTGCAGACTTATGGTTCCGCTGCCAAATAATGAAATCTGCTTCGTTTCTGGGTCACAGATAACGCCTACATTTCTTTTATTTCATCAAAGGATCATTACTGGAGACGAGACGTGGGTTTATGAGTACGACACGCAATCCAGACATCAGGCAAGTGAATGGCGTTCACTAAATTAGCCGAGACAAAAAAAAAACACGTCGTTTTCAGTCAAAAAAGAAATCAATGCTTACAGTTTTCATGGATTACAACGGTGTAGTGCATCATGAATTTTTGCCAGAAGGCCCGACAGTAAACAAAGAGTATTATTTGTGCATATTTGGAAAAATCTACGAGATATTGGAATTGGAAAGCGTAACACAGGTCTTGACACCAATATCGATGTAAACGCACTCAATCACACCTTTGTAACGCTTCCTTTTCCGGTTCTGAATCAAGTCTCTCAAAGAACTTCCGAATCCCAAAATGGTCCGCAGAACCCAAATGAACGGATGTTCGAGTTCTCCGGGGTTGATAGCGCAGACGTGGTTGCAAGCGTTTTATCTATAAAATCGACTGCGGTCGGTATAGATGGAATACACCCAGTTTTTGCTAAGGCCATTCTACCAGTTATATTACCCTTTCTTACACACATTTTCAATACGATCTTAACAACTAGTGTTTTTCCTACCCAATGGAAGCTGGCGAAAGTCCTACCGATTCAAAAGAGCGCTAATAGCTAGTAGACAAAGTTTATGGTATACTGCGCCTATTATGAGCCTCTCAATACCATACGCCCCTGAACACACGTCTGCTACTCGCAAAGACACTAGTCATTCCAACACTCACATATGGCTGGGAAATTTTCTACAAATGTGATGCTTTAAGCAGAAGAAAGCTTAATGTTGCCTTTAACAACACAGCGCGTTACATCTATGCGGCGCCTCGATCATATCTCCAACATCTCCCGACAAATCTATAACATCTCATTCGACCACCTTTTACGTTTCAGATCACTCCTATTGTTATTTAATGTAATTCAGACACATAAACCCAGCTATTTATTTAATAGACTACGTTTTGGTTCATCTAATAGATCCCAACAGCTTGTCCATCCGCGGTATCATTACCTTACTTCGGAGCGCCAGTTCTTCATTAACGTTACCCGTCTTTGGAACTTCCTTCCTCAGCATTTAAGAAGGTCAGGTACCATTGCACAGTTTCGGAATGGGTTACAGTCTTATTTCCAGACAATCTCTGACTAACATTTTATTGTATTAATACTTACGCTTATATATGGTAGTTTTTGCTTGAGAAAAGAGAGATGTATATTGTATGTTTCATATTACGAGTTCCTTGTTTTTTTTTATTTTTTTATTTATCTTATCGTATTGTAAAATGTTTGTGTGGGTACAAATGATAGAACTTATTCTTTTCAATACAAATCCCTTTATTCAGTACAGTTACAATTCACTTTTTAATTCTTTCTCTCAGTACAATTCAATTTCTCAACCACTTATACTTTTCTTATCTTTTACTTAAACCACTTAATCACTTCTCCTAATTAACACTTCAAATTACACTTTAGAACTGATTTGCATACCTTTGGGATGCTGGTATTTATACTCGAATGACATACTTCGAGAACAATCCTCGCCATCCAGCGTTCCATACAATTTCCAATTTGCTAGAAAATTCGATTCCACTCTCCAGACTTTGTTATTCCAATATCGAAACCTTCTGGTCTTCGACATTTTCTGCTAGATGTCGCTGCTCACATTTGAGTGGTTATCACATTGCTCCCTCCCTACAGTTGTTCGTCCCGAACAACTTCGTCATTCAGCATCCCGTTGAAATGACACATTCTATCCAAATGGACCACTTTCAATTTTCCTCGATCCCCACTCTGGATCCGGTAGATAACGTCATTAATGCGGGTTATTACCTTGTATGGACCTTCCCAGTCCTGTTGCAATTTTGGTGATTTGCCTTTCTTACGCTGAGGATTATACAGCCAAACCAGATCTCCTTCGTTGAAACCGGAAGATTTTGCCTTAATATCGTACCTAGTTTTCATGCGGCTGCTTGCTAGCTTCATCTTTTCTCTGGTGTCTTCATGCAATTTACGAATCCTGCTGCGTAAGTCATTCACGTACTCGTTCACCTCTTTGGACTCCGTCGGTGGGGATCCGAATTTTGCTTCACTTGGCAACCGAATTGTTTGACCAAATAAGATCTCGGATGGTGTGTGCCCTGTTGAGCTATGGACCGCGTTTCGGTAGGCCATTAAGAAGAGGGGTATGTGTCGATCCCAATCCCGCTGGCAGTTGCTGACAACCTTAGATAGATGCTCATTCAAGGTCCGATTGAATCGCTCGACCATTCCATCAGATTGAGGGTGTAGTGGCGTTGTCCTTGTCTTTCTTATTCCCAAATATTGGCATATTTCCTGGAAGACTTTTGATTCAAAGTTTCGCCCTTGATCAGAGTGCAGCTCCATTGGGACCCCAAATCTGCTCACCCAGTTGTTGACTATCTGTTCGGCTACGGTCTTAGCCTCTTGATTTGGGATGGCAAACACTTCCGGCCACTTACTGAAGTAATCCATGACTACGAGAGTATATCGGTTTCCATTAAAGGTTTCGGGAAACGGCCCAGCGATGTCGATGGCTATTCGTTCGAAAGGTGCTCCGACATTGTATTGTTGCATTTGTCCACGTGGCTTTGCTACCCTTGGTAGCCGCACACCTTATGCACTTTTTGCACCAATTCTCGACATCTTGTTTAGCGCTTAGCCAATAGAAACGTTCCCTTACCTTTTCCAACGTCTTGTTTATTCCCAAATGGCCTCCTGAGATTCCGTCATGTATTACATGGAGTACTTGGCTGACTCTGGAACGTGGTACTATTAGCTGCATACGAGATGTTTTCCCATCTGCACTTTCCCATTTTCTCTTCAGCAATCCATCTTGCACAAAAAGCGAGTCCCACTGTGCCCAGTATGCCTTCAGAGTTTGGCTCCGATCTGATATCTGCTGCCAGCTTGGTCTTTCCTCGTGTTCCTTCCAGGCCAATATTGGTTCGATGTCATTGTCTGCCTGTTGGGAGGAACGGATTTCGTCTATACTCCAACCCTCTATTGGCTCAGTCCTGATCATTTGGATAGTTGCCTGTTCTTTCGCTTCTTTACGGTTGCAGTGTTCGCATTTTACCCCGCACGGTCGACGAGAGAGAGCATCAGCATTTGAGTGGAGTGTTCCCTTGCGGTGTTGCACTTCAAAGTCGTAGCCCTGCAACTGCTCGATCCATCTTGCAACTTGGCCTTCAGGGTTCTTAAATTGGAGTAGCCATTTCAGAGCTGCGTGGTCTGTCCGGAGAATGAACTTTTGTCCGTAGAGGTACATATGGAAATGCTTCGTAGCCAGAATTAAGGCCAGAAGCTCGCGCCGGGTTACACAGTAGTTCCTTTCAGGTCTGGAGAGTACTTTGCTGTAATATGCGACCACTTTCTCTTGACCGTCATGAACTTGGGAGATCACAGCTCCGACCCCAACATTGCTAGCGTCTGCGTCCACGATGAACATTTTTCCGGGCGTGGGGTAACCCAAGATGGGGGCTTTGCACAGCTGTCGCTTCAGTTCTTGAAATGATTTTTCGCATTCTCCAGACCACCTGAGCTGTCGGCCTTTTTCTGTAAGTTGATGCAGGCTCATTGCAATGCCAGCAAAATCCTTTACAAACCTTCTGTAATACGTGGCGAGTCCCAAGAAGCTTCTCAGTTGGTGTTTATCTTTTGGAGAAGGCCAACTTTTCACGGCTTCGATTTTGTCAGGATCCGTTCTTACACCTTCCGCTGATATAATGTGACCCAGATATTTTACTTCCGGACGAAACAAGGCACACTTTTCCGGGTTGAGCTTTAAATGAGCACTTCGTAGCCTTTCAAACACTTCTTTTAGATTTTCGCGGTGCTCCTCGTACGTCTTACCTATGACGATAACGTCGTCCAAATATACTAGGCAGGTTTTCCAGGTGAGTCCTTGCAATGTTCGTTCCATTAGTCGCTCGAAGGTGGCCGGAGCGTTGCACAGTCCAAACGGCATCACTGCAAACTGCCAAAGACCGCTTCCTGTAGTGAAGGCAGTTTTCTCACGATCCGCACGATTTATCTCTACCTGCCAGTAACCGCTCTTCAAGTCAAGCGTTGAAAACCATTTCGCTCCAGAAAGCATATCCAAAGTGTCATCGATTCTCGGAAGTGGGTAGCTGTCCTTTTTAGTGACATCATTGAGACGTCGGTAGTCTACACAAAATCTCGTGTTGCCATCTTTCTTCTTCACCAGGACCACTGGAGATGCCCACGGACTTTGCGATTCTTCAATCACTCCCTCAGCTTTCATCTTCGACATCATTTCGGCAACTTCTGTTTGCTTTGCCAATGGAAGACGCCTTGCAGGTTGACGGATTGGTCGAGCGTCTCCGGTGTCAATGTGGTGTTGAACAATATGCGTACGTCCATATTCTCCGTCTTGTGTAGCAAATATATCAGCGTACTCACCGATTAGTTTTTCTGCCAGGATTCGCTGATCTTCGTCCAGATTACAGAGGCTGAGAATTTTGTTCTTGATTTTTATGCTCTGAACTGTTGTGACCGGTTTTGCACCATTTTTTTCCGTTGTGGTCGATATAGCCTCAACAGGTACGCATTTTCCCACTATCTCCCCCTTTTTCACCTTTACACTGAATGTCTTTGGATTTAGAATCCTTACAGGGACCATGTTGTTCTTTGGCTCCACTAAGGTCTTTCCCACCATGAAGTCTCTTTTCTTTTCTGGCTCCATCAAATAGAATCGGTGGCTACCAGGACCACCTTCCACTTTTGCCCACAAAATTGCTTCTGACGAAGGCTCTAGGCTCTTATTGCTGCAGATGACGACATTTGAGACTGAGGTATTGGCGTTTCCGTATATCATTGGTATCTCCATGTTTCCGTATTTCAGGGTTTGTGCCCCCAAGTCGACTACAAGTCCATGTTCTCTCATGAAGTCTGTACCAATGATGCACTCGTCACATATGTCAGCTACCAGAAACGCGTGAAAGAATATTATTCCGGCCAGCTGGATTTTTATGCGGACTTCACCATATACCTTAATCGTTGCTCCTGTAGCTGTTCGCAAGCTGCAGCTGCTAGTGTTATGCAGCCAAGACTTCTGCACAAGATTCCTCCTGATGATTGAGGCCGTGGCACCGGTGTCTATTGTTGCCATCCATTTTTCTTTTCCACTGACTACTTCTACTGGAAGGCTTTCGCTGCGTCGTTTTGCCAGCGAGACTTGGATGATGGTCCTGGGGCCGTCTACTCCTGCTACCAACTTCTGCCCCGCGAAGTTGGTGCTTAAGCATTTCCCGACTGATAGCTTCGGGAAGGTTGACCGGCTTCTTGATAGCTGTTTCTGCGGGTTTCTTCCTCTATTTGCTTGTCACCACAGTAAGGGCAGTCTTTTCGTCGCACCGGTTCTTTACACTGCCTTTGAAGGTGTCCTATTTTATTGCAATTCCAGCAGCGCATTATTCGTCTATCCCGTCGAGTATCTCGTTCCTCGGCACTAATTCTTGTGCAGGCACATTCGAGAGATGCTACTTCCCTGACGAAATGTGTTCCCCTGGAAGCCTGATTGGCTGCTTCCATCGCCAGAGCGAAGGCAAGTGCTTCAGCAAGGGTTCTTTTCCCGGCCATACTTACTGCTGACTGTAGCTTCGAATCTGCAATTCCCCTGATAAATGCATCTTTTGCCATTTCGTCGATAATTTGCTGGCCTGCGGTGGGGTATGACAGATGTGCAAGTCTACTCACGTCTGCTTGGAGCTGCTGCAGTGTTTCTCCTCTTTGCTGCGTTCGGCTTTGCAATTGGACCTTGTAGACCTCCTGCATGTGGCTGTCCCCAAACCGTTTCTCAATAGCCTGCACTACAGTCACATAATCTTTATGCTTTTCGATGTCTACTGTTTGCAACAATTCTGCTGCAGGACCGTGCAAGGCCATTGTTAGGGCAAAGCACTTTTCCTCATTGTCCCAGTCGTTTGCACAGGCAGCCATTTCAAACTGCTTCTTATAGGTAGACCATGAGGTCTGGCCATCGAATGAGGGAGGCTTCAACTCTTTTCTCCTTGGACCGCTTAAAGAACATTCTCGCAGTTTCTGTTTTCGCACTGTGTCGAGCTCTTTTGCCAGTTGCTGAACTTTGCTGTCCATTTCTTCGAATTTTGTCATCAACGTTCTTCTCAATTCTATCAAATTTGTCATCAACGTTCTTCTCTATGCTTTCAAATTTGTCATCGATTTCTTCGAATTTTTGCTGAAGAATGTTCTTTTGTTCTTCCAGTTTTTGTTCTAGACTATTCTTTTGTTCGTTGAATTTTTGTTCAATGCTGCTCTTCTGCTCGTTTAGATTTTTCTTTTGTTCATCCAACTTTTGCTCGAGACTATTCTTTTGTTCATCCATTTTCTGTTGAAGACCGTCCAAATTTTTCTTCTGCTCGTCCATTTTTTGTTCCAGACTGTTCTTCTGTTCTTCCAGATTTTTCTTTTGTTCGTCCATTTTTAACAAGAGGAGTTGCATCATCGCAGCCATGTCATTGCCGGTACTTGTCTGTTCATCCTCGTCAACATCAAAGGAATATGCATCAGGATCATGTCCCTCGTTGTTCAAAGCCTCCTGAAGTCGGAGCACCAGGTCACTTTTTCCTCCACTGGCGCTGAGGCTTCTCTTGTTCAACTCGGATTTGAGTTGGACGAGGGTCAACTGCAATAGTTTTCGACCCATTCTAGCTTTTTCAAATAGTCAGAAAACCCTTTTTTTTTTTTTTTTACACACACATAAGTCCTATCCCACTTCTGACACCAATGTAAAATGTTTGTGTGGGTACAAATGATAGAACTTATTCTTTTCAATACAAATCCCTTTATTCAGTACAGTTACAATTCACTTTTTAATTCTTTCTCTCAGTACAATTCAATTCCTCAACCACTTATACTTTTCTTATCTTTTACTTAAACCACTTAATCACTTCTCCTAATTAACACTTCAAATTACACTTTAGAACTGATTTGCATACCTTTGGGATGCTGGTATTTATACTCGAATGACATACTTCGAGAACAATCATCGCCATCCAGCGTTCCATACAATTTCCAATTTGCTAGAAAATTCGATTCCACTCTCCAGACTTTGTTATTCCAATATCGAAACCTTCTGGTCTTCGACATTTTCTGCTAGATGTCGCTGCTCACATTTGAGTGGTTATCACAGTATTTAAGAAACAGAAAGAGAAAAACTCTAATTTTTGAATTATTAATTTAACGCTAATATGTTATGTAGCTTTTTCCGCTTTTCTAAATAAATTATATTTAAGCCTTGCACTAGTTCATAAGATTATTGTTATCTTAATGTGTAAGCTTTCAATGAATAAAGAAATGAAATGAAACTTCCGAATCCCAAAATGGTCCGCAGAACCCAAATGAACGGATGTTCGAGTTCTCCGGGGTTGATAGCGCAGACGTGGTTGCAAGCGTTTTATCTATAAAATCGACTGCGGTCGGTATAGATGGAATACACCCAGTTTTTGCTAAGGCCATTCTACCAGTTATATTACCCTTTCTTACACACATTTTCAATACGATCTTAACAACTAGTGTTTTTCCTACCCAATGGAAGCTGGCGAAAGTCCTACCGATTCAAAAGAGCGCTAATAGCTAGTAGACAAAGTTTATGGTATACTGCGCCTATTATGAGCCTCTCAATACCATACGCCCCTGAACACACGTCTGCTACTCGCAAAGACACTAGTCATTCCAACACTCACATATGGCTGGGAAATTTTCTACAAATGTGATGCTTTAAGCAGAAGAAAGCTTAATGTTGCCTTTAACAACACAGCGCGTTACATCTATGCGGCGCCTCGATCATATCTCCAACATCTCCCGACAAATCTATAACATCTCATTCGACCACCTTTTACGTTTCAGATCACTCCTATTGTTATTTAATGTAATTCAGACACATAAACCCAGCTATTTATTTAATAGACTACGTTTTGGTTCATCTAATAGATCCCAACAGCTTGTCCATCCGCGGTATCATTACCTTACTTCGGAGCGCCAGTTCTTCATTAACGTTACCCGTCTTTGGAACTTCCTTCCTCAGCATTTAAGAAGGTCAGGTACCATTGCACAGTTTCGGAATGGGTTACAGTCTTATTTCCAGACAATCTCTGACTAACATTTTATTGTATTAATACTTACGCTTATATATGGTAGTTTTTGCTTGAGAAAAGAGAGATGTATATTGTATGTTTCATATTACGAGTTCCTTGTTTTTTTTTATTTTTTTATTTATCTTATCGTATTGTAAAATGTTTGTGTGGGTACAAATGATAGAACTTATTCTTTTCAATACAAATCCCTTTATTCAGTACAGTTACAATTCACTTTTTAATTCTTTCTCTCAGTACAATTCAATTTCTCAACCACTTATACTTTTCTTATCTTTTACTTAAACCACTTAATCACTTCTCCTAATTAACACTTCAAATTACACTTTAGAACTGATTTGCATACCTTTGGGATGCTGGTATTTATACTCGAATGACATACTTCGAGAACAATCCTCGCCATCCAGCGTTCCATACAATTTCCAATTTGCTAGAAAATTCGATTCCACTCTCCAGACTTTGTTATTCCAATATCGAAACCTTCTGGTCTTCGACATTTTCTGCTAGATGTCGCTGCTCACATTTGAGTGGTTATCACATTGCTCCCTCCCTACAGTTGTTCGTCCCGAACAACTTCGTCATTCAGCATCCCGTTGAAATGACACATTCTATCCAAATGGACCACTTTCAATTTTCCTCGATCCCCACTCTGGATCCGGTAGATAACGTCATTAATGCGGGTTATTACCTTGTATGGACCTTCCCAGTCCTGTTGCAATTTTGGTGATTTGCCTTTCTTACGCTGAGGATTATACAGCCAAACCAGATCTCCTTCGTTGAAACCGGAAGATTTTGCCTTAATATCGTACCTAGTTTTCATGCGGCTGCTTGCTAGCTTCATCTTTTCTCTGGTGTCTTCATGCAATTTACGAATCCTGCTGCGTAAGTCATTCACGTACTCGTTCACCTCTTTGGACTCCGTCGGTGGGGATCCGAATTTTGCTTCACTTGGCAACCGAATTGTTTGACCAAATAAGATCTCGGATGGTGTGTGCCCTGTTGAGCTATGGACCGCGTTTCGGTAGGCCATTAAGAAGAGGGGTATGTGTCGATCCCAATCCCGCTGGCAGTTGCTGACAACCTTAGATAGATGCTCATTCAAGGTCCGATTGAATCGCTCGACCATTCCATCAGATTGAGGGTGTAGTGGCGTTGTCCTTGTCTTTCTTATTCCCAAATATTGGCATATTTCCTGGAAGACTTTTGATTCAAAGTTTCGCCCTTGATCAGAGTGCAGCTCCATTGGGACCCCAAATCTGCTCACCCAGTTGTTGACTATCTGTTCGGCTACGGTCTTAGCCTCTTGATTTGGGATGGCAAACACTTCCGGCCACTTACTGAAGTAATCCATGACTACGAGAGTATATCGGTTTCCATTAAAGGTTTCGGGAAACGGCCCAGCGATGTCGATGGCTATTCGTTCGAAAGGTGCTCCGACATTGTATTGTTGCATTTGTCCACGTGGCTTTGCTACCCTTGGTAGCCGCACACCTTATGCACTTTTTGCACCAATTCTCGACATCTTGTTTAGCGCTTAGCCAATAGAAACGTTCCCTTACCTTTTCCAACGTCTTGTTTATTCCCAAATGGCCTCCTGAGATTCCGTCATGTATTACATGGAGTACTTGGCTGACTCTGGAACGTGGTACTATTAGCTGCATACGAGATGTTTTCCCATCTGCACTTTCCCATTTTCTCTTCAGCAATCCATCTTGCACAAAAAGCGAGTCCCACTGTGCCCAGTATGCCTTCAGAGTTTGGCTCCGATCTGATATCTGCTGCCAGCTTGGTCTTTCCTCGTGTTCCTTCCAGGCCAATATTGGTTCGATGTCATTGTCTGCCTGTTGGGAGGAACGGATTTCGTCTATACTCCAACCCTCTATTGGCTCAGTCCTGATCATTTGGATAGTTGCCTGTTCTTTCGCTTCTTTACGGTTGCAGTGTTCGCATTTTACCCCGCACGGTCGACGAGAGAGAGCATCAGCATTTGAGTGGAGTGTTCCCTTGCGGTGTTGCACTTCAAAGTCGTAGCCCTGCAACTGCTCGATCCATCTTGCAACTTGGCCTTCAGGGTTCTTAAATTGGAGTAGCCATTTCAGAGCTGCGTGGTCTGTCCGGAGAATGAACTTTTGTCCGTAGAGGTACATATGGAAATGCTTCGTAGCCAGAATTAAGGCCAGAAGCTCGCGCCGGGTTACACAGTAGTTCCTTTCAGGTCTGGAGAGTACTTTGCTGTAATATGCGACCACTTTCTCTTGACCGTCATGAACTTGGGAGATCACAGCTCCGACCCCAACATTGCTAGCGTCTGCGTCCACGATGAACATTTTTCCGGGCGTGGGGTAACCCAAGATGGGGGCTTTGCACAGCTGTCGCTTCAGTTCTTGAAATGATTTTTCGCATTCTCCAGACCACCTGAGCTGTCGGCCTTTTTCTGTAAGTTGATGCAGGCTCATTGCAATGCCAGCAAAATCCTTTACAAACCTTCTGTAATACGTGGCGAGTCCCAAGAAGCTTCTCAGTTGGTGTTTATCTTTTGGAGAAGGCCAACTTTTCACGGCTTCGATTTTGTCAGGATCCGTTCTTACACCTTCCGCTGATATAATGTGACCCAGATATTTTACTTCCGGACGAAACAAGGCACACTTTTCCGGGTTGAGCTTTAAATGAGCACTTCGTAGCCTTTCAAACACTTCTTTTAGATTTTCGCGGTGCTCCTCGTACGTCTTACCTATGACGATAACGTCGTCCAAATATACTAGGCAGGTTTTCCAGGTGAGTCCTTGCAATGTTCGTTCCATTAGTCGCTCGAAGGTGGCCGGAGCGTTGCACAGTCCAAACGGCATCACTGCAAACTGCCAAAGACCGCTTCCTGTAGTGAAGGCAGTTTTCTCACGATCCGCACGATTTATCTCTACCTGCCAGTAACCGCTCTTCAAGTCAAGCGTTGAAAACCATTTCGCTCCAGAAAGCATATCCAAAGTGTCATCGATTCTCGGAAGTGGGTAGCTGTCCTTTTTAGTGACATCATTGAGACGTCGGTAGTCTACACAAAATCTCGTGTTGCCATCTTTCTTCTTCACCAGGACCACTGGAGATGCCCACGGACTTTGCGATTCTTCAATCACTCCCTCAGCTTTCATCTTCGACATCATTTCGGCAACTTCTGTTTGCTTTGCCAATGGAAGACGCCTTGCAGGTTGACGGATTGGTCGAGCGTCTCCGGTGTCAATGTGGTGTTGAACAATATGCGTACGTCCATATTCTCCGTCTTGTGTAGCAAATATATCAGCGTACTCACCGATTAGTTTTTCTGCCAGGATTCGCTGATCTTCGTCCAGATTACAGAGGCTGAGAATTTTGTTCTTGATTTTTATGCTCTGAACTGTTGTGACCGGTTTTGCACCATTTTTTTCCGTTGTGGTCGATATAGCCTCAACAGGTACGCATTTTCCCACTATCTCCCCCTTTTTCACCTTTACACTGAATGTCTTTGGATTTAGAATCCTTACAGGGACCATGTTGTTCTTTGGCTCCACTAAGGTCTTTCCCACCATGAAGTCTCTTTTCTTTTCTGGCTCCATCAAATAGAATCGGTGGCTACCAGGACCACCTTCCACTTTTGCCCACAAAATTGCTTCTGACGAAGGCTCTAGGCTCTTATTGCTGCAGATGACGACATTTGAGACTGAGGTATTGGCGTTTCCGTATATCATTGGTATCTCCATGTTTCCGTATTTCAGGGTTTGTGCCCCCAAGTCGACTACAAGTCCATGTTCTCTCATGAAGTCTGTACCAATGATGCACTCGTCACATATGTCAGCTACCAGAAACGCGTGAAAGAATATTATTCCGGCCAGCTGGATTTTTATGCGGACTTCACCATATACCTTAATCGTTGCTCCTGTAGCTGTTCGCAAGCTGCAGCTGCTAGTGTTATGCAGCCAAGACTTCTGCACAAGATTCCTCCTGATGATTGAGGCCGTGGCACCGGTGTCTATTGTTGCCATCCATTTTTCTTTTCCACTGACTACTTCTACTGGAAGGCTTTCGCTGCGTCGTTTTGCCAGCGAGACTTGGATGATGGTCCTGGGGCCGTCTACTCCTGCTACCAACTTCTGCCCCGCGAAGTTGGTGCTTAAGCATTTCCCGACTGATAGCTTCGGGAAGGTTGACCGGCTTCTTGATAGCTGTTTCTGCGGGTTTCTTCCTCTATTTGCTTGTCACCACAGTAAGGGCAGTCTTTTCGTCGCACCGGTTCTTTACACTGCCTTTGAAGGTGTCCTATTTTATTGCAATTCCAGCAGCGCATTATTCGTCTATCCCGTCGAGTATCTCGTTCCTCGGCACTAATTCTTGTGCAGGCACATTCGAGAGATGCTACTTCCCTGACGAAATGTGTTCCCCTGGAAGCCTGATTGGCTGCTTCCATCGCCAGAGCGAAGGCAAGTGCTTCAGCAAGGGTTCTTTTCCCGGCCATACTTACTGCTGACTGTAGCTTCGAATCTGCAATTCCCCTGATAAATGCATCTTTTGCCATTTCGTCGATAATTTGCTGGCCTGCGGTGGGGTATGACAGATGTGCAAGTCTACTCACGTCTGCTTGGAGCTGCTGCAGTGTTTCTCCTCTTTGCTGCGTTCGGCTTTGCAATTGGACCTTGTAGACCTCCTGCATGTGGCTGTCCCCAAACCGTTTCTCAATAGCCTGCACTACAGTCACATAATCTTTATGCTTTTCGATGTCTACTGTTTGCAACAATTCTGCTGCAGGACCGTGCAAGGCCATTGTTAGGGCAAAGCACTTTTCCTCATTGTCCCAGTCGTTTGCACAGGCAGCCATTTCAAACTGCTTCTTATAGGTAGACCATGAGGTCTGGCCATCGAATGAGGGAGGCTTCAACTCTTTTCTCCTTGGACCGCTTAAAGAACATTCTCGCAGTTTCTGTTTTCGCACTGTGTCGAGCTCTTTTGCCAGTTGCTGAACTTTGCTGTCCATTTCTTCGAATTTTGTCATCAACGTTCTTCTCAATTCTATCAAATTTGTCATCAACGTTCTTCTCTATGCTTTCAAATTTGTCATCGATTTCTTCGAATTTTTGCTGAAGAATGTTCTTTTGTTCTTCCAGTTTTTGTTCTAGACTATTCTTTTGTTCGTTGAATTTTTGTTCAATGCTGCTCTTCTGCTCGTTTAGATTTTTCTTTTGTTCATCCAACTTTTGCTCGAGACTATTCTTTTGTTCATCCATTTTCTGTTGAAGACCGTCCAAATTTTTCTTCTGCTCGTCCATTTTTTGTTCCAGACTGTTCTTCTGTTCTTCCAGATTTTTCTTTTGTTCGTCCATTTTTAACAAGAGGAGTTGCATCATCGCAGCCATGTCATTGCCGGTACTTGTCTGTTCATCCTCGTCAACATCAAAGGAATATGCATCAGGATCATGTCCCTCGTTGTTCAAAGCCTCCTGAAGTCGGAGCACCAGGTCACTTTTTCCTCCACTGGCGCTGAGGCTTCTCTTGTTCAACTCGGATTTGAGTTGGACGAGGGTCAACTGCAATAGTTTTCGACCCATTCTAGCTTTTTCAAATAGTCAGAAAACCCTTTTTTTTTTTTTTTTACACACACATAAGTCCTATCCCACTTCTGACACCAATGTAAAATGTTTGTGTGGGTACAAATGATAGAACTTATTCTTTTCAATACAAATCCCTTTATTCAGTACAGTTACAATTCACTTTTTAATTCTTTCTCTCAGTACAATTCAATTCCTCAACCACTTATACTTTTCTTATCTTTTACTTAAACCACTTAATCACTTCTCCTAATTAACACTTCAAATTACACTTTAGAACTGATTTGCATACCTTTGGGATGCTGGTATTTATACTCGAATGACATACTTCGAGAACAATCATCGCCATCCAGCGTTCCATACAATTTCCAATTTGCTAGAAAATTCGATTCCACTCTCCAGACTTTGTTATTCCAATATCGAAACCTTCTGGTCTTCGACATTTTCTGCTAGATGTCGCTGCTCACATTTGAGTGGTTATCACAGTATTTAAGAAACAGAAAGAGAAAAACTCTAATTTTTGAATTATTAATTTAACGCTAATATGTTATGTAGCTTTTTCCGCTTTTCTAAATAAATTATATTTAAGCCTTGCACTAGTTCATAAGATTATTGTTATCTTAATGTGTAAGCTTTCAATGAATAAAGAAATGAAATGAAATGAAATGAAATTATGAGACGTTTGCGTTAAGCAATTCGCCGAAAGAGACAGAATTGTGGGCAGAAAACTCGTGGATTTTGCACCGTCGCACAGTGCCATCATTATTCGTAATTTTTTAACGAAAAATACAACAAATACCATCCAACAGCCACCGAATTCACCTGATTTGGCTCCCTGTGACTTCTTTCTGTTCAATAGAGTTTAAAAAAAACACTATGGGGAACTCGTTTCAGCAGCCGAGAGGAAGTAATGGAAAAATCGCAGGAAGCACTGATGGACATACCGAAAACCGGATATAAAAAATGTTTCAAGGTTTGGATCAAGCGCTGGCATAAGTGTGTTGCAGTCGATGGGGATTACTTTGAAGGGGACAGTTCAGTTTCAGTTTTAATGCATTTTATTTTCTTAGCACTAACTCTTACATTCTAACAAAAAATGCTTAAATGCTAGCTTACAATTACTTAACAATCTTATACTAACTTACTGGCCCCACACAGGCACTCTAAGCTACTCTGAATACTTATATCTATGTCTTTCGACTGCATTTACATTACACACATACGCATTATACACAATCATATACATATATCAGTATACACCTTTATATACACTGATATATGTATATGTTGCTTAAATGCTAACCTAAACCTATGTAAGCTGGCCATCGCTATTTACTGAGCAAATAGATTGGTCAGCTCTGCCTCATTAGTGAGGCTGGTCCGTAATTGACGGAAACGACGACGAAACATCTTCCCCAACATTCAACCACCAGAAATACTGGTGCTGCCGAACGACATCCCTCTTATCGCGATTCCCCACCGCCCTACTGAACCTGAGGCGATCCAAACTGCCGTGTGCGACGTCTCTGTTGTAGTTGAGTCGCCTGTCCCCAGCTGTCCGAGCGACATGGAAGATTAACGGCACCGCTGATCTATCCTGGATCAACCCTTTCTGATCTAGATAGAGGAATGCTTCCGGTGGAACGAAGCCGTCAGAGCGCACACTCTCGTGGTAAAGGTAATTGGAGTAGTAAGCCCCAGATATTAGGTTATTCGTCGAGGTCATTGCTCTTGCAATGTGCCTTCGAGTCAGCTTAATTACGAAGTTGTCCACTCGTATTAGGTTCGCCCTATTGTAAAGGACCTCGTTAGGATAAAATTTCTTGTACTCCGACTCTGGTGTTCTATACAAGCGAAGACAAGCCCTAAGACAAGCCCTCTCAAACACCCGAATCTTTTCCATTAAGCTTGCTCGTACATTGAACCACACGGGACAACCAAATACCAGCATGTAGCAGATTACCTTTACCCTCGCATCGAGTTGGCTGCTATAAAACAGTCTCTTTGTAAGGGCAAAAGCACCTTTAGCTCTGGCCAGAGCAGCATCTACACTTTTGCCAAAATACAGAAACTGATCTAGCCAAATTCCAAGGTATCTGACTACATTTCGACAGGCAAGAGGTTGTCCGTTTTGTCCAACGATAGAGAACTTTCGCCAATTTTTTCTGGTATCCTTAGAGGCTCCAGACAACGGCGTCCTAAAGAGAATGGTTTCCGACTTCTGAAAGTTGATTTTAAACTTCCAGTCATCGCAAAATCGTCTTATCTTATCGAAGTCACGCTGCAAGAGAGTATTAATGACCTCGATTTTTGGACCTGCTCTGTACACTACCAAATCGTCTGCGTACGCAATAGTATGGGAAAGTGAACCTATCAAGTCGCTTGTAAAAATGTTGAAAAGGATCGGCGAATTGACCGCGCCCTGCTGAAGACCATTTTTAATTTGAAATATTCCAACAGAAGTCACATCGCCGTTTTTCACGATGAACTGTCTGTTGGTTAGCATATTATAAAGAATGTACAAGAGTGGTTTACTGATCCCCAACCGAGTCAGCTTATAGAAAAGACCCTCTAACCATACGGTGTCGAAGGCCTTCTCCAAGTCAACAAGGCAGGCACCAGTGCATTGTTTTTTGCCTTTATTCCATTGGACATCGGACACCAGTTTAGACGCGGCATGTGACATATCATGACCCGCCTTAAAACCGAATTGATTATCCGGAATTATATGTTGTCCTCAACCCACCTAGACAGAGCTCTATTGATTACCTTTTCAAAAATCTTCTGATATTCGGAAGGAGACTTATCGATCGGAGATTCGCCAGATTGGATATAGTCTTCCCCTTTTTGGGGATAGGTTGAACCACCGCCGTTTTCCAATGCGCTGGATAATGTGCATTATTCATTGCATTATTAAACAGGGTGGTGTAAATGTCCACCGCTTCTAGAGGAAGATGTCGGAGCACGATGTTCGGAATACCATCGGTCCCCACTGATTTCTTAGCCCTGATTGTGTCGAAGATCTCATGGAGTTCTTCCTTCGAAATGAATGGGGGTAGGTCACCCTCTCTGGCAATGACATTATTGGACATATTTTCGTCGTTGAACTGGGCGAAACCAGAGCCTTCGGATCGCCAGTTCCCTATTTCATTTCGAATGCAGAAGTCGTGCACCAAGACGCGATTGTCCAGGTCATAATTAGGGCCAATGATATCAATGGCCTTGTGTACTTCCTGGAAAGTCGACCCTATGGTCTCAACTTTCTCCTGTGGATCCTCGAACACAAAGAAGTCGTCATCATCAGCGGCCTCATTTGGATCAATACCTGCTATTGTCAGTAACCGTTCGTTGTCTGTTGTCTGGGCTATTTTAAGACACTGAAGGTCGTTTTGATTTTTTCTCCGAAATAGTTTATTTATTTGCGGAAACATATTCGGGTTGCTGGTGTTTACAGCCCGAACCTTGTTGTTCCAATACAAACTTACAGAAATTCTGTAATTCTCTTTTATTAGCGTTTGAATATTTTTAATCGACGACTTCAGTGTCCTAATCTCCGGGTCTTGTCGGTCAGTTAACTGTCTGTACAAGTTTTTGAGTCTTGTCAGAAGTCTACTTTTCTGTCGGTGCAGTGCGTCAATAGTAGGATTGCGGAACAGGTCTTCGTTAGTCGTACATCGATACCGCGGTATTCTAGTGTCCATAGTTTGTTTAATTGTCTCGTCCATTTGTTTTAGGTAATTGTCTATCTTCTCGTTTGACAAATTCCTATTGGACGGTGGGTGGAGCGTGTTCGAGGAGAGTGCTCTTTTCAAGGTTGTGGAGAAGCGTGTCCATCGAGTCCTACTGTAGTTGTAAGAATATCGCTGGACATACTCCTCCAATTCCGCAATTTCGTTGGGAACTGTAATTTCGGTGCTAAAACCGCAATGGTCGCTGTCATACACAAATGTGCGCAGACAGTTTAGCGTTTGTAAATTCGTACCTGTCAGTCGTATACGTTCGTCATACAGCAGTAGATCCAAATAAGACCCGCCTCTGGGAAACGACGGGTTATCCGTCGCTTTAAGACCGAGTCTGTACATGACATCGTGCTGACCCCACCAATCGAGTAGTAGGTTTCCTCTAGTATTTGGCAAATTATTTCCCCAGTTTCTGTGTCTAGCGTTGAAATCCCCGCCGATTATAAAATAATTCTCCCCCGATTCCAGCCTCAGAAGTCGAAAAAGCGTGTCGAGCTCTGTAATGAATAGGGTGGATTGTGAAGTATCAGGTGTATAAACAGAGGCCAAGTACAGCCGCTTTCCACTGCGGAGCGGGATGTAAATGACGACTCCCTCCAACACCCGGAACTTGCGCAACACGCCCTTGTACACTCTGTGAAATTGTATACCTTCTTTAATGAAGATCGCGACACCGCCTCCACGTTTGGATCTGGGCCGGTTTCTTCTTCTAACAATATAATTATTGTACTCCAGTTTGTGCTTGTCGGTTAGCTTGGTTTCGCTAGCGAAAAGCACATCAGGAGTTTGGTCTTGTAGCAATTTAAACATCGCGGCTCTTCGTTCAATCCTAATCAGTGAATTAACATTCACCGCAAGGACCTTCAAGGTTTGCTCCACCATGTGCGTACCCATTACGGCATGTATTGCGTTAGGCCCGGCAGCAGCGAGTAGATCTGGTCCACCCGCTTGGCCTGTTCTTGAACCTGCTTTTGCAGCTGAGCCATCTGCCCTTGGATTGCGAGCAAGATGGCTAGCATGTTAGGTGCAGCTTCCGTTGTTCTCGGCGTTGGCGCCGGAGAAGTAACAGTCGCTTGCTGTACCGTAGCCCCCCTACCTGACGCCATTTGGGCGTAGGAAATTTGGGACGTGACGGCTAGTGTTTGAAACCTGACAGGTGAACATTTGACCTCCACTTTCTGCTGCCGAGCCAGTTTTGCTTTTTTAATGTCAGCGAACTTAGGACAACCCCGATAGTTTGCGGTGTGTCCCACGTTCCCACATAATACGCACGAGAGCTGCGTCCTATCGGATGCTCCTTCCCTACCCAGAGCACACTCCTCGGAACTGTGGTTCTTTGCGCACTTCACGCATCGAGGCTGCATTTGGCAGTTCGACGCGGCGTGCCCGAACCTCTGGCAGCGAACGCATTGTATAACGCCTTCGCTCCTTTTTAATTTTTCCCAGTGAATCACCTGGTAGTCTAGGACATTGATTCTCCTTAGACTATCCAGACGACTTTCGGGACTGAGCTGCACCAAGAAGACTCCGTTTCTCCCGCCTAGCTCTAGCTGTGGTAAATGGCTTTACCCCCACAAACTTGAGTCCTTCGCACTCCTTCTCTTTGAGCAGTGATCTCCTCAGGATCAGAAGACGGTTCCAACCCCTTCAGCAGCATCGATTGCCGCTTTTCACACTTTGGTGTGTATGAGTAGTGCTCCGTCGTCGTTTCCTTTAGGAGCTCTTTCACTTTCGCGTAGCCCTCCACTGTATTACAGTGGATGGCATGGCGATCGTTTCCTCTTAATGTTAAAATTATTACCAATGACCAACTTACACAGGTCCTTGGTTTCATTTACCTCTAGTTTATAGGTGTTGATAGGAGGCACCTTCTCCTTCTTCTTCTGCTGCTGCTGTTGTTGCTGTTGTTGTTGCTGCTTCTGCTGTTTTTTCAGCTGTTGTTCTTTTTGCGGCTGTTGCTGTTTCTGCTGCTGTTGTTGTTTCTGCGGCTGCTGTTGTTTCTGCTGCTGCTGCTTTGTCTGCCGCAGTGATTGTTTCTGCTGCTGCTGGTTTTGTTGTTGCTGCAGTTGTTGTTTCTGCTCGTGTTGCAATTGCTCCCTCTGCCTGCGTGCAGTTTGTTTTATCTTAACAGCAAGCATTTTTTCTTGCAGCTTTTCTATGCTGCTGCTAAAGTCTTTTATCATTTCATCCTCATTGTCCGATTCGGATGTCGCTAGAGAAGCAAAGTCGTTGTTGCCCCCCTCATATTGTTCATCATCCTCTGTTAGAATGGCATTTACTCTCTTTTTTGTTAGATCAGGAGGGGTTTTCATACTCCTCCTCCTTTTAACTGCTTTCGCCACGGCACCGGCAACACTATTGTTGCCTTTTGCAACTCCCGTTATGGGAAGAGAGGAGCGCTCTCCACCATCCATCACGTGATTTGCTTATTTACTTTTTTGATTTGTTGATAACAGCACTTTGAGGAGATAAAAAAAGGAAAAAGTTCCGGATTTGGGCTGGGCTCGAACTCGCGTCTCGCTATTCGATGACCGACGCCGCTGACCGCTCGTCTACCGAGTCAACTAGTTAAACTTTGACTGCTTATCCTTAGGAGGAAACTGATTCACTATTTTTTGCTTTAGAAAAAGCCGAAACACGTTTGTTCTTTGTGAAGATCTGCGAACGACTTTCCAAGAGTTTTGGTGTATGGTATGAATGAACAATTAGAGGAAGAAGAAATAGGGTGTGCTATTAGGGCGCAGAGTATCATATTGCAGTTTAAATCGCTAAAATGTGTCAATGTTTACGAGTCGCCTAAAAGAAAAGGAATGTTCAATGCTGTTCTTGAAGTAGTTTCAAATGATGATGAATGTAAAAAAATTAATATTGGATGGGATAGATGTGTCATATATGAAGAGTTAAATGTTAAAAGGTGTTTTAATTGTTTGGGATTTAACCACTCGGCTAAAGTGTGTACAAATAAGATGGCATGTGTTAAATGTGGTGGCGAACATAAAAAAAAAATTGTTTGAAATGTATCAGCTGCATCAGAGGTTGATCATGACAAAAGGAGTGAGATCTGTCCGGTCCTTAAACGGAAGTTACAATTTGAAAAACAAAAAATTCTATACTAGCCACTAAAGAATGTAAGTGTTTTTTCTTAAATATAGAAGGACTAATTAATAACTTTAATGAAATTGAAAATATAATGAGCACGCGAAAATACGAAATTGTTTGTTTAACAGAAACACATCTAACATCAAAAATTGAAGACAATGAAATTAATATAGGTTTTCAACCAGTCAGATGCGACTCAATTTCAGCACATACAGGAGGTGTTATTGTTTATGTACGCGAACACTGGCGAATTGAACTTTTGGAGAATATTCCATTAGGTGGGGAAAGTTGGTGGTTAGTAACAAGACTTATTTATAGAGAACACGTTTTAATATTGGCCGGCTTATATAGATCCCCAAATGTATCTGAAGCGAATTTTTGTGATAATTTCCATGAATATTTAGATAAACTACCAATAAATGAAAAAAAATTATAGTAGTGGGAAATGTAAATATCGACTGGCTGAAACGTGACGCATATGCATTGAGAATTAAGCAAATCGTAAGGGATAATGCTTTTAAACAAATAGTGAAAGTACCAACTAGAATTACTCCTATTTCGCAAACTATTACCGATTATGTAATTACAAATAATGATAACGTGAAGGCAAATGTTGTCGATAGTCTGAAAATTAGTGATCATGAAAGCATCGAAATCAGCTTACAAATGAACAAAAATTCAAAAAGTGCAAAAAAAAACTAACGGAAACCTTAAAATGTGATAAAAAAAAATTTCTCGTGTGCCTACAACGTGCAATAGAAGTGGCAGACTATAGATACGAGAGTGATGTTAACATCCTGGCGAGAAATGCTACAAAGTGCTTAAAAGAGTCAATAGATACTTTGAAATGTAAGCGATTTGTTGATACCTCTGGGATAAATCAGTGGTTTAACAACGAACTTAAAATAATGCGTAGTAAAAAAATTTATTAACATAGGTTGGCTGTATGATCAAATTCACCAAGTGACTGGGAAAACTATAGACTAGCTAGAAATAACTTTAAATCAGTGCTTGAAAAGGCAAGGAACGATTTTGTTACTCAAAAAATACAAACAGCTAAAGACTAAAAAGCAATGTGGAGAGCCATAAAATCATTAGTGCTAAAAAAACAGAAGAGTGCAATAAAATGTGTTGTTTTTGATAATGTTCCAATAAATGACTGTAAAACTATGGCAAGTAAATAAATAAATAAATAAATAAATAAATAAATAAATAAATAAATAAATAAATAAATAAAATTGCTGCTCTTTTTATCGACCTCAGACGAGCTTTTGAAACAATTGACAGGGGAATCCTACTAGATAAATTGGACAAGTACGGAATTAAAGAAAACGTGTTTAAATGGTGCGAGTCATACTTGCAAGTGCGTACACAAAGAACAAAATTGGATGATGCAATATAGATGCAATAAATGTAGTTCTAGGTGTACCACAAGGATCAGTTTTAGGGGCATTATTGTTTACAATATATGTTAATGAAATGCCAAATGTTGTTAAATTTTCTCGCTTGCAACTGTTTGCTGACGACGGTCTGTTATATGTTTCGTGTAATGAGATAAATGAATGTATTCAGAAAATTAATTGTGATTTAAGTCATTTGGATAAATGGTTTCAAATGAACAAATCAAGTTTAAACGTGAGCAAAACCTTTATGTTTATATGTATGTTTATAAACGGACAATCTGATAATAATATATTAATTAATAATGAAAGAGTTGAAAATGTTAACGAGATGAAGTACCTAGGAATTATAATCGATACGAAGTTAAACTTTAATTGTCATATTGAGTATATATCAAAGAAAAATAAGTAAAAAAATTAGTTTCTTTGGAAGAATACGGAAAAGAATGTCAATAATAAGTGCAATAAATGTATATGTATATAATTCTATAATTAAACCACATTTTGAATATTGTTCCACAATCATACATTTAGCGAATAGCACAATGTTAGATAGACCGCAGAAGTTTCAAAATAGAGCAATGCGAAGTATATTAAAGTGACGTTGGCTAACACCAATTGTAAACACGTTAAGTGTATTGAAGTGGTTAAGTGTAAAACAAAGGACAATTATGAATGTAAAGGGTCCGCCATCTAACGTTTTTTTTTTCAACTAGTGTTTATTTCGTGAATGGTAACACTTAGCTCATGTCTGATTCGACAGATAATTAGTTTCCGGTTAATAATGGAACATAATTTCATTCAAATGGCTGCCTCGGCTGGCCATGCAATAGCCTACACGATCGGTCCAATTTTTAAGCACATTATCGATTGTGTGCAGCTGTATTTCACCAATGGCTTCACGAATATTGTCCTTTAAAGCGTCAATTGTCTCTGGATTGTCGGCGTAACACTTATCTTTTACGGCACCCCATAATAGTCCAACGGTGTCAAATCGCAGCTCCGAGGTGGCCAAACGACATCAGCTCTGCGGCTGATAATGCGATCGCAAAACATCGAGTGTAGCTTCGGCTGTGTGGCACGTAGCGCCGTCCTGTTGAAATCAAATGTTGCCAATATCCTCCTCTTCAATTTTTGTGAACAAAAATTCGTTCAACATGGCCCGATAACGATCGCCATTGACTGTAACGGCCACTCCTTGCTCATTTTCGAAGAAAAAATGGCCCAATTATGCCTCTGGACCAAAATCCGCACCAAACAGTGACTCGTTTTAGGTGTATCGGCTTTTCAATGTATGAGTGCGGTTTTTCTGTGCCCCAAATGCGACAATTTTGCTTGTTTACGTACCCGCCAAGATCAAAATGAGCTTCATCTGAAAAGATGATTTTTTTTTTAGCAAAATCGGCATCTTCTCTAAGTCGATCGCAGGCCCACTTAGCGAAGCGAAAACGCATTGGATGGTCAGTTGGTTTCAACTATATTCGTTCAGCGGAAGGACAAAACTAATTATCTGTCAAATCAGACATGAGCTAAGTGTTACCATTCACGAAATAAGCACTAGTTGAAAAAAAAAACCTTAGATGGCGAACCCTTTACTTATGTTTGTCTTTAAAATGAAAAATGAATGGTTACCTATTTATCTATGTAATAAAATATTATATGATAGTAATGTTAGTAATGTGCGAAATAGAAATAACTTTCGTCTTCCTTGTTTTAGAACTCAAAAAGCACAAAATACAGTATTCTATAACGGTTTTAAAGTATTTAATGAAATACCTGATGAATTAAAGCAAGATAATAAGATTTAAGAAAAATATTATCACATATGTAAAAATGAAGTATGATTAGATAAATGTAAATTATTTAATTTGTTTTTTTCTATTTAATTATTTTGTTGTAATAGAATAGCTAAACGTTGCTAAATAAATAAATTTGAAATTGATCTATGGGGCTCTGTTGTACACACTCGTTGTTTCACTAGCCTGCATTCTTCGTCGAACCAGTTGTGCTGACCGAGAGAATCCGAAAACATCAGAGGAAGCACTTCTCAAGGCTGATGATTTTAGACATTTCATTTTATCTTTTCTTAAAATATTTGATGATAAAATCTTGATATTAGCCACTCCTCCTCTTTTTTTCAGTTCACGTTTCATAAGGGCCCAATATCGTTCAATAGATCTTAGCATTTGCTCAAACCACCGGCACGAGTGCTCCGAAGCGGCAGAGGGAGGCTCGATGGGTCGGAAAGTTTATGGCGTCAGTTTTCTGGGATTGTCATCGCATACTTTGCAACCACGGCTAAAATCAATGACTTACGGTTCCAATTGCTGTCGCATCCACCGTATTCGCCCGATTTGGCTCCCTCGGACTATTATCTCTTCCCAAACCTGAAAAGATGGCTCATCAATAAAAAATTCAGCTCACGCGAGAAAATCATCGACGCCACGGAGGAGTATTTTGCAGTCTTTCCGGAAAATTACTTTGCGGACGGGATCAAGATGGAAAATCGCTGGAATAAGTGTATCAAGCTAAAAGGGGACTATATTGAATAAAATAAAAAAAAATTTTTTTTTTCATTCCCAAAGAGGTTACTTTTCAGCCCACCTAGTATATTTGCTGCAAACTTTTCCGACAAGTTCCTTGCAGTATATTTCGTCATCTTTTAATGGATGAATTATGGCAAACAAGGCTGGTACAATTATCTCGCTATCGTTATTGCTACACTCTCTTGCTTTTCAGACCTCTGCGGAACTTTCTGGGCCGCACATATCTTCAGCCCTGCATCAGACTTGTATTTTTGGATTCTCGATGTCGATGTTCCATGTCTCCCATTGATGTGTTAGAGTCTTTCTTAAACTCCCTTAGGATGTTCCGACGAACTTCTGGTAATTGCGGGGCTCTTGGACGACAAAATCGGCATATTGATTGCTTTACCACTTGATTTCGTGTGAAATCTTTATTTTTCTCGTAATAGGACAACATAACTTTCCCATTACCCAATTCGTTTAGGCTAATTTTTAACAATCACAACATTATCGATCAACCGTGATTTTAAAATAAATGTCACGACTATAAGAACATGTGATCTAAAGATAGCAGTACTCCGATGTTATATTTTAGTATTGGCAGACCGTAAATGTTTCTGGAATTTTTCTCATACAGTCCTTATTTGTCGAATATATTGTACACTGAAAATGCCTTGACTTTTGGACTCTTTCTGAAAACATTGATTGTTTGTTAATACTAATTTCCCCATAAAATGATTACAAATTTCACACAGCCAAACCCATTGTTCTAGGGTGTTGGTTGCTTCGCACCACATTGGTTTTTACATATTCGGTTATTCAAATTAGTTCTGTGATTAGACTATCCAACTTTAAATATTTTGGATCTAAGGAATTGTGAATTATAATATTTCGAAAGTAAAAGAATCTAAGTTTAAACAAATAAAACACAAACATTCTAAAATTAGACAAAAAATTTACATACAATATTTTACAAATACGTATAATTTATATACACCAAAAAGGAAACAATTCACATGTTACAATAACTTAATATTGAAGATAGTATTCAAAATATGAGTCCGTTATTAACAATTCCATTATTATGGAAGTCGCCTTTTTATAAGTTTTTCAAGTTTACGAATTCTTCCTTTATCATTTGATGATGGAGTGTTTGAACTGCTAACCGTATTAGACTGCACGTTAGTACTTAATTCAGAATTTTTTTCAGCACTACTACTAAATCCACTGAAAAGAAAAGCACGTTTATGTGGCGTATTAGCGTCCGGTACGTTAGCGTCTTCGTCGGTTGCTATGGGTAATTGTACTTGTGGACTGCTCCTTGGTTGAACCATATTCTCAGTCGCTAATACGGAAGAGGCTGGCGCCGATCGCTTGAATAAATCAATTAGTTGTAATTGATCCAACCTTTTCACAGATTTCATATCAAGGATTTTTTGATATTCAGCTATAGTAACATCAGGCAATAACTTCAATAATTGTGTAGTAAATGCTGCTGATGGTTGAATTGGAGTCATAACAACTTTAATTATCATTTCGGCACGGCTCATATCTTTTACAACAACTTTAGTAAAACTCGTTGGTGCTTTTCGATTTACGACTGAACCAATTGATGGAAGATCTAGCAATACTGTTTTTAAACTGTGCGTATCTAGAAGCAACTGCTCCAGCCCTAAGATATTATTGAATCCATCTGAGCTCGTTGGTCTGCACTTATATAAAGTATTAACGAATTTCGGAATGAACGAACTAACAAATTTGTGGCAAAATTGCGTAAAATATTTTCGGGATGTTGATAAACTATCTCGAATAATTGGAACAGTTTGTTTGAAGTGCGCAATTATTGTATTAATAAAAGGACTTTGATCGCCAACGTTACTTATGTTCTGCCACTGCACCTAAATAAAAAAAATAATAATATAAAAGTAAACATTTCATTTATTTTATTTTATAAAGTAATTTACTTTGCTCATTACGGTTAATGATGTCTCACATCCGTTTTCCAAATCTTGAACCAGTAATTGAATGCAATTTGATATAATCCTATTAATAAAAAGAAATTGATTAAGTTTTCTTCACAAATTAATAACAAATTGTATGTAAGTCATATATAAACAATCGTTTATAAATTTAAGATCACCGCTATTTCTTTGATTATACCTGTTTTCTACCAACCCATTTATAGTTAGAAAATTATTCATTGTGGTAATAAGCAGTAAGCTAGCCCTAAAAGAATTATAGACTTGTTCTTTTCCTTTTATTACCTGTTGAAATATGTAACGCTTATTTATTTATTTATATTGCAACTAGCATATAATTAAAATTATGAGCTAGCTGGGGATAGCCGAAACAGCTAAGGCCTTCGGCTATGTTGGGATTTAAATTGTATTATATAAATTGGTTTATTGTAGAAATCCTATTAATACTGTGATAACCATTTAAATGTGAGCAGCGACATCTAAATTTACATAACAGAGGATGTCGATAGTCGAAGAGCAGAAGATTTCGATACTTGAATAATAAAGTCTCGACCATTGATGCCTTTTTTTATTTATTTTTTTTTTTAAAGAACTTAACATTCAAGTGGGTATTAATACACTTAAAATGCCTGAGCACGTGTTAAGTTTTTAGGAAAATGGGACAGAGAGGGAAAGAAAGATTTTTGGGCTAAGTGGTTATTTCGCTCCATGGGTGGCATCCAACATTTAATGGGGAGACTAAATTATTAGTGTAATTGGACTTGTTGTTGTATTAGAGGCAACCATTCGTCTTACGTGAATTAAGTTGCCTGAAAAAAAGAATGTCTTTCGGACAAGGCTGGGATTCGAACACCGAACCTTCCGATTTGGAAGCCAACACATTACCACTTGAGCCACAGCCACCCACCATTGATGCCTGGAGAGTGGAATCGAATTTTCTGGCAAAATGGAAATTGTATGGGACGCTGGATGGCGAGGATTGTTCTCAAACTATGTCATTCGAGTATAAATACCAGTATACCCAAGGTATGCAAGTCAGTTCATCAGTTGAATTTGAAGTGTTAATTAGGAGAAGTGATTAAGTGGTTTAAGTAAAAGATAAGAAAAATATAAGTGGTTGAGAAATTGAATTGTATTCAGAGAAACAATTAAATAGTGAATTGTAAAAAGTGATTTGTATTGAAAAGAATAAGTTCTATCATTTGTACCCACACAGTTGAACAAGAGAAGCCTCAGCGCCAGTAAAGGAAAAAGTGACTTGGTGCTCCGACTTCAGGAGGCCTTGAACAACGAGGGACATGATCCCGATACACGCTCCTTTGACAGCAAAGTTGAGCAACTGGCAAAAGAACTCGACACAGTGTGAAAACAGAAACTCCGAGAATGTTCTTTAAGCGTTTCAAGGAGAAAAGAGTTGAAGGCTCCCTCATTCGCTGGCCAGACCTCATGGTCTACTTATAAGAAGCAGTTTGAAATGGTTGTGTGTGCAAACGACTGGGACAATGAGGAAAAATGCTTTGCCCTAACAATGCCCTTGCACGGTCCTTGTTGCAAACAATAGACATCGAAAACCATAAAGATTATGTGACTTTAGTACAGACTACCGAGAAACGGTTTGGGGATAGCCACATGCAGGAGGTTTACAAGGTCCAATTGCAAAGCCGAACGCAGCAACGGGGAGAAACACTGCAGCAGCTCCAAGCAGACGTGAGTAGACTAGCACATTTGTCATACCCCACCGCAGGCTAGGAAATTATCGACGAAATGGGAAAAAATGCATTTATCAGGGGAATTGCAGATTCAAAGCCACAGTCAGCAGTAAGGATGGCCGGAAAAAGAACCCTTGCTGAAGCACTTGCCTTCGCTCTGGCGATGGAAGTAGCCAATCAGGCTTCCAGGGGAACACATTTCGTCAAGGAAGTAGCATCTATTGAATGCTCCTGCTCAAGAATTAGTGCCGAGGAACGAGATACTAGACGGGATAGATGAACAATGCGCTGCTGGAATTGCAATAAAATAGGGTATCATCAAAGGCAGTGTAAAGAACCGGTGGAACGAAAAGTCTGTCCTCACTGTGGTGACAAGCAAATATAGGAAGAAACCGGAAGAAACAGCTATCAAGAAGCCGGTCAACCTTCCCGAAGCCATCAATCGGGAAATGCTTAAACACCAACTTCGCGGGGCAAAAGTCGGTAGCAGGAGTCGGCGGCCCCAGGACCACCATCCAAGTCTCGCTGGCAAAACGATGCAATGAAAGCCTTCTAGTAGAAGTAGTCATTGGAAAAGAAAAATGGATGGCAACAATAGACACCGGTGCCACGGCCTCAATCATAAGGAGGGATCTGGTACAGAAATCCTGGTTGCATAACACTAGCAGTTGCAGCTTGAGAACAGCTACGGGAGAAACGGCTAAGGTATATGGTGAAGTCCGTATAAAAATTCACCTGGCCGGGATTGGCTTCTCTCAGGTTTTTCTGGTGGCTGACATATACGACGAGTGTATCATTGATACAGATTTCATGAAAGAACATGGACTAGCAGTGGAGACTTTGGGGCACAAACCCCGATATACGGAAACATGGAGATACCAATGATATACGGAAACGCCAATACTTCCGTCTTAAACGTCGTCATCTGCAAAAATAAGATTCTAGAGTCTTCGTCGGAAGCAATTGTTTGGGCAAAGTGGAAGGTGGTCCTGGGAGCCATCGATTCTATTTAATGGAGCCAAAAAATTGGAGAGACTGGGAAAGACCTTAGTGGTCTGTAAGGATTCTAAACCCAAAGACATTCAGTGTAAAGGTTAAAAAGGGGGAGATAGTGGGAAAATGTGTACCTGTTGAGGCTATATCTACCACAACGGAAACAAATGGTGCAACACCGGTAGCAAGAGTTCAGAGCATAAAAATCAAGAACAAAATTCCCAGCCTCTGTAATCTGGACGAAGATCTGCGAATCCTGGCAGAAAAACTAAAACAAAACTAAAAAAGAAAAACTAAACGGTGAGTACGCTGATATATTTGCTACACAAGACGGAGAATATAGACGTACGCATATTGTTCAACACCATATTGACACCGGAGAAGCTCGACCAATCCGTCAACCTGCAAGGCGTCTTCCATTGTCAAAGCAAACAGAAGTCGCCCAAAATGGTGTCGAAATGAAAACTGAGGGACTGATTGAAGAATCGCAAAGTCCGTGGGCATCTCCAGAGGTCCTCATGAAGAACAAAGATGGCGGCACGAGGTTTTGTGTAGACTACCGACGTCTCAACGATGTCACTAAAAAGGACATGTTAACGGCTTCGCCACATTTAAAGCATCGGTTCCCACTAGATCACCGAAAACAAACAGTTGGGCGCGGTAAATACCTAGATGGGGGACCACATGGGAACTTGGTACGCCGCGTGCTGTTGACAAACGCCACAGGGGCGTAATATCCCGGACTTTACAAATTCATTTGTATCGACCCCTTGAAAAATAAATAAATAAATAAAAAGGACATGCACACTATGCACTTCCGAGAATCGATGACACTTTGGACATGCTTTCTGGAGCTAAATGGTTTTCAACTCTTGACTTGAAGAGCGGTTACTGGCAGGTAGAGATAAATCGTACGGATCGTGAGAAAACTGCCTTCACTACAGGAAGCGGTCTTTGGCAGTTTGCAGTGATGCCGTTTGGACTGTGCAACGCTCCGGCCGCCTTCGAGCGACTAATGGAACGAACATTGCAAGGACTCACCTGGAAAACCTGCCTAGTATATTTGGACGACGTTATCGTCATAGGTAAGACGTACGAGGAGTACCGCGAAAATCTAAAAGAAGTGTTTGAGAGGCTACGAAGTGCTCATTTAAAGCTCAACCCGGAAAAGTGTGCCTTGTTTCGTCCGGAAGTAAAATATCTGGGTCACATTATATCAGCGGAAGGTGTAAGAACGGATCCTGACAAAATCGAAGCCGTGAAAAGTTGGCCTTCTCCAAAAGATAAACACCAACTGAGAAGCTTCTTGGGACTCGCCACGTATTACAGAAGGTTTGTAAAGGATTTTGCTGGCATTGCAATGAGCCTGCATCAACTTACAGAAAAAGGCCGACAGCTCAGGTGGTCTGGAGAATGCGAAAAATCATTTCAAGAACTGAAGCGACAGCTGTGCAAAGCCCCCATCTTGGGTTACCCCACGCCCGGAAAAATGTTCATCGTGGACGCAGACGCTAGCAATGTTGGGGTCGGAGCTGTGATCTCCCAAGTTCATGACGGTCAAGAGAAAGTGGTCGCATATTACAGCAAAGTACTCTCCAGACCTGAACGGAACTACTGTGTAACCCGGCGCGAGCTTCTGGCTTTAATTCTGGCTACGAAGCATTTCCATAAGTACCTCTACGGACAAAAGTTCATTCTCCGGACAGACCACGCAGCTCTGAAATGGCTACTCCAATTTAAGAACCCTGAAGGCCAAGTTGCAAGATGGATCGAGCAGTTGCAGGGCTACGACTTTGAAGTGCAACACCGCAAGGGAACACTCCACTCAAATGCTGATGCTCTCTCTCGTCGACCGTGCGGAGTAAAATGCGAACACTGCAATCGTAAAGAAGCAAAAGAACAGGCAACTATCCAAATGATCAGGACTGAGCCAATAGAGGGTTGGAGTATAGACGAAATCCGTTCCTCCCAACAGGCAGACAATGACATCGAACCAATATTGGCCAAGCTGGCAGCAGATATCAGATCGGAGCCAAACTCTGAAGGCATACTGGGCACAGTGGGACTCGCTTTTTGTGCAAGATGGATTGCTGAAGAGAAAATGGGAAAGTGCAGATGGGACAACATCTCGTATGCAGCTAATTGTGCCACGGTCCAGAGTCAACCAAGTGCTCCATGAAATACATGACGGAATCTCAGGAGGCCATTTGGGAATAAACAAGACGTTGGAAAAGGTAAGGGAACGTTTCTATTGGCTAAGCGCTAAACAAGATGTCGAGAATTGGTGCAAAAAGTGCATAAGATGTGCGGCTACCAAGGGTCCAAAAGTAAAGCCACATGGACAAATGCAACAATACAATGTCGGAGCACCTTTCGAACGAATAGCCATCGACATCGCTGGGCCGTTTCCCGAAACCTTTAATGGAAACCGATATACTCTCGTAGTCATGGATTACTTCAGTAAGTGGCCGGAAGTGTTTGCCATCCCAAATCAAGAGGCTAAGACCGTAGCCGAACAGATAGTCAACAACTGGGTGAGCAGATTTGGGGTCCCAATGGAGCTGCACTCTGATCAAGGGCGAAACTTTGAATCAAAAGTCTTCCAGGAAATATGCCAATATTTGGGAATAAGAAAGACAAGGACAACGCCACTACACCCTCAATCTGATGGAATGGTCGAGCGATTCAATCGGACCTTGAATGAGCATCTATCTAAGGTTGTTAGCAACTGCCAGCGGGATTGGGATCGACACATACCCCTCTTCTTAATGGCCTACCGAAACGCGGTCCATAGCTCAACAGGGCACACACCATCCGAGATCTTATTTGGTCAAACGTATGGGTTGCCAAGTGAAGCAAAATTCGGATCCCCACCGACGGAGCCCAAAGAGGTGAACGAGTACGTGAATGACTTACGCAGCAGGATTCGTAAATTGCATGAAGACACCAGAAAAAAGATGAAGCTAGCAAGCAGCCGCATGAAAACTAGGTACGATATCAAGGCGAAATCTTCCGGTTTCAACGAAGGAGATCTGGTTTGGCTGTATAATCCTCAGCGTAAGAAAGGCAAATCACCAAAATTGCAACAGGACTGGGAAGGTCCATACAAGGTGATAACCCGCATTAATGACGTTGTCTACCGGATCCAGCGTGGGAATCGAGGAAAATTGAAAGTGGTCCATTTGGATAGAATGTGTCATTTCAACGGGATGCTGAATGACGAAGTTGTTCGGGACGAACAACTGTAGGGAGGGAGCAATGTGATAACCACTTAAATGTGAGCAGCGACATCTAGCAGAAAATGTCGAAGACCAGAAGATTTCGATATTGGAATAACAAAGTCTCGACTGGAGAGTGGAATCGAATTTTCTAGCAAATTGGAAATTGTATGGGACGCTGGATGGCGAGGATTGTTCTCGAAGTATATCATTCGAGTATAAATACCAGCATCCCAAAGGTATGCAAGTCAGTTCTAAAATGTAATTTGAAGTGTTAATTAGGAGAAGTGATAAAGTGGTTTAAGTAAAAGATAAGAAAAGTATAAGTGGTTGAGAAATTGGATTGTACTGAGAGAAAGAATTAAATAGTGAATTGTAACTGTACTGAATAAAGGGATTTGTATTGAAAAGAATAAGTTCTATTATTTGTACCCACACAAACATTTTACAATATGTTTCCCGAACTTCCGAAAAACATCAATCAAAAAAACCCAAGATTTATTATTATCGCCCCACTAAACGAGAAGCAACCTCTTTCTTCTGTGAGCATTTTTGCACTGAGAAAAGCTATTGATGCTATAAGCACCGAATATATGCAGATCTCCCAACTTATAGATGGTAAGATCTTAATCCTCACGAAAAATCAAACGGTTGCGGACAGATTCATTTCCACAAAAAACCTTTCTAACCTCTGCCCCGTCACGATCACTCTACACACTCAACTTAATTCATCTAAAGGCATAGTTTACGCTCCCTGTCTAATTAGTGTCCCTGAGGAAGAAATTATACCAGAAATGAAAAATCAAAAAGTAACAGAAATCTACAAATTTACGAAGCAAGTAGATAACAAGCGGATTCCAACAAGTTTGATGCTGTTTACTTTTGACACATTTCAAGTGCCAAATTCCGTCGAAATCGGATGGTATAATGCCAAAGTCACTGAGTATATTCCCAATCCCATGCGGTGCCGGAACTGCCAGCTACTTGGTCACACCACTAAACGGTGCAACGGTACCATCATGTTTCATAATTGCAATCTTCCACCACACATAAACTCTGAATGTTCCCGAACTTTGTGTGCAAACTCCTTGGGCCCCCATGCCGCCTCATCTAAAGACTGTCCAAAACTCATTCAAATAAAAGAAATCCTTAAAATAAAAAACCAGAAAAAGTGCAGTATGACTGATGCCAAACGCATATATAAAAACCAGTTCCCCTCCCCGGTGAATACAACTCATGAATCATTTACCTACGTATCAAAACAAAATATCCCCACTTCTACCCCTTCCCCAACAAATAGCATAGTACTCTCCATACACGAAAAAAGGAACATATCAGTACACAAACCCGAACTACCAATTATAACAGACAAACATATAGCCGCAAAAACACATTCCATCTTGAACGAAAATAACAAAAAGAATTCATCTTCCTCCTACAACCTCCCACCATTATCACTACCATCGAAACCTGAAGTAACCATACAATCGAATGCTGTAAAAAAAAAAATACTACAACAAACAAATAGAATCACACTTACTCCCAACAAATACACTAACAAAACTAAAACCTTATCAGACATATCACCACTAAAAAACTCAAATCGCACTAAAACAGATAAGCTCAATTTTCATTCTCAATCAAATTTGCTTACTCCTCAATTGAATTCAAACCTCATAAGCTCTTCTCCTATTTCCAAAACCACTCAATCTCTTATCGAAAAGAATCAATATTATATTCCGACTCCAATGAACGATGATGACAGCTCATAATTCTCATAAAGTAAACTTCTTAAAATTACCAAACTTAAATGTTACGCCACATAGTTCTTCATTATCACATTCCAGAAAAAAACAGAATTCCTCCACCCTTTCATTGGCTTCGACTAATGAAAGTTTGTGGAACATTAGCTTTAAAAACGTGACTCTCGTAACCTTGCAATGGAACATGAAAGGATTTGTAAATAACTACGACGAGTTAAAGATTTTAATTACTGAACAAAATCCATCTATTTATCTCTCCAAGAGACTCACTGTGCCTATAAAACTAAACCTTTAATTCCAAAATCATTCAAGAGCTACTTTTCCAATTTCCCATGCAACAAAACGTCCAAACAAGGTGTCGGTATTATGGTAAAAAGAAATATTCCCCAGTTTACGCCAGTTCCTATAAGCTCCAATCTCTTAGTATTAGCATTGAAAATTAAAACTAAATTGGAATTTACATATATAAATTTGTATCTCTTACCAGGACAAGTCATAAAGAGACGTGATCTGGAAAATATATTAATGCAGGTTCATGCTCTCATAATAACTAGGGGAGATATTAATGCCTGGAGTGTTCTTTTTTAACAAATTCTAACTTTCTTTTACTGAATGATGGCTCTCCTACTCACTTCTCTACACACAAAACCCTTACCCACATTGACATCACTTGTTGCTGTCCTGAGCTATACCCAAAAATGCAATGGAGAATTTTGAATGATCTGCACAATAGGAACGAAAGCAGACTCCACGAGTCCAATGTCAAAATATAAAACAGACCAAGCAAACTGGGATGAATATAAAAAACTTACCACTGAATTCACATATACTTTTAGCACAATTACAAACATTAACATTAGAGTCTTAATGACATCACTTCATCTATTAATCCCCGCACCTCTGTAACCATATCTCGAACAGAATCAAGCGCTTCAGTGGCTCAGCTATTTCTCAGACTATTAGATGTATCGACACCAACTCGGGACCTCTTTTCACCTCGTCAGAAATAAGTAATCATTTCGCAACCACTTGGTCGAATTACTCCAATGACACTAATTTCCATAGCAACTTTAGACAAGAAAAAAATAGTCTACACAACATAAACCTTCACCCTACTAATTCTACCAGTATTCACCTCGAGCAACCCATTTCTCTCTCTGAATTAGAATCTTGTCTAAGTAAACTGAAAGGTAAGACACCCGGTAGAGATAGACTTTCGTATCCTATGTTCAAAAATCTATCAACCAAAGCGAAGATCGTTCTTATTAGTCTATATAACACAATTTTTGATACAAGTCTCATACCGCAATATTGGAAGGTTGCTACAGTCATACCCATTCCCAAACCCAATAAGGAGATACACAAAGTAAACGGATATAGACCCATCTCACTGTTACCATGCATATCCAAGATTTTAGAAAAGATTGTAGCAAAGCGTCTTCTCTGGTATACCGAATCCAAAAAACTAATTTCTCCATCTCAAATAGCTTTTAAGCCCAAAAGAGGATGCCAAGATGCTTTGCTCCATATCGATAGTTATATATCAAACGCTATCTCAACCAAAAATCATTAAAAAATTTTGCCCTAGCTTAAAATTAAGTATAAATGAAGTTGAAATACAATCTGTTAGCAAATTGAGTATTTTAGGATTAATTTTTAACAGTAAATTTAAATGGACAGATCATTGTATAGAACTTAAAAAAACACTCGCTGCTAGGCTTAATCTTATTAAATACCTTTCTTCAAAAAAATGTAAAGTTCACACAAATACACTAAGTTACATAACAAAAATGTTAATTCTAAATAAAATAGACTATGGCCTCGGCATTTACGGAAACTGTCCAAAATCAACACTCAACATAATAAAACCTACATACCATCAAGCTGCAAGGCGATCAATATATGCATTTCAAACTACGCCAATAAAAAATATACTAGCTGAATCTGGCCTGCCCACTCTTACCGAAAGATATGAAGAAATAATTTCAAAGCTTGCAAAAAAACTCTTGTTTCCCTCAAGATCGGTAATAAACAAAGATGTAACCTCTGCCCTTCGATCCAGACGCCAAAAAAGAATTCCATCAGCAATTTCATACATATGGAGTCACATAATATCATTCAACCTGCCCACTAAAATCAGCTACTTTCAAGCTCCATCGTACCCTCCTTGGTTGTGTAGACTGGAATCTTTTGAGCTGTCAATGACAAATTTCTCAAAAGATATAACCCCAAAAAACGTATACCAATAAATTTTCAACACCATAGAAAATGACCTCAAGACCAAGAACTGGAAGTTCATCTTCTCTGACGGGTCTAAAACGGAAAACCACACAGCTTTTGCGGTTACAACCCAAAATGGTAAGCTCATTAAAGTTGGCCTCCTGCCGGAACATGCTTCAATTTTCACCGCTGAAGCTCTAGTAGTCTACGAAGCCTTAAAATACGCCGCTTCCAACAAAGGCCACTTTGTCATTTGCACAGATAGTCTCTCGGTCATCCATGCTATCACGAACCTTAACAACTGTTCTCCAGCAATTATGATTCTCAGAGACATTATTATAAAAGCTCCACAAAAGATAAAAATTATGTGGGTCTCTGCTCACCAAGGCATAATGGGTAACGAATACGCGGATACGCTAACTCTGCCGGAAAATCACCCATACTTTTATTCAACACATTCAGCGAGTCAGATCTTTTAAGACTCATTAATGCAGAAATAAGGTCCGTCCAGAAGCAAAGGTGGTCAACATACGTTCATCACTATTCAAAAATAAACAACAATAAAACGCACCCAATATACCCAGGGGGCACGCCAAAAGAAACCATTTCCAACTTTGTTCGTCTTCGCCTAGGCCACACGTCCTTAACTCATCAGCATCTACAAAACAAGGAAAGTCCCACGAGCTGCCCTGCATGCCAGGTATCTATTTGGATATCTATCACCTCCTAGACCACATATGCCAGCATTTACCTAACAAAAACCAAAACATTTACGAAGTGCTTAAGAATATCAATGCACAAAACCTAGAAACTATTCAAAAAATAATTCTAAAACTGAACTATAAATTATAATTTTTAATGATTTCCTATTTTTATCAGCGAGCCGATAGCCTATGCAGCTTGTGCTCTCTAAAACTGCTCATATTAACTTAGTAATTTAAGATTATTTTTATTAGTTTGTATAATAATAATAATAATATATACAATACTTATGGTTATACTTACCTATGAAAAATATCTTTTTCCTCTGACATATCAATTTTATTTTCATAGACTGAAGCTACTTTAGTCTTCAGTTTATTTTCTAACTGTTGCACAGTTTCCAAACAATATTCAGCCGTTGTTAGAACGCAACATATTTGTACTAAATCCGCTTTAGTAAATCTTTGAGATTCGCCTTCCTTGAGTAAATTGTAAAAGACTTGACCAGCTGCTGTCGATAGATTTTGGAGATCTTTTGTAAGTAATGACATGGAATTACCTGGAATAAACTTTATTTTTTATTAAACAATTTTATAGACAGGAAAACGTAATACCTATGGAATTATGAATGCTTTGCATTTTCGGTGTATTATACTCTAAAACTTTGTTTGCATATTCCCTTAAATATTTCTTAAAGATCATTGCTAAATCGTACATGGGTTTTTCATTGCTTAACTGTGTGCACTGAACCATGCACTTTTTGTAAAACACAAAGAGATCACCCGAACTGAAATAGAATAATCCGAATTCTGTAAGTTAAACTGACCCTAAATTATATACAAACCTTGAAAAAACTGTTGTCTTAGCTTCAGCAGCACGCATTGGTTCCTTTGACATTTCTTGAAAACGATCCATTAAGTCAGTTAAATTCCTGTCGATACTGTTGATATAAATACCGAGGTGTGGTTTAAAGCAAACACCTATTAAATCCTGAAAGGGATCTGTTTGACAATCAGTTGCTTTCACTACGGTGTACGCATCAAACTTTAGTTTCAAGGCGTTTTCGTTGGTCAATGTAACGCCAGTAAATCTCTTTGATAGGAGTTGTTCAAATGATTGTGTCTTGTTTATTGCAAACAACAGCAGGCGTACATCGATTTCATTTACGCGCCTTGTCATAATAGCCGAAAGGTCATCTCGGGTTATAATACAAAATTGAACAGTCATTCGTTCGGATACTTCCCAATCTAATGGAAATATTGAACCAAGTTTCTGTTCAAAATCTAGCAAATGGCGTTTTAACCAGGCATAACGCTTGTCGATTTTATCTAACCATGCAATATCTTGGTTTTCATGAAATAGGTGAGTGTACTCCTCTAATTGGTGTTGAATAAACCCCTTAAGAAGTTCTTTCCTGACTTTCGGATCTAAAACTGAGACTACTTTACATGCATCAGCTAACTGAAAAAGTGGAAGACCATGATGTCCACTAGAAAAAGATTGTAGTGTGGTAGAAAAAGCTTCTTTAAAGTCTTCAGATATTTGTTTATCAAGGGCAATTTGTATTTGACCAACGCTTTGGGATAAATTCTGAAATAGTTAAAAAAATATATATATATAGGTATGTATATACAAAATGTTATACGTTCATTCTTAGTGTCTATTTTAAGTAATTATTGAAAAGAGCGAGTTTTAGCAGTTTATGAGATTCCTTGACTTGACCGCTCCGAGATACAGAGGTTCTAAGCACAGCCCTACACTGTCCTGTTTTGAGTGCTATTGAAAATACCATCTTTCTAATGGGTATAGCTGAACTCACAATTACGAGTACTTTAATTATTTGAAAGTACATAAATGTTGCCCTAAAATTAATGCGTCAAAAGTTATTGAAGAAAAGAGGACCACCGCGGGTAGGTAACGCCCATTTTTTTTAGACAAAAATAAATTACAGATCTTTTTTCTGAAAAAAAAATTAAGTAGATGGCTTATGAAATAATATAAGCCATGTTTTATTGTTAAGTGGGTACGCAACTCAATAAAATATCCCTTGGTAAACAACAACAAAAAAACGAAAAGTTTCGATATTAGGCCAGTAAATAAGTGAGCATAAAAGTGAACATAGAACTTAGGTATTCTGAAATCCAGGGAGCGCTGACAGAGCTGTAAAAAGTTTTATTTCATGAAGGTTTTCTGACTTTGTTTATGTAAGGATGTGTTCGTTGACTATGTATTTTATATAATTTGTGTAAAGATGAATTTGTGTTGCAAAAAGAAAAGAAAAGAAAAAGATTTGCGTGAAGTCGTGGAGAAAAGTAAAAGATGAACATGGTTCATTTTCTTTTATTACAAGAGAGCTGCAAATTGGTGACGTATATTTGTATATTTGTAACACACTCAAAACGTCGAGAAACAGAGCGACGATAATTCATGTGTCCATGTACAGACTATTTTCCTATATCCCATTCCTTTGCACAGTTGATTCGTTGTGAAGCACACAAAGCTAACAACAACACCAAATACGCACACAGAGTATAATCACTGAACGGTAGAAGGAAAGCAAAAAATGGGACACTTATTTGACGGACACATTTTTCAGAAAGACAAGCGGTTAGACATAGTCCGCTTTCATACGTCGTAAGTTTCGAAAGATTCAAATGAGTGCAAAAGAGAGAAATAATGAAACAAAAAATACCCAATTAACCAAATTCCCACTGCATGTGGGTAGCAATTTCATTGCAAGTTTTTGACATTTCTTTTTCTTTCTTTTTCGCATTTGCTTCATTACCTCTTTCGCTGTGTTACGAGCACAACATTTCAGTATGGCGGATGAACTGAAATGGACCAAAGAATTAACAAGGGGGCTCATTTTCAATTATGAAAGACTGAGCGGCAAAGATGAAATGAAAGAGAACACTCAAATAACATGCAAACCCAAAGAAGGGGAAAGTCTTCATGTAGAGTTGCGCGCATCACTGAAAGACAGTTCAAAAGAAAATAACCAGAACATGCGCATTACACACTTGCGACGTATGAAAGCGGACATATCCATGTCAAAACACCATTATGAGATCTGTAATTACACCAGAGCGAAAGCTGGCAGCAACTTTGAGATTCCTCGCAACTTTGAGATTCCTGATTTCGACATACCTTTCGGACATATCCCTAAGCATATTCAAATGTCAACAAGTGGTTTTTTAGATTGATCAAAAGGAAATATGGAAAAAAGGTAAACAAAAATATTTAACCGAATTTGATTTACATATTTTAATTGAAATAAATATTTATAACTTATAGAATTGCACGCTGGACCTTTGAACAGACTAAGGCTCTCCTCCACTTCTATTCATGTCGGAAGAGGGAATGCAGTTTGCCACGGAAGAGGCGAGTTGCATTTCAAAATGTAACTGAAGATTTGATCTCGGCCGGCTTTGTAAGTATTTTTAAATTACTTTTTCAAGGCAAACATTAAAAAATTTTCAATATACGAGTATTTCAGGTCACAGAAATCACAGCACACCAGTGTGAAATAAAAATGCAATCGCTATTGAGGGCGTATAAATATGCCAAAGACAATGGTAAGGCAACTGGTGCATCTCCATGTACACCCCCATTTTATAATGAAATGGAGAAAATTTTCGGGGTTAAACCCATTCATACCACAAGTGAATCCTTAAACCTGGGAACCGAGTTTTTAGTGAGTTTAAGAAATGTTTTTTTTTAGAAAAAATAAGTTTTAAAGTAGTATAATATAAAGTATAAATATGCCAAAGACTGTAAGGCAACTGGTGCATCTCCATGTACACCCCCATTTTATAATGAAATGGAGAAAATTTTCGGGGTTAAACCCATTCATACCACAAGTGAATCCTTAAACCTGGGAACCGAGTTTTTAGTGAGTTTAAGAAATGTTTTTTTTTAGAAAAAATAAGTTTTAAAGTAGTTTTTATTTTCTCAGGATTCAGATACATCAATTTCCTTACCGACGTCTCCGGAAACGCCGTCAACATCGACTGCATTTTTATTTTACACTGAAGCAGTTCCCACATCAGAAGCTTTTGGTATTAATGATGTGCATCATCCAGCTTCAGTTCCAATAGCCTCTGATGTAATTTCTGCTTCAGCGTCACGAAAGCCGTGCACGCTTTCAAAATCGGGATACTATAGTGCAAAGTTGAAAGCGGCTGACGAGCGATTCCAGCAGCGGCAGCAGTTAAAAATTCAGAAGATGAAGAAGAGATTTAAAATAAAACAAGAACTGAGGGAAAAATGTTAAACAATTAAATAAAACTAAACTAATTTGAAGTTGTTTGTTTTTTTATTAAATGCAGCTAAATTACATGCAGCTAAATAAGAAGCGAACAAAGCGGCACTGCAACGAAGGAGAGAGAGGCGCTCGTGAGCTCTACGATCAGAAGAGACGGGAAGAACATCGGCTTCTCGAGAAGAAAAAAGAGCACGAAAAGCGCGTGATCTAGAATATTGAGATGTTGTACTCCTGGAATAACTTACGGAAATTTCACAACAGATAAAAAGAACGTGCCAAGGCAAGAAGGGAATCTTGTAGAGTAGGGTCACAGTGGTGCGAGAATATGAAAAAACTTCTTCTGCAGACTATATGACGGCGAAGAAGCCCAACATTCCGACGTCAGGCAGAAGAAACCATTCAACCTAGACGATGATAGCAGAACACTTCAGCGGAAGATTCAACTATTCTAAGAGAGCCCATTAAAGGATTGGCAAGAGTCGGATGTGTGGAGTGTAGCGAAGTTTAAATTAACAAAACATCGTCATTTCATTTCCAATTCGCTTGGATTTTTTTTTTAACACTCAAGGTGTGAATACTTTTAAAATGCCGGAGAACGTGTTAAGTTTTTCAGAAAATTGCATACAGAGACAGAGATATGTTTGGGCTCAGTGGTTATTTCGCTCCATGGGTGACATCCAACATTTAATGGGGAGATTGCATTATTAGTGTATTTATTTATTTTTCGCTTAATACAAGCAGTTCCAAAATAAATTAGAATTAGCTTCAACAATATGTACTTAAAAATTAAGAGGGGAAGGGGGGAAAAAAGGAGTTTCTAAGCGTGTTTTTGCTACAATCAAAATCGAAAAGTTGATGACTGTCATTCGAGACATAGGGTCATTACGTCAATAATTCGTGCGATTAAATTTCGGGTGGAAGATGGGCACTGAGCTCAGAGTACGCGGATTTGTGCTAAGGGAGATTTTTTGTAGAGCACAGGACAATCAATATTACCTGCTAAAAGCTGTTGTACAAATAGGACATCAGCAACTATTCTTCGTTTTTCAAGAGATTGCATATTCAGCAAGTTCAAACGGTGCTCGTAAGGAGGTAGGTTGTATTCATCAGGCCAAGGGAGTCCGCGTAGGGCGAAACGGATAAACCTCCGTTGGACACCCTAAATTCGATACTAATGTGTATCGTGATAGGGAGACCAAACCTGGCTGGCATATCCAAGAATTTGTCTTACAAATGCGCAGGATAAGGTTTTCGTGACGTATGGATTTGAGAATTCCTTGGACCAGCGTTTCACATAACCGAATGCAGAATTTGCTCTGTTGATAATACTATCAAAATGACTGCGAAAATTAAGTTCACTTCACGCAGAAAAGTAATAGAGGGAACAAGTTCGTTGCTGATTATATACGTTCTGAAGCCTTCCGGGGGACGCTTCCGAGAATAAGTGATAGCTTGGCATTTTCCGACATTCAGCTCTAGAAAGTTTTTGCTACACCAAATAGAAAAGTTTTCAAGTCATTTTGAAATACATGGGAGTCAGTGGGTGCAGAGACGTGCATGAAAATTTTCATGTCGTCCGCATAAAATGATAGACGAGAATAATTGATAATGCGATCAACGTCATTAATTGACAGAATGAAAATCAGGCCTGTGGGACCCCAGATAGGGCATTAAAGGGATTCAATTTCGATTCAATTTATTACAATAAACAATTTGTACATTAAGACATTGTCTCTTAAAGTACTAAGTAATAATATTTAGTAACAAAATGTTAAGTTTAAACAGAGAGAAGAGAAAAAATATAACAAACAAATTAAAAAATGATAAGTTTTAATAGTAATTATAATTATAATGATAATAATAAGATAAAATACTAAAAAGGAAAAAGAAAGACAAAAAAAAAGGAGAGGAAATAAAATAGTTGAGAAATTGGAGAAAGACTGAGGTAGAGTTGATAGTAAAGAGATACGACGTTAAGAAGAAAAGTACACATACAGTTTTGAAGCTAGCAGTATTTGACAAGCACTTTATATGAGACGGTAATATATTCCATAGTCTAATAGCATAAATGAAAAATAAACGCGATGAATTGGGGTATTTGCAACGCTGAGTGCTAATGTTGAAAGTTCTTCTGGAAAGGCAAAATTCCAGTTTGGAGTAAAGGTAAGGGGGTTGCTTTATGTTTATAATTTGATGTAGAAATATGCAATTTCTGAAATCAAGGTACAGCCAAGAAACCAGCATGAGAATTCCGAGATTCTATCGTATCGTTTTGCATAAACATACCGAACAGCATCATTGTAAGCAACCTGGAGCTTGCGAAAAGATAGTGAGTCAAGGTCACTGTAGACAGCTGCGACATATGAAATAATGGGTATTATGAGAGTGAGCACTAATCTTCGGCGAGTATTCCAGGGCGTATAGTTGGCAGAAATCCAAAGTTTACGCAATCATCCGTACATGCGGCTAACAACGATGTTAACGTGGTTATAGCCAGAAAGCTTTCGGTTTATGGTGAAACCAAGAATTGTAGCCACCTCAACTAACCTAATCTTACTACCGTCAGTCGCTCATTGATCTCCGTTCAATATAGACGTGTTTCGGCTTGTGTTTGACATAGTGATTCCAACAAAAGAGACATTTGACGAACTTTATATAGGGCTCCGATTAGCCCAGTGGTAGTGCGTCCGGTTAAGAAGTAAGAGGTCGTGGGTTCGACTCCAGGTCGATTAGATCTGTTTTTTTTTATTTTTTATTTTTTTTAAATAAATAAAATAAAGTGTAAGAAACAACACGTGATGAATTCTGGAGAGCGGACCGCTATGCCAATAGCGGGACCAGCTGACAAATCAGGCGATGCATTGGCGGGTACATCAAGCCAAACAGCAATAGTTGGCGAACCAATGATGAAGAGAAGGAGGAAGCTAAGGCCGACTCTTAACTTAGTAAAGCGTCCCTCCCTTTCAACTTCCACTGAAAAGCTGCCAGCTGGGGTGGGGGAAGGGGCGTACTCAACGGCATCAACAGCAGCAGCTATGAAACGTCCGGATCTAGATGGTGACGACTACCCATACGTCTCAGACGATGGTGAAGGTCGCTACATGGGAGCAGAAAATAGCTTCGCATCCCTAGCTGCCTCTGAGTCAGATGACGAAGAGAACGAGGTCGAAGCTATTAAAAACAGCATCAAACAGCTACAGAAAAAAATGCTTGCTTTAAGAGCAAAGCAAGCGGCAAGGAGGGAGATGGAGAAACAGCAACAACTCCTGAACCCTCAGCAACAACAACAAATGCAAAAACAGTCACAGGAACTAACAAAAAAAGACACACAGCCACAGCAAAAGCATAAACAGCAACAACAACAGCTACAAAAATCGCAGAAGCATAAGCAGCAACTACCGCAGAACCAGCAGCAGCAACAGCAGCAACAAAATCATCATCAGCAGCAAAAGCAACAGCAGAAAACAACTAAGATACGAGTACTTCCAATCAACACATTTAAGATGGAGTTGAAAGATACTATAGAATTATGTAAGTTGGCTATAGGCAATAATTTTTTTATTAAAAGACTTAATGTAGATAGGCACGCGATTCACTGTGGAGCGCTATCACAAAATTAAAAGTTTATTGAAAGATTCGACGACGGAGTTCTTCTCCTACACCCCGAAGGGGAAGAAGCTGCAAACAATGCTGCTGAGGGGGTTAGAACCGTCGTCTGATCCGGAGGAGCTCCTTGCACTGCTGAAAGAGAAAGAGTGTGAAGGGCTCAAATTCGTGGGGGTCAAGCCGTTTGTCACGGCTAGAGCCAAAAGGGAGAAGCGGCAACTGCCGATTTTCCTGGTCCAACTAAGTCCCACCAGCAATCTGGATGGTCTAAGGAGTATTTAAGTCCTAGACTACCAGGTTGTACATTGGGAGAAATTAAAGAGGAGCGAAAACATTCTACAATGTGTTCGCTGCCAAAGGTTCGGGCACGCCGCGTCGAACTGCGAAATGCAGCCTCGATGCGTGAAGTGCGGAAAGAACCACAAATCCGAGGAATGCCCTCTGGGTAAGGACGGAGCGTCTGAAAAAAGCCAACTCTCTTGTGCTTTATGTAGGAACACGGGTCACACCGCAAATTATCGGGGTTGTCCCAAATTCCAGTACATCAAAAGAATAAATCTGGCCCGGCAGCAGAAAGTGGAAGTTAAACGTCCACCCGTGCATTTGCAAACTCCAGCCGTTACTCCCCATATTACCTACGCCCAAATGGCGGCAGGTAGGGGAAATACGGTACAGCAAGCGAAGGTTGCTTCTCAGGCCCCAGCGCCCAGAGCACCTGAACCAGTACCTGACATGCTAGCTATTTTGCTCTCTATCCAAGGGCAGATGGCTCAGCTACAACGTCATTTAACTGAACAGACCGCGCGGGTGGATCAAGTATACGCACTGCTGCCTGGCCTAACGCACCTTTTGCCGTAATGGGTACGTACGTGGCGGAGCAAACCCTGAAGATCCTTGCTGTGAATGTGAATTCACTGATTAGGCTCGAAAGACGAGCCGCATTATTTAAGTTGCTTAAAGACCAAGCCCCTGATGTGCTTTTGGTTAGCGAAACTAAGCTTACCAAGAGACACAAAATGAGGCACAAAAGATACAAAATAGTACGGAGAAACCGACCCAACTCCATTCAGGGAGGTGGCGTTGCGATTTTCGTACGAAAAGGTATACGTTTTAAAAGAGTATACAGTGGTGTAGTACGTAGGTTCCAGGTGCTGGAAGCATGCATCGTGTATATCCCCCTCCGTAGTGGAAAGCGGTTGTACATGGTGTCTGTCTATGCACCTAAGGCTACTCAATCCACCTTATTTATCTCAGAGCTTGAGACACTTTTTCGATTTCTGAGGCTGGAATTGGAAGACAACTATTTTATTATCGGCGGAGATTTCAACGCCAAACATAGTGATTGGGGAAATAATACACCAAATACTAGAGGGAACCTACTATTTAATTGGTGGAGTCAGCACAGTGTGATGTATCGACTCGGGCTTAAGGCGACGGATAGTCCGTCGTTTCCCAGACACGGGTCTTATTTGGATCTTCTTCTGTTCGACTCACGAATACAACTGACATGCACTAACCAACAAACTATAAACTGTCTACGCACTTTCGTGTATGACAATGACCATTGCGGTCTCAGCACCGAAATAACTGTTCCCAACGAAATTGCGGAATTGGATGAGTTTGTTCAAAGGCATTCCTACAATTATAGTATTGTTCACCAGAACACTGACGAGAGCACTCTCCTCGAATTCGCTCTACCCACCGTCCAACAGAAATCTGTCAAACGAGGAGATTGACAGGTATCTAAGACTAATGGACGAGACAATCAAACGAACAATGGACAAAACGATACCTCGGTACCAACACATTGACGAAGAAGACTTATTCCGCAACGCAACTATTGACGCACTGCACCGACATAAAAGTAGACTGCTGTCAAGACTAAAAACCTTGTACAGACAGTTTACTGACAGACATAACCCGGAGATCATGACACTGAAGTCGTCGATTAAAAACCTCCAAACATTAATAAAGGAAAATTACAGAGCATCTGTAAGTTTGTATTGGAACAATAAAATTCGGGCTGTAAACACCAGCAACCCGAATATGTTCCCGAAAATAAATAAAATATTTCGGAGAAATAATCAGAACGACCTTCCATGTCTTAAAATCGCCCGAACGACGAACAACGAACAAATACTGGTAGCAGCGGGCATAGATCCGAATGAGGCTGTTGATGATGACAACTTCTTTGTGATTGAGGATCCGCAGGAGCAGGTAGAGGCTATAGGAGCGACTTTCCAGGAAGTGTACAAGGCGAATGTTATCATTGGCCCGAACCACGATCTGGAGAATCGAGTCCTTGTGCACAATTTCTACCTTCGAAATGAAATTGTGAATTGGCGATTCGAGAACTCGGGTTTCATCCAGTTCAGTGACGAGAATATGGCAAATAATGTCATCACCAACGATAGGGTACTACCCCCGTTCATTTCGAAGGAAGAGCTCCAAACGATCTTCGAATCACTTAGAAGTAAGAAATCAGTGGGAACCGATGAAATACCGAACATTGTGCTTCGACATCTCCCTCTAGAAGCGGTGAACATTTATACTACCCTGTTTAATAATGCAATGAATAATGTACATTATCCAGCGCATTGGAAAACTGCGGTGGTACATCCCATCCCCAAAAGGGATAAAGACACTTCCAATCCGGCGAATCTCCGCTCGATCAGTCTTCTTCTTGAAAATCAACTTTCAGAAGTCGGAAACCATTTTGTTTAGGACGCCTTTGTCTGGGGCCTCTAGGGATACCAGAAAGAATTGGCGAAAGTTCTCGATCGTGGGACAGCACGGGCAGCCCCTTGCTTGTCAAATGTAGTCAGATACCTTGGGATCTGGCTAGATCAATTTCTGTATTTTAACAAACATATAGAGGTTGCTCTGGCCAGAGCCAAAGGTGCTTTTGCCCTTACAAAGAGACTGTTTTATAACAGCCAACTCGATGCGAGGGTGAAGGTAATCTGCTACATGGCCCTTATCAGGCCCATGCTTGTATTTGGATGTCCCGTGTGGTTCAACGTGAGAGCAAGTTTATTGGAAAAGATTCGGGTGTTTGAGAGGGCTTGTCTTCGCCTATACAGAACACCAGAGTCTCAGTACATAAAATTCTATCCTAATGAGGTCTTATACAATAGGGCGAACCTAATAAGAGTGGACAATTTCGTCATTAAGTTGACTCGAAGGCACGTTGCAAGAGCAATGACCTCATCGAACAACCTGATCTCCGGGGCTTACTACCCCAATTATATGTATCACGAGATAGTTCGCTTTGACGGCTTTATTCCTCCAGAAGCGTTCCTCTATCTAGATAGCAAAGGTCTGATCCAGGACAGATTGGCGGTGCCGCTAATCTTCCACGTTGCTCGAACAGCTGCGGACAGGCGACTCAACTACGACAGAGACGTCGCACATGGCAGTGCGGAGCGTCTCCGGTTCAATAGGGCGGTAGGGAGTCGCGACATGAGGGATGTTGCTCAGCAGCACCAAAACTTTTGGTGGCTTGTTGAAGGGGAGGATGCTTCGTCGTCAAACTCCTTCAGTGATATGTAGCTTCATGTGAAGCAAAGTGGGCCAGCCTAATTTTTTTTTTTTTTCTTTTTTATCCATTGCCGGCTTACATAGTTTTAGGTAGGATTAAGTTAATTTTTAAGAAAAAAAAATATAAAAACCAAAAAAAAAATATATGAAAAACAAATATATATATATACATATATTTATATATTATGTATTATGTGTATATATATTTATGTATGTCTGTGTTTGTGTTAGATGTAAGTAGGTTAAGTAGATTAAGATTTATTTTTAGGTAGTTTGTAGGCTTTAGTTTTAAGTTTTATACAAAATTAAAAAATGTCCATATACTAAGTTTTTGATTAAAATTTATTTTCTTAGTTTTAGTATTAATTAATGTTAAAATAGAAATAAAAGTAGATTGTAAGATTCGTCGAAAGACATAGTTTAAGTGTTAGGTTTAACTTAGAGTGTCCGCATGGGGCCAGTAAGTTAGAATAAGATTATTTGTAAGTAATTTAAGCTAATTTTTAAGCGTTTTTTGTTTAGCATATAAGAGTAATAATAAATAAAAATGCATAAAAACTGAACTGAAATCTTACTACCGGCTAAGCAAACATCAGGAACTAGACTTAGCTCAAAAGACTTGTTTGATATTGGAGGTACTTGGCATTTTTTTGGGTTCAAAGCTAGTCCATTTTTAGTTGCCCATTCAACAATAGAAGCAAGATACTTATTTAGTGGTGACCCTAGTTCACCTATTTTATTAAGCGGATGAGAGTTGTACATCGTCTGCATAGAAATGAATAAGTGCGTGCTTACAAATGGATGCTAAGTCATTTATGTACATACAGAACAAAATTGGGCCCAATATTGATACCTGCGAAACCCCTTGAGAAACTGACCGCAGACCTGAGCGATTGTTACCAACAACGACTATTTGTGACCGTCCACATAAAAAGTTTCGAATGAGCCTTACAGCTCTTTCACTAAAACCATAGTAATGGTGCAGTTTCCAACAAAGAATGGAATGATTCACTCTGTCAAAAGCCTTAGAGAAATCAAGCAGGCAGAGCAGCGTCACAAATCCTTTGTCAAAATCTTGCCTGATATCATCCAAGATTTTTACCATGGCGGAAGAACAGCTATGGTTCTTCCTAAAGCCCGATTGGAATGGGCTCAACAGAGAATTTTCAGCCAAGTGTTTCTGAATTTGTGACTCTATTACATTTTCAAAGAACTTAGACAGGCAAGGTAAGATACTAACAGGTCTGTAGTCAGAAACATCGGAAGCAGTGGTATTTTTAGGAACAAGTATAACCTTCGCACATTTCCATATCAGAGGAGTAGTAGATGCTGATATACAAGAATTGATTATATGTGTTAGATGGCCTATGACGTGCGGCAAAATAAGTTTTATGAAACGTAGTGGCAAGCCGTCTTCACCAATAGCATTTGATTGTAAACCTTTATTAATACAAAGGACATCAACCTCCGTAATTACTTCAAAATTCAAGGCCTCGCTGGAAATAACGTCATACTCGTAACAATCGGCAGCAACATCAATTGAAACAAAATAGTCGTTCATTTCATCAATAAATCAATAGTGCAGCTCCTGTCACTGCTTACACCAATGCCAAAGAAGTGCTCAGTTTAGATGAATAGTAGTGTCGCTTAGATGCACGAACGGCATCGGTTGCAGCGTTACGAGCAGCTTTGTACCTGTTAATCGCATTTTGGCTACGCTTCCACTTACTGTACAATCTGTTTCGCTTCTTTAGAACACCAACTACCCCTTCCGTGAACCAGGGACACGCACTGTTTCGGATCGTGACGGTTTTTGTTGGTACATGATCATTGAATAATTGCATTACAAGCGTCTGGAAAATGATAAGCTTTTTCATTTGGATCGGCAACCATTGTGCAATTCAACCATGGGACCGAGTTCGCTGCGGTCGTTAGTGCTTTATGATTTATTGATGAGTAATCCCTATAAACAAAGGAGCTTGAGGAAGAATTGTGGTTAGACAACTTTGTAGGTACAGAATAGGAGATCATGTTCGCTGACACCTTCGAGAGAAATCTGATCAAACAGTAAGACAGAAAGTGAATCAGATACAATAACAAAGTCTAAAAGGCTCGGTGGTGCACCTGGCCGGAAACATGTTGGATAGGAATTATTTACAATTTCAAGGCCTCTTGCCGCCGCCATATCTTTCACGTGGTAGGACCGCGAGTCGTTTTTAAGCATGTTGGCATTAAAATCACCACAAACGACAATGTTATTTGACAGACCCATCAGAAATTTCTGCAATCAAATACTCAACATCAGTTCCTGGCGACTTTTTTATGACTTCACATTTTAAGGTTTCCTTGCAATATATCGCAACACCACCTCCTGTTGTTTCCGTAACAAGCAAAGAAAAAGAAAGTGAAAAGAGGAAAAGAGATCACAATATTGCAGAGTAGAGATAGGACAAATAAGGAAAAAAACAGGGAAAAAAACATACTAGAACTAGAAATATCAGTTTTTAGATAGCATAAAATACCTAAATGCATAATTTATAAGATGCATAAAATCATGTTATAACTCTTCTGTCACAGTCACAGCGGATTATTAGCAGCAGCAGCACCATCATCAGAGAAAGCTCGGTCGATGCTTGTTTCTTGATTGAGACAATCAGGAGTAGCGGCGGCGGCGGGGTTTAGATCAGCGAAGCTTTCAATAAGAAAGCTTTTGCCATTTGCGTCTTTTCTCACATAAACAGACCCATACTTCGTGTGTGCGGATGAAATTAACTTTTTACGCCTGAGTTCAGTAGCACTGCGGAGGAGATGTCGAGTGTGCATTGTTAAGCTCTCATTTATGAAACATTCATTCTTGTCGGGCGATTCGATCCCCAAGTCAGCTGGTATAAGCTCTCTACGATGCACATTGCGGAAATGGGCGGCATAATTTAGAACTGCATTTCCTTCAGCGCAGCTGGAGAATTTGATGACAATTGAAAAAGAGCCGGGGTTGTTGTTGCTGTTCTCAGTCAATCGACTTTTTGTGCGAAAAATGTTCTTAAGGACTGGTGGCTTGCACTCAATTGTGTGACAAAACCGGTTAAAAATTGTTTTTAAATGTTCGCCTTGGTGTTGCGGTATACCAAAGAGAACAGCGTCAGCAGCAATCTCTTTCCTCTCAATGCTGTTTAGCTGGCGCTGAAATCAATTATTTCCCGATTTGTTGCTTTCGTAGTGTCATTATTTGCCTCAAGTTGGTTCATACGTGCGTTTAAAGATGAAATTGAGGTCTCAATTGTGGTAAAACGCTGCTCCCAATTTATGACTGTTTCCTCAATTTTTTTTATCATTTCATCACGTAGTTTAGTAATTTCATTAACAAACTGAAGGTGAAGTGTTGCAGTTTGTTTTGCTAGGCTTTTCTCCATATGTTTTGCGGTGAGAACGGTGTTGTTATTGCAAGACGATGGTGATGAAGAGTTCGAGTGGTTTGGTGAGGAAAGAAAGCCTTTTTGAAGAGCTGTCTTGGAGCGGAGGTTGATATCGGTATTTTGCGGCATTGTTAGGAAGAGCACAAAGGAATATTTTGCGGTTTTCTTATGGCGGCAGAATTTATGTGGATTTACAGCACAAGAGCTCTGCTTAGAATGGATTACGACGAGCAGGGATCTCGAACTTAATGCACTATTTCACTTGACACTTTTATGGGCGTTAGGAAAAAGTTAATTTGGTTATATGTTCATTATGACGGACGAGATTGTGAGGCACGACTATTCTCTTGGACTAGATACGTAGATACGTAGATTAGATACGGAAAATCTAAAAAGGACTTCATATTGACGGTTTTGCAGCTAGGATTTAATCCATGCGATAAACCCAGATCGAAAACCGAGAACCTTAAGTTTGAAAAGTACAATTGCGTGTGAAATTTTATCAAAGGCTTTACTGAAATCTGAGGCGACAACACCGACTTCTTTGCCATCCTCCAGTGCACATGCTAGATATGAATTCCGTCAAATTTGTGGTTGTTGACCTACCTTTTAGGAAACCGTGTTGGTGAAGGGAAAATATAGGCTTACAATGATAAAACATTGCATCATAAGCAATGCTTTCCGAATAGCTTAGGTATGCAAGAGGTTTTGGCTATAGGACGATAATTACGAATTTCATTTTTTGGAACTTTTTATGAAGGGGAAAGAACTTTTCCAAAGGAAGGGAAAGACGTTCTATGAAATAGAAAATAGGAATAGAGCAGAAAAGCCAAAGAGTTAACACATTTTTTTAAAACTATAGTCGGACCAGCTGAGTAATTGCAGTTTGTCAATCTTTTCTAACACGAGTGCCACTGATATATCGACAGAAGTGAATGTAGAGTTTGGGCACTATCTGTCATGTAGGAGAAGTAAGAATGGTCGGGCTCTGACAAGTGGTTGGAGAACGATTGGCTAAAGAAATTAGGGAATAAGTTTACTATTATTTGAGGATCACTCGACGATGCATTGAAGATTTTGAGAGTTGAAGGGTAGCTGTCTGTTTTTTTTTTTGTGTTGATAGAATGCCAAATTCCTTTGAGACCGGAGGTGATGTCAGATTGCATCCGGTTAATACGTTGAGCATAAAGATACTCGCAGAGTTCGGAAAACTGGGTATAAACATGTATGTCTCGAGGAATTATCCTCTTTCTCAAGACTATCATCTCGGAATACAGTAAAATCTGAGGTAAATAACTCGTTGTTTTTATAATCACGAGTAAGATTAGTCTGCTTTAAGGCGAAGATGTCGTAGGGGAGATTTTGTGAATTAAAATATATGGTAAATGTCTTAGTTCGCATCCCTCGGACGTTTTGATATTACACACACGCAAAGACACTCAGGGGGAGTTACATATAAATGAGGAGTACTTAAATGAATACCTAATCCTTTTTTGGATGCGGGTTATGTTACGGGTGCAGGTAATGGGTTCATTGATGACATTACAGGTACTGGATCCTTTGAAGATGATAGGTCAGGAACCTATGTCCGCGAAACATATTCATGGACTAGAGTTCCGTCAAGCCAAAAGGAGCAATTCTAGGTGGGAATCAGGAGTCAAAAGTTTAAAAGATGCTATTTCACGAGTTTTGAACTTCTATTTGATACATTTTACGGATGAAGGCACCGACGTTTTGCTGTTCATTGTGTCGTCTTCAGTAGTAACAGAAGAAAGTCTCGATATGAAGATAGTTATACGAGGAGGCTTTTTAACAACTACCAGATTGATGGATGATGGTACTAGAAGAGAAGGCTCTTGACGTGATGTATGGGGTAGAGAGTCATCGTTGTAAACAAATTGTAAATTCACTTGCTGTTAAATTTTAGGCAACCATTCATCGAGATTTTAGTTGCCTGAAAACAAGAATGCCTTTAGTGCACGGCTGGTATTGAACCCCGAACTTTCCGATTGGGAAGCCAATACACTACTACTTCTAGAATTGTCGTCCTTTGAATGTGGAACTTAACCTTAGCTAAACAGGCATACTTTTGCTGTTCGTATTTTTCATACAAATAGATTTCGCAATGACCGATATATTTGATGGTCAATATCCAATCTAAAGCGTTTCCATTAAATGTAGGAGCGATTTACAAAATTCTTTAGACCATCGTTTGATAAAACCAAGCGATGATTTGACTTTAAGGATTATTTCATCAATATGCGAACGGAAGTTTAACTCTCTATAGTATAAAATAAAATTCCAAGGTCGCGAAAGGATATAGTGATTCCTACGAAACCTATACTGAACAAATTGCAATGTACAATTGCACTTCGCATTTTAATTCTAAAATTTTAACTAGAAGAGAATAGTTATCTTATGATAGAAAACCAGAGGCCATAGAAATGAGGGATAAGCGAAATCAAAACTGTATGTTATATATGCCAACAGTATTTATTCGAAATACGACGAGGTTCGAAAAAGTTTAAATGTAAAAAGATGGTGACAAAAAATAAGTGCTTTACTTACCTTAATTTCCTGTATGTTGCCGTATTGCTGAAAATGTTGATTAACTTCGGAAATCGCTTGCAGTGGGTTTATTATTTCACCATATAATCGTTTTTCAATTAAATTCTTCAAACTCTCAATACCACCCACCAACATATGCAAATGATTGAGGGTGGTTATAGCTGATGTAAGATTCTTTTTAGCACAATCTAGTTGCTTTATGTCACGGGTGATTTCCTTAACCATTTCTTCAGTTTTCTCCGCGCGTGCTTTAACATCAATAATTCGTGTGTACAAATTATGAATAACTTTCTGCGCTTCATTAAGAGCAATACGTCCATCTTGCCCTGTATTAGTTTGACCTCGCACTACACTGCGGATATTATCATCGATTACAGTACATTCCAATTGCATTTTAGAAATTATGTCATCTATACCGGCAAGTGACTGTTCATTGGGAAATATTTGGTTAATATATTCAACCGTGTTAAATTCAGACGAATCCATAGGATCCTCAGTTTTAAGAACCTGGTAAAGGAAATAATTTAGTATATTTAATATCTGACATTTCTAAATTTGTTTCTAATACTTAAATAAATAAATAGTTTTATTGGCTTATTTATTTCATGGATTGGCTAAAGCCGTCCACCAGATTGACTTTTTTTTAGTAATGAAATATATATATATGTAATACGTTTTATTCATTATATGTATGTATAAATCTTGTTTATTTTTATTTATTAAAAATCGCCTTCCGTAATGCCATTCCCACAGCGTAACGCTTTTGCAGCATACTGGCATAATACATCCCAACCATGGTCTCCATTTAAAATACGTAACACGTCCTCCATCTCAAGAATTCTTGATCCAAAGAATAAAACACGCGGCTTTAAATCGCAAGAACGATGCGGCCCATTTCTTGAGATAACACGCTCACCATACTTACTCTACAATAAATCGATTGTAGCGTGTGCTGTGTGGCATCATCCTGTTGAAACCACATGTCATCCAAATCCATATCTTCCAATTCGGGCCAAAAATAATCGGTGATCATGGCGCGATAACGCTGACCATTCACAGTAACGTGACGATGGTTATCGTCGACGAAAAAAGATGGCCCAATAACGCCGCCGGCATGAAAACCGCAACAATTATTTTTTGTGGATGAAGTGGTGATTCATGAAGCACCCGACCAATAACGCATATTTTTCTTATTGACGAACCCATTGAGTCAAAAATGAGCTTCGTCACTGAAGATGATTTTGCGATGAAATTCACCATCTTGACGCATCTTCTCCAGAACCAGAACGTACGTCGCTTCAAATGGTCCATCGGCTTCAATTCTTGAGTCAGCTTTATCTTGTATGGGATTCTTTCGCAAAATAAGCGAAGCCCAATTCTTGAGAATGCCGTGGCAACATCACACAACGAATATGTAGACTAAAATTTTTGCACTACACTTGTTATTGCCTGTGTACTAGGGCGAGAATTATGACCGAGAATTGGAGTTAACGCTCTTAAAGTTGGAGGCACCGAGTCCGAATTTCGGTAGAAACTTTTTATAATTTGCAGACGATGCTCGTTCGTGTCCTTTACCATGATGAAAATGTTGAGTTTACTGAATAAATTGACAGTGACCGTTTGATGATTAGTGAAAGAGTGCGTTCACAAATTAAATTCAAAGTTGTCAAGTCCCTATTGGAAAACCCTTTATATACTTCATTTGAATTGCCTGTTGCTTCAATTATTATTTCCAATGGCATGTGGTCGAAAAATGTTTTTATACCTACTCTAAGGTCATACAAACAAGTTTGCCCATTTGAAAACAAAACAATAATCAAACAATACTCCGAAATATCTAGGTTTCCTCAAAGGATGTAAGAAATACTTTTCCCCCTCTGATCTGACCTCAATATATAAGGCATTCATCCGCCTAAAATTGGAGTACAATGTCCACATCTAATCAAGTGCTCCTAAGTGCCCTCTGCACCTTCTAGATAGGATTCAAAACCGTGCGATAAGACTAATAGGTGATACTAATATCACCCAGTCTCACCTTGCTTTATCGCTATTTTCAGCACTACTGCTCCATTGAAATTGCTATAAGCATTCCGCCGCTTCAAACCGTAACCGTAACATCCGTCTCGCTATGAATGCTCATCAGTATACCTTCAAGCCCACTTTCGGACGTACTCTGAAATATCGTGATTCGTTCCTAGGCCGTACAACTCGCTTATGGAAACTTCTCCAACCTCACATGACGGTGTCATTTGGCCATATTTTTCGAAAATGGTGCTTGCGTTACCGAACAATGCCTGAAATTGATGTTATATTGTGTAAAAAATTTCCTGGATGTGTGATTTCTCGAAATGGAGATATCAAGTAGACGCCATGCGATTTAATACCATTAGACTTCTTCTTTTGGGACTATGTTAAAGATAAAATCTAAGCCAATGCTCCACCAACGATTCGTGCACTAAAAGAAAATAACAGAGCTGTTATTCACGAAATACAGCCGCAATTATGCGAAATCGTGATCAAAAGAATGACTATTTGCAGGCAGAGGCGAGCCAGACATTTATCAGATATTGTATTCCATTACTAACCTCAGAGTTTGTTTGTTTTTCATAAAAATGTTACGTTTTTCTATTAATAATACCTTTCTAACAGAATTCCTATTTATATATGTATATGTATGTATTTTACTAAATCTCTGATTTTCTATTATTTTATTGAATTTGTTAAAAGATCAAACGTTGTAATTATACCGTAAATATTTTTCCTCTATTATTTTTGACCGGTTGACTAAAAGTGGTGGTGTTCTGGGTACCCAACAACCGTAAGCTAAATGACCTGTACCTACAGAACGCATTGCATGTGAATATCGCCAACGCAAAGGTGACAACAAGAAGAGAAGAGCGGTGCTTTTGGACTTCTATTGATTAAAAAGTTGTAATAGTCTAATGGTGTGTTAATTATAACTTTGGAGCTTTAATGGCAATCCATATAGTCCTCTTTACAAGAGCGCCGATGCCATCGAAATCACCTTTTCCACATCCAGTAGAGAAGAATGACCAAGTCAAGCACACACCAAGGTCTTCCATTGAAGTACATAGATTAAATTGTGCGATTTTTAAATTGTGCAGCACATCCATCTGAAAAAAACGTGTACAGTCTTAAGTACGCTGGTTGTTTAGAACATAAAGAATACTTCACGAACAATGTCGCCGAAACAATTCACCTTGAACCCACAGACGCAAAACACCGAAAAGTGGAACGAAAGCGTACATTAATCTGGCGAAAGCAAGATTACTCCCCATTGGAGTACAATGCCCACATCTGGTCAGGTGCTCCTAAAAAATTTCTGCACCTGCTAGATAGGATTCAAAACCGTGCTATAAAACTTATTGACGATACTAATACCAGTCAATCAATTGACATGCTCCAACGCCGACGTAATGTCTCCTGTCTCACTTTGTTTTATCGTTATTTCCACCATCAGTGCTCCACTAAAATCTCCATTAACATTCCGTCCATTCAAACTTTCAGCCCTAACACCCGTCTCGCTTTGAATGCTCATCAGTATATCCTCAAGCCCATTTTCGGACGTACTCTAAAATATCGTGATTCGTTCCTAAGCCGTACAACTCGCTTATGGAATGCCCTGCCAATCTCTGTATTTCCTGGTCGATATAACTTGCAAACATTTAAAAACAAAATTTCCTAAATTTCCTTTGCCCGCGCTGTGTACAATCACCTTAAGGGTACACAAACCCATTGAGCGCGCGCTGATTATATAACAAAAAAAACGAGCCATATGGTCGTGAATAATTAGATAATTTTTTGTTGCACTTAATTTTTGCTTAATAAACAAAATCGTACGATATTAAAAGGAGAAACGATAAACGTTATCAAATATTGTGAGGAAATCGACATATTGCATGCCAAAATGGCTGAAAAGCATCCTGCGTTGGTAAATAGGCACGGTCCGATCCTTTTGCATGGCAATGCTAGACCCCATACCTCACAAGTAACGGTGGAAAAACTGTTGCAGTTGGGATTTGAAAGTCTTCCGCATCCACCGTACTCTCCTGATATTTCCTCAACGGATTACCGTTTTTTCCGCAATCTGGATTCATTTTACCGGCAGAAGGTCTTCCGGAACCGAGCAGACGTCATAAAAGCCTTTGAAGATTTCATTGCCTCAAAAAGTCAGCACTTCTACGAAAAAGGAATCACGTTGGAAGAATGTCATAGATGCCAATGTATCCTATTTTGATTGAATACAAATTTACGGGAAAATAATATTGGTTTTTAAATTTGTACTATAAAGAATAATAATAATTTCATGTGGTACAACCCAATAGATCTAACAAACACAACAGCAATAAACAATGAAACACATCAAAAAAGGATCAGATCACCGGAAGAAATGCAAATGGAAACCAAAAATATAAAACGAGGCTTGGCAGAATAAATGATAAACAATAATAAACAGAAAAAATCGATTAGTAAAAGAAGACAACGGCATGAAGGAATATCGCAAACTCCACCAATAACAACGGTCTAAATAAAGTAGAATATTGGAACATGGAACGTCCGAAGCTTATATCAAGCAGGAAGACTAGATAATGTAATAAAAGAAATGAATAGACTCAAAATATATATTTTGGGAATTGCACATGTATAATGGATAGGAAACGGAAGTATATCAAAAAATTATTACACACTATACTATGTATGCTGTGATGCAAACAAACACATATACGGGGTAGCAATGTTCATCACGGGAAAAAAATTATAGGAGTGCATGTCAAACCAAGTGAGAGTTATGCAACTTAAAGCTAAGAATACTGTGTTTAGCATAATCCAAGTAAGTGTATGCACCAACAACGGAATGTGATGAACAAGTTATTGGTGAATTCTACAAACAATTGGAACTAGCAATCAAATTAACAAAACAGAAAGATATCACGTTAATCATAGGAGAGCTGAATGCAAAAGTGGGAAAACAAAAATTGAAGATTTTTTTTTTAATGAGCGCGCGCTCAAGGGGTTTGAGTACCCTTAAGGTGATTGTACACAGCGCGGGCAAAGGAAATTTAGGGAGGAAGAAACGAGAGGTACCGATGTACATTGTTTTTAAATGTTTGCAAGTTTGAATGGGCGGAATGCTACTGGCGATTTCGGTGGAGCACTGGTGGTGGAAATAGCGATAAAACAAAGTGAGACACGAGACATTTCGTCGGTGTTCGAGGGTGTCCATTGATTGACTGATATTAGTATCATCAATAAGTTTTATCGCACGGTTTTGAATCCTATCTAGCAGGTGCAGAGATGTTTTAGGAGCACCTGACCAGATGTGGGAGTTGTACTCCAATTTTGGGCGGATGAATGCCTTATATATTGAGGCCAGATCAGAGGGGGTAAAATATTTCTTACATCGCTTGAGGAAACCTAGACATTTCGCAGCATTTTTGGCGACATCAAATATGTGGTCATTCCAACGTAAGTTGTCGTGGACACACATACCGAGAATGGAAAGTTTTTCGGTTTCGACGATGCAAGTGCCATTCATGGATAATGGCTGGGTGTTTAAATTTCGCTTTAACGACAGCAGACAGCATTGTGTTTTGGAAGCATTAAAATCCACTCTGTTGATAGTTCACCAATTGGTTATGCTGTTGATATCAGAATTTAATGAGCTTAGCATAAGCTGCCGTTCTCGTTCTACAGCCGAAGAGCAGGGCCGTGAGTCTGGGAACGAATATGAAAAGCAGAGAGTACTGTCATCAGCAAAGGAATATATTGGATTAGAAGTAGCAGTCAGGAGATCATTAATGAAAATTAAAAAGAGTGTCGGAGACAGAACAGAGCCCTGGGGCACACCAGCATTTATTTTGTGAATATCAGACTTGAAACCGTCCAAAACAACTTGAATTGAAGGTTCCGAAAGGTAATTTCTAATCCATTGAAGATGAGAGACGTCGATCCCAAATGCACGCAATTTCGACAAAAGAGCCTGATGCCAAACTCTCTCAAATGCCTTAGAAATATCAAGTGCAACTATCTTGCTTTCGACAGATTGATGTACGCTTTGGTTCCACTTTTCGGTGAGACATGCCATCAAATCACCAGTGGACCTGTTGCTACGAAAACCATATTGCCGGTCATTGAAAGGTTTTCGTGTTTCCAAATATTTCATGAGCTGACGATTTATCAGTGTTTCCATGACCTTGGAAAGAAGGGATTGATGAAATGAAATTGATGAAAAAACTTACGCACTGGTTTTGCTAGCGAGGAAGAACACCTCTTCAGAAGAAGGGGAGATATACCATCTGGACCAGCGGATTTATGTATGTTGAGATCTTTAAGTACTCTTGCTACTACACGAGTGCGAAAGTAGATTCGTCCCATTGAAGATTAGACGCACTCAAGTGTAGGCGGAGACAAAGCACATTCTGGGAGTGTTGAGCTGGCCGCAAAGTGTGCAGCAAGCAGATTGGCCTTATCCAAAGAGCTGACAGCTGGAATGTCATTGTAAATGAGCGTTGGGATGGAGGATGAGGCGGAATTTCTAATGTTTTTGACGAACGACCAACAATTTTTACAGCCTTTGAGACATTGCAGTATTTTTTGCCTCAGTTTTTGGTCGTATAGGAATTTCACATGCTTAAGAAAGGCGTTGCAGTCATTTCTGGATCGTTTGAACTTTTTCCGGTTTTCCTCTGTTGGGTTGGTCTTGTAGGACCGAAAAAACAATTCTCTAACCCTGACGGCCTCTTTACAGCTCGAGTCGTACCATGCCCTTTCTTTTGGTTTGATACTCTTCATCCGATGAGGAATAAACGATTTCATTCCAAAGAGAATGGTGTCTGTAATCATATCAGCAGCGGCATCCACGTCGTTATCGAGGAAGCATAACGACCAGTTAAAATTCCTAAAGAAGCTGTTAAGACCGCTCCAGTTGGCTTTCTCGTATTGCCATACAGTTCTTTTAGGAATTTTTTCTCTAACTGTGTGGTCGGTGTACGAGAAATTAGCTGATATGACACAATGGTCCGACGAGCCTAGAGGGGAGAGCACATCAATGGTGTACTTATCAGGGTAAGAAGTTAAAAACAAGTCCAGGGTGTTGGCGGTATGACTATCAACGTCTGGTATTCGCGTGGGCTCATTTACAAGCTGCGTTAGGTTGTTTTCCGCAGCGAAGATCTCAACACACCGTCCTTCGGGTGTTGTCTGTCCAGAATGTCGAAGCCACCCAGAATTGAGTATATTGAAATCGCCCGTAATAACGATTTCAGTATGAGCATACAGAGATACAATTCTTTGAATGGAGTCAGACAGCGCATCAAACTCGTTAAAAGTTGAATTGCTGTCCAGTTTGGGGCTTCTATAGATAAAGCAGTAGTAGATAATTTGCTTACGGAGATGGAATTCTAACCACATGAAGTTGAATTTCGGATTGGAACATGGATCACATTGTGGTGGAGTTTGGTAAGCTCTACATCACTACGCACGTAAATGGCGAGACCGCGGTGAGAGAAGAATAATGGCACTAGTTCGTAGCCAGGTAGCTTCAGATCAGAATGATCTGAGCGGTGTGGGCGGGGATCTACCTGTGTTTCACTAAGTGCCAAAACAGCTGGTCTGTACTTACAGACGTGGACGTACGCAGAAAAGTGATTACTTTTTAGCCCGCGTATATTGGCTACGTCCACTATGAATTCCCTAGTCAAAATCTACAACAAACACAAAGAACAGAAATACCGACGATGCTAAGCAAGGCTGCGCAGTGAAAATTCTGACATTGATTTACCGGATCAAATTGCCGTAGGTGTTATGCCCTTACACCCTTACAACAATATGAAACAGTGCACCAACAAAATTTTCACTCACAACCCGCTATCCATACACTCAGCCACTGCCCGTACCGTATGGTAAATACAGTAATGGCAGTGATTGAGTGCAAGCAACAGTACTTCGACCAGGAGCGGGAGAGGTGGGATACCCGCACTGTGTGATATTTTTTTTTTGTCACTGCACTGCACTTTTTTTTGTATTTTTTTGCACACACGCGCGGTTTTTTTTTTTTGCACAGCACACGATAATTAGCGAGTGCACTAGTTCACTTGTGCACTCGTCGGTGGTCGACTCGGTACTCGATGTGGAGGTACCTCCTCGGTACAGATGTGGAGGTGACCACGGCCTAGATAGTACAAACGAAAGGCGGCAAAAGCTAATTTAATTTTACCAAACAAATGAACTAACCATCATGAACACATGGTTCAAACAACCTCTAAGAAGACTCTACACGTGGACCTCCCCGAGTCATACAGCAGATTCAGTAGTAATAGATCAAATAGAATACATCATCATGAACAAATGGTTTGAAATATAGTCAAATCATCAAAGGCCTACCCAGGAGCAGACGTAGGATCAGATCACAACTCCATAATAGCAAAAATTAACATTCAACTGAAAAAAGTACAAAAAAGGAATAGACAAGAAAAAATGGAGCTAAATGTCCTCAAAAATCAAGAGGTACGAAACCGAGTTGGGTGAGAAATAAATGAAAGACTTATGCAAATGGGTACAAACGAAATCGAAGAAGAGGATATCTTACTGGAGACGAGTAAAAGGCATTTAAACAATAAAGACCAACGACCAAGAAATGAGTGGGTGGCAGATGAAATACTAACGCTAATGGAAGAAAGAAGGAAAAATAAGCCAAACGAAAATAGATACAAGTGAATAAACAGGTTGATAAGAAACATAATCAGAGAAGCCAAAAATAGATACCTGCAACAACAATGTGAGCAACTATAGTTACATAATAGAAATCACGATAGCTTTAACCTAAATAGCTTTGTTCGATGTTCTAAAAAACGAGGAAGTACAAAAGACAAACTAACTAGATGAAAAGAACACATCGAAGAGCGTTTTTTGGATCAAAGAGACCAACACATATCCGTGAGCTGAGAACATGAAAGAATATACATACAATAAACTAGAAGAGGGTATCAGCTCCTCTCAATTCAGTTTTAAAAGCGGTTCTGGTACGCACGAAGCATTGTTCTCATTCAACATGCTGGCCCAACGTAGCTTAGAGATGATAAAAGACGTTTTTGAATGCTTCATAGATTATGAAAAGGCATTTGACACGATTCAAAACAAAAAAATGGCAGAGATATGCTCGACAGCAAACATATAGATGTGAACGACTGTTGCTGATAAAGATTTAAATTAAAATAAAATATTTCAAATGTAAGAGATAAAAAAAATAGAAAATTTTTACACTTAAATATTTAAACAAACGCACTTAAGATAAATCTCTCATGAGATAAAATTGCATATGTCAAAAATTAACATATTTTTCTCTACACAGTTTTTAAGACAGTACATTTTAATTTAACAACAGTTGTTACTGTACGACTCATTTTCAACTAAGTACAACACGGTTAAACAAAATAACCAGCGCCGAACAGCTGGGGTCAAAAAGCAAAAATAATAATAGAAGGAAAAGAGTCAGAGGAAGTAGCGATCCGAAGAGGGATAAGACAAGGTTGCATTTTATCACGAACTGAGTAACATGATGAACAGACTAACCGACGTAAGCAATTACTACGGAGTAAAAATAAACACTAAACGTTGATTAATAATAATGCGAATCCTAGTAAAGAAATCGAGTGCAGGATAGAACAAGCGAGGACTATTTTTTTTGCAAAATGAAAAAAAGTATTATGTAGCAGAGTAATCAATATTACCATCAAGATAATATTAGTTAAATATTACATTTGGTCGGTACTCATGTATGGAGTTGGAACATGTACGTTACACAGAGCAACGATAAGAAAAATAGACGCATTCGAAATGTGGGTATACCGTATATCTCCTGGGTCGAAAGAATAAACAAAAAAAAAGTACTATGACGAATAGGAATGAAAAGAGAGCTAATGTACAGAATACCATCGCAATTCTTTGGTACCAGATGAGTTTGTCTTCAAATGGCAAAAACCTAAACAATCGCCTTGGTGAAACACCCAATTTCCCTGCAAAAGCCAAGAAGGCTTTTGAAGTTCTTGCCGTTTATATCCTCTAGATTTTCGAAAAAGTATTTCCCAAAAATTGTCTTCGACTACGCGATATTACCTCGCATTCACACACTTATGTCCTAAACCGCTTGCAGATCACCGCAGAATCTGCAAATGTCCGTATCTGACAATTTGGGCCTTTTTGCGTGTTGTTTTTCGGACAGTGTTCTGCCAGGATTCATATTACTGTCCTAAGTGTTGTGTCTTGTCAATTTCTCTTTCTCCCTTTGATGTACTCGTAAACATACTGTGATAACCACTCAAATGTGAGCAGCGACATCTAGCAGAAAATGTCGAAACTCGAAGACTAGAAGATTTCGATACTGGATTAGCAAAGTCTCGACTGGAGAGTGGAATCGAATTTTCTAGCAAATTGGAAATTGTATGGGACGCTGGATGGCGAGGATTGTTCTCGAAGTATGTCATTCGAGTATAAATACCAGCATCCCAAAGGTATGCAAATCAGTTCCAAAGTTGAATTTGAAGTGTTAATTAGAAGAAGTGATTAAATGGTTTAAGTAAAAGATAAGAAAAGTATAAGTGGTTGAGGAATTGAATTGTACTGAGAGAAAGAATTAAATAGTGAATTGTAACTGTACTGAATAAAGGGATTTGTATTGAAAAGAATAAGTTCTATTATTTGTACCCACACAAACATTCTACATTGGTGTCAGAAGTGGGATAGAACTTATTGTGTGTAAAAAAAAAAAAAAAAACAAAGTGTTTTCTGACTATTTGAAAAGGCTAGAATGGGTCGAAAACTATTGCAGTTGACCCTCGTCCAACTCAATTCCGAGTTGAACAAGAGAAGCCTCAGCGCAAGTGGAGGAAAAAGTGACCTGGTGCTCCGACTTCAGGAGGCTTTGAACAACGAGGGACATGATCCTGATGCATATTCCTTTGATGTTGACGAGGATGAACAGACAAGTACCGGCAATGACATGGCTGCAATAATGCAACTCCTCTTATTAAAAATGGACGAACAGAAGAACAGTCTCGACCAACAAAAGAAAAATCTGGAAGAACAAAAGAATAGCCTCGAACAAAAGCTGGATGAACAAAAGAATAGCCTCGAACAAAAGCTGGATGAACAAAAGAAAAATCTAGACGAGCAGAAGAGCAGCATTGAACAAAAATTCAACGAACAAACCAACAATCTGCACGGTCTTCAACAGAGAATGGATGAACAAAAGAAAAATCTGGAAGAACAAAAGAATAGTCTCGAACAAAAGCTGGATGAACAAAAGAATAGTCTAGAACAAAAACTGGAAGAACAAAATAACGTTCTACACCAAAAGTTCGAAGAAATAGATAACAAATTTGAAAGAATAGAGAAGAATGTTGGCGAAAAATTCGAACAAATGGACAACAAAGTTGAGCAACTGGCAAAAGAGCTCGACACAGTGCGAAAACAGAAACTGCGAGAATGTTCTTTAAGTGGTCCAAGGAGAAAAGATTTGAAACCTCCCTCATTCGATGGTCAGACCTCATGGTCTACTTATAAGAAGCAGTTTGAAATGGTTGCCTGTGCAAACGAATGGGACAATAAGGAGAAGTGCTTTGCCCTAGCGATGGCCTTACGTGGTCCTGCGGCAGAATTGTTACAAACAATCGATATCGAAAAGAATAGAGACTATATGGTTTTAGTGCAGGCTATCGAGAAACGGTTTGGGGATAGCCACATGCGGGAAGTTTACAAGGTTCAATTGCAAGGCCGTATGCAGCAACGAGGAGAAACACTGCAACAGCTCCAAGCAGACGTGAGTAGACTGGCACATTTGTCATATCCCACCGCAGGCCAAGAAATAATCGACGAAATGGCAAAGGACGCATTCATTGGGGGAATTGCAGATTTGAAGCTACAATCAGCAGTAAGGATGGCGGGGAAAAGAACCCTTGCTGAAGCACTTGCCTTCGCTCTGGCGATGGAAGCAGCCAATCAGGCTTCCAGGGGAACACATTTCGTCAGGGAAGTAGCATCTCTCGAATGTTCCTGCACAAGAATTAGTGCCGAGGAACGAGATACTCGACGGGATAGACGAATAATGCGCTGCTGGAATTGCAATAAAATAGGACACCTTCAAAGGCAGTGTAAAGAACCGGTGCGACGAAATGACTGCCCTCACTGTGGTGGCAAGCAAATAGAGGAAGAAACCAGCAGAAACAGCTATCAAGAAGCCGGTCAACCTTCCCGAAGCCATCAGTCGGGAAATGCTTAAGCACCAACTTCGCGGGGCAGAAGTTGGTAGCAGGAGTCGACGGCCCCAGGACCATCATCCAAGTCTCGCTGGCAAAACGACACAGCGAAAGCCTTCTAGTAGAAGTAGTCAGTGGAAAAGAAAAATGGATGGCAACAATAGACACCGGTGCCACGGCCTCAATCATCAGGAGGAATCTTGTGCAGAAGTCTTGGCTGCATAACACTAGCAGCTGCAGCTTGCGAACAGCTACAGGAGCAACGATTAAGGTATATGGTGAAGTCCGCATAAAAATCCAACTGGCCGGAATAACATTCACTCACGCGTTTCTGGTAGCTGACATATGTGACGAGTGCATTATTGGTACAGACTTCATGAGAGAACATGGACTTGTAGTCGACTTGGGGGCACAAACCCTGAAATACGGAAACATGGAGATACCAATGATATACGGAAACGCCAATACCACAGTCTCAAATGTCGTCATCTGCAGCAATCAGAGTCTAGAGCCTTCGTCAGAAGCAATTTTGTGGGCAAAAGTGAAAGGTGGTCCTGGTAGCCACCGATTCTATTTGATGGAGCCAGAAAAGAAAAAAGACTTCATGGTGGGAAAGACCTTAGTGGAGCCAAAGAACAACATGGTCCCTGTAAGGATTCTAAATCCAAAGACATTCAGTGTAAAGGTGAAAAAGGGGGAGATAGTGGGAAAATGCGTACCTGTTGAGGCTATATCGACCACAACGGATAAAAAGGGTGCAACACCGGTCACAACAGTTCAGAGCATAAAAATCAAGAACAAAATTCTCAGCCTCTGTAATCTGGACGAAGATCAGCGAATCCTGGCAGAAAAACTAATCGGTGAGTACGCAAACAGAAGTTGCCGAAATGATGTCGAAGATGAAAGCTGAGGGAGTGATTGAAGAATCGCAAAGTCCGTGGGCATCTCCAGTGGTCCTCGTGAAGAAGAAAGATGGCAGCACGAGATTTTGTGTAGACTACCGACGTCTCAATGATGTCACTAAAAAGGACAGCTACCCACTTCCGAGAATCGATGACACTTTGGATATGCTTTCTGGAGCGAAATGGTTTTCAACACTTGACTTGAAGAGCGGTTACTGGCAGGTAGAGATAAATCGTGCGGATCGTGAGAAAACTGCCTTCACTACAGGAAGCGGTCTTTGGCAGTTTGCAGTGATGCCGTTTGGACTGTGCAACGCTCCGGCCACCTTCGAGCGACTAATGGAACGAACATTGCAAGGACTCACCTGGAAAACCTGCCTAGTATATTTGGACGACGTAGGTAAGACGTACGAGGAGCACCGCGAAAATCTAAAAGAAGTGTTTGAGAGGCTACGAAGTGCTCATTTAAAGCTCAACCCGGAAAAGTGCGCCTTGTTTCGTCCGGAAGTAAAATATCTGGGTCACATTATATCAGCGGAAGGAGTAAGAACGGATCCTGACAAAATCGAAGCCGTGAAAAGTTGGCCTTCTCCAAAAGATAAACACCAACTGAGAAGCTTCTTGGGACTCGCCACGTATTACAGAAGGTTTGTAAAGGATTTTGCTGGCATTGCAATGAGCCTGCATCAACTTACAGAAAAAGGCCGACAGCTCAGGTGGTCTGGAGAATGCGAAAAATCATTTCAAGAACTGAAGCGACAGCTGTGCAAAGCCCCCATCTTGGGTTACCCCACGCCCGGAAAAATGTTCATCGTGGACGCAGACGCTAGCAATGTTGGGGTCGGAGCTGTGATCTCCCAAGTTCATGACGGTCAAGAGAAAGTGGTCGCATATTACAGCAAAGTACTCTCCAGACCTGAACGGAACTACTGTGTAACCCGGCGCGAGCTTCTGGCTTTAATTCTGGCTACGAAGCATTTCCATAAGTACCTCTACGGACAAAAGTTCATTCTCCGGACAGACCACGCAGCTCTGAAATGGCTACTCCAATTTAAGAACCCTGAAGGCCAAGTTGCAAGATGGATCGAGCAGTTGCAGGGCTACGACTTTGAAGTGCAACACCGCAAGGGAACACTCCACTCAAATGCTGATGCTCTCTCTCGTCGACCGTGCGGAGTAAAATGCGAACACTGCAATCGTAAAGAAGCAAAAGAACAGGCAACTATCCAAATGATCAGGACTGAGCCAATAGAGGGTTGGAGTATAGACGAAATCCGTTCCTCCCAACAGGCAGACAATGACATCGAACCAATATTGGCCTGGAAAGAACACGAGGAAAGACCAAGCTGGCAGCAGATATCAGATCGGAGCCAAACTCTGAAGGCATACTGGGCACAGTGGGACTCGCTTTTTGTGCAAGATGGATTGCTGAAGAGAAAATGGGAAAGTGCAGATGGGACAACATCTCGTATGCAGCTAATTGTGCCACGGTCCAGAGTCAACCAAGTGCTCCATGAAATACATGACGGAATCTCAGGAGGCCATTTGGGAATAAACAAGACGTTGGAAAAGGTAAGGGAACGTTTCTATTGGCTAAGCGCTAAACAAGATGTCGAGAATTGGTGCAAAAAGTGCATAAGATGTGCAGCTACCAAGGGTCCAAAAGTAAAGCCACATGGACAAATGCAACAATACAATGTCGGAGCACCTTTCGAACGAATAGCCATCGACATCGCTGGGCCGTTTCCCGAAACCTTTAATGGAAACCGATATACCCTCGTAGTCATGGATTACTTCAGTAAGTGGCCGGAAGTGTTTGCCATCCCAAATCAAGAGGCTAAGACCGTAGCCGAACAGATAGTCAACAACTGGGTGAGCAGATTTGGGGTCCCAATGGAGCTGCACTCTGATCAAGGGCGAAACTTTGAATCAAAAGTCTTCCAGGAAATATGCCAATATTTGGGAATAAGAAAGACAAGGACAACGCCACTACACCCTCAATCTGATGGAATGGTCGAGCGATTCAATCGGACCTTGAATGAGCATCTATCTAAGGTTGTCAGCAACTGCCAGCGGGATTGGGATCGACACATACCCCTCTTCTTAATGGCCTACCGAAACGCGGTCCATAGCTCAACAGGGCACACACCATCCGAGATCTTATTTGGTCAAACAATTCGGTTGCCAAGTGAAGCAAAATTCGGATCCCCACCGACGGAGTCCAAAGAGGTGAACGAGTACGTGAATGACTTACGCAGCAGGATTCGTAAATTGCATGAAGACACCAGAGAAAAGATGAAGCTAGCAAGCAGCCGCATGAAAACTAGGTACGATATTAAGGCAAAATCTTCCGGTTTCAACGAAGGAGATCTGGTTTGGCTGTATAATCCTCAGCGTAAGAAAGGCAAATCACCAAAATTGCAACAGGACTGGGAAGGTCCATACAAGGTAATAACCCGCATTAATGACGTTATCTACCGGATCCAGAGTGGGGATCGAGGAAAATTGAAAGTGGTCCATTTGGATAGAATGTGTCATTTCAACGGGATGCTGAATGACGAAGTTGTTCGGGACGAACAACTGTAGGGAGGGAGCAATGTGATAACCACTCAAATGTGAGCAGCGACATCTAGTAGAAAATGTCGAAACTCGAAGACTAGAAGATTTCGATACTGGATTAGCAAAGTCTCGACTGGAGAGTGGAATCGAATTTTCTAGCAAATTGGAAATTGTATGGGACGCTGGATGGCGAGGATTGTTCTCGAAGTATGTCATTCGAGTATAAATACCAGCATCCCAAAGGTATGCAAATCAGTTCCAAAGTTGAATTTGAAGTGTTAATTAGAAGAAGTGATTAAGTGGTTTAAGTAAAAGATAAGAAAAGTATAAGTGGTTGAGGAATTGAATTGTACTGAGAGAAAGAGTTAAATAGTGAATTGTAACTGTACTGAATAAAGGGATTTGTATTGAAAAGAATAAGTTCTATTATTTGTACCCACACAAACATTCTACAATACTGATTAAGTGTCAACGGGTACAGTCAGTACATGTATAGAGAGCGAACAGTTCACATCGGGAAATAAAACCATAATATATTATTCACAAGATTAACGCGTTTTATTTTAATAAAAGTACCTACATATAGGATACAACAAGTGGCGACGCGGATAAAACAAAGAGTGTTTAATTGTGCTGAAGGGAATAGTGAAGAATACTCGTACAATGGCCACGCCAACACAGCAAGTAATAGTACAATCGCTGCAAACACCGTTTTCTATTGAACCATACGAGAAAAACATTAAATGGAGTCGCTGGGTACATAGATTTGAGACAGATATCAAATTATTTCAACATCCTGAAGAAAGAAAAGTGCAATTACTTTTGCACTACACGGGGAGTGATGCTTATAATGTGCTGTGTGACAAAACGGGACCAGAGAAAAGGTCCACCAAGTCGTATGATGAAACTATCGCAACGTTAACGGCGTTTTACGATCCAGCTCCAAATGAGATTTTGGAAAACTACCGCATTCACCTCAGGAAGCAACGAGAAGAAGAGACGTGTGAAGAATTTCTGAATGCATTGAGGCGCTTATCAACCGATTGCAATTTTGATGCTTACCTACAAACCGCTTTACGAAACCAGTTCGTATTTGGATTAAGAAATCAACGCATAAAAAATAGACTGTTGGAAAAACAAAAATCAACGCTAGCAGCAGCTTTGGACATCGCAAAAGCAATCGAAACCTCGGAAAAAGGCGGAGCAGAACTGCACAAAGAGAAGCAATTCACAGCTAATGTCAACTTAGTAAAATAAAAAACCAAAAAGAAGAAGAGTACAAGTGAAGCGGAGTTACAAAATTCAAATTCATCATTCAAACAGGGAATGTCAACAATGTTGACATGCTACCGGTGTGCCAGCACAGAGCACTTAGCAAACAGATGTAGATTTGTTAATACAGTCTGTTCGTACTGCAATACGAAAGGGCACTCAAAGCGAGCTTGTTTCAAAGCAAAACGGAATGGACGGGGAGTCACCAACCAGTTAGAAGAAGTACCTGAGACGGAAGATATTCGAGTCGACGAAATTTGTCAAATATCAGAGGAAATGCTACAAATCAATGATCCAGCTAAGGTAAAACTTCGTTCCAAAATACCCTGCGAACTGTTAATTAATAATTTCCCTTTCACCTTTCAAATAGATACTGGATCACCTGTAACTGTTGTCGGTTTGGTGGATGCACAGAAGGACTTTGGGAAACTGCGATTACAAAAGAATGATACGGAATTGGTGAGTTTTTGTGGGAATAAAATCGAGTGCTTTGGATACATACTAGTAGACGTTCAAACAAATTCAGACACCAAGAAATTAAAAATGTACGTAGTAAGATCGCAACGAAATCCACTTTTGGGTCGGGAATGGCTTCGACAAATAAAATTAAACTGGGACGAAATTTTTAACAAACAATTAAATAAAGTAATGCACATACAGGCCAACAAATCCGAGCAAATAAACTTCAAAGAATTGATAAAAAAATATGATAGGGTTTTTCGTCGACAACTGGTAAGATCACAGGTATACAGGCAAGATTGCATATGAAAAAGACACCACCAATTTTCATTAAGGCTCGTAAGGTGGCATTTCCATTGGTTAGGTCTGTGGAAGAGGAATTGGAAAAATTAGTTCAAAATGACATCCTAGAGAAAGTAGATACCTGTGAATGGGCTACACCAATAGTTGCTGTACGTAAAAAGAACGATCAGGTGCGAATATGTGGTGACTATAAGGTCACAATCAATCAGTTTCTACAAATTGACGAGTACTCTTTACCATCAATTGATGAATTATTCGCCTCAATGGCGGGTGGAAAAAAATTCACAAAAATTGACTTATCTAAAGCGTACTTGCAGCTAGAAGTACACCCGGACGACAGCAATTACCTGACTTTAAGCACGCATAAAGGTTTATATAGACCAAAAAGGATGATGTTTGGTGTTGCTTGTGCACCGGCCAAATGGCAACGTCATATGGAGCAGATTCTTGAGGACATTCCTGGCGTAAAAGTGGTCTTGGACGACATAAAAATTACTGCAGAGAATGATGTTTTACACCTACAGCGTTTAGAGGAAGTCCTACGGCGATTAAATCACTACACTATGCCTCGATAAGTCTGAATTTTTGGCGGATCGCATAGAGTATTGTGGTTACGTAATTGATTGCAATGGTATACATAAGATGAAAAGTAAAATCAAGGCTATCCAAAACATGAAGCGCCCAAGTAATAAGGAAGAAGTGCGAGCATTTGTTGGTCTCGTAAATTACTACGGGAGGTTTTTCAATAAATTAAGTACGCTCTTATATCCTATTAATAATCTCCTAACAGAAAAGACCCATTTTCACTGGGACGACAGATGTGAAAAGTTATTTCAGGATTTAAAAACACACATGCAGTCCGAGGTCATATTAGCTCACTACGATCCGACTCTACCCTTGGTGTTAGCAACAGACGCCAGTCCGTATGGAGTGGGCGCTGTACTAAGCCACATGTATCCTGATAAAAGTGAAAGACCAATTCCATATGCATCACAAACATTGTCGAATGTGCAACAAAGATATAGCCAAGTGGATCGGGAAGTTTACGCGATTATATTTGGAATCAAAAGGTTCTATCAGTATGTTTACGCTAGACGGTTTACCCTGTTATGACTGCATAGTGCCTTGAGCACTGTGCGACAGACCCTGACTGTATCAGAGCTGACGTTGGTTGATTTCATTGCCTTAAGTGCGACCTGGGTATCGATGTAGATAGCGATATCCCTTTCGGATACCGATCTCATCTGCATTAGCTTAGGCGCCCTGAGGACAGCCAGATCTTCTGACTGGAAGACTCTGCTAGCTTTCGGTAGTCTTATAGACAATCTTAGTTCTGGGTTTTCGGAAAAGATACCAGAACCTGTTCCTTCATCTGTTTTTGAGCCATCTGTGAAAATTGCAATTTCATTTGACCTGATTGTTGCATTTTTTTTTTCCAGTCCTCCTTCTCCGGATAAATTATATTATACGGGATGTCGTAGTCGCCCAAAGAAGGAATTTCATCCGTTAGAACTGGATTGCCTGGCAGTAGGTCTGTTAGAACCGTGTCATGTCCGAAACTACTGCTCTTGAAGTAACCCAGATTAGTGAGTCGTATCGCACTGTTATCAGCAAGTTTTTTGATCTATAAATCAAGCGGAGTTAGGTGTAAAAAGGTGTCCAATGCTGCCGTAAGGGCGGTACGGAGCGCACCTGTAATGGCTTTCCACCTTGTTTGTTGCTTTCCGCCATACTAGTGCGCCGTATGTAAGTATGGGTCTTACCACCACCGTATACAGCTAGTACACCGTAGCAGGTTTTAAGCCCCAAATTTGTTCTACTGTTCTTTTGCAGATGAAAAGAGAATTATATGCCTTTTTGGTTCTTTCCGCTATATTAAAATTCCAATTCAATTTTTTGTCCAGAATCACACCCAGACAATTCGCGCTGTCCGAAAGGGACAGTTTCACTACGTTGAGTTTTGAGAGTTTGAATTGCGGTATCTTGTAATTTCTGGTAAAAAGAACCAGTTCCGTTTTGGAAGGGTTGGCATTGAGACCACAGCTTTTTGTCTAACTGCTGATCGTCTTCAAGGCAACCTCCATAATGTCGCTTAAAATATTTAAGTATTTTCCCTGCACTATTATGACCACCTCATCTGCGTATGCCGTGGCACTTATACCCACTGTACTAAGCCTTTTGAGGATGTCATTGATAACCAGCATCCACAGGAGTGCTGATATGACTCCCCCCTGAGGGGTTCCCCTGGTTACGGACATTCTGACCGAGCTTTGCACAGAGACAGAGACTAACGTGGGTGTCAAATATGCGGGAAAGGCTTAACCTTTCAACTTTACAAATAATGAGAGGAGACCAATGATGATATCCAACCTCCGGAGCGGAGAGGAACTTTAAGAAAAAGATATTATTTCTAGATATCAGAATCAAACTCATAAATTGTTATAACCCGTTGCAAGAATGTAGGCATACATTGGTATGTTTGTTTTGTGGTTCTTCGCTAAGGTCGATTAGATTCCATATTGTTTGTGGGTGGCCGTGGCTCAAGTGGTAGTGTTTTGCTTCCCAATCGGACTGTTCGCGGTTCAATACCAGCCGTCACCGAAAGACTTTTTTTCTGGGAACTAAAATCTTGTGGGATGAATGGTTGCCTAAATACAACATCAAGTCAATAATTTAGTCTCCCCATTAAATTTAGGAAGCCACCCATGGAGCGAAATAGCCACTGAGCCCAAACATCTTTCTTTCTCTTTCTGTCCCATATTCCGAAAAACTTAACACACGCTTTGGCATCATCATAAGAGTAGCCATACCCACTTGAATGTTAAGTTAAAAAAAAAATGTTCCACATAACTCCCCTCAAAGACGTAAAATATCCATGGGAAATTATTAACCCTTTGTGTGCCAGTAGTTCCACCGTGGAACCACCGACAAAAATATTTTTCTCTACCGCCCCAATGAGCGGTGGTTGGAACCACCTAAACTAAATTCATGCGAATTTCATGCAAGTAATGTTATGTTTGTTGTGCTTTTGCAGTGATCGCGTGTTTTTGTTGGTGCGTGATTAAAATATCAGAAGTAAAATAAAGGCCTCACATATGCCAACTCGTGGAAATAAAGTACGGTGCTCGTATTGTAGCACAAAAGCTAAGCCGTGTCGCACTAGATGGCACTGTTCTTCCTGCAGTGTAGGCCTCTGCCTTCAGGATAAAAAAAATGTTTTATTCCATTTCACAGTAATTCTTAATTTTTTTATTTCCTTTTAAAAAAAATAATGAATAAAAATAAAAATTTAGCTAAAAAAATACCCGAACGCATTTATTACCCCAGTGGTATCATAATGGAACCACCTGCTTAAGGCCAAATTAAAAAAATATATATATATATTGTTGTTTGATTTTAGTTATAAGATGCATAATTAAATAAAATTTGTGCAAAAAAATGTTTATTTTCTAGAAAAGTTTACTTGGTCCGCAAAGGGTTAAATAAAGCAAGTGGAAAACATCTGAAGCAAAACAGGAACTACAAAATAGACGTGTGTAAAAATATAAGTATTACGGCAGGACACCACAGTTTACAAGGAAGCAATTACTTGTTAAAAGCGTGTATGAAATCTCGACATATAACTTTTAGAGTATATTATACACACATTAAAAGCAATGAGGAAAATATAGCTAACAGAAGGAATTCTACCAAGACTTATTATTGTAGTTGTCTGGTTGGTATGAAAACTGTCGGATGTTGTGCTCATATTATGAGTGTTTTGTGGTGTCTTGGGTATGCTCGTCATCAAACAAATATAGAAATACCACCTACACTTTTTCTGCATAACGTTTTAATAGGTGACCAAGCTGAAGAATACTTTAATGAGCCGTAACAATCACTGACTGTTATCAATTCTTTCTCTTTTCCTAAATTCTACATATAATACCTACATATGTATATTTTCTACAGACACCTTCTCCTAATTCGTTGATGATAAGTTGGGAAATGATTCCTGGGTATATTCTAAGAAAAAAGCGTTCTACAGTAAGGGCCTATCACCAATGCTGACATCACTTATCGGGAATTTAAGGAAAGACTTACTTTGGTATACCCTGACGCATGTTAACGGAAATTGCTCAGTTAATACTAATAGCAGAAACTTCGTTGATAACTTTGTTTTTAGAAGAAATACTATCCTTCGTAACTGCATTTCAATAAAGTTGATATCTTGTTAGGGTCTTCACATATCCAATTTCTAAGCCTGTTCCATTTTTATTGCTCATGCTAATTTTTGACTTAGAGGTCACTTTTCTCCAGAAAATGCCTAATTAACATACCGTTTTACTATTTTTTTCTTATGAACGTAACAATAATTAAAAAAAAATCATCAATAAGGGAGTCAAATAAACAAGCACGCTTTAAAACTTTTTAATAGCTATGCAATTTATAAAAAAATTTATGGAAAATGAATAGTTCTTGGAAAACCACCCTTATTGTCAACTGTTGACTCAAACAAGATATCAACTTTATCTACACGCCGTTACAAAGACTAGTATTTCTTCTAAAAATAAAGTCCTACACGAAGTTTCTACCATTAGCTACCATTACTAACAGAGCAATTTCCGCGAACATGCGTCACGGTACACCAAAGTTTTAAGATTTCTTAAATCCTCGATAAATGATGTCAACATTGGAGATAGACCCTTACTGTAGAACGATTTTTTTCTTGGAATATGGCCAGGAATCATGTATTTACCATGTACCTACTTACATATTGAGCCCATAGTGATTGATTTGCACCACTTAGGAATTTGAAAATGCTTTTCTTGGTTAATGTTGACTGAATCTTACTTATCTTATTATAGATCAAATTAAAGCTAGAATAATGTTCTTTCACGTAACGGCAAAAAAGAGATACGCTTTTCAGAAATTAATGATTTAAACAAAAAAAAAACTTTACTTTCACAGTCTTCAGAGTTAGATTAATTATTCTTCTACCGCGAGCATCGAACTTGTCGAGTTGTAGAGGCTGAGTAGGGTCAATGAATCTCGAGAAGAAATTCTCCAGACGAGTCCTGAAACCAAGGATTCCCCCCCCTCCCTCCTAACTCCCAAAGCACTCGCTTCTTCCCCTGGGTTGGATCAAGGTGTCATACGACCCGTGCTGAAGATCAACCTGGCTGAGGGCCCAGCATAGCCAAAAATAGCTAGCCTTATCTGTATACAACGGATCTCTGTATAGATGGACACCCCTTTCTCCGCTACTCGTGGGACCATTTATGGATAAAACCTCAAAAACAAAATCCGAGGCCGGTACTCCTTCAATACCGTGCGGTAGAATGGTGACTACACCGACTATCGGCAAGGCTTCTGCATTGTCGAGAGGAGGCAAAACTTTGGCAGGCCATGGTGCGCCATCCTCTAAAGGCAAACGCAAAGAGCCTAAAAATAAAAATTAAGGGAGTGTTATGACTGTGGCAAGCCATGGTCCTATCATTTCCTCCACTCCTGGCAGCAGCAAGTTTGTGGCAGGCCGCGGACTTGTTGCTGCTACCAAAACTCCTCCCTCCAAGGAGGAGTCTGGAGCTCAGCCGCATCGGCAAGCTCCATCTAAGGCGCTGTATACAAGACGCCGAAATGCTTCACGCAATGTCAAAACCTTCGGATCCATTCCGGAGGTTGAGAGAAGTGCGGATATAAAGAGTAAGGTTGAGTGGGCTAAAAACATCCTAAAAGACGGATTACCCACTGCTTCCACTGCTCCCAAAATGTCAAAAGACTCCTCTAAGCGCCAGAGATCGTTGGAGGAAACCGGCACGGTTTCCAAAAGGCCCAAAACATATAGTTCCAAAACCCCTGGGCCATCCAACAGCACATCTCTGAGGGCTTTCAGTGAAGTGCTAAAGGACGCATTGGTGATCGCAGTGATCGATTGGAACGATACCGAAGGTTCCATTACACCGGAACGGTGGCAGCTGGTCAAGCTGAAGCTTCCAAGCAACTTATTGGCCATCATGCGGGAAAACCACGGACCACCTCCTATCACAAGCGACACTGGCTGGCACCAAGGACATGTTAAGCTCATCGCATGTTCCAACCAGAGACCTCTTGATCTCTTCAACAAGGCCATCGGTGGTTTAGGAGAGATTTGGCCAGGCGCAAAACTCGAGGTCGTGTCTATGGAAGACATTCCTAGCAGACCTCGAACTCGTACCCGGATTCCAGCCGAACCCTCCTCTCCAGAAAGTATTCTGGAAATCATCCGGCCCAGTAACTCGACTCTTCCGACTCATGAGTGGAAAGTCGCGAAACTGGAGGAACTAAGGGGTTCTTATAGATGCGCGTTAATCGTGATCAATAAGGAATCCCTTAATCCTCTAGCGCAGACGAAAGGCATAATTCGGTTCGGATTCGAGTATATACATTTAAGGGTATACAAAAAGGATACTGATAAGCAACCTCCTCCTCCTTTAATACCTGATATCACAACCTCGGATCTCGGAGCGTCGATATCCTTTCCAGAATTGGATAGCGACGACTCCAATCTGTCCGAGGTGACTATCAAGCCGTCGGTCTACTCTTCTGACACACTGTCGGAAATGGAAACCGATGACGAAGTAATTAGAGGTCCTACACGATCAGAGATAGAAGATGAGCTCTTGGGCACATCTTCAGAATCGGAGGACCTCAACAACACCGTGGTGGAGGCGACTCTGGAAAACTGTAGCAATGATGCGGTTTCTCCAGATTAATCTCCACCACTCAAAAAAGGCTTCGGCCGCATTTATTCTGCGTCTTTCTAAAAACGCAGAAGACATAATCCTAATCCAGGAACAATGGATTGTAGAAGGTGTAGTTCGTGGACTTAGGACACTCACATACGCTCCGCTCTATACAAGAGACAAAGGTAAGTTTAGAACTTGTATATTAGTGAAACGAAGCCTTAATGTATTTCTACTTCCCAACATCAGCAACCACGACTTAACCGTTGCCAGACTAGAGATTGCCAAATGTTCCTACTGGCTGGCATCGGCTTACCGTGGTCACGACCATGTGGGCCCTCTCCCTGGTGATAACCTAGAAAGGGTGGTACTGGAAGCTGGAAGGCAAAAAACTGGCCTCATAATCGGATGCGACGCTAACGCACATCACACGGTATGGGGCAGTACCGACATTAATGTTAGAAGTGATCACTTTTAGACTATATTTTAAGTACTAACCTCTTAATTTGCAATATTGGCAATGAGCCCACTCTTATAACTAGAAACCGACAAGAAGTGCTAGATATTACTCTTGTCTCCGACAGCATCACTCAAAGGCTAACGAACTGGATGGTATCGTCTGAACACTCCTCTTCAGACCACAGATACATCCAATTCAGTCTGAGTGATGCTGACCCCAGCCAAACATCTTTCCGGAATTACCGGAAAACTGATTGGCCAAAATACAGAGGAATACTGCCAGAAACGCTATCCTCTGAACTATCAAGTCCCCCGCGTGACACCAATGAGCTTGACATGAAAGTCAGGGAATTTACTCTGGCTCTCAATAAGGCTATGGCCGCTTCCTGCCCTCTTATTCAACCAAGAGGCAAGAAAAAGCCACATTGGTGGACATCGGCACTGGGACTGCTCGAAAAACGCCTGCAGAAAACTTTTCAACGCAGCAAAAAGCACAAGAAAAGTGACCGACTGGGACTCATATAAAGAATCCCTCAAATTATACAAAAAAGAACTGAGGAAGGCAAAGCGACAATCCTGGAGGTCATTCTGTGACAAAATTACAGAAACCTCTGAGGCATCGCGGCTTAGAAAAATCCTCTCCACAAATCCTATGATGCCCAGCTGTTTGAAAAAAACCGATGGCTCTTGGAAAACCTCAAGTGATGAATCACTCAACCTGCTTCTGGACACCCACTTTCCAGGTAGCTCCCAACTCGCGGCCAGTAGCAGCCCAAACAGACCTACTGCAACCGTGACCAAAATTCATGGTCTGATTACGAGAGACAAACTGCTCTGGGCGCTGCATGGCTTCAAACCATACAAGTCTGCTGGTCCGGACGGTATTATACCTGCCGAGCTACAGAGGTCCTCAGATATTATTCTACCAGTGTTGGAAAATATTATGAGGAGCTGTGTAGAACTTATCCACATTCCACTGTTATGGAGAGAAGTCAATGTAGTATTCATTCCCAAAGCTGGAAAATGTTCTCATGTTGTCCCAAAGGACCTATTCGAGCTAAAGTTGATCCAAGACTTCTGTCTACGGCTCAACATGACTACTGTAAAGGAAAGTCGGTGGAAACGGCTTTGCACTCTCGACTAGCCACATCGAACGATTCCTACAATATAAGGAGTACACAATGGTTGCTTTCCTAGACATAGAGGGCGCCTTTAAAAACATCAACACATCCGCAATCACGACTGTGCTGTCAACCCTGCAGGTAGACGACTCACTTGGGGAGTTGATCGGTCTAATGCTAAAAAGCAAGATAATCAACTCCAAACTGGGTGAGACTTCTGCTAAAAGATATGTCAGCAGAGGTACGCCGCAAGGCGGTGTCCTCTCTCCCCTTCTCTGGAACTTAGTAGTTAACAAACTACTGATATACCTGGAAGCGGGTGGTAGCAGAGTGATTGCCTATGCGGATGACGTTGCCATAGCCGTCTCAGGAAAACATCTCAATACCATTAAAGAACTCCTTCAAGTAAATCTCAATAGATTAACCCGCTGGGCAGATCGCTGTGGATTGGGATTAAACCCCCATATAACTGATCTTGTCCTCTTTTCTAGGAAATATAAAATTCCAATCATAGACCCTCCTTCAATAAACGGTACCAGTTTAGTTTTCTCCGATACAGCAAAATATCTGAGTCTCATTTTTGACAGGAAACTAAACTGGAAACCTACCATTCAAGAAAGATAAATAAAGCTACAATAGCTTTATTCTCTTGCAAAAAAAGCCATTGGGAACAAATGGGGCCTTCAACCTCGCATAACCCACTGACTATACATCTCGGTGATAAGACCGATAGTTACTTACGGGGTGGTTGTCTGGTGGACGGCCTTGGAACATGCAGTCAACCGCATTAAACTAAGCAGAGTCAAAGAACAGCATGTCTATGCACTAGCGGAGCCTTGCGGTCTACCCCCTCTGCGGCATTAGATATTCTGCTTCAGTTGACACCCCCCGACATTTTTAGCAGGCAAGTAGCTGCGACTGCAGCTATTCGCCTTAAAGCGACTAAACAGTGGACAAATAATTCATTTGGTCACGCCAACATTCTTAATACATTAGGAATCCTCACAGAGAACATCGATTACACCATACCTGAACTTTGGTTTGACACAAACTTCCATGTAAGCTTCCCCTCTAGGTCATTCTGGGAGGAAGATGCTTTCATGGAGGACAAGTCAATCCATCTCTACACAGATGGATCTAAAACCGATAACGGAGTTGGTGGCGGTATTTTCTCAGAAAAGCTAAATCTAAGCCTCTTTTTCCGTCCTACAAATCACTGTAGCGTGTTCCAGGCGGAAATTTTGGCGATTAAAGAAGCTCTGTCCTGGCTGAAGAAAAACGTGATATCTGCAAAGGATATCCGCATAATTTCGTATAGTCAGGCCGCCATCAAGTCCCTTGACTCGGTCTATAATGTCTAAAACCGCCCTTGAATGCCGATCATCTCTCATGGAGATGGCAGAGCAGTTCAACATTCACCTTTGTTGGGTGCCGGGCCATAGAGACATTCCAGGGAACTGCAGAGCCGATGAACTCGCCAAAATTGGACCCACTCTACCTATTCTACCGGATAAAGGTAGTATAGGTATACAATCGCTACGCCAATAAAAGAACAAACCTTAGGTGGACTGCTGGGCAAACATGTCTAGCGACCAAACAGATCTGGCCAAGGCTGGGTCTTAGTCTCTCTAAATGTCTGATTCTTTTAGATAGGAAACTTCTCAGCGCCATAATAGGTGTCATTGCTGGACACTGCCTCATAGGCAAGCACGCAAGAAGGCTTGGCGCTTTTACTAATGATTTCTGTAGAGGCTGCATGGACGAGGAAGAGGAGGAGACAATCCTCCACAAACTCTGCCCAGCTCTCTCGCAGACCCAAACGATCTAGAAAACATAGACGTTAACTCCTACGCTTTATTATAAGCTCAAACTGGTTCCAGTAGTAAGAGGATCATAGATCCACGTGGCATCACAATGGGCCAATAGGCGTAAGTGGGTTGGTATTTCCAACAGCCACTCTTACCTAACCTAACCTAACCTAGATTAATTATTTCACAAACTGAAAATCTGAGAGCCATGATTTTTATGTTATTCAAAAGATAGTGAAATTAACTGAGAAAATCTGAGAGCCATGATTTTTATGTTATTCAAAAGATAGTGAAATTAACTTTCATTAAATATAAAAACATATATGTGCGTCTAACGCTTCTTATGATATTTGATTTTGTATGCATATAAACGGACGAAAATCACCCGCAATACGAACTTCACACCAGAAAATCTCAAAATCCCCACATACGATTTGCATAAAACTCACAGATCTAATGTACGAGTAATAACGCTCAGCTTTATTTTGATACCAGTCTGATGGATGTACACTCTTGGCCCTAAAGTGCCCAATCTTCTTCCTTAAAAAAAAAATCATCTTTAGCGACGAGGCCCATTTTTAGATGAATGGATGTGTGAACAAGCAAAATTTTCGGATTAGGGACGATACGAATCCACCCCAGATACACCAGCACAAAATGCATTCCGAGAATCAGTGTTCGGTGCGAATTTTGGTCTGGCGGAATCATCGGCCCGTACTTTTTCCAAAACGAAACTTGCACTGCCATAACTGTCAACGCCGAGCGTTACAGATCGATGACAAGGCATGGTATGGATACCGACGGCATCTGGTTCCAAGAGGACAGCGCTACGTGCCACATAACACATGGTACGATTGACATTCCGCACGAACGATTTTAGGGCATGGTTATCTCGCGCGGTGACGAGTTGCTATCTTAAATCGCAAGCCCATGCGAATAAACCGCAAACAAGTGATGCACTCAAAGTGCGTGTTCACACTGTCGTGGGCATGAAAGTCCTGTCTATGAACGTCGTGTTCGCGTTTTCATGTGAATGAAAGACTTTTTGAAAAGCGGAACACTTGAACCGGGCCATTTTTAGTTTTTAAAATTTGAGCAGTTGACCTGAAACACCTTTTTTTCTTATTCTTTACACTTCAGAACTAAAATGAAAAAAAAGTTTCAGAAATGGAATGATATGATAAAAAACTTCATGCCTCACCCGAAAATCCAGTTTCGATAAATAAAAAGCCTTCCCTCTCCTTCGAACAATGTTCCTGCCCACGACAATGGGAACAGGATCATTGTCAACATAACGAACGGCATCCAGCAAATTCTGACAAATTTATGCGACACATTCATCGAAAACTGGACCTCCCAGCGGACATTTTAACGACGATATAGTCCACACTTAATGCCATAAAATTTTCTTTCAAATAAAAAAAAAGTAACTGGATATCTCACACACAACTTGTTGTATTTACATTTAAAAATCGAGCATCTTTATTTGAAGACCTTATAGATGCTAATTAGATGTCAGTTTGTAACTCTTATAAATAAGGTTTCTGTTAATTTTTTTGCAGTATTTCTTATAATTTGTTTTACCGGCATCAAATATAGATATATACAGCACAAATTCAAATGAAAATTCTATGTGCACATTTCTTATCATATTGAAATGAATCTTACTTTTGCTGATGATACTGTATATTTCTGGTGAACAAATGTACCGTTATTATTTCGATGGCTTGACGGGTGTTGATTTCAATAGGCGAAGTGATTCCTGTGGTTGGACGTACAAATAGTACATATTGCGATATATACAATTTCTCGGCGAATTATTTTAGTATTTTATTTGTTTTTGTAAAATTTCATTTATAATTACTCTGTGGGTTAGCTAACTGGCATAATGGGAAAAGGTGTACATTGCACTGGGCCCCAGCCCGATTATCAAGGCTTCGCCTTTAATGACGTTGTCTAGAAATGAAAGGGGGCAGAGCAAAGTACTGGTCTTATCGTAAGCATCTTCAGATGACGCTACCGAAGGTTGCTACGATTCGATCAGTCACAAGTCTTGTTGGGGGGCTGGACCACCGGTAGTCCCTACCAGGACTTAAATCACAGTACCAAGGGAGTCAGGAACCCCCCGGATCTCGGTCCGGGCCTGACTTGTTAGAGGTAGGCCCCCTTGTGGGAGCGTCATGGTGGCTGTGGTTTAAGCCCAAAATCGCGGGAAGGGTTTCGGCCCAATGTAGAGTTGCAATAAGTACTGGGTGCTGCGACCCTAAGAGCAGTAAGAGGTTTTAGGTCGGCCTCGACTCTTACCAAGGGTGGAACTTGTGCCGGCAACACAGTTCCGAATTGGTATCAGTGGATCGACGGTGAGCGATGGCAAGGCGTATCCTTGCTCCAATGGATGTATGGGCATCCTGTGGAATAAAGCCGTAAAGGTAGGAGTCCACGTTAACACAAGAGACGTTCTGTACATTGCACTCCAGAGAAAAGAAAAATTATATATATGTGAGGAGTAGAAGTACGTCAGAGCTGGCAACACTGGTAAAAGTCCAGCAGTACGTGAACTTACATACCATCGCGCAGTGCTGTAGCAGTCGCCGAAAGAGCCGCATTAGTTTTTGGCAGTCGCTTTAGTTTTCTTATTATCTACTGTTATTTCTTATTGTCTTCTTTTATTTGTTATTATTTTCTTTTGCATTGGTTTCGACTCTGAACTATTATATCATAAATAAAACATTACATTTGGGGGCTCAACCGCGCCACGGGTCAATTGTGAAAGCCATGTACAGAAAATCATTACACATTTAGTAAACCAAGCCATATAAAGTTGAAGTGCTGTTAAGTTGCAAATAATTTACTTGGTTTGAAAGGGTCTTTATGTGTAAAAGTGAAGAGCAGCGCAGAATATAATGGAAAATACACAGACACCGAATAAAGCCTTAGAAGCACTCCCAGCAGTGGAAGAGAAACAACCATATAACACGCGGTCAAAAGGGACAACGGAAAATAAAGACATATCTGTAAGGGAGAGTAAAAAAAATGTTGAAAAAACGGGTTTGGCGACTTCAGTCAAAGTGATGAACATAGAAGAAAGAGTAACACAGAACAGTAAAACGCTAGAAGAAATAGTAAAGTTGTTGAGCATGCAGTGTCAAGCCGAACAAACTAGAACGAATGAAATTAAAATAGCTCCTAAAAGTTTTGCAAAAGTCGTGCCGGAGTTCGACGGGCAATATATACCTGTTGAGCGTTGGTTTTTTAATTTTGAGCAAAATACCGATGCGTATGACCTAAGTGAAAAGCAACGGTACGTGCAGGCTTGTAGTAAGATGGAAAAAGAAGCTGCATTGTTTTTGAATTCCGTGTTTGTGGGCTCATACGCCGAGTTAAAAAAAGTGTTGATCGACGAGTTCAAGCGCACGTATACCAGTGCTGATATTCATAAGAAACTTCGTGAAAGAAAGAAAAGACAGGAGGAGTCATTTCATGAATATATATTGCGTATGCGTGAAATAGCGGCGCTAAACTTTGGTGTTGACATCGGCTCAGTTATTCGTTATATAGTAGACGGATTGAATATAAAAAACGAATACAAATATAATATGTACGGTAGTAAGACATACAATGAACTACAGGAAAAATATGCTATATATGAGCAGATTAAAGAGAGCGAAGTAATGCACAAAAAGTCAAATATCGTTGGTAAAAAACAGGACTATAGTGGCAAAATAACGCATTGCTTTAATTGCGGGTCGACAGAACACCTAAGAAAACATTGTCGGGCTGAAACTAAATGTTTTAAGTGCGGTGCAAATGGCCACATGTCAAGAAGTTGCGTCCAGGCCAAAAAGAGTGTGAAAGTGGTCCAAAACTGTAACCGCTTCAGAACAATCGCGCTGAATAATGTAGAAGTTCATTGCTTGGTCGACACAGGTGCTGATGTGTCGATTATCAAAGAATGTGTGTGCTATAAACTTACCAATATTGAGCTGAAAAAGTCCACATCTGTGCTTCGAGGCCTAGGCAGTACAAAGACAACACCGACTGGAGAATGTGATGCTACGGTACTGGTAGATGATATCTACGTGCAGCAAAAGTTCGTAATAGTACCTGATGAAAAGTTGGAGTACAACGGTTTACTCGGCTACGATTTCGTGTCTAAATTCTGTGTGCTTCTGGATGACGACGGTTTCCATTTTACCAGGAAATCGACTTGGGAGGAGAGCGATTCACCTAAAGAGCTAAGTATATATAATATTGTTGAAACCGAAATTGAAATAAACACTTCTCCGCAGTTTCAGCCACTGATTCGCAGGTTGATTGAGGCTTTCAAACCAGCGTCATCGCCTATAAAAAGCCCAGTAGAACTAAAAATTGTTGCAAATGAGAAAATGACGCCATTCAAACACCAACCAAGCCGATATTCACCTGTCGAGTGCGCAGCTATCAGAACGCAGGTCGATGAATGGTTACAAAGCGGTATTGTGCGTAAATCTACATCAAACTTCGCAAGTAGAGTCGTTATCGTCAAAAAAAAAGGATGGTTCCAATAGCGTCTGTGTAGACTTTCGTCAATTAAACTCCATGGTGCTGAAGGATTGTTTCCCTGTTCCACTGATTGACGATGTACTCGAGAAGTTACAGGCAGCTAAGTTTTTCGTAATCATGGACTTAGAGAACAGTTTTTTCCATGTCCCTGTTGAAGAGGAAAGTCGAAAATATACTGCTTTCATTACGAAAGAAGGTCTTTTCGAATTTAATAAGACACCGTTTGGGTTCACCATCTCCCCTGCTGCGTTCATCAGGTTCATAAACTGCGTCTTTCAAGATCTTGTGGCCGAAAACGTAATGCAAATGTATATGGACGACATAATAATCTATGCTGAGACAGTGGATAAATGCATTCAGAAGTTAAAGCGAGTGCTAGCGGTAGCCGAACGTTTTTCTTTGTCCATCAAGTGGAAAAAATGTCGTTTTTTGGAAAGCAGAATAGATTTCCTTGGGCATACTGTTGAGAATGGAAGAATCTGGCCTGGCCGTGATAAGACATATGCCGTAAAACATTTCCCTGTTCCGACAAATATAAAACGATTACAATCGTTCCTGGGTTTGACCGGTTTCTTCCGAAAATTTATTAAAGGTTACGCCCATATAGCTCGTCCCCTAACTACGCTGTTAAAAAAAGATGTCGAGTTCAAAATTGGCGCTGCTGAATTGAATGCAATCAACCAGCTGAAAGACATGTTGTGTCAGGAGCCGATACTAAGGATCTATATGCAGAATGCACCCACAGAATTACATACCGACGCATCAAAAGACGGGTTCGGAGCAACTTTGTGTCAGCAGTTCGAAGGAGAACTTCATCCAATATTCTTCTGGAGTAAGAAAACTACACCTAGCGATTCTAAACGGCACAGTTACATTTTGGAAGTTAAAGCAGCTTACGAGGCGATTAAAAAATTTAGACATTACTTGCTGGGCGTTCAATTCAAGTTAATCACAGATTGCGCCGCGTTTACACAAACTGTCCGGAAGAAGGATGTTCCACGCGAGGTAGCCCAATGGATTTTAGCCCTTCAGGATTATACATTCGTAGTTGAACATCGTAGTGCTGAACGTATGAAACACGTTGACTGTTTAAGCCGGTTTCCCTGTGTGCTTGTGGTTGGATCTGAGATTGCTGCGCGGTTAAGGATAGAACAAAGAAAAGACTCTTTCGTTAATGCTGTTTTGGAAATTATTAAAGACCGCCCTTATCAAGGATTTAAGCTGAAGGGAGACATTCTATAAAAGCATGTAGGTGGTCTCGATCTTCTTGTTGTCCAAAAATCAATGGAACGTGAAGTAATAACAGAAGCACATACAGATGGTCACTTCGCAGTTTCTAAAACAATGCACAGCGTACAGCAGCAATTTTTCATTCCACACCTGGAGCGTAAAGTTTCACAAGTCGTTTCCACATGCATAAGGTGCATCATGAATAACAAAAAAGGTGGCAAGCAAGAAGGATATCTTTACCAAATAGATAAAGGCAGTCAGCCGCTACACACCCTTCACCTGGATCATTTAGGACCAATGGATTCAACAGTGAAGCAGTACAAATTTATATTGGTGCTAGTGTGCGGATTCTCTAAGTTCGTGTGGCTGTACGCGACAAAATCTACAGGAGCGGAAGAGGTCATAAAAAAGCTTGAAGAGTGGTCGAATGTGTTTGGTATACCTTCCAGGATAGTGAGCGATAGAGGAACTGCCTTCACGTCCAAACCTTTTGAAGAATTTACTAAGCAGCGAGGGATTGAGCATGTCTGGACTACAACTGGATTGGCAAGGGGCAACGGCCAGATCGAGAGGGTGAACAAAGTTATTTTGTCGGTTATTAGCAAATTGTCAGCAGGGGACACTGAGAAGTAGTATAAGTTCATCCCAGAAGTCCAGCGCGCAATAAACACACATATCCACTCGTCCACACAGAAAACACCGTTTGAACTTATGTTTGGAACAAAAGGCAACAGTAAAATTACCGACAAACTCACAGCTGTATTGGAACAAGAGATGGCAGAGGATTTTGACAAAGCAAGACAAGAAATTCGTCAACAAGCCAGAATGCAGATACAAAAAGCCCAAGAAGTGTACAAATCCAATTACGATAAAAAGCGCAAAGGAGAACACGTTTATAAGGAAGGAGACCTGGTTGCTGTGAAGCGTACTCAATTCGTCGCAGGCAAAAAATTGGCAAGCTCGTTTTTAGGTCCATACGAGGTTATTAAGGTTAAGAGAAATGGCCGATATGAAGTTAGAAAAGCTGCGGAAGTCGAAGGTCCGAATGTTACGTCAACAAGCGTAGACAATATGAAGCTGTGGAAATATATCGAATGGAATCGAGACATGTTGTCGTCTGGGACAGACGACAGTGATCAGGATGACCGAATGTGAGGAGGAGAAGTACGTCAGAGCTGGCAACACTGGTAAAAGTCCAGCAGTACGTGAACTTACATACCATCGCGCAGTGCTGTAGCAGTCGCCGAAAGAGCCGCATTAGTTTTTGGCAGTCGCTTTAGTTTTCTTATTATCTACTGTTATTTCTTATTGTCTTCTTTTATTTGTTATTATTTTCTTTTGCATTGGTTTCGACTCTGAACTATTATATCATAAATAAAACATTACATATAATTATATACAACATGTACAAAGATGGCAAAAAGCAAGCTGAAACAGCTAAAATAATAAATAAGTCCAGGAAAATGCTCTATAATGCGATTAAGCTGGTAAAGGAAGGTGAAATTTATTTGAATGAAAACAAAAAATAAGAATCCATTCAAATTATCTCGGCAAATTAGAAACGAAATTAACGAAGATTGATGTTAATGTATTCAACCGATTAATCAGAAGGAGATTAAATGAAGCTCAGCTATTTGGACGAATGAGTAGAAAGAAACCACCCTTGTCAAAAAAAGATACAAATTCAAAGACGCTTAACCTTTGCAAGAGCCCCATCAAAATAAAGACACACTCCTGGAAAAAAGTGGTATGGAGTCACGAAACTAAAGTAAATAGATTTGGGCCATCGTCCAAAAGGGCAAGCTTTGAATCCCAGATACACTCAAAAAACAATTAAGCATGGTGGAGGGAATGTAATGGTCTGGGGTGCTTGTTCCTGAATTGGAATAGGACCGCTTGTAAGAATAAGTGGAAAAATGGACAAATTTCAATATTTAGACACGTTACAAAATATGATGGAGCCCTATACTTTTGAGTTCATTTAATTGGATATTCATGCAAGATAATTATCCGAAGCACTCCGCCAAAATAGTGAAGGAGTGGTTCTCCCAAGAAGATATCCATGTGCTGGATTGGCCAGCACAGTTCCCGACCTTAACCCAATTGAAAATTTCTGGAACGACGTTAAGTTGGCATAAGAGAAGCATGGTATTCAATCCCGAAGGAAAGATTTCAGAAGCTTTTTGAAAGCATGAGGCGAGGATGTAAGGCAGTAATGGAAAATTCTGGCTATAGTACAAAATACTGAAGAGGTAAAAGAAAACCGAAAACATTTTAAACTATATTTTGAATATTTCTTAATTTATTTTCAGAAATCAAATTTTGTGCTATTTCTGTGTCCAGACAAATTTCTTGTTCATTATTTTCTGTCTATTATACCTGTTTTTGTATGGATATTAATACATTATGTAGAAGTCAATTACATTCACTGTTGATACCGTTTTCAAAAAAAATTAATTCATTATTGTTTTTGAAATATTACTTTATTCAATTACGTTTTTATTCTGGTAGGAAAGTTTGTGCTATTTATGTGTCCATGGCTGTATATTATTAGACATTAGACATTTTCGAAAAACAATTATTAATATGCTATTTGCAATTGAAATAAAAGGGGTGATATCAGTCATACAGACAGCATCACTTCATAAATACTAAATAATTTTTTCGAATAATAATAAATTATTATATTTGTCTACACAACCATTTTATAAACCACAACTAACAAAAAATATTTAACCATCTGCAGATAAGCAGTAGCTTTGTGGATAACGTAAAAAAATTGTATTAAAGTAAATGTAAATGTTAAAGAAATAAATAATAATTAATAACGCGATTAATTTCCGCACAAAATGACTTATTATTAAATTAAAAATGTCTTAATTTTCCTTGTTCTTTCTGGTAATTTAATTTAATTGATAACAAAGATTCATATGCTCAATAAACACTTATATTCGTGCATTTTGTTCATTGCATTTTGAGAATTTAATCAGATAAACAATTTTTTCGTGTTGTCATATTGAAACCGTACCCAAGTTATGTTTCCAAAAGAACCGCTGACTTACCCGATCGATTGCATTTTTAACCTCCTTTGTGATGATGATCTTATTCCTGTTAGGCTTAGATATCCCTAACCTGGTCGGTGTTAACAACTCATTTGAAGCCATTACTGCAGCAATGACTTAAACTCCAATAGAAAAAATTAGATTAAAAACCGAAACAGCAGAAAGAACCATTAAATTTACAAATAAACAAATTTAAATGTAATTTGGAAACAAAGCTACACACAACTATTGCAGCTGTCAAACTAGAAGCAAAAAATAATCGGGAAAAAGATTGTACTAGAGAGATTAATTCAAAATTTCCAAAAACAAAATATAGAAAAAAATGTCCAATTGGAAGTACATTCTTGCAATTGAGACTCGGAACGAAAAATCTGGCGGAAATTTTTTGTACTATATCGCCTATAAAAATTTCTGACGAGAAAAAATACGTAAGCATCAAAATACGAGTAATTGCTTGTCAAGTGTTGAGACAATTAAGTGTCAATTGACACCCGGTAAAGTGCTTTCAGCGAACCTCGGTGGCATTTTTTGTACCTCTACGACTGGACAGATTTTGGGTGGGAGCAAAATCATATGAAAAGTTTAATTTCGGTGTGGAACAAAATAAATAAATTAGTTAAAGAATTTATTTTTGTCTGATCAGAATAAAGTTGAAATGTCGAGAAAAAATACGCGAGTTTCGAAATAAGTGCTGGTGAAGTGTGTAGATGGGTTAATTTGAATAGAATCGTGCTTTAAAAAATGTAAACAAAGCACTTGTGAAACACGAACAAATTGTTGTGTTGTTACTTTTCTATTAAATATTTAGTGAATACTGTGTAATATAGTGTCTTTTTGTTAAATATATGGTTAAACAAATCAATAAAATAGTGAAATGCTGCTGAAAATTCGCATAGTTGGAATACTACACATGTGTATGTATATGCATATACTCATAGCAGAATATTTTAAAAGGACTATTTCGTTTGGTGAGAGTGAAAGAATACTAAAAGCTGGTTGCAATTACTCTCTTGCACTTGATCCTGCTTCAATTATAACTTAAGAACCAAGCCAATTTCCACCAACTTTTCAGTTTCACCAGCGGAAACATTCCCCTTGAAATAATATTGCTGTAACATTAATAGGATTCCATCTATGAAAACTTTAAGTTACATTTCACTGTCTTTATTGACTTGTTTAACAATATATTAAATAAACACTTTATATTATTCACTACGAACTTAATATTGAATAAAGAAATAACAAGAAAAACAATTTATTCGCGTTTAACAAGTGCTTTGTTTACATTTTTTAAAGCACGATTCTATTTAAATTATCCCATCTAACTACTTCACAAGCACTTATTTCGAAACTCGCGTATCATTTCTCGACATTTTAACCCAACACGTATTTGAAAACAAAAGTTTCTTTAACAAAATTAATAATATTATTCCGTACCGAATTTTCACTTTTCATACGAATTTGATCGAGCAAACGATCTGTCAGAAATTTATATAGTCGATATAGTACAAAAAATTTCTGCCAGAATTTTAGTTCCGGGTGTCAATAGAATCTTGCCTTAAATAAATGTGAACAAGGCGCTTGTGGAACACAAAGAAATTGTTGATATTATTTTTCTATTCATTATTAATCCATAGGAAATAATATGGCCTTTATGTTTGTTTGAATTCAGATGTGAAGCTGTAAATAAAACCTATTTTGAAAGTGAAGTGCGAGTGGAAGTTCACATAGATGGAAACTGGAATATTTTAAAGGAATTATTCGTCCACTTCGTGAAGTAGAAAAACTTTTGGAAGCTGGTTGGTTTTACTCCATTGGTCTTGCACTTGGCCAATCTCCAACATGTGTAGTATTTTTATTTATTGTTTTTTGTTTTTGTAATATAGATTTGTTTTGTTGAAAATGGAATGCATGTTTTGTTATATTTTTTTTTTGGTTTGTTTTTGTAACTTAGATTTGTTTATTTTGATTAAAATATATTTATTGAATTTTAAACAAATTTGTTATCATTAAAAATGGGAGGAGAAAGGTATGAAATAGCGCATACAACTTTGATTACATCGTCTAAATATGGCAGATTTGAGTATTTCACTGTTTCGGATCATATTTTAAATGTTTTAATCCTAGCGATTCGTCTTTCGACATGTACTCTAGCTGGGTATCGTTTTCGATATTGGCGATCGTTTTCGACATCTTCCTTTGTCCTGTTCGGTTGCATTAATTGAGGCCGGATTATTTGCACGCCCATTTGTTGGAGCTCATTGGCAATCACGAAACCTTTATCCACCTTTTTATTGAAAGAAAAAAAGTTTAAATGTGATGTAAATAAAGAATATATATATATCTATGTACCATTAGATCATCCCCTGGCTTCAACTTTTCGGCTAGGTCTGTTAGGTTGAATATAGCTTTGTCAGAAGTTTTTCCAGATGCAGCTAAACTTATAAAATTTATAAGTCCTGATGGAAATACTCCAATAAGGAGTTTTACAGTGTTAGTCCCCTTATGGTGCGAATAAGTACAAGTTCTGCAGTTAATGCAGCCAAATCTAACTGTTTTAATTTCAGTACAGTCCAGTACTGTAACCGTATTCGGACATTCAGCAAAACACGCTGGCAAACTTTTTTGGCTTTCCTCTTTTGTTTGCCAGTAGTATACAACAATCGAAAACCTTTGCTAATAGTTGAATTGTATCTGCAAAATATTTCCTTGTTGTTTTTCCTAAATTTTAAACATGTTTGCTAGCATTGCATTGGACAAATTATGTTTCGATTTGCACATAGTAAGCAAAATTCTCCGGGTCGAATAGTTTCACACAATTTAACAAATGTGTCTAAAAGTGCTAATTCCTGTAGTGGTTATTAGCTACTCAGCCGAGTCAAAACTGAAAGACAATGAGTGAAAATATTGGTCTTGCAGACTGATGCTGGCTTGAATTCCAATCAAGACACAAGATTTTACATTTCTGAGATTAGTTACAACATCACTGGCAAGTTCCACGAAAGAATGGGACGTAAGCTAAGAGGTAATAAATTTAATGACTGTTTTATTTCAAATTTTATATACATACCCCGTTTTGTAATGTTATTTTCTTCAATTTCTCTTGCCTCACCTTAATAATTGTTATATATTTTTCAGTAGCAATCGTAGACTTTGGGAGATTTAATGTGGGAAAAGCTGAATCCAGAAGAAGGCTTTTTTTTAACTGTACCCGATTAATAGGAACAATTATTTCGTTGTCTTTGAAGTGGAGACTACAAATGACAAAATATTTTGATAATGGTTTTCCCATTTTTAACGTATGTTTCCACTTAAGAATCTCCTTGGAATTATTTAAGTCTCTTTTAGGAAGCTTATGCTTTAAAATAGCACTAGTCTTGTACGATTTACACTGTGGAACTCCGCAATATGCTGCAGATTTGCGCCTCCTATTCATTAGATTGAAATTACTCAGTAATACTTTTAAAAATACCACAATATTTTAAAAAGAATATTTCGCTTGGTGAAAGGGAAAATTTGGTGGAAATTGGTATGTGCCTTAAGTTGTAATTGAAGCAGGATCAAGTACAAGAGAGTAATTGCAACCAGCTCCCGATAATCTTTCATTTCCACCAAGCGAAATAATCCTTTTAGAATACTCTGCTAAAATATTAGTAGGATTCCATCTATGAAAATGTTCAGTTGCATTTCACTGTCCCGGATATAGTTTCTTCTGATTTATTCAACAATATATTAAAAAAATCATTTATATTATTCACTATGGGCTTAGTTTTAAATAGAAACAAAACAACACAAATAATTTCTTTGTGTTCCACAAGTGTCTTGTTTACATTTTTTAAGGCAAGATTTTGTCTAAACTAAATTATCACAACACATAACAAGCACTTATTTTGAAACTCACATATTTTTGCTCGACATTTTGCCTGTTTGTTTATTATTCAGAAGTAAATTCTTTCACAAATTTATTTGTTTTGTTCCGCACCGAAATTAATTTTTACTTGTGAGTTTTATCCCGGCAAGGAAATTGGTTTTAAAATATGCCATTAATTAACAATCCTTTTTATTGATGTCTAGAGTACAGAGTTTGTGTGTAAACATGTAAAATCCTTATACAATTGACTTTCAATACAAGCTTAAGCTTAATTTCAGAATTGTAACAGTTTCAATTCATTTATATCTTTAAATGAGACGTTCACAGGTCCTTTTTTAATTTTATTTTGAAACTATCCCCTTTTTGTGCGCTTGAAACAAAAAAAAGAGTTTTTGTTTCATATATTCTATTATCTTCACTTTTTCACCACGTTGAATTAAATATTCACCAGCGTAAAATATTTTATCTTTTATTTTTGCATTTATTATATATACCTAGTGAACATTACGTGAAATGTCATTTTAGTCATTCTGACAGGTTATAGAGATGGAGAATGAGTTGGTGATCCACTTACAGTGTACTGTGCGAAAGTTAAGGGTATGCAACATTTTACTAGAGTTTGACATATAGGTGTTGTTAGGCTATGAAGCCGTCCTTGGAAGGATGGAAAATTTTCCTTTTATGCGTTACAATTGTATTGAGACTCGGAACGAAAATTCGGATATTTTTTGTACTATATCGCCTATATAAATTTCTAATAGATAGTTGGCGGGAACAAATTCGTATGAAAAGTGAAAATTCGGTACGGAATAATATTATTAATTTTGTTAAAGAAATTTTTGTTTTCAAATACGTGTTGGGTTAAAATATCGAGAAAAGATACGCGAGTTTCGAAATAAGTGCTTAAATGGGATAGTTTAAATAAAGGGTCCGCCATCTAACGTTTTCGTTCAGCGGAAGGATAAAACTAATTATCTGTCAAATCAGACATGAGCTAAGTGTTACCATTCACGAAATAAGCACTAGTTGAAAAAAAAAACGTTAGATGGCGGACCCTTTAGAAGAAATTCTTTTTCTTATTATTTCTTTATTCAATATTAAGTTCGTAGTGAATAATATAAAGTGTTTATTTAATATATTGTTATACAAGTCAATAAAGACAGTGAAATGCAACTTAAAATTTTCATAGATGGAATCCTATTAATGTTACAGCAATATTATTTCAAGGGGAATATTTCAGTTGGTGAAACTGAAAAGTTGGTTCAAATTGGCTTGGTTCTTAAGTTATAATTGAAGCAGGATCAAGTGCAAGAGAGTAATTGCAACCAGCTTTCAGTATACTTTCAATTCCACCAAGCTAAATAGCCCTTTTAAAATATTCTGCTAGGAGTATATGCATATATATAGTATTCCAACTATGCGAATTTTCAGCCGCATTTCACTATCTTTATTGATTTTTTTAACAATATATTTAACAAAAATGACACTATATTACACAGTATTCTCTAAATATTTAATGGAAAAGTAACAACACAACAATTTCTTCGTGTTTGACAAGTGATTTGTTTACATATTTTAAAGCACGATTCTATTTAAATTAACCCATCTAAACACTTCACAAGCACTTATTGCGAAACTCGCGCGTTTTTTCTCGACATTTCAACTTTATTCCTATCAGACAAAAATAAATTCTTTAACTAATTTATTTATTTTGTTCCACACCGAAATTAAAATTTACATATGAATTTGCTAACGGCAACGAGCTGCCAAAAATCTCTCTAGCCGTGGAGGTAAAAAAAAATGCCACCAAGGGGCGCTAAAATCATTTTACCGGCTGTCAATTTGTCAATCGGGAAAGTTTGAATAGCTGAAAAATCTTAAAGCTATTTTTCATTTCTGAATTCCTGTTGTGATTACATGCCTATTTCTTTCATCAGAGACAAATGAAAATCAAAGTTCGTTAATATATATTCACTTTACGGTTTCAACTTGATTGTTCTATTTCGTAAACATTTCGAAAATAGTCCTGTGGAGAAAATACGCTTTTAGTCCACTGACAATTTAATCCTTTAAAACTATTAATTGACTCCTAATGATGTCCATGAAAAATACTTCAAACGCCGGAAATCTTGGATACATCGGAGCTTTAGCAGGAATTGTTGGTACTTCCGAACCAGCCTTTAAGTTGTTATTATCAATATTAGCAGGTGAGAAATCAATTATCGGGGTATGTTATTATATATGTACATAGATATATTAGTGAGAAGTAAGTGTCGGGCAAAGCTAAATCACGAGAAAGTAAATAACTTTCTTTAATATAATATTTGAAACAAAACGGGGATTGACCCTATAATCCAAGAAAAAACAGCAGAAAAATTAACCTTGAAAATTACAGCTGTTATTTTGAATAGCTCAACCGCGGGAAAAAAAGTTTTCGCGTGTTAGAATGCAGTCATGCAGATATTCGGCTTTACGCCTATAGTCCGTTTCAAATCACCGTGCAATTTCTTGGGCATGTGCCCTCTTTTCCAGTAGTCCTGGGATTGATCTAGACAAAATTCGAGGGTAAGCATACTTTGATGTTGATTGCACTATGTCTCAGCGCGTACTGATTATCTGTTCGAATGGCATTGGATATTGCATTATGGAAAAGATAAGAAGCCGGTATTGACAGATGCGAAATCAGAGCGTGGAGAAAATGCATGGACGTGGACATGTCCATTGTATATTTTTTCAGTTAAGTTGGCAATGATGATTTTATGGAAGGCACTGCCTTCACAATTATTGTGTTGAAAATAAGAAATAATGAAAAGAAGATATATGCGCTTATGATGCAAATGGGTTAAATATGAAAGGAAGTGGAGAAAGTTCAGCCGTTTCGTAAATATCATTTTCCTGTGAGCAGATGAGTAGCATGCGCTTCCGGAGAGAACAAAATTACCACTGTTCTCACTTTTTTCAATTCGGCCGACACTCGAGTGTCATTGAAAAGGGGTATACCAGCTCGTTTTATCCTTGTGTTCTCGGCGTTGAGTTGGTGTCGTCCTGAAGAATTATTTTTAATTCTTATACTGACACAGCAACCGAACTTCCGAACACTACATTACGAATGACGGGGAAACATAAATATCAATAATCGGCTGTGAACAATCGCGACGAGTAAAAGTACAGCACGAGCCAAAAGGAGAATAGCGAAAACTCGCCCGAATTTTCTCCTCCCATGTAATGGCATGTTCGATTGGGCGGGCCTTGTTTTTTTTGTACTCCGAAGTTTTGCGATTCTGATTCTAATGGAACATTAAAACTTCTTCGGACTCTTAGTTTATAAAGATAGGTATTTGCCTGCGAATCAATTTGAACACTCAGAATAATAAATTGGCCAAACACAGCCGATTGCACGAAAATAGAGATCTAGTTTGACACACAATCCTATTTGACATTTATACATACAATTTTATATGTTTAGTACATTTTGAAATAAAATCCAGTACGGGAATTTCGATTCTGAAATGAAAACCAGAAGCAAAATTTTGATCCTTAAAGAATTAAGGGAAAAAGTTTTGTCTTTTGATTTAGTAGCTGTCTCTGACCTTTCCAGTGTGTTGCTTCTTGACCAACTATCACTTGAGGGGGTATCTGATCATGATCTTCTTTTTTGCACTTATATTATTGATTTCTCTTACATCCCCTTGCAGGAATCGTTTCCATTTCGAGACTATGGATCAATAAATAACAACTTACTCCAATTCGATGCAAGCCTGACTCCATGGCACTCTTGTTACTTCGTAGCGGACGTTAATGAAAAAGTTGAACTTGTTCAAACATTAATAAACAATCTTTTTAATAATCATGTTCCCATTAAAACCGTAGCTGTGCGCAATAAAAAATGTCCATGGTTCACTTCTGAAGTACACGATACTATAAAAGCACGTAGGAAACTGTATGCCAAATGGAAACATTGGCCTAATACTGAAAATTGGGAGATGAAGAAACTTATCTTCATCTATCACCAAAAGGGCAAAAAAAAGATATTTCCTGTCCAAACTAAGTGCTGACCAAACGTCGAAAAAACTTTGGAGTAGTTTACGCTCTCTTGGACTTGGTAAAAATAATGTTCTAACAAAAATACCTGACCTTGATGAACTTAATAACTCATTCCTCTCTTATCCTAGTACCAACACTTGTTTTATACCAGACAGCAACCTTTTTTTCAGTTTCACCCGGTGTTTAGATTTTGAAGTTGTCTCTGAAGTGGACGTTATACATCATATTCGAAATCTTAGATCCAACGCTATCGGAGATGATGGATTACACTTACGCTTCGTAAAAATGATACTTCCTCATATTGTAGGTTGTATCACTCATTTGTTTAATTTTTGTATTGCGTCTTCCACTTTTCCTGAGTGCTGGAAACAAGCCAAGGTCATCCCGGTACCAAAAAAAGCCAATCCCTCATCCACCACTGACTATCGCCCAATTAGCATCTTACCATGTCTGTCTAAGGTTTTTGAAAAGATAATTGCCAAGCAGATTACTAGCCACCTAAATCGCTTCAATTTATTGTCTCCAGTACAGTCTGGTTTCCGTGCTCAACACAGCTGCTAAACGGCTATGATAAAAGTGCTTGACGATATCAGAATGGAGTATGATAAGGGATTTCTTACGCTGCTATGCTTGCTTGACTTTTCAAAGGCCTTTGATACGGTTAATCATGACATTTTATGTATGAAGTTAAAGCTTCACTTTGGGTTAAGCGATAACTCTGTGCATCTAATTAGGAACTACCTTTCGAACCGTTTTCCAAAGGTTTTTTCTGAACAAAAATGTTCCCGGCCAAAAAATATACTTGCCGGTGTACCTCAGGTTTCTATTCTTGACACAATCCTGTTCTATCTTTACATTAACGACCTACCACATGTATGCAGTAATGCATCTATATATCTATATGCGGATGATGCACCTTTCTCGACCAATTGGATTAATGGAAGATCTCGTTGATAGATTTAATTCTGATTTGTCTTCTATAGTGAAATGGTCTAATCATGAATTCGGTAAAAAAGCAATTAATTATGATTTCTAAAAAGCAGTATGACCCTGGAGAGATACCCCCTATTTATATAAATTCTTGTAGGCTTAAATTTTCCAATACATTTGTAAACCTTGGGTACAAGTTGAATAGATCCCTTTCCGCTATTGATCATGCAAATTTGATCGTAGCTCGTATTTATGCAGGGTTACGTAAGCTTTGGCTGTTTTCCAGTCTTAGACCTGTGGATACTAGACTCAGATTAATTAAGATTTTGCTTGTGCCAATATTTGATTATGCCATAGTTGTATATCCTAAATTAGACTCTCAATCGCAACACAAGTTACTTGTTTGTTTTAATGATAAGGTGCGATATGTCTATAGAATGAGAAGATATGACCATGTCTCTGTCTACCACAAACATGTGCTTGGTTGTTTATTTCAAAACACAAAATAATAAATAATCGTTCACCACAATATCTATTCGAGAAATTGCAATTTGTCCAGTCACCACGTACATTCAACCTAATAACTCCTTCTTCTAACTTTTTAAACACTTTGGAACTTTGGAACTCTCTACCTGTCTCCATTAAACAAATAATAGGAGCCGAAAAATTTAAAAGTGCACTATTTGCACATTTTGCACAGTAATGTAATCTACTTTTTCTTAGCTTTAAGTATACAAAATAAATAGTTCTAAGAAAATGTAAATGAAGTCGAAAGACATAGTTATAAGAATTTAGAGTAGCTTAGAGTGCCTGTGTGGGGCCAGTAAGTTAGTGTAAGATTATTAAGTAATTGTAAGCTAGCATTTAAGCATTTTTTGTTAGAATGTAAGAGTTAGTGTTAAGAAAATAAAATGCATATAAAACTAAACTAAACTAACTGTAATCTACTTGTTTTTTTTTTATTCTTTCCCTTTTTCTTTTATTACTTTGCTTCTATCCTAATTTTCTCACCTCTTATCCTCTTTTTATTTAAACGTAGATATTTTTCACTAAATTTTTATGTATTTATTTATTTTTTCTTACTTTGCTCATTGTGTAAATTAATGCAATTCTAATTTATCTTTGTTGAGCCTTACTGTACTATAAAAGACTTTTGTTCTTACTTGTACTTTGCCAAATAAAATAAACTGAAACTGAAAACTTTTTTGCTCTGCAGTAAAAAAAAGGCCACAAAAGTCTACATTTCTCGTCTGGATTTTATGTCAGAATAGACTAACCATATACGAGTATGTAGTCAAATAGTATTGTGTGTCAAACCAGATTTTTGTTTTCGAACAATCGAGACTGTTGGGGTTCAAAGTCCAAATAAGCTTTTAGTGTTCCATTGAAGTCCAAATTGCCCAACTTCCGGGAGAGGAAGCGATCGAAAACGCCATTATAAAATGTATTACATCGATCTTAATTTAAAAAAAATTTCACTTGTTCTCAGCAAAAACAAAAAGAAGAATAACAAAATTTCGCAAGCAATCACTGCCCCGAATGTGCGAAATAAGAATGGAGACTACTGCCGAGTATTCTAGTGCGATTATCCTTATCCACTTAAGTATCATTTCATTGCGAGAGAGCGCAAAGTACAGTGAAACTTCTCTATAGCGGATACCCACGGGACTTTCAAGATTGTTAGTTCTATGGGGGTAACGTAAGTTATTTATGCAAATAAATGGGCGCTTTTGGCACTATCTTCTTCCAAATTTTCGATAAGATGTCGTAAAGCGAACTGGCGATCAACAATATTGAAATTTTGAATTATTCCTTGATCTGTCGGCTTAGAAATTGATGTTATGTTGGGAGGAAGAAAAAACAATCTAACGTTTTGCAATTCAATGTGAGTATGTGAAGTGGCATTGCCGAAAAGCTTTCTTTAAGTTTAATTTTTCAGTCTAGGTGCTCCAATCAGTCTGTCATAATAGGTGTCATCTTCCCGCTTTTTGTTTCACTTTCCAATCAACTCTCAAAGATTTAGACGGAATTCCTTTGAAGCATCTAATCTTCACCGCTTTCGCAATGACGAGTGGCTTTATTTTTTCACCAGATACTGGCACATATGAGCACTGTCAGAAGTTCTTCAACAATTTTACAGCCTTTTCTCTTGAACATAGTGTTTTGTCCGGTAATGCTTGATAAAACAGCAACATCATAATCATAACTTACGACATTTGTAGAATTGCCACGAAACAAACACAAAAGCTCATCTTTTTTCTTCAAAATATCCGACAGTTGCGTTTTACCAATTTGAATTATTCCAGCAAGTTTACGAACAGAACAGTTACTATTGTCTCTGTGTCCACTTTTTGCTTCAAAATAAGCAATTTTCGCGTTCTTTTAGACCCAATTACAATAAAAATTTCCACGCACTCTCAATTTCATTAAAACCTGAACTTCATAACACTCCTAGCACAGATAATAAATCTATACAGATGTCTCATCCCTGTAGAAAAAAATGGTTCATTTTTGGTCAGCTAGCCGACACTCGTCCAGCTTTTTTATTTTCTCTCTTTCTTGCTTTGTTTACTGAAAGTTTTTTTTCTCTCACCACAAGTTGTTTGCAGTGGCACAAGGAATATGAAAAACATATGACAGGGGCTTGCGGAAAGGGATATGAAGATTTGGCTGTTTGTTTTCATTCGACTGAAATAGGAAATTATATAATTTTTCATGAATTGGTATTTTGTTTGAGCGTATGGGTATGTATGTAAGAAAGAATAATTAAAAGGCGGGAAAAGTGGAATATTTCGTTACATTTTGTAATTGAAATTTGATAAGAAAAATAAAGGGTTTTCCAATAGGGACTTGACAACTTTGAATTTAATTTGTGAACGCACTCTTTCACTAATCATCAAACTGTCACTGTCAATTTATTCAGTAAACTCAACATTTTCATCATGGTAAAATACACTAACGAGCAACGTCTGCAAATTATAAAAATTTTCTACCGAATTTCGGAGTCGGTGACTGCAATTTTAAGAGCATTAACTCCAAGTTTCGGTCGTAATTCTCGCCCTAGTAGACAGGCAATAACAAGTTTAGTTCAAAAATTTGAGTCTACATATTCGTTGTGTTCAGGCGTCCGTAGCAAACGATCCAAATCAGTCAATTCCACGGCGTTCTCAAGAATTGGGCATCGCTCAGACCACATTATGGCGTATTTTGCGTAAGGATCTTGGTTTACACTCATACAAGATCAAGCTGACTCAAGAATTGAAGTCGATGGACCATTTGAAGCGACGTACGTTCTCCAATTGCGTTCTGGAGAAGATGCGCCAAGATGATGAATTTCATCGCAATATCATCTTCAGTGACTAAGCTCATTTTTGGCTCAATGGGTTCGTCAATAAGCAAAATATGCGTTGAAAATCCACATGTGCTTCATGAATCACCACTTCATCCACAAAAAATAACTGTATGGTGCGGTTTGCATGCCGGCGGTGTTATTGGGCCATATTTTTTCGTCTACGATAACGATCGTCACGTTACTGTGAATGTTCTGCGTTATCGCGCCATGATCACCGATTATATTTGGCCCGAATTGTAAGATATGGACTTGGATGACATGTGGTTTCAACAGGATGGTGCCACAAGCCATATAGCACACGCTACAATCGATTTATTGAAGAGTAAGTATAGTGAGCGTGTTATCTCGAGACATGGGCCAGTCGATTGGCCGCCTCGTTCGTGCGATTTAATGCCGCTTGACTATTTTCTGTGGGGCTACGTTAAGGCATTGCTTTATGCCAACACGTCGACGACGTTGGAAAGCTCAGAGCCAACATTGGACGCGAAATAGCGGCCGTTTCGGCCGAAATGTGTGGCCGAGTCGTTGAAAATTGGGTCCAATGAATCGACCGCTGCAAACGTGCCCGCGGTGGACATATGAGCGAAGTCGAGTTCCATTCATAAATTTTTTGATTGTACTTCAAGCCGATAATAATGTTTTTGAAATATCACAATTGGTTTGAGTTTTATTTAAAAAAAAACGTTGTAAGGTCCTTATTGGAAAACTCTATAGTATTCATGTTATTAATCTGCAATGCATATACACCTGTGTGCAAAATAATAACAGTGTTAGATACTTAACTTTTTATTTTACAATAAAACCAATTTTATTTATTTTAATTATTTACTTTTTTTTTCTCTACATGGAATAATGTTCTAAAGACTTCGTATTGAATTTGAAATTAAGTAACTACCTATTCTTATAGAAAAAACAAGTGTGTAAAAAAATAGCAGTATTATTTAGAAATGCTTAATTTTTTGACTTTCATTAAAAAAAAAAAAAAACTTAAAATATGTTGCAGAACTGCAGTACAACGAAGTGGCATAGAGTCGACTAAGCGCATGAACCTCTCTCTCGGAATACTTGCCCATGCAGATTGCACTGTAGTCCACAATTCACCAACGTTTTTGGTTTTGCTTTAAAAACCTCTTGTTTAACATCAGCCCATAAGTTTTCAATGGGATTAAGGTCTGGAGACTGAGCAGGCCACTCCATGACATTAATTCCATTGATTCTAAACCAATTTTTAGCCAATTTACTGGAGTGCTTGGGGTCATTATCTTCGTGATACACCCACTTAAGCGGCAACTTACTCTTAAGGTAAGATTTGAGTTTGGGGAATAAAAAAAAGTCGCAGGGGGCGCAGTCCGGACTCATTTGAAAAAAACCACTGATAAAAACAAGTTTCTTCTGGGATGGATTTGATTGAAGCCATCGTAAACAACATGATTGGACCCTATCAGTCCAGTTTGCCGTCAGGAAACTCCACAATCGATTAAATTTCCGCACTCCGGCAGATCCTGGAGAAAACCCAAGAAGTCCAGATCGATACCCACCACCTGCTTATCGATTTTAAGGCTGCCTATGACAGCATTTATAGAGACGAGCTATATGTCTATTGTTGACATCCCTGCCAAACTCGTCCGTAATGTCGGCTATATGATTCTATTCAGTGTACTGTGTGAACGCGTAAAACCTCTTCGGTCCACAAAAATTTATCGAAAATAGTGTGACCTCCAGCCTGGAAAATTTTGGAAAGAACTAGCCAGTTCCAAGTCAATACCTACCACCTCTTGTCCGACTACTAGGGCATACCTGCACAACCCATCAACATCTCTTAAAAAAGGAAACACCACCAACCTGCCCCACGCGCTCTCTAACGGTCGACGTGGTGCGCCTACTTGGGCTAGTAGACTGCCCATCCAGCAGACTATTTAAACACCTATTAAAAACAAATGCTACTCCATATGAATCGTTACGAGACCTTTCACCGGAAAACATTAACCGTATCTTTAATAAAGTCAAAATATGCAATTTGAATATTTAAACCACTAAGATTTAAATTAAAGCCGATAGCCATTGCAGCTAGTGCTTATTAGTTTTAGTTAGCATTTAGTTTGAACTAATTGTTAATAAATAAATAATATACTTATGACAGCATCCATTGTACTAGGCTTTATAATGCGATGGCCTAATTCGGGGTCCCAAGAAAACTTATCCGGTTGTGTCGCATCATACTAGAAAATTTGCGATACGCCTTACAGCTTGGAAACAAAACCTCAGAATTTTTCCAAACCTCCACCGGATTCCGGCAAATACTAGGTGGAGTGAAAAGTAACCTCCTTGGGAATGAAAAAAGTGTTTTTTTTTTTAAATGTTTTTTTATTTTATTCAATATAGTCCCCTTTTAGGTTGATACACTTATTCCAGCGATTTTCCAACTTCTTGATCCCGTCGGAAAAGTAATTTTCCGGAAAGTCTGCAAAATAATCCTCCGTGGCGTCGATGATTTCCTCGCGTGAGCTGAATTTTTTATTGATGAGCCATCTTTTGAGGTTTGGGTAGAGATAATAGTCCGAGGGAGCCAAATCGGGCGAATACGGTGGATGCGACAGCAATTGGAGCCGTAAGTCATTGATTTTAGCCGTGGTTGCAATGCTCTTGTGCGCAGGCGCATTGTCTTGCAAAAACGAATTTTTTTTCGCTTCATGTGAGGCCGTTTTGCAGCGATTTCGGCCTTCAATCGCTCCAATAATGCACAGTAATACTCGCTGTTGATGGTTTTTCCTTTTTCGAAGTAGTCTACGAAGAGTATGCCATGACAATCCCAGAAAACCGACACCATAACCTTTCCGACCTATCGAGCCTCCCTCGGCCGCTTCGGAGCATTCGTGTCGGCTTCACTCCATTGCCGGGAACACATTCTGTTCTCTAGTGTGTAATAGTGGATCCAAGTTTCATCAACAGTTACCAATCGACGGCAAAAGTCCAAACACTCTTTCGAAGTGCTTTCGCGTTCGTGCTTTTGGTCAGAAGTGAGCATGCGCTGCACCCAGCGGCAGGATAACTTTTTCATATGCAGAATATTGTCCAAAATATGGCGTGATCGCTTAGTACTAATCTTTGTGGTATCTGCTAGCTCGCGCACCTTCACTTTCCGGTCAGCCAACACCATTTCATGTATTTTTTTTGACATTGTCCTCTGTAACCGCATCGGAGGGCCTGCCGCTGCGGACTTGATCGGTAGTGGAGATGCGGCCACCACGAAACTCTCGAAACCAATATTTGACGCTGTAATCTGACGGAGCATTAGCCCCATAATATTTATCCAACTTTTCTTTTGTTTCCTTCGTCGTTTTGCCTTTCAAAAAATAATGTTTTCTGAGAGAACGAAAATCGTTTTTGCCCATACTCAACATGATGCCAAACACGTCAAAAACAATCAGCTGTCAAAACAAAACTAAAGACAGTATCGCATTGAAATTTGGCATGTCTGCCTAAATATGAACGGACTTCAAGGCACCATAACCTTTTTTGCGGTAGCGGCGCATTCTGGCGGTCAACGAGATTACTTTTCACCCCAGTAGATACGCTCTCATAATATGGTATTATGTAACCGCAGACATGTATAAGCACAATAAGGACCTGTCCAGATGTTGGGACACGTCATTGATATAGACACTTCAGGGTGGCCAAAATCTGCCGCCATTTTAAAGTACATTTTATCGAGCAAAGATAATCCCGTCATCTACCAAATCATACAATTTGTAACTGTCAACACTCATTACTTTAGAGGAGTTCCTCTTCCTCTGGGTTAATGCAAACTCCACAAATGATACCTTGTCGAAGATTACCACTAGAATAAGCCTAGGCAACCGGTGCTATTTCAGTCTGGTTTAACAAATTAGATCCAAAGTACCTACTATCTTTCGTTTTGTATATGAAGTGTATGTTTGAGAAGGGTTATATGAGAAGTAAAAATTGTCATCGAGTGAATTCCATATAATTATTAACGAGCTTGTGACATTGGACTCATTGACATTTATATTCTTTCCAATATGATTAGATGAGATTGAGAAGCCATTACTGTGCCACTTAGACAGTTCCATTCCTGCCGATTAAACAATGGAAGCAACTTCCTGTTTTTTACGTTTTAGCGTTTCGAAATCATCAGCTCCAGTTATAAGGTCGTCGACATAGAAATCTCTACAAAGTGCTGCTGAGCCAAGTTTATACTGCGACTCAAACTTATCTCCTAAATATTTGAGACATCGAATTGCCATGAATGGTGCAGCTGAAGTTCCATTAGTTATCGTATTTAAGGCATAAGTTTTTATGGGAGAGTTCTCGGTTTCCCTCCAAAGAATATACTGAAATCTACGATGGCCCGGATGTACCAAAATTTGGCGATAAATTTTTACAATGTCAGCTGTTAGTGCGAATCTATGCAGACGAAAACGAAGTAAAATCATGGATAAATCATCTTAATAGTGGGTCCTACCATAAAGATCTCGTTGAGGTACGAGACTTAAAGCAAATTCAAATAAATCGCAGTATGAAATTACTTGTACAGCTAGAAGAAACAGCAACAATACCTGCAACAAAAATTGAGAGCGAAAATTTTTAAGCTAAGCTTAGAAGTGCACATAGATCCTATGTGGCTGGAGTGTGTACAACGAACAAAAGCGAAGACCAATGTAGGTATACCAGACTGCAATCTAATCCAAGTAAAACGACAACGAAAGCTTTTTATGCAATTTGTGGAACCTACGATGAGCAGCTATGCGAGTAATGAGCGACGAACGATGTTTCAGTTGAAGGTTTTTCGAAACCGTTTCCAAATGAACGAAAGTGGGTGGTTGAAGCGACGGGTGCAATTTGTGAGCTAAACGAAATATGAATGAAGAGAGCTCGTAGGTGTAGTTATGTGTGAACGAAAGCTTTTTCGAATGAGTGCGATGTGGATTCTTAACTGATCGTATGAATTTTTATGATTTTAAATATGTATATTGTTCACATTGTTTCACAAATACAAGATACAATTTTAAATACTTTGCATGCGAAATTATTGCCTTTATATCGAAAGTGCGTATATAGAGCATCAATTGGTAATTACAAACGATTTTCCTTTTGTTTTATGGAAAATTAGCACTATTGAGCGATTTTGATTTTTAGCGCATGTTCGAATAAAGAAATTTGCCACATACCTGGTAGGGAACGTTTTTATACTTATTTCTCTTTCCTCCTATCCGAATGGTTCGGAATAACGAAATTTGTATGTCTTCCTTCGGATTTAGGGTATTTCTTCCTTTTGCGATTGGTGATGGGGGTTCCCACGATTTGTCTGGTGTCGGTCCTTGAATTATCTGGAACACTGGATCCTGCCTACAAAATTGCACTACGCGAATCGATACCGTCACCGTTTAGGACACTGGTTTTTACCCGTTACCAATTCACTTATGGAAGTTTTCCTTTTTTGATATTGGTAGAATTTACCGGCACTTTGATATAAGGATACTGTTTCTGCCGTGTTCTACCCAGTTAATTTTCGAAAAGTCCTGTTACGGTCGCCAAAATGTACAATCGAATGATTTTCCGACTACTCCTTGCGAAAATTTTGCTTCGGATTTTGTCGCAATAAAGTTCCCTCGGATGAATATCTTTTTCGAAGATCGATATCTGGAAAAACCCGAAAAAAATTAATGTCCTTGCTAACAATTGCGCGAAAACGAGACTTGGCTATATGTATAGACAACTTGTGAAATATTGCAGAGACGACGAAACGAGTGAAAAACTGAAAAAAGCTTTGTTGCTCCGATAGTACCAACGACAAGAATGATTTTTTATTCATGTAAAATGTATAATGTGAGCTGTTTAGTACATACGGTATTACTATACATTTTAGTACAAAGAAGAATTTAAAAAGATGGCGAACATTGGTTTTTTGGCGCTAGTTTTAAATTTACCATTGGAATATCATTTGTTTAGTTCGTTACTTTTAGAGTACAATCGATAAGTTTAAATGTGAATTACAATAATATTATGATTTTTGACTTTGATAAATATGGTGTGGTGTGATCCAACATTCCGCCCCCTTTGAAAGCACCTGGTTTCAACAAGGAAGTAGGGCAAGCTTGTGGATTGGTCTCTTGATAATCCCTCTTGGTGTTCGAATTTCTGCTTCTCTCAGGTTTCCGTCTTTGCCAGGAATTGTCCTTTGGATCCTTCCAAGCAACCACCTTTGTGGGGGTGTGTTGTCGTCGTGAATGATGACCATTGATTCTGCTACTAGATTGGGTCTTGAAGAAGACCACTTCGTTCGTTGCTGCAATTCTTGAAGGTAATCTTTAGTCCAACGCTTCCAAAAGTGCGTTTTTACGTTTTGGGAGCATTATTGGGAGCATCGTCTGCCGGTTCAGGAATCCCCTTAAGTGGTGAACCGATGAGTAGATGATCTGGAGTTAACGAGTTAACGTAGTCATTTGGGTCGTTTGTCAGAGGTGTTATGGGCCTGGAGTTCATCACGGCTTCAATCTCGCAAAGTGCAGTGGCGAGTTCTTTAAACGATAGCTTCGTGTTGTGAAGTGTTCGAAGGAGATGTCCTTTGGCCACCTTCATTGCGGCTTCCCAGATTCCTCCGAAATGAAGTGCCCTAGGAGGGATAAAATGAAAATTAATTTGTTCGTTACTACAAAAATCTACAAGAGTATCTCTAGAGGTTTTGTGAAACAACATGTTATGTAACTCTGTCAGCTTTGAGTTAGCTTCAATAAAGTTTGTTGCGTTATCGCAAAATATATCTGTCGGTAATCCGCGACGACTTATCATACGTTTTAACGCTGCGATGAAAGCTTCTGTTGTCAGATCGGACACCGGTTCTAGATGAACGGCCTTGGATGTACCAGATTTTTTGATAAAAAAATAATTTTATTTTTCAACGTAGTCTCCCTTGAGCTCTATACACTTTGTCCAACACTTCTCCAATTTTTTTATCCCTTTCAAAAAAAATGATTTGTCGAGGTCCTCAAAATAGGCCTTTGTTTGCGAGATGACTTCATCATTGGAGTCAAATCTTTTTCCACCAAGCCATTTCTTCAGGTTTGGGAACAAGAAGTAGTCGCTCGGAGCCAAATCTGGAGAATAGGGTGGATGAGGGAGCAATTCATAGCCCACTTCATGGATTTTTGCCATGGCAACTGCACATGTGTGCACCCTTGCATTGTCTTGGTGGAAAAGAACTTTTTTGTTGGCCAAATGAGGTCGGTTTTTTTTTTCAAATCGTCATTGAATCGGTCCAATAAGTTGGCATAATATTCCCCATTGATTGTTCTTCCCTTTTGAAGGTAGTCAATGTGGATTATCCCGCGTGCATCCCAAAAAACAGTCGCCATAACTTTATTGGCTGACAAACCCACCTTGGCCTTCTTTGGCGCCGATTCACCCTCAGAAACCCACTGTTTTGACTGTTGTTTGTTCTCTGGTGTGTTGTGATGGATCCATGTTTCGTCCACGGTTACAAAACCGCGCAAAAACTCCTCCATATTGCGATTAAACAACGCCAAACCTTCCTGTGAAGTGAAGCAAACGAAATTCACTTTTTTCCATTTTCTCCTCAAATTAGTGAGTAGTCTGATACAAATAGCTGTCAAAACAAACTGACGCAGCAAGTTTAAATTTTGACAGGAGTCAACTGACAGATGCCTGTTGACAGGAGCAGTGTTGCTGTTTCAGTAAAGAGGTCAGAAATTCAAAAAGGACTTATTGACCCGCCCTCGTAAAACAGACGAAAACATATATGTAAGTTTTGTAGGGAATCTTTCCGCGAATCCTGTAGTATGTTAATATAGGTCCGCAGAAATCGATACCGCATCTTAAGAAAGGTCGAACAGCGATGACCGTTGCCCTTGGAAGGTTGCCCATTATTTGCTGTAGAAGTTTTGGCATATATCGTATACAATGTACACAACTGTGGACGATTTTACGAGCGAGATCTCTGGCGTTAACAATCCAGACTGTTTGCCTAAGAAGTGCGACGAGAACCTTTGGTCCAGCATGGAAGTTTTTTCTATGCAGATGACGAGCAAGATTTGTAGCCAATCTAGATTCTTTCGCCAGTAACACAGGGTGCTTGTGTTGCTCAGGCGGAGTTGAATTTTCTAACCGCTCTCCAACTCGAAGTATTGGAAATCCTTTTGAAGTATCTACAAACGGGCTGAGGTGCTTAAGCGAATTTTTGATAAATTTTTCGTTTTTGAGTAGCGCGATTTCTTCCGGATAGTAGTGACTTTGTTCAATCCAAACGATTTAGTAAAATGCTGCATCTATTGAATTTGAAGGCCATTTTTGTGGGGGTTACTGTAGAAACAAAGGTCCTTCCAACCATTCTGTAGATACGTGCCTCCAGTTGATTCCAGCAGTCGCCTCCTGTATCTCGGCAACTCGATTCCCAACGAAGGTACTTAATTTGGATGTATGGGTCGAAACCCAATGCAGAACTACGGACGAGTCTGTCCAAAAATGTGTTTCCGGATTAGAATCCTGAAAAATGGCCTGAATTTTGCACCAAAGTTTTGCCATAAGATGTGCAGCGCACAGTTCGAGACGTGGAATTTGTTTTTTCTTTGATGGAGCGACTCTCGACTTTCCTACCAACAATCTAACTGAAGTACAGTCCTCATCGTCAATTGTTCTAAGATACATGCAGCATCCATATACATTAATAGACGCGTCACAAAATCCGTGGAGTTGGACAGTTTTCTTGGATGGAGCCAGAGCATACCTAGGCACGGGTAAATTTTGGATTGAGTACAAATCACTCATAAATTTACTCCATTCTCTATCGATTGTCTGTGGAATAGCAGCGTCCCAATCTATCGGCATAAACTAGTGACTTCATATACCCCAAAGAAAGTAATCTAAATATGTGATGTGATCACAGGATCCTGGAGGCCAGTTCACAGCTCCATTACGCGAAATTATGCGCTCAGCAAATGTTTCCCGCAATAAATTGATGGTTTCGCGCGCCCTGTGACGTGTAGCGCAATCTTGTTGAGGCCGAAGCTCTGTCACGTCAATGCCATTCAAATGTGGAACGAAAAAGTCAGAAATCCAGTTTCTATAGCACTCTCCGTTGACGGTAACATTCTGGCCGGCCTCGTCCTTACAGAAATATGGGCCGAAGATTCCACCAGCCCGTAAAGCACACCAAACAGTGAGTTTTAATGAGTTTTAAATTCTAGTAACTATGCTTCTCCATTTCAATCCGATTTCAGGAAAAATCACAGTTGCACAAGTATGCTGTTGACGTGCTATTATATCGTAGCTGTTCACTTGGATTAATAGCCTCTTCATGAACCCTCTGAAAAAAAAATGCATTGCTATCAGCGAGAAACCCTTAAACCTTTGCTGTTTTCCTGGCATTATATTGTGTGGTTCTAAATTTGAATAAGTCGAATCTGCGAAAATGCGAAATGCTTTTCAATAGGACTTTGACACTGACGTTGGCAAAACCACTGCGTAAGCTTTTTCATCAATCCTGCTCGGGAAGGAAGATGGAAAACAGCATTTGTCCAGCGAAAGCCAAATAGTTGCACTTGATATTTCTAAGGCATTTGACAGAGTTTGTCATCAGGCTCTTTTGTCGAAAATGCATGCATTTGGGATCGACGACTCTCTTCCTCAATGGATTAGAAATTTCCTTTCGGAACGTTCAATTCAAGTTGTTTTGGACGGTTTCAAATCTGATATTCACAAAATAAATGCTGGTGTGCCCCAGGGCTTTGTTCTGTCTCCGACACTCTTTTTAATTTTCATTAATGATCTCTTGTCTGCTACTTCTAATCCAATATATTCCTTTACTGATGGCAGTACTCCCTGCTTTTCATATTCGTTCCCGGATTCACGGCCCTGCTCTTCGGCTGTAGAACGAGAACGGCAGCGTATGCTAAGCTCATTAAATTCCGATATCAACAGCATTACAAATATGGGAACTATCAACAGAGTGGAATTTGATGCTTCCAAAACACAATGCTGTCTGCTGTCATTAAAGCGAAATTTAAACACCCAGCCATTATCCATGAATGGCACTTGCATCGTCGAAACCGTAAAACTTTCCATTCTCGGTATGTGTGTCAATGACAACTTATGTTGGAATGACCACATATTTGATTTCGCCAAAAATGCTGCAAAATGTCTAGGTTACCTCAAGCGATGTAAGAAATATTTTACCCCCTCTGGTCTGGCCTCAATATATAAGGCATTCATCCGCCCAAAATTGGAGTCAAACGCCCACATCTGGTCAGGTGCTCCTAAAACATCTCTGCACCTGCTAGATAGGATTCAAAACCGTGCGATAAAACTTATTGATGATACTAATATCAGTCAATCAATGGACACCCTTGAACAACGACGTAATGTCTCCTGTCTCACTTTGTTTTATCGCTATTTCCACCACCAGTGCTGCACTGAAATCGCCAGTAGCATTCCGCCCATTCAAACCTTCAACCGTAACACGCGTCTCGCTATGAATGCTCATCAGTATACCCTCAAGCCCATTTTCGGACGTACTCTAAAATATCGTGATTCGTTCCTAAGCCGTACAACTCGCTTATAGAATGCCCTGCCGATCTCTGTATTTCCTGGTCGTTATAACTTACAAAGCGCTGTGAATAATCACCTTAAGGGTACACAAACCCCTTGAGCGCGCTCATTATAAAAAAAAAATCTTTTGAAATTCATTTTTGGGCATATTTTGGTAGTTTTATTTTTTTCTTTTTCTTCCAAATAACAATTCCATTAAAAGTGGTCAAATTGTGTTTTATTAAGTTGTTTCAAATACTTTCCAAAAGATGTGGGATATCATACATTCCACATATGGATTTGTTTTTGTAAATAAAGCTTAAGGTTTTTTTAATTTATACTAAGCTTACTATATAAACTACGATTAGTGAGTCCTTGATCACAGCAAGAAAATAGCTCTTATATTTAATTTCAGCTTTGTGCATATATCAAGGCAGTTATATACCTCAACTTCAAGTTCTTTGGTATATTGCTCGGGTATATTGCTCGGACAAACGACGTCATATAAAACTTGCTTAAAATTCCCACATATGCTCCGAATCATAAAGACGCATGCAGACTTAGCGTATGTACGTACTATATATCTTTGTATTTATTATATCTTTGATTTTTTCCGTAATCAACAAAACCTTCCATTTCATCTTTAAATTTATTGTAGGTTAGATCCGTCTGAAGGCTCATCTCGTCAAATATAACCACAACTTCTTTTTCTTTTTCTTTTTCTGCATAACGTTTCTATTTAAGCCAGGTGACAGACTTTTAATTTTAATCCACCTGTGCAATGAAGATGGATGCGGCAAATGTATCTCAAGTTGATCCCGCAAAAAGTTGTATCTGACAGCTGAACGAAAAAAGATGCACTGCGAAATCCATTTCTCTTCTTCGGTGTATGTATTCATTTTTACCCTGTGATAAGATGAGCTTCGAAAATGTCATAGCATTTTGACGAATACCAAGCAATGAAACGATTTTCTCTGAAAAGTTTTGGTTTTCACGCGCTTATAGCCTTTTCTTGTCCTCTTTTAAACAACGAATCTTCGTTAATATATCTGGTATTTTCTTTAATAGTTATTCTCAAGACATTGTCCAATTTCTTGAGCTTTTCAATTCTCCTAATGTAAAAAGATTGCCTTTTTACATGAGTCTCACAATCGGCGCAAGCAAATTCAATATGATCATTGAATTTTGTCCTTGATAAATTTTTAGAAGCCAAATTTAGTTCTCCTATTGTTCTTTCTTACATACATACCCATACGCTCAAACAAAATACCAATTCATGACAAATTATATAATTTCCTGTTGCATTCGAATGAAAACAAACAGCCAAGTCTTCATACCCCTTTTTTTTCATATTACTTGTGCCACTGCCCACAACTTGTGGTGAGAGAAAAAAACTCTTTCAGTAAACAAAGCGAGAAAGAGAGAAAATAAAAAAAGCTTTATATTACTCCGAAAGCTCGTGTCGGCTGGACGCCTGTCGGCTAGCTGAACAAAAATGAACCATTTTTTTCTACCATTGCTTTGCAATGGTACGCCATAATTCGTCTTTGAAAGGCTCTAACAATGTTCATTCCTTCCAATTCTTCTTGAACTTTCCCAGCTACCTCGTTAATACTATGGTTCAAGTCATCCATCGTTGTTGCTTATGATGAGTAAACATCCGTCCCCATATATAAAAGTCTATTAGGGTCAAGTCCGGAGACCTCAGAAACCACAGAATGGGTCCATCCCGTCTTATCCACGAATTTTCATATATGCGCTCTAACCACTATAGGACATAACCTTCTAGAACGAAATTGCAGAATTCCAAACACTTCCCTGGGTCCCCGGGTTGTATCTCCACCACCGTATACGGTGGAATACATGCATGCCTTCTATATGTAGAATTATCCGGATGTAAGTCCTGCTTGGATTAAAATGTCTGCTTAGTTGCATAATACTGGTATTTGGATGGTTTCTGACGTAGGGAAATACACCGTACAACCGTTGTACCGACATCGGTCCAATCGCTTTATGTAGGAAACACACGATACAATCAGCATGCGATTTCCGTACAAAGACAATGTTTTTTCAGTCGCTCTTCAGAAGTTGGTACTGAATTAGACGTCTCCTGTCTTTTTTTTTTTTTTTATAATTTACGCGCGCCTAAGGGGTTAGATACCCTTTTACTGTTACCAGGGCGCGGGCGGAAAGGTAGAAGGAAGAGAAAGGAAAATTGTTTTGTAGTGGTTTGAAACTCAGGTGTGTTTGGTTTCGATATTCGCTCTCCAGGGGTGGGAGTCCGAATAGGACGGAGAGTTTTTTGCTTCACTCAGAGTGATTCGAGGTATAATTCACAGCAATTTTTTTCTGTGCTTGAAACCCTACAACAGCCAAATCTACGTGTCAGTGTTATGCCTTCACACGCAGAATTTTTCTGTCTGAGTTCCAATTACAAATGAAAAACTGACTTGCCATGGGCAGGACTCGAACCTGGACCCTCCGAGTGAGAAGCGATTGCTAGTACCACTACACCACGGCCACCCCTCTTACTTTGTTTTATCGCTATTTCCACCACCAGTGCTCCACTAAAATCGCCAGTAGCATTCCGCCCATTCAAACTTTCAAACTTTCAACCGTAACACCCGTCTCGTTATGAATGCTCATTAGTATACCCTCAAGCCCATTTTCGAACATGCTCTAAAATATCGAGGTTCGTTCCTAAGCCGTACAACTCGCTTATGGAATGCCCTGCCGATCTCTGTATTTCCTGGTCGTTATAACTTGCAAATATTTAAAAACAATGTACATCGGTACCTCTCTTTTCTTCCTCCCTAAATTTCCTTTGCCTGCGCTGTGTACAAACATTTTAAGGGTATACAAACCCCTTGAGCGCGCGCTCACAAAAATAAAATAAAAAAGTTAGAAATTTATAATAATATGTGCAGGAGCAATGTTGAATGTCAAAGACAAATAAAAAATGGGTTAAAGAGTGGCTTTTGGAAAGATCTCTGGAAAAATTAAGAAGTGCGTAGCGTATGCAAATCGAACAATTCGACTTCCTTTTGAATCTTGTGGCACCTGTTGTATCAAAAGAGGAACCTTTTATGAGATCACCAATATCAGCTGCTCAGCGCCAATCCCAACATTGTGTTATTTAGCTACTGGATGCGATTTTAGTGATCTTATATCTATTAAAAAATTGTGCTTGAGACCTGTTGGGCTACTTACAATGTTTTAAAAAGTAATTACTTAAAGATACGAAAATAAAAAAATGATATTGCAAACGACTGGTTTAATTTAATTTTTTTTTAGTTTCTGTCCACTGAAACTCATTGGAGGAATATTGCTGAAGGTCTCAAGAAACAGTGGAATTTTGAACACAGGAGCAATGGACGGAAAACACGTACGTCCTCATCAGAAAACTTCGGTTTAGATTTTTTTAACTATAAGGAAACACACAGTATTGTTTTATTTGCCATTGTAATTTACAATTCACCAATACCAAAGATAGGAATGCTATCCTCATCTCTCCAGCAAATTACCACAAAACCAGAAACAGAGTGCTTCGCCTAATTGATTTTGCTCTTGTATTTAAGCGAAAAAGACACATATTCTCTGTTTTCAAAGATGTGGTTCCGTTTATGTAAGGAAATTGGCGGAAGGAAAGTACTAAAGATCTCCTTCTTGCTACTGTGACAAAAAGAGAATAACGTATCGTATTCACTTAATTAAGCAATTCTGTAATTCCAATTTTTCTTTAACATTTTTTCCCTTTAAGAAAAAGGAAGTTCTTTCGTTTTTCCTTCTCTTAATTTGGAATTCACTTTATTTGTTGCAATATGAATGAAAACACACTGTGTTAAACATTCTCTCTAGCAGTCGTAAAAGTTTGTCACCTAAATACGCGTAGTCTCAATGTTTATAAATTAGATCATTTAAGGTGCTTATTTACTGGCTCTGGCGTGGATGTTATTTTTGTATGTGAAACATGGTTTAAGCCTCAGTTATCCGATTATGTGTATAAGATTCCCGGGTCCACTGAATCAGGTGTAGAGTTGTAATTGTTGAAGTACATGATATATAGTAATAATCATACTTATTCTCCTGTACCTTTGTTCCCAGCCTTTTCAGCGTTCTCAGCACAGTGTACGCATTTAATTATCGGCGAAGTTTCTAGGCACGAAGGTGTATAGCTTTGTTGATAATGCGACTTATTTGTTTTTGATTAATCCCCATCTTGCGAGCCATGATTTTTTGCTTTTTTAGTGGATTTCTTCTTATTCTTGACTTGACAGCATTTACGTGTATGTCCTCTACTATTCGTACTGGTCTTTTCAAATAGCTTAATGCACTGATAAACGAGCCGATGCTGAGCCGCTGGGGCATTTTGAAAATATTACACTTATGTAAAGCACTACCACAATATAATTTTGTTTATCGGCCCATCCCATGGCGTAACAAACCACAAACTGATTTTTTTTTAACAGATGACAAACATAACGGTACATATTTCAATTCCAAATGTCAATATTTGAGTGCGTTCAGGTCTTGTTATGGTAATGGATGCGTTTTGTATTGTAACAATATTTATGTCCCTAATAGGTACCTAGCCCTGCCATAAGTTCTGTTACACAATTTCCAGCGCTTATCGTTCAAAACTTCTTGCGGAAGTAGAACCGTTCGTTTTTTTTCAGAACACATGCACTGATCAGTAAAGAATACTAATTACTTTGGTTTCAGTTTGCAAACTATTAACATGGAGTGGGGCGTTAAAGAGAATCAAGTCGCGGAAATAGCGTTGCATAAGTGCAGAAAGGGTGCCGGCCAAATTTTCGAATTGCTAAAACCACTCGAAATATCGAGAATATTCGTTTATCGGGCTATTGCCCGCTTCGACGAATTGTTTGGAGTAGAGGACAGGCGAAGAAGTGGTCGCCCGCGCGTTGTCCGTATGAATGCGGTAGTAAAGGTAGTGCGTGAACGAATTCGGAGAAACCCCCTTAGAAAGCAGAAGATCATGTCCAAGGAATTGGATATATCAACCAGATCTATGTCTAGGCTGATTCGGGATGATCTGCATATGAAAGCCAAGGTCATTTTCTAACTCCTCAACTAAAAAAAATTAGGCTGGAAAGATGCAAGCGACATTTGCAGTGGCACGCGGACAATGACTATGAAAACATTCTGTTTACGGGTGAGAAAATTTTTACCGTGGAAGAAGTTCTCAACAAACAAAATGACAAAATGTATGCTACTTCATCTAAGGAAGCGAAAAAAGTTGTTTCAAGGGTTCAATGTGGATATCATCCCGTTTCCGTAATGATTTGGTGGGGGGGTCTTTAATCATGCTGTCACATCCCTCCATTTCTGTGAAAAAAACGTAAAAACTGGTGCAAAGTTATACCAAGAAGTTGTGCTGGAAGAAGTTGTGAAGGGTTTGACCAATACCCTTTTCTATGGATATAGATGGATCTTCCAACAGGACTCTGCTCCAGCGCACAACCCCAAAATCACGCAGGAGTGGCTCAGAGTCAATATTCCTGGCTTTATAGCAGCAGAAGATTGGCTGTCGGAGAGTCTAGTTCTGAATCCACTGGATTATGGTTTGTGGTCAGAATTGGATAACATGGAGAACAAGACTCCCCACAGAAAAAAAAAAACAGCATTAACCAGAGAAGCGTCCAAGATTTCCATGGAAACCGTACGTGCCGCTATAGCCCAATGGTCACATCGTTTGGAAGCTTGCGTTAAAGCAAAGGGCAGTCATTTCGAGTGAATCCAATTTTTTTTAATAATGAATATTTCAACCAAAATGAAACAATTTTGAATACAATATGTTTATGTTTTTTTTTTATAGGTATATTTGAAAACACACTATACGATTTCCATACAATCTGTAGCATATAACACATGTTGTATGTCAAGAGTTTACGCCTGTGCAATATCGGTACAACACCAAATCTATCTAACCGTTGATATAATGGTTGTATCGTGTATTTCCTACTTAAAACATCTTCGTAACTGCGAACGCCTTCTTCTAAATCACGATGTGAGTCTCGACTATTTTCGCGTTGTTCCTCTCTCCTTCAACCTCGAAATGTTCTAGTAAATGCACTGCCATTTGGGGCAGTCCTATTAGCTAGCGTATCGTCTCAGATGTTCTCATCTTGCTCGTTGGCCGTGACGGTTGCAGAAACTATAGACATAAACCATGCCTGCATATTCTTGTGTTGAAAAGTTCATCGTCGAGGATATTATGAATTAAACGTCAATAATTTGCATTCTTTTTATATTATTTTATAAAAAATCTACTAAATTTTTTTCCCAGGAATAGGACCTGTCTTTTTTGAGTTGTAAAAAAAATTTATTGGATTTACACTTATTTTAGCGGAAAAAAATTTCACAGCAACTGTTGTATATATGTAAAGGGTTTTCCAATAGGGACTTGATAACTTTGAATTTAATTTGTGAATGCACTCTTTCACTAATCATCAAACTGTCACTGTCAATTTCATCATGGTAAACAGTACACGAACGAGCAACTTCTGCAAATTATAAAAAGTTTCTACCGAAATTCGGAGTCGGTGACTGCAACTTAAAGAGCGTTAACTCCAATTTTCGGTCGTAATTCTCGCCCTAGTAGACAGGCAATAACAAGTTTAGTGCAAAAATTTGAGTCTACATATTCGTTTTGTGATGTTGCCGTGTCAGTGAGACAACGGGTTGGTCGAAGTGTCGAAAATATCGCTGCCGTTCAGGCGTCCGTAGCAAATGATCCAAATCAGTCAATTCCACGGCGTTCTCAAGAATTGGGCATCGCTCAGACCACATTATGGCGTATTTTGCGTAAGGATCTTGGTTTACACTCATACAAGATCAAGCTGGCTCAAGAATTGAAGCCGGTGAACCATTTGAAGCGACGCACGTTCTCGGATTGGGTTCTGGAGAAGATGCGCCAAGATGATGAATTTCATCGCAAAATCATCTTCAGTGACGAAGCTCATTTTTGGCTCAATGGGTTTGTCAATAAGCAAAATATGAGTTATTGGTCGGGTGAAAATCCACATGTGCTTCATGAATTACCACTTCATCCACAAAAAATAACGGTTTGGTGCGGTTTGGTGCGGTTTGCATGCCGGCGGCGTTATTGGGCCATATTTTTTCGTCGACGATAACGATCGTCACGCTACTGTGAATGGTCAGCGTTATCGCGCCATGATCACCGATTATTTTTGTACCCGAATTGGAAGATATGGAGTTGGACGGCATGTGGTTTCAACATAGCACAGCTACAATCGATTTATTGTAGAGTAATTATGGTGAGCGTGCTATCTCGAGACATGGGCCAGTCGATTGGCCTCCTCGTTCGTGCGATTTAATGCCGCTTGACTATTTTCAAGCGGGGCTACGTTAAGTCATTGGTTTATGCCAACACGCCGACGACGTTGGAAAGCTCAGAGCTAACATTGAACGCGAAATAGCGGCCGTTTCGGCCGAAATGTGTGGCCGAGTCGTTGAAAATTGGGTCCAAGGAATCGACCGCTGCAAACGTGCCCGCGGTTGCCATATGAACGAAGTCGAGTTCCATTCATAAATGTTTTGATTGTACTTCAAGCCGATAATGAAGTTTTTGAAATATATCAAATGGTTTGCGTTTTATTTAAAAAAAAGTTTGTCAAGTCCTTATTGGAAAACCCTATATAAGGATACCCCATTTTTTAGTTTGGACAGGTTGGGTCGTTTTTTGAAAATTACTGGTTTGATATGAAATGACCCCACTGTTTTTTTAATTTGTAAATAATAGGTGCACGACTTAAAGCTGCAGAAAGTGGGGTTTAATAAAATATTTTTCCGAAAAAAATGTTGACAAATGCTAAGTTTAAAAAAATCACTTTTGATCCACACATTAATTTTAGGGCAGCATTTACTTTGAAACAATTAAAGTGTACTCATAATTACGATACCCTATTTGTTACCATACACACATAAATTTGAAAGACGTTATTTTCAATAGGAGTCGAAACATCGGAGGGTATGTATTTCCGACTCTTCCCTCACCCATATGATTTTTTTCTCAAAATATGGCAAAAAACCTTCCTTTAAAGTCTTCGTAACACCCTGTATATAATACTATTATTTTACCACACTCTAAATACTGCTCAATACTTCTATATGCCTGTCAGCAGGGAATAAAAGATCGACAACGAATTCTGCAGAATAAAGCTATGCGCTTAATTCTAAAATGCAATATTTATACACCTGTCAAAATAATGATGGATGGCCTTCATTGGATAACAAGAGAACAGCGGTTAATAATTATCGGTGCAATGACTTTTATATTTAAAATTTAATATAAAATGTTACCCGAGTACTTAAAAACTAATATTATAAATGTACGTTATATGCAACCATGCGACCATAAGGAATGCCAAAAACATATTAGGCCCAATAGTCTAACAGCAACAGAGCTCAGTGTTCCATTATGTACAGGGAATTAAACTTCTTTAACAGTCTAGCAAGCGAAATTAATTCTGATCCAAGATTTGTTGTGTTTACAAAAAAGTCTGTCTAAAAATATGTGCATAGATTAATTTAATTTTAAGCTATGCTTTTATTTTGTTTTATTTTCAGCAATTGTATTAATTTTAAAATTGTAATTGGTTATTGTAAAGTCATTTTAACTAACAAATTTACTCCACTCCGAAGGGTTAGAATCTGGTCTTAGCTCCCACGGAGCCTAATCTCTTGGTTTACCAAGGATAGGTGAGTCCCATCTGGCATGTAGTACTAGTAGTTTTTCTTTATTAGTATAGGTATACTTGAATTTATATATGTTGTTTTTACAATTATTACAATAATATTATATATTTCAGTCTTTTATTTGCATAATGCTTTAATAAATTAACAGTGTTAAACCTTCATATATACAAAAAAAATATCAAAATACATTTAAATGTTAAGTTTAATGAAATCTACGTATATACGTGTATTTGCTTTTGAATAATCTATAATTGCTTTTATTTTTTATGAGCTCTGACAAGTTGCTAAAAAGAAGAATACCTTTGTATAGAAATGTTTTTTGCCCGGCTGTTGGCATCTTTCGTTTACTTCTAAAGCCGTTGAAATTACGTAGACGATATGGTTATGCTTCTCCTACAGTTCTAAGTTCACTCGTTAAGAGACTTTGTTGCTTCATTTAGAAAACTGTCAGTAATGTGTTAAGTTCTAACCTTTCGCGTATACTTATTCATTTGAGTGTATTTAGCATGAATTTTATTGGTGTAAATCTATTGTATCACACTTAAGAATACTTCTCATCGCTTTATTCTGTAGTTTCTGGAGTCTTTATACCTATCCTTGGTTCCAGCATGAGCATATAATTGTGGAACAATGATCAAAATGAGGGTTCACAATGATGTTGTAAACTTTAATCGCTGTGATAAAATTAATTTTTTTCCTTATGTTCTTAAAAAAAAAACAATTTTCTTAGCATTTGTTCTGTAGATGTAGTCGATGTGTTCCGAAAACTTAAGATTCTTATCGATTATTATTCTCAGATACTTTATATAGTCAACGTTTATCATTATGCTATTATTGATTTTTATAGTTCATATTAGTAGTATTTATCTCCATTAATTTTATCTGTTTTTTTAATTTAATTTTAATTTATTCATCACTAACCAAGATGTTATTTGATTATTTTAATATTATTTAAAAGCTTTGTTTTGCACTCACTTGCATCTTTTCCTTAATAATAGCGTCACATCAGCATTACTATAGCTTTGCAATCTCTTAGGGTATTAGTTATATCATTTATATAGATTGTGAATCGATCCTTGGGGACTCCTATGTTTACTTCCATCGAGTTTGATATCTTTTCGTTAACCTTGGTTCTCTGTGATTTATTTGAGTTCTGTTCATTCCGTTATATGCCATACATTAACATTTCTCTGAGTAAAATATAATGGTCATTGTTTCGAAAGCATTTTTGAACTCCAGAAAAAGTGTCATTGGTTTCTCTATATTTCCTCTGCTTTTCCATTAGCTTATAACGTAGTTTACCGCCACTTCGCAGGAGTAATTCTTTTTAAAACCAGACTGGTAATTGTTATATACATATTTGTCAAAAGCTTTTAATGTATTTGCAGGCCTAAGCTTTTCACATTTTTTTGTGTTTGGCACTTTTTCCACCGAGTCTTTCCATGAGTTCTAGAATTCACCTTCCTTTAGGGATTGGTGAATAATTTCTAATAGAGGTCGAATTATCGAGAATAATTCGTGGATTTATTTTATCAAAGTTGGTTTCATTTACGTCTTTATAAATATTGTGATAACCACTTAAATGTGAGCAGCGACATCTAGCAGAAAATGTTGATACTGGAATAACAAAGTCTCGACTGGAGAGTGGAATCGAATTTTCTAGCAAATTGGAAATTGTATGGGACGCTGGATGGCGAGGATTGTTCTCGAAGTATGTCATTCGAGTATAAATACCAGCATCCCCAAGGTATGCAAATCAGTTCTAAAGTGAAATTTGAAGTGTTAATTAGGAGAAGTGATTAAGTGGTTTAAGTAAAAGATAAGAAAAGTATAAGCGGTTGAGAAATTGGATTGTACTGAGAGAAACAATTAAATAGTGAATTGTAACTGTACTGAATAAAGCGATTTGTATTGAAAAGAATAAGTTCTATTATTTGTACCCACACAAACATTTTACAATATGTTTTAACTGTTCTAATGTTATAATTTGAAATTGAAAGCTGCATTCAGACTATCATACATATTCCATATCTTCGATCTCGTTTCTGATATTTAAAATACTATTAATAAAGCATATGTTGAATGTGTTCACTATTTCTTTCCCATCAGAATTCAGTATTTCTACTACAACGATACAAAAAAAACCGTCATATGATTTTACCAAATCAATGAAGACGCGAATCTTTGAATTATCCAGTTATTTGCATCTTCATCGGCAAACTTTGAATCGCGTCATATGTCGACCTACCTCCCACAAAGTTGGATTGATTTTCGTCCGCTTAGTTTTTAAAGTTTTTTTGCTTTCTAACCACGGTTATTTTTTCTTGATTGCATTTCATATTGTGATAACCACTTAAATGTGAGCAGCGACATCTAGATTCAAAGACCAGAAGATTTCGATACTGGAATAACAAAGTCTCGACTGGAGAGTGGAATCGAATTTTCTAGCAATCCAATCCAATTTCTCAATCACTTATACTTTTCTTATCTTTTACTTAAACCTCTTAATCACTTCTCCTAATTAACACTTCAAATTACACTTTAGAACTGACTTGCATACCTTTGGGATGCTGGTATTTATACTCGAATGATATACTTCGAGAACAATTCTCGCCATCCAGCGTCCCATACAATTTCCAATTTGCTAGAAAATTCGATTCCACTCTCCAGTCGAGACTTTGTTATTCCAATATCGAAATCTTCTGGTCTTCGACATTTTCTGCTAGATGTCGCTGCTCACATTTAAGTGGTTATTACATTGCTCCCTCCCTACAGTTGTTCGTCCCGAACAACTTCGTCATTCAGCATCCCGTTGAAATGACACATTCTATCCAAATGGACCACTTTCAATTTTCCTCGATTCCCACGCTGGATCCGGTAGACAACGTCATTAATGCGGGTTATCACCTTGTATGGACCTTCCCAGTCCTGTTGCAATTTTGGTGATTTGCCTTTCTTACGCTGAGGATTATACAGCCAAACCAGATCTCCTTCGTTGAAACCGAATTTTGCTTCACTTGGCAACCGAATCGTTTGACCAAATAAGATCTCAGATGGTGTGTGCCCTGTTGAGCTATGGACCGCGTTTCGGTAGGCCATTAAGAAGAGGGGTATGTGTCGATCCCAATCCCGCTGGCAGTTGCTGACAACCTTAGATAGATGCTCATTCAAGGTCCGATTGAATCGCTCGACCATTCCATCAGATTGCGGGTGTAGTGGCGTTGTCCTTGTCTTTCTTATTCCCAAATATTGGCATATTTCCTGGAAGACTTTTGATTCAAAGTTTCGCCCTTGATCAGAGTGCAGCTCCATTGGGACCCCAAATCTGCTCACCCAGTTGTTGACTATCTGTTCGGCTACGGTCTTAGCCTCTTGATTTGGGATGGCAAACACTTCCGGCCACTTACTGAAGTAATCCATGACTACGAGAGTATATCGGTTTCCATTAAAGGTTTCGGGAAACGGCCCAGCGATGTCGATGGCTATTCGTTCGAAAGGTGCTCCGACATTGTATTGTTGCATTTTTCCATGTGGCTTTACATTTGGGCCCTTGGTAGCCGCACATCTTATGCACTTTTTGCACCAATTCTCGACATCTTGTTTAGTGCTCAGCCAATAGAAACGTTCCCTTACCTTTTCCAACGTCTTGTTTATTCCCAAATGGCCTCCTGAGATTCCGTCATGTATTTCATGGAGCACTTGGTTGACTCTGGACCGTGGCACAATTAGCTGCATACGAGATGTTGTCCCATCTGCACTTTCCCATTTTCTCTTCAGCAATCCATCTTGCACAAAAAGCGAGTCCCACTGTGCCCAGTATGCCTTCAGAGTTTGGCTCCGATCTGATATCTGCTGCCAGCTTGGTCTTTCCTCGTGTTCCTTCCAGGCCAATATTGGTTCGATGTCATTGTCTGCCTGTTGGGAGGAACGGATTTCGTCTATACTCCAACCCTCTATTGGCTCAGTCCTGATCATTTGGATAGTTGCCTGTTATTTCACTTCTTTACGGTTGCAGTGTTCGCATTTTACCCCGCACGGTCGACGAGAGAGAGCATCAGCATTTGAGTGGAGTGTTCCCTTGCGGTGTTGCACTTCAAAGTCGTAGCCCTGCAACTGCTCGATCCATCTTGCAACTTGGCCTTCAGGGTTCTTAAATTGGAGTAGCCATTTCAGAGCTGCGTGGTCTGTCCGGAGAATGAACTTTTGTCCGTAGAGGTACTTATGGAAATGCTTCGTAGCCAGAATTAAAGCCAGAAGCTCGCGCCGGGTTACACAGTAGTTCCTTTCAGGTCTGGAGAGTACTTTGCTGTAATATGCGACCACTTTCTCTTGACCATCATGAACCTGGGAAATCACAGCTCCGACCCCAACATTGCTAGCGTCTGCGTCCACGATGAACATTTTTCCGGGCGTGGGGTAACCCAAGATGGGGGCATTGCACAGCTGTCGCTTCAGTTCTTGAAATGCTTTTTCGCATTCTCCAGACCACCTGAACTGTCGGCCTTTTTCTGTAAGTTGATGCAGGCTCTTCGCAATGCCAGCAAAATCCTTTACGAACCTTCTGTAATACGTGGCGAGTCCCAAGAAGCTTCTCAGTTGGTGTTTATCTTTTGGAGAAGGCCAACTTTTCACGGCTTCGATTTTGTCAGGATCCGTTCTTACTCCTTCCGCTGATATAATGTGACCCAGATATTTTACTTCCGGACGAAACAAGGCGCACTTTTCCGGGTTGAGCTTTAAATGCGCACTTCGTAGCCTCTCAAACACTTCTTTTAGATTTTCGCGGTGCTCCTCGTACGTCTTACCTATGACGATAACGTCGTCCAAATATACTAGACAGGTTTTCCAGGTGAGTCCTTGCAATGTTCGTTCCATTAGTCGCTCGAAGGTGGCCGGAGCGTTGCACAGTCCAAACGGCATCACTGCAAACTGTCAAAGACCGCTTCCTGTAGTGAAGGCAGTTTTCTCACGGTCCGTACGATTTATCTCTACCTGCCAGTAACCGCTCTTTAAGTCAAGTGTTGAAAACCATTTCGCTCCAGAAAGCATATCCAAAGTGTCATCGATTCTCGGAAGTGGGTAGCTGTCCTTTTTAGTGACATCATTGAGACGTCGGTAGTCTACACAAAATCTCGTGCTGCCATCTTTCTTCTTCACGAGGACCACTGGAGATGCCCACGGACTTTGCGATTCTTCAATCACTCCCTCAGCTTTCATCTTCGACATCATTTCGGCAACTTCTGTTTGCTTTGCCAATGGAAGACGCCTTGCAGGTTGACGGATTGGTCGAGCGTCTCCGGTGTCAATGTGGTGTTGAACAATATGCGTACGTCCATATTCTCCGTCTTGTGTAGCAAATATATCAGCGTACTCACCGATTAGTTTTTCTGCCAGGATTCGCTGATCTTCGTCCAGATTACAGAGGCTGAGAATTTTGTTCTTGATTTTTATGCTCTGAACTGTTGTGACCGGTTTTGCACACTTTTTTTCCGTTGTGGTCGATATAGCCTCAACAGGTACGCATTTTCCCACTATCTCCCCCTTTTTCACCTTTACACTGAATGTCTTTGGATTTAGAATCCTTACAGGGGCCATGTTGTTCTTTGGCTCCACTAAGGTCTTTCCCACCATGAAGTCTCTTTTCTTTTCTGGCTCCATCAAATAGAATCGGTGGCTACCAGGACCACCTTCCACTTTTGCCCACAAAATTGCTTCTGACGAAGGCTCTAGACTCTGATTGCTGCAGATGACGACATTTGAGACTGTGATATTGGCGTTTCCGTATATCATTGGTATCTCCATGTTTCCGTATTTCAGGGTTTGTGCCCCTAAGTCGACTACAAGTCCATGTTCTCTCATGAAGTCTGTACCAATGATGCACTCGTCACATATGTCAGCTACCAGAAACGCGTGAGTGAATGTTATTCCGGCCAGTTGGATTTTTATGCGGACTTCACCATATACCTTAATCGTTGCTCCTGTAGCTGTTCGCAAGCTGCAGCTGCTAGTGTTATGCAGCCAAGACTTCTGCACAAGATTCCTCCTGATGATTGAGGCCGTGGCACCGGTGTCTATTATTGCCATCCATTTTTCTTTTCCACTGACTACTTCTACTAGAAGGCTTTCGCTGCGTCGTTTTGCCAGCGAGACTTGGATGATGGTCCTGGGGCCGTCGACTCCTGCTACCAACTTCTGCCACGCGAAGTTGGTGCTTAAGCATTTCCCGACTGATGGCTTCGGGAAGGTTGACCGGCTTCTTGATAGCTGTTTCTGCTGGTTTCTTCCTCTATTTGCTTGTCACCACAGTGAGGGCAGTCTTTTCGTCGCACCGGTTCTTTACACTGCCTTTGAAGGTGTCCTATTTTATTGCAATTCCAGCAGCGCATTATTCGTCTATCCCGTCGAGTATCTCGTTCCTCGGCACTAATTCTTGTGCAGGAACATTCGGCAGATGCTACTTCCCTGACGAAATGTGTTCCCGTGGAAGCCTGATTGGCTGCTTCCATCGCCAGAGCGAAGGCAAGTGCTTCAGCAAGGGTTCTTTTCCCGGCCATCCTTACTGCTGACTGTAGCTTCGAATCTGCAATTCCCCTGATAAATGCATCTTTTGCCATTTCGTCGATAATTTCCTGGCCTGCGGTGGGGTATGACAGATGTGCAAGTCTACTCACGTCTGCTTGGAGCTGCTGCAGTGTTTCTCCTCGTTGCTGCGTTCGGCTTTGCAATTGGACCTTGTAGACCTCCTGCATGTGGCTGTCCCCAAACCGTTTCTCGATAGCCTGCACTAAAGTCACATAATCTTTATGCTTTTCGATGTCTACTGTTTGCAACAATTCTGCTGCAGGACCGTGCAAGGCCATTGTTAGGGCAAAGCACTTTTCCTCATTGTCCCAGTCGTTTGCACAGGCAGCCATTTCAAACTGCTTCTTATAGGTAGACCATGAGGTCTGGCCATCGAATGAGGGAGGCTTCAACTCTTTTCTCCTTGGACCGCTTAAAGAACATTCTCGCAGTTTCTGTTTTCGCACTGTGTCGAGCTCTTTTGCCAGTTGCTGAACTTTGCTGTCCATTTCTTCGAATTTTTCGCCAACATTCTTCTCTATTGTATCAAATTTGTCATCAACGTTCTTCTCTATTCTATCAAATTTGTCATCAACGTTCTTCTCTATTCTTTCAAATTTGTCATCGATTTCTTCGAATTTTTGCTGGAGAATGTTCTTTTATTCTTCCAGATTATTCTTTTGTTCATCCATTTTCTGTTGAAGACCGTGCAGATTGTTGGTTTGTTCGTTGAATTTTTGTTCAATGCTGCTCTTCTGCTCGTCTAGATTTTTCTTTTGTTCATCCAGCTTTTATTCGAGACTATTCTTTTGTTCTTCCAGACTGCTCTTCTGTTCGTCCATTTTTTGTTCCAGACTGTTCTTCTGTTCTTCCATATTTTTCTTTTGTTCGTCCATTTTTAATAAGATGAGTTGCATCATCGCAGCCATGTCATTGCCGGTACTTGTCTGTTCATCCTCGTCAACATCAAAGGAATATGCATCAGGATCATGTCCCTCGTTGTTCAAAGCCTCCTGAAGACGGAGCACCAGGTCACTTTTTCCTCCACTGGCGCTGAGGCTTCTCTTGTTTAACTCGGATTTAAGTTGGACGAGGGTCAACTGCAATAGTTTTCGACCCATTCTAGCTTTTTCAAATAGTCAGAAAACACTTTTTTTTTTTTACACACAATAAGTCCTATCCCACTTCTGACACCAATGTAAAATATTTGTGTGGGTACAAATAATAGAACTTATTATTTTCAATACAAATCCCTTTATTCAGTACAGTTACAATTCACTATTTAATTCTTTCTCTCAGTACAATTCAATTTCTCAACCACTTATACTTTTCTTATCTTTTACTTAAACCACTTAATCACTTCTCCTAATTAACACTTCAAATTACATTTTAGAACTGACTTGCATACCTTTGGGATGCTGGTATTTATACTCGAATGATATACTTCGAGAACAATCCTCGCCATCCAGCGTCCCATACAATTTCCAATTTGCTAGAAAATTCGATTCCACTCTCCAGTCGAGACTTTGTTATTCCAATATCGAAATCTTCTGGTCTTCGACATTTTCTGCTAGATGTCGCTGCTCACATTTAAGTGGTTATCACATTATTGTTAGTGATAAAAATCTGTTGAAATATTATCCACAACTGTCTGCTCCAGCGTTTTCGTACCACGATCTAGTTTTCTGTACTCTGGATTTGAATGTCGACTTTTTTCCAAATCAATCCTTTCAATATTTTGACTTTCGCAACATAAATGTGTCAAATTTATTTAATGAATGCAGTAATTTAAATTGGCACTCAACATACATGGTTCCTGACATGAATGAACAAGTAAGCATTCTAAACGCCAATATTCAATATCTCTTTGAAAAATTTGTTCCACTAAGAACTCGTCGTGTTAGGCCCAGAGACCAACCCCGGATGTCCGATTCCATCCGCAGTATCATGGCTCTAAGAGATTCTTACTATCAACGATGGAAAAGCTATAGGTGCATTGATATATTGAACAATTTCAAACTGCTTAGGAACCAGGTGACTCAGAAGATAAGACGTGCTAAATTCAACTATTTCTCAAACCAGTATAGCTGCAACAAGTCCTCAAAGTTTCTGTGGAATAAAATACGTCAGATTGGTTTGAGTAAAAAGTCTTGTGCAGTCAACGGTGATGTGAACGTAGAGGAATTAAACCAAAAATTTGCTAATGCTGACTCCAATCATATAAATACCCCCTCACACAGTCTATCCTTGAATTCATTGGAAGGATCTTTGACTTTATCTGTCGTAGATCCTACAGCCGTTGGTAAAGCTATTTTTGCTATAAAGTCAAAATGCATTGGTTTAGATGATATCCACCCTGACTTTATAAAAATAATTCTACCTTTTATTCTCTCCCACATAACCCATATTTTTAATTATATTATTATGACATCCAACTATCCAACTCAATGGAAAACTGCCAAAATCATCCCTATTCAAAAAAAGGAAAAGGCGAATGAATACCGGCCTATTGCAGTCCTGCCATTTTTATCCAAAGCCTTTGAGTCATTAATAAGCAATCAAATCAAAGGATATATTGAAACAAACAAGCTTATGTGCCCGTTTCAATCGGGCTTTAGCTCCGGACACAGTTGTATTACTGCGTTGTTGAAGGTATCTGATGATGTTCGACAAGCTATCGATGAGGACAAATTATCAATAATAACGCTTTTGGACTTCTCCAAAGCTTTTGACTCGGTTATCCCGTCTATTTTATGTAGCAAACTTGCAACTTTTTTCAATTTCTCAAACTCGAGCATTAAACTCATTCTGTCCTACCTCACTAATCGTAAACAAGCCGTCTCTTTTAATCGTCTGTTGTCGTCTTTCCGTCCTGTGAACATTGGAGTCCCACAGGGATCAATTCTTGGTCCTCTTCTTTTTTCCATGTTCATTAACGACTTGCCGTCTGTATTGTCCCATTGTAATTTTCATATATATGCCGATGACGTTCAGTTGTATTATAGCTTTCCTCTAGGACTTGTCGAGGATGCCATCTCAAAAATTAACGACGACTTATCTGCAATCGCCAATTGGGCTTCACAAAATAAACTTATGTTGAACCCCACAAAAACCAAGGCAATTCCTATATATAAACAAGTACCCCATCTCGATGATTTTCCCCCTATTTTCCTGAATGGAACCCAAGTAGAATTAGTATCCAACGCGAAAAACCTAGGTATGATTTTTGGTAGCAATTTATCTTGTGGTGATCATATAAATAGCATTGTATCCAAAATATATGCTTCTTTACGCTGCCTTTCAGTAAGTCGCCACTTTCTTCCAACTGCAATTAAGATGAAATTAGCTAGGACTCTCCTAGTGCCAATTTTAACTTATGGATGCGAACTGTTCGCGGATATGGATTCGATCTCATCCCGTAAGCTCAATGTGGCTTTTAATTCGATTGCTCGATTTGTCTTTAACCTTCGCAGATTCGACCACGTATCTTCTCATTCTCGTCAAATTTTGGGATGCTCTCTTGACAGCTTTTTTAAGTACAAATGCTGCATTTATCTCGGCAACTTGATCTATAAAAAACAACCATCATATTTATTTGAAAAACTTGCATTAACTCTATCCGCACGCTACCACCCATTGAGGCCGCTTAAATATACCTGCTTAGCCTCTCGAAGACAATTTTTCATTCATGACGTCAGTGTATGGAATAATTTACCCATTGCTATCAGGTCGAATATCGAACCCAAGAAACTGTCCTCAGCAATCTTTTATTATTTTTCTAATAATTATTGAAATCTCTCCAATAGATTCACACTCTAAATTCTGAATCTGCTATAATGAATTTATTTACATTTATGTACAAATACTCCTATCTTATTTCCTTTTAAGTTAATTGTATTCAATTCAATTGTATTAGAACTTTCTTATGTTTAAAATTCATTATTCATTAAATTTAAGCACTCTATCCATATATTTTACCTGTATATAATCTATAAGAATCTTTATATTCTCAAATGTACAGTGGTTACTAAATAAAATAAATGAAATAAAATGAAATGAAATGACTGCGGTGTTTAATACTCGTAATTTTCTTCAACTTTTTTACGGTTTTGGCTCCTATACTCTATAATAACTTACCGCATAGCATTAGAATCGTTAGAATTAAATCCGTATTTCTAAAGATGATTTAGAAATTTTTTCTATAAGTAACGCGTTTCTTTTTTTCCATTGAACAAAATCGCAGTTCTACATTATCATCCCTGCTTATTTTCAATATAATTCGGATATTGAATCTTTGCGAGTTTTTTCTTCGCTGTGACCTATCTAATCTTAGCTGCGTTTCCCCTGCTTTTTTTCTACTGCTTATCGCTTGCTTGTGATGTTGTGAAGGTAGGTCTTCTAATTCCCGATAAAATGCTATTGCGTGATAGATATTTTTTTATTGAATTGCGATTTCTTTCCAGAACTATATTGAAAATGATTTTGGGTAATGATTTTGGGGCCATTCTCAAAAATTTAATTATTGAGAATAGTTTTCTAGGATTAAGTTTTGCACAGAATATCTTAGAATACCTTCTGTTTACCGAACAAAAATAAAAAAAAAGTGGAAACTTAGGTTGCTATTGGAAATTTCAGCTGAAATAATTCCCCCGAATTTTTTTCCATGCTCCAAAAATAGAGCAAAGAAAAGGCAAAAAAAGAATTCTAATAAAAATATTAAAAAAAAATCAAAACTTTACCACAAATTTTCTCCTTGTTATTTATTTATTTTTTCTTTATTGGAGCCCTGACGTTCAATTACAACTCAGATTTGTGCAAAGAAATTTGTATGTTATAACAATATTTTGTAGGGTAGGATTGGAAAATCAATTTATTGTGGTACCCAATGCAACTGTTAATCAAATTGGACGTCTTTTTAATACCTAAAATACAATAGCGTTTTTGCTTCGGTTTCGCTTTGACGTTTCAAATTCAACTATAGGAATTCAATGCTTTGTGAAGAACGTAATGCTATGTAGCGTGACTTCAAAGCAAAAGTTGGGGCAGGCTGAACTTGTCCTTGCTCTTGTGAGTCAACAGCTGTGGAAAAAGAAAAAATGCAAACAAACAAAAATGCTTCGTGCAATAGTTGACGGAGCAGTTTTGAAAATTTGAAATTATTAATTTTGAACGAAGACATGCTTTCATTTTAAACAAATTAAACAACAAATTTTCAACTCGAATAAAATTCTCTTTAATTGTAGAACAATTCTAGACAATTTCAAAACTGTAATTTAAAAGCGAATAAAAAGTAACGTCACCAAAGCCGAAGCGTTATTGTGTTTTAGGCATAAGTTTGTTCTTGCTGGGTTTTGCTTAATTAACAGAATTCTTTGATTGTCTTTTTACTTACCTTACTGTTGGCGTTGCCTTATTTGTGTTCCGAATGTTACAAAATACAAAATTGTTACTTGGTAATTCAGAGAAAACTTTTATTTCCTATAACACAAGTAAATGTATGTAATTTATTAGACTTATTTACATATATGTACATGCGCACGTTTGGTCTTTTTCCAATAGACTATTGTTCTTTTATTACTTTAATAATTATTTAACTTACTAATTAAGATCTATAATAATGGACACCTCCATCAAATCGGAAAAAACGAATAGCGTGTTCCCTTTTGATATTTCTCGGTTTGACGTGGCCTCAATGCTACCAGTGCGGCAACTTTAAGCGTAGTGCTGCCAAGTTTGCCAACGGCCTACATCCAGCACGGCTAGTTTAGCTGAAGGCCTTGTGTTGCCCCTCGTTGAGGTATTTACTGCCGCGCTTCCAACTACGCCATCTTTTCTCGGGACAACTTTGAGTATCACACTTTTTGGCCAGCTATATTCCGAGGGCTGATCGAATCAACTATGATGGCGATATCTCCCTCTTTGACTGACCTTGACATCGAATACCACTGCATTCTCCTCGTTAGATCCGGGAGGTATTCACTGAGCCACCGCTGCCAAAAACAGTTTGCACATTGCTCGCTGATAAGCCAATGCTTCCGCAATATTCTCTCTTCATTTGATAGAATTCCACTCAGTTGTTTTTCGCCATTTGAAGAACCCAGTTAGAAATGATTTTGTATCAACGCTTCTGCGCTCTCGTTGTCTATAAACACGAAAGTGAGTGGTAAGGAGCATGAAAAAAAATTCGGGGGAATTATTTCAGCTGAAATTTCCAATAGCAACCTAAGTTTCCACTTTTTTTTATTTTTGTTCGGTAAACAGAAGGTATTCTAAGATATTCTGTGCAAAATTTAATCCTAGAAAACTATTCTCAATAATTAAATTTTTGGGAATGGCCCCCAAAATCATTTTCAATATAGTTCTGGAAAGAAATCGCAATTCAATAATAAAATATCTATTACGCAATAGCATTTTATCGGGAATTAGAAGACCTACCTTCACAACACCACAAGCAGGCGATAAGCAGTAGAAAAAACGCAGGGGAAAAGCAGCTAAGATTAGATAGGTCACAGCGAAGAAAAAACTCGCAAAGATTCAATAGCCGAATTATATTGAAAATAAGCAGGGATGATAACGTAGAACTGCGATTTTTTTCAATTGGTGGCAGAATCGAAGGTTACAATCATCAATGATTAATTTTGTTATTTGGTGATGCTTTGGTAGAATAATTGGTCTTTTTGTGGTTAAGAAAATGCCAGCTACTGCATCTATCCTTCCCCTCACTCGTAAAATCGAATTTTCATCTAAATATGGCAGAGTTTGTACAATGGAATTGTTTTATATTTTACTTTTGTCTAAATCGTTGTCGCTTTTAAGGATCGAAATCTATTCTGAAAATTTATCACTCTGACATACTCTGATCTTATAGTAAAAATTTAAAAGCCAATATTATTTTTCCGTGAATTTTTATTCAATCAACATAGGATCCGTTGGCATCTATGACATTCTTCCAGCGTGATACAAGGCCAAATATTGCTGACTTTTTGAAGCAATGAAATCTTCAAAGGCTTTTATCACCTCTGCTCGGTTTCGGAAGACCTTCTGCCGGGAAAATGAATCCAGATTACGGAAAAGACGGTAATCCGTTGAGGAAATATCAGGAGAGTACGGTGGATGCGGAAGAATTTCAAATCCCAACTGCAACAGTTTTTGCACCGTTACTTGTGAGGTATGGGGTCTAGCATTGTCATGTAAAAGGATCGGACCCTGCCTATTGACCAACGCAGGTTACTTTTCAGAACATTTGGCATGCAATATGTCGATTTCCTCACAATATTTGATAGCGTTTATCGTTTCTCCTGGTTGAAGAAATGAAAAGTGGATTGGTCCTTTCGATGTTCACCAAATTGTCACCATAACATTTTTTGGGTGAAGATCGGGCTTGGGGGTGTGTTTTGGTTTTTCATCTGCATCCAATCGCTGCCCAGATCTTTTACGATTATCATACAGTATCCACTTTTCATCACAGGTGAATATCCGGTGCAAAAACGGTTCAGTTTGGTTTCTTAATGTAAGCGATGTGCGGATTTCCAGGCGACGCCGTAATTTTCGTTCAGTTCATGGGGTACCCCCTTATCGAGTTTCTTTAACTTTCCTATGAGAGAAAGGTGTCGACTTATTGTCATTGGGGATACTCACATGCTTTGTGCAATCTCCCGTACCGATTTCATTGGGTCCGCATCCACTATTGCTCTTAAAGCATCGTCGTCAACTAACGTTTCCGGCTTCCTTCGTGGTTCATTTTCGAGGCTGAAATCTCCCGAACGGTACTTTCCAAACCAACGTCGTATAGTGCGTTAGTTTATCGCTACATCCTCAAATGCGTCATTAATGTTTTTCATTGCCAATGACGCATTATGTCCCATTTTAAATTCGTAAAGGAAGAGGGTTCGAATTTGAACTGCCGGCCGCATGTTAAATAATTCCTAGGAAAAAAAACGGTACTTGTAACGAACCCTAAAATTAGCACACGTCAAGCATACGTACCACTTTATTTTATAAAAAAAGAAAATTTAACGTTCTGAGCCTAGAGAGTGCATATCGACTTCCTGTAGTGCCAGTGAAGGGATGAGACGTGGGGTTTAGGGTATGGGAGTTAATAAAATTAGGGTACCAGTTTTAAGGTCGAAGTTAAGAAATGAGTTGCTAGCTGCGTTTGGTGGCGTAGAAGGTTGAGAAGGGATAATATGGGTGGTTGGGGTTAAGTTGAAAGAGACGCGTTCGCTTCGGTAGAACGGGGGGAATCGGGATTAGAAGATTAGTGTGTAAGGGCTTTGTATCGGATAAGTGAGGAGGGAGGGCTAAAATTGGAGAATAAGTTTGTTTTGAAGCTCCAGTTAGGATCGCGATTATAGCTTCGTTTTTTGATAGCATGTTTTTTATTTGGAAGGAAGTTGGAGAGGGTCTTTTTTTAAATTTATCGTTAAAACTACGTTTATTGTTGAAACTTGAAACATCTCGAGATGTGCGTTTTCTCGTTCCTCAGAGCATTTGGTGATACTTATCTTCCCAGGCTTAGTTGCCTTACTAGGGGGAGTAGGGAATAACCACGAATATTTGCTTGGGGTGTTGACTTTGAAGGTGCAGGAACTATTGGAGTCAGCAGGGCAAATCATCTGGCACTCGCTAATGGTGATAGTATAACTTCGGTGGAAGAAATTCCGCACCCAAGAAACATCAGCGTGTTAAGGAGCCCTTTCAACGAAGAATGCCGTATGGTTTCCCCTTTTCAGCTTTTCGAGTCTGTTTTTCCATTCGGAGGGGGTCCATGAAGTTCCGAATTGTTTGAGCAGTTTGCGTGGAGAGGCGGCGGGCGGGATACTAGTTGGAAAAGGCAAAACGGTTTCGGTTTCCATTGTTAGGGTGGCGGGACAAGTATTGGAAAATGATGGCAATTGAGACTCCGTGTCTACTAATTCATTATGAATTGAGACATTGTACGGGGAACTAGCCTGGAACTGAATTTGATCGGGTATTCCATCGATTTTGTGGGAAGCCAATCTCACTTCTTTACCAATCTCGGCAACCGTCAACCGAGTTGCTATGAGTTCCTCGCTGACGTCAATCATTTTTAGGGTCAGATCTGATGGATGCGGAGTGTGATGTGTTGTTTTGGAGGAGGATTGGAAAAGGAAGTCGAGATCAGTACGGAGAAGATTGATAGAGTCGCTTATGTGTGTGAGTTCGTTGGATTTAAGGAGGTTGGCAAAATTTGTTTTGGGAAAGTTTTTATTCCATCGAAGTGATATTTTATTACTTCGCTTTCGTTGTCGTGGTTAGATATGGTTTTCGACAGATTTTGGATCGCTGCCAGTTGCTTTTCGATCATTCTTCCTGTAGACTTGTAAGCTTCCACACTACTGTCAATGCAGTTTATTGAGTCTTCAATCTTTTCTATTCTGTCAAGAATAGTTCTGCTAATATGACCATTCTCGGTTAGCATCGTATTAATAGACTCGTTGTTGCATTTTATTGCCAGGCTCACGTTATCCAAGGTGATCTCTTTGCACTCGTCGCAGTAAAAATTGAAGAGACTGCAATACTCTTTGAGGTAGGTAAGGGATCTCCGGGTAAGTCCGATGCATATGGCATGGAATGATTCTCCACTAAAACACTAGCACAGCACTTTTCCATTATTTGTTTATTAAGGTTAAATTAGGTCGACGAACAATTTTTGTTTGGATTTTTTGTTGTTTTGTTTTGTTTTTTTTTTTGGTTTTTGGGGTCAAGGCTGGCACAGTTGAATTTGAGGGATCGGCAGGCAAAACTAGGTCGACGAACAAGGACGAGAAATATACTGAGTCGGCAGTTTACGGGGCTTTGGAAAAAGTGGAAAAAAATAACTGAACTCGGTATATGGGAGAAAAAAAACACGTCCGCACAAGTTGACAGTTGAAAATAAATTAAATTCCGATATTAATAGCGTAACCAATTATATAACTATCAGCAGAGTGGAATTTAATGCCTCCAAAACACTGCTGTCTCCTGCCGGTAAAGCGAAATTTAAATATCCAGCCATTACCCATGAATAGCACTTGCATCGTCGAGAAAAACTCCATTCTGGGTATGTGTGTCAGTGACAACTTACGATGGAATGACCACATATTCGATGTCGTAAAAATTGCTGCGAAATGTCTAGGTTTCTTCAAGTGATGTAAGAAATATATCACCCCCTCTGATCTGGCCTCAATATATAAGGCCCAATATTGGAGTCCAAAGCCCACATCTGGTCAGGTGCTCTTAAAACATCTCTGCACCTACTAGATAGGATTCAAAACCGTGCGATAAAACTCAGGTGATACTAATATCAGTCAGTCAATGGACCCTCTCGAACACCAACGTATTGTCTCCAGTTTTATCGCTATTTCCACCACCAGTGCTCTATAGAAATCGCCAGTAGCATTCCTCCCCTTTAAACCTTGAACCGTAACACCCGTTTTGCTATGAATGCTCATCAGTATACCCTCAAGCCCACATTCGGATGTTCTCTGAAATATCGTGATTCGTTCCTTAGCCGTTAAACTCGCTTATGTAATGTCTTACCGCGCTCTCTATTTCCTATTCATTATAACTTGCAAACATTTAAGACCAATGTACAAGGTTGTGCAAAATTAATCTTCCAATTTTGTTTTTGAATTACTTTCTTACTAAATAAAAAAAAAAAGATTTTTAGTGATGGAAATCTTTATTTGGACCTTTACGATTGTTTCTGTTAAGTGGAAAAGATCATATCCGCCAAGTGGTTGCCGCCTGTGTTGATACACATTTGTGTCCGTTTTATCGCATTTTCCACGACTTCCCGCAAGATTTTCAGTGATAACTGTTCGCAGTCGTGTTGAATATTCCCCTTAACGGCTGCGAATCGGGCGATCTTGCTGGCTATGCCAAATCGCCAAAACGGGAGGTTACGCTACCAGGAAATGCTTCCTTCACAATATCCATTGTAACTCGTGCTGTGTGTGCGGTTGCACCGTCTAGTTGAAACCACATGTTCGCCAAATCCCGTTCAACCAATTCCGGCAGTAAGAAGTCGTTTATCATGGCCCTGTAGCGTTCGCCAGTAACAGTGACTGTATTGCCGATGGCGTCCTCTATAAAATACGGTCCAATCACTCCTCTCGCGTGATCACCACACAGTGGCTTTGAGTTGACATTTGGATTTAGCTTATTGACATAACCGCTTAAGTGGAAATGCGCCTCGTCGCTCATGATGATTTTCGACACAAAATCGTCCTCTTCGTTGTTAGGATTGAGGATGGCTTTACAGTAATTCACACCCGACTGACGGTCAGGAAGCATTAACTGATGCACTTTGCACGGACACATGTGTAGGTCTTTCATTAAAATTCGCTGTAGGGTCAGTCTGGTTGATGTTTCTTCGTTCTCAACGATATCGGCAGCCACAGTCCGGTAGGTCACGCTCTTCATGGTCTCCTGTGGCTTCACTCTGTACTAGTCGAGTAGCTAAGCGCCGGAATGTTTCTCCAGTTGACGCGATACTATTAGGAAATCGACGTCGAAATTCAAGCTGTGCTAACACCACCGACCTGTTATTGGTGTTTTTGATACATCAACACAATTATTCCACCCTCTTGCGAAGTATAGCGCTCCATTGCTTGTCTGTTTGTATACTGCAGCTGTCTAGTTCACAAATGTCAAATATGATTGACGTACGACGCCATTTGCAAAAATTGTATCATCTTCCAATTGGGTGAATACTTTTGCGCCACCTTGTACATCGCTATTTATCTTTTCTTCCTTCCTAATTTTCCTTCGTACAACAAAAATTTTAAGGGTACTCATATCCCTTAAGAGCGCACTAGTTATATAAAAAAACAGGACGACATCATTTTCGTCACCAATTTGAAAAGCGATTTAACCTCTAACAACATTTCAAGGCCTCTTACGCGTACCTACTAAATCCAGATACACAACGAGAAAGTCTAATTGAAAGGAAGAACTTTTACGAGTTCCACGGCCACAGGGCTACAAGCTCTTCAGCCGGCATTGATGAACATCACATTCCGCAACCAAGAGATCGACTTAGCGTTCAGAACATAGATTTCCGATTTCGTATGCATATCGGGTAATAAGCTGGGTTGCTATATTTACAGATAGAGTGTAAATGACTCCCATATTTTCTTGGAGTTTTGAGGGGTTGAAATAAGTTGAAGGTCCATTTTATTTGGATTTTTCGAAACAGTTCCTTTGGCCTTATCCAAGAAGGTTCACAAACCCCGAAGAGGATTTTCTGAAGAAATCTATATGACTGAGGATGATGAGATGTGCAATTCGGCTAAAAGCTATAGCATCTGAAGGCCGTTTACTCCTTAGAACGTTTACAAATCTACTACTTCTTCTTTGATTATGTTTATAAAAGTGGGACTGTTCCCATGATTCAAAATTATAGCTAAAATTGAAATTGCAACGTACATTGTGTGCTTTTATTATATTTCCCTGTATCAACTTTACCTTGTAGGGACAAGACAAACATTTAATTCCCTCACCATTCAGCCCTAAGCAGATATTCTTACTTCCTTGACTGAAGATTTATTTTTATTTGTCTCTTGAACTTCGGAACTGTTAACCATAATCAATTAGTCATATAAAATCCCCTATCCGGCAAGTGGGTCGGTTAAGAAGAACACTATGATTCAATATATTTTATAAAGTGAAATAGATATTTGCAGTTACATTCAGTTTAAATGAATTCTATTAACAAAAATTACATCTTAATGATACGAAGCAATAGTTTTATTCAATAGAAACGAAATAATCGAAAAAATCCAAAAGAAATTCATACACTTTTTTCTTATAAAATGAACTAAAATTCATATTTTACGCTTCAAAAGTAAGTAAACAATGTTAATTACTATTGGCAATTTATTAAACAGCATGTCCCGAATCTGGTCGGTCAAATATTCGTTTATGAGAAGTTTAACTGAGACAATAAAAACATTTTAATTGAGTTTAAGTGAGATGAGGGGGAGTGGGTACTTTCCTCTCTCAGCTCTAAGGAGTCGAATTAATATGTGATTGGTCTGTACAGTTATATTTATATAACTCTTTTTCTTAAAATTATGCAAGATTGTATATTTGTTTAGGCTAATGCTTTCTTTTTTATTTAGCTTAAAGGTTTTTGTTTTGTTTTTTTTTGCCCCTTTTTTCAATTTAAGCAAATTTTTCTGAGTTACGAAAAAATCGTTAATCTAGAGTTCTGAGTATGCTTTTCTGACAATGATATAAGCAGGATTTTAAGAGCGCTCCAATATTTATTTATATCGTTAAACCTTGGTGTCTAGGAAATAGATCCTTACCTATCATCCATGAGAACATGAGTGTTGTTCGCTATTGGAAGTCTTTGTATATATTATTTACAATTAAATACTTATTAAGTAGACTTTTACAATTATCTAATTTATCTATCTAGCCCAAGGCACTGGTAGCTTGCAGTTCATTTTTTATACACTATCAATGTATTCGATTTAGTTGAGAAATTAATTATTTAAACAAAATGAATAAGAGTTTAACCCTTAGCTGCCATCTTGAGCTACTATTACTGCGCTCCATATTTTCGATGTTCAATTTAATTTTCTCCGGTCCATATAAAGTTGTTTATTTACATAATACCATATATTGAGTTGTGAAAAAAGTAATATCAGTTTTTTGGTGTAAAATAAAACTTTTTCTTTATGAAGAATAAACTTTAGTCAATTATATGTTTTGGATTTTGTTCGATGACCTTCTGCCATCTTTCTGGCGAGTTCATAGAGCTTCTGGCCATAAACACTCAACACCATAAACTTCACATGCCTCTTTGTGAACTCCAGTAGCTTTCTTGCCTTCACAGGAATAAAAAAGCTAAATATGTGGGAAATATTAATTTTCGTTCGCCCTTCGTGTTAAAATTGACACTGTGCTAACAGATTTACACAAAATAAGCCTGATTTGCGTCTAAAGTACGCTTAAAGTGACAGCTACAATATTATATGACAGAAGAAAAAAAACATAAGATTTATAAAAGCGAGAATCAACAAACGTAACGCAATCTGCTTGTAAAAACTGAAATTACTTTTTTACCAACTTAATGTTTAAAACTAAATATTTTCATTTTACTACAGTTTAAAGACAATCGTTTGCATCGTAATATATACATATTTATACAATATATAGCTTTATGAATCTATCATAGTAATGACAGAATGTTGTTTTTGTGACGTGGAGCAGCTAAAGGTTAAATAAATTACAATTTTCTATAGATAATGTAATACTTGATTTCATTTCAGGTTATCCCGTCGCTTTAGTACATCGCGTGTATGTTCACAAACTTGCGCTCTTAGTGCAACATATATATTTTGCGGTCTGTGGATTCCTTTTGTGTATTTTTAACTATGGATTTGACTGCTATCACAGTGTAATTGCAATATGGATAACATATTTACTAATTCGCCTACTATATCACGTACCAAAGCAACTATTGATTATAAATTTTATATTTCATATAAGTTATCTTTTAATTGGTTACCGGTATACAGAAAGCAACGATTATGACATAATTTGGACAATGCCTCATTGTGTGCTTGTTCTTCGATTGATAGGCTTAGGATTTGATATTGCTGATGGGCAAAAACCAAGTGAACAGCTTTCAAGTGTTCAGAAGGAAACAGCTCTTCACCGCATTCCTTCACTAATTGAACTCACATCGTTCACATATTTTCCAGCATCATTTTTGGTTGGACCGCAATTTCCCTTTAGACGATATGAAAAATTTATTCAAGGAGATTTTAGTAAGCATAGTGGGTCTTTACGAGCTGGCATCATTCGTGGGGGAGTTGGAGTGTTGTACTTAGTTATACGACAGTTGGGAACAGTAATGTTGCCGGACAGTTACATATTGACAGATGCCTTTCGCAACCAACATATGCTTAGGAAACTGTTCGACATAGGTCTTTGGGGCAAAATCTCTCTTTATAAATATATTTCATGCTGGCTTCTTGTGGAAGGAGCCCTTATATGTACAGGTATGTATATGAATTATTTAAAGTTCTTAAATATTTGTTATTTTTTTAATCACAGGATTTACGTATGCTGGGCAAAAACCGGATGGAACTAGTGATTGGTCTGGTTGCTCAAACGTTAAACTGATTCTTCTTGAAACGGGCAGTAAAATGACACATTACGTACAGTCATTTAATGTTAATACGAATAATTGGGTGGCAGAATATGTATACAAGCGATTGAAATTTTTAAACAATCGCATGATAAGTTATATCGCAGCTTTAGTGTTCCTAGCAATATGGCATGGTTTTCACAGTGGATACTATATGGCATTTTTTATGGAGTACTCAATAATAACTGTCGAAAAACAGGTAAACAGATTCTTTTCCCTATAGATATTCGTATTTAGATATTTTATACATGTGTATATTGAAAAATGTGCTCTCGTTCGTTGTATAATTCAAGAAGTATTGGAGGGAACAAAATTACATGCTAGAATCTTAAGCCGTCTTCCGATATTTTTGGGTCAAAATATGTATTTTTTGTAACACTTCTGGAATCGACAAGAATTATGCAGTCGACAAATTTATTTCTGCCACATATTCTGCATACTTCGATTCGATATCAAAAACGATTGCGACAATTGTAATTTTTTTAGATGAAGTTTTTTTTTTATTAACGCCAATTTGACTTAAAAATAGACTTACGACTAAAATTAAATCGTCAGCTCAACAATAGGGGCCCGACGTACATACATTGTATTTACATTATACATTACAATACTTTTGGTTACTTAAACTATTATATGTTAATTAATTTTTTTTTATTTATACTACAATGGCTGCAGAATTTTTTTTAATTTTTTCCATGATGCTCAGGGAAATACCAAATCGGTTAGGGATATGTTAGTTATAGCCGGCCTAATGAGTGGCTTGTAGATAAGTAACTCTGGCGTTTGAGGATGGCATTGGCGTGATCGTTGAACTAAAACTTCTCGGTCAAGTTCATGCCGAGGTGCTTTATTGTCTTCTTTGGTAAGATTGTCACACCGTGTGGAAGGTGTATCTTTATGTTCATCCTTCTCCTTACCCGGGTTAATTTTTCGTCCATTCATAACTGTCAGTGAATTACGGAAACATATGAGCGCCGGTTTACGAGTATTAATTTTCAGGCCCCATTTCAGGTAATATTCCTGAAAATCCTCTGATGTGTTCCTCCACACGTCTTGCTGCTATCTTCGGAGCTATAGAATGAGCATATGTTATGTAGTCGTCAGCGTACAGAAGTGTCTTGCTTCCTACTGCATTTTTTGGCTGGTCCGCTGTGTAGAGGTTAAATAGGACTGGTCCCGGTTTCTTGCCATGTGGTACCCCAGCTTTAATCATTTTGATACCAGATTTTTTGTTGGATACCTGTACAAAGACAAATTTATTGGTTAAAAAATTGTAAATTAATCTTACCAGATACCCTGGGAAATCTAATTGAAGAAGTGTAAATATAAGTCCCTTGTTCCATACGCTGTCGAACGCCTTATCAATGTCCAAGAGACGCTGTTGTTTCTTTGAAGTTTCAGCAACGGATGGATTGTTGAATTTTTTTCCCCAAAAACATACTGATGCGTTGGCAGAGTTTCTTTGGAACTGGAACAACTTTTGCTATTTTCCAACAGAAAGGAAAATAGCTGTTGTTTATACAGTTATTGCAGATCATAGTCAGGAGAAGCAATGACAGACTTGGTAATTTTTTGAGTTGCCGCTTTGGATTACATCTGCGACTTCCTCAACTGTAGTGAATATTTGACCATTAGAAGTGTGGTTCGAGGCATTAGTACCACTGAATGCAGTGATCCGATTGCAACGTTTTGTAAATTAGAAGACACGCGTCTCAACTTCAGTGATGAAATCCGGGAAACTAGCTACAAAATGATTTGCGAAGGCTTCCATCTTTTTTTTAAAGAACTTAACAATCAAGTAGGTATGAATACACTTAAAGTGCCTGAGCACGTGTTAAGTTTTTTGGAAAATGGGATAGAGAGAGAAAGAAAGATGTTTGAGCTCAGTGTTTATTTCGTTCCATGGGTGGCATCCAACATTTAATGGGGAGACTAAATTCTTAGTGGAGGTTGGCTTGTTATTGATTTCTAGGCAACTACTCATCCTACTTGATTTTCGTTAACTGAAAAAGTGAATATGTCTTTCGGGCGAGGCTGGGATTCGAACATCGAACCTTCCGATTTGAAAACCAGTCCACTACCACTTGAGCCACGTGATCCAATGTTAAGATTTTCTGCAATAGAACTTGGTTCCCCAATAAGCCGGATTTTTTTTTTTGAAGAAATGGGGTCCTGGTTTAATGTCTTCGAGCCTTCTACGGAAGTCCTCTTTACGGTGGTGTTCTATCGCCCGTCAAAACATTACGTTTGAACAGATGAGCTGCGAGTTGATAGTTAGGTAGTCGTCTTGACTGCTTTAAGTTTGATGTGGTTCTCCTGAGGTGGCCTCTGCAGAAGTATGTTTTGGTTCAAGCGGATTCTTAATTCAACCGCGAGGTGATCAGACTCGCTCACATGGGAAGAATAAATGTAGCCCCGAAAGTCTGGCAAGATGTTGATGATGTTCGAAGAAGCTAAAAAGAAGTCCAGTGGGTGGCCATGGCTCAAGTGATAGTAGACTGGCTTCCAAATCGGAAGGTTCGGTGTTCGAATCCCAACCTCCCCCGAAGGCATTAATTTTTTCAGTTCACGAAAATCAAGTAAGATGAGTAGTTGACTAGAAATTAACTGTTGTTGACAACTTCCACTAAGAATTTAGTCTCCCTATTAAATGTTGGATGCCACCTATGGAGCGAAATAACCTCTGAGCCCAAAAAACTTTCTTTCTCTCTATCCCATTTTCCAAAAAACCTAACACATGCTGAGGTATTATACTGTGATAACCACTTAAATGTGAGCAGCGACATCTAGATTTACAGACCAGAAGATTTCGATACTTCAATAACAAAGTCTCAACCATTGATAACTGGAGAGTGGAATCGAATTTTCTAGCAAACTGGAAATCGTATGGGACGCTGGATGGCGAAGATTGTTCTCGAAGTATGTCATTCGAGTATAAATACCAGCATCCCCAAGGTATGCAAATCAGTTTTAAAGTGAAATCTGAAGTATTAATTAGGAGAAGTGATTAAGTGGTTTAAGTAATAGATAAGAAAAGTATAAGCGGTTGAGAAATTGGATTGTATTGAAAGAAACAATTAAATAGTGAATTGTAACTGTACTGAATAAAGCGATTTGTATTTAAAAGAATAAGTTCTATCATTTGTACCCACACAGTTGAACAAGAGAAGCCTCAGCGCCAGTAAAGGAAAAAGTGACTTGGTGCTCCGGCTTCAGGAGGCCTTGAACAACGAGGGACATGATCCTGACCTGAGGGACACTCCTTTGACGTTGACGAGGATTAGGCACCGACAGTGACATGGCTGCGATGATGCAACTCTTGTTGTTAAAAATGGACCGACATAAGAAAAATCTAGGCGAACAGAAGAACAACCTCGAACAAAAGCTGGATGAACAGAGGAACAGTCTCGACGAACAAAAGAACAGCCTACAGGGAAATATATCTGGGAATTATATCTCGAATCACTCTGAGTGAAGAAAATCTCTCCGTCCTATTCGGACTCCCACCCCTGGAGAGCAAACATAGAAACCAAACACACCTGAGTTTCAAACCACTACAAAAACAATTTTCCTTTCTTCTCCTTCTAACTTTCCGCCCGCGCCCTGGCAACAGTAAAAGGGTATCTAACCCCTTAGGCGCGCGTAAATTATAAAAAAAAAAAAAAAAAAAAAAGGGGCCTTCAACAGAAAATGGACGAACAAAAGAATAATCTGGAAGAACAAAAGAACATTCTCCAGCAAAAGTTCGAAGAAATCGATGATAAAATTTGTAAGAATAGAGAAAAATGTTGACGAAAAATTCGAACAAATGGACAGCAAAGTTGAGCAACTGGCAAAAGAGCTCGACACAGTGCGAAAACAGAAACAGCGAGAATGTTCTTTAAGCGGTCCAAGGAGAAAAGAGTTGAAGCCTCCCTCATTCGATGGCCAAACCTCATGGTCTACTTATAAGAAGCAGTTTGAAATGGCTACCTGTGCAAACGACTGGGACAATGGTGAAAAGTGCTTTGCCCTAACAATGGCCTTGCACGATCCTGCAACAGAATCGTTGCAAACAATAGACATCGAAAACCATAAAGATTATGTGACTTTAGTACAGGCTATCAAGAAACGGTTTGGGGATAACCACATGCAGGAGGTTTACAAGGTCCAATTGCAAAGCCGAACGCAGCAACGGGGAGAAACACTGCAGCAGCTCCAAGCAGACGTGAGTAGACTGGCACATTTGTCATACCCCACCGCAGACCGGGAAATTATCGACGAAATGGCAAAAGATGCATTTATCAGGCGAGTTGCAGATTCAAAGCTACAGTCAGCAGTAAGGATGGCCGGGAAAAGAACCCTTGCTGAAGCACTTGGCTTCGTTATGGCCATGGAAGCAGCCAATCAGGCTTCCAGGGGAACACATTTCGTCAGGGAAGTAGCATCTATTGAATGCTCCTGCGCAAGAATTAGGATAGACGAACAATGCGCTGCTGGAATTACAATAAAATAGGGCATCTTCAGAGGCAGTGTAAAGAACCGGTGCTACGAAAAGGTTGCCCTCACTGTGGTAACAAGCAAATAGAGGAAGAAATCTACAGAAACAGTTATCAAGAAGCCGGTCAACCTTCCCGAAGCCATCAATCGGGAAATGCTTAAGCACCAACTTCGCGGGGCAGCAGTTGGACCATCATCCAAGTCTCGCTGATATACGGAAACATGGAGATACCAATGATATACGGAAACGCCAATACTTCCGTCTTAAACGTCGTCATCTGCAGAAATCAGATTCTAGAGCCTTCGTTGGAAGAAATTGTTTGGGCAAAAGTGGAAGGTGATCCTGGTAGCCATCGATTCTATTTAATGGAGCCAGAAAATCGGAGAGATTTCATGGTGGGAAAGACCTTAGTAGAACCAAAGAACACCATGGTCCCTGTAAGGATTCTAAACCCAAAGACATTCAGTGTGAAGGTTAAAAAGGGGGAGATAGTGGGAAAATGTGTACCTGTTGAGGATATATCTACTACAACGGAAACAAATGGTGCAACACCGGTAGCAAGAGTTCAGAGCATAAAAATCAAGAACAAAATTCCCAGCCTCTGTAATTTGGACTAAGATCAGCGAATCCTGGCACAAAAACTAATCGGTGAGTACGCTGATATATTTGCTACACAAGACGGAGAATATGGAAGTACGCATATGATTTAACACCATATTGACACCGGAGATGCTCGACCAATCCGTCAACCTGCAAGGCGTCTTCCAATGGCAAAGCAAACAGAAGTCGCCGAAATGGTGTCGAAGATGAAAACTGAGGGACTGATTGAAGAATCGCAAAGGCCGTGGGCATCTCCAGTGGTCCTCGTGAAGAAAAGAGATGGCAGTACGAGGTTTTATGTAGACTACCGACGTCTCAACGATGTCACTAAAAAGGACAGCTACCCACTTCCGAGAATCGATGAGACTTTGGATATGCTTTCTGGAGCTAAATGGTTTTCAACTCTTGACTTGAAGAGCAGTTACTGGCAGGTAGAGATAAATCGTACGGATCGTGAGAAAACTGCCTTCACTACAGGAAGCGGTCTTTGGCAGTTTGCAGTGATGCGGTTTGGACTGTGCAACCACCACCTTCGAGCGACTAATAGAACGAACATTGCAAGGACTCACCTGGAAAACCTGCCTAGTATATTTGGACGACGTTACCGTCATAGGCAAGACGTTTGAGGAGCACCGCGAAAATCTAAAAGAAGTGTTTGAGAGGCTGCGAAGTGCTCAGTTAAAGCTCAACCCAGAAAAGTGTGCCTTGTTCCGTCCGGAAGTAAAATATCTGCGTCACATATCAGCGGAAGGAGTAAGAACGGATCCTGACAAAATCGAAGCCGTGAAAAATTGGCCTTCTGAAAAGATAAACACCAACTGAGAAGCTTCTTGGTACTCGCCACGTACTACAGAAGGTTCGTAAAGGATTTTGCTGGCATTTCAAAGAGCTTGCATCAACTTACGGAAAAAGGCCGACAATTTAGGTGGTCTGGAGAATGTGAAAAATCATTTCAAGAACTGAAGCGACAGCTGTGCAATGCCCCCATCTTGGGTTACACCACGCCCGGAAAGTTGCAGGGCTACGACTTTGAAGTGCAACACCGCAAGGAAAAACTCCACTCAAATGCTGATGCTCTCTCTCGTCGACCGTGCGGAGTAAAATGCGAACACTGCAACCGTAAAGAAGCAAAAGAACAGGCCAATATCCAAATGATCAGGACTGAGCCAATAGAGGGTTGGAGTATAGACGAAATCCGTTCCTCCCAACAGACGGACAATGACATCGAACCAATATTGGCATGGAAATAACACGAGGAAAGACCAAGCTGGCAGCAGATATCAGATCGGAGCCAAACTCTGAAGGCATACTGGGCACGGTGGGACTCGCTTTATGTGCAAGATGGATTGCTGAAGAGAAAATATAATAGTGCCACGGTCAAGAGTCAGCCAAGTACTCCATGAAATACATGACGGAATCTCAGGAGGCCATTTGGGAATAAACAAGACGTTGGAAAAGGTAAGGGAACATTTCTATTGGCTAAGCGCTAAACAAGATGTCTAGAATTGGTGCAAAAAGTGCATAAGATGTTCGGCTACCAAGAATCCAAAAGCCACATGGACAAATGCAACAATACAATGTCGGAGCACCTTTCGAACGAATAGCCATCGACATCGCTGGGCCGTTTCCCGAAACCTTTAATGGAAACCGATATACCCTCGTAGTCATGGATTACTTCAGTAAGTGGCCGGAAGTGTTTGCCATCCCAAATCAAGAGGCTAAGACCGTAGCCGAACTGATAGTCAACAACTGGGTGAGCAGATTTGGGGTCCCAATGGAGCTGCACTCTGATCAAGGGCGAAACTTTGAATCAAAAGTCTTCGAGGAAATATGCCAATATTTGGGAATAAGAAAGACAAGGACGCCACTACACCCTCAATCTGATGGAATGGTCGAGCGATTCAATCGAACCTTGAATGAGCATCTATCTAAGGTTGTCAGCAACTGCCAGCGGGATTGGAATCGACATGTACCCCTCTTCTTAATGGCCTACCGAAACGCGGCCCATAGCTCAACAGAGACACACTATTCGAGATTATTTTTTTATTCGTCCATTTTCTGTTGAAGGCCCTGCAGGCTGTTCTTCTGTTCGTCTATTTTTAACAACAGGAGTTGCATCATCGCAGCCATGTCACTGACTGTACCTATCTGTTCATCCTCATCAACGTCAAAGGACATATCAGGATCATGTCCATCGTTGTTCAAGGCCTCCTGAAGTTGGACCACCAAGTCACTTTTTCCTCCACTGTCGCTGAGGCTTCTCTTGTTCAACTCGGATTTGAGTTGGACGAGGGTCAACTGCAATAGCTTTCGACCCATTCTAGCTTTTTCAATCAGTCACATGTTTTTTTTTTTTACACACACAATAAGTCCTATCCCACTTCTGACACCAATGTAAAATGTTTGTGTGGGTACAAATTATAGAACTTATTCTTTTCAATAGAAATCGTTTTATTCAGTACAGTTACAATCCACTATTTAATTGTTTCTCTCAATACAAACCAATTTCTCAACCGCTTATACTTTTCTTATCTTTTACTTAAACCACTTAATCACTTCTCCTAATTAACACTCCAAATTTCACTTTAGAACTGATTTGCACACCTTGGGGATGCTGGTATTTATACTGGAATGACATACTTCGAGAACAATCCTCGATATGACCATTAGAACTGTTGGTTTAAATAGAGATAATAGATGTTTAAAGAGCAGGGCAAAAGAACCCTATCTACAAAATGATTATGTTTGCGAAAAAGAATACATTCATATATATACATTATACATTTGTAAATACTCATTTGAATATATTACTATCATTTTTGGAATTTCTGTCTAGTCTAATTCAGATAAACATACTGCTTGATAAGAAATTTGTTCATGAAATCTGTTTCTACGTTTACACAAACAGAGAATAAAAGGAAAAGGGAAAGGCAATACAGATTATGAGAAACTAATTTTTATACCGTTGTGAATGGAGAGCACATACATACTTTACTTCGGAAAGCTTCCTGAATAATTTTTTGTTGTCTTCAACTTTTTTTTATTATCTTCACCACGTGCTTGCCGTTGTTTTATGACCAATTTATAGGGCACATGAATTGCCTGAGCTCCCATCTCAACCCCATTTCTAAATAAGGTGAAGGTTAAGCAATTCATTGCAATGTGAACTATTTATGTACAACCTCTTTGCTAGCTTGAAACAAACGTTGAACGAGAACTTTTGCAGCGACGATTCGCGGCTGACTTGGTTATATTCAAATTCTAAGGATAACAATTTTTTGGCTCTGTAATAGGTTCACAGGTATGATAAATATTGGTGTTGTGTTCTTTGGCCGCATTTGGAAGAATTTAATTTTTCTTTAGCAAATTGTTCAAAATCGGAACGTGAGATTTCAGTCTTTCTCCTCTTGGATCTTTCATTTAGCTCTACAAAATCAGTTTGTGGCCAACAAACAAATCCATGGGCTCGGCATGCAAACGAAATTTGTTTTATTTTAAAAGCTTTGTGATTCCTCAAGGAGGCTATCCATCGACTTTTATATATAGGCGCGAACTTATCTACAGTAGTTAACGTTTTCTTTGTTTCCTCTGAGGCATAATTTCTGGTCAAGCTTTTTACTTTTTCTGCTAAAAACTAGTGTTTTTCTTTAAATTCATGAGATAACATGAACATTGGACTTCAAAAATAAGTAACACAGATAGTCTGATTTGAAGACGTTTAGGCTTCGTGCGTTAAGGTGGAAAACGTTAAATCCCTCCCGGTATTTGGATAAGACATGTGTCAACTCACGAGTGCAGCTTTTATTCACACTATTCAGACGATTCGACAAAACATTACTTTCCATAATTAAAACAAAGAAATAATGCCATAAACCTGTTTAAAATGCAGCTGTAGCAGCAGCTTGTAAATCTTTAATACTTTCGACGACCTTTTACCAGCTGCAAGCTTTTTAACATATGGATATCCAAACATAGTGTAGGCGAAGAACAGTTGTTTTTTGCGTTTGACTGAGAGAGGAGAATACGAGTATGTCTTGTTAAATTCTCATTTAAGTAACAGCTGTTTTCTAGTTGTATGCCAACATCATATAGACGAAATTCTCTGTTATTAGTTTTTCTATATGTCGCAGGTGATATAAGAATAGCGTTTCTGTTTTGGAAGCTGTTGAATTAGAGTACTATTGAAGAGGTATGAGTTGTGTTCCCTTGGTTATTGCTGTTGCGGTTTCTGGTGCGAAAAACATCTCTTAGCTGCGGTGGCGGTCAAACGAAAGACACAGTCGGTTAAATAAATGCTTCAGATTTTCGTTGGGAAGCTCAGGTATGCCAAAAAGGATAGCCACTTCCTTCCTTTGGAGAGAATTTATTTGTTTTTTTCAGCGTCAGTACTTCTGTATGGTGGACTGCATTTGTATTTTCTTCGAGTTTGTTTACACGTTTTGCCAAACCAGTGAAATTAGAGCTAAGTTTTTCAAACCGTTTCACCCATGTTGCATTGATTTCTTCAATTTTAAGCATAACTTCTTTACGAAACTTACTTATTTCGTCCATTAGGTTGTGACGAATGAGTTCGCTGTGCTTGGTTAGATGTTCGTTAGGGGTAGAGTCGCATTGTAGGGGAGTTGTTTAGTAGCTGGGAATTCACCTGATTAGGTGTCGAGAGTAAACCTTTATAAGGGGCAGTTTTTTAGCGGGTATTTACACATTTTTCGTGTGTAAGTAGCTAGTGATTGTGGTGGTGGCGAGAAAGAAAAAAACCAAATATAACATATATAAAAAAAATAATGTGCTTAAGCCAATATATTAGAGGGGTTAGCGCCTTTACTGCAAATTAACCAAAGGGATAATTCAGAATTTTTTTCCTCCGTCGGGTTGGGCTTGTAAAAGCGAGAACACAGTCCTCTTACCCTGATGATCTCTTTATAGATCGAGACAGACCACGATTTTTTGATTGTATTTTTCTAATAAGGGATAAAGGATCTCATTTAAAAGCGAATAGTCTTTGTGACCATGTTAGCAGTAGCATCAACGTTGTTATTGAGGAAACACAACGACCAGTTAAAATCTCTTAAGAAGCTGTGAGGTTCGCTCCAATTGGCGCTTGGAATGGGGTAACATCGAAAATTGTGTCATTGTGATCGGCTTATACAAGTTTAATATTGCAAAAGGTAATATATTTCGAAACTTGCGACCGCTTGGAATCACTCGCTGTTTTGTTTATGGTACTGTGAGAACCCCGAGAGCCGTCAAAGCCGTGTAGGCTGAAATAAAATAAAACCACTGATAATGCAGAAGATCTTGTAGCGGGAAATGAACATTTTGCAAAAATCCATGTCTCGCATCATCAAAGAAGACTTGGGAATTATGGGAATGCCTACAAAAGACACACTGGATACCTGGTAACAGTCGCATTGAAGCAAAAACGTAAGAATAAATGTGGAATGTAATGGTATGGTGGGGAGCGAGCTACTCTGCCTTTTTCTGCATTTTTGTGAAAAAGGAATCAGACTGTACATTCGAACAAGATTCTGCCACAAGGCGAAAACCGCTCAAGGGTAGCTAAAAAAAAATGTTACTGACTTCATATCACCGGATGATTGGCCAGCTGGTAGTCCGGACCTCAACACTTTGTATTATAAGTTGTGGTCATTGTGCATAACACTGACACGTAGATTTGGCTGTTGTAGAGTTTCAACCACAAAAAACTAGTGCGAATTATAACTTCGAATCACTCTGAGTGAAGAAAGAACTCTCCGTCCTATTCAGACTCCCACCCCTGGAGAGCTAATATAGAAACCAAATACACCTACAAAACAATTTTCCTTTCTCCTCCTTCTACCTTTCCGCCCGCGCCCTGGCAACAGTAAAAGGGTATCTAACCCCTTAGGCGCGCGTAAATTATATATAAAAAAAAAAAAAAAAAAAAACCTCTGTAAAAATTTCAACAGCATTTAGTGAGTTAACTTAAATTTTGTTTTTTTTTGTTTGTTTTTTATGCTTCCACATTTTTTTTAAACTCGTGCGAGTTACATTAGCTATTGAAAATTTCTGAATTTGAGAATATCATGAGAAAAAAATTTAATATCAACCGATGTTCTATTCTGAGCTGCGAAGCAGCACAAATGTTCCGTCAGCACATTTGCCGACTTGACATTACGTAACTCGCGCGATGGTTGGTTGATGGAAAACAAAGCAACAACAAAGTGCGGCTCTTCGTTCGATCCTAATCAGTGAATTAACATTCACTGCAAGGACCTTCAGGCCCGGCAGCACCATGTAGATTTGATCAACACGCGTAGCCTGTTCAGTTGTCTAACGTTGGAGGTAAGCCATATGACACTGGATAAAGAGCAAGATAGCTAGCATGTAAGGTAGGTACAGGTTCCGGTGTTCTAGGCGCTGATGCCCGAGAAGAAACCTTTGCTTGCTGTACCTACCTTTTCCGTACCTGTATTTTGAATTTGTTTGTATTTGAAGAGGTGGACGTTTAACTTGCTGCGGCTGAGCCAGATTTATATTTTCTTGGAATTGGAGACAACCCTGATAATTTGCGGTACATAACGCACAAGAGAGTTGACATTTTTTCTGACGCTCTATCCTTACATAGAGCGCATTCCTTAAACTTGTTTTTCTTTCCGCACTTTACGCATCGAGGCTGCATTTCACAGTTCGACGCGGCGTGCCCTAACCTTTGGCAGCGAATACATTGCAAAATGTTGTCGCTCCTTTTTGCTCCTTCCCATGATACAATCTAGTAGTCTATGACTTTGATAATCCTTTGATATCTGTTTTACTCACATTAGTCGAAATGGCTTATTCATCCGTCTCAATCACGGCGTCGTCTCGCTCACACTTGGTACTCATTTTAACTTATTAAAAAGAATTAACTATGAATCGCGTTTCTTTAACAAAATATTTTTGTTTGTCCTCAATTAAGCCTTAATGTAGCAAGTGTCATACCATTTTGGAATCCAGACTAAATACGCCATCTTCTAAAGTTACTTGCCGAAATGGCATAGTAATTTTTTTTGTCACTGTAGTCAGTTCAAGTTGGGTGATTAATGATTTTCAGATACTTGGATGGAAAGAAGCAATATTTTAGTTAAAACCGATACAGTTATGTTTCAATTTTGGACCGTAATTTACAGAAGAGTTACTCAGGGTTACGTGACAAAAAAAATCGAAGTAAAGTAAAGATTTGCGGTCACAGCACTTGAAAGATCGTCACAGAGTGTCAGGTTTCTCGATTTTTTTTGAATGCCAATAATTTTAAAAGTACATGACTTAGATTTTTTTTATAATTCTGTGATAACCGACACCACTTGACCTATCACTCGTTTCCAGCTTGACGTTTATTTTTGGGACAACCTGTATAATAAGGAGTGCCATCGAAAAAATTTACCCACTCTAATTTCGAATATACTTCCAAAAATTACAGAAAGATCAATCAAATGCTTCTTTTTTGTAATACTAGGAATGCTTCCATTTATTTATATCATTTATGTTTGGTAGTTAAAATAATCAACATGGAGTCTGAATTGGATATAGGAAAAAAAAAACACCCAGAGCGGACGTATATAAAAATCGCAAAGGCACTAAAAGTTAATAGGAAAACAGTTGCTACTGCTATTAAGAATTATAAAGATAACCTGTCAGTTGACAGAAAAGAGGAGTCCGGTCGAAAAACCGGTTTTATGAACCCAGAAAAGGTCACTAAGATTTTGAGACTTCTTGAAAAAAATCCAAACATTTCTGAACGTAATTTGGCAAAAAAGCTGAATGTTCAAATTTTTTAGTTCATAAAGTGAAGAGAACTGCGGGCTTGAGAACATATAAAGTCCAAAAGGTTCCAGATCGGAACGCAAAAAAAAATTTGGATGCGAAAAAACGGGCAAAACTTTTCGAATCAAATTTTTTGACCAGATTTTCATGCATTATAATGGACGATGAATCTTATGTTTTTGCTGATTTCAACCATCTTCCGGGGCATTCTATACCGCCAAAGGTAGAGGAAATGTTGAAGCAAAGCAAATTTCCAAAAAAGTTCCTTGTTTGGCAAGCAATTTGTTCTTGCGGGCTCAGAAGCCAAACTTTCATCACGACTGGCTCAATAAATGGCGAAATTTATGTGAATGAGTGCCTGCAGAAGCGCTTAAGGCCTTTTTACAACAGTCATCGAGAACTCCCCTTATTTTGGCCTGAACTTGGGTCATGTCACTATGGAAAGAGAGCGATGGATTGGTATGAGCTAAACAACGTTACGGTGGTGCCCAATTGAAAGATATTGGGCCCTGGTTAAAAAAGAGATAACGGCCAACAAAAAAGCTGTTAACACCATGGAAGAATTAAAAAAAATGTTGGAAAAATGGCTCTAAAAACAGATGAGACCATAAAAACAATGATGGAAGGTGTTCCTGAAAAAATTAAAAAATTTTTTAAAAATAAAGATTAATTTTTTTTTGTTATTTTTCACAGATTTGGAGACATGAAATAAATACTTTTAATTTTTTTTAGTTCTATTTTTACTGTATTTTTTTTGTTAATTTTCGGTGGGTGAATTTTTTCGATGGCACTCCTTACATTCATTAATCAAAAAATCAAAAGAAATCGAATTGGAAAACAAGAGTGTACAATCACATTTTGGTTTAAGTTACTTTTAGAAAATGATTGGTTCTACAAAATACTGCTGACTGTGCGGCGCGTATTAAGGTTTGAATGCTTGTATTGTAGCTGTACCCTCTATCTGTTCTTTTTCTACTGGTTTTGATTTTGTGATTTTTGTTGGTGTTGTTGATTTTGCTGTAGTTTACTTTTTTGTTGTGGTTGTGTCTGTTTTTTTTGTTAGCTCTTGTGCTGGTGTTTGTATTTTTGTGCTTTTGTTGCGGTACGGTTTCGCTCACTTTCGTCCGTCGCTGTTCCTGCTATTCTCTCTTCTTGCAACTTGCTTTGCTTTAAACTGAAAACACACCGAAGCAGTCAAACGTCTTGCCTACACAGGCAAGAAAACATGTTTTATTTCAACCAACCCAAACGCAATGTAACAAAACAAACCATTTCGTTTTTCTGTTTCGTTTGATGTGTGTTAAGAAAAGGCAAAACTTAGATCGTCACGCTTTCTCAACGACGACTCTCAAATAAATAAACGCAAAAACACAACAACGAAATTTTGTTTCTGAAAAACAACTTTCCAGCTAACGACAACGAATCATGTTTCTCTGTTTGGTCTTGTGTTTTTGTATCGTCGTATGCGGCGTGTGTTGCGCCATAAGCAAGTGTGTAATAAGCGACAACGACGGGGACTTGAAACGTTTTTGTTGCATTCGGTGTGTGTTGGTCGTATGGAAAGCCATGTATTTTCGACAACCTGTCATGAAACGTACCGAGTCAAAAACATGTTTTTTGTTTCACGGGGTGGCCGTGGTGTAGTGGTAGTAGCAAACGCTTCTCACTCGGAGTGTCCAGGTTCGAATCCTGCCCATGGCAAGTAAGTTTTTCATTGTGTAATTGGAACTCAGACAGAAAAATTCTGCGTGTGAAGGCATAACACTGACACGTAGATTTGGCTGTTGTAGAGTTTCAAGCACAGAAAAGAAAAATACTGTGGTATACCTCGAATCACTCTGAGTGAAGAAAAACTCTCCGTCCTATTCGGACTCCCACCCCTGGAGAGCAAACATAGAAACCAAACACACCTGAGTTTCTTCAAACCACTACAAAAACAATTTTCTTTTCTCCTCCTTCTAACTTTCCCGCGCCCTGGCAACAGTAAAAGGGTATCTAACCCCTTAGGCGCGCGTAAATTATAAAAAAAAAAAAAAAAAAAATGTTGGTGTGTGTTGGCTCTTAAGAATCAATGGATTGTTGTTCGATAAGGCAAGAAAAATCGTTTTGACTGCTCCGATGTGTTTTCAGCCCTAATGGAATGCAATTTTTGTTGTAGATGTCTTATGCTATTGTTGAGCGCTTCAAACTCGTCTTCTTCGACGTATGGGAATTCGTCTTCTTTGGACTCTTGTCTCTTCCGTTGCACTGCTACCCTAGCCGATGTTGTTGGCGTCACTTCCCTCACGCTACCGGGCAGCTTAGTAGACTCTGAAAGGGAAGGGCACTTGACAAGGTTAGTAGTTGGTTTCAGCTTCCTTCTCCACTTGTCATCTGTTGGTCCCGCTTGAGTATCTTGTTGTTGTTGGACTTGTCTCACTTCTTTTAAATTAAATTGAAAAAATGAAGTCAACGGAACTTGGAGATCGAACCCGCGACCCCGAGAATTGTAGCCAGCATCGCTACTACCTCACTTACTAATTCACTTATGTTATTATTGATATACTATTAGTCTACTTAATTGCTCTATTACACACTTCTAAAACCGAAGCACATCTTATCGCCACGGAGGTTTATGAACAACTGAAGACAATGCACTATCACTTGCGCTACGACCACCTACATAGCCGCTATTGCGTGAGCAGATCGCTCCACTTTATCCATCGCCTGATGGATACTGGAAAACTAGTTTTATTTTCAGCAACTTCCTCAACTGTAGTGAATATACTCCCATGAGAAGGGTCCTCCGAAGGATTAGTTTCACTGAATTCTGTGACGATTGCCAAATCGTTCAAGGATGCGGCGACTTGAGTGAAGAAGTCCGGAAGATGCACTGGAGGGCGGTCTGTAAAGTTTCCTTCTAAATGGCTTTAGCTTTTTCTTCAGCTTCAGTTTTTTCCTCTGGTGTGGTGAGTGTTTACGTTCCAAAGTTAATGTCGTCAGGGATGGTGTTCGCTTTCCCACGAGTCGGTTTATTTTCTTGAAGGCATCTGGTCCCGGTTTGATGTCTTCAATCCATTTTCTGAAGTCCTCTTCACGGTGGTGTCTTATTGCTCGTTGAAACATTGTATTTGTACATTCGCTCTGTGAATTAATAGCTCTGTATTCGTCGTTGTTTCGGTTCCATGTTCGATGGAAGATCCTCTGAAGGCGTTTGCGAAGCCGCTGTCTGTGGGTGTAGATAGCTTGGATGTGTTGGGGGAGGTTTCCGTATTTATCTTTGTCCGTAAGTGGTTTCTTCTGTTGCTTAATGGCTCCGTTCACAACTGCCTGTAGTTGTAGAATATTGTTATCTATTTCCTCATTTGATGACTTGGTAGTTAAAGTTCTGTTTCGATTTCAGTCTTGAATCGGGTCCAGTTGACTTTTTTATAATTGATGTGTGTTTTCTGTGCTGGTCTCTGTAGAAGTATTCTCTGGTTTAGACGAATTTTCAACTCTACCGCCAAATGATCAGAATCACTTGCTTGCGAAACGCAAGTGAAATTCTGAAAATCTGGTAGAAAGTTTATGATATTCGATGAAACCAAAAAGAAGCACAGCAGTGATGGTGTTCTGGGAAAAGTTTTCCTTGGCTGTGGCACTACTATTCAGGAGTGTAGGTGGTTGTTGTTTATTATTATGCTTGTGGTGTTGATTCATCATCTTGCCAAAGTGAGTGTCTTGAGTTGAAGTCTCCGCCAATCAGCGAGTATGTGTGGGAACTACATGCGTCGTTTATCTTGTAAAGATCATGGTGAATGTCGGTTTTGGTACCACCACAATGGGTATATACTGAGACAACGAACAGGATCTCTACTTCCGTGACGTAATTTTTTTTTTTATAATTTACGCGCTCCTAAGGGGTTGATACCCTTTTACTGTTGCCACGGCGCGGGCGGAAAGGTAGAAGGAGGAGAAAGGAGAATTTGTTTTTTGTAGGTTTGAAACTCAGGTGTGTTTGGTTTCGATATTCGTTTTGTTTTGTGCTTGAAACTTTACAACAGCCAAATCTACGTGTCAGTGTTATGCCTTTACACGCAGAATTTTTCTGTCTGAGTTCCAATTACACAAGTGAGAAACTTGGAAAACTTGTCAGTGGGTAGAATTCGGAACCTTGACCCTCCGAGTGAGAAGCGATTGCTAGTACCACTACAACACGGCTACCCCCTATGACAACAGCTGTTGCTTCCATATTCCGAAGTCCAGTGATCATCAGGGGATTATGCTTGAACGATTCCCTTAGAGCAATTCCAGTTCCTCTTTTTCCGGGCCCTTATTTTTACGGGCTATAAAATATCCATCTGGTTTGTATGGGTTGCAGCCATTCAGTAATGTTTCCTGTAACGAGAGAATATCTGGCTTATGTTTCCTAATAAATAAGCTTAGCGCGCTTCTTCTGGCTACTGAGTAAATTGTATTTACGTTGCAGGTAAGAACGCTAAGCCTATTTATTGAATACATGGTTCACAGATAAGTTAAGTCAATATCATTGTTTTTCTTTTATCATCGAGGATGCCGTAGTTGGATGGCACTACCTGTTTTTTCAAGGGTCAAGAGGTCAGTACCAAATGACCTCTCAGTATCCTCAAAGATATTGAAGTGATATTTAGGTTGTGTGTGTTGTTGGGCTGGCTTTGTGGTTGCCTGTGGTTTAGGTGCTGGCTTCTTTGTGCTGTTTGCTAAAGCGGCTGCCTCTGCGAAACTTAATCCAACCGAAATGTTCGTTGTTGCCGATGAGATCGCAAACTGCCGTTGATCCCTTTTCTTCTGGGCCTGTTTGTTTTTTTCCGCGATTTTTTCTTTGTAATTAGGGCACAGCTAACTGTAAAGATGGGTTTCCCAAATCTTTGCAGTTTTTGCAATATACCGCTTTCATCCTTTGTGTTATCCGCTGTCCTTGAGCAGTTTCCAGCTAGGCGGTCCTCTTTGCACTTGACGCACCTGTATTCATCCCACAGTTGCTGGCAATATGTCCAAATTGTCAGCAAGCCAAGTTACGGCATTGCGTAATGCCATTTGACTTGAATTTTTCTGATGAAATCTTCTGATTTAGTAAAAGCGTTTTTGAATAGATGGTGGCCAGGTCACACCCTTTGGTAACTTCAACTACAAAGTTATTAAATAATTTGCCTGGTCTGGTGGATTTATAGGGAGCCACATTAATTACTTGTACTCTTTCTCTAATGAGTTCGTCCTTGATTTCGTTTGCTTGATACGAGTGGTGTACCCCTTTAGAACCAACAAAGTTTTTTTTGTCATCCTTCGCTGTGTACGTATTAAACTTCTTTTTCTGACCTTTGAGGCACTCCCTAATTTTTGTGTGGTCCTCTTTGCTCGATGTTGTTATAACAGATTTCGAGTTATTTATGTTGTGTATCTTATATTTTAATTCCTGCGGCTTCGCAAAGTGACCCAGGTCTGCCACGTTTAGCCAAAAACAAACAATGGGAGGCATTATTGTCCGTCTTTGGTTCGCTGGAGCCTGTTGTGGTGACATGGACTTCAGGGCTGCCTTCGATGTTGATGGTTGTGTTACTAGTGCTGGAGGTGTTGTTGCTGGTGCGATAATTGTTGTTTTTGTTGGTATGGCAGGTTTTGGTGCTGATGTTGATGAAAGAGGTAGTGCTGCATTTGTTGCTACTGTTGATTGGCTTGGTGTTGGTGGTGGTGTGTCCGATTTCTTGCGCTTCTTTGCTTTCATAACAGGAAACTCATCATCGGAGGTAGATATGTCTTTAAAAAGACTATTCACCTCTTATTCTACCGAATAATCACTGTCGGCACTGTCATCGTCTTCTGACTCTGCTTCCATGTCTTCATTATCCTCCACTGGATGATCTTCGACGGCAGGCGATTCTCCATATATTTCTTGAATATCACATAGTTTTTGATGAATCTGAGCAGTAAAGTCTACACCAAAAACTTTCACTTGTTTGCGGCAGGAAGCCAGGAGCTGGTCATATACTGCCTGTGCGGCAGCCTTCTCCCGCTCCTTCCGACCCATCAGGAATGGGTGTGCTCAGTTAGTTGGTTGTTTTTTTCCCCTTGGGGTTTTCTGATGATGCTGCGGTAAAGAACAAATATTTGAATTGTTTTTCCTGTTTCCTGCAAAAGATAAAATATTATGGTTAATAAATAGTTTTTTTTCTCATTGTTGAATCTGCCTAATGTATCACGTCGTTTTGCTTACGAAGTCCGTGAATGACTGATAATGATGTGTACGGGTGATTGTTCACCGATTAAGTAGGGTCTTTTATACCACTGACCGTAGCACTTTAAAGCTTTTATTGCCGTTTTTCGGACAGCAGAGCTTTTTTTGGAATAATTTAGAATTAAACTTTTCAGTGATGCCAAGTCGTTACAAGTTAATTCAGAATTGTTTTGTTTGCTTATAATTAAATTGTTTATAATATTTAATTGTTTGTAAGATATACACATTTTGTTGTTAATAAAGATATAGTTGTTACTGGTTTGTATTTTAACTATTTACAAGAAAGAACGGCGACTTTTTCCGGCTAGGAATCGAAGTTCCGCTCGGCTTATATGGGTTACGTCAAAAGGTCTATTTTACATAAATACGCTGTTTTACACTTAGAGATGAAAGATATTCTGGACTATGAATTTTGCCTAGGGTTAGACACTTTCTATGTAACGGATTATTTATTTCGAAATTAAGGATTGCTTGCGATGATAAAAAATAATGATAGCTTGTGAATTATTGTACCATTTCTGAACACGGATCAAATTAAAATTTGATAGTAATGCTGCCCCGAATCAACATTCGAAGTACCCGACCAATATATTGTAATAAACAATTTGTAATGTAGTATTGCGAATAGAGTAAGACCTGTCCATTATCTCGGATTTATTCACTGATATTTAATAAAATTTAAGTGCAATTTTAGAAAACAGAAAAAGTTAGCAGCCGATTTGTCAGAATTCAACGAATGCATTTGAATATAAACTTTAGACAAATAATAAAGAAAAGTATAATTACAAACAAATTTAATGCGAAATGGTGCAAGGTTTTTTTTGTCGGTGACAGTATAAACAGAATAGTGAATTTTTAATTTAGTTTTTATATGTTTTAATTTTTCTGTATGTATATAAATTTAAAAATTGTCGTTTATTTTTTCATCTGAAATAAATTATATTGTTTTGTTTTCCTTTTTCAGTTCGAGATGTTTTACAACACCGTGATAATTGCCAAATATGGATACATTCTTAAAACATCGAAGATATTTAAGTTAGTCTCGTTTGCACTACTTAAATTGTACAATATAATATATATGGGTTGGTGCCTTACACCTTTTGTTTTGTTAGACTACGATAGATGGATGCGTGTTTTCTCATCACTTAATTATTTTGGTTTTATAATTTTGGGTGTTTGGGTATTTTTTTATAGTATTTATAAACTTACACACATCTTAAATAAAACTAGCCAACGTCAACAGACAGAAAGCTTAAAAAAAGATGAATAGCATGTATACTACATAAATGGGACAATATGTTTTTTATATACTCTTATTTATCTCATAACATGTAAGACTATTGTTATTTGTACCCATGTAATATGCATGCTATAAAAATTACCCTAAAAACTTAAATATATTTTTCTTAGTAACAATGCGTTAGTAATATAATGAGAGTGTATCAGTCACAAAGATATTTCTGAATCAAAGACTAGTCATATATTTTAATAAAATAGAACTACCTAGACATACATTGTTATGGTTTTCGATTGGCCTACGCAAATCTACGCTCTAAGCAGTAAAAAAACCGGTATTATTTTTTTATTGTAATGATACTAGTCAACCCCACATGTTAAAGATTATATCCACATATCGTTTCGCCCTTAATTAAAATTATATGTATACATATATGTATATATATTTATATGTTTGCTTTCGAGTAGTAGGTAACCCTTCGAAAGCACATCATAAACTTTGAAGAATCTAAAATACTCACCATAATTGCGATGTCCGTATATGCACATACATACACTAATGCTCATATAATTAAGCCATTAAAATAAAACCTAACGTTTACTTCAAAATTAAGTTTATATTCACGCAACTAAAAGAACTTCTTTAAACAGAATATACATTTAACATTAAGAATTTGTAACATATCTTTTTTTGAAAAAAATAAATTCTTTTAAGAACTATTCTCCATAAGGCCGAATGTACACATAATTAAGCCATCTGCAATAAAAAACATGTATATTGTATTTACTGTATTTAAAAATACGTTTTACCTTTTGTGCAGTTATTACTTGGTTGGAAATTCCTTTTGCCTTATTACTTCGGCACATCTATTTCCCATTGTACCGACCAGCACTGCACATTGTGGGGGAGTTATTTTACTCCATTCTTGTTGTATTATATCCCATAGAGAAACCGTATTCATGGGTTTTCTGCCCGCAACCGCTCTTTTTATGATGCCCCATAGATTTTCTATGGGGTTTAAATCGGGGCTTTTAGCAGGCCACCCTAGGACTTGGATAAAATTAGATTGTAACCAGGACTTAACGACCCGGGAACAATGCTTCGGGTCGTTATCCTGTTGAAATATCCAGGCTAGCGGCAAATTGTCGGTATAATTCCCATTCAAATGATTGGCCAGCATATCTTTATACATTTCACCTGTCATTTTCCCGTTTATCTTTATAATAGGACCAACTCCAGATGAGGAGAAACACCCCATCCATCACCAACACCGATGAACCGCCGTGCTTAACCGTTTTTTTCGTGTATTTGAGGTCCAACTCTTTTAACGGAGGACGCCTGACGTATGGTCTTCTGTCATTTCCAAATACATTGAACTTTGATTCATCGCTCCAAACGACCAAGTTCCAAAAATGTTGGCCCTTACGAAGATGTTCCTTGGTGAACCCTAGTCTTCGTTTGGCTTATGTCTCGCGATTCGTCCATTCAGATTGTTTTCATTAAGTCGTCTTCGTATGGTTTGTGCTGATATTTTAACATGGTAATCCGCCTCCATTTGGGCCCTTATTTGCACCGATGTCAGAAAAGGATCCGCTTTGCTAAGCATGGTTAGTTGTCTATCCTCAGCAGGAGTGGTTTTGCGCTGCTTTTTTCGGGGCCAATCCTCGAAAGTTTGGTTTTTTCGATGATACTGAAGTGCGTTCCTCACTTTACCTCGAGAAAAACCTAAAGTCCGGGTTATGAAAACTGTTTTATGGTTTTGATAGCATTTCCCAGATGGTTTTTCTCTCTGATGAAGTGGAGCTCTTACTTTTACCATTTTAATTAAAATATTTACTATTTTAGTTAAAATGCACTTAAAACGAGTGAACAAATGTTTTAATTAGATTTTAACAGAAAATAGGCAACGAAAATAATTAAATTACCTGTATTCAAATTAATGGCTTAATTATGTGAGCACTTGCACTTTGACCGAATCACAAACAACTCCACGTAGTTTGAAGACAACAGGACTTTGTTCATCGACTGACATCTGGTTCTTATACATAGATAACGGAAAAAAGTAACCGTACAAAAAAAAAAACAACATAAAGTGATATTCTTGAAATATTATTGAATATAAATCTGTATGTTCGCCTTGTGGCTTAATTATGTGAGCACAAGTGTATATGTAGATCAAATTACGGGTACAGAAACTAATTGTTTTCCGTTGCTTTTTATGCGCTTTTAAAATTTATTAAAATTGAAAAGCGTTGGGATTTTTTTTTCTTTAAACTCGCATAGGAGCATTTATGTTTAGGTTTGATATATTTTCCTATGTCATTTATAATTAGTTTAAAAGCATACTAGTATTGTTTCGGGATATGTACTCGAATGTGCTATTTTTTAGTAATTTCATTCCTGAATTCATCCTTCGATATAAGATATTCTGCTAAAATGCAATAGGTACTGTATTGGCTTCCGATATCAGATGAGTGGTTGAGATAAGTAGTTGCTAATAATAGAACAGCATGCTTGAGAGACCTGTGCAGTAGTACTGCACGCATTGCTGCGTACATCAACACTCATGTGACACATTTTGCATCAATTCCTTACATTTGATGATAAAATTTTAGATTACATATATGGTAATATTTCTTTCCGTTTAAATTATTAATTTATAATTAGTTTTTGAATGTTAGTTAACACAGGTTTTTAAGTATTGCTTTCGTATTTTATCCTGGTAGTTCATGAATTCGAGGAGTCTTTCTTCCATATTTAATATCTGAAAACTGACAATCATTAAATATTATAAATTAAGTTCGGAACGAAGGTGCTCAAGCACAATAAGTCTATTTTATTTCCAAATGTACCTAAAGCCAACCAGAGCACAGAGTTCCCATGCGACTCCCCATCTAAGATGCTCCTTGATTTCGGCCATCAAGTGGACTCTGATTCTTTGGCGAGGTTATTGACGACTTCGTTTTTACTGAATACAGAATAGCTTAAAATGTACTAAATTGCACAATCTATAACTTGAGTTTACGTCAAGATCAGAATAATAGATTTGTTGCAGTTACGCATTGGGCGCATTGAACAGCTGTTTTCCAAAATTCGAACTAAATGCCCATTGTGACTGCACCTCGCATCTGTCATGCAAGCATGCGATGCATATCCCGTTGCGTTACGAATCATGATGTCATGTTACGTGATGCACAGTGTTTTTTTTTTTTTTTTTTTTTTTTAAACGTAAAACAATCTGTAACAAATTTATTGGAATTCATTTGTGGTGCTTGTGATAACTGAAAATATATTTTAAAGCTAAAATTCAGCTATAGCTGAATTCCTTTTCAACTGCAGCCTTGTTGTAATTAAGTGTAAAATCTCGCTTTTTGTCAATTGGTTTCTGCATATAAATAATTATAATAATATAATTGAATGCTTTTATTTAATTAAAGTAAAACTTACTTCTCGAAATTCGCCATTATACTTCAGATTGCATAAACCAAGCAAACAACTATCGTGCTAGTTGACGATGCGCTGGTCGTTTTTCCTTGTTTTTTCACATTCGGAACGTACTGCGTTCTGTTACCAGTTTGGGTTTGCATTTCGGAATGGTTGCTGATGCAAAAAGCAGGCAGTACTGCATTTTGGAAAGCAGTCAACACGTGTGCTTGGTCGGTATCGAACAAATTTTTTTTTTTCCTTTATTTATTTAAATCTGTCCATATAATTTTGTTACATAAAAGGGTATATTAGTTTTTTAAGACCAATTTAACAGGTTATAAGATTTATTAGTTAACAGAAAGCAACTAAAATTACGTGAGATGAATGGTTACTTAAAATACAACAATAGATAAATTTACACTAATAATTTAGTCTCCCCCTTAAATGTTGGATGCCACCCATGAAGCGAAATAACCAATGAGCCCTCCCTCTCTATCCAGTTTTCCAAAACAAACTTAACACGTGCTCCGGGATTTTAAGAGTAGTTATACCCATTTTTATTAAGTTCTTAAAAAAAAAACTTGACCTAAAACGCTTCCTTGACGTACTCCTGCTTCTGCCTTGTAAAGAGTTGAGTGGTCTACTCTGTATTGTACATAGAAGCAGCGGTCATCAATATAGCATTCAAAAAACAGGTACAAGTCAGTTGATAGAAGGAGTTGCAACTTTGTTAAAATCCTTTAATATATAAAGGTATATTTTAGCGCTATAGTTAAGATCTTCCAAGTCTTTTGAAATCTTTTCAATAATTCGGTGCATTTGTTGTATATTTGAATATTTGCGTCTTAATCCAAATTTGGAACTATATTTTTTCATCCATTACTGGTTGCAATCTGTAGCAGTAGGCTTATTGGTCTGTATTTCGCGGTTTGAGTTGCATTATTCCCAAGTTTTGGAACGGCTATCACTTTGGCTACTTGCAAGACCAGACCAGACTTTTAGAAGTATTTTAATGTGAAAATTAAATTAAAAAGATATCGAAGGTACCGCCTTGAAACAATTATTTTATTATTTGTCCAGCGATAAGATCATATCCGCTGACCAGAACATTGCCTTGGTGTACTCCAACCTAAAATCAAATTCTCCGGTTATTCCTGTTGTGACATATATTGAAAATTCGTTTTAATATACTTCTGGGTATATTTTTAGATCCTAACACCGTCCACATCAAGAATCTGAGAACTCCATCGAATGGTTTTTCCGATTCGATAAAGACATGCAAACCTTTCAATGTGTCGCGATGTTTCTCCATCATTATCCGTTAATTTTAAATCGCGTCATATATCGACCTGCATTCTGCAAAGCTGTATTGCCATCGAGCTTAAGAATATAGTGCTGTGGACTGTCTGGCTTTCGTATATACGATAATAACTCCCCGATCGGTATTTCGTATTTCTCGAAATTTCTCTTGTCGACTTTGCCTTTATGCAGTGGAAAATAGATCACTTACCCAACTGGCTAGGTACCCAATCCCCTCTTATAATTGTATTGAACAAAATAGCGATCCAATGCAAGATTTGATTGTCTCCTATACTTCGGACGGTCCGTCTGCACGACACCAGTTTTTAGTATAGTTGGTCCAAATTTATGATTTATGTACGGCACTTGGTCTCGGAAATAGAGTATCAAATTAATATGTTCAAATAATACTAAAAATATATTTTTCAGTAACGTACTGGTAGAAGTAATACTCCCAGATTTGATAATATCGCAGATATTATACAATAGTTTACATAGATATCTCACGCCGAAGGAAAAAAAATTACACATTTTCATCAGTTAAGATTTACTACTACGTTCCAGTTCCCGCCTTTTGTTCGAACCCGAAATTATGTGGCGAGTGGTGTCTCGACTGTATGACCTTTTCAAGGGCGAGAACAGTAAAGAAATCACATTGGTTTCCTGCGTAGGTGTGGTGCATTACGTATGTAGATATTTACAGTTTCCTTTTGGTTTGTTATTTTCTAATAATCTTCATCTTTAATTGTACCTATAGAGCTTGTCTGTTAGCATGTCGTTTTTCTATGTCTGCAGGTACGCTTCAAAATTTATCGTATAGAGAAAAAAACCTTTTCAGATACATATGAATTTTAGGGATCATGTATATTTTTGTGGCATACTGTATGTGTCTGTAGGTTTAGCTACTCTACCACAAAAAAAAATAAATCTCACTCCTTGTGTTTCAATACATTTTCAGGAGCAGTGTTTTCATAATAGAACAAGAATAGCAAAATAAAGCAGCTCTTTTCGATGGCTAAAGCAAACGTCATTTTCATCAAACCGCCAACTAGGTAATTTTTTTTTATCTAATGCATTCCTAAACAATAGTTTGGCCAATCTTTTGTATGTGGGGCACTGTCTAAAAATTAGATGAAACAGCTATGCTTTGATGAAATTTTATGAGCTAGATATCCTGAAAAACGTCGCATTGCAGTTGTTTCCAAAGAAACATGATCTTGCTCTAATATTCTGGTTATAACATGCTCTTCTAAACTTCCGTTGCAACTGAATCCCTTAGATATTGGTATTGGTTGATTTGGTTTAAAACGCGTTTAAATTAATAAATTCAACATCGTCACACTTACAGTTACAGAATGGAGTAAAAGTAATAAGATAAGAAGAAAGAATTTTTGATATGATAACTTTAATTTATATGCTGAAGGATTTTTTTTATTGCCACACTTTATGTGTATAACAGAAAACAGGTTTTCTAAGACGTCTTGATGAGTTCTCTTAGTAGGTCAGTAATTTTCTTCAGGAATCGACCAATCAGCTATACCCTTGCGTAACAAAACAACCCCATATTGTAGGCAGTTAAGCTGATGAGCCATTTTTATAGCAGCGGCTGATGTCTAACTAAACATTTGCGTTTTTAGACTAGAGCACTACTGAATTTTAAGCAAATTTTCGCAATATTTTCACTTTCTAAATTATAGATTTGCTTTAAAACGTAAAAATAAATGTTGCCATCTAAGGTCCCCAAATCTGATTTTAGCAATAGATTTCTTATAGATTTAATGAGATGAGGTAAATCAAAAAACAATAAATTGTTTGACTGTTGTAAAAGGCAAACGGATTATGCCAAGCACATTCAACAAATTATACAATTTACGATTGTTACAGCCTTGGTCACACGCAAATTTTTAAATTGGCCTCAATTATTTCTTTTATATTTTCGGTTTTTACTCCATTTTCAGAAAGGAAATAATTAATAAAGCTTTTCCAACTATCATATAATCCATTCAACATAAACACACATATTTCTCTGGCATACAAATGTTACCTTTCCGATCACAGATCTTCGTATCCATCTCGAATTTCATCGAAGTTTAAAACCACGCTTTGCTCCCGTTGACTTAATGTAGCAATTTTCGCTTTTAAAAGATTGTTAGCATCCTTATGAAACCTGATTGTAATCCTTTAACAGGATCCCAGCGATATAATGGATATGTGTGGAGGAATTTGTAGTCGCTCTGTGAGTAATAGAAAATATTTTGAGAAAGTTCTTTTTCAGCGTTTTGTATTGATTCGGACAGTCCCATTAGCAAGCTTTGGGATTTCGGATGTTAAATTGATTTGCTTTGACTTTCTGTTTCCACGGAAACCAGCATGGGCTCTGACTATTCTATTAAAATGTTGTCTTAGTTTTTTGTTTCTTTGTTTGAAAACGAAAACCGTGTTTGGAAGCTGCGAAATATATTTTTTTTTATATTTTACGCTTTTTTCTAACAATTTGTTGCAATTTACGCACGACATACCTGAACCGCTAGAATGTCTTACACGTTTAGGGTAAACAAGATATCCAAATCTAAATTGTCCTTATTTTCATTGCTACAATATTTAAATTTAATAAAGGTACAACATCGCTCTTTAGCATTCTTCTTCCATCACTCTCAAAGCCATATTCTTGGTTCAAAATTTAATTTTTCTCCTTTGAGAAATTGGTTCGCTATTACGTTTTCACTTGAGTGAGCTGTGATTATTTTATATATGAAGAAGAGGGTTAAAAACAGAAACTATCGGCCAAAGCCCAACAGCATACGATCGCAAGAATTGATTTTTTTTTTTTTTTGTATTGTATGTTATCCATACAAATCGTTCAGACTTCGAAGTTTGAAGTGAAAACGCGCGATTGGAGACGTGCTTTTTTTTCCCTTCATTGTGCGATATCTAGGTAAACTATAATATCTGTGATAATATGTTTTTTTTTTTTATGCGAGTCCTTTTATGTTATTGTTGAAATATATAATCCGGAAGATGACCTAATGTATCTAATTTTATTTTATTACTAATATCTATGGAAAGAAATAACAAAAATCGATTTGTTTATACTAAGACAATGGAATGATATTTACACGATAATAATGGAACTTAAAAAAAACAAATACTAAATTCGTGTTTGTATATTCTTCTGTATATAAACATAAATTTATTGCAATATTTATGACTTGGTGATAATATTCGTAGGATGACGTTTAGGAAACAATACAACATATCATTCATTCGATTACTAAAATAATTAAGTAGTTTTCTAAATAATTAGAAAATAATTTTTTGTGTATTTTTTTAGCTTTCATAGAAATACAAAAAAGAAAAACATAAACTGATTATAGTTTATTTCAATTGTAATATAAATTCAGGTTACATTGCTATCTTTACCTTTTCCTTCACTTTTTGTATTGCCGTATGTGCCAGACTTGATTCTATTTAATATTGTCGATACTCGTGGCAAGAAAAAGCAAATGTATATTTAATATTGAATTATTAGTGCCGTAAAAAAATTACGGAAGTACTATTTTAAAAGATAACATTTTCCCCGGAAATGAAAGAGAAACTCAAAGTAAAAACACAATTTTCCGGCGCAAATATCTTGTTTTAAATGAGACATTTAATTTTGTGGTAAATGTGTGTGGAATTGTAGTTAAGAAAAATAATTACAAATTGGAAATTTCAGTTGTAAATACGTACTTATTGTCTTTTTAGTTTGTCTAGAAATAATTGGTCATATAATATATTTGTATGCGTGTAGAAGATTATGTGAAATTCTGTTGAAGACAAATTTTTGAAAACGTTTTCTTGTTGCGATTGTTTTAATTACAGTCTTATTATATTAATTATTTGGGAACCACATTTCACTGCAATGAATCACTTGTTTTTCTTAGTATGTGACTGTTACGTATTATTTCTTTAAACTATTTCATCTCATGTTCTTATTTTATTTTATTATAATTAAAAAATATGTACCTAAACAGAATGAATGATGCTTTCAATAACAGTCTTGTTTAAGAGCAAATTAAATAAAGGCAATGTGGCACTATACCGGAATATATTTAAATGAGCTTGTGATATAATATATAACGATTGATGAACATTGAAAAAAAGAGTTTTATTTTTGACTACGTAAAATAAATTATATTAAAAATGTACAATACATTACAATTGAAAATATATCTCCAGGAAAAATCTATTTGGTACTTTATGTAGGGCTTTGTGTTATCCAATCTGTATAGGCGCTCAACTTTGTTGGGGCTACTACCAAGAAAACCAATGTTTCCAGATATTGCTTCTCGAGTAAAGTCATGTTTGGCTGCTGATATCATTATCCCCTTCACTGTACTGGTGCAGTATTTAGCGGATAATCTTTTAAAATACTTTAGCTGAGTTAATACGACGATGGAGTATACATTTCTGTCTTTTCAATTGTGAAGAAGTTCTTTCTGTCGTGCATCTTGTGTAATTTTAATTTAATTTAGTGTGGGCTGACGCCCCCATTTATTTCGCTTAATGCAACTTAAAAACTAATAAGAGTTAAGGGTTAGGAAGTAAGGGAATGGTGGAGGAGATAAAATTTAAGACGAGAAGTGCTCAGGTTAAAATCAAAAAGGGGGAGGTTTGAATTGACCTTACGGAGAATGCGGGAGATTCATAAGAGGTGCGGTGGGTTGGGATATAGAAGAGACGAGGACAGTGTAAATTACGAGGGTTAGTGTTGAAGGAATTAGAATTGTAAAGGGAAGCGCAGTCCACAGAACCGGAGAGCAGTCGATGAATGAAGAGAATGTCAGCTACGTCTCTGCGTTTTTTCGAGGGTATTCAGGTTAAGAAGTATGAGGCGGTCGCGATAGGAAGGTAAAATAAATGGGTCACTCCAGGGTAGTCCACGAAGAGCAAATCGAAGAGAACGACGTTGAATGTTCTCGATTCGGGATATATGAATTCGCTGAAAGGGGGACCATAGTTGGTTGGCATATTCAAGGAGGGGCGGAACAAGGGTAATGTTAAGTGACCTTGTCATATAAGGGTTGCAAAATTCTTTATACCAACGTTTGATAAATCCGAGCGATGAGTTGGCTTTAAGGATTATCTCATCAATATGCGAACGGAAGTTTAACTCTCTATCGTATAAAATTCCAAGGTCGCAAAGGGATTGAACCTGGGGTACAGGTTGGTCATGCAGAAAATAAAGTCGAGAGAGAGATTGAATGGACTTACGACACAAAGTCATAGATTGGCATTTGGAGACATTAAGCTCAAAGCAATTTTTTAGACACCAAGTAGAAAACCTATCGAGGTCTTCTTGAAGGAGAATAGAGTCTTGGAGTGAAGAAATAGTTTTGGAGAACTTAGTGTTTGATAATCTTCTTAAGATCGTTTATAGTTAAAATGAAAAAGAGGAGACCTAGATGGCTGCCTTGTGGGACACCAGTGGCTAAAAACGAGATTTAGAAGGCTGACCTAAATCGAAAGCTGTAGTAACGGTTCTCCAGATTAGAAGATATCCATTTTAACAATATGGGGTCGAAACCGAGGGAAGACAATTTGGAAAGAATCAGTTGATGTGATATTTTATCGAAGGCCTTAGCGAAATCTGTAGCAATAACGTCAATTTCGTTGCCATTTTCTAGGGCTGAAAGCGCAAAGGATACGAATTCAACTAAGTTTGTAGTAATTGATCTACCTTTTAGAAATCCGTGCTGACTGGATGATATAAGTGACTTGCACCGAAAGCTTAGAACTTCATGTAAAAAACTTTCGAACATTTTAGAATGCTTAGTAATGGGACGGTAGTTGGTTACTTCATTCTTTGATCCCTTTTTGTGAACTGGGGTTATGAAAGAGGTCTTCCAAACTTGGGGGAATTCCCCTTGTGTGAGGGACAGATGAAAAGGGAGGAAAGTGGTGCGAAAGATTGGAGGCACACTTTTTGAGAAATATTGCTGGGAGCCCACCTGGACCGGATACAAATTCATCATTGAGATTTTGTAACTTTTTTTCGATAAGGGTGGGATCAAAAGGTTGAGAGAGAGAGGGGCCAATGGAGAAATTGGGTACTTGAAATAGGTGGAGTCGGGTACGAAGAGGTTGTCTACAAATGACTGTTTAAAAAAGTTTGCAAAATAGTTGGCAAGAATATGTGGGTCGGTCGATGATATATTATCGAACGAGAGAGAGGGGGGATAGATGTGTTATTTGTAGTTGACGAATTAATAAAATGTCTTAGGATCGTTGATAAGGTTGGTCTGCGCTGTGTCGAGAAAGCGCTGATAGAGGCAGTTATAGAGCTGGGTGAATTGCAGGTAAATTCCAAGATAGTTAGAGTAGTCATAATAAGAATTGGTGCAAAGAAAAACTGCCCATAATTTGTTTCTTCCGTTTCGTAAAGAACAAAGTCTTCTGTTGTACCATGGAGGGAAATGATGTTTTGTGCCGTGAAAAGGGGACGTAGAGACAAATAGAATTAAATATTTCACAGTAGAAAATGGAGACAGCATCAGATAAGGATAGGTTGGTAAAATCAAAAGAACATTTGCTAAGATAGGTATTGATTTCGCGAAAATTAACTATGGAAATTGTACGAAGAGATGGTAGTTGAAGAAGTGGGCTGGGATGGAGAGTTATGGAAAAATGAGAGAAGAAGAGGGGGTGGACGTTGTCGACAGTTGATAGGATAAAGGAGCACAACGTTACTGTGGAGTTAATAGAATCACTAGTGAAAATAAGGTCTAGTTGCCTACCTTTAGAATTAGGGACGCCACTTACTTGGCACAGGCTTGAGTCAGTTATGCTATCAATGAAAAAACATTCCTTGGATGAACTGGCGTTTGACGCGGTAAAAAATAAGTGATCATCCGATGGAATCCACTTTAGCAGGGGCAGATTAAAGTCACCAAAAATAAGCATATCGTCGATGGATTAGGTCAATTAGTTGGTCAATTGCTTTAATAGCAAGGATGTAGGATTCAATAGGTTGAGCTGGAAGAATGTAGCAATATTTTGATTGAAACAAAGTCTAGATTAACAGAAGAAGAGATAGCGATGAGAGAAGAGTTGAGGTTATTGTGAATGGCAAGTAGGACACCTCTACATGGAGAATCAACTTTAGGGATGACAGGATCATTAAACATAGGGAGAGAGTGATCGTCATCTCGGAAAACATTATAAGAAGATGGCCCCCTGGCTCTTTATGTAGGAGCATAGACGTCGGCAGAGAGGCCTTAAGATTTAGACAAAACAGCACGAGTTTTAGAGCGCAAGCCTCTTACGTTTTGGTAGTAAAATGTAAGAGGTAGTTGGTTGCGTGGAGGATTAGGGGAGTGTACATGAGATGCAGGCAAAGAACGCAAGTTAGGAACGAAAAAATTTGTCGCGGTCAGCTCGGCTGCGCTGAAGGTGAGAGACTCTTTTAGAGTGTACATAGCTGCGGAAAGCAGCTAGGTCAACCGCAAACTTTTGAGGAGGTGTGTCGAAGATTTCGTGGTACCTGTTGTAAAGCTTTCTGAGACTAGTTATATCCGTAGGAAGGTCTTCCTGTTGGAGACCATGACACTTGTTTTGGTTTTTCCCTCAAAGCAGAGTGGGATTTGTCGTAAAGATATGCCAGAAAGAGACATATATTTTCGTATATCTTTTTATCCCTTAGCCTAGAGGTCGCGTAACGGCATTCTTTGGTGTCCATATTCTTTTGGGTCAATTTAACGTTAGGCGGCGAAAGGGGATCAAAAATGGGGACTGGGGCCCGTGAAACCGAGGGAGAAGGCGAGCTAGAAGCGGGTTTAAAATATGCGAGCTGATAAAGTTAGGGTATTTGGCTCCTGTTGTAAGGTCGAAATTGAGAAAGGAGTTGTTAGTATTCATGGGAGAGGGTGTGGGTGGTTGAGCAGTGACAGTATCAGGGGCAGGGGTTAAATTAAATGAAACGCGGTGGGGCTTGGATGGAAGAGCGGCACTTGGTGCTTTTGTGGAGATACGTGAAGGGGGTTGCTTAGGGATATAAAAGGGAGGGGAACAATTGGGAAATATTTTGGTTTTAAGGCTCCAGTTGGGGTCAGGTTTAGGATGTGGATGGGGAATGGATCTGGGCGATTTATAATTATCTTTTGATGAGACGTTGCTTCGTTTTTTTCTACGTTTTTGTTGGTTGGTTGTTCCGTCGATTTGGAGACCCGCATCTTTCCTAGCTTGAGGTTGGTGTTGGATGAGTTAACAAATAACCATTGGTATTCAGCCGGTAAATTAATTTTGAAACTCTGATTGTTTTTGTGGTGAGATGTTGGGAATATTTTGCATTGGTTTATGGTGATGCCATACCTCTTTTTAAAAATTCAGAAATCCAAGCAACATCTGCATAATTTGGAGCATCTTTGATGAGTAGGGTGGTGAACATCTGATTCGTTGTGCGGAGTCGGTCTAGTTTGCCTAGCCACTCTGAAGGTGTCCACGTCGTGTTAAATTGTGTAACAAGTTGGAGCAATTATATCACCATTATAATTTTGGATCGATGGGCTGGTGTGCGAGGATTTGGAGGTTGGGTTGTCGGCACTGGATGTGGCAATGATTCGGCTTCGGTTTGTAATAATTCTGCCAAAATTGAGATATTGTAACTGTTGTTCGGTGGGGGATGGGTTGCAAGACCATCAATTTTGTAGCATACTGTTCCAATGAGATTTTCTAAATTATTCAACACTGTTCTATTCGTGGTGAGTTCATCATTAAGCTCAGTATTTTATCGAATAGGATATCAAGCATGGACCCGTAATGATTTGAGAGTTGGTGATTGTCTTTTGCAGGTTCGAGATGGAGATTGGATGTGGATGATTGGAGATGAATATCGATGTCTTCCCTGAGAGAGTTGAAGTAATTACATGTTTTCTTGTTGGAATCCATCATTGCGGATCCGATTGATATAAATTCACTTAAGACTGTATCAAGGTGGCGCTTGTATGTTTCTTCATTTCTGGATCTTGCACTTTCTAGCTCAATTAAACGCACAACTTTCATTATTGTCATTAATGGAGCAGTTGGTTAATTCACAAGAAGACATGACGAAGACCAGGGAAACAAAAAGCAAATTGCGGAGAAAAAAAAGGCACTGAACGCATTGTCGCGAAATGAACAGACTAGTAGGTCAACAATAAAAATTATTGTGTAAGAAATTAGGTTATTAGATTGATTTAACTGGAATAAGCGAAATAGGAAATTCACAAATTATGGACTAAAGTAAGATGGCGACTGAATACAGCGGCGGTTTGAACTGAACTGAGTACATAGTTCTCGAATGCCTCCTTTTAACCACAGCTTGGGAATTCTTCTATTCGGTGCGTAATTTTTATTGAACTCGCTACTACTAGGACTTCTGATCTACATTTCCTCATCTTGTACTGGCGTGGAATTGAAACCGAAAGCAGGACACTGACTACTGTGTGCATTATCCGCAGTTCCTCACGGATTATTTTGTACGTTTTTATTTCAGTGTTTAGGATATTTCGCTTTTGTCTTTCTCATAAGTTTTTGATTTTTCGATCATATCTTGCGTCGATCTGTTAATCGAGCCCTTTTTCCATGCTTCATTTTATGCACAAAGATCGTTTTTGTTTTTCTTGGACTACCTTTTGGTCTTTCTTCCAATCTTTAGACAAAGTCAGATGCCATCGGTATCGCCAGCGTTTTGATGATTCTATGGTTTGTTATATTGTTAGGTTCATTTGGTCCACACTAAATGTTGCTATCAATGTTCGGATGTGTAGAAGTCCTTTTATTGTAGCAGAGGTGGATTTGTGTTAGCCAGGAATATATCATCTGGACCTATGCCATCAACTTAATGAGGTTGTTTTTGTATTATTGCCGCGCGCACAAGGGATTTATGCACCTTTAAGATGTTTGCACATAGCGCGGGCGAAAGGACGTTAAGGAGGGAAAAACGAGAGATACCGATGTGCGTTGGTGTTAGATGTTTGCAAGTCATACCGGCTTATCTTCTACCGCGAACATCGAACTTGTCGAGTTGTAGAGGCTGAGTAGGGTCAATGAATCTCGAGAAGAAATTCTCCAGACGAGTCCTGAAACCAAAGGATGCTCGCCCCCTCCCCCCGTCCCAACTCCCAAGGCACTCCCTCCTACCCCTGGGCTGGATCAAGGTGTCATACGACCCGTGCTGAAGATCAACCTGGCTGAGGGCCCAGTATCTCGGAGTATCCGGATACCTGGCGACCTCCGGATTAGCTAGCCTTATCTGTATACAGCGGATCTCTGTACAGATGGACACCCCTTTCTCCTTTACTCGTGGGACCATTAATGGAAAGTAACCATAAAACAAAAACCGAGGCCGGTACTCCTTCAATACCGGGCGGTGGAACGGTGACTACACCGACTACCGGCAAGTCTCCTACATTGCCGAGAGGAGGCAAAACTGTGGCAGGCCATGGTGCGCCATCCTCTAAAGGCAAACGGAACGAGCCAAAAAATAAGAATTCAGGAAGTGTTAAGACTGTGGCAAATCATGGTCCTATCACTTCCTCCACCCCTAGCAGCACAAGTTTGTGGCAGGCCACGGACTTGTCGCTGCTACCACAACACCTTCAGGGAGTGTTAAGACTGTGGCAAGCCATTGTCCTATCACTTCCCCCGCCCCTAGCAGCAGCAAGTTTGTGGCAGGCCACGGACTTGTTGCTGCTACCAAAACTCCTCCCTCCAAGGAGAAATCTGGAGCTCAGCCGCAACGGCAAGCTCCATCTAAGGCGCTCTATATAAGACGTCGAAATGCTTCACGCATCATCAAAACCTTCGGATCCATTCCGGAGGTTGAGAGAAGTGCGGAAATAAAGAGCAAGGTTGAGTGGGCTAAAAACATCCTAAAAGACGGATTTCCCACTGCTTCCACTGCTCCCAATACGCCAAAAGACTCCTCTAAGCGCTAGAGATCGTTGGAGGAAACCGTACCGGTTTCCAAGAGGCCCAAAACACATAGTTCTACAAACCCTGGGCCATCCATCGACGGTTCCATCACATCGGAACGGTGGCAACTGGTCAAGCTGAAGCTCTCGAGCAACTTCTTGGCCATCATGCGGGAAAACCCGGACCACCTCCTATCACAATTGACGCTGGCTGGCACCAAGGCCATGTCAAACTCATCGCTTGTTCAAACCAGAGATCTCTCGATCTCTTCACCAAGGCCATCGATGGTTTAGGAGAGATTTGGCCAGGTGCAAAACTCGAGGTCGTATCTAAGGAAGACATTCCTAGTAGATCTCGAACTCGTACCTGGATTCCAGCCGAACCCTCATCTCCAGAAAGTATTCTGGAAATCATCCTGCTCAGCAACCCGACACTTCCGACTCATGACTGGAAAGTCGCGAAACTGGAGGAACTAAGGGGTTCTTATAGATGCGCGTTAATTGTGATCAATAAGGAATCCCTTAACTCTCTGGCGCAGACGAAAGGCATGATTCGGTTCGGATTCGAGTCCATTCATTTAAGAGTGTACAAAAAGGATGAGCTGGATGCTGACAAGCAACCTCCTCCTCCTTTAATACCTGACTTCACAACCTCGGATCTTGGAGCGTCGATATCCTTTCCAGAATTGGATAGCGACGACTCCAATCTGTCCGAGGTGACTATCAAGCCGTCGGTCTCCTCTTCTGACACACTGTCGGAAATGGAAACCGATGACGAAGCAATTAGAGGTTCTACACGATCAGAGATAGAAGACGAGCTCTTGGGCACATCTTCAGAATCGGAGGACCTCAACAACACCGTGGTGGAGGCGACTCTGGAAGACTGTAGCAATGATACGGTTTCTCCAGATTAATCTCCACCACTCAAAAAAGGCTTCGGCCGCACTCATTCTGCGTCTTTCTAAAGACGCAGAAGACATAATCCTAATCCAGGAACCATGGATTGCAGAAGGCGTGGTTCGTGGACTTAGGACACCCACATACGCTCCGCTCTATACAAGAGACAAAGGTAAGATTAGAACTTGTATATTAGTGAAACGTAGCCTTAATGTATTTCTACTTCCCAACCTCAGTGACCCCGACTTAACCGTTGCCAGAGTAGAGACTGCCAAAGGCTCCTACTGGCTGGCATCGGCTTACCTTGGCCACGACCAAGCGGGCCCTGTCCCTGGTGATAACCTAGAAAGGGTGGTACTGGAAGCTGGGAGGCAAAAAACTGGCCTCATAATCGGATGCGACGCTAGCGCACATCATACGGTATGGGGCAGTACCGACATCAATGATAGAGGTGAGTCACTTTTAGACTATATTTTAAGTACTAACCTCTTAATTTGCAATATTGGCAATGAGCCCACTTTTATAACAAGAAACCGACAAGAAGTGTTAGATATCACTCTTGTCTCCGACAGCATCACCCAAAGGCTAACAAACTGGATGGTATCGTCTGAACACTCCTTTTCAGACCATAGATACATCCAATTCAGTCTGAGTGATGCTCCCCCCAGCCAACCAGCTTTCCGGAACTACCGGAAAACTGATTGGTCAAAATACAGAGGAATACTGTCAAAAACGTTATCTTCTGAATTATCAAGTCCCCCGCGTGACACCAATGAGCCTGTATCATGTCATGGAATACATGAATAAGGGTATGGCCGCTTCCTGCCCTCTTATTCAACCAAGAGGCAAGTAAAAGCCACATTGGTGGACATCGGCACTGGGACTGCTCAGAAACGCCTGCAGAAAACTTTTCAACGCAGCAAAAAGCACAAGAAAAGTGACCGACTGGGACTCATATAAAGAATCCCTCAAATTATACAAAAAAGAACTGAGGAAGGCAAAGCGACAATCCTGAAGGTCATTCTGTGACAAAATTACAGAAACCTCTGAGGCATCGCGGCTTAGAAAAATCCTCTCCACAAATCCTATGATGCCCAGCTGTTTGAAAAAAACCGATGGCTCTTGGATAACCTCAAGTGATGAATCACTCAACCTGCTTCTGGATACCCACTTTCCAGGTAGCTCCCAACTAGCGGCCAGTAGCAGCCCAAACAGGCCTACTGCAACCGTGACCAAAATTCATGGTCTCATTACGAGAGACAAACTGCTCTGGGCGCTGCATGGCTTCAAACCATACAAGTCTGCTGGTCCGGACGGTATTATACCTGCTGAGCTACAGAGGTCCTCAGATATTATTCCACCAGTGTTGGAAAATATTATGAGGAGCTGTGTAGAACTTATCCACATTCCACTGTTATGGAGAGAAGTCAATGTAGTATTCATTCCCAAAGCTGGAAAATGTTCTCATGTAGTCCCAAAGGACCTCAGACCTATAAGTCTATCATCATTCCTTCTGAAAACTTTAGAACGATTGATTGATATCCATATTCGAGCTAAAGTTGATCCAAGACTTCTGTCTACGGCTCAACATGCCTACTGTAAAGGAAAGTCGGTGGAAACCAAAAAAACCTAAGAGTTGATAAGCTCCCTACGTTACGACATTGACATTCATTTCCAGTCCTCGTCACACAAACAACCATCTCCTAAACAATCTGATCCTATGGTCGAAGTTGTCTTCGACAAAGTGAACGATGCCAGTGATGAACTTACTGAAACTCGATCCCTCGTATGCGATATTCAACATCACATCGCAACAATAAACAGCAAAATCTTTGACCCATTAAACTTCCGTCAGCCTTACCAGAATGTTCCCTATAATATATACATCGCTCATAGCTGAATTAATGGAACCTGAATTCACGCTTTACCCACATACAAGTCATCTACGGTTCAACCTACTGATTCCTGTGAAGTTTCTTCCAACTTGACAATAGAGATCACATCTATGTCAGCTCCTCCAATCGCTGCCCCACGGAAGCTTATCAATCACTTGAACTCAACTTGGACACCTTCCTAATGGCAGCGTAGACTTGATAAGCTTGCTTCGAAGAATCTATTGGTCACTACGCTCCTTATCAGAGGCGCCCCACCAAACGCTGATGCTGATTGGATCTTGAGTTTCTTCGTAAAGAAATATGGCATAACCATTAGCCACTGCAATCTACTTCCAACATCTCACCACAGAAGTAAACGCAGCTTCAAGCTCAACATTCCGGCCAAATACGAAAGGTTATTCCATAATCCAGCCAGCAACCATTTCAACCAAGAAGCAGTATAAAGTTAGAAAGTAAATCCAATATACCAAGACCCACCTCCTCTTCCCAAAACAGACCCAGCTCATATTGGAGCTTTGCAACTAAAATTTTTCCTAATTTTAAGCCTCCCACCCATACTCCAAATCTCTCTATTCCACCCAAAACCAAGCCCCGACGTCAACGTGTCTCTTTCGACTTAACCCCTACAACTCAAACTCCCAGCATTCAGCCAATAATACACACGCCTTTCAATAATAATTTCCCAAATTTCGATCTCAAGCCTCATTTTTGACCCCCTTCTGCCTCCTGCATTTAAAATAACTCAACAAACTTTTGACACAACCGAATATCGTTATGCACTTTCTAGACTTAGAGATACCCCTACTCTTAGAGACGTACGAGAATATACGAGGGTGGGTCAATAAGTCCGTGACTTTTGGAATAAAACACTGATTTTTTGATAAAAAAATAATTTTATTTTTCAACGTAGTCTCCCTTGAGCTCTATACACTTTGTCCAACGCTTCTCCAATTTTTTTATCCCTTCCAAAAAAAATGATTTGTCGAGGTCCTCAAAATAGGTCTTTGTTTGCGAGATGACTTCATCATTGGAGTCAAATCTTTTTCCACCAAGCCATTTCTTCAGGTTTGGGAACAAGAAGTAGTCGCTCGGAGCCAAATCTGGAGAATAGGGTGGATGAGGGAGCAATTCATAGCCCAATTCATGGATTTTTGCCATGGCAACTGCACATGTGTGCACCCTTGCATTGTCTTGGTGGAAAATAACTTTTTTCTTGGCCAAATGAGGTCGGTTTTTTTTTAAATCGTCATTGAATCGGTCCAATAAGTTGGCATAATATTCCCCATTGATTGTTCTTCCCTTTTGAAGGTAGTCAATGTGGATTATCCCGCGTGCATCCCAAAAAACAGTCGCCATAACTTTATTGGCTGACAAACCACCTTGGCCTTCTTTGGCGCCGATTCACCCTTAGAAACCCACTGTTTTGACTGTTGTTTGTTCTCTGGTGTGTTGTGATGGATCCATGTTTTGTCCACGGTTACAAAACGGTGCAAAAACTCCTCCATATTGCGATTAAACAACGCCAAACCTTCCTGTGAAGTTGTTACACGATTGCGTTTGTGGTCGACTGTGAGCAACCGCGGCACCCATCTTGCGGAAAGCTTTCTCATGCCCAAGTGATCATTCAAAATTGAAACCACTGAGCCATGCGAGATCCCTACGGTTTCCACAATCTCTCGCACTTTCAGTCGGCCAACACCATATCGTGAATTTTTTCGATTGTTTCGGGTGTAGAGACCTCAACTGGGCGTCCAGGACGTTCGGCATCTTCAGTGCTTGTACGGCCACAACGAAATTCAGTAAACCACTTTTTTACCATTGAAATCGATGGTGCAGAGTCCCCATAGTATTTATCAAGCTTAGCCTTGGTCTCGGTAATGGTTTTTTTTCGCAAGAAATAATGCTTAATAAGCACACGAAATTCACTTTTTTCCATTTTCTCCTCAAATTAGTGAGTAGTCTGATAAAAATAGCTGTCAAACACAAACTAACTGACGCAGCAAGTTTAAATTTTGGCAGGAGTCAACTGACAGATGCCTGTTGACAGGAGCAGTGTTGCTGTTTCAGTAAAGAGGTCAGAAATTCAAAATCACGGACTTATTGACCCGCCCTCGTACGTCTACTTCTAGCGTATCTGCATGACAAATCCGACTCAGTTTGCTATGAGGGAGAAACTGAAATAAGCATCATGGTCTCCATACAGCAGGAAGGACTCCCTACTGACCTTACTAATCTGAGGAATTTATATATCAAATTCCACGAGATTTTCAATATGTCTCCCCAACTATGTGCAGTTAAAAAGGATCTCACACCTTCAACGGAGCAGAGCTGACAACGACAAATTTTTTTGTCCCTAATGTACTACAATTGCCAGTGTTCCAACCATCCACTCCTATACTCTCTCGAAATAACCTCCCTCTTACCTTCTGCTATCAAAACGTAAGAGGACTGCGATCTAAAACTCGTGCTGTCTTGCGAAAATCTCACGCTCTCCCATTTGAGGTCTACTCTCTGACCGAAATTAATTTAATTCCCGATATAAAGAATTAGGAATTATTTCCCCCTAGTTTCAACGTTTTTCAAGACGACGATCTTACCTGTCCAAAAGATGATTCTCCTTATCGAGGTGTCCTACTGGCCGTCCACAATGACCTAACCTCTTCTCCAATCGCTGTGTCTACTTCTTCTGAGCTTGACTATGTTTCAATAAAGATAACACTCCGTTGCAGGTCTCTGTACTATATGTGTTTTTACATCCTACCGGCGCAACCTATCGAATGCTACCAACTCGCTATCGATGCAATTGATCAAATAATTAATTTATCAGATCCTTTCGATGATATCATCGTATTCGGCAATTTCAATCTACCTGTACTGCACTGAACTCAATCAGATGATGAATCTTTTTTTATCGCAAACCCTAGCTCGAGTAAGGAATGCCTGTTCTTGGATAAGCTTACAGACTCTAGCTTATGCCAAGTTATTGGGGTCTCCAACTATATGGGTAGGCAATTATACCTCATTTTCACCACTGACCCCATAGACTCCTCTGTCTCGCTCTGTCCCCTTTCACTATCGTCCATTGACAACTTTCACCCGCCACTTCTTCTTTCTCTTTTCCACCACTCTCCTATCCAGCATTCCCCATATGCAGCTGCCTCTTCTTACGACTTTCATAAAGCGAATTTCCGCAAAATTAACGAATATCTTTGTAAGTGTTCTTATAATTTCGCCAATAAATCTCTTAGTAATGCTCCCCCTATCTTCTATAGAGAATTATTCAATTCTATTTCTCTCTACGTCCCCTTTTCGAGCAAAAAAAATCCTTCTACGAGCCCCCCGTGGTTACGTAACAAGAGAAGCAAATTATGGGCAGTTTTCCTTCGATCCAATTGCTTTGCTAACTATTAGAACTATCTCGGGTTATACCTTCAATTCATTCAGCTTTATAATTCTCTCTACCAGCGATACTTCGATAGTGCGCAATCAAGCCTCATAAACGATCCTAAGTCTTTCTACCAATTCGTTAACTATAAACAAAAATCCGACAGTTTTCTGTCGTTCCTTCATCCCTCTCATACGAAAATATATCATCAACCGATCCGCATACCATAGCCAACTTTTTTGCTACCTTTTTTATTAATCTCTTGCGGATAATTCAGTCGTACCGGATACCTCTTATTTCAAATACCTGCTTAACTTCCCCATTGGCCCCTCTATTTCTCAAAGTTTTGATCGTACAGTGATAGAAAATAGATTACAACAACTTAGAAATGAATTCTTACCCGGCCCAGATGGCCTTCCATCAATATTTCTTAAAATGTGTTCCTCAACACTTTCCCACCTCCTTTCAAATCTCTTCAAGTTATCGGTCTCTCAAGGAGAATTTCCACAGATATGGAAGTCTTCTTTCATAACACCGATACCCAAAATCGGATTAAAGAGCGAAGTCACTAATTACCGCCCCATAGCTAAACTTTCACATATACCCAAACTCCTCGAAAGCATTTTGTACGAAGCCTTAAGCAAACTCATCAGTCGGCTTCGTTAAAAGGTGGTGTCTCTTTCAACGAGTTCATGTATCCCGTATTGAGAGCATCCAGCGTCGCTTTCTTCGATTTGTTCTTCGAGGCCTATTTTGGAATGAACCTCTAATCTTACCTCCCTATCGAGATCGTCTCAAGCTCATTAAGCTGAATACCGTTGAGGAACGAAGGGACGCAGCTGACATACTTTTCATTCACCGACTCCTCTCAGGCTCCGTCGATTGCACGTCTCTTTACAACTCCATTTTCTTTTACACTAACCCTCGTAATCTACGTTGCCACCGTCCCTCTTATCCAACAATCCACCGCACACACATATTGCTCTAACGAATAGGCCGAATAGGACGGAGAGTTTTTTCTTCACTCAGAGTGATTCGAAGTTTATAATTCGCACTAGTTTTTTGTGCTTGAAACTCTACAACAGCCAAATCTACGTGTCAGTGTTATGCCTTTACACGCAGAATTTTTCTGTCTGAGTTCCATTATACAAATAAAACACTTGAAAGACTTGTCATGGGCAGGATTCGAACCTTGACCCTCCGAGTGAGAAGCGATTGCCAGGATCACTACACCACGGCCACCCCCACTTGACATAAGCTTGGGTCTTTATACGATCAATGAATAGACATTCCTTAGATGAACTAGCGTTTTATGCGGTAAAAAATAAGTGATCATCCGATGGAATCCACTTCATCAGAGGCTGTTTAAAGTCACCAAAGATAAGCATATCGTTGATGGAATCACTTATTTCGATTAGTTGGTCAATTGCTTTAATAGCAAGGATGTAGGATGCAAGTAGCACACCTGTACATGGAGAATCAACTTTAGGGATGGAAGGATCATTAAACTTAGGGAGAGAGTGATCGTCATCCGCTGGCTCTTTATGTCGGGGATCAGATTGCTTTCTGTAGGAGCATAGACGTCGGAAGAGAGGCCTTGAGATTTAGACAAAACAGCACGAGTTTTAGAGCGCAAGCCTCTTACGTTTTGATAGTAAAATGTAAAGATAGATGGTTGCGTGGAGGATTAGGGGAGTGTACATGAGATGCAGACAAAGAAAGCTAGTTAGGATCGAAAAAGATTATTAGGGTCAGCTCGACTACGCTAAAGGTAAGAAACTCTTTTAGAGTGTAAATAGCTGCGGAAAGCAGCGAGGACATCCGCAACCTTTTGGGGAGGTGTGCTGAAAATTTCGTGGCACCTGTTGTAAAGATTCCTGAGACTAGTTGGATGGAGACCATGACATTTGTTTTGGTTTTTACCTCAAAGCAAACAGAGTCGGATTTATCGTGAAGATATACGAGGAAGAGGCGTATATTTTCGTATACCCTTTTATTGCATTTCATTTCATTTATTCAACTTATATAAATTTCCAATAGGGACTTGACAACTTTGAATTTAATTTGTGAACGCACTCTTTCACTAATCATCAAACTGTCACTGTCAATTTATTCAGTAAACTCAAAATGTTCATCATGGTATAGTACACGAACGAGCCACGTCTGCAAATTATAAAAATTTTGTACTGAAATTCGGAGTCAGTGACTGCAACTGTAAGAGCGTTAACTCCAATTTTCGGTCGTAATTCTCGCTCTAGTAGACAGGCAATAACAAGTTTAGTGCAAAAATTTGAGCCTACATATTCGTTGTATGATGTTGCCGTGTCAGTGAGACAACGGGTTGGTCGAAGTGTCGAAAATATCGCTGCCGTTCAGGCGTCCGTAGCAAACGATCCAAATCAGTCAATTCCACAGCGTTCTCAAGAGTTGGGCATCGCTCAGACCACATTATGGCGTATTTTGCATAAGAATCTTGGTTTACATCCATACAAGATCAAGCTGACTCAAGAATTGAAGCCGATGGACACTTTGAAGTGACGTACGTTCTCCGATTGGGTTCTGGAGAAGTTGCGCCAAGATGATGAATTTCATCGCAAAATCATCTTCAGTGACGAAGCTCATTTTTGGCTCAATGGGTTCGTCAATAAGCAAAAAATGCGTTATTGGTTGGGTGAAAATCCACATGTGCTTCATGAATCACCACTTTATCCACAAAAAATAACTGTATGGTGCGGTTGGCATGCGGGCGCGGTCAGCGTTATCGCGCCATGATCACCGATTATTTTTGGCTCGAATTGGAAGATATGGACTTGGACGACATGTGGTTTCAACAGGATGATGCAACAAGCCACACAGCACACGCTACAATCGATTTATTGAAGAGTAAGTATGGTGAGCCTTTTCTCTCAAGAAATGGGCCAGTCGATTGGCCTCGTTCGTGCGATTTAACGCCGCTTGACTATTTTCTGTGGAGCTACGTTAAGTCATTGGTTTATGCCAATACGCCGGCGACGTTGGAAGAGCTCGGAGCCAACATTGAATGCGAAATAGCGGCCGTTTCGGCCGAAATGTTTGGCCGAGTCGTTGAAAATTGAATCCAACGAATCGACCGCTGCAAATGTGCCCGCGGTGGCCATATGAACGAAATCGAGTTCCATTCATAAATGTTTTGATTGTACTTCAAGCCGATAATAAAGTTTTTGAAATATCTCAAATGGTTTGCGTTTTATTTAAAAAAAAGTTTGTCAAATCCTTATTGGAAAACCCTATATTACTGTAAAATATTTGTGTGGGTACAAATGATAGAACTTATTCTTTTCAATTCAAATCCCTTTATTCAGTACAGTTACAAGTCACTATTTAATCGTTTATCTCAGTACAATCCAATTTCTTAACCGCTTGTAGTTTTCTTATCTTTTACTTAAACCACTTAATCAATTCTCCTAACTAACACTTCAAATGCAACTGATGAACTGACTTGCATACTTTGGGGATGCTGGTATATATAATCGAATGACATACTTCGAGAACAATCGTCGCCATCCAGCGTCCCATACAATTTCCAATTTGCTAGAAAATTCGATTCCACTCTCCAGTCATCAATGGTCGAGACTTTGTTATTCAGGTATCGAAATCTTCTGGTCTTCTAGTATTGACATCTTCTGCTCTGTAAATCTAGATGTCGCTGCTCACATTTAAGTGGTTATCACATTTCTTACAAAGAAAGACTAAATAAATTTATACTGTGATAACCACTTAAATGTGAGCAGCGACATCTAGCAGAAAATGTCGATACTCGAAGACCAGAAGATTTCGATACTGGAATAACAAAGTCTCGACTGGAGAGTGGAATCGAATTTTCTAGCAAATTGGAAATTGTATGGGACGCTGGATGGCGAGGATTGTTCTCGAAGTATGTCATTCGAGTATAAATACCAGCATCCTCTAGGTATGCAGGGAGTTCATCAGTTGAATATGAAGTGTTAATTAGGAGAAGTGATTAAGTGGTTTAAGTAAAAGATAAGAAAAGTATAAGTGGTTGAGAAATTGGATTGTACGGAGAGAAACAATTAAATAGTGAATTGTAACCGTACTGAATAAAGCGATTTCTATTGAACAGAATAAGTTCTATCATTTGTAACCACACAAACATTTTACATTGGTGTCAGAAGTGGGATAGGACTTATTGTGTGTAAAAAAAAAAAAAGTGTTTTCTGACTATTTGAAAAAGCTAGAATGGGTCGAAAACTATTGCAGTTAACCCTCGTCCAACTCAAATCCGAGTTGAACAAGAGAAGCCTCAGCGCCAGTGGAGGAAAAAGTGACCTAGTGCTCCGACTTCAGGAGGCTTTGAACAACGAGGGACATGATCCTGATGCATACTCCTTTGATGTTGACGAGGATGAACAGACAAGTACCGGCAGTGATATGGCTGCGATGATGCAACTCCTCTTGTTAAAAATGGACGAACAGAAGAGCAGTCTCGACTAACAAAAGAAAAATCTGGAAGAACAAAAGAATAGTCTCGAACAAAAGCTGGATGAACAAAAGAAAAATCTAGACGAGCAGAAGAGCAGCATTGAACAAAAATTCGACGAACAAAAGAATAGTCTAGAACAAAAACTGGAAGAACAAAATAACGTTCTACACCAAAAGTTCGAAGAAATCGATAACAAATTTGAAAGAATAGAGAAGAACGTTGATGACAAATTTGATAGAATAGAGAAGAATGTTGGCGAAAAATTCGAAGAAATGGACAGCAAAGTTCAGCAACTGGCAAAAGAGCTCGACACAATGCGAAAACAGAAACTGCGAGAATGTTCTTTAAGCGGTCCAAGGAGAGAAGATTTGAAGCCTCCCTCATTTGATGGCCAGACCTCATGGTCTACTTATAAGAAGCAGTTTGAAATGGCTGCCTGTGCAAACGACTGGGACAATGAGAAAAAGTGCTTTGCCCTAGCGATGGCCTTACGTGGTCCTGCGGCAGAATTGTTACAAACAATCGATATCGAAAAGAATAGAGACTATGTGGTTTTAGTGCAGGCTATCGAGAAACGGTTTGGGGATAGCCACATGCGGGAAGTTTAAAAGGTTCAATTGCAAGGCCGTATGCAGCAACGAGGAGAAACACTGCAACAGCTCCAAGCAGACGTGAGTAGACTGGCACATTTGTCATATCCCACCGCAGGCCAAGAAATTATCGACGAAATGGCAAAAGATGCGTTTATCAGGGGAATTGCAGATTCGAAGCTACAGTCAGCAGTAAGGATGGCCGGGAAAAGAACCCTTCCTGAAGCCCTAGCCTTCGCTCTGGCGATGGAAGCAGCCAATCAGGCTTCCACGGGAACACATTTCGTCAGGGAAGGAGCATCTGTCGAATGTTCCTGCACAAGAATTAGTGCCGAGGAACGAGATACTCGACGGGATAGACGAATAATGCGCTGCTGGAATTGCAATAAAATAGGACACCTTCAAAGGCAGTGTAAAGAACCGGTGCGACGAAAAGACTGCCCTCACTGTGGGGACAAGCAAATAGAGGAAGAAACCAGCAGAAACAGCTATCAAGAAGCCGGTCAACCTTCCCGAAGCCATCAGTCGGGAAATGCTTAAGCACCAACTTCGCGTGGCAGAAGTTGGTAGCAGGAGTCGACGGCCCCAGGACCATCATCCAAGTCTCCTGGCAAAACGACGCAGCGAAAGCCTTCTAGTAGAAGTAGTCAGTGGAAAAGAAAAATGGATGGCAACAATAGACACCGGTGCCACGGCCTCAATCATCAGGAGGAATCTTGTGCAGAAGTCTTGGCTGCATAATACTAGCAGTTGCAGCTTGCGAACAGCTACAGGAGCAACGATTAAGGTATATGGTGAAGTCCGCATAAAAATCCAACTGGTCGGAATAACATTCACTCACGCGTTTCTGGTAGCTGACATATGTGACGAGTGCATCATTGGTACAGACTTCATGAGAGAACATGGAATTGTAGTCGACTTGGGGGCACAAACCCTGAAATACGGAAACATGGAGATACCAATGATATACGGAAACGCCAATACCACAGTCTCAAATGTCGTCATCTGCAGCAATCAGAGCCTAGAGCCTTCGTCAGAAGCAATTTTGTGGGCAAAAGTGGAAGGTGGTCCTGGTAGCCACCGATTCTATTTGATGGAGCCAGAAAAGAGAAGAGACTTCATGGTGGGAAAGACCTTAGTGGAGCCAAAGAACAACATGGTCCCTGTAAGGATTCTAAATCCAAAGACATTCAGTGTAAAGGTGAAAAAGGGGGAGATAGTGGGAAAATGCGTACCTGTTGAGGCTATATCGACCACAACGGAAAAAAAGTGTGCAAAACCGGTCACAACAGTTCAGAGCATAAAAATCAAGAACAAAATTCTCAGCCTCTGTAATCTGGACGAAGATCAGCGAATACTGGCAGAAAAACTAATCGGTGAGTACGCTGATATATTTGCTACACAAGACGGAGAATATGGACGTACGCATATTGTTCAACACCACATTGACACCGGAGACGCTCGACCAATCCGTCAACCTGCAAGGCGTCTTCCATTGGCAAAGCAAACAGAAGTTGCCGAAATGATGTCGAAGATGAAAGCTGAGGGAGTGAGAAAACTGCCTTCACTACAGGAAGCGGTCTTTGGCAGTTTGCAGTGATGCCGTTTGGACTGTGCAACGCTCCGGCCACCTTCGAGCGACTAATGGAACGAACATTGCAAGGACTCACCTGGAAAACCTGCCTAGTATATTTGGACGACGTTATCATCATAGGTAAGACGTACGAGGAGCACCGCGAAAATCTAAAAGAAGTGTTTGAGAGGCTACGAAGTGCTCATTTAAAGAAAAGTGCGCCTTGTTTCGTCCGGAAGTAAAATACCTGGGTCACATGCTCACATTTAAGTGGTTATCACATTGCTCCCTCCCTACAGTTGTTCGTCCCGAACAACTTCGTCATTCAGCATCCCGTTGAAATGACACATTCTATCCAAATGGACCACTTTCAATTTTCCTCGATCCCCACGCTGGATCCGGTAGACAACGTCATTAATGCGGGTTATCACCTTGTATGAACCTTCCCAGTCCTGTTGCAATTTTGGTGATTTGCCTTTCTTACGCTGAGGATTATACAGCCAAACTAGCCCAGCAAAACCTTGGAAAATTACAAAACACCTACGACGTCAAGCCACCAGTAGTCAGCCCATGCCGCTTCACTGGCTGTGAAATCCGCGTTCGTGACGATTCATTGCCATTGGCTCATGTTGCAATTGCTGTTGAAAGCTGCGGATGGATCGAACAGGATAACATCCCATTAATGGTTGCCATCACACTGGTAGGAGCTTGGGATCGTTCTCAAGGTGGTGGCGTCAATAACGCCTCCAACTTGGCTCGCCACAGCGCCGAAAATAACCTCTGCCACAGCTTCCAATCATTCAACACCTGCTACAAGGACACCGGTCTCTGGGGTATTTACTGGGTCTGCGATCCACTCCAAAGTGGGTTCATGGTATACAATGCGACACAAGAGTGGATGCGTCTCTGCACAATGATCACCGAAGGTGAGGTCGAACGCGCCAAGAACTTGTTGAAGACCAACTTGCTTCTTCAATTGGACGGAACCACTCCCATTTGCGAGAATATCGGCCGTCAAATGCTCTGCTACAACCGTCGCATCCCACTGCACGAACGTGAGCGTCGTATTGACTCTGTGTCCGTGCAAAATATTCGTGATGTTGGCATGAAGTATATCTACGACAGGTGTCCAGCTGTTTCTGCTGTCGGACCAACTGAGAATCTTCCCGTCTACAACAGAATCCGCTCCAGCTTGTACTGGCTTAGGGTTTAAATGTTAAAAGAAATAATTAGGCTTGTTGTAACACTCTCGGCAAGCGAAGCATATTTCTTAGCCACACTTCAGCTGTTCATGTTAATCGAACCCAAAAATAGAAACGTTTTTAATTTATGTGAATCAATACACGCCGAATATCGAGGGATGTTAACTAAGAAACCAATACTCTCCAAACAGCTGTTAATACACTCTTCGGATTCTATTTGTTGTCTCAGTTCTGTTCGGAGCTTTAACCGAGAAAGTTTTCTCTCTTTAAGCGTACGTACACTACAAAAATTCCCAAACCTGATCGGTTACTTAATATTGAAGACTATACGTCTTTAAACATAATTCTAGAACCAATTATTTCGAACCTTTGTCACGCCTTGTGCAACAGTTTCTAATGCAAAAGCAAAAATTCCATCAGTGTGTGTGTTACAGAAAACTTTGAGTGAAATCCATACTTTGCTTCACGAATTAAAAATTGACAATTACACATTAAAGAAAATGAGTATTGGCATTAGAATAATCTGTGAAAGTGTCAATTCCCACCAAAAACTATGCACTCTGCTTAAAACAAAAACATACAGTTCTTTACTCATGACCTACCAACATCAAGGTCACTTAAAATTTCAGATCTGTATTTAAAACACAGGTCAAATGGGAGTTTGCAAGACGACAACATAATCGTATCGCGCAGTGTTATAACTGCCAGATGTACGGTCATGGTGAGAAAAATTGCCATGTAAAAACTCAGTGTTCCATCCGCTCCGACCACAATAAAACAACTGAATGCACTTCCAAGAACGTAAAATACGTCAACTGCAGTGGAACACATAAGTCTAATGATCTAACATGTGTTAGTCGTCAAAGCTTCCTTGAAATGAGGCAGAAGCTTTCGGCCAAAAACAAAACCATACCTATTAGAAGAGCACAGCAGTCTTTTGTACCTAACATCGTGGATTTTCCATCACTACCATCCCAACGCAATGCATCATCAGGTAATACAGCACCAAAAGCTGCAAACACAGCCTTAAACAAGACATCGAATGTATGGTCCAAGTCTACTAACAACATTTATAATTTATATGCAGAACAATCAAGAGCTTTTTACCCTGGAGGAAATAAATGCACTCACTTCTGAGATGATCATCTTGCTTGGTAATTGTACTACAAAAGCGGAGCAATTTAATACTATTGCGCAACTTGCGATTAAATACTTATATAAATTTAAATAATGAACTCTTGTAGCTTAAATATAATTTGTTGGAATGCTAGAAGCATTCGAGGGAAACAATTAGAATTTTTTTCTCTTCTTAGTACATGTAATATTGATGTAGCATTAGTATCAGAAACTTGGCTAAATTCAACCGATTATTTGTCGAATACTATTTATAAATGCCAACGTTTGGATAGGGAAGAGAGAAGTGGTGGCGGTATTGGTGTAGTTATAAAACGTTTGCTTGAACACAAAGTACTCCCCATCGTAAGTACAAAATTTATTAAAACCATAGGTATCGAAGTCCCCTTTACTAATGGTCTATCTCTGAAAATTTATAGTGCATTTTTTCCGGGTGGGTCAACTTCACCACAAAAACGACGAGATCTCCGCAATGATCTTTTAAAATTACTTAATACAAATGATCTATTCCTTATTGGTGGTGACTTCAACTGCAGGCATAGACGCTGGGGTTGTCTCAGAGCCAACGCCTGGGGTAACATTCTTGCAGACTTAAACTCAAGGCATTCTTTTGATATTCTTTATCCACCAAATCCTTCCTATATTCCAGCTAACAGGAACAGGAACCCATCTACATTAGACCTATTTTTAGCTAATATGCCTGCCCTTTTCACTCCTCCCATAACACTTAATGAACTCAGTTCTGACCATTTACCTGTTAAATGTAGTGATATTCTTTCTCCAGTTAAATATATATATATCGTATATACGACATCAAAAACGCCAATTGGAAGTTATTTAAAAGGTTAATGTGATCAAAACTGGAAAATGCTTGGGTTCAAAATAACAGTCCAACTCAAATTGATCAAAATGTAAATGCCATTCTTGAGAGCTTTGATCTGTCAGTACCTAAAAAAACGGCCTTAAGTCATGCCTCAAATGTTTTACCGCATTACATTCTTCAATTCATTACGCAAAGAAACTCCTGCAGATCCAGATGGGTACGCACTAGAAATGATTTTTATCTCAGCGAATATAAGAAAATGAATTCTTTAGGCAAATTCGCTATTGCTAATTTCAAAAACCAATCGTGGAACGAAAAGCTCCAATGTTTAGACACGGGTAGCAAGCCATTCTGGAATATAATCAAAGTAATTAAGAAAAAACTTATCTACATTGCTCTCCTTAGAACAGGGGACTCTGTAATGCTTTCTTGTGTTGATAAGGCTAATGCGCTAGCAAACAATTTCTCACTCAATCTTTCGATTGCCATTAATATTACCCCACCTATGCCCATTGAAGCTTCCGTCAAATAGTCCGTAGATTTCGTTAATTCTCAAGCTTTAGTTAATGATTTTAATCGCATACCTATTAAAGAACTAAAAGATCTTGTAAGTAGACTAAAAACTAGAAAATCTACTGGCTTTGATGGTATTAGGAATGTATGTCTTAAGAACCTACCACCTTTTGCTCTTACGAAATTAACGGAACTATTTGACTGCTGCCTAAGATATGGATATCTCCCAATACATTGGAGAACTGCCAATATAATTCCCATTTTGAAGTCTGGAAAAGATCCGAATTTAACATGTAGCTATAGACCAATTAGCTTGCTTAGTTCTTTGAGTAAATGCCTAGAAAAAATCATAAAAAACAGAATTATTTCCTTCTTAGAGAGCAACTCTAATCTACCTTCTGAACAATTTGGTTTTAGAGCTTTTCATAGTACTACTCACCAAGTACATCGTATTACAAAGGACATTAAAAACAATCTATCAGGTGCAAAAAGTACCGGTATGATAATTTTAGATATTGAAAAAGCTTTCGACACCGTCTAGCATGATGGCTTAATACATAAGCTTACCAGTATTAACCTCCCGCTGTATCTTGTCAAAATTATTCAGTCTTTTCTATCATTCCGAAGTTTTAAAGTGTCCATTAATCGTGGGCCCCCGCCCAATTATCAAGGCTTCGCCCTTTAATGACGTTGTCTAATAATGAACGGAAGCAGAGCAAAGTACTGGTCTTATCGTAAACATCTTCAGATGACGCTACCGAAGGTTGCTACGATTCGATCAGTCACAAGTTGCTGGTCATAGGTTTTATTGGCGGCTGGACCACCGGTAGTCCCTACCAGTACTTAAATCACGTACCATGAGAGTTAGGAGCCCCCCGGATCTCGGTCCGGGCCTGACTTGTTAAAGGTAGGCCCCCTTGTGAGAGCGTCATGGTGGCTGTGGTTTAAACCTAAAATCGCGGAAAGGGTTTCGGCCCAATTTAGAGTTGCAATAAGTACTGGGTGCTGCGACCGTAAGAGCAGTAAGAGGTTTTAGGTCGGCCTCGACTCTTACCAAGGGTGGAACTTGTGCCGGCAACACAGTTCCGAATTGGTATCAGTGGATTGACGGTGAGCGATGGCAAAGCATATCCTTGCTCCCATGGACATATGGGCATCCCGTAGGTTTAAGCCCACATGGCAGGTACTTACGTTAAACACAAGAGACGTTCTGTCCATTAATCGTTACTTTTCAGGCAATAAATTAATTAATGCTGGAGTTCCACAAGGGTCCGTTCTGGCTCCAGTCTTATATAACGTATACACTTCCGATTTCCCCAATCTGACAAACTGTGGTATCGCCCTGTTCGCAGATGATACTTGCATTTACTCATCTGACGCAATTGGTTTCATTGTTGAAACGAACCTGCAATCCTGTGTTAACTGGAAAATCAAAATTAATGCTTCTAAGACTCAAGCTATCATTTTCACTCGTAAAACGAAAGCTTGTCTACTACCAAGCAACAGACTCTATTGAACGGTGTTCAGATTGAGAGGAAATCGAATGGAAAGTACCTTGGTATATATTTAGACAAACGCTTAACTTTTAATCTTCATGTGCAAGAAGTAGTTAAAAAAGTCAACACAACCATAAGAATTCTTTACCCGTTCATATGTAGAAATTCGAAATTGAATGACCCAAATAAATTACTAATTTTTAAGGCTATCTGTCAAGCCATTATATTCTACGGATCTCCAGTCTGGGGTAGGTGCGCGAAAAGTCACTTGCGCAAACTTCAGACAACCCAAAACAAATTATTGAAAATGATCCTACATCTGCCTTGGTTTTTCTCTGCAAAAGAACTACATGAAATAGCAAATATGGAAATGGTAGAAAATAGAATTGAAAAGCTTTGGAACCAATATAATATATCGTGTTTATCCTCTGACAATGACTTAGCATCATAGTGAAAGCAACACTTTATTCTGTTCTTAGTTTAGTTCAACTAATCATATATTTATTTATTCATTTTTTTGTCTTATTTTTTGCTTTACTTATTTTGTTTGTTTATTTATCTATATATTTATTTATTTACTTGTTTATTTTACCGTTTAATTATTTATTTATTACTTTTCCTTTTTTGCTTTAATTATTGTGTTGTTTATTTACTTATTTATTTATCTATTTATTAATTTTTCATTTATTTATTTACTTATTCATTTGTTTATTTATTTCCAAACTATTAATTAAATAGTACTTAAAGTTTGTACTTTCAAACCCTGTTATGCAACCACTTCTCTTTTCCCTCCAATGATATCGGGCATAGAACCTATTTTAGTGAAGGTTTTTAGGGGCTTTTCCTTCAAATTTATAAAATTCTGTGATATTATTTTAAGCATTTGTAATAATATTTTAGTAGTAAGGTGCTTCAACCAAATCTCTGTAATAAGAGCATTATGACTATAAATATTGTAAACATTATGCAACAATAAATAAAAATAAAATTATTTGTTGTCTCGTTACATTTGTATTTTTGCCAATATGTTTAACTATTGCCTTTAAGACTGTCTCGAACTTGTAATCAGTTCAGTTCAGTTTAAATGCATTTGTATTTTCTCAACTTAAATTACTCTTAAATGCTAAAAAAAAAAGCTTATAAATTAGCTTAAATAACTTACAAATAATCTTATTCTAACTTACTGGCCCCATGCGGGCACTCTAAGTTAAACCTAACACTTAAACTATGTCTTTCGACGAATCTTACAGTCTAATTTTATGTTATTTTTACATTTATTAATACTACAACTAAGAAAATAAATTTTAATCAAAAAAACTTAGTATCTGGACTTTTTTCTTATATTATAAAAACTTAAAACTAAAAACTTATAGACTAACTAAAAATAAATCTTAATCTACTTAACCTACTTACATCTAATGCATACATACATACATATATATACATACATAATATATAACATAATATATAAATATATGTATGTATATATATTTATATATTTTTTTTCTTAAAATCTAACTTAAACCTACCTAAAACTATGTAAGCCGGCCATGGCTAAAAAAAATTAGACTGGCCCACTTTGCTTCACATGAAGCTACGTATTATTGGAGGAGTTCGACGACGAAGCATCATCCTCTGCACCTAGCCACCAAAAGTGTTGGTGCTGCCGAGCAACATCCCTCATGTCGCGACTCCCTACCGCCCTACTGAACCGGAGACGGAGCGCACTGCTATGTGCGACGTCTCTGTCGTAGTTGAGTCGCCTGTCCGCAGCTGTTCGAGCGACGTGGAAGATTAGAGGCACCGCCAATCTGTCCTGGATCAGACCTTTACTATCTAAATATAGGAACGCTTCTGGAGGAATAAAGCCGTCAAAGCGAACTCTCTCGTGATACATATAATTGGGGTAGTAAGCCCCGGAGATCAGGTTGTTTGATGAGGCCATTGCTCTTGCAATGTGCCTTCGAGTCAACTTAATGACGAAATTGTCCACTCTTATTAGGTTCGCCCTATTGTACAAGACCCCATTGGGATAGAATTTGATGTACTGAGACTCTGGTGTTCTGTATAAGCGAAGACAAGTCCTAAGACAAGCCCTCTCAAACACCCGAATTTTTTCCAATAAACTTGCTCTTACATTGAACCACACGGGACATCCAAATACAAGCATGGGCCTGATAAGGGCCATGTAGCAGATTACCGTCACCCTCGCATCGAGTTGGCTGTTATAAAACAGTCTCTTTGTAAGAGCAAAAGCACCTTTGGCTCTGGCCAGAGCAACATCTATATGTTTGTTAAAATACAGAAATTGATCTAGCCAGATCCCAAGGTATCTGACTACATTTCGACAAGCAAGTGGCTGCCCGTGCAGTCCCACGATCGAGAACTTGGTTTCCGAGTTCTGAAAGTTGATTTTCAACAACCAGTCATCGCAATATCGCTTAATTTTGTCGAAGTCACGCTGCAAAAGTGTATTAATGACCTCAATCCTTGGACCCGATCTGTACGCGATTATGTCGTCTGCGTACGCTATGGCATGGTGAAGTGAACCTATGAGATCACTCGTGTAAATGTTGAATAGGATCGGCGAATTTACCGCACCTTGTTGCAGACCGTTTTTAATGTTAAATGTTCCAGCAGAAGCCACATCGCCATTCTTCACGATGAACTGACTACTGGAGAGCATATCGATAAGAATATACAGCAGTGGTTTACTAATGCCCAACCTGTCCAGCTTGAAAAAGAGTCCTTCTAACCATACGGTATCGAAGGCTTTCTCCAAGTCAATCAGGCAGGCACCTGTGCACTGGTTCTTTGCTTTATTCCATTGGATATCAGAAACCAGTTTCGACGCAGCATGAATGATATCATGCCCCGCCTTGAAACCGAACTGATTATCCGGAACTATATGTTTGTCCTCAACTCATTTAGTCAGGACTCTATTGATAACCTTCTCGAACACCTTACTGATGTTTGGAAGAAGACTGATCGAGCGGAGATTCGGCGGATTGGAAGTGTCTTTATCCCTTTTGGGGATCGGATGTACCACCGCAGTTTTCCAATGCGCTGGATAATGTGCATTATTCATTGCATTATTAAACAGGGTGGTATAAATGTTCACCGTTTCTAGAGGGAGATGTCGAAGCGCAATGTTCGGTATTTCATCGGTTCCCACTGATTTCTTACTTCTAAGTGATTCGAAGATCGTTTGGAGCTCTTCCTTCGAAATGAACGGGGGCAGTACCCTGTCGTTGGTGATGACATTATTTGCAATATTCTCGTCACTGAACTGGGTGAAACCCGAGCTCTCGAATCGCCAATTCACAATTTCATTTCGAAGGTAGAAATTGTGCACAAGGACTCGATTCTCCAGATCGTGGTTCGGGCCAATGATAACATTCGCCTTGTACACTTCCTGGAAAGTCGCTCATATAGCCTCTACCTGCTCCTGCGGATCCTCGATCACAAAGAAGTTGTCATCATCAACAGCCTCATTTGGATCTATGCCCGCTGCTACCAGTATTTGTTCGTTGATCGTCGTTCGGGCGATTTTAAGACATGGAAGGTCGTTCTGATTATTTCTCCGAAATATTTTATTTATTTGCGGGAACATATTCGGGTTGCTGGTGTATACAGCCAGAATTTTATTGTTCCAATACAAACTTACAGATGCTCTGTAATTTTCTTTTATTAATGTTTGGAGGTTTTTAATCGACGACTTCAGTGTCATGATCTCCAGGTTATGTCTGTCAGTAAACTGTCTGTACAAGGTTTTTAGTCTTGACAGCAGTCTACTTTTCTGTCGGTGCAGTGCGTCAATAGTTGCGTTGCGGAATAAGTCTTCTTCGTCAGTGTGTTGGTACCAAGGTATCGAGCGAATTCGAGAAGAGTGCTCTAGTCAGTGTTCTGGTGAAGTGTGTCCAACGCACCCTACTATAATTGTAGGAATACCTTTGAACAAACTCATCCAATTCCGCAATTTCGTTGGGAACAGTTATTTCAGTGCTGAGACCGCAATGGTCACTGTCATACACGAAAGTGCGTAGACAGTTCGTAGTTTGTTGGTTAGTGGATGTCAGTTGTATTCGTGAGTCGAACAGCAGAAGATCCAAATAGGACCCGTGCCTGGGAAACGACGGACTATCCGTCGCCTTAAGCCCGAGTCGATACATTACATTGTGCTGACCCCACCAATTGAATAGTTGGTTCCCTCTAGTATTTGGTGTATTATTTCCCCAATCACTATGTTTTGCGTTGAAATCCCCGCCGATAATAAAATAGTTGTCTTCCAATTCCAGCCTCAGGAATCGAAAAAGCGTCTCGAGCTCTGAGATAAATAAGGTGGATTGAGTAGCCTTAGGTGCATAGACAGACACTATGTACAACCGCTTTCCACTACGGAGAGGGATATACACGATGCATGCTTCCAGCACCTAGAACCTACGTACTACACGACTGTATACTCTTTTAAAACGTATACCTTTTCGTACGAAAATCGCAACGCCTCCTCCCTGAATGGAGTTGGGTCGGTTTCTCCATACTATTTTGTATCTTCTGTGCCTCATTTTGTGTCTTTTGGTAAGCTTAGTTTCGCTAACCAAAAGCACATCAGGGGCTTGGTCTTTAAGCAACTTAAATAGTGCGGCTCTTCGTTCGAGCCTAATCAGTGAATTAACATTCACAGCAAGGACCTTCAGAGTCTGCTCCGCCATGTACGTACCCACTACGGCAAAAGGTGTGTTAGGCCAGGCAGCAGCGCGTATACTTGATCCACCCGCGCGGTCTGTTCAGTCAAATGACATTGTAGCTGAGCCATCTGCCCCTGGATAGAGAGCAAGATAGCTAGCATGTCAGGTACTGGTTCCGGTGCTCTGGGCGCTGGGGCCTGAGAAGCAACCTTCACTTGCTGTACCGTATTTCCCCTACCTGACGCCATTTGGGCGTAGGTAATATGGGGAGTAACGGCTGGAGTTGGCAAATGCACGGGTGGACGTTTCACTTCCACTTTCTGCTGCCGGGCCAGATTTATTCTTTTGATATACTGGAATTTGGGACAACCCCGATAATTTGCGGTGTGCCCCGTGTTCCTACATAAAGCACAAGAGAGTTGGCTTTTTTCAGACGCTCCGTTTTTACCCAGAGCGCATACCTCGGACTTGTGTCTCGGACTTGTAATCTCATTATCTTCATGGACATGTATAGCAGGTGATAAGGAGTTTCTCCGCGCCGATCAGATCGTTGGAGTTCGCTTAAAGCGATCATATTTGGTGTAACATTTATTCCTTCTTTGAAGCTTCTAAATTGACCAAGATAAATACTGGAGAAAGATAATTCTTCAGTATGTTCGTCAAATAGTAAGCTTTTCGGAATATTTTGCTCTCCTGGTGCTATTCGCAAATATTTATCGACGTTGCATAGTAGAGTATGCTGTCGTACAGTCAATCTCTCTTCGATTGGTATTTCTTCACTGATGTCGTTTTGAGGAATTGGAGCAGTCGAATCATAATTGAAAAGAATCGTCTATTTTTATATCATATAAATTATAGAGTGGTGTTGTAATTAAATATTCTAACCATATCTTAATGTTTCGCTTGTTTACAAGTCCCTTTAGATAGCTCGACTTATATATCTTCTTTCTTTTGATGTGTACATTAACACAATGATCATCATATATGTTTCTTGGCAAGGAATTGACCATGTTATTCACCGACACAGGAACGTTTATTACTTGTCCAAAAATATCAAATTGACCATGAACGTGCCGCAAACGTCGTATTTGCATGAATGGTATACGAAGTGAAATGAGACGTTCTGAAATTAAATCCAGTTTGGGCAAATGCGCTGGTTTTTCTGGATATTTAAATTCATCATTACCTCTATTTAATGATTGCTTGCAAGATCTACAAGCATTTATGGGATTGTCGTCATTTTCTGGAAAAGCATTGCGAATGATTTCTTCTTGTACGTGAGAAATAGATGTAATGTCATTTTTAAACCATAATCTGTCACAAATTGAACATGCTGAACCGAACGGATTATTTATAAATTGTTTTTCAAACTGTTTATGAGCACTTTTGTGTGCATTAAAGTTAGTATATGGTTCACATGGTATTGAAGTGATTGTGTGGTCGACGTCGAACTGCAATTCAGTGGAAGGGCCTGCTACCTGAGCGATGACGTAAGATGACTAACAATAACAGCTACTGCTTTCAATGCCTTTTGACGCGCTCTGTACTCACGCATTCGTTGTTCACCTGTTTTTGCGGGGGTCTAGCTTGGGCTTGCTGAGATTTTCGCTGACGGTGTATTTTCGATCTCTTTGTTGATGTTTTCGCCATGATGATCACAAATATATCAAATTGAATCCCACACACATCGCGCAAACACACTAAACTGAAATTTGAAATTCTTTTTAACTGAATGTTTCACAAAAATCATTCCCAAAGAAAAATATACCGCTGTATACAATGTGGCCGCTGGGCTAACTGGGGAGTAGAGTTTTGTGGAGTCGCATCGACTACAGGCACATATACACACAAACACATTCATACATATAGTTCTTTATGCGTGAGATGCCTGTAAGGAAACTTTGCATTGAAGCGCTCACAGCATAGCAATCCCCACTACCAACTCGACTGCGTGGCGGTAGAGGGCATAGCGTTGCACGTTTTCGTTACATAGCCATTCCCATGAAACGAACTTACTCTACAGAGCGTAAACAAGTTTCACTTTAAAAAAACAATTCGCCCATATCAACTTGAATGGTCTGCGATTTGCAAAGGCATCATACGTTAACGTTGCCCAGTATAACCGGTTTGCTTGAGTTTATGTACGTGTGCTTCTTATTTTGTTTGTAACTTGTTATGCAATGTAAATTAAATGGGGGAATATCAATATATAGGAATATCATTTTGAAGATCATGAGATCGATGGTCCGATGGTGGGAGTGCTGGAGGGGGTTGGTATGACGTTGCAGCACACTATAAAAGTGATTGGCATTTGAAGCACGAGGTGTTAAGGGCTAATACATGTTACGGGGTTGAAGATTACATATTTAAACATAAGCGCAAGAGCTTATTTTTGTAAAATTTTGTGGTCAAGACATTAAGTACCTCCAAAATTTGATAAATTTCCAAGCATTGAGCAACATCGGAAAATGTATATTTACAAGTACATATTTTCTCCCTTTTCTTTCAAGTTATGTAAAAGGGAGTTTTTGAAACTATGTATACGCAAAATATTTGTAAATAAAGATCGAAAATCTTCAATTCCGAGACTCTGGAAAAAACGGAGTAAGGGACGGCCGAATATATGTTAGTGCGAACAAGTGGAATGGGATCTCAACCAACATGGAGTGCAGCACCGCGCCAGGTAAAAAGGCTTATTGGTTGAGGTCCTGGTCCACCCCGGACTGCAGTGCCACCTAAGTAAGTAAGTATATTGGAAATATTTTTCCGACAGCCATGAATGAACCATATTTTAACTAGCAAAATCAATACTATATAGAATATGATTTTGTTCCTTGGAGTAGGGACTTTGGATCCAATTTGTTAAACCAGACTGAAGTAGCACCGGTTCCTTAGGCTTATTCTGGTGGTAATCTTTGACAAGGTGTCGTTTGTGGGGTTTGCATTAACCCAAAGGAAGAGGAATTCCTCTAAAGTAATGAGTGTTGACAGTGACAAATTGTACGATTTGGTAGATGACGGAGTTATCTTTGCTCGATAAAATGTACTTTACAATGGCGGCAGATTTTGGCCACCCTAGAGTGTCTATATCAATGACGTGTCCCAACAGCTGGGCAGATCCTTACTGTGCTTATACCTGTCTGCGGTTACTTAATACGAATATTTTAATATGAGATTGAAAAAACCATATTATGAGAGCGTATCTATTTGCCTTAATCCGGTGGAGGTTTGGAAAAATTCTGAGGTTTTGTTTCCAAGCTGTAAGGTACATTGAATTAAGCCATCGCATTATAAAGCCAAGTACAATGGATGCTGTCTATGCTTATGACATATGGTAGGTAAAAAAATGTAATTTATTTATTTATTTATTTAATAATACAGAGATACATCATCTCTGTACAATAATCGACTTTTGATTTGCACAGGTTTCAAAGCAAAAAAAAATCAATTAATAGAACAATTATAATTATAAATAACAATGCATATAAATTATAGTTTAAAATATTATAAAAATAAAGAGAGAAAAAAAATAGAAAGATATGAAAGAAGAAAGAAAGTAGAAGGGTGAGTAAGCCAATGTCAGGTTAAATGAGTTCAAATAATTCCTTTCTAAAACGATTCTCTGTGTTCAGCCTTTTTAAACTTGGAGGAAGTTTATTCCATAGATGAATTGCATGAACTGGCGACTACTAATTAAATATCTGTGTCTTGGTGGTATTAAGTTTAATGTTCTTTCGGATTGCACAAAGCATAGTTTTGAAAATAGGTAATGTGGTGTTTTGCTTCTTATAATCTTAAACAATGCGAGGATAGTACGTGTTTTTAACAACGTGGTTAAGGAGCAGCCAATGATTCGTTTTACATAAGTAGAGATGTGATCACAGCGACGGATATTAAAGATATACCTGGCACAGTTGTTAAAGGCGACATTTAGTTTTCTGGTAGATACAGAGTCCAGGTTCGAGAAGATTTCACATCCATAAAGGATAATAGGTAAAACATATGCCTTAATAAGCTTCAATTTAACTTTGATAGGTAGATATTGTTTGGTGGGACTTAATCCACGGAGAATACCATAAATTTTAGAAACAATATGGTTTACATGAGTATTCCAATTTAGACACTCGTTAAAGTAAATACCCAGATTTTTGAATTTTTTCACAAAGTCGATGGTAGTATTGTTAATTTGAAGAAGTCACGAAGTAATATCTACAGGCGTTCTATTGAAGGACATAGATTTGCTTTTTAACGGATTTAGGTTTAGATCATTTTGTTTGGACCAGGTATAGACGGCATTGATATCTCCGTTCAACTCATTTATTGCGGTTAATTCTTCAGATTTCTTGAAACTTTTTAAAATCTGTACATCATCCGCATAAATATGATGCTCACACTTTTTGATACACATCGATATGTCATTTATAAATAGTATGAATAAGAGCGGACCGAGAACGGGGCCCTGAGGCACACCTGATACGACATTTAGACTCGTTGAGACTTTACCTTCACAGAAGACAGTTTGAATTCGGTTATGAAGGTAAGATGTAATGAGCTGACAGATGGAGTTCTCAAAAGCAAATTGATTCCTGAGTTTAAATATCAAAATTTCATGGTTTACTGAGTCAAATGCTTTTGAGAAATCAAGAAAAACAGCTACCGACATCAAGCCCCTATCAAAACCAGAACGTATATCATCACTAACCTTAAGTAAGGCTGTGATGCAGTTATGCTTTTTTCTGAACCCTGATTGAAAATCCGTTATGAGTTTCACTTCTTCAACATACTCTTTCATTTGGTTGCTTACAATTTTTTCGAAGGCTTTGCTCAGAAATGGAAGAATTGTAATCGGCCGAAGTTCAGTATTATTTGGTTTAGGAATTGGTACTACTTTTCCATTTTTCCAATCGTTGGGAAATACACTGGTAGTAATGATGGTGTTTTTTTTTTTTTTTTTTTTTTTTTTTTTTTTTTTTTTTTTTTTTTTTTAAAGAACTTAACACTCAAGTGGGTATTAATACACTTAAAATGCCTGAGCACGTGTTAAGTTTTTAGGAAAATGGGACAGAGAGAGAAAGAAAGATTTTTGGGCTAAGTGGTTATTTCGCTCCATAGGTGGCATCCAACATTTAATGGGGAGACTAAATTATTAGTGTAATTGGACTTGTTGTTGTATTAGAGGCAACCATTCGTCTTACGTGAATTAAGTTGCCTGAAAAAAAGAATGTCTTTCGGACGAGGCTGGGATTCGAACACCGAACCTTCCGATTTGGAAGACAACACACTACCACTTGAGCCACGGCCACGGTGTTATAAATATGTGTGATGTGCTTGCTTAAGGCCGGTAAGAGCATTTTAATTATCGTCGGGTGCACACCATCCAGCCCCACTGCTTTTGACCGGATGGAGAAATTAGCATTCACAACACAATTTTCATCAACACATTCTAATGAGAATGTCCGCGCTGGATTCGTAGTATTGCGTTCAAAGGTATTGACTTGGAACTGGCTAGTCCTTTCCAGATTTTCCAGGCCGGAAGTCACAGTGCTTTCGGTAAATTTTTGTGGACCGAAGAGGTTTTACACGTTCAAACAATACACTGAATAGAATCATATAGCCGACATTAGGCGAACATATCCATCCAAAGCGGGCGTCATCCATCGTCATCCTATACAAACGGACGCGTTTGGTAGGGATGACAAGAGTAGACATCGATTTATATAGCTCGTCTCTATAAATGCTGCCATAGGCAGCCTTAAAATCGATAAGCAGGTGGTGGGTATCGGTCTGGGCTTCTTGGGTTTTCTACAGGATCTGCCGGAGTGTGGAAATCTAATCGATTGTGGACTTTCCTGGTTTCACGCCAGGCACTGATAGGGTCCAATCAGGTTATTTACGATGGCTTCAATCAAGTCAATCCCAGAAGAAACATGTTTTTATTAGTGATTGTTTCAAATGAGTCCGGACTGGGTCTCGTGCGACTTTTTATTATTCCCAAACTCAAAACTTATCTTAAGCGCAAGTTGCCGCTTAAGTGGGTGTATCACCAAGATAATTACCCCAAGCACACCAGTAAATTGGCTAAAAATTGATTAGGAATCAATGGGATTAATGTCATGGTGTGGCCTGCTCAGTCTCCAGATCTTAATCCCATTGAAAACTTATGGGCTGATGTTAAACAAGAGGTTTTTAAGGCAAAACCAAAAACGTTGGTGAATTGTGAACTACAGTGCAATCTGCATGGGCAGGTATTCCGAGAGAGAGGTTCATGCGCTTAGTCGACTCTATGCCACTTCGTTGTACTGCAGTTCTGCAACATATTTTAAGTTTTTTTTTTTTTTTTTTAAATGAATTCAAGTCAAAAAATTAAGCATTTCTAAATAATACTGCTATTTTTTTACACACTTGTTTTTTCTATAAGAATAGGTAGTTACTTAATTTCAAATTCAATACGAAGTCTTTAGAACATTATTCCATGTAGAGAAAAAAAAAGTAAATAATTAAAATAAATAAAATTGGCTTTATTGTATAATATAAAGTTAAGTATTTAACACTGCTATTATTTTGTACACAGGTGTATACCTATGCATTGCAGATTAATAACACGAATAATATTTTGCTTGTCAAACTTCAATTACAAAATGTAACGAAATATTCGACTTTTCCCGCCTTTTAATTGTTCTTTCTTACATACGCCCATACGCTCAAATAAAATACCAATTCATGAAAAATTATATAATTTCCTGTTGCAGTCGAATGAAAACAAACAGCCAAGCCTTCATACCCCTTCCCGCAAACTCCTTGCACTTGTTTTTCATATTCCTTTTGCCACTGCCCTCAACTTGTGGGAGAAAATAAAAAGCTTTATATTACTACGAAAGCTCGTATCGGCTGGACGATTGTCGGCTAGCCGACCAAAAGTGAAACATTTTTTTCTACATCTGTATAGATTTATTATCTGTGAGTATAGTTAACTGTAATTTTTTTAGAAGGTAAGGTATGTAATTTATTATTATTCTTCTTTTCTAAAATATTAACAAAAATTACCGTCATGGAGAGATCGGTTATGATAAAATTAAGGACATATTTCAAAATGGAACAGCTTTGAAACGCACATAAATATGGTCCAAACATTTACCAGATGCATCCCTCATAGGCTCATTTATCAAGCACGTAAGCCCATGCGATGCTATTAGTGCCAAATAACTTGACAGAAATTCACTACATTCCAAAATTTTATATTAAAATTTCCTACAATAACTAAATTCATTAATTTTTCTTTATTTAAGAGATCAGCAAGAGCAAGAGATTTAATAAACAACAAAATATTAAACATACCTATAAAGTCTATAGACACATAAAACAGACAATATTCAACACATCAACAATTTTGTACTCCTCTTTGATATAAAACCCACCGCCTGCAGCTTACTCGTAATTTTCGTTCGTTTTAGCAATAAAGTTCTACCCAGGAATACAATAATCATTTTTTTCAAAGCTATACTATATATCCAAATTTCAGACACAGCTACATCTGGAATGCAAGAAAACGCATCAATATACTTAACTAGGTTTGAAAAATTTTCTCTCAGACTTCTAACATTCTGATGCACAATAAAGAGATTATTATTGAGAGAGAAATTATGTGAAAAGATATTATCATAGTTTGAGTTAAATGGATTAAGGGTGGAAAGGTCATCGATAAGATCGTTTTCAAAATTCATTAGAGATGAAGATTAAGTAATTACTAAATAAGTGACATGTCATTAAAATATCTGATTGAGATGACTTTTCCTCCCTCCAACCTTCTCATAAGAATTTTAGTATCTTTGTACCAAATTCATTTTACACCATTCTGCTTTACTCTTTATTCCGCCTGAAGAGAGCCTGTTACCTAGTTTATATGACAGCTTAAAGCGCATTGACTCAATGCGCATTGCTTCAATACAATCATATAAACACCACTTCAAAGCGGTTGCCAATTAAGCTTGCACTCCAGATAATTTAATTTAGATTTCAGCTCCTTATTTTCTGTTCGTAGCGCACCTATTTCACATAAAAAAAAAGTCGATTTGTTTCCTCCAAATTTGAGATCTTTAAAGAAATCATCATTCTTTAAAGAAATAATAATAATAACAATAATAATATTAATAGTAATATTAATAATAATAATAATAATAATGATGATAATAATAATAATATTGATTATTATTATTATTATTATATTATTATATAATAGATACAATAATCATGAAACAGACCACAACACAACAAAGAAACCTACACTCATGCTACATAGACTATCAAAAAGCATTTGACTCCGTACCCCACAGCTGGTTAATCAAAGTGCTTCAAATATACAAAATACATCCAAAGCTGACACAATAATTAACAAGCACCATGAGCAAATGGAAAACGCAAATCAATCTAACTACACCAACCAATACAATAACAACAGAAGACATATATATTAAAAGAGGTGTATTTCAAGGTGACTCACTAAGTGCTCTTTGGTTCTGCCTCTGTCTAAATCCTCTCTCCAATACTCTTAATAACACAACATACGGATACTATATTAGACACGAAAAAGTCACTAAACATAGAATAAATCATCTATTGTACATGGATGACATAACGCTTAATGCATCCTCAAAATGTCATCTAAAAGCACTTCTAAAAATCACAGCCGACATTAAAATGAAATTTGGAATAAGCAAATGTAAAGCACAGCACATAGAAAGAGGAAAATGGACCGAAACACAGACCGAAACAATAGATAACCAGATACTCAAATACTTAAAACACATCTAAACTCCAAAAACATATGCAAAGCCGTCAATACATTCGCCATACCAATACTCACGTACTCTTTTGGAATCATAAACTGGTCGAAAACAGATATCAACAACATAGAAATAACAACCCGAAGACATCTAACAAAACACAGAAAACTACACCCTAACTCATGTATACAAAGAATGACAATACCACGGATAGAAGGCGGAAGAGGATTCATAGATATCCACAACCTACACAACAATCAAATAACTAAACTACGACAGTTCTTTCACACACACATATCCAATTTAAACCAAGCAATAGCTCTTGCAGATAAAAACTACACCCCACTTAATCTACACAACACTGAGCAGACATTCGTACTCACAACCATCGAAGAGAAGAAAACCGCTTGGGCACAAAAACAACTACACGGCAAACACATACACATAATGGAAAACGCATACATCGACAAGAAAAATAGCTACACATGGTTACAGAGAACACAGTTCTACAACCCCTGGGCCATCAACAGCAGATCTCTGAGGTCTTATAATGAAGTCCTAAAGGACGCATTGGCGATCGCGGTGAACGACAGGAGCGATACCGACGGTTCCATTACACCGGAACGGTGGCAATTGGTCAAGTTGAAGCTCTCGAGCAACTTCTTGGCCATCATGGGGGAAAACCCAGGACCACCTCCTATCACAAGCGACGCTGGCTGGCACTAAGGCCATGTCAAGCTCATCGCTTGCTCCAACCAGAGATCTCTCGATCTCTTCACCAAGGCCTTGGGCACATCTTCAGAATCGGAGGACCTCAACAACACCGTGGTGGAGGCGACTCTGGAAGACTGTAGAAATGATACGGTTTCTCCAGATTAATCTCCACCACTCAAAAAAGGCTTCGCCCGCACTCATTCTGCGTCTTTCCAAAAACGCAGAAGACATAATTCTAATCCAGGAACCATGGATTGCAGAAGGCGTGGTTCGTGGACTTAGGACACCCACATACGCTCCGCTCTATACAAGAGACAAATGTAAGATTAGAACTTGTATATTAGTGAAACGTACTTCTACTTCCCAACCTCAGTGACCCCGACCTAACCGTTGCCAGATTAGAGACTGCCAAAGGCTCTTACTGGCTGGCATCGGCTTACCTTGGCCACGACCAAGTGGGCCCTCTCCCTGGTGATAACCTAGAAAGGGTGATACTGGAAGCGGGAAGGCAAAAAACTGGCCTCATAATCGGATGCGATGCTAACGCACATCATACGGTATGGGGCAGTACTGACATCAATGATAGAGGTGAGTCACTTTTAGACTATATTTTAAGTACTAACCTCTTAATTTGCAATATTGGCAATGAGCCCACTTTTATAACAAAAAACCGACAAGAAGTATTAGATATTACTCTTGTCTCCGACAGCATCACCCAAAAGCTAACAAACTGGATGGTATCGTCTGAACACTCCTTTTCAGACCATAGATACATCCAATTCAGTCTGAGTGATGCTCCCCCCCGCCAACCAGCTTTCCGGAACTACCGGAAAACTGATTGGACAAAATATAGAGGAATACTGTCGAAACGATATCCTCTAAACTATCAAGTCCCCCGCGTGACACCAATGAGCTCGACATGAAAGTCAGGGAATTTACTCTGACTCTCAATAAGGCTATGGCCGCTTCCTGCCCTCTTATTCAACCAAGAGGCAAGAAAAAGCCACATTGGTGGACATCGGCACTGGGACTGCTCAGAAACACCTGCAGTAAAATTTTCAACGCAGGAAAAAGCACAAGAAAAGTGACCGACTGGGACTCATATAAAGAATCCCTCAAATTATACAAAAAAAAAACTGAGGAAGGTCATTCTGCGACAAAATTACAGAAACCTCTGAGGCATCGCGGCTAAGAAAAATCCTCTCCACAAATCCTATGATGCCCAGCTGTTTGAAAAAAACCGATGGCTCTTGGACAACCTCAAGTGCTTCTGGACACCCACTTTCCAGGTAGCTCCCAACTCGCGGCCAGTAGCAGCCCAAACAAGCCTACTGCAACCGTGACCAAAATTCATGGTCTGATTACGAGAGACAAACTGCTCTGGGCGCTGCATAGCTTCAAACCATACAAGTCTGCTGGTCCGGACGGTATTATACCTGTCGAGCTACAGAGGTCCTCAGATATTATTCTACCAGTGTTGGAAAATATTATGAGGAGCTGTGTAGAACTTATCCACATTCCACTGTTATGGAGAGAAGTCAATGTAGTATTCATTCCCAAAGCTGGAAAATGTTCTCATGTAGTCCCAAATGACCTCAGACCTATAAGTCTATCATCATTCCTTCTGAAAACTTTAGGACGACTGATTGATATCCATATTCGAGCTAAAGTTGATCCAAGACTTCTGTCTACGGCTCAACATGCCTACTGTAAAGGAAAGTCGGTGGAAACGGCTTTGCACTCTCTGACTAGCCACATCGAACGATCATTACAATATAAGGAGTACACAATGGTTGCTTTCCTTGACATAGAGGGCGTATTTAACAACGTCAACACATCCACAATCACTACTGCGCTGTCAACTCTGCAGGTAGACGGCCCACTTGGGGAGCTGATTAATCTAATGCTAACAAGCAAGATAATCAACTCCAAACTGGGTGAGACTTCTGCTAAAAAATATGTCAGCAGAGGTACGCCGCAAGGCGGTGTCCTCTCTCCCTTTCTCTGGAACTTAGTAGTTAACAAACTACTGATATACCTGGAAGCGGGTGGTAGCAGAGTGATTGCCTATGCGGATGACGTTGCCATAGCCGTCTCAGGAAAACATCTCAATACCATTAAAGAACTCCTAGAACTCCTTCAAGTAAATCTCAATAGATTAACCCGCTGGGCAGATCGCTGTGGATTGTGAATAAACCCCCATATAACTGATCTTGTCCTCTTTTCTAGGAAATATAAAATTCCAATCATAGACCCTCCTTCAATAAACGGTACCAGTTTAGTTTTCTCCGATACAGCAAAATATCTGGGTCTCATTTTTGACAGGAAAGAAAGAGTCAATAAAGCTACAATAGCTTTATTCTCTTGCAAGAAAGCCATTGGGAACAAATGGGGCCTTCAACCTCGCATAACCCACTGGCTATACATCTCGGTCATAAGACCGATACTTACTTACGGGGTGGTTGTCTGGTGGACGGCCTTGGAAAATGCAGTCAACCGCATTAAATTAAGCAGAGTCCAAAGAACAGCGTGTCTATGCACAAGCGGAGCCTTGCGGTCTACCCCCTCTGCGGCATTAGATATTCTGCTTCACTTGACACCCCTCGAAATTTTTAGCAAGCAAGTAGCTGCGACTGCAGCTATTCGCCTTAAAGCGACTAAACAGTGGACAAATAATTCATTTGGCCACGCCAATATTCTTAATACGTTAGGAGTCCTCATAGAGAACACCGATTACACCATACCTGAACTTTGGTTTGACAAAAACTTCCATGTAAGCTTCCCCTCTAGATCATTCTGGGAGGAGGAGTCAATCCATCTCTACACAGATGGATCTAAAACCGATAGCGGAGTTGGTGGCGGTGTTTTCTCAGATAAGCTAAATCTAAGCCTCTCTTTCCGCCTTCCAAATCACTGTAGCGTGTTCCAGGCGGAAATTTTGGCGATTAAAGAAGCTCTGTCCTGGCTGAAGAAAAACGTGATATCTGCAAAGGATATCCGCATATTTTCGGATAGTCAGGCCGCCATCAAGTCCCTGGACTTGGTCTCATTGTGTTCTAAAACTGCCTTTGAATGCCGATCATCTCTCATGGAGATGGCAGAGCAGTTCAACATTCACCTCTGTTGGGTGCCGGGCCACAGAGACATTCCAGGGAACTGCAGAGCCGATGAACTCGCCAAAATTGGAACTACTCTACCTATCCTACCGGACAAAGGTAGTATAGGTATACCAATCGCTACGTGCAAACTAACACTAAAGCTAGATGCCAATAAAAGAACAGACCTTAGGTGGACTGTTGGACAAACATGTCTAGCGACCAAACAGATCTGGCCAAGGCTGGATCTGAGTCGATCTAAGTGTCTGATCCTTTTAGATAGGAAACATCTCAGCGCCATAATAGGTGTCATTACCGGACACTGCCTCATAGGCAAGCACGCAAGAAGGCTTGGCGCCTTTACTAACGATTTCTGTAGAAGCTGCATGGACGAGGAAGAGGAGGAGACAATCCCCCACCTACTCTGCACATGCCCAGCTCTCTCTCAGAGAAGGAAGCTTCATCTAGGAGCTTTCTTCTACAACGACCTAAATGATATAGAAAAAATAGACGTTAACAGTCTCCTACGCTTTATTATAAGCTCAAACTGGTTCAAGTAGTAAGAAGATCATAGATCCACGTGGCATCACAATGGGCCAATAGGCCTAAGTGGGTTGGTATTTCCAACAGCCACTCTTACCTAACCTAACCTAACCTATAGAGAGGAGAACTCCATCCTGAAACGGAAGGGTTCATAATCGTCATACAAGATCAAGTAATCCTCACAAAAAATTATCAAAAATATATATTAAATGATACGAACATAACCAGTGACAAATGCCGCAGATGCCATATAATAGCAGGATGCCAAATTCTCGCAGGTACTGACTACACGCAAAGACACAACATAGCTGCCAAAATAATTCACCAATCATTAGCGCAAATACACCAACTAATAGAAACAGTACTACCATATTATAAATACAACCCTGAAACAATACTAGAAAATAATACCATTAAACTAATATGGGATAGAACACTACATACAGACAAAACAATAATGAATAATAGACCAGATATTACACTAATAGACAAACGACAAAAAATAACCTATTTCATAGAAATCAGTGTTCCTAGCGATAACAACATACACACTAAATACATTGAGAAGCTCGAAAAATATCACCAACTAGCACAAGAAATAAAACGGATATGGAAACAGACTGAGGTTAAAACTATACCTTTTATAATATCGACAAGTGGCATCCTACACAAAACCTTTCTACCCAACCTAAAACTTCTAACAATAAAAGAAACAACACACCATACAATTCAAAAAGCAATTATTCCTAAAACATGCAATATTGTCCGAAACATATCAGAAATATAGCAAAAAAAAAAAAAAAAGTGCCGATACGACTTGCAGCCCGAAACTGCCGTCGTGCCCGGTAATAATAATAATAATAATAATAATAATAATAATAATAATAATAATAATAATAATAATAATAATAATAATAATAATAATAATAATAATAATAATAATAATAACAATAATAATAGATTATAAAAAGGCTTTCGATTCAATGCCCCATGGATACCTAATCAAAATACTTGAGATTTACAAAGTTGATCCCTCCATAGTAGACTGTCTGAAATTTCTGATGAGAAAATGGAACACCAAACTATATCAAAACGGGTCAGTCAGCAAAACTATTCGCATAAGAAGTGGTATTTTTCAGGGAGATGCTCTAAGCCCTCTTTGGTTTTGCTTGGGACTCAACCCGCTGAGCAGAATTCTGAGCCAAATGAGGTCTGGATTTCTTATCAAAACTGAAACATTTGACCACTCCTTTAACCACCTCTTATACGTTGATGACCTCAAACTCTACACCAACAAAAGAGAAAAACTCCACCGGATGATAGAAGTGGTCAAAAGTTTTAGCAGCGATATTCAGATGGAATTTGGTTTGGATAAATGTAAAATGATACACCTGGTAAGGGGAAAAATAGACGCTAATGAGGAAGGATACCCCATCGACTATAATGGCATCATCGAAGATATGCAACATGGCGAGTCGTACAAATATCTTGGTTTCCTGCAGCTCAAAGGAATCAACCATGGCTCTATAAAAAGAAGACTAACTGCACAATTCAAATTGCGGCTAAAGTCTATAATGAAAACTAATCTTAACGGAGGAAACAAATATAGAGCAATTAACAGCTGTGCAATTCCGTTATTATCTTATTCCTTTGGGATTAGAAAATGGTCACCTACAGATACTACGAATCTCGACATGTTGATACGCACATCTCTGACGAGATACCAAAGCCAACACCCACAAAGTGCGATAGAAAGAACATCTCTTCCGCGAAGAATAGGTGGAAGAGGAATTGTGAACATTAGCCGGCTTCACTACCAGCAAAATCTAAATCTCCGCCGATACTTTTTAACCAGCACATCATCATTGATAAAGGCTATTGTCCTAGCCGATGATGGCTTTACTCCTTTACACCTAAAAACAGACCACTTCCCTATTCCCGTGAATGTCAAAACCACAAGCGAACTTACAGCGTCTTGGAAGGAGAAGCCCATGCATGGAGGACACCCATCTGATATGCAGCTTGACCACATTGATCAATATGCCTCAAATTTATGGCTCACGCAGGGAAAGCTATATTCGGAAACCGAAGGCTTCGTAATGGCTATCCAAGACAAAGTAGTGAAAACAAGGAATTACCGTAAGTTTATTCTCAAAAAAATAGTAGAAGACAAGTGCCGACGATGCGGTGAGGCAGGAGAGACGATAGAACACATAACATCAGGATGCAGTATATTAGCCCAACAAGACTACACTTTTAGACACAACAACGTAGCCAAGCAGGTTCATCACCAACTGGCTCTAAACACTGGCCTGGCCCAACACTACATCCCGTACTACAAATACCATCCACCTCCTGTGTTGGAAAATGTGGATTTTAAGTTATACTGGGATAGAGCCATAACAACCGATCAGCATACTCCAGCCAACCGGACATCATCTGGTTCCATAAGGCAGCCCGACGAATAGAAATCATTGATGTGGCAATAACGTTAAATCGAAACTTACAGTCAACGTATGCAACGAAGATTTCCAAATACACACCTCTAGCAATAGAAATGAGCGCTATCTACAACGCCGACCGCATTCAAATTACACCAATTGTCATGTCACTGGTCTAATTCCAACAAAGCTGATTACAGATTTAAAGAAATACGACATGGAAAAGTTGTTGGCTCAGATGCAAAAGGCGGTTCTACTAGATACGTGTAATACTGTTCGAAAATTCCTGCAACTATAACAATATTCAACTCAAGGGCTTAGAACTTGGACTACTCCCCAACAGAGCATAATCCCTTGGTAGGGTATACCCGGGATATGTAATCTCCGGTAGAAAAGCCGAGATGTATGAAACTCCATAATAATAATAATAATAATAAGTTCCCAAACTTCTTAACCAATGGTATAACATACCTATTACCAAAAGGCAATGGATTCAATGGTAACCCTGCAAATGCACGTCCAATTACGTGCTTACCAACACTGTATAAAATCATGACAGCGTGCCTTAACTTTCTTATATACAACCACATTACAGAGAATCATATTCTATGCGAAGAACAAAAGGGATGCAGAAAGAAAACGAAAGGATGCAAAGAGCAGCTAACCATAGACCAGATAGTATTGGAACAAACAACAAGGCGAGCAAAGAATTTACACGCCTGTTTCATAGATTACCAAAAAGCGTTCGATAGTGTACCTCATTCCTGGCTTATTGAGGTAATGGAAATATATAAGATACACCCGAGTATTATTAATTTCCTGAAACACAATATGGCTAACTGGCGAACCAAAGTTGAAATATTTACAAACAAAGAGCCGATCCAAACATCAGACATCAGGATCGAGTGTGGAATCTTCCAAGGAGACTGCCTATCAGCGCTATGGTTTTGCATTGCACTAAATGCATTAAGTAATATCTTAAGAAACAGTAAATACGGATACAAACTAAAAGGAAATGATAATCATGAACTTCTTAGTCATCTTTTATATATGGATGACCTGAAAATGTACGCTTCATCGAAACAACATCTTAATCAACTAATAGAAATAACTGCAATGTTTGCCAAAGACATAAATATGAAATTTGGATTGGAAAAATGTAAAACGATATGCATAACCAGAGGCAAAGTGACAAGGACTCACGATACAGAAATAATAAATATTAAAGAAATGGAGGAAAATGAAATTTATAAATACCTAGGCATAGCTCAAAATAATGTGATAAATAAAACTATCGTAAAAAATACACTAGTAAGAGAGTTCAAATCGCGTATCCATAGAATAGCGAAATCAAATCTGACCGGAAAGTTTACAATAAAAGCTCTAAATACATTTGCAATACCCATATTAAGTTACTCTTTCGGGATTATCAACTGGTCACTAACTGAACTCCAAGCAATGCAAAGAAATATAAGGACTATGCTAACATCTTATAAGCTTCATCATCCAAAATCGTGCACTGAGAGAATGGTCACATCAAGAAGGCACGGCGGAAGAGGCCTACTAGATTCACAAACTTTGCATGACAACCAGATAGAATCCTTACGCAATTACTTTCATCTCAAATCAGAAAGATCTGCTCTGATTAAAGTAATAAGCGAAGTAGACAAAAACTTAACACCTCTGAATTTAAATGGGAGCTTTGAGAGACAAGCAACAGACAGGAATACCAGAGAGAACAACTGGGCAATAAAACCCATACATGGCCAGTATTACAGGGCGCTTAACAGCGGTAATGTTGATAAAATAATGTCACACAGATGGTTGTTAAAAGGTGAACTGTACGCTGAGACTGAAGCGTTTATTGTTGCAATTCAAGACCGAGTAATACCAACGAAAAACTATCAAAAGTATGTAATGAAAGATTATAACGTAAGAGACGATATGTGTCGCAGATGCAGAAGCCAAACCGAGACAATAGATCATGTGATGTCAGGTTGCACGAGCCTAGCTCAGAGTGAATACACAAGAAGGCATAATAACGTCGTTAAGATTCTTCACAGAAAGATACTTGAAAAACATAAACTCCCGGTCGTCGACAAAACACCTTATTATGCATAAGACCCCTCCACGGTATTGGAAAATGAGACCATCAAAGTTTACTACGACCGTACAATTCATTCTGAGCATACAAGGCTCCACAACCGTCCGGACATCACCATAATCGATAAGCAAGAACGGAGGGGTATTTTCATCTACGAGTATGTTGCGATTCCAGCAAACAGAAACATAAGTCGAACCTATACTGAAAAACGAAACAGATACGCTGAACTTGCAGTGGAAATCAAACGTAACTGGAATCTGAAGGATGTTAAAATAATACCTGTAATCATCAGCGCTGAAGGATTAGTGCACAATAATCTGAGAGACGATATGAAGCTCCTGGGACTGAGACAAAACATCATAGATGCAATGCAAAAAGCTGTGATAATTGATACCTGTCACATAACAAGAAAATTCATGAACTTAAATTAGGTCATAATAATTAATAAATAGCAAATTTAAGTATTTTGTATTTGGACTAAGGCCTCCAAAATATAATGTAAATACCCTAAAAGGAGAGAAAAATAATAATAATAATAATAATAATAATAATAATAATAATAATAATAATAATAATAATAATAATAATAATAATAATAACCCTCAGGGGGTGATGCATCCCTGAAGGGCGCGTCCCCAAGTTGGCGGATAGGGGAACGCTCGATAGATATATCGGGTAGGTGGGAAATAAAATACCACCCGCGGACCAAACAACAGCATGAAAATCTTTCATCCTGAACTGGTAACCAGTGAGCATGGAAGTGGGTGTCTGTACTCCATGTTAGGAGCGACCCTTAAATAAAACCTGGCAGAAGGTAAAAAATGCAACCCAATCAAAATGGAGAGACAACTGAGAAACCGAACAATTATACTGCCGCCATTCGGGGGCGCCCGGGCTATCTCTGGAGCTACCGCTGGAGTTAGCAGTTTGCGAGCCGGTAGTGGTGTTGCAGAATCGCAGGACATGCACACCGGGATAACCCGAACAAACAGATACCTGCGGTCAAGTGGCAGACAAATACCATTTTCAGAATCTGCGCCAGTTCAGACTGTTTCGAGGGTTATAATACCCGAGACCACACGAGCTGGAACCGGTAGACAACGCATAGCGTGGTCATCAGATATGAATAAAGACATTATGCGTTGTCACCACAGAGCAACAAAATGCGGAAGCAACACACCTGGATATAGAGAAAGACAGTACGAACAGTTTATAGCCATGTACCCACAACTTGCGGGAAGACTTAGCGAACAGAATGTAGCGGATAGAGTTAGAGCAATTAGAGCCCGACAGCTTTTGCCGAACATAGAGCTAGCAGCAATCGAGCAGGAAATAATGGAAGAGATAAGACCACGACACAGACTAAGCCTCGCCAATGGAATGTCAGGGAACCAACAGCAAACACCAGATAATGTTCAACAAGTCGAGGAAGAGCTAAATACGTATCGCTCTTCATTAGGGACTGGAGACATCCTGTTCCAGATGGCATTTGATAGATTTGAGGAAGCCATAATCGAATTTGATGGAATTGACCCAACATGTAGACCGAGGCCACCCAAAGTCAAGTTGCATAAAAAGATGGCCATTATAATCGAACATCTTAATAACATAATTTCATGCCACCTACAAGATCATCACGACTTAAGTTATGTAAATAACATTATCTACTGTTCCGCTATAGCCGCCACCAGAACAATCGGGCTCAGTGTCAGAGCGCATACAGACATTCCACGCAACGATACAAAACCGAGGTGGCAACGACGAATTGAGACCAAGATCGTAGTTTTACGAGCGCAGATTGGTCGCCTTATTCAATTCAAGCGCGGTGTGAGATCGCGTCGATTATTCCTAAAAGTTCGTAAGATTGTGCATCCACGACAACCGGATGAACTAACACACCTCGAGATGGACGTTCTGATCGACAGACTCACACAGAGATTACAGGTTTTGAGCTCAAGACTGAAGCGATACTTTATCAGTCACAAAAGGAAAATGGATAACAAACATTTTCAAACTAACCAAAGAAAATTTTATGCTGATCTGTTCAAGACCGGGGAGAACTACTCCCAACAAGTATACGATGCGCGTCTTTTTGAAACATTCTGGAGGAACGTATGGGGCAACCCCAAAACCCACAATCTTCAATCGACTTGGTTAAGCTCTATGCCCGAATATCCCCAAATGAACACCAACCCGATAAATATTAATGAACTTTCGTTGGCTCACTGCAAAAACTGGACAGCACCTGGACCGGATGAAGTACAGAACTTTTGGTTGAAGAAGTTCACAGCTGCACATAAACATATTGTCAGGAATTTCAATAAAATTATTGACAAGCAGCAAGAGCTACCGGCATTTTTCACGAAGGGAAATACTTTCTTAATTCCGAAGGATGGAGATGTGGATAACCCAGCAAACTACAGACCTATAACTTGTTTGTCAACCATTACAAGACCCTGACATCCGTAATTAGCGATCGAATTTGGCAGCACTGTGAGTCTAACCATATTATTCCAACTGAACAAAAAGGATGTGCAAAGAAATCGCGAAGTTGTAAGGAGTTGCTCACCATAGATGCTATAATTACCAACAATGCAACTCATAACCAGCGCAACCTTAGTGTAGCATACATAGATTACCAAAAAGCATTTGATAGCATCCCCCATTCCTATTTATTGGAAACACTAAAGATGCATGGTGTTGAAACGAAATTGGTGGACTTTTTCGGAAATGCGATGAGGCGATGGAAGACCATTGTGCATGTAGGAACGACAAAAACTGGAGAAATCAACATCGAGACAGGGATATTTCAAGGGGATTCGTTCAGTCCTCTTTGGTTTTGCCTATGTTTAGCGCCACTCAGTAGAATCCTAAATCAGTCATCGGATGGGTATTGCCTCGAAACTGGGAACCAAGAAGTTAGCATAACTCACTTGCTATATATGGATGACCTAAAGTTATTTGCAAGATCCAGACAACATCTGGCTAGTCTACTCAATATTGTCCGAAGGTTCAGCAATGACGTGCACATGAATTTTGGATTCGACAAATGCAAAGCAGTGGAACTGGTTAGAGGAAAAGTAGTGCGGACGGAATGAGGATTTTCATTCAGTGATGGTTTGATAGAGATCATAGGCGACGAAGATTGCTATAAATATCTAGGTCTCAATGAAATGCGGGGTATTCAACACACCAAGATGAAAAGTGAGATTAGAACCCGCTTTTGTCAAAGAGTAAAAAGGCTATGCAGGACCAAGCTAAACAGCGGAAATCTTGCGAAAGCGATTAACACGTATGCTGTGCCAGTCCTTATATACTCGTTTGGACTTGTAAAGTGGAGTCAGACAGATCTTGAAGAAATTGAAAGAAATCTCAGGTCTTTGATGTGTACATATTGCTATCATCATCCTAGAGCTGCAGTAGAACGATCCTATCTACCGAGGAACGAGGGTGGTCAGGGTATAGCGGATATATGCAGCCAACACTATATTCAAGTTGACAAGCTCAGACAATTTTTCATAGACAGCAGTGAGAATAATCACAGATACCAAGTCTATATGCAGCTAGACAATAATTTTACCCCGCTTAAGTTAGGTAACTTAGAGTTTCACCCGAGCAATAGCATCCGCTCTGCTAATACTACCACTGAACAATGGAAAAGCAAAGCAATCCATGGGAAATACCCACACCAGCTTGGTGGTACCGAGATCAGCAAACAAGCTTCAACAGTCTGGTTGCAGCGCGGCCAATTGTTTCCTGGAACGGAAGGATTTGCCATGGCAATTCAAGACGGTATCATTACGACACGTCAATACCGGCGTGCTATTCTACATGAGAATATAGAGAACGCTTGCCGCCGATGTAGACACAGCCCAGAATCCATTGAGCATATTATGAATGGCTGCACATCACTAGTGAATAGCGATTAACTGCATAGGCACAACAACGTAGCTAAGATTGTTCACCAGGAATTAGCATTAAGGTCCAGACTGATCGAATCGATGCAACCATACTACAAATATAAACCCAATGAAGTTTTGCTAAGCTCCGGCTATAAGTTGTACTGGGATAGACCGATGACAACTGACCATACAATAATGGCTAATAGACCTGACATCGTATATATAGACAAAGCGAAGAGAAAGGGATATCTGATAGACGTAGCAGTTCCATTAACGGATAATATAATTCAAACCTATGCCGAAAAAATTGCAAAATATATTGAACTTGCTCACGAAATCAAACAACGGGAAAGACTAACATCAATACGCGTGGTCCCAATTGTTATATCCAGCACAGGAATTATCACAAAAACTGCATTCGAAGAGTTAAAGAACATGAAGTGCGAACATCTACTACCCCAAATTTCGAAAGCAGTTATCTTGAGTACATGTAGGATTGTGCGTAAATTCCTGCAGCAACCGTAGTGCTATAAATAATTAAGAAATAAATAAATATCAGTACCGATACGACTTGCAGTCTCAACTGCCGTCGTGCCCGGTGAAAATGGACCCCAGCTCGCGCGGTATCTGGGGGGGGGGGGGAAGAGGCGTGGGAA